>JAQQTO010000057.1:50023750-51298125 GCA_029884595.1 Ormosia semicastrata | reverse complement strand
GAGTCAGAAACTGTTAGTTCATCAAAATACTATCATCTTATCCTAACTAATCCTCAGTAGACTAAGAGATTTGTGGATCTTATCCAAAAACAACTACTAATCATTATCATAGCTAAACAGTATCCTTCATATATTACTTAGCCTGCAAACTATCCCTCTCTATAAATGTAGGGCTAAGCCACGCTGGTATGGTCCTCTCTCTCACACACTCTTCTGTCATAATGCACAGTTCTAACTTGAACGTCAAAGTATCTTGAAAGTACATCACCTCTCACTCAGCCATTGTTGCGACTGCACCAAGGAGGAATTCATAACCAATCACCGCTTAGAGGCGAAATTAGGTACACACCTCTGATTCCAATTCCAACAAAAGACAATGCAATTATTAATACTTAGCTGGATGATGGGTGCAAGTAGGGTATTTTTTTGTTTGGAATAAGAAAGATAAACCTTTAAAGAATAATTATATGAGTTTTGCTAAAAGTACTTGTTAAGAAATTAAATATGGTATGTATTAACTAAAAAGTAAAATTTTTAAAGTTTTAATGTTTTTAAATGCTTTACTTTTAATTCAATATTTTTTTAATTTATTAATAAGTACCTTAAGACACTCGTTAAAAAAATCCTAATTATATATCCTTTTAATAAATCCTATTAATAATTGAAAATACTATATTAAATATGTTTTTAGGTTTTTAATGTGTTAAATATTTTTATTTTTTTATTTTAATATTTTTTAATTTAAGTAAGGGCATTAACTCCAGATACCTATATTTGATTCCTAGGTTAGGTATCAAGGATAAGCTTTCAATTATTTTATTAATTGCTAATTATATTCAAATAATTTAGTGGATTTTTGAATATTTATTATGAAACTAACATTCAGCTAGATTTAAAAGTAACTATTGAATGAAATAAAAGATGTGTTTGAATAAGCTTTTTGTTTTGGATCGACAACACGGATCTCGGTCATGGCAGAAGCAGGCCACATGGTTGGGACAATCTATATCTAGGTTGAGCATGCCTTATGAGTCCATCTTTTACGAGATAACTAAATCTTAACATAATATCTTCTTAATGAGGATAATTAGGGATCAAATATCTTATAACTACCGAAAATCCTAATAACAGGGAAACTTTATTTCTCAAATATCCTTAGCAAGTAATCTCACACTGGTTTAGCTACTCATGTATGGATCTAACCCCATACATTCTTCCTTTTTAGTGCAAATCCTAACTTGAGCATTAGAGTGTCTTATAGGTACACCAACTTCTCTTTGCAGTTGCCGCATAAGGATGAGCCACCATCTTTAGTCATTCTCAATTGTTTGGGTCGTTATATCCACTACTAGAAAATTGAGTTTTAGAGACCGATTTAGAGACCGATTTATTTCAGTCTCTATAGAGACCGATTTTAAAAAAAATCAAATTTGCTACCGAAAAAAAATCAGTCTCTAAATCGGTCTCTAAATATTTTAGAGACCGAATTAGAGACTGATTTTATGTTATAAAAAAATTTAAAAAAATAAAAATATATTTTACTATTAGGGACCGATATTTCGGTCTCTAAATAAAAAAAATTTACACAAAAAAAAATAAATCAATAAAGACCAAAAATTCGGTCTCTAAAAAAATAAAAAATAAAAAATTAGAGACCGATATTTCGATCTATAAAAAAAATAAAAAAAAAATCAGAGACCGAAAATTCGGTCTCTAAGAAATACTTCTCCCTCGTAATCAACAACTTTTCCCAAATATTTGCCAAATATACTTCTCCCCATCTGATTCTCTCCATTTCCCCCCCCCATTCCCCCCCCTAATTCCCCCCCCATTCTCTGGTATGCACTTGCCAGATCTGCTCCAGCACCGAACAGCCTCATGGAAGAGCTGAAAACATTATTGAGCCCCATTCCCCATTCTTCGATTCTGTTGCGCTAGCATGTCTTCCTAGACATCCTTCCTTCTTCAGGTTCTCTTCTAATAAAATGCCTTGTGTTAATCAATCTTTGCTATTGTTATTCTGTGTTTGTGAATGAATATATATGAAGAGAGGACAGAGCGAGAGAGATGAGCATGTGCAACAAAACAATGGTCTCCGCCGCTTTCCCTCGAAGTTTAGAGATTTGATTAGTTGGAACCTCTATATATTTGTGCTGATGGAATTATTCTAGGAGTCAAATATACATTTAAGTAAGACACATTTTTGTCTTCTTGCCATCATTTTTTTATATACCTTGTTTGGTCTTTGGTGGTAGCAAGAAGACAAGCTCTCTTGAAACGATAAGGAGGCAGAATTTAAAAAAAAATGAAAAAAAATGAAATTAAAGAACTAATGTCTAAAAAAATGATTGGCCGAGTCTGATTATTGAAAACACTATGAAAGGCAAGCCAGAAAGTTATTATAATTAGACACAGCAATAGAGTGAGATAAAACCACTATCTCAAGTCAAGCCTCACGAGATCCTTGCACGCATTGTGAAAAATTTCTGACGCTAACTTAGAGCTTTCTTAGATTCACCCCTTTGAACAAATTGCCTTCCTTTGGCCTCATCCATCATGGTTTAACAAGGACCACTATATATTCTGATCTATGTTCTCTTGCAAGTTGGGTGGTGTAAGAGATATCAATGGAGAAATTCCCTTTTTATTTCAATATTATTTATACGTCTCTTTTCTCCTTGCCTATTGCTGCTGCTTATTGTAAATTTGTTCAGCAGTATCCATAATAAGCTTGGTTCCATACACTCAGATTAAATTTTGCTTCACTCTTGCTCTGTTCTACCTTGTAGGTATCACTAGGAGAACCTTTTCAGTAATATATTCATGCTTGGGTAAAGTGTATCATTCCGCTTCCTATAGCTTCAATAAGTAGTCGTTTGATTACTATTTCTTTCTTCATAAGGTCCTCCTGTGAACACTCAATTTTGACTGGGCTGTAAAAAAAAAAGATTAAATTAATTAAAGGCCTATATTTATGGGCCCATTTGTAAGCTTTTTTTTTTTTTAAAAAAGGGGGGTAAAGAATGTTGATCTCGTTTAAAAAAAAAGAAGGAAAATTGGCAATGCATTTAATGCTTTGCTCACTACGTAAAGTAAGAATTGCATTAAATGCCTTAAGGCAAAAGTAAGTAAGAAAAGCAATTTGAAAGGATGGAAAGAAAGAAAAAGGTTCTGAGAGAGGAGGAGAAAGGAGGCTCAACGTAGGGAGGTTGACGTAAAGAGAAAAAAAGAGAGGAAGATGTCAGAGGAGAAATGATGAAAATAGGGGATATTTAAAAGAGAGAAGCATCAGAAAGAAGGGAAAATCGCATTTTTCATTTCTATTCACCTTCAAGAGTCACTCCACCTTTGATAATATCTATCAACCTCTGACCACCCAGTAAAAAATGACCTTCTTTCACCTTCCTACCACCCAAAACTGAACCAGCAAACACCTTCCATTTCACCACCTTCATTACCAGAAAACAACACCTCCCCCTTCATTTCACCACCTTCATTACGAACTTCCAAGAAGCACAGCCATCACAAGGGAGACAGAAAGAAGGAACAAGAAGGAGACAAAGCCTTGCTAAAGGAATAGCATTCACTTCAACTTTCTGCCTTGAACTCCACAGGGTAACCTTCATACTTTATGTCATGTAGCTCATTTCTCGCTAACTATTCTCACTTGCACACAACCCCCGAATCCTCTCGCACCTAACCTGAAATGAATACTACATATCCACTCAAGCCTCCCTGACTGAAACTCAATATCCACTCTCCAACCGTGAACCCATCTCCCTTTTATTACTTTCATCTTCAACTACCCACATTCAACCTTTTCCGGACCAAAAACATCTACTTTCCATCAACCCATGCACATGTAAACAACACCTTCCTTAACCTTTCCCTCAACCATGACCTTTAACTAACCGACCGTCGAACCAGTGAGCTCCAAATCCTCACCGACAACCCATCCAAACCTTCACACCATCAACCAAACTCCATCATATCCGACCGTCGAACCATCCAATCTCCCTAAACCGACCGTCGAACCTCACCAACACCAGCTTACCATCCTCTCACCGACCAACCTCGCCGACACCTTCACCGTCGAACCACACCACCGTGATCTTCACCGACCAACACCAGCTACCATCCTCTCACCGACACCCTCTCCGACCGTCGAAACCCAAGAAGCGGATCCTTCCCTTCAACCAACCGACCGTCGGACTCCCGAATCCTCTACACCGACCGTCGAACCAAACCATCATACCCCCACCAACCGTTGAATCCCCATATATCAACCTTCACCATCCCTCTCACTATTACCGTGAACCCACACCACCATCCTTCAACCATCCATTACGCGAAATCACCTCAAAACCCAACTTATACCCGACCGTCGAACCTCAAATCCGATCACTTCCCTTTCACCTCCAAAACACTCACTATCTTCAAAGCCTCCATAATCCCCATCACCCAAGCAACTTTCATAACTTCTCCAAACACTACCGAACCCAACCAGATCGACCGTCGAACCGTGAGTTCTACTCCCTTTACCGACAACCCATCCAAATCTTCACACCATCAACTAAACTCCATCACATTCGACCGTCGAACCCCAAAAACAAGCCTCCACAACCCCCATCACCCAAACCATCCCATCTTCACCTTCAACCGACCGTCGAACCCCAAAACAAAACCATCCCATTTTTACCTCCAACCGACCGTCGAACTCCCAAAAATAGAACCAAATCCTCTCTTCACTTAACCGTTGAATCTCAAACCATCACATCCCCCCATCGACCGTCGAACCGCACCACTTTGTGACCTTCGACCAACTTCGCAAACACCATCATACCCCCTCTACTGACCGTTGAACCATACCATTGCGACCTTCACCGACCAGCTTCACAAACCATCATATCCTCCAACCGACCGTCGAACCCCAAAACAGAACCATCCCACCATCTCCTCCAATCGACTGTCGAACCCCAAAACAGAACCACCCCATCTCCTCAAACCGACCGTCGAACCTCAGGGTCCAAATCCCTCCCCAAACGTCCTCTGGTATGTGCTCTGTTATTGTTACCCAAGTTTTCAAGCTCTTTTTCCTTTAAATTGAGTTGTTGACTGCCTTTTGAGGTTTGAGTTTGAATCATGTAGGCTGCTGCCCATTTCATGCTAAGGCAATAATGATACACTTTTTGGTAAGAAAAAAGAAAAGAAGGGTAAAAGAATATAAAAATAGTAAATAAAGAAATAAAAATCTTTTGATCCCTGCAATGATCAATGATGATGATTGAGTAGTGAATACTACCTTCATTATCAATTGGATCATAAGGGTTTATTGAGTAGCCTTGTGCTAACTTGAACCCTGTGTGAGCACAAATTTGGTTTTCAAATAATTTTTTTTCTTTTTTCTCTTAATTAAAATCAATCAACCCACACTTATTTTATAAAGAACTACGTAACTTTGAGTTCCCCATTGCACTAGGGGATACGTAGGAGCAGAATTTCATTTCTGTCAAGCTAAATTTAAATTTTCATAATTTTGTAGTTTTTCTTTTATAAATAGTTACAATGTTTTGTAAAAAGAGGTAAAATAAATATTTTCAAAGATTGTTAAAAATTTGCACAATTAACCTAAGGTACCGTCTTAGGACGGGTGTGTTAGGGGTGCAGTGGGATTAAGTTTCCACCCTTCCCTATCCATAACCGACTCCCGAATCCAATCTGGTTTCAAAGACCGTTTTCAAAGAAAGGTTTTCCAATTTTTTCCTAATTTAAATAAAATTGGTGGCGACTCCATTTTTCATTTCCATTTTCTAAAATCCTTTGAGTTGCTATTTCCCACCGCGATCCCGGTCGCGACAGATGGCGACTCCGCTGGGGATATTTGGAGAGTCAAGTCTGTTGTTGTTAGTTGTGCAAATTGTTAATAAATTTTATTTTATTTATTTTACCCTTTTTATCCTTGTTTTTGTTTTCTTTTTGTGTGTAAATGGAGTTTATTTATTTTGTTCTATGTAAATATCTGATGGCATTATCTTATGTATATTGTTACCTGTAAATATGTTGTGCATAATTGTTGAAACCCTAGAAGACGATGATTACTTGGTACGGGTCCGGCATGCCGTATATATGTTTTTCTCGCAGGTTGGGGTAGTTTTATCTTTTTAAATTTTTGTACAGTTTGTATGCTCCTCACACACATCACTATCACTTACCTCACACACTTTTTGGGCTCTATACCCGAGTCCGTGCGAACCCGAGGAGTAGGAGGGGTCTCAACTTTTGTTATTGAGGGGCTTTATGCTCACTTGACATTTGTTGAGACACCACTCAGATTGCTACCATTATCATGGACGAATCATATTGAGAGGGTTTATCCCAACTTGTGATTAATTCATGAATTGGGTCTTTGTCTTTCGAGATAAGGGCAATCTGGAAACCATGACTTTTAGAAGTTTAGACCTGTCCCGAAAATCTTGCACTGATAGATTGAACATAATGACTGTCAAATCTTAGGTTCCACCTGACTAGGGCACAAAAAGGAGCGTACTTCTTCTTTATTTTATCTGTTTCTCATATCATTCATTCTTGCATAAAAAAAAAGAGAAGAAGAAGAAAAATAAAAAAAGAGAAAAGAAAAAAAACTATTCATTGCTTGCATTTTCATAACATTCTCAAAAAAAAAACTTGCATTTTCATGATATTGCATTTCAAAAAAAAAAATCATCATGTATTTTCATGGCATCCTTGGCATTAAAAAAAAAATCTTGCATCTTTATAGCATCCCTAGCATTCAAAAAAAAAAACATCTTGCATTTTCATGACATAGCATTTTTTTTAAAAAAAAAAGGAAGAAAAATGGAAAAAATATTTTCAAAGCTCATTCATGCGTCTCATGCAATTCAGCTCATTCTTTGTAAATGTTATTTTGTTTTAATAAATCAAATTGGTTTGAACCATTATGCAGCCTAGGAAAGAAGAGATCAATCAAACCCAAATTCGCAATCCTAGATCTCAGACGAGAATGACTGCTAATAACCCTGAGGAAAGGAGAAACTTGAGTATAGAAGTTGATGAGTGTAACACCCCAAATTCTGACTATATGAATGATAATATCAGAAATTACATTGTTTTGCATTTTGTGTGTGTATAAAATTAATTTGACAGTTCTGAGATCATATTTGATCATTCTGTGTGATTGCTCCTGGCTAGGAAAAATAATATTTTTCAGGCCGGGAAAATTCTGATCTGTCTCATTTGGAAGCGGGGGATCTTACTAAACCCGACTCTGAATGATTCAGAAAAGAATCTTATAATTTTTAGAATCTATCTATAAAAAGAATAATATTGTACGGATAAATATCCGTGATTGCGTTTATAGCGGTCGTTAGCTTATGAATGTTGGACCCGATAAGTTTTAATTAATAGAAAAAGTGTTTGGAACATTTCTTGTAAGTAAAATTAAAGTGAACCAATAGGATATAGTCAAAACAATTGGTTAGACTTTTCTAACCAATGAGAATTGGTCAAGGGAAGAAGTTTAGACTTCTTTATGAACCATTAGATTTGAAACTTGACTTAGAGGCCTTGATCTTCACCATTGATTCAATCAATGGTGTAAAACAAAGCTTACTAAAACTACCAAGTAATATTCACCATAGATAAGATTAATAGATAAGATTGAGTCAACATTAATTGCTTGACTTTTATTTAGGAAACTAATTAATCTTAATTTAGTTGTCCTAATTATCTAATTAAGCAACTCAGTAAACTAACTTGATTAGGAATTAGTTATAACTTAATCTTTAATTTAATGTCCTAATTCTAATTAGAGGTGATGATGCATGATTATTATGTATTAGATACAAGCTAAATATGTTAAACTAAATTAGTTATGTACTTGAAGAATTAAGTAAGAATGGTTAGGAGATTAAACCCAGTTAATTGGCTAACCAATTGAATAGTAATTAGGCTTGAACTAATGAAGAATTAAGGACTTAAACCCACCTAAACCACCTTGGATAGCAGCAGAGTTTGGAGAGCCCAGCAGCACCTAAACTCATGGCCCAACAGCAGCAAAATTTGTGGCCCAATAGCAGCAGAATTTAGCTTGGATTAGCAATCAATTAAAGGACTTAAACTCACCTAAAAGGGCATAGGCCAGCAGCTGTTTGGAGCAGCAGAATGAGCTCCACGGTCCAGTAATTCACGGCCCAAACAGCAGCAAATCCATGGGCCAGCAGCAGCACATTTGGGACGTCCAGCAGCAGCAAAATGGGGAGCTTCTACGTGAAGACTTCAAATGATATTTGAAGATTCAAATACCATGCAAAAGTCAAGTGACCAACCAATGAGAAGAGAGAGTTGTTATGCAATTAATGCATGGCCATTTGCTCAAGCAAATGTCATTCACGTCCATCACCAAAGGCGACACGGCAGCAGCAAATGAGCGATATGGAATGGAGTGGAAAACCATGCTAATAAAGCTCTCCAAATGTCACAAATCATTCACTACGGGGCAGCTGGATTTTTGCACCCAAAATGAGATAATTTTCTCAAGTAAATCACTCACCTTTCACGTGTTAATACACTATTTGAATTACGTCTTCATTCTTCATTTTTATTTCTCAAATATAAGCCATTTGTCTCTCAAAATTCCACACGGCCAGCAGCCCCCAACACATCTTCACACTCCACTTTCTACTTAACAAATATCCATCTATTCCTCTCCAAAATACCAAGGAAACTCACGCATCCTTCTCTCCCATTTCTCTTCTTCACAACCGGTCACCACCTCCAAATCACACCATTAAATCTTTAAAAATCCATCTCTTGATTTTATTTTGACTCAAGTCATGTTCTAAGCATTTCTCCTTCACAAGGTATTATCACAAAATTATCTACCTTGTTCAAAGCTTCATCAACCTAAGCTTCTTCAATCTTTTCTTAAAAAGGTAAGCTTTGATTCAAGAATTCCAAGTTTGATTTTAATGTTTTTAACCATGATTTTTCCATGGTTTTCAACTTTGATTCTTGTATGGTCCTTCACTAATTTTTCTTGAAAATTTTAGGGCTTGTTAGGAGGTTAACAAAGTTTCAAGGCAAGGGAGGAAAGCTTACAAAGCTTGTCTTCAAGAGGTAAAAGGGAGACTCAACCTTACCACTCTTGTTCTGGTAGTATGAGGATGGTTTGTTCGGTGAAAAATCCTTAAGGATTTATTCACCTTTTGTTTGAGGTTAATCACCTATTGTTTGAGGTTCTTGGACTGTATTGATTTGACTGTATTGGGATGTACCTGATTGTGTTTCTATGCTTTTATGTGTAACATTTATGAGATCTGAATTTATTTCGATTCTTGTCTGTATGTTGTAATGCTTAAGGAACTGATAATTGTGTGTATGTAGAATGTATACTATAGAAACTTATACTTTAGATACGTGGAATTTATACTGTAAATTTTATGAGAAAGGGATTTAATTGGAAATATTATGAAAATATGATGTCACTATGTAAATATAAAACTTTGAGGGGCTATAGTGAAAATACTATGTTTTGAGAGACGAAAATGTAATTTATGTGTTTTGAAAGACGAAAATACGATTATTCTATTTTGAGGGACTAAGACATAATTTATATGTTTTGAGGGACAAGAAAGTAATTATTCTATTTTTGAGGGATTAAAATGTAATTTATATGTTTGAGGGACAAGAAAGTAATTAGTATATTTTTGAGGGACTAAAATGTAATTCATATGATTTTTGAAGGGCAATATTGTAATTATGATTTTTTTAGAGGGATTAAAATAGTAATTTTTGTTTTAATAGGGTCATATTGTAAATAATAATTTTTGAAAGCCTAAAACGTAAATATTATGTTTTGGAAGGACTATTTTGGAAATATGAATTTTTGAAGGACTGTTGTGAAAATATTATTTAAATGAGGATTATAAAACAAATATTATGTTTTGAGGGATTATTATACAAATATGAAAAATGATGTTGAATTTTGGTGTTAAATGAAGAAAAATAGTATTTTTTTTTTAAAACATGTGAAAAATATTTTACGCGATTGAGAAACGATGAAAAATTGATACGTGATTAAGAAAATGCTGAAAAATATGATTTCGCGATGAAAATCTACAAGAATGATACTTGTTGGGCTAATATGAAGACCCCGAACATGAGATAAAGAAAATGAATTGAGAATATGAGATAAAGAAAATGAACTTGAGAATATGAGATAAAGAGAAAATGAACTATGAATGATGCATTTGTATATGTATTGAAAAGGTCCAATGGACCGGATAAGGCTATTTGCCTAGGAAGGAGAAAATACACCTCGAGTGGGTGTGATATGCGTAGTGTAGGTCTTTTGTTGACCTTGGGGGCATCGGGGTGCGGGTTGCCTACAATGGACAGTTAATAAAGCTTCTGTACCGTAGGTTAGACCGATGCAACACACCGATGATCCGGACCGAGACACTATCCATAATCAAGATTTGATAAAGACTATCGAGTATGTGCTAGATGTGCAAAATTAAGCACGTGGTCTGAGGCACTTTTGTACCGACATGATCTTTTCGATCACTTTCTCCGATCTGAGTTATAGCTCCATGGAGTAGGAAAGTTGAGTCTAGGTGCATATACAGAGATACTGAGAGTCTAATCATAATTATTGTTGATGATAATTTAGTTATTGAATAATTGAATGTTAATAAGGACATGATCGTAATTATAGCTTATTATATGAATTATGATAATAAATGATATTGTTGGCATAATTATAATTATGCATGATATGTTGATATGAGATATGATATGTGATTGATGAATGATATTGGTGACATAATTGTAATTATGAATGATGTCTTGGTACCTGAGAATTTGTATGTGTTTATCTTCATCGCTACCATATTTGGTATTGGCATAGGTGGTCTCACCTCTCGTATGTATATCTTGTATTATGTTTATGTGTTGTTAAGACATTGAGTTAGACGACGCGTGAGAAGCGAGAGGAAGGACAAGATTTACTGTTGAGAACTTCGAGATCGATGGCGGTAGAAATCCCTAGCTTCTTAGGTTATATGAGACCGACATTCATTGACGGGGACAATGCATGGACCGAAGATTTAGAGAGAGAGAGTATTTATTATTTGGGAAAAGTAAATATTAGACCGAGTAAGATACAATCGGAAACCCTTACTTTTACATTTACTATTTATGTACGCTTAAAGTTTCCTATATCTATCCCAGAGTAACTTTGGGAATGTACTATCATACCCCTCGATAGCATAGTGTCGTATCGTCCGCTCGGACATTTGCTTCCCGGACTTTACGTCGGGTTGGAATTCCTACACTTGGGGAAATCAGAGGAGGATCCATCTCGAGGATCATTACAATTCGAGGCTCACCGCCTAGTTGTACTTGGGCAAAGATGTCAATGTAAAAAGTTTTTAAATTTTTTTTGGAGTGACTACTTTGTAATATTTATAGTATGACAATATTAAAGAATTGTATATGTATAACCAGAGACTTGGACTTGTATAAATGATGTAAATTATTTATAATAATGCTGTGATGTTTTATTTTCTGCTAAGTTTATTTTCTTGTTATTAAGAAATTTTACAACTCGTATTTATATTACAAGCACATTTTTTTTTCAAATGAAAGGGTAATTTGGTAATTGAGCAACAAGAAGTGTGACACCCTAAGGTGGGTGTTACAATGAGATTAAAGGGAGGATGGATGAAATAACAGAGTCTATAAGAAGAATGGAGGAAATGTTGTTGGCCATGAGAGAGACTCTCACCTTGATTGGGACGGCTGGAAGCACAAGAGTGACTGGGGCACATCCGCACCTGTCAACTATCATTTCCATGAGGACAAGCTTCGAGATCGCCACTGAGATTCCTATTGAGAGGAGGACCTCGGATACTGCACCGCTAGTAATTCCTATCGGAAAAGGGTATCGTTCTCCAGAGGATACTCGAAATGAGGTTCATGGTAATGCTGAATTCACATGGGAACAACCATGTATGTCCATCCCAGTGACAACAGGACTCCCTGCTGGGAGTGGTCATGCGGCAATTCAGAAGGATAAGATGGAAGAAGAATAGAAGGAAAGGATAGAAGAGCAAATCAAAGCGATCAAGGGCCCCAGTGCTTATGAATCGTTTAGAATAGAAGAACTGTGTCCTACCATGGATGTCGTAATCCCTGAAGACTTCAAGATTCCTCATTTTTCCAAGTATGACGGGAGTGGAAACCCTCGGTTTCATTTAATCAGATATGGAACCAAGATGGCTGTTTGGTCCAAGGATGATAAGTTCCTCATTAGCTTTTTCCACGAGAGTCTTACAGGCCCTGCTTTAGAGTGGTATCTTCAATTAGATCGCTTTAAGATTTCTCATTGGATGGAATTGGCTGATCTATTCATGGATCAATATAAGTTCAATCTGGATGCAGCTCCTACCCGGGAACAATTGGGCTCAATGCAAAAGAAAAATGAGGAAGCCTTCAAGCAGTATGCCCAGAGATGGAGAGCTCTCGCAGCACAAGTGCAACCACCGCTGATGTTGACAGAAATGTGCTCATATTTTCTAGGGACTCTGGGAGCTCCTTATATTGAGGCAATAGCAGGCACCGTTTATCTAGACTTTGCTGAGTTAATAGCTGCTGGGGAGAGAATTGAAATTTTGGTAAAAGCAGGTAAATTGCCAACTGGAAATGATGAAAGTAGTTTCAAGAATGAGTTTTTCCTCCAAGGGAAAGGAATCAAAAGTGAGCTACATGCAAAGCCAAAATTGGAAACCCACCGTCTTACCCTACCTACACTGTTCGCCCTCCATCAACTGCAAACCTCTGAACAATGGGAGATCTGAGGATTTGATTGAAGTGGTTGCCAAAAAAATCAGTGATGATGAACTTATGTTAACTTCTTGAAGCATTGATGTAATAAATTCGCATGAATATCTTGTTTCCTTTCATTTTCAGTGTCTTTCTTGATATTTACTTCTCTTTCACTTCTTCAAAGTGTCTTCCTCGTATTTGGGGGCCCATCGGACTCCAATTCTTGGTAATTCTCAGTTTGGTAAATGTCAACAAAGTTCACGTGTGTAAGTATCCTTTGCCTAAAAAAACAAAAAAAACAAAAAAAGAAAAAAAGAAAAAAAGAATAAGTAAAAAAAAATAGAGTAAGGAAATAATCATTTGGTGTATCATCTTTTTCGTCTCTGAATTAAAATTTTTGAAAATGAGCAATCAAGATTTGAAAGGAGGATTGGCCATGTTTCTCTATCCTTCATAAGAATTCATCTTTTCATTATCTCTTGACATCCCTGTTTGAGCTTGAAAGTTTTCTTCAATAAACCCTGGACAAGGATCACCCCTATACTAGGGGATGACACAAAGCAAATGTCGATTGTCATGGTGGCTATTTTGAAACGTAATGAAAAAAAAGAGAAAGAAAAAAAAATAAAAAAACCAAAAAGAGATAAGAAAAAAAATGACAAGTCGAATGAAAGAAAGTGAAAAGAAAAAGGAAGAAATGAGGAGCATGAAGAGAAAAGTGTACTTGAAAGTACAAAGGCAATTGACAAAGTTTAACGTTGAACAAGGATCCTTGGTCCCATTCAAACCCTTAAACAATTGTTTGAGCCTTATATCTTTTCTTTCATAACCTCTACCCTTGGCCATGTTACAAACCTCAAAAAGTCCATTCTGATCAATGAAGGTCTGTTGTCATTTTCACTAACTTTAATTTTGAGATAAATGTTATGCTCATCTAAGTACCTAATTCATTGCTCTAAAAAAAATCAATAAAAAAAAAGAAAAAAAGAAAAAAAAAAGACTTACACCTGGGCAAGTTGCTACCCTGTCTGAGCTGGTCCTATATTGGGGCATGTTTCTCCTTAGTTCAATTTGACCTACATTGGTGTAGCTTCGTGACTTACACTGGGGCATTTTTTGTTCACAAATGACATACTCTGAGCCCAGATTCATCTAATACCCTACAAGAAGGTAGATTTTCGTATATACCTGATAAAACAATAGTCATGATGTCCAGTTGTCGAGTTTAGATCAATCACATCCAAACTGGGGCAAAAAAAAACATTTTGGCTTTTTTTTTATTCTACTTCTTGTGTCTTTACCCTTTGTAAATAATACTCTTTCTGTAATCAAACTTCCAAGAACAATCTGAAAGTTATTCGCTTCTTCTCTATTGTACTTTTTGAATTCATGAGTGTCTGTTACGTAATGCTTCAAGTAAAGTGAACATGAGTACAACACTATGATTTGACCATCTAATGATAATCTCCTGATGAACAATTCAGATTGAAGAGATCTTGGAAATCTCATTTGATGGAAGAGAAGGTACCTAAAAAGAGAGAGAGAGGGAGAGAGAGAGAGAGAAAGAGAGAGAAAAAGATCGTTAGGTTGAAAACCCGAAAGGGAGGCCTAAGCAAAAGTTAGAAAAAAAAAGAAGGAAAAAGGAAAAGAGCCTGTAGTCTGAAAACCCGAAAGGTCAGTCTAAGCAAAAGTTAGGGCAAATAAATGAGCAAAATCTTAGAGAAAGTTAACCTGAAATGCCTTGAAGGATGCACCAAACTGGGACAATTTTGAATTGCATTTGATCAGCTACACAGGGACAATCTCATTTGTATTTTAGTTGGCCATACTGGGGCAAAATTTTTGAAGGATTAAAGAGAGATATGCTGAAGGAAGTAGCAACAGAGACAGTGATTGAGTTATCAAGTAGTTGCAGGGAATCAATTAAATGAGAGACAAGGTTAAATACTGGGGTAAAATTTTCTCTCAATGAATCAGCCAAGCAATGATTCATCTCATTTCTCAAAAGGAGAAGCCAAGAGCGAAAAACAAAGAAAAAGAAAGAAAGAAAAGAGAAGAATAAGGAAAGAAGCTGAAGGGTCTAAGGAAGAAAAACATGTGAACAAGGATTTTGATTGGTCAAAGCTTTCCAAAAGTCGCCATTGGTTCAAAGGACTTTTAGTAAAATAAAATAAAAAAGATAAAAGAAAAAAAAGAAAAAAAAAGGAAAAACAAAGAAAAGAAAATGAAAAAAAAAAGAGAATTCAAATCCTTGTGGATCAAGATACCTTGCCTTTTTAAATATCTATTTTTCGAGCACGATTGCTTTTTTGTTTTAAACTCCCTTGACGATTGCCATAATGCATTTTACTTTTGTTGAATAATCGACTCCATGCATTTTATATTATCGTTGAAAGAACGGACTCCATGCATTTTAATTTCATTGTTAAGCGCATCGGCTCCATACATTTTAATTATTGAGCGCATCGGCTCCATGCATTTTACTTGAGCGTCCATGCATTTTTAATTCTTTTGAGCGCATCGACTCCATGCATTTTACTTTCTGTTGAGCGCATTGGCTCCATGTTTTTTTAATTTCTGTCTATTCTGTTGAGCGCATCGGCTCCATGCATTTTATATTCTGTTGAGCGCATCGGCTCCATGCATTTTAAATTCTGTTGAGCGCATCGGCTCCATGTTTTTTAATTTATGTCAATTCTTTTGAGCGCATCGGCTCCATGCATTTTATATTCTGTTAAACGCATCGGCTCCGTTTTCTTTGTAATTTTTTGTAAATTCTTTTGAGCGCATCGGCTCCATGTGTTCCTCGCATTTTGTTTTACATCTTATGCATCGCCGGACAAAATTGAAATTCATATCTTTACTCATTTCTTACGACGACAATATGAAGACTGCGGTTTTCTTATTATCTAGTAAGAAACAAATAAAGAGGGGCAACTATGAACACTCAATTTTGACCGGGCTGCCAAAAAAAAGATTAAATTAATTAAAGGCCCATATTTATGGGCCCATTTGTAAGCTTTTTTTTTTAAAAAAAAAAGGGGGGGGAAGAATGCTGATCTCATTTAAAAAAAAAAAGAAGAAGGGGAAATTGGCAATGCATTTAATGCCTGTTACCTACACACGTAAAGTAAGAATTGCATTAAATGTCTTAAGGCAGCAAGTAAGGAAAATGAGGGCTGAAAGGATGGAAAGAATGAAAATGGTTCTAAGAGAGGAGGAGAAAGGAGGCTCAACATAGGGAGGTTGACGTAAAGAGAAAAAAAGAGAGGAAGATGTTAGGGGAGAAATGATGAAAATGGGGGATATTTAAAAGAGAGAAGCATCAGAAAGAGGGGAAAACCGCATTTTTCATTTCTATTCACCTTCAAGAGTCACTCCACCCTTGATAATATCTATCAACCTCTGACCACCCAGCAAAAAAAGACATTTTTTCACCTTCCTACCACCCAAAACTGAACCAGCAAACACCTTCCATTTCACCACCTTCATCACCAGAAAACAACACCTCCCCCTTCATTTCACCACCTTCATTACGAACTTCCAAGAAGCACAGCCATCACAAGGGAGACAGAGAGAAGGGAACAAGAAAGAGACAGAAGCCTTGCTGAGGAATAGCATTCACTTCAACTGCTCTACCTTGAACTCCACAGGTAACCTTCTGCATTTATGTCATGTAGCTCATTTCTGCTAACTATTCTCACTTGCACTCAACCCCTGAATCCCTCTGCACCCAACCTGAAATGAATACTACATATCCACTCAAGCCTCCCTGACTGAAACTCAATATCCACTCTCCAACCGTGAACCATCTCACTTTTATTACTTTTATCTTCAACTACCCACATTCAACATTTTCCAGACCAAAAACATCTACTTTGCATCAACCCATGCACACGTAAACAACACCTTCCTTAACCTTTCCCTCAACCATGACCTTTAACCAACCGACCGTCGAACCGTGAGCTCCAAATCCCTCACCGACAACCCATCCAAACCTTCACACCATCAACCAAACTCCATCATATCCGACCGTCGAACCATCCAATCTCCCTAAACCGACCGTCGAACCTCACCAACACCAATTACCATTCTCTCACCGACCAACCTCGCCGACACCCTCACCGTCGAACCACACCACCGTGACCTTCACCGACCAACACCATACCATCCTCTCACCGACACCCTCTCCGACCGTCGAAACCCAAGAAGCCGATCCTTCCCTTCAACCAACCGACCGTCGGACTCCCGAATCCCTCCGCACCGAGGCGTCGAACCAACAACCATCATACCCCCACCGACCGTCGAATCCCCATATATCAACCTTCACCATTCCCTCTCACTATTACTTGTGAACCCACACCACCATCCTTCAACCATCCATTACGCGAAATCACCTCAAAAACCCAACTTATACCCGACCGTCGAACCTCAAATCCAATCACTTCCCTTTCACCTCCAAAACACTCACTATCTTCAAAGCCTCCATAATCCCCATCACCCAAGCAACTTTCATAACCTCTCCAAACACTACCGAACCCAACCAGAATCGGCCGATCTTTGAACCGTGAGTTCCACTCCTTTACCGACAACCCATCCAAATCTTCACACCATCAACCAAACTCCATCACATTCGACCGTCGAACCCCAAAAACAAGCCTCCACAACCCCCATCACCCAAACCATCCCATCTTCACCTTCAACCGACCGTCGAACCCCAAACAAAACCATCCCATCTTCACCTCTAACCGTCTTCGAACTCCCAAATAGAACCAAATCCCTCTTCACTTAACCGTCGAATCTCAAACCATCACATCCCCCCATCGACCGTCGAACCGCACCACCGTGACCTTCGACCAACTTCGCAAACACCATCATACCCCCTACTGTAAGTCGAACCATACCATTGCGACCTTCACCGACCACCTTCACAAACCATCATATCCTCCAACTGACAGTCGAACCCCAAAACAGAACCATCCCACCATCTCCTCTAATCGACTGTCGAACCCCAAAACAGAACCACCCCATCTCCTCAAATGGACCGTCGAACCTCAGGGTCCAAATCCCTCCCCAAACGTCCTCTGGTATGTGCTCTGTTATTGTTACCTAAGTTTTCAAGCTCTTTTTCCTTTAAATTGAGTTGTTGACTGCTTTTTGAGGTTTGAGTTTGAATCACGTAGGCTGCTGCCCATTTCATGCTAAGGCAATAATGATACACTTTTTGGTAAGAAAAAAGACAAGAAAGGTAAAAGAATATAAAAATAGCAAATAAAGAAATAAAAATCTTTTGATCCCTGCAATGACCAATGATGATAATTGAGTAGTGAATACTACCTTCATTATCAATTGGATTATAAGGGTTTATTGAGTAGCCTTGTGCTAACTTGAACCCTGTGCGAGCACAAATTTGGTTTTCAAATATTTTTTTTTTCTTTTTTCTCTTAATTAAAATCAATCAACCCACACTTATTTTATAAAGAACTACGTAACTTTGAGTTCCCCATTGCACCAGGGGATACGTAGGAGCAGAATTTCATTTCTGTCAAGCCAAATTTAAATTTTCATAATTTTGTGGTTTTCCTTTTATAAATAGTTACAATGTTTTACAAAAAGGGGTAAAATAAATATTTTTAAAGATTGTTAAAAATTTACACAATTAACCTAAGGTACCGTCTTAGGACGGGTGTGTTAGGGGTGTAGTGGGATTAAGTTTCCACTCTTCCCTATCCATAACCGACTCCCGAATCCAATCTGGTTTCAAAGACCGTTTTCAAAGAAAGGTTTTCCAATTTTTTCCTAATTTAAATAAAATTGGTGGCGACTCCATTTTCCATTTTCATTTTCTAAAATCCTTTGAGTTGCTATTTCCCGCCGCGATCCCGGTCGCGACACCTCCTTAAGTCCTATTAGATTCTTTATCTCAAGATGGTTTAAACTAGAGAATTTATTTATGCTATCATATTATTTCTTTTTGGATCTGATTTATGCTATAAAATTATAAATGGTCATATTTCGATAGATAATATACTATTTTCTTATACAATATATATATTTTAAATATACAAAGCTAGATTCAATCAGGTTGCAGCCCCTCTATTTGCCAACTTGCAGAAAGCAAGAAAATTTTGGTAGAACTTGCCAATGTCCTTTCCTGCTAATTTGGACTATCTCTCTCCTTTGAGGCTATCTCTGAATTCAATTTGGGTTTAGATTTTAACTCTTTCACATTATTTTTTCTCGTAATTAAATAGAGAAAAAAGATAAACATAAAAATTATAAAAAAAATCAAATCATAATTAAATTTTATTAATAAATACTTTTGTAATTATCTCTCATTTTTATTTTTTTCATGAAAAATTCAAATTCATCTAATTAGATGTTTTGGTTGCAAGATTAAAATTAGAAATCTAATAAAATAATCATGTCGGTTAGACAAAATAAAAATATCACTACCATAAAGTACATAAGATTCATGAATGCAGTGCTATGTAACCCACGACACAACTTGTAAGGGAGGGAAAATTGTAAAATATTCATAGAATATCATTTTAAGTAAATTTATAACCGTTTAAATGTTATTTAAAATTGTTTCAATTTTAATTCAATAATCTTTGTAGTTATAAATGATCACATATTATAATTTTTATTAAAAACGGAGTGATATTTTAAGAGTGTAGAAGAAGTTATAGTAACATTACTTTTATTTTTCTTATTTTTTTAGTATTTTTTTATCACTTATAACACTTTATTCAGCTCTCAAATTTAACTTAACTCTTTCAATTACATTCTTTTAAGCATGAATTAAGTGATGACATGTTGAGACAATGTTCACTTTGAGTTGGACATGTAAAACCATCTGATTAGAATCTAAGATCATATAATACTTTATCTAATTGATTTCTATAGGTAGTCCATCCATGACTAATTTACCTTGCCACTCTTCAAATTAAAGTATTGCTTTTTCAACAAAAAGAAAATTAAAGTCTTGCTTGGTTGGCCTATCTTTAAAATGCCCAGCTAGATCACATTTTGTTTTATACTTCTATGCCATGTTATATGTTTTGGTTGAAGAAAATAACCTAAGTCATATCTAAAACCTAGAAAACATGGTACGCAGTACTATAATTTGAGCATTCAAATGGAACTAGGAACCTTTTTAACATTCTCTCTCTCCCCCTGCAATTATTTCTTAGTCCATTCTTGAATGAGTCTCTTTATTGATTTTTTAAATTTTGTTTTCGTATGTATAGGTGCTTGAGGTTGAAGTTTCAAACTTTTGAGATAAGAGGTAAATCCCAAACTTTGATTTTGTTCTTCTTCTACTTTAGGCTTGTTCTTGGTATTATTTTGTATGTTAAACTTGTTCTAGGGTCTATATGTTTTGAAATTTGATAGACTACAATTTAAAATTTGATAGACTTTTTTTTGTATGTTAAACTTGTTCAAATTTTTATTACTACAATTTAAAATTTGATAGACTTTTTTTGTCATAAACAATCTGCTTACTCATATTTATTATAGAGGAAGTATACTGTTATTCCACCAGATAGTTATTGGGCTCGAAGAAACTTTGAGAAACGAGGTGCAACATTATTGAAGAATGTTTTGAAAAAGGCTCGCAAGAAAATAGAGAAACCAAGTTGGCTTGGGGATGAGATATGGGACGCATTGTGTACACATTGGGAAAGTGAGGCTTTCAAGAAGAAAAGTGCAATTGCAAAAGCTAATCAGGCATCTGATTGTGGAGGATATGTAGCTTCATATCACACCAGTGGCTCTATTACCTCATCTCAACATAGAGCTAATTTGGTTAAGTTTACTATTATCTTGCATTATTGTTGAAGTTGTCTAATATGGTTAAATTTACCAATATGATTTTGTTACAATTGTTGCAGACTAAGTTGAATGGTGTTGTTCCATCAGCGCCAACATTGTTTCAGCACACACATCGACGTAAGGATCACACATGGGTGGATAGGAGATCAGAGTATATAATTGTAAGCAATTATTTTATCTAATTCGAACTCTTGGGTTTGAAATAATGATATTCAGTAATTGTATTCATGTTGCTATCTTGATGTTTAAAGGAAACTCTAAATATAAGTCATAATTTTTTTTTTATGTTTGTGCTTGCAATATCATGCTTAGATTCCTCTTGATTGTCTTTTTGGTGATAAATCATAGGAACTTACTTTAAACATGTGATTGAAACCATGTTTATTCTTATGCTGGCCTATTTTTCGACTTGTTATGATATTTGTTTATTGTATGTCAAAAGTCCCTTTTCCATTTGTTTTGGCACACTTCCTATGTACCCACCATTTGGCCATTTTATTATTTGAATCTGTTGGTTTGGAATGAGTACAATTAATTCAGAGTTTATACATACACTTCCTGTGTACCCATCTTGTTTTCTTTTTGTGATTCCTCCTAAATATGCAACCTTGTGACTTTTGATGCTTGTTTTAGATTAGCACTAGTTTATTTATGAGAAATGTCGCTTCTATTTAACTAACATTTTGTCTC
Source organism: Ormosia semicastrata (assembly GCA_029884595.1). NCBI lineage: Eukaryota > Viridiplantae > Streptophyta > Magnoliopsida > Fabales > Fabaceae > Ormosia > Ormosia semicastrata. The sequence continues at coordinate 51,276,750 of JAQQTO010000057.1, read as the reverse complement.
TAATTGCAAAAATATGACAACTAAAGGTGACAGTTTCATGGCCAAACAAAAAGGTCCTTGATGAAACCTTTGCTTGTGGAAAATTTATTGTCTGAATTAGCTTTTCCCTACATAACTCACCTAATCACAGACCATCCTTTGGTTTATCTAATGGCATATATAGGCTTACAGTTTATGCAACTTACATCCTTTGTTTTCATTAGGGTATAACTAATCATAGAGCTTATACCCTAATGAAAACAAATGAATAGGTGAACTGAGTTTCCATCACTATTTCATTAATGTTTCTAGTAGTTTGAAAATGAATTTTGTTTCACATGAGCAAGCTCAAAGTAAATTAAGTAATGATTGAGTTCCACTAGTGCACTTCCACAATTCATGGTGATTTCCCAAAATGATTCAAAAAGTATCGTCACATAGGCTTTAGAAAATCATATATCTTTACTGTTCTAACTTATAAGTCAAGAAATAACTTTTATTTATATTTATTTAATTTTATTTTCTATAATATGCGGAGTTTGGATTCAGCTCCCAAATAATTACTAACATCATTGATCAATTTTGACTTTTGTAATAAAATTTTGAAGTCACAATGAATTGAGGTATTTGTGATTGAAATCACATTTATTCTTATACTTTATGTCATGACTTATATTATGTTAGATTTATGTGCTGCTTTAACTTTTTGCATTAATTAGTGTCATATTGGTATTGACAGACCAAATTTGCAAATGAAATGCAAGAAATGACCCAAAGAGCATCAGAGTAGGGAACTCCTCCCCCAAATGAGTTGGATGTGTGGCACAATGTGGCTGGAGTGAAAAAGGTAAAATATATGGTCTTAGAATTGAGTCAATCGTAGTAGCTGGAAGACCACAATACCGTGGCTCAAGTTCTCCATCATCTGACTGGGTGCGAAGAGATGAACTTGAAGAATTAAGAAGTGAGAGAAATGAACTTCGGGCTCAAGTGGCAAATAATAGGAGACAGATTGAGGAGACAAATCGGCTGGTACGAGAGCTAATGCAGTCGATTAGCGTTCAGCCTTCTCAAACATTTCCCATGACTGGTGGAGCAGAAGAGGAGGACGAAGACGAGTAGGAGTAGGAGCTTTTATGATTAGAGTTTAGTTTGTATTGTGTTCAACTTTCTTATATTTGAAATGTTGTAGTAATGAGATATTGTAGACAATGCTTATTTTAGTTTATTTAGCATGTCTTGATGTTTAAATGATATATTCTAAAGACTAAATTAGTTTAGTTTACGTTATTTTTTATTTATGTGTTTAGTTATATATGAGATTGTTGATTGTTGTTTATTAGGTATTTTAAAAATTTGGATTTTAATAAATTTAAAAGTAATTATAAATTGTTGATTGTTGTTTATTAGGTTTTTAAAAATTTGAATTTTAATAATGTTTTAAAAAGACATTTATCATTTTAGAGATCGATAATTAGAGACCGATTTAGTGATCGATTTTATAAAATATATAATATATTCAAAATTTTAGAGACCGATTTAGAGACTGATAAATCGGTCTCTAGTCTAGAGACCGATTTTATAAAATACATAATATATTTAAAGACTGATTTTAGAGACAGATAAATCGGTCTCTAACTTAGAGACCGATTTAGCTACCGATTTTATAAAATATATAATATATTCATGCTTTAGAGACTGATTTAGAGACTTATTTAGAGACCAATTTTTCGATCTCTAAAAAATCAGTTTTTAAATCAGTCTCTAATGAACTTTTTTAAAATATATTTGACCAAAATTTGACTAAAAATTAGAGACCGATTTAGAGACTGAAAAATCGGTCTCTTAGAAATTAATCTCTAAATCGGTTTCTAATATTTAGCGACGAGACTTTTAGAGATCGATTTAAATCGGTCTCTAAATCAGTCTCTAATTATTTTAGAGACCGATTTTCTTAATTTAGAGATCAAATTTTCGGTCTCTAAAAGTCAATTTTCTAGTAGTGATCCTATCTTGGTTTTGAACAATTTTGAAAAAATGATTTTAAGATAGTACAAAATATTGATTTTTCATAAAGATTTTTATGAGAAGCATAAGCTATGTGTTTGGATAAGTTTTGAAAAAAATGATTTTTAAGATAACACAAAAGTTTGTTTTTTTTTTGTAGAGATTTTTATGAAAAGCAATCGTTTATTTTACGCTTTGATATAATTACAAAAAATATTTTTAAAATTTTTCTCTCTTCTATTGCATAACTCATAAAATTGATTTTTTTAAAAAAAGCTACTCATTTAAGCTTTTGATTAAAAGCAAAAAACTATTCTTTTTTATGTTCTGATTTTTTTTGTAAGTGATTTTTATTCAATTTTTTTTTTTTTGCAAATTAAACACACACGACAACAAAATGCACTCAAAGTGATAGTAATCACTCATCCATCTAATAATCAAAGAACATGCCAACTTAATCTCTCAAAAATTTTGACTATTTAGCATTTTTCACTAATAAATACTTGACCTCACCCTAAGTCCATACCCATAACACTACCATAACATTTTCCTTTATGCAAAGGTCATGCTAACCAATGTCCTTTGGGCATTGTGTGAAGAAGCATTTGGTATCATTTATTAAATTTCTAATTACTTGAATAATAAAGTATTAAATACATTTTGAATTCTTAAGATATTAAATATTTTTAATTTTCATTTAATAGTTTTTATTTTAATTCATTAACCAGTTCCATTAAATGTAACATTAATTTTTCTTTGAGTAATGTTATATTTTCTTAAAATATTATCCTAATAATTCACATAATACTTAATAAAAAATATTAAACAAAAAAGTAAAAAAAATTAATATGTTAAAAATATAAAAAAAACATCTAATATTGCCTTCTCAGATTGTATGCAAGAATATCATGTTACATGTCTTTTGGATGATGAACTTTTATTCAATGACAGGTAAAAAATAATGAATGAAGTATTAAATGAAAATAGAAGCCAGATAAAAAAAATATATAGATGCATTTAATATCATAATTATTACTTTTTGTACTTTTTTTAGAATTTAAGATAAATTAAATGTACCAAAAAAATAAAATAATTTAATGATTTACTAAAAGATAATTGATGAAAAATAATAAATACAACTTCTTAAGGAAAGATGTTAGTAGTTCAAAAAGACTTCTATAGTTAATTGTGAGATTCTGTGATCAAATCTCATCTTTATCCATTTGGATCACACGAACAAAGCTCAATGCGACTTCCCCCTCCCTTAGTGTAATGCGTGTGAGTTAATTACCAATTGAAATATATTAAATTTTTTGATTATTTACTATCTAATGATAAAACTTGCTACTTAAGGGTAACAAAACTCTTTTTATTTTAGTTTTGATCATTTTTCTTCCATATTTATGGCATATAAATTACATTTATGTTTTACATTAAAATTATTAATTTTTAGATAGTTTACATTTTTCTAGCTTTAAATATTTTTCTCTCACATTTAGCATATATTAATTGCATTTATTTTTATATTAAAATAATTTATATTTATAGATTTGATCTATTATTTCTTTATGTTAAATATTTTCTCAACATTTTATACGTATTTACTGTATTTATATTTTTCTATTAAAACCCCAATTATATCTTTTCCTTTTCATAAATAATACTTTCACAAAAGCATCTTTCAGGCTCAAAAGAATTTTTTTTGTTTTTCATCCACTTGATGGCTCCGCTAACTTGATGCCTCCTCACTAATAGCTACCATCTATGAAAGTTTGTGAGACTAAAAGTTTATTTGGATTCATTTTTTTTAAATAATTATTTTTTAATTTTTTTTTGACATATGTTTAAATTAACTTATTTTACATTCAAAATAATTTATAATAAAAATCTTACTCAAAGTTTTGATAAAAAGTGAATTTTCTCTCAAAATTAATCAAAATCAAACATGTATGTAATGTGTTTGGATGTAATCTTAGTGATTATCAGTAGTGTAAATGATTTTTAATGAAGCACTTACTTATTATTTATCCAAATATAAAATAACCTCTTCTTTGAAAAAACTCCTCAAAACAAATTGAGAAAAGAAGTGATATTTTATGGACTATGGAAGATGTATACTTTGTGAAAGAAAAGAATAGTATAGAAGAAGTTAAAAAAAATGAAAAAATCCCGCCAGAACCAGGTTCAAAAGCCCTCAAACGGTTTCACACTTTGAAAAGGGAAGGTCAAAATAATAAAAAAATGAATTGACTCGTGTCGAAAGTGGAAAGCAGAAGCAGTTCAGCTCGGAAAGCGAGTAGACTCCAGTCCGGTCCAGTCCACTATCAAGAAAAACGGCTCTTACTTACGTGGCCCCATCATCCCCAGCAACACTTTCTCAGTTCAGTTTCTCCACTCTCTCTCTTTCTCTCTCTAAGCCAAAACCAAATTTAAAAACCTCATACAGAAAATAAAACCGTAAATGACGTATCATAAACGCTGAAACAGAACCAACCAAAGCCAAAATAGCTTCCCTTTTGCTCCTTTTTCTTCTTCTACTCTCCTTCCTCTCTTTCACAGCCTCTTTTCTCTTCTCTCTCCTTCCCTTTGCTTCGGCTTCCTCCGATACAGTTTCCGAACCCGAACCAACCGCAATGGCCACCATGGAGACCTTGATCGGACTCGTCAACCGAATTCAGCGAGCTTGCACGGTCCTCGGCGACCACGGCGGCGACGCTGCTACTGCTGCTTTGCCTACTCTCTGGGAGGCTCTTCCCTCCGTCGCCGTCGTCGGCGGCCAGGTTCGCTCCTCTCTTTCCATTCCTTTTTTTCCTCAATTTAAACCGATTCACCTTCTAGATAGTTCTGTGATTGTGGATGAATTTTTAAGAACGTGCGATTTGATTTGTGATTTGTACGGAATGCAGAGTTCTGGAAAATCTTCGGTATTAGAGAGCATCGTTGGCCGTGATTTTCTGCCCAGGGGATCAGGTTGTTTACTGTTAATGTTCTAAGGGTTGATTTCAATTTTTTTTTTGTAATTCTGTTTGGTTGCTGAGAAAGCTGTGGAAATGGAAAATTCTTCGGAGAGACTTCCGAGTGCAGAACTGTTATTTTTCTTTATTATTCTGGAATTTACTTGGTTTTTAAGAAATCACCAATTTATTCAACAAAGTGAAGGTACTCAGAGTGAGAGAGTTTCACACAATTATCGTGGTTTTTTCCCCTTATTTTCTCCCTCTCTCTCTCTTTTTTTTTTTTTTTTAAATTTGTGTGTGTATTATTGGTAGGGTAGCAGAACAAAATTGAGGAATAGGGCATTTTGAATAATGAAAGAAAAAATATAGTGAAATTTATTTATTTATTTATTGCACTTTCATTTTATGGTGAACAATGGTTGGCTTTCTTTTAAGTGTTGTTTAGGGATTGTGACGCGGAGGCCCTTGGTACTGCAGCTGCACAAAACAGAAGAGGGGCTACAAGAGCATGCAGAATTTCTGCACTTGCCAAAGAAACGATTTACAGATTTCTGTATGTCTTCTCATGCCATGCATTTTGATTTTGAATCTCCATTTGAAGATTGCGGAAATGAGAGTTCCTTGACTACAGTACATGCTCTGCATGCATTACTTTTTTGTTTCAAATTGTGTAATTTATAATGGAACCGTGTTTTGAATCAATTTGATTGAGTATACTGTAGTGTAGCGATTGTAGCCTCATTTGTCTATGTAAATTTTAACTTGTTCAACTGTCATTCTCACAGGTATTATTCTTTTTCTGCATTGCTTGTTAACCTGCTTGCTTATCTTAAACTCACAATGTCTTAGCCTCTATTAGACTTGCCATATTTATGCAGTTTCCCCATGGTTTTACCTGGTCAAAGACTTAAAAGCTCATCTGTTGTTTTCTGGAGTATTGTGATGACGAGTAATAATGTTTTTGAAAGTGGAGGAATAGGATATTCCACTAACATTATCTTTGTGGCTTGTACCACTTTGAAAGTAGTGCACGCATTTCCTAGGTTGACTCAAGTGATATAATATTAGCTGCTGTCTTATTAGTGTTATTTATTTTTTGGTAATAGTTATGCAAGTTGACACTGGTGAAAATCTTTCAATATATCGTTTACATGCACTATTTTCTTAGGATGTTTACTTAGAAATAAATAAGCAATATACATTTTTTAGTCTATATTTATTTGATTTTTTCTTTTTTAGAAAAGCTATTTTAAATTGTTGTTTGATTTCTTACTTATCTTTTGTAGCTTTGGTTCGAAAGGAAATTGAAGATGAAACTGATAGAATGACTGGGAAAGCAAAACAGATATCTCCTGTTCCTATTCATCTCAGCATCTACTCCCCAAATGGTAAGGAATTTACATTTTACATTTTCATTCAGGTGCCATGAATCCCTTGGTTTAGATGGATTTTTCTTTTTTTTTAATCTCATTGTTCTGGGACATAATTTCCTTGTGAGAAAAGGCTTTTGTTGTTTTTGTTGTTGCTGGACAAAATTTATGTCACCAAGCTGCAATGTATATTTGCTGGAAGAAAATAAGTAACCAGTCCATACCACTTTTACATGTACCCTGAAAACTTGATAGTGTTTATCATGTTATTTGTGCTATTTATTGCTTTACTTGGTACTATCATTTTAGTTTCCATGCTGAATGCCTTGCTTATCATCTATGGATGATTTAGTGTATTTCCATTGGTACTGTATTTCTAATTTAATTGCATCATGCTTCGTTAAGTTGTTCAAGCACTGATATATTTCTAATGGCAGAAGAAATTTGATATAATCAAGGAATCACCCGGTTCTTATGTTTCAAGGGAGTTGTACAGCCTCTAATATTTTGTATGTGTGTTAAGAGAGAAATAGAAAAGGATTGGTAACCCATAAATTGTGTCAATATATATATACTGTGTACGGGGAGAAATCATAGGTTACCTAAAAGACTAGAGTACCCTCAAGCTGGGCATGATTGATGCGATGATATCTATGCATAAGCTTGAGGGGAAGTATTAAGAATAATGACATATGCTCAATGTGGGTACTCTAGTCTTTTAGGTATCCTATGATTTCTCCCTGTACACAGTGTATATATATATATCTCTGCCCGACACAAGTGTGTTATGGCCTACCAATCTTTTTCTATTTCTCTCTTAACAGTGTGCTCTGCGTGTAGAAGAGGTTGCTGTCTGTATGTGGAATTGTAGATTTTCCATATTGTTTTGTGATGTTCAAGTTTATCTGATTATTATTTTGCTTGTTGGTAGTTGTCAATCTAACATTGATAGATCTGCCTGGTTTGACAAAGGTTGCTATAGGTACACTTTCTTTTCATTTTCTTTTCTCAATTGAACATGCGTTTCTGCTTATTATCAATTTCCTTTTTCCTATTTTTGATTTATAAGTTCTTTTTAATTTTGTCAGAGGGACAGCCAGAAAGTATTGTTCATGATATTGAAAGCATGATTCACTCATATGTTGAGAAGGTAGTTAAAGGATGTACTTCTATCTATACTGCTACAGAAAAGGAATTCCCCTCTTGATTCTTTTCTGAAAAATCTGATGTTGTGTTTAACTTTACTATGATTGAAAAGAGAACAGAAAAGGTCATTCCAACTTCATGGGAATGGCTGAGGTCCACCTCTTACTCCTATTTTCTATAAAACAATTTTTTCTTTACAGTTATTTTTTAAAAACAGTAATACATATTACAAATTTTCTGTCAGTTTTTAAAATTTAACAAAAAAAAGAAGGAAGTTGACAATTTGACAAGCACCTATTTTTCTGTCTAGGGTCTATACGATTTAATTTTCTCTTTTAGGAAATCAGAGAAAAAAAAGAAGAAATGATAAGGATTTAGCCTTTCATTAAGTAGTTTTTACGGAAATGCTTGTTCTTTCAGTTTTCTTATCTTGCATCTATTTGTTATTTGATGGCCTTAAAAGTAGGTGCCACCCCCCCATCCCCCACCCCCCTTGAAGAAATCCTCTTTGGAAGATGAGATAATAAGTTCACTGTCTTAATTTAAATAAATCAATTCGCTAATACCAGTGAGTCAGTGGTGATGCTTATTTTCTGAATTCTTAATATTGGAGCTATGTAATCTTTTCATATTATAGCATTTGATGTCTTTATAGATTTACTATTGCTTCAGTTAATCGCACTTTAACTCTTTAATGAATCTATTGATTACTTATGTCTTTTTGGTATTGCAGCCAAATTGCTTAATTTTGGCCATTACTCCAGCAAATCAAGATGTAGCAACATCAGATGCGATCAAGGTTGCCAGACAAGTTGACCCTACAGGTATGCTTGCTGCTTTTTGCTTACAACCGTACTTCAACTATATGAACCTTATGCATTTATTTCCTTATTATGCTATTATGGTTTTTCTTGACAGTGCGTTCAAAATTTTTTTCTTAGGTGAAAGAACATTTGGTGTGTTGACGAAGCTTGATTTGATGGACAAAGGAACAAATGCTTTGGATGTAAGAATCTTAGCTTTTCTAGAACACTCAGCTTTAAACTCATAAGAGTATATGTTTGGCTCTGTGATGAAACTTAGTTTGGATATTCTATGAATCTTAATTCACATGGATACAGAAAATTTTCCTATTATGGTCATAATGTTCCCATGTTGATCATGTTGTAGGTCCTCGAGGGAAGATCATATCGACTTCAAAACCCTTGGGTGGGAATTGTAAACCGTTCTCAGGCAGATATCAATAGGAATGTAGATATGATTTCTGCTCGGCAAAGGGAGCGTGAGTTTTTTGCCGCCAGTCCTGATTATGCACACTTAGCCAGCAGAATGGGCTCAGAATATTTAGCAAAGCTTCTCTCAAAGGTTTCTATTTATTCTACTATTATGCAGTTACAGTGATGCAACTCAACAGTGTTACTAGTGTACTCATAATACTGATTTGGTTTCAGCATTTAGAGTCTGTGATAAGAGCTCGGATTCCAGGGATTGCATCTTTAATTAATAGAAGCATTGATGAGCTCGAAGCAGAGTTGGCACACCTTGGTAGACCAGTTGCTATTGATGCTGGGGTGAGGAGTATCTTTTACTATCTACTATCAACATAAGTTGAATATAATTCCTGTTGGGATATTTATCAAACTTCTTTTGATTTTATCAGGCCCAGCTTTACACTATTCTAGAATTATGCCGTGCCTTTGACCGGGTATTTAAGGAGCATTTAGATGGAGGGTAAGAAATCATAATTTATCTCTGTGCTTTGTTTTTCTATTTATATGTTCCGTTTATTTCAAATTTAAGTGGCCACCTTATATATTAATTGGATGTCTGAGTTGATCCTTTATTGATATGCAGTTGAAAACACAACCATATGTCTTACCAAAAAAATAATTACGTTTTTTTTTTCCAGCTCTCGTGTTTGTCTTTGCATTTTGAGGATATTTACTTTTCTTCTCTTTAATATTATTTCTTTTTTACTTTTTTTTTTGTATGACTGTTTATTGAAGTATTGTTTTCATGACTCAAAAGTATTGTTTTCATGAAGTTGACCTCATTATATCAATGTCATGAATTCTTATTTGCTCCCAAAATTTAGTAATTATTTTAACAACATATTTACACCACCAGTTTTTCTGCATTATTTTTGCACTGGTTAATATATAAAGGTTTTTTTGTTAACAACGTATTGTTTGATTAATGAGTTAGTAGTCAATTACCACTAATAGTAATCAATTACAAGTTGATTAACCAAATGATACTGTTAGTTAAAATTTTGTACATTGTTAATGGGTGTAAAAATGACATAGGAAAACTCGTGTCCGAGAGTCATTTTCCGTAGATGATAATTAATCTTCTGACGTTTGAGTGTGTAGACATCTAGTTTGAAAAAAATGATATAATACTGCTGGGAAGGAAAAGTCTTGACCTTTCTTGTATTTCCCCCTCCTAGGCGACCAGGTGGTGACCGAATTTATGTAGTTATTATATCAATGTCATGAATTCTTATTTGCTCCCAAAATTAAGTAGTTATTTTAACAACATATTCCAGTTTTTCTGCATTATTTTTGCACCGGTTAATATATAAGTTTTTTTTGTTAACAACGGGTATTGTTTGATTAATAAGCTAGTAGTCGATTACCACTAATAGTAATCAATTACAAGCGGATTAACCAAATGATACTGATAATTAAAAATTTGTACATTGTTAATGGGTGTTAAAATGGCATAGGAAAACTCGTGTCCGAGAGTCATTTTCCGTAGATGATAATTAATCTTCTGATGTTTGAGTGTGTAGACATCTAGTTTTAAAAAAATGATATAATACTTCTGGGAAGGAAAAGTCTTGACCTTTCTTTTATTTCCCCCTCCTAGGCGACCAGGTGGTGACCGAATTTATGTAGTTTTCGATTACCAGCTTCCTGCTGCATTGAGAAAGCTTCCACTAGACCGTCATTTGTCGTTGCAAAATGTGAGAAAAGTCATTTTAGAGGCAGATGGGTACCAACCTCATCTAATCGCTCCAGAGCAGGGTTACCGACGCCTCCTAGAGAGCTCACTTAATTATTTCAAAGGTCCTGCGCAAGCTTCTGTGGATGCTGTAAGTGCTTCTGCTTTAAATATTTGAGTAAAGTTCACTTATTCGATTGGAAAATCAGCTTGTCCAATTCTTCTATCTCTATGATTGACCTTGTTTTATGCTGTCTTGGGGACCAACTTTAATGCTGAGTAAGTTCTTCGCAAGCTACTGAAATTTCTTATACTATATGCTATTTGTGGCAGGTTCACTTCGTACTGAAGGAACTCGTAAGAAAGTCAATTGCAGAAGCGCAGGTTTGAGTTAAAACCAAAAAAAAAAAAAAAACCTTAGCAATGGTTTACTCTCTAGACGAAATATGCTTCTGGTTAATTTTTACAATGGTGCAGGAATTGAAGCGCTTTCCAACTCTTCAAGCTGAAATAGCAGCAGCTGCTAATGAGGCATTAGAGAGATTTCGTGAAGACAGTAAGAAGACAACGTTACGACTGGTGGAAATGGAATCTTCTTATCTCACTGTTGATTTCTTCCGAAAACTCCCACAAGAAGTCGATAAGGGAGGGAATCCAGCTCCCTCCTCCGCAGACCGATATTCCGAGGGACACTTTCAAAGGATCAGTTCAAATGTTTTATCTTATATTGGGATGGTGTCGGAAACGCTGAGGAATACCATTCCAAAGGCTGTGGTTCATTGTCAAGTGAGGGAGGCTAAGCGATCTTTACTAGACCATTTTTACACACAACTGGGCAAAAAGGAGGTATGATACATACATTATGAATCACCTGCCACCATATCAAATTGTGTTCACATCCATCGTATTTTAGAGGGAAATATTAATCAAGATATAACGGGTCATCACAAAGTTGGAGAAGACATTGTATGACTGAACTATTACTAAATACTTCATATCGCAGATAAATGTTTGTCTCAGCCATCCTGAGGATACAACGTGAAAATTCCACTGATAATTGAAATACGATAGCTCTGAAGAGATACGATAACTTTCGCTGTTTATTTTTCAGGGAAGGCAACTGGCGCAGTTGCTGGATGAAGATTCTGTGTTGACGGAAAGGAGACAGCAATGTGCCAGGAGGCTGGAGTTATATAGGTCTGCAAGGGATGAGATTGATGCAGTTTGTTGGTCGGGATGAGAAGAATCCTGAGGTAATATGAAGGGAATTTTGGTAGAAAAAAAAATATATAATAATGATTGAGTTGAGATTATCGGCAGCAACAGTTCCAATTATTGATGTTCTCTGCTTACTCTGACGTCTGATTCAGAGCCCGAGTGGTTTATGTTGTTTTTGCCCATAGAGGTATATGCGTTTTAAAAAAGGACTTAGTTTTAACTGATTCATCAAAGGCCCAAAAGAAAAACTGATAAATTTATCGTGAAATAGACTCTTTACATTTGCTGCTTATTTTTAGTTATTTGGGCAATACACATACTCTGGTTGACTATATTCTAGAATCTGGAGTCTAGATAGAACATATAACTATGAAGGGGAAAACCTACCGGATACGTAACGTATATCAGCAGGGTTATACTCTAACAAAAAGATGTTAGTAGGTCTGTTGGTGTTTCGGATGAGAAATGTTTTATGTACATAGGAATATATACAGTGTATTTACACCATATCAACAGTTCCGTTTATTGTTCTCTGCTTACTCTGACGTCTGATTCAGAGCCTGAGTGGTATATGTTTTTGCCCATAGAGGAATATGCGTTTTAAAAAAGGACTTAGTTTTAACTGATTCTCAAAGGCCCAATAGAAAAATTGATGAATTTATCGTGAAATAGACTCTTTACATTTGCTGCTTATTTTTATTTATTTGGACAATACAGATACTCTGGTTGACTATATTCTAGTAATGTATATTAATACTCTAACAAAAAGATGTTATTAGGTCTGTTGGTGCTTCGAAAAAGAAATGTTTTATGTATTATATTTACATTATATTTTAATATAAGAGAAATATTAAATTATTTTGTATGTTATTCTAGAATCTGGAGTCTAGATAGAACATATAACTATGAAGGGGAAAACCTACCGGATACGTAATGTATATTAATACTCTAACAAAAAGATGTTATTAGGTCTGTTGGTGCTTCGAAAAAGAAATGTTTTATGTATTATATTTACATTATATTTTAATATAAGAGAAATATTAAATTATTTTGTATGTTATTGTAGTATTTTTAATTTTTTATAACAAAATAATTTTATAAGTGAATTAGATAAAATTAAATATATTTTATTTGGATGAATAATAAGACTGATTTCGAAAGGGGTTCCTCCAATTGAGTAATAGGCATATGCAATATATTCATAAACTCGTACAATTATATTAAAAGGCTTTTTTAAGTAGAGAGATGTTGTTTTAAACAATAGTGGGGTGTCAATACTAGTACTTTTACCTCTTAGGTATTGCAATTTCCTTGGACTTGACCCGTGTCTTAAACGTAGACCACAAATTTTTTTTTTGTTAACTAACTTTCATTGATTGAGAAATAAAGACAGTGAAATTTGTACAATAAAATCTGATCAGAGAACAAAGTTAAAACCTAACATTTACAATCAATGAAAACATTGCATAGCAAAAACAAAAAAACACCATAATAACGATAATTTTGCATTACACAACAGATATGTAGTAGTACAGAGGTGAGCTTGTCAAATTTCTGATTTTGATACTAACGTTATCTAAGTACCCAATTGTGGTGACACTAAAGTGGGGTAATTGACACAAGCATCCAAACATTAAAGTAGAACAATAAGCATACAACTCCAGTGGTCCAAACACGAGGCTCCAAGTCCACTCTGTGGTACACATCAGCTCACCGAGAAAATTAGAACAATTGTACATCCTAAGCTTGTAGTTAACTGTGCTACCACCATCATATCTACTCCAGCTGAAAGGAAAAGAAAAGGAATAGAAAAAGAAAGAAAAAACTCTCACAAAAGATGAAGGGAAACTCTCACAAAAGAGGAGGGAAAACTCCTACAAGAGGAGAGGAAGCTCCCACCGGGGAGTATTTACAAGGAAGGGGGTCACCAGAAACCACCATGAAGGGAAAGATCAACCTCCATGTGACCACCCTCGAAAAAGGAGACGTTTTGCTGTCGACGATGCTCTTCTATGCAAAAAGCAAGGGTTTTCTAGATGACAATTACATAAGCTGTGTTTGCAAGGTTGTGGTGGGTTTTGTTGTATTTTTTAACCCAATACGACTCATTTATTAAACTAGCGGACTAAGTTGGGTTGCGTTGAAGGAAATTTTTTCTTCAAAATGACTTAATCTATAAGTCAAATATACATTAAAAAATCTTTTTACTAAAATAAATGTTGTAATATAAAATCAAAAATTTATAACACAACATATTTTAATTAAAAATAATATATAGTCTAAATAAACCAAAAAGATACATAACAAATTTTACACAAACATAATAAATTTTAAATAAATTAAATATATATTATAAGTCGTAAGTTAACAGCTTTTAAAAGTCATAAACAACTCGTACAAATTATATTATAAGACTTTTTCAAGTAGAGAGATGTTATCTTAAATAATAGTCAGAAGTGTCAACAATAGTACTCTTAACTCTTAGGGCCAATTTGGTATGAAAGATATGACAAGATCTGAGGTTGTGTTTGGTGGACAAGATAAGGAGGGCTTGATAGTATTAGTTAATACTATCAGGCTTTATCAGGTGTTTGGTGCTTTAACCTGATAGTATAGTCAAATCAAGTTAAACATTTTTATCCTATTCTAACTTGATTACTCTATCATCCCCATTAGCCCTGATAGGAATTCTTTTCCAAATTTATCCCCAACCTTTCATTTTTCTTCTAAACCTTTCGTCTCTCATTCAGAAACCATGGCCATCCCTATCAACTCCCCCCCCAACCGTCTCCTCCTTCACTCTTCAACAAGATAGATCCACACCGTCGTCGACCACCACTCGTCTTCTTCTTAAGCCTCCACGACGCTGAAAAGTTGTTCTCCTCCATGTCCAGGGCCAAGCTCCTTCGCTCCACTGTCGTGCTCTGCGCCATCGCAGTGGGGCCCATGGTGGATTTCGGATCTGCAACGTGGTCGTCCACCTCTCCAAGGCTAGGTGAAGAAGCATAGCCACGATGCTCCCAAACACGTCGTCAGATTTGTTGATTGATTAAGTAGATTTGCAATTATATTTAATTGAATAATGCTTGGAAAACACGCATCCTCTGTTTGACTTTGACATTGAAACCCAGATACCCAAATAGCCCACGCATTTCTCTTCCTCTCTGTCTCCCTCTATGAGCCATGCGATCCAACGACCCCAAATCCAGAAGCTATGTCACCGTCTATGGAGCTACAAAAGAACCACCACCTGAACTTCTACCTTCAACACCCATCGACGTCAAGCAGAGCCACCCTCGGCTATCGGCACCATCGTCCCTCTGCCGTCCGTGCCACACTGCCACTCTAAACCCAGATTTTTACTTCCTTGATCTTTTTCTCTCCAACAAAAACCTCCATGGAAGCTTAGATTTGGGCATGGTGGAGAGAGAAACGACTCCACTGGAGAGAGAAACCAGGTTTGCATCATGAGGAAGAAGTTGATGTCAACTTATTTCAGAAATGGTTCTTTTAACTACAGATTTGCACAAACGAGGGTAGATTGATGTCTTCTGAGTTTTCATTTCAAAGGCTAGTTAAAAAAATGAAAGGATAAAATTGTCATGATAAATAATTTTGTATACAATCAGTTATTTTATACTATAGTGATCAAACTTTTGATAGTATAAGAGTTTATCAGGTCTTTTATACTATCAACTCTTATCCTACTAGTATAAGGTCTGATAGTATAAGACCTGATAGTATAAGGCCTAATATGTAAGGGTTGTGGATATCGTGATATTTAAAATTATAATGAAAAAATCTTGATAGAAGTTTATACATCAAAATTCAATCAGACCTAATATCACCCCAAGGCTTGATTAAATTATCTATCATTTTAATGTATAAGAGGGGTTTGATGGATAAGCTTATATAATACAATGTTAGCACCAAACAACTGATAAGGTCATAATGTATTATATTAGTTTATCTTATCAGGCTTAATACGGCATGCCAAACAGGCCATTAGGTATTGCAATTTCCTTGTAGTTGACCTGCATCTTAATAGTAGACAACAATTACATAAGTGTCCACGGGTTAGGTGGGTTTTTTTTGGCATTTTCAGACTCAACGTGACCTATTTATTAAATCAGTGAGTCACGTTATATTGGGTTAAGTTGAGGGAAATTTTTCCTTTAACTTGATCCAATTTGAGTTCAACATACATAAAAAAAAAATTCTATTAAAATAAATATTGAAATATAAAATAAAAAATTTATAACACATAATATGTCTTAATTTAAAATAATATATGTTCCAAATAAATAAATAAAACCATATAATCAATTTTATACAAACATAACAACTTTTAAATAAACTAAATAAGCATAACAAGTCTTACTAAATTAACATAAATCTAAAATAAAATAAAATAAAATAAGTTAACCAAGGAAGCATCATAAAAGTCATAAACAACAATGTGACCACAATATTTATATTTAAATTTAATTTACACTAAAAAAATTCGGGAGAAAATAACCTGAAATGTCATTGTGGCTATACTTTTATAAAATAAAATAAAAAAAGTTACTTGAGTGGGTTAGGTTTGTGTAAGTTAATACTTTTTAAACTCGTTACCCAACTCGTACATCGTAGATTTGAGTGTTTTTCAACCCAACCCTATTTGCGGACCCAATCCAACCTGCATTTTATGGGTTAGGTCAAAACTCGTAGGTTCATAGGTCGACCATGTTAGCACCTAATTTTGTCCGGACCATTTTTAAAATGTAAAATATACAACCCATTAATTTAAGAAAAATAAAAAATAAAAAAGGTGATATGAAGTGAATTTTTAAAATTTGAAGGAGTTAAGAAGTTTGAAGAGAGAGTAATTTGTTAGATAATATCATAAAGCTAATAGATACATTGAGACAAGAAGATGAGAAAGTAAGTAAACAATAAGGGATAAAACTCTATCTGGATGAGATTACAAAGCTAGAACTTATAAATATAAGCATAAGACAGTAACTTAACACATAATAAAAAAAAAAAAAAGCTTAAGACGTACATGAGAGAAAGATAAAACAAAAGTATTACGGAGTTGATGAGCGGTAGCAGTAGGTACGCATTTGTTTTCTCCCTATATCTCTTTCAATTGGTTAAATTTGTTTTGATATTTGATTGAAATTCTAGTAATTGAAATTATTTTCCACATATGTGTTATGTAATTAATAATTCTTCATAATAACTAAAATAATATTAAATATTATCAACATATTAAATTTGTCATTTTTTTAATTTTATATTATATATTTTATTTCCGTAATTAGTATGAATTTATTAATAAATGTTTACAAAATTTTATTAAGTAATTTAAATAATTTATATAAATTTAAAATTTTATACGCCAACACAAGTCTTACTAAATTAACATAAATCTAAAATAAAATAAAATAAATTAACCAGTCATAAAAGTTACAACAATGTGACCACAATATTTAGGATGTAACCAAAATGTCGTACTTTTATAAAATACTTGGGTGGGTTGGATTTGTGCGCATTTTTCAAACTCGTTACCCACTCGTACATCGTGGATTTGAGTGTTTTTTAACTGCCAACCCTGTTAGGCGCAATCTAACTTGCATGCGCAAAACTCGTAGGTTCATAGGTCGATCATGTTAGCATCCCGGATCATTTTTAAAATGTAAAATATACAACCCATTAATTTAAGAAAAATAATAAATAATGTCACGTCAATTTTTAAAAGGAGTTAAGAAGTTTGAAGAGAGATTTGGTATATAGTTTCAAAAGAAGATGAGAAAGTAAGGTATTTTGGTAAATAGTTAAAAAAAGACAATTTGGTAAATAGTTAAAAAAAGATGGCAATTTGATAAATAGCATTTATTAAATTTGTTTTGATATTTGATTGAAATTCTAGTAATTGAAATTATTTGATTCTCTCTATTTTTTTTTTCGCAAGGCCACCATCGTGCAACCAGTCTGCAACATCATCTTCTTAATTAATTGTGTCTATTTTTATTAAATTGTTCATCATTATTTTCTCTTTTGTTCCTAACTTAATAATCCTTTTACCACGTTGTTGAATATAATTTTAGTTATAGATTAAGATTTCAATGATAGAATACCCAAAATTAGCAAAAATGATGATAAAATTATTGGTTTTCCAAAGGTAAAGAGTACTCTTAAATTTTGCCAAAAGCATTGGTCAGACCTTGATGATTTTCAATAAAAATCTTTACCTATTCTTTTTATATTTTCATTTTATTTATTTAAATGTTATGGATTAAGATTCCAATGATGGAATAACCATAATTAGCCAAAATGGTAGCAATTTTTTTTGTTTTCCTGAGGTAAGGGCTATCTCTTAGGTTTTGCCAGAAGTGTTAGCGGGGTCGTAGATGATTTCCAATATAATCTTATTCTAAATATTTTTGGATTAATTTTAATGTGTGTCATCATATATTACAAATATTAACTTTTAAAACTTAGTTGATAATAGAAAAATTGGGAGAGGATCAAAGTGACGATCATTAAACTTTTTTCAATACTTTTGAGGCTATTATTATTAAATTTGGCCAGAAGTGCTGGATGGATCTAATTTCACAATAAAAATAACTAAAATCTTTATGGTAAAAAAAATAATAAAATAAATATGAGCAAATTCATGCATCTTCAACTTCTTGATCATGGTGAATTAAGGTTTTATTTTTATAAAAAAAAATTTCGGAAGTCATTACCAAAAATTTTATTATACCCAAAAATATTTTCTTAAACTTAAATGAGATTTTTTTTGGTTATTTATTTTAGAAAAAACATTTTCTTGGCTTAAAAATATTTTCTTGAACTAAAATCTTATTATCTTAAAATAATATTTTATTTGGCCATTTATTTTACAAAATTTTTTTTTCAAATTTTTTTTTGATTCACTACTTTCATACCATGTGTTATGGGGTTTATATTTGTTCCATAAAACTGACGCAACGAGTAAAGCGTAAAAACAAAAACACATGGTTGAAAGAAACTTGAAAAAATTGTTTATTCAAAATGTGATGATAAAGACTGCGAAAAAAGTATTTAAAGATGACTAAACCCTAATTAGAGCAACAAATTACAAAAATAAATAACAAAAATTAAGCAAAAATAGAAAAATAGTCCAAAACAATGCTAAAATAGCGTTTCTAGGGCCAAAAACAACCTCAACCAAGCTCTTCTCATTGCCACATTAATACTCTTTTCGTGGGCTTTCCCTTTACATATAATAATAGTGATTTTGACGCTCGGATCAAAAGTTATGCCCAATTAAAGTTGAGTCGGCCGTTTAGGCTTCTAATGAACAACCCGCTTCATATAGTCAGCTGCTACACATTCTGCGTCAATCCCCTTCACTTGGGACAAACTCGACCTCGAGTTGCTCGGGATATCTAGGTACAAGGCTCATCTGAGGAATGTAATGGATAAATATCCACCACATTAAATGTTTTGAGTATTTCCATAACATTTGGCAATCCAACAACATAAGCATTTTCATTGATCTTCTTTAGAATTTGGTATAGTCTGTACTTCCTAGGTTCTAGCTTGCTGTAGGTTCTAACAGGGAATCACTCCTTTCGCAGAAACACCATCACTTGATGCCTAATGACAAAACCTATTTTCTGCAGTGTTGATCTGCTGCTTACTTGTATTTAACATTGGCTTGTTCCAACTTCTACCTTACCTTAGCTTGTATTATCCTGCCATTGATTGGCTAAGTTTTATTCAGCTACACTAACTCCTAGTGCTTTAGGCAACTTAATCAGATCAAGAGCATGTTGCGGCAACTTTGTGTACACGATAGAGAATAGAGATTTTCTCATGGCACTGTGAACAACACTATTGTAAGCAAACTCTGCTTGAGCTAATGTCAGATCCCACTGCTTTGGCATGTATCCACAAATGCTACAAATTAGATTGCCAAGAGTCCTGTTTACGACTTCAGTCTGGCCATCTGTCTAAGGAAAAGTGGTACTGTTGTAATTCAAAGATGAATCAAACATATTCCATAAAGCCTTCTAGAAATGACCAAGGAACTTGTTATCCCGATCTGATATGATAGTTTTAAGCACACCATGCAGACGAACAACCTCTTTGAAAAACAATTTGGCTATTTCATTTGTATATAATGTCTTCTTGCAAGGAATAAAGTGTGTCATCTTGGAGAACCTGTCAACAAAAACAAAAATAGAATCCACCCCCTTTGTGTTTGGGGAAAACCTAGCACAAAATCCATAGATAAATCCTCCTAAATGTTTTTTGGAATAGGCAAATGCATATATAAACCAGTATTTTGTGATTGCCCCTTAGAAGTTTGGCAAATATAACATCTTTACACAAACCTGACTACATATCTCCTCAAGTGTGGCCAATAGAATCTGTCTCCAACAGTAGCAACAGTCTTGTCATGGCCTAGGTGACCTACAAGACCTCCACCGTGCAAGTCTCTGATCAGCTTCTCTCTCAACAATGACTTAAGAATGCAAACTTGATTGCCTCGCATAAGAAAACCATCGTGTATATAGAAATCATCAATAGATTAGTAGGTTTCACCTTTCTCTCAAACATCATGGAAGTCTTCATCAGTTTCATACAGCTCTCATACTACATAAAACCCCACAACTTCTTACTATATAGTAACCAGCAAATCTGCATGCCTGCTCAATGCATCTGCTACTTTATTCTGTACCTCAACTTTATGCACCAATTTAAAGGGGAATTTCTGTAAGAACTAGGACCACTTGACATGCATGTCTTCATTCATTCATTTTTGGCTATTCAAATACTTCAGAGCATCATGATCTGAATACAGAATAAACTCTCGACCAACCAAATAATGCTCCCATGTCTTCAAAGCATGCACAACAGAATAAAAGTCCTTGTCATAAATGGTCCATTTACGTCTAGTGTCACTGAACTTCTCACTGAAGTAAGTAATTGGTTTCTTCCTTTGAGAAAGAACTACACTTATTCTCACACCACTGGCATCACACTCAACTTCAAACAAAGTGTCAAAGTCTGATAGTGCCAA
This sequence comes from Ormosia semicastrata, assembly GCA_029884595.1. NCBI lineage: Eukaryota > Viridiplantae > Streptophyta > Magnoliopsida > Fabales > Fabaceae > Ormosia > Ormosia semicastrata. The sequence goes on along the minus strand of JAQQTO010000057.1, from coordinate 51,256,066 downwards.
AACAGGAGCAGTGCATAGTTTCTCTTTTAGAATAGGAAAACTGGTAGCGATTTCTTCACTCCACTGAAACTTCCCATTCTTCAAGCACTCTGTAATAGGGGTTGTAATAATGCTGAAATTCATGATAAAGCACTTGTAGAATGTTGTCAAGCCATGGAAACTCTTGATTTTAATTACTGTTTTTGGGGTAAGCCACTCTCTAATGGCGTGAACCTTCTTCTTATCCACCTGGATCCTATATACACTAACCACATAGCCAAGAAACAGTAGCTTTCTGGTAATGAAACTGCATTTCTTTAAATTCACATATAACTTATTTTTCTGCAAAGTTATTAGTACTTCTTACAAATGCAGTATATGTTCATCTTCAGACTTACTATAAATAAGTATATCATCAAAGTACACGACCACAAACTTGCCATTAAAAGATTTCAATACCTAATTCATTAAGCTTATAAAAGTGCTAGGGCCATTGGTTAGTTCGAATGACATCACCAGATACTCCTATAGACCCTCTTTGGTTTTGAAGGTTGCCTTTCATTCATCACCAAGTTTGATCCGCAATTGATGATACCCATAATGAAGATCAATCTTTGAAAATACCTTAGCACCATATAACCTGTCAAGCATGTCATCCAGCCTAGGAATTGGAAACCAATAGCCAATTGTAATTTTGTTGATGGCACAGTTATCCATGCACATCCTCTAACTCCCATCTTTCTTCGATGTCAATATAGTTGGGCACGCACATGAGCTCATACTCTCTCCAATATGTCCCTTACGCAATAACTCCTCCACATACGTCTTCAGAATCTCACTTTCCTTCGGAATCATCCTATAATTAGGTAAATTTGGTAGGCTTGCTCTAAGAATCAAATCGATATGATGTTAAATATCTCTCATGGGTGGTAAGCTGTCATGTACTTCTCTGGCATCACCTCACTAAACTCTTCAAGCAATGACTTCATTGTCTCTAGGAACTCAATTTTGTTTGGTCCATGTTTAATTGTTAGCACTTCTTCAGAATTAAGGTGTGCACCTCCTTGGACTCCTTAATAGCAGCCTCCATCTCATGCCCAGAATAAGTGATCGTTTTAAGAAATTCCACCCCTCAACTTTAGAAGCGTTGGTTTTGGAATTTTATTTCATAGGCAGTAAATGTAACTTTACGCCATCTTTCTTTAAATTATAAGTATTTTCCCTCTCATTATGTTGAGCTGCAACATTAAACTGCTAAGTGATGCGGGATTAAAAGTTGCAAACCCAAGTGTAGGTTATCTCAAGTAATAAATTCTTGGTGAGTCCGAGGTCGAACCACAAAGACTTGATGAAGAAAAATTAATTAAAGTAAAGTAAATATTTTGTTACAACAATAAAGATGATAAATAAAATTATTCACAAGTAAAAATGAATTGCTTGGGTTAGGAGATTCACTCTTGGTAAATAAATTAAGGACAATATTAATTCTTTTATAACTCAATTAGAATCCACACATAACGGAGGTTCCAATCGAAAAATACAACGTTCAAAGTTCATTAAAAATTATATACGTAATTATATTATGATTCCTTTAATCATCTATTAACACTACCACTCATAAATGGGATCAAGCATTCATTGTGCCAAAATCTTGTCTACAACAAATCAAGATCTCCACTTTATAAGGAGAGTTTCTAGCACCACCACTTGTAAATGAGTTAAAGCATTTATTGCGCTAATCTCTTGTCTACAACAAATCAAGAACTCCACTTTACAAGGAGGGTTTTTTAATTAATTGAAAACAAAATATAATACGTATAATGACCACTTGAAAATATATCATTTAAACACAAGAGAGAAATTAATCTAACCTTATTTCATTACCAAGAGCTTCACTCTTTCACCCAAGCAAAATGAAACATAGTTACTTATAGATAAGAAGAAAGAAAGAGAGAAGAAGAAGAAGAAGAAGAAGAAGAAGAAGAAGAATATGACTTCAATTTAGAACAAAGGAAAATTACTATAAGAAAATCTAGTAACAAACTAACATCATTTTGGTACCTAACACCTAACACCTTCAATGATTTGCTAAGGCTCCCTTTTATAGAGGATTAGAGATATAAAATGACAAGGGGGCTGAGTCATTAGTGAGTGGATGAATAGAAAATGAGTGAAAAATGCCAAATGACTTTTGGTGAGTGAAAAATTATGGAGATTCATTGTCTCCGAAATCATTTAACTCTGAAGTCATTAAATGCGCCAGAATAAGCAAATATGATCTTCATGAAAGTTGTAGGCCTGGATCTTAACTTTCAAATGGCTTTAGTTTGAGTCCAATATCATTTCTATAACTCCAGATATGTTCAAATTACTGCACACTGCTCAGGCCCAGTCACAACTCCTCTGTTCTGAATTGTAAGCCAAATATCACCAATTAGGTCTCAGATTCTGGAAAAGTGTTTAACATAAAAGTTTTAGATATAGGTCTCAAATATTCAGCATCAAAATTTTAACCAATTTGACAACCTCTAACCCGAAATATGTCATAAACAGTACACATAGGTCAAGCTATCAGGAACAACACTCTAGTTCTTGCTTCAACCCCAATTTGAGTTATTTACTCATATGATTAGGCCTTTGAGGTCTTCATGAAAGTTATAGAGATCTCTCTTATATTTAAAATGCCACTGGATTTACCTCATTTGGTCACCTACATCCCAAGATATAGCCTAAATACAGAAATAACGTAAGACGTAAATTATGCTAAAAAATTCAATTAAGTCCAATTTGAATCCAAACTTACAAAACATAATCAAACTCAATCAATTAAGTATATGGAGAGTGTAAATAACTAAAAATGAAGGCTTATTAATGTATCAAATATGTGATCATCACTAAGATCTACCCAATAACAAGTGACAAGCATCTATATCGACAATGTCAAAATATACATCAAGCTTGTATTTGCTAATAGAAAAAAGTACCTTATAGTGTTTGGTATCCTGAATTTTTTCAACTACTTTAATCTAACTAATGGTGTACGGATTGGGAAGTTTCTTCATCTTAAGGCCCAAGCTCTCCATAACATATTTGCCTATAATATTCTCACAGCTACCACTATCAATAATGATAGTAAACAACCAATTCACGATAATGCATTGGGTCTGGAAAAGTTGATGTCACTGGATATAATCTTCCTGCTTTGGTGTCAACATCAGCTTCCTCACCACATAGCTCTGTCCATCATGATCGATTTCTCCTTCAAGCTCATCTTCGTCCCCATCTAGGGTGTACTCAAATATGTCATCCTCTTTTTCTTGTTCTACCATATTGATTGTCTTCCTAAGTGGACAGTCATTGGATCTATGACTAGGTTAATTGCACTTGAAACATTTCCCCTGGACTAGTTTCGCATAGGGATTCGACGCCTTTGGTGCTTCCTTTTCTTCTGGCACCTTCTGTTTTCCCATAGCCTTCTCCTCCTTATAATGATCAGTGTATGCAGGGTTATCATTAATGGTTTGCCCCTATCACTGGCTGCCTTATAAGAATCACCACTATAGGTCCTTCGAGAGTAATCTAACATGTTCTTCTCCAGCAAAATTAATTCAGTCCTCAAATCCATGTTCTTTGCTTCTAATAAGGATCGCACCATTTGTACACCAATTCTGTCCCTGATAGTTTGCTTTAATCCATCTAGGTATCTCACCATTTGTTGTCATTCTGTCTCCATTGGATCATTCCTCTTTACCAGTCTTATGAATTCTGCAGTATACTCGTGGACAAACTTCTGACGTTGTTGGCACCTCTGATATTACTGAAATAAGATCTACTCATAATCTAGGGGAAGAAAATCATTGAGCAGCAACTGTCTTAATCTGTGTCAGGTCCTTACCAGTGCTCTTCCCTCACGTCTCCTTCTGGACTGCAATCTCTCCCACCGAGCTGACGTTCTACCTTTCAGCCTACATGCAATAAGCGTCACCCTCTGATATTCCAAAATGTCCATATAGTCAAAGAATCTATCTATGTCTACCAACCATTCCATAAATTCTTCAATATTTAAATTGCCATTAAAATTAGGGATTTACCTTCAATCTGAATTCGTTGTTATCCCTACCATGATCTCATCTTCCATATTCATTATTTCTCAATGACTCATCATTGAACTGCTCATCCTCCTCTGACTCTTCAAGGTAGACCTCACGTCCAAGTCCATGTCCAAGACTAGGCCTGTTGAAGAGCTGTCTATAAGCAGTATCATCTTGAGTACATCTTCCATTGCCATCCTGATCTCTGTTTGTGTCTATGTCCAGAGCATGAGGCTGGTTAATTAGATCATCAAAATGTCCCTCCAATCGATCGAATCGTCCCTCGAACAGATCAAACCTCTGCTCCAAGGCCCTTAACGCTACCCCTGATTCGTAGAGGTCTCAATCCTTTGAGCATCGTCAAGAGAATCGTCGCCTACTCTGGTTGTGCCACCGACCATCGAATCTTTCTCTAATGCTAACTGAAATAGCGAGTAAAGCATTAAAACAACAAAACAATATTGAAAGAAACTTGGCAAAACTGTTTATTCAAAATATGATGATAAAGACTGCAAAACAAAGGTATTTAAAGACAAATAAACCTAATTAGAGCCGTAAATTACAAAAAAAAGGACAAAAATTAAAACAGAAAATAGCCAAAAATAATGCTAAAACAACGTTTTTAGGGCCCGAAAGAATGTCACCCGAGCTCTTTTCGTAGGCTTTCAGTTGATATATAATAGTAGTGATTCTAACGTCCGAATCAAAAGTTATGTCCAATTAAAGTTGGGTTGACCGTTTGGGCTTCTGATGATAAACTCGCTCCATATAGTCAGTTACTACATGTTCCGCGTCAATAACAATAGCTATTTACCCACTCATTTTTTATCATAGTCATTTATCATTTTTGATAACATGCTCAACAAAGTGAGACATTTAAAAAAAATTGTTTTGAATAGAGAAGACCAATTTAACTGTTCTGAAGTGGATTCAGAGGGTACCTGTGATAGATACGTATATGGTGATTTTCTCCTTGAGCAGTAGCTGAGCGTATTGCATAGGGGGGTGGGTACCTGCAAAGTGGACTCCAGCGCTCAAGTCAAGTGTGCTCAAGTACGCTTATGAGATTGTATTAAGGGTTACCTCATTAAGATGACTTAGCCTCGTATTTATAGAGCGTATACAGAACTCTAATAGGATCATTACTGAATGTAGATAATTTTGAATTAGTATCCTGATGAAGATCACTATTCCATTATTATAGGATATATCCCTGTAAATCTGGGACTAAGATATGGAAAATATTTAGCCATCAAGGATAACTATGGGTCCTATAATATCGTAAGTTGATGATTGACAGTTATAGATATTTAGGAATTTATCCTCTGCATGAATCTATCAATCATGACCCAACACGGCTTGGGGTGCCGTCTTTCGAGGTTCGGAATACGTTGTGAATCTTCCTCTATACCAGCCTTGGAGGAGTCTGGTAGTGTGCATGCTGGGTTGATCCCATAGAGCGATATCCCAGATCACGGTCCAGAACAATTGCCCCCAGCTTGGCTCTTAGATGAGACAGACTAGAGTCAAGTTTTGAACGGATCAACCATCATATGGCTGACACGGTAGTCCGGTGTATAGGTGTTTGATCCCGGGTAAATGTCGGCATCCATGACTCATTCTGATATAATTAAAGATCACTGCCCCCAAGTAAGAGTATTAGGGATTCTTCGAGATATCTTTGATGCAAATTCTAAACGTGCTCTCTGAATCAGTTGGTGGTAACAGACTGAGATTCTCTGGAAACTGACACTTGGACTTTATTGGAAATTAGTGATCCTTTGAAAAGAATGTCAGTTTCATACGGATCTTCTCAACTGCTCTCTATCTTTGTGACCAATCAGAGATTTGAAGCATTTATTTTAGCTGACTTCACGAGGTCAGGTCACCTTTTACGGAACCAATCGGAATCCCTCATGCGTCCTATAAGTAGAGAATGCTTCTTTGTGAGCTAACATTCCCTTCCTGAAAATGGTTTCTTTTGAGAGAATTAGAGTAGTTTTTCCTTCGTTTTACATGCTTGTGAAGAGAACTTCATCTTCTGTAGAGATTATACTCTTATTTTTTCCAAAGTTTTTGAAGATGTTTGATTTTCTTCGAACATTTTTTCCTTTTGCTGGGAGCCTTTCTTTCTTGGCGTAAAATTGGGTTGCTATACATTTAGGAAGGCGAGAGCCTTTCTATCCCGGCGTATATAGGAGTGTCTAACTCAGCTTACTAGCGTGGAGTGATGCTTCCATAATCCAATGCATAGCGAACCTGCAGAGTGCTCTGACTAACCCCTTTTCCCTTCTCGAAGGGATTCCCAGTGCTTGACCGGGTTGACATAGTGGAGAAATATCCTTTTTAGAAGGAAAAACCCTCTGGGAACAACTTGGGATGGTCTGTTTTCTTGGACTTGCTTTCAAGGAAGCACCAGGTATTCTCCTCTACTGTCATGTGCCAAGAAGGTAGGGGGATCAGTTGGCAGAGTAATTCTATTTTGGGAGTGGCTTCAGTCTGTTCTGGGGTGGAATGACTATTGGAGCGGCTTCGCGACTTGAGGCAACTTGGAATGGTTGAGGCCGGTGGAATGTCCTCCTGCATGAAAGGTCGTGCCCCGTCCAACAAAGGAGAGGATGTCTCGGTCTTATTTTCACCGTGGAGGAGGTAGTGCGAAGGACTTTGGTATTGGTTACGGGGTCGTGATTCTGGTTTGCCAATATTCTTCAAAGCCAATCCACTTTTTCAAGAGACCGGGGTTTGGAGATGTGGACGTGACATGATTCAGACTGCTGGAGATGTTTGCTCCTTTCCCCAGGCTGCTCTTTTACATTTCATATCTCAACATTTTCTTTTTCCTCTTTTCTGGATGTATGACGATGTATGGAATGAAAGTGATTCAATAAAGACTTTATATTGTGTATTTGTTTTGTATTTTCTTATTCTTCAGCCGAGGTAACGCTACCGGGATAAGTCCAATGCTTATTCTGGCATAACACTGTGATGACATTGCCGAGGTGGGTCCAACGCTCACTCTGGCATGATGCCATAGTAATTGCATCTCGGCATTCATTCGTAGTACGTACTGTCAACCAAATGGACACAGTAGTTTGAAGCCGGGATCCATTGAAAAAGTCTAGGCTCCTCTTTTAACATTCGTATAACATTTTGAGTCACTGCATAACCATCTTTTCAACTACTATTACAGCTGTATGGGCCATATGGTGCAATTTTATCGGAGGGACGTGCCTAGAGCTCCACACGCGATGATAAGCACCTTTTGAACTTGCGATGGAGAGGACAGAAATGTCCCCTAACCATTCAACCCTTTATAAATAAGAGTCAAGGGTTCAACTTCCTCACCTTACTGTTTTTGACTAACTTCACTGAGAACACCGTGCGACAAAAGCTTTGGCTCTTTTGGGTACTTTCCAGCCATTCCCAGCTTCTATATTGTTCAAGTGCTCTTTGTCTTTACACAGTAAGTAGTTCTCTTTCAATCCTACTGTCATTTTCGTTTTCAGAATGCTCATTGCTTTTGAAAAGTAGAGTAGTAGTGCATTTCTGTTCTTTCTTTTCGTTAAATTGATTCTAATGATTTTTGAACTCCATATAAATTTTGTTGCCTCCCTGGAACACCATCTCCTCCGCGCCATGCATGGCAGAGGAGTTCCCCTAGAAACTTGATTTCTGGTGGGACAGGAGGTCGGTAGGGGGGTTTGAATTATTTCGTTCTCCCCTTTGTGTCTGAACCTATGGCATTATTGATTCTGACAATTGCTTACCGACTCATTTGGATGTTCTCAGGATTTCCATGGCTAGAGGAAAAAAGGCTAGAGTCCGGTCGCCACTCCACGACATCTGTGATCCAGCAAAGGACGAGCTAATTCGAATTCAGCGAGGTCCCGGGCTAGTATATCCATGGGTGGTGGACGACGTATGGAATCACCAACCCAAGTTTTCAAGTGAAGCTGTACTCTGAGAATCGTTATTTGTCTTGGAGTTGACTGTGAACAAAGCTCGGGACGATGAATTCCAAATCGTTTATCTAGACTGGAGTGAAAGGGTGTGCTCTTGTCGAGAAGCTGGTTCACACTTTATGTTCCTGTATGAGTCCCTTTTTCTCAAGTTGGGGCTTCGAATGCCATTTTCTGACTTCAAAATGACCATTCTCCATACTCTACGTGTGGCTCCATCGTAGATCCATCCCAATGGATGGGGTTACATAATCTCCTTCGAGAGATTTTACCGGTTAATGAGTCTCAAGTGCTCAGTTAATACCTTTTTTATTTTTATACTCGAATAAACACTCAGGGGATGGTGAAGCAAACAAGTTGGCTTGTCATTCGGTCTCGGCCTGGTCGTAAATCCTTTGATGTTTTTGAAGAAAGCTTTAAAGGATTCAAGACTGCGTTTTTCAAGGTCAAGGCCGCGGAGGGATGTTAACCATTCTTCCTCAAACCTGACGGGGAGCCATAATTTTCGCTTTACTGGACGCGAGACTGCTGGGGTGTTCCCCTCAGTTTAATTGAAAAAGAAGAGGGGAATCTCTACCCCGAGGAGCTCAGGTCTGTCAGATTCATAGCCCGGTATGCTGAGTAGCATGGGAACATCAATATTAGAGATGTTCTCTGTACCCCTGGTGATGATCTTCTTTATGTTCTATTAGGTAGGAATTAGGGTGTTATTACCCGTAGTGTCCCTAGGTGTTTGCACTTTGTCTTCATGTATCAATATTTTGTGATGTGCTGACTGTGTACTTGTTTCTATTTTGTTTCAGTTAGCAACATGACTTCTAGGTCTTCTGTGATCGCCCTGCATGCTGCAAAATCCCGGAGAAAGGGGAAGAAATTCACGACCTCTTCTTCCACTGTCGTCTCGACGTCCTCCGGTCAGGGCATTATTATCGGGGAGGAAGGTCAGCTGGGTTCCCCTACCCACAATCTTCAGGGGAGAAAAAGGCAAGCTGTTGAAGGACCTCTTGAACAAGATGAGAGGTCATCAGAGGGTGGTGATAAAGAAAGAAAGGAGTTTTTACCAATCATTACGGGGAGCTTCAAGGCTAGCCCCTTCATTGCTGGATGGTTTTTGAGCAACGAGGTCAGACAACATATTGTCGAGTAAGGTTTGACCCAAACCTTGGCTAGACTTCAGAGTCAAGCTCTCCAGGCAGCTGCCGAAATCCGAGTAATCGAAGAGACTATCAAGGATGCTGACAAGAGGACGTTGGAAGAGCTGAAAACTCTGAAGAAGGCAAATGAGGAAGTTATCCAGAAGTTGAGCGCGTCCCTAAAATTAAATGAAGATACTCGAGCAAGGGTCGTTGAGCTAGAAAAGGCGTTGGCGAACTCTGAGTCTACCAGGAAAACCGAGAAGCTCGAGGCCGACAAGAGCATTGGCGCACTAGAGGCCGAGGTAGTTTTGCTCGAAAAGGAAGTAGAGGAGGTGGATGCGATATCTGGAAAAATCGGGAGAGAGCAATTCCAGAATGCCGTGGCAAATCCAATACTTCAATCCCGGGGTTGCCCTTGTCTTTGAGGCTGTTACCCCAGATAAAATCTTCCATAACGGCTAACTCGTCTTCATAAAGGAACTGGTCACGGGTGCTCCTGGCACCGCCCCGAAAGTTATTCAAATCCAGGAGGGAGAAGAGACCGGCGTTTGAGCTTATTTCCTTTATCTTGCTTTTTGCCCCCTGCGTGAGGTTTTATTTTATTTTACTTTTTGTAAGGATAATTGCCTCGTGGTTAGGGTCTTATAATTAAATGTTTTGACTTGCTGTTTATTTTCTTGTCTTTCATGGTCCGACTTGGGTCCAACACCCATTTTTAAAGTCATTTTAATGGACTTAGAAAACCTTTTGTTATAGGAAAACCATGGTCCGGGATCCTGCATTCATATTGTCGAGTGAATGACATTCCACTTGACTTAGTTAGAAATGATGCCTTAGTCTGTAATCTAACATTTATAACCATCAAATATTGTGAAATTTTAGACTTAAGCAAAATAATACCTTAATCCACATCCAGTGTTTATTATGAGAAGCATTTGGAATTGCAGACATAGGTAAGAATAACGCCTTGGTTCAGGGTATATTATGCGAAAACCCTTTTACCTTAGGCATGAACATTATTTAACCTTACCCGGGGTATCCTAATAACCATTTAGATTTTCGGGATCCCTTCTCGGCTTAGGTATAAAGAAGGAGTGTGTACATATAATCCGTACTACCTCCTGTTTATTTAACCTTTTAACAGTCAAAGCTGCGTGTTGAACCAAGTTTGATATCTGAATAACTCTGTTTTATTAATAATATTGGGGGGGACAAAAGTATGTACAGAGCATATTATTCGAAACTAGAACAGATCAAACATAATTCTACTAGAGGGCTAGGCCGCTACGGGCGTTTAGCTATAGTATTTTCTTAATTTATCCGCATTTCAATAATTCTTGACCGGGGTGCCAGATAGCTTTTCCAGGGTGTAAGCTCCCTTACCCGTACTGGTGACGACACGGTAGGGGCCTTCCCAGTTAGGGGCTAATTTCCCTTGGGAGGCATTTTTTCCACCTGTATCGGCTCTCCTGAGCGCTAGGTCGCCCGACTAGAATTTTCTCAGGACCACTTTCTTGTTGTACCTGGCCACTGTCTTTTGTTTAAGGGTGGCATCCCGTATGTGAGCCATGTTTCTTCTTTCTTCGAGTAAGTCCAAGTCTTCTCTGATTAGACCGGGGTTGCTATCAGATGAGAACCGTTGGTAACGCCAACTTGGCTCTCCAATCTCTACCGGGATCATGGCTTCGCAGCCATAGGTCAATTTGAATGGAGATTCACCTGTGGTGGAATGGGGAATAGTACGGTATACCCAGAGAACATGATCAAGCTACTCGACCCAGTTTCCCTTGGCTTCATCTAACCACCTTTTTATATCTCGCACGATGATCCTATTGGGGGCTTCGATTTGTCCGTTTGTCTTGGGGTTCTCAACAGAGCTACAATGGTGCTTTATTTTTAACCCGGCCAATAGCTCTTCAAAGCTTTTATCTTTAAACTGGGTCTCATTATCCATTACGATGGATTCTGGCATGCCAAACCTAGTGATAAGGTGGCGCCAAGTAAACTTCTGGATTCGCGCTGAGGTGATGGTGACCAGGGGTTCGGCCTCAATCTATTTGGTAAAATAATCTATCGCTACCACTAGGTACTTGAACTGTCCTGGAGCCTGAGGGAACAGACCCAAGATGTCCATTCCTCATCTGTAAAAAGGCCATGGTACCGAGGTCGTGAACAACTCTTCAGAGGGAGCCTGATAGTGATCTGCATGGCGCTGACATTGGTCACAAATCTGAATGTGTGCTTGAGAGTCAGCTTTCATCGTTGGCCAATAGTATCCTACCCTTAATACTTTTTGGGCTAGGGTTTTGCCTCCTAAATGGTGACCACAGCTTCCTTCATGAACTTCAACTAGGGCGTATTCTGCTTCCTTTAGGGTTAAGCATTTTAGAAGAAGGGATAAGAAACCACGACGGTATAGACGGCCGTTGTAGATAGTATACCTAACCGCGATCTTCACCAATTTAGAGGCTTCTTTTGGGTCCAATGGTAAGGTTCCATGCTGCAAATAGCCCAGTATGGGGGTAATCCAAGATAACTGATGGTCCTCCACTTGGAACATATCATGATTCGTGATGGAGGGTTGGGAGAGAGTTTCTTGAATTATAGACTAGTTGCTGCCAGGGCTTTTCGTACTGGCCAACTTAGACAAAAGGTCTGCCCTGGAATTCTGTTCTCTTGGAATGTGCTCTATCTTGACCTCCTTACAGCCCTTCAGGAGTTCCAGGACCTTAATCAAGTATTTCTATAGGAGAGGTTCTTTAGCTTGATATTCTCCTCGGATTTGGAAAATTACTAGCTGGGAATCACTGCAAAGCGTGATCCCTGTTGCCTCCATATCCTTTGCCAGTAGTAACCTAGCGATGCAGGCCTCATACTCGGCCTGATTATTCGAGATCGGGAATTCAAACTTCAGGGAGTGCTCCAGGGTCAATCCCTCTGAACTCTCCAATATCACCCCGGCCCCGCTTCCCTTAGGATTTGACGACTTGTCGACGAAAATGGTCCAAGAGGCCCCCTTAGGGTCACCGTTGTCCGATGTGAGCTCTGCTTAGGAAGTCAGACAATGCTTGGGCTTTTATTGCAAGTCGTGGTTCATATGTAATCCCAAACTCTGAGAGCTCGATCGACCATACAATCATTCGTCTGGTCAGATTGGGTTTATATAGCACCTGCTGGATGGGTTGATCCGTTTTTACCACCACTAGTGGCATTGAAAGTATTGTCGAAGTCTTCTTGCTGTAATAATGAGTGCAAAAGTGACTTTCTCTACCTTTTGGTACCGAAGCTCGGGACCCTGAAGGACCTTGCTTACAAAGTAGACCGGCTTCTGTCCTTCGTCGGTTTCCCAAATCAATACTGAGCTTACAGTCTCATCATGGACGGATAAAAACAAGTAGAGTATCTCCCTGGTATCCGACCTCATCAAAATAGGAGGGGAGGACAGGAGATTTTTTAAGGATACGAAGGCGTCTTCACATTCTAGGGTCCATTCAAAACTTTTCCCCTTCTTGAGTAGTTTGAACAGGGGGAGAGACTTGTAAGCGGCCTTGGCTAAGAATCTTGTGAGGGCCGCTATGTGTCTCATAAGCTGTTGTACTTCTTTAACGTTTTAGGGACTTCTCATGTTGAGGACGACCTGACACTTGTCAGGATTAGCTTCGATTCCTCGGTGAGTCAGCATGAACCCTAAAAACTTTTCAGCCTGAACCCCGAAGGTGCACTTCTCTGGATTCAACCTCATGTTGTACTTTCGGACTTGTGCGAATACTTCCTCGAGGTCTGCCGTGTGCGATCCGTCGTGTGGGGTTTTCACTATCATGTCATCTATATAGACTTCTAGCATCTTTCCCACTTGGTTTTCAAAAACCTTGTTCATCATCCTCTGGTAGGTGGCCCCTACATTCTTTAGGCCAAAAGGCATGATCTTGTAGCAGTAGCTCACCCTATCAGTAATAAAGGTGGTTTTATCCTCATCTCCAGTATACATGAGAATCTGATTGTACCTGGAATATGCATCCATGAACGAAAGCCATTTGAATCCCGAGTAGCTATCCACTAGTTTGTCCACATTGGGGAGTGGGTATGGGTCCTTGGCACAGGCTTTATTCAGATCAGTATAGTCTACGCACATTCTCCACTTCCCATTGGACTTCTTTACCAGAACTACGTTGGAGAGCCATGTGGTATAGGAGATTTCTCTGATAAAATTGCCTTTTAGTAGCTCCTTGACCTGGTTTTCAACGACTTGCTGCTTCTCGGGTCCAACCTTTCTTTTCTTTTGTGAAACCAGCTTGGCACTTTCTTTAATTGACAAATGGTGGCAAATAAAGGTGGGGTCAAGTTCGGGCATATCGGAGGACGTCCATGCGAAAAGATCTCTATTTTTTAACAAGAGCTCTGACAATTGTTATTTTTCTTTTTCATCCAGACGAGCTCCGATCTTGGTAACCTGTTCTGGGTTAGTCCCGAGCTGGAGAGATTGCTGTTCGCCTTCGGGCTAGGGCCGAGTACCCTGGATTTCTTTCCTGACATCTAACTCGGTCATTAGTATGTTAACCTGGTCGAGGGTCGGGGCGGAAATGGCAGATCTCTCCTTCCAGGGTGCTTTACAAATTTTTAGGCTCTTATTGTAGCATTTTCTGGCGGTAATTTGATCACCTTTTACAGTGATGACGCCATTGTTCTTATTGAGGAACTTCATCACGAGATGGGTGGTAAATACCACGGCTCCAAGTGCGTTGAGAGAAGGACGGCCTAGGATAATGTTATAAGCTGAAGGGCAGTCCACAATTAAGAACTTTACCTTGACTGTCCTGAAAAGTTTAGATGATCCGAGGGTCAAGTGGGTTTCGTAGTATCCGACCGGGGTGATTTTCTCACCCGTGAAACCCGTCAATTCTCTGACATGGGGAGTCAAATCTGATTGCGGGAGCTCTAGCTTCTGATAAAGATCTAGGAACATAATGTCTGCTGAGCTCCCTTGGTCGATGAAAATTCGGCAGACTTCGGCATTGGAAATTACCCCGGAGATGACAAGTGGATCATCATGATCTGGGATAATTTCACCGTAGTCTTCATCCGAGAAGGTGATAAGAGGCACATTTCTACCTTCTGCTTGTGTCCTAGGTTCTGAGTGGACCACGCTAAAAACGGTCATTCTAAGAGCTTTCTTCCGAGCTCCATTGGAAGATCCTCCTTCGACAAAACCACCGGCAATGGTATGGATCGTTCTATTGGACTTGGAGCGATGGTCGTCGTTATCACCGGGGGAAGTGTCCCTAGTCCTATCTTGCCGATCGTTGTTATCTTGGCGAGGTGGAGTACGAGATCTTCTCCTAGGACTTCTTGTTCTTCTTCTGTGCTGAGGGGGTGAACTCCGATGTGGGTTGCGTCTATTATTTCTGCGTCTATTGTCCCCCTCGTTATTTTGTACATGAAGGATGTACTGCTGTAAGCGTCCGGCCTTGATTAGGAATTAGATGGCATCACGTAACTAATAGCAATCCTTTGTATCATGGCTATAGCCTTTATGTCATGTGCAATGCTTAGAATGATCTTTTTATTTGTATTTCTTGATAGGGGGCGGTCTCCGGATGTTCTGAAACTCCGTGTGCATCACTTCCCTCAGGATTGTTTCCCGAGGTGTGTTCAAGGGAGTATAGTCAGAATAATTCCTCCGGGGTGGGCTACCTTTTGAGGGTCGTGGCCTTGAGGAATTTTGGTTAGGCTTCTGGTGGGTGGGCTCGCCTTTGTCCCACCTCCTATGGTCTTCTGTTGCCTCTTTCAAGTAGACATATTTCTCGGACCATTTCTAGAAGTCGGTCAGATTCTCTGGTTTCTTTTTTGCCAAGGACTTAAAGAACTCAGAACTTACTCAGAGGCCGCTTCTGGCATAATGCAAGGCTATTCTGTCTTCAAAGTTTTTCAAGTTAGTGCAGGTAACCATGAACCGCTTGACATAATCACGGAGGGTCTCGTCCTTTCCCTGGCGAATTTTGGCCTAGGATTTGATGGATTTAGGTTGCTCCTTGCTGGTGGTGTATTGTAGCAAAAAATGTTGTTTAACATCCAACCAATCTACGACGGTCTCCCTTGGTTGGCTGGTAAACCACTTGAGGGTTCCCTTTTTAAGGAAGAGGGGGAATGCTCGCCACAGCAATTCCATAGATTTGCCATAGAAACATAAGGACTGTTCTTAGGCATTTATGTGTTGCTGGAGATCTGTGGTTCCGTCATAAATTTCCAAGTTTGGTGGAAACTTGAAGTTCCTAGGAACCCGGAACTCCATAAGTTGATTGGAGAAAGGTTGTTCCATTGTTCCACGATTCTGGTTATTATTCCCAGTATTGGGAATTCCATTACCGGTGTGAGCCCTCCTTTGACTATTTTCCATGTCAGTCCGTCTGTCACGACGGTGTGGCATGGGTTGATTTTCATGCATGGCACGCTTGCATGTCTTCCAACCTCCAGAATTGGTCATTCAGCAAATCCATATGTTGTTGCAACATGTCTTGAAATTGGCGTTGAGAAGCCTGAGATTGTTGTGTGCGCTCAGAGCGGCATGCACGGTCATCAATCTCATTGTTTGGCATTCCTAGACGCTGGTGCACTGGGATCCTACGTTCTTGATGGCTTTGGTCACCTCTTTGGGCTGAGAATTTAAGTCTTTCCCTGACAGAAATCCTACGTGATGGGTTAGGGGACTCCTCAGAGACAGAGGTAGAGTGCCCATCACGTCGGCTTCTTGGTTCGGGTGCCTGGTTTCTCACAGCGGAGGTTTGAGTTGCAGGTGGAGGTGGTGGGAGTGGTGGTCATTGCACATCAAGATCTTGCCTCTAGTTGACAGAGGTTTGTGCAGCGTCTCTTCTCGAATTTTGCCTCATGTTCACCATGATTGGGTGGGATTAGAAATTTAAGGTTTCCCACAGACGACGCCAATGTTCTGAAGTGGATTCAGATGGTACCTATGATAGATACATATACGGTGGTTTCCTCCTTGAGCAGTAGCTGAGGTATTGCACAGGGGGTGGGTACCTACAAAAGGGACTCCAATGCTCAAGTCAGGTGTGCTCAAGTAGGCTTATGAGATTGTATTAAGGGTTACCTCATTAAGATGACTTAGTCTCGTATTTATAGAGCGTATACAGAATCTTAATAGGATCATTACTGAATGCAGGTAATTTTATATTAGTATTCTAATGAAGATCACATTTCCATTATTATAGGATATATCCCTGTAAATCTGGGACTAAGATATGAAAAATATTTAGCCATCAAGGATAACTATGGGTCCTATAATATCGTAAGTTGATGATTGGCAGTTACGGATATTTAGGGATTTATCATCTACATGAATCTATCAATCATGACATCATAACCCAACACCGCTTGGGATGCTGTCTTCCGAGGTCCGGAATACATTGTGAATCTTCCTCTATACCAGCCTTGGAGGAGTCCGGTAGTGTGCATGCCGGGTTGATCCCATTGAGCGATATCTCAGATCACGGTCCAAAACATTAACTAAGTTAGCAGATAACATTAGATTAAATTAGTATTTTTTAACGGATAGTGTGAGGTATTAATACCTTTCCTACCCGTAATTAACCCCTGAACTTAATTTCTAAAACGTATATCATATTTTTTTAAAGTGTCTAATTGTACCATTTCATTTTAATGGATCAAGCGATTGATAGCAACTCCTAACTTGTTAGTTGCTTCTCCTAACGTGACACCCCTTCGGGATGGTTGCGACAGACCCAATAGGTAAGACACCCTTTTATATTTATATCTATATCTATATATATATATATATATATATATATATATATATATTATACAATTGAAATCTCCTATCAAAGATACCTATGCCATGTGTTTCCTTTTAAGGCACTCTAATTCTATCCATTTTCCAAAACTTTCTACTTATAGTAAATTTTTGAAACTTTAAATTTGAAAATCACAAATATTTGAAAAAAATTAATTAAAACAATAAATAAATAAATTATTATTAATTGATTAGTTAATAGTAATTTCAACATTAATAATTATAATTTACTCAATCAAAGTTAATTAATTTACATAGGATCGGATCTTTAATTTATCCTCTTAACTTTTGTTTTCTTCAAATTCTTTAATTGCATACGATCAAGCGTTTAATTATCCTCTTAATATATAGTCATTTCTCAAACGGAAAAGATGTATATAAATATTGCAACAGGAAATTTTTTATTCTAATTTATTATAATACTTAATATAAGAACTTATTCAAACTTCCTAATATTTATCTTTCTACTCAAAGTTACACTAAAATTGTTATACATCCAATTTAAAATAATCATTTAATATATTATTTTAATCGGTCATTTAATAATATTTGTGTATAATTTAATTAATTTTTAATTAATTTAATATTCATTTGATGTAAATATTCATTTAAAATTATTTAACATTCATTTTATGTTAATGTTCATTTAAATGTAATTTGTACATACAATCAAATCATAATTGTTATCAATAATTTATTTTATCAATTAATGAAATCAATCAATTATCATTATTATATTGAGGATTCAATTAATAAATTTTCAATTGTCATTGAGTTTTGAATTTGAACATAAGGACATGGGAATTTTAACCTTTTTGTTGTTTTGTACGTAAATATGAAATTGTTTCAATTCCTTTCATTTTTTAGTCACATTTTTGTTCTTTTTGTTTCTTTTCTTTTTCACCATCCAGTTTTTATTTTGTTTTTTTCAGTTAGAGCTAGGTTTGAATAGAATCATTTTGCTTCTCTTCTAAACCTCCATTATTATGAGACCTCCCAGAAATCCAAACCTGAACATGTAAGGATTTCATTCTTTTATTTTTAATTTTTGTTTTCTTCATGTTCCAATTTCTTAATCTTCCTCTTCTAGCTTTATTTTCATTCAAATCTTTCAAATTACAATTTCATCGTAGTATTGTTCTTTTTATGCATTTATTTTTTCTCTTATTGTGAGTTTTTCATTTATAAGTATTTTAGGCTTTACGTTTTTGGAGAAATTGTCTCCATGTTCATACTTGAAACCAGTTTCTTCTTAACATTTAACTTCATTTGTGTTATGAATTTTGTTTTTTCAATACTTTTTTTTATTATCAAACTCTAATGCTTATTTCTTCTGATCTATTGCTTTCTTCTATGTGATTTTTTATGAGGATATTGGAAGCATTGGGGGGTTTCTATCTACACCACTCAAAGGTAAGTTAATAGATCATTATTAAGTACATCTTTTCTTACTAATATTCGAGATGTAATGTGTAATTTGTTTTTGCATTATTTTGTCTTCTCCTACTTTTCAAAATTTAGAATGATAGTTGGGTTCATTGTAAATGAATCTTACTTGATCAATTGCTGTTATTTGATCTGTTGTTGAAAAAAAAAATTAAACATTAAATTTCAGTTTCTCTTAAAAAGTAATGTAAACATTTTTTATTGACTTTTTTCTTTCCTCTCTATGTAACTTTTGTAATTGCTTTTTTTTTTTGTATCTATTTTTTTTTCCTTTATTTTATAGCTCCACAACTAATGTTGTAAGTTTTAAAAAACATCATATTTTATGTGCTATTTGCTTATGTGCTTTTGTTATGTGGTACAAAATTTTCTTTGAAGAGGTTGCTATATTCTTTTATTATGGAAGTATACACCTATCTATAAGTTGGAATAAAGTTTTTTTTTCAAAAAAAAAAATCTTTTCAAGTTGTAAACTTTGTGTAGTGTACTAACATTCTTTTATTCCTATATAATTATTTTATCTTAACGCATGAATGTTGAATTTAATATAATACTTGTAATTTTAACTAATTATATATATTTAAAATGATATATATAATTATACATCTAAATTAAATAATTATATATATTTAAAATAAAATTTTATTCAAAAATTAGGTTTATAATATATTTTACACACTAAAATTAATTGTTTGATAATTGTGTTTATTTTTTTGTATATTCTTTTTTTGTACATATGTGTATATTCTTATTATTGATAACAAATAATTTTTTAACCATATATTTATAACTGTATAAATAAATTTTCTATTAATTATCTCACATACAAATAAAATTCTGACGAATTATCTCATACATCGCACTAGTATAAACATTTACATTACAAAATGCAGTGTTGGTCCAACTGAGAGTGTCGAACAAGTTGATATATATAATTCAACATAACTTTACTATTAAACAAAATTAAAAATCATTCTTAAAAAAGTTTTACGACAACAAATACTTAAAAAAATCTTTAATTTCCATCAACCTTTTTGTCCAATAATATAATAAAAAATAAAAAAAAACTTGATTTTAACCTTGAAATGAGTTATTTCTCTCTAATCTCTTTAATTTATTGTTCTATTAATTAAATTAAGTGATATAAATAAATAATAAAATAAACACATCACAATACAATAATAGAGTTAGAGAAAATTAGTTCATCCTAAGAATAAAACCAAGTTCTGTACAAAAAAAATTACAATAATGATCATTTTACATCCCTAAAAAAAGGTGTAACACTATTTATACTATTTTTAAGGGATGTGATTAAGTAAAAAAAAAGTGATAAAAAAATATATAATAAATTATATTAAATGAGATATGAAAAGTAGTGTATGCACTGTTTGATATAAGAATATAAGTGTTAAAAAAATTAAATGTTATCAACCGAGCACAGTTTAACTAGTATCTCCCCTAATCTACACCAAAAAGTTGTGAACTAGTGGTTATAGAGTGATGGTTTGATGTTTCATACTCATTTTTAATTTCCCTTAGATCAAATAAGGCCTTTTAAAAAAAGAAGAAGTTTTCTTAATATTTTGTTGATTAAGTGATAATATAAAATTTAAAACTAAAAATGAATTAAAATTAGTTTTTTGAACACTAAAAGTCCACATGTGGAGAAGTCGAATGGGAGCTATGCACAAGTTTAATTGGCAAAAATTTCTTACGTAGTCCTCCACCTGTTGGAGGTAAAAAAAAAAAATTTGGCAATTCGTCAGTTAGATGATGGTATTAAAGAAATTTTCTAAGTTGTGAGCCGACAGAAATGCTAAATGGTGAATTCGACAGAAGTATTGAATAGGAGGACTCTAATGTGGCAATTAAGTATTGATGTCGGACAGAAGAATAATTTGACAGAAAGATTGCATTGAGTCGATGAAGAATGGTCAAAGCAGTTAAGTGTTGATTCTGTCGAAAAGTGGGTATATGCTACTGGCATAACTGCCAGGACGTGTTAAAATTTTAGGGTGTCAGTTATTTTGTAATTTTGTCTATAAATATCAGTAGTCACGATATAAAAAAAGGAGGTTATTTGCTGATACATAATCCTAACATCTCAATTCGAGCAAATTAAAGGATTTTTATCCAAGTACGCCTTCCCTTTTCATTTCAAGTCATTTAAATTAATGCAATGTTCTTTTAAATTCATTTACTTTTTAGTCTTGTTCTTTAAAATCCTTTTACATTTCTTTGCACTTTTTACTTGCTTTTCTTTACTATTTTCTATTTAATTTCTACAATTTAATTTGGCACTATTTGCATGCTTTCAATTAATTTTCTATAATCTTAAATTTCTGTTTAGTCTATTTAAATTTCTTTAATCTTTTTAAAGTTTTCGCGTAAATCCCTCTTGTTTATTGTCAAAACCATTTTTACAACGAGATTATCACATAACTCTGAACCCACATTCGTTTTGATACATTTATTTGTTTGTTTGAATTATTATTAACTCTCTAAACTAAAATTCCACTTAAACAAATTGGCACGCCCGGTGGGACGAGTTTAGAGTAACTCGTAGTGTCATAGGAAATGATTTTATGCATTTAAGAAGTGGAAGATTTATCTACTCTTCTCAAAATACGCAAACCATGAGTAATGTAAGTAGCCAGGCGTTGGATATACCTTCGACAGTCGTTACTGTGCCACCCTCGACCGTCGCTAGTACTGGTTTGGTGGATGATGTTATAGCAACTGGTGCTCTCCGGAGTAATCCAGTAGTAGAACAGGTGTTGCCTGGAATGACTCAGCCATCGCCGAGTCAGCCAAGTAACCAAAGCATAATAAATTCAAATTCAAGGTTTGTGCCCCAATATGGGTTGCCACCCAATTATGTTCCCCCTATAATGGCACAAATAGGACTTGGCTCCACTTTGGCCAATACAGTTGGCCACTCAGTAGCTTTACAAGGCCAACCACAGATAAGTTCGGCCTTAGCAAGTTTTGATAGTCAAGGAGTAGGGGTTGCAGGTACAAGCAATCCAACTCTCTTTCGACAAGAGAGATTGAATTTAGGACCAATTTTCTCAAATATGTCGAGAGATAATCCCCAAAGTATAACAAGGTCAACTATAAATTCTTTGGCCAGCTTTCGACAACAAATGGAAGAAAGTAACCATGAAATGGTGCATATGTTTACTCAGCAAATGGGTGCTGTGTTTACGCCAATCATGAAAAATACAAATAATGCTTGCAGTGCATTGGCCCAGCAAATGGCAAGGCTAAATCAAGCCTTGGGAGTAGGTGATTTGGCCAATGACAATACTCAAGGAACCCAGCCTGGGGTAAATAGAGAAATGATTGCACCTCAAGCAAATGTGGGGCAAAATCAACAAAACTTAGATCAACCTGAGCAAAATGATCAGCTACGCTTGGAATATGAAAATGTCCATGTACTCTGTCGAGGAAATGAAGATCAACTGGCTAGAAATGATGTAGCCATGAAATTGCTTCAACAAAATTTTGAGGGGCACTAAGTGGTTAAACAAAATGTAAACCAAGTAGTGGAACAAATGCTGAATAGATTTGGGTTTAATGTCGGATATGCCAATCAACCTTATTTTGTTTCAGCATTTCCTGAATGGGTACAACAAGCAGAGTTGCCTAGAGGAATTAAAATTCCTAAACTTTCTAAGTTTGCAGGAGAGAGTGGGGAATCGACCGTCGAACATATTACATGGTATACAATAGAAATGAGGGAGTTGGTCGCTACTGAAGGCCTTAAAATGAGATTTTTCCCAAGTTCCCTTACAAAGAATGCTTTTTCCTGGTTCTCGACATTGAGACCAAACTCAGTCCACTCCTGGACTCAATTGGAAAGAAGTTTTCATGATCAATTCTTTAGAAAAGATTTGAAAGTGGGACTTACAGATCTCTTTAATATCAAAAGGATGTATAACGAAACTGTGGATGACTATCTTGCTAGGTTTCGACAAATGAGGAGTAGATGTTTTACTCCTATACCTGAAGTTGAAATAGTAAAGATTACGATAAGAGGTTTAGATTATTACATAAGGAAGAAATTAGTGAATCAACATTTGGTTGATCTTGCCTAACTAGGTGAAAAAGTTAGGCAAATAGAACAATTAAAAGTTGAAAAGATTCAAAAACAGAAAAGATTTCTTAAAAGAGAAAATGTGGCATTTGTCGGATTAAGTGAATCCGACAATGAGTTTGAAGGTAGCGATGATGAGTTCGAAGTTAACATTGCTGAATTTCATAACAGTCCCCCTTATGTTTGCCAGGCCTTACAGCCTACAAGAAATAAGGAGAAAATGAGTTATGTCAATAGGAAAACATATACATTCGACGTAACCAAAGCCAACAAGATTTTTGATTTGTTATTAAAAGACAAACAAATTAAACTATCGGAGGGTCATAGGTTACTAAAGTTTGATGAAATAAAAGACAAAAAATATTGTAAGTTTCATAATAATTTCGGTCATGTTACTAATGAATGTGTTCATTTCAGATACATAATCCAGAAAGCAATAATGGATGGGCCTTTGAAATTTGCCGACAAGCCTAAAGTGGATATGAAAGTTGATACAGATCCATTTCATGATACAGATCCATTTCAGGCTGAAGTATCTTGTGTTGATCAACAGGTTCCTTTGAATGTTGGAATGCTCAACATAAGGAAGTTGCAAGAGTTCGACGTGGATACAAAGGAGACAACCGACATATATCTAAATCCAGATGAGTTTCTCGAGGCATTTCTTAAGAGAAAGAAAGAAGAGGGCAAGGTAAGGTTGTGCCCAAGATGTAACGTAGTATACGATGAGTTCACTGCGAAGAAAGCTGTTGAAGAACGACCAAGTGTCCAGCAGGTTAAGAAGAAAGTTCTCGACAGGAAAACCTAGAAACCACAGAAGCCTTTTCATGCTCCAAGGCCAAAGCCAATCTACATGCCTAAGCCTAACATGAATGGTTGGTTAGTCAAACCATATGGGTCTGTAGGAAACAGAGTTCACGTCGGACCAGTTAAGACCAGAGTGCCACCTGCTAATGTTGTCATGGATAGGTGGATGAAGAATTCTGTAATGGCTAGACATACGTATTTTCAACGAAATGTGCCTGCCAGGAGGAGTAACTTTCAAAGGGATTAACCTTTTTGGAATGAAAACTACAAGAATAGTAAGATCAATCCAAAAAAAACCTTGATTGGACAAGATGTAGCAGGGCCATCAAAGGTGCTTCCAATGTCGAAGAGTAAGAAAAGGAGATTGCAGAGATTAAGACAAGCACAAAAGAGAAGAGATATGGCTGAAGGATTAGTGATCAAGGACCAGCCTGTAGAAACAGGTTACTTAGTGGTCAAAAAGAAGCCAGTGCTTAATCAAGATAAAGATGATAGAAAGCTAAAAATCATTGTTACCAGGGGATTGTTTCCAAGGGAGCCGACAACAAATGCAGTTGGACGACTTGATATGGATGATAAATCCCGACGAGAAAGGTTAGCAGAAATAAGAAAAGGTAAGCAGGTTCAAAGGCCAATTCCAAATAAAACAAAGAGGAAATGACCAATTAGATTGATAGCAGTAGAAAAAGAGGCAAGAAAGAATAGTTTACCAGTCAAGAAGGATAAGGAGTTGGCCAGCTCGAAAGTTAAAAAATTGACAATGGGAAAGGAGCAGACTAAGGACTCTAGAATTGGAAATAGTATGAATATTAAAGACTGGTCGAAAGAAGAAATCAGGAGAATCTTAAAGGATCCTGATCAAGATGTTGAGTGGAGGAAGAAGGTACTCGACATAAGTAAAGAGAAAGAAAGATTGGCAGAGCCTGATTGCCAAAGTATGGACTTGGTAGCCGATGAAGTTATTGAGGCCTTAAATAATCTAGATGATCTATTAGGCCTTGGTGACAATGAGTTTGATATGGACATCAACTTGGAGGGGGACTTGGATGATATCTTGACGGCTATGGATAGTAGCTTGCCGTCAGAAAATTATTTCAGGATTGGAAGGCATGTAAGTGATGAAGAGCTGTCCGATGAGGAGGAATTCTTGAAGTCAATGAGTGTAAACTTAGTTTCGGTATTACCTGCAGATTTTGAAGGGTATCATGAAATTGAGTACACTGGGGAGAATGAAGAGGATTTAGATGACCTGGATGATCATTGGCTTCTTTTCCAGGACAATATGGTAACAGTTTTTGACAATACGGCTCAGCTCAAAAAACTGATAGAAGACCAGAAGGCTCATTTATGACCGTTACACATCAAGGCTCTATTAGAAGGAAAGCCCACCAATAGAGTTTTGATCGACCGGGGGGGGCAGCAATCAATCTAATCCCAAGGGCAATGCTCAAAAAATTTGGGGAAAATGAGTCCGATTTGATATCGACAAACATGATAGTCACTGATTTTAGTGGTAAAACCTCTCCGGCGGATGGAGTGGTGATGTTGAAAGTACAAGTCGGATCTGTTGCAAGGCCGACGCTATTTGTGGTAATTCCGACGAAGTCAAGTTACAATCTTTTGCTAGGAATGGATTGGATTCATGCCGTTGGAGCAATACCATCAACGGTTCATCAGAAGCTCATTCTTTGGAATGAAGATGACCAAGTTGAAATAATAGAAGCAAATGACAGTCCTTGCTATATCCAGCAGCTTCATGTCGATTTCAGAATATATGCTCCAAATCTTAAACCAGTAACAACAAGTGGTGGAGTAATTAACAAATATGCACTCAAAGTTTGCTTGAGGGATCAGTTTGGTATATGACTGGTGAAGAAGGCCAAAGAGGATCGGTTAAGCACTAGTTATGAGTGTTAAGGATCATTCAGAAAGATTGTCGGCTTATTTAGCCGACAAAGCAGTATACACTGCTGAAAGCATGCTGTCAGATTGTGTAATTGATGATGGTCCTTTAAAGTTTGAAAAAGGGCTTGATGAAAAGCAGAATGTGGAAGTGGAAGATCCTTTGGAAGAAATAAACTTGGGTACTGAAATAGACAGGGGGCCTATCTTTGTGAGTTCATTTGTGCCAAAGGATTTCAAAGAAAAGCTTATCAAATTAATTATGGAATATAAATATTATTTTGCCTGGAATTATGATGAAATGCCTGGATTGAGTAGAGATATTGTCGAGCACAGATTGCCTCTGAAAGAAGGATACAGACCTGTCAAGCAAGCCAACAGGAGATTTGCACCTGAGATGATCTTAAAGATAAAAGAAGAGGTTAAAAGATTGCTCAAAGCCAAATTCATCAGAACAACCAAGTATGTCGAATGGCTTTCTAATATTGTTCCTGTAGTGAAGAAAAATGGCAAGCTAAGATTATGTGTAGATTTTATAAATTTGAACACTGTCACACCTAAAGATGAGTATCCAATGCCAATTGCGGACATGTTAGTTGATGCCGCATCTGGACATGAATTATTAAGTTTTATAGATGGCCATGTAGGTTATAACCAAATTTTTATAGCCGAGGAGGACGTGTCAAAAATTACCTTCAGATGTCCAGGAGCTATTGGAACATTTAAATGGGTAGTCATACCTTTCGGTTTGAAGAATGCAGGGGCCACCTATCAGAGAGCAATGAATACAATTTTTCATGATGTCATTGGAAAATTTATGGAAGTTTACATCGATGATGTCATTGTCAAGTCAAAAACGAAGGAAAGCCATTTGACGAACTTGAGGCAAGCATTCGACAGGATGAGGAAGCACAACCTTAAGACGAATCCAAAAAAATACGGTTTTGGAGTGTCGGATGCTAAATTCTTGAGTTTCTTAGTCCATAAAAAAGGTATAGAAGTGGACAAGAAAAAGCCAAGGCAGTTTTGGAGGCCACACCACCGACAAACAAAAAAAAATTACAATCTTTTTTAGGAAAAGTTAATTTCCTAAGAAGATTTATATCTAACTTGTCGAGAAGAACCAGAATTTTTGCTCCATTGATCAAGTTGAAGTCTGAACAGGATTTTGTGTGGGAACCTTGCCACCAAGAAGCCTTCGACCAGATAAAGTCGTATTTGACAAAACCACCGGTCATGATGCCTCCAGTGCCCCATCGACCATTGAAATTGTATATATCAACATCAGAAGAAACCATAGGAAGTATGCTGGCTCAAGAACATGTAAATGGCGTCGAGAGAGCCGTGTATTATCTTAATCGAGTTTTAAATGATGTTGAGAGAAGATATAGTGCAATAGAGAAACTTTGTTTAGCATTGTATTTCTCATGTACTAGACTTAAATATTATATGATGCCTTGTAATATATTGGTTATGTCAAAGATCGATATAATAAAATATATGTTATCAAAACCAGTGTTAAATGGTCGTATTGGAAAATGGACTATTGCTTTGTCAGAGTTTTCTTTACAATATGTACCAATGAGAGCAGTAAAAGGCCAAGCAATTGCTGACTTCTTGGCCGACCATCCTTGTTTGGATATAGATAACATAAATGTTGTCGGTTTAAAACCTTGGTGTTTATATTTTGATGGTTCAAGGTATCAGAATAGGATTGGAGTGAGGATTTTAATTGTTTCTCCTTAAGGTACTCCAACTAAGTTCATATTTGAACTTAAGTATACCTGTTCCAACAATGAGGCTGAATATGAAGCTTTAATTATCGGATTAGAAATACTAGTAGAAATGAAAGCACATAATGTGCATATATTTGGTGATTCACAGTTGGTCGTTAAGCAGCTTGCCCAAGAATATAAATGTGTTAGTGAAAATCTAATGAAATATAATATTGTGGGGAGTAAGTTAATGAAGCAATTCGACGATGTAACTGTCAAACACATTTCTAGATGTCTAAATGAAGAAGCTAATGAATTAGCACAAGTAACCTCTAGATATAGAATTTCATCCAAAGTTCTTACAAATTAATGGAAATAAGGGAACTTTTATATCCATTAGAGGAAAGAGATATACTACAAAATGACATTTTGATGATTAATTACTGGAGACAACCAATACTAAGTTATTTGAAAAATTTGAGTCAAGATGTGGATAGAAAACTCAAGTATAGAGCGTCAAAATTTGTGGTATTAGGGGGAGCCTTATATAAAAAGTCTGTCGATGAAAATTTAGAGGTTTGCCTGAGTGAAGCAGAAGCTTATATTGCCTTGGCAGAAGTCCATGAAGGAATTTGTGGAGCTCATCAGGCAAGTGAAAAGATGAAATGGGTCCTTCGACGTCAAAGATATTATTGGCCTACACTGGTTAGGGATTATATAATGTTTGCTAAGTCTTGTGAAGAATGTCAAAGACATGACCATATACAAAATGTTCCTACTAGTCAGTTACATGCTATAGTTAAACATTGGCCTTTCAGATGGTGTGCTTTGGATTTAATTGGCCAAATTCATCCTGTTTCGTCAAAGGGACACAAATATATTCTAGTAGGATTCGATTACTTCACCAAATGGGTTGAGACTGTAGCCTTGAAGGATGTAACCCAGTAGGATGTGACTGATTTTATTAAAGATAATATAGTTTGTCGGTTTTGAATACCACAAACTTTGACAACCGACCAAGGATCAGTATTCATTGGAAAGAAAGTTATCGAATATGCCAGTTCAAGAAAAATTAAAATGCTCACGTCGACGCCATATTATGCCCAGGCAAATGGCCAGGTAGAAGCTATGAATAAAATAATCATAAGTCTGATTAAAAAGCATATTGGTCGACAGCCTAGGAATTGGCATAATACCCTTAATCAAATACTATGGGCATATAGAAATTCACCGAGAGAAGCAACGAGCACATCGCCATACAAGTTGGTATATGGTCATGATGCAGTCTTGCCCGTCGAAATTAATCTTCAATCAATTTGTATTCAAAAACAAGATGAGTTACCAGTTGAGCATTACTGGGAGTTGATGTTTGATGAATTGAATGAATTAAGCGATGAAAGATTAATTGCTTTGGAATATTTGATTTGACAGAAGGAAAGAATTGCAAAGTTTTATGATAGTCGAATTAAGTATAAATCTTTTAAAATTGATGATTTTGTTTGAAAGGTGATTTTGCCCATGGATAAGAAGTGTCGAGAATATGGGAAATGGTCTCCAAAGTAGGAAGGACCATTTAAAGTGACTAAAGAATCAGGAAATGCTTATGCGCTTGTCGAAATTAATTTTGGTTTAAAAATTAAGTCAATTAATGCAAATATTTAAAGTCATATAGACTGACAATGTGTGAAGTAAAAATTGACAAAAAATGAGAAGTCTTTATTCATGTGTTTGGCAATTACAAGTTACATTATCAAAATAAAATGTTAAACAGATGTTACAACTTGATATTGCCAAAACTTTACAATTGGCTAGAAATAAAAGAAAAGCTACACTTAGAATTTTTGAAGAACCCCTCAGGAATCTTCTAAAGATTGCTTGTTAGAACAGGCAGTTTGATATTTCGTTTCAAGGGAATTTATTTTTGTCAATACAGCTTTGGCTTCGATAGCCCATTGTTTGGTATTATTGGCAATACTTTGCTATCTGGCGGCCCCTTATTGCAATGCCATTTGAAGTTTTTGTTTGCGATGATAACAGCCTCAAGTTTCTTCTCTAAATCTTCAATCTCCTTATCGAGCTCTGCCTCTTTGGCTTTTCCTTTTATTAGATTTTCCTTCAAAGTGGCATTTTCACTTTTTGAGTCAATCAACTGCTTCAAAATTCTGGACTTCTCTTGAATCTCTTTTGTGTAAGTAGGAATGACTCGACAAATGACAGGTATTTTTGCCGTTAAGCTTTGAAGAAAATCTTTAACAGTCGTAGGAAGAGCTCGACTGGTGATTGGTAGTTATTGAGCGAGAGGCTCAAGTTCAGTTACAATTGCTACCATTCTTTCTTGGAGAGGTTGGTCAAAAATTAAGTGCTCGAAAGAATAGGTGAAAGCATTCTTCAGTTTGGTTAAGAGTCCAGTAATATGGGAATCACTAGAGTCTTGTCCAAGTTGTGTCAAAAAATGAGCCGATTGAGGAGAACTTCTTTGGCCGTCTGACAACATTGTTATTAATTCATCTAGATCTGCCTCCATGTCTTCAGTATCTTCTGCCCCAGAAACAATTAAGTTGACTAGAGGAGATGGAGGAGGATCAATTGGGGCGAAGTCTACCATCAAAGTATCCATGTCGAATTCTTCTGAGAGAATTTGGACAAGATTGGCTTTGTCTGAATGAGAGGAACGCTCAATACCTAGGGGGATTGGAGTTTTTTCTAAGGCTTCGACAATTTGGGTTTCTGTCGGAAGTGGTGAAGAAACAGTAGATGTAGCAAGGGCCAGAGAAGTGTGAGATTCTGGAGGATTCTTGGTTCCTAGCCTTTGTGGGCTATTGGATATAGCCAAGTTTACTGAGTCTTGGAGATAAACAAGAGAGATTTCAGAATAAAAACATTTTGAGAATAGTTGAGTTTGGTAAGATACATTACCTCGGGAGATTGTCGAATTGACTCTTCAACTCTTGGTTTGACAATAGGTTCTAGAGGATGATCAGCAGATTGTTCAGCCTTTGGATCCTGAATTTAATAGAATCATATATTGGATGAATGGTATGAGTTGAAAATTTGAGGGAAAGAAGTGTATTGATTGAAATTTACCTCGGATGAAAGAAAGATGATTTCTATTTCTTCGACAGGAGGCTTCGAAGTAGAAATGGTGGTTTGAGTCTTCTTTTTCTTTTTCTGTAAAGGTAAAATGGTGAGATTGTTGCCTGGGTATTAGAGAATGAACATTAATATAAGGCATACCTTTTGATGATGTTCTGGAGATGGGATTGAAGATTCGACAGGAGAAACAAAAAGTGGCAGGAGTAGATTCGCTAATCTGAATTCGACATTAATTTAGACTTGAACAAATTTAAAAACCAAGTCTTAATATGTGGTTGAAAAAGTATGTATACCTTGAGGGTTTTTGATTTTGGAAGTTTTGTGGCAGCAGCGTCATGTTTTGAGGAACTTTTTGTCGACATTGATGCAGCTGATTTGACCTTTGAAGCCTTGGGAACGGGAGTTTTTTGGGTCTTCTTGCTTCTCTTCTTTTTTGAGGAAGTGGTTTCATCTTCTTCTTCTTTATCACTTCCTTGAAGCTGCTTATATTCTAAAGGTCTTTTTAATGGAAGAGCTTCAAGAAAGAAAGTGTATTTAGTAAATGGAGTATAGAACTAAAAATAACAGAATGCAAAGAAAAAAAACACCTTCAGGTATTTCAGTGATGACTCGCGTATTCCTGGTAAATTGTTCATACGACAAGGAAAACTGACGAGTAAACTTGACTTCTGGAGTTCTTGTAAGAAAGATATTACTCACAGAATATATCCTATCTGAAATAGGGAAGTTACCAGCCCTTGTAGGTTTACTTGGGAATTCGTCGGCCAATCCAAAATGAGCACAAGGAAAAAGCACTGGCTTTGGAAAAGGGATTTGAAAATGTTCAAGCCATGCTAAAGGGTTTTTTATAGGAATTGAGAGAAAATTGGTAGAACATTTTTCCTTGTGTGCTCGTTTTAGCTTAGCCACGACTTCTTCACAATGTCGAACAATTAAGCTAGGAAACCTGAAGTCCCACTTGATTTTGTAATATTTTTCAAAAGCCTTGATATCTTGAATATGTTTACCTTTGGTCTTTGATGAAGGATCTTGACCCTACACAGGAATCAGAGTTTCAGTAATGCGACTTCGACAGGTCTCAATGTCGACATGATAAGGACTATAATATCTAGTCCACCAATCGACAAAATCCTTTGAAACTCCTCTGTAGGAGGTGAATGCAGAGATCTCGAATGTGCCTTTCATTTTTTGAAGCGACTCGAACTAGATTCGACATGCTTTGTAGGTGGCTATTGATGAGGTGTTCCTTGGCCCTATGAGAGAAAGGTGCTGGAATAGCTTGACAAAATCCCAATTGTCTAGCTACCATGTTTGGCAGACACAACTCTAAAGATTTATCTGTCGAACCAGGGAGACCAGCCACCAGGACTTGTCGGCAGATAAAGTTCGACCAAATGGAAATGTTGTTGGTTTGAATAGAAGGATCATTAGAAAGAATTGGACGAGTAAACCATTCTGGACCAAGGGAACAGTCGGCAAAAGGAGCAAAATATATGTCTTCAATGCTAAAAGAGATAGAATGAAAAATACTGAAAAAGTGCATAAAATTTTCTAAGCTCTGTTTATGGATTTTCTCATGTTTTACATTGCAAAGTTTAATGCCATATGTAGCAAGAGAGACTATTGGAGGAGAAGAGTCGACCAAGAAATCTCCCAGTATGGCATTCAACCAAAGTTGGAGTAGTCACATTAGGCCACCAGAATTGGTTTTCTTTACCTGAGCTCTGATGCTTTGGACAATTTCACCTATACTCAAATAGAGATTGGCAAGGAGAAATTAGCCAAGAGCTAGTGGTTGACCTTCATGAAGAAGGTTAGCAAGTTGAAGAAAGGATCTAGATACTTGAACCGACTTAGAACCTATAGCATAGATTGAAAGCCAGAGAAGAAGGAAAGCTATGTGTTCTTCATCGGTCATAGGTCCTGATTCAGGGGAATAAAAGCTAATGAAGTTGGAAAAGGAAGTTGGGGCTTTTGAATAGACGTCGATGGTGTTTGAAGGTTGAAGAACAGGCGTAATGATTTCCCCATCTGGTCGGAGACCAGTTATGGCAGCTACGTCGAAAAGTGTTGGACCCATCATGCTATAAGGAAATTGGAAGGAGTTGGTGGTTTTGTTCCAGAAAAAGAAAAAGGCACCCAGCATGCAAGAATCTATTTTTATGGGATAACGAGAAAGCTGGATGCAATAAAAAATTCCTATTTCCCTCCATAAGCTTTCTTTAGAAGCTTGAACTCTGTCAAGCCACTCAAGATACCCATTAATATGGGTAGGGAGAGTTCTAAACAGCCTGTCAGATTTTTTGAAATAGCTGATAGGAATGGAAGGAAGGGAAGTCAAGATAGCTTCTTGGGAACTTTTACAAAGGAAGAAGGAATTTATTTCATCAGTAATAGATTTCTTGGGCAGAACTGGGCCCAAGAAAGCAGTCGGAGGATCCAAGGAAAGTGGAGAGTCGTTAATGGGGAGTATTACCTTCGAGAGATGCCAGAGTTCAGACTTTTATAGAATTGGGTCTTAAACGACCGCACGGTTACCCAAGTTTACTGTTGGTACGTTAGGAGTTTCAGAGCTATAAGCCATGGGAGAAAGCAAGAGTTTGCAGAGAAAATGGGGGAAGGTAAAGTTGAATGTGATGAATAGTAAAGAGAGGTGAGAGGTTGAAGATGGTAAACAATGATAAAGGGGTGAAAAGTCGCGTGGATTTGAAAAGTTATTTTTCTGTGAGAAAATAGGGGTAATTATGAGCCCTATTTATTAGGAATGACTATTTATTGTTTGCAATGATAAGATTAATTATGGCTGGCCAAGTACTTGTGGAAGGTTCTGATTGGATTTATATATATATATATATATATATTGAAAGGATTTTTGATTAAAATTTATTTTTCTCTTGTCGGTGTCAAAAGAAAAATTTTGGGGGGCATCTTTGGAGGTGAAAAAAAAGATTTGGCAATTTGTCGGTTGGATGATGGTATTAAAGAAATTTTCTAAGTTGTGAGCCGACAGAAATGCTAAATGGTGAATTCGACAGAAGTATTGAATAGGAGGACTCTAATGTGGCAATTAAGTATTGATGTCGGACAGAAGAATAATTTGACAGAAAGATTGCATTGAGTCGATGAAGAATGGTCAAAGCAGTTAAGTGTTGGTTCTGTCGGAAAGTGGGTATATGCTGGTAGCATAACTGCTAGGACGTGTTAGAATTTTAGGGTGTCAGTTATTTTGTAATTTTGTCTATAAATATCAGTAGTCACGATGTAAAAAATGAGGTTATTTGCTGATACATAATCCTAACATCTTAACTCGAGCAGATTAAAGGATTTTTATCCAAGTACGTATTCCCTTTTCATTTCAAGTCATTTAAATTAATGCAATGTTCTTTTAAATTCATTTACTTTTCAGTCTTGTTCTTTAAAATCCTTTTACATTTCTTTGCACTTTTTACTTACTTTTCTTTACTGTTTTCTATTTAATTTCTACACTTTAATTTAGCACAATTTACACACTTTCAATTAATTTTCTACAATCTTAAATTTATGTTCAGTCTCTTTAAATTTCTTTAATCTTTTTAAAGTTTTCTCGTAAATCCCTATTGTTTACTGTCAAAACCATTTTTACAATGAGATTATCACATAACTCTGAACTCACATTCGTTTTGATACATTTATTTGTTTGTTGGAATTATTATTAACTCTCTAAACCAAAATTCCACTTAAACACCACCACTATCTTCTTCTCCATCGTCAACAACATTTCGCCCACGTAGCTCTTCTTCTTGGTGTTTCTTTACACAATGTGGTTGCCAGAGTTACTGTGGAGTGCCAGAGTTTTTCGGCAGAGTAATAGATTCTCAATCACAGTTGCAGATTTTGAGTTTCACCTCGAAGATTGTGTCGCCATGGAGCTCAAGGTTGAAGAAAAAGGTTGAAACTTTAAGCGATATAAACTAACCCACAACTTGCTAGCTTCTATAGAAAAGGCGATGGAGCTCAACCACTAGTGTTGGGCGCGCAGCGGAAGACGGCGTGACGTAGTGGGGG
Source organism: Ormosia semicastrata (assembly GCA_029884595.1). NCBI lineage: Eukaryota > Viridiplantae > Streptophyta > Magnoliopsida > Fabales > Fabaceae > Ormosia > Ormosia semicastrata. The sequence goes on along the minus strand of JAQQTO010000057.1, from coordinate 51,221,970 downwards.
TGCGACCTGCAGGAAATGGAGTAGTTGAGGGGGGTGATGGTGGTCGTGTATGGTGGCTGCAATGCTTCTCCTTGCTTTGCTGGTGTCTCGTCGGAGCTGATGGGTGGCTTGCCAGCGTCGATTCTGCTGTGGGAGCCCTGGCTTACCGGCTGCAATCTAAGGTTCCCTAAAGTCGCACAACTTGCAGATTTCACCATTCATGACCAAGATGCAAGGTGAACATGGAGAGGATAGGAAGATGATCACTTTGCAATTTTTAAAAACTTTGTCAACGGGTTTTCTGTACTGATTTGTAACCATTGATATTTTTTTATGTTTAAATCAATAATTAAGATGCAAGTGCACCATACACCCTAAATTAGAGGGTGCATGTTAGATTTAGCCGTTCTTTTTTACAAGTTCTCATCATCCTCTTGAGTCATATGCACCTTCAATTTTTTTATTTTTATTTGTGGCTGGATCCAAGCTTGGAAACAGTGCTATCTCTAGATTAAGTATTTGTTTGAAGTAATTATGAAAATTAAATTATTTTAATAATTAATTATTATATAATTTTTTTTGTTATAATCGATTATAATATAAAAAATTATATTTAAATATGTTAGTTAAAAAATAATTTTAAGTTAATTTATTTTGTTTAAATTGTATAAAAATTTATTTTTATGGATTAAATTATTAAAATAAGTATAAAATAATTAAAAATTACTTACTTAATTAAAAAATTATTTAATTAAAAATATTATTTATATATTACTATTTTAAAATAATCTTAACAATTTTTTTATAAAATGCTCAATCAAAAATGCACCTCCAACAACTTTTTTTCTTGGAAAAAACTGTTGATTTTGGGAAGCAAATTTCCCAAACACATTGTACACTATGCGCAACAACTTTTCTCAAATAAAAAATTATTGGTTCAGCTTAAAAGCTATCTTGACTAACGTAACTATCGTTTGAAGGAGGAAAATGTGTGACCAGGGATGGATCTAGTGAATAGGGTAAAAAATATGGATCATATTATTAAATATATATTATAGTATGTATTAATAAAAAATTTAGAATAGTGACATTTTAATTTTATATACTAATTTTAGTTATTTTTTTTTTATATAATAATATTTTTTTATTTTAACAAGAGATTCTGAATAAGTCTATTACATTTAATAATTAAAATTTTATTTTAAAATTAATTTAATGATATAAATTTAATCTACTTTGTCAATATTATAATTACATCTTGTATTTATTAAAATAATTAGATCTTAATGATAGAAAATTGAAGTTTAGTTTTATTAAATAGTTTCATTATACATGAAGCTTTATGAAAAGAGTGAAAAAAAATTATGAAATAAATATTAATATTAAATATATCACAATAATAAATATCATTTATATCATGACTCATAAATAAAATAAAATTTTTATATAAATAAATTTTAAAAATAAAAAAATGAAATTCAAAATAAAAAAGTTGGTGAATATATTATATAGAGATTTAAAATTAGATAAAAAGAGAAAATAAAATTATATTGTCAATGTATAATACACTTTCTTTTTTAATAAATTAGATTATTGGTATATTTTTATAAAAAAAATGGCAGAAGTGGGGGAGGCCCATGCTCGCACCTTGACGCATCCCTGCGGTGTGACGACATCATCTTCCACTATATACCAAGCCTAGTACAGTCGTTTTCATTTGCTCATATCCCACTCTTATGGTCATTTGCTAACTCATAGCTGATACAATCATACATAATTAAAAAGAAAAAAGAAAAAGAAGGGGGATATACACAATTCGAACGACCCATTTCTCTAGTTCGCTTAAGGCTTTAGTACCTACTCAAGATTGTCTCCTATTGCCAGTAAGTTCCATTCCTTACTTTCATTGTTCTAATTATTTACGAACAAATATATTACCTTATATTTGAATATTTTTTATTAAAAAAAAAAATCAAAATAAGTAGGAATGAAACGAAAAAAAAAAAAAATAAAATATAATTTTTATTTTTTTTTTACAAATTTTATTAATCAAAGAAATGAAAACGAAATTACTTATTATTTTTTTTCATTTTATTTTAATTTTAAGAAAATAAAAATAATATTTAAGAAAAGAATAAAAAAATAATTTTTATATATTTTGTTTTATTTTTATATATTTTAATATTTTTAAATAAAAAAATTATTTTTATTTTTTTTATTTTTTTTTATTATCTATTATCCAAATATAATGTAACCTTTATGTCTGTTGAACTCGGTGTAGAAAAAGCTGGGGTTACCTGAAACGGTAAGAACATGAAATATTCATCACGGAGAACTTCTATTGGATGCAGTGAAGTTGAGATTATTATTCCCTTCTTTCATATCTCAAATATCTCAAATTGATTACAATTGGCACGCTGGGTCCAGACTACAGAGCCCCAAAATGGTTTCCATGTCATAGCTGATGTGGTTGAAGGGAATTCCTTCGAGCAGTCTTTGTCAGCACCCATGTACTGCCTTTCTAAGAAATATCTCTCTTTTGAAATCCCCTATACATAAAACTCAATGAGTCACCCTCATTTTACTTTATTAAATTATTAGTATTAGTCATATTAGTTTTTTTACTTAAGAAAATTAACATATTAATTTTTGAAATTATAATTTGTGTAGTTAAATTGTTTCTTAATAAATATTAATTTGATTGAAAAATAATTGATGTGAAAAATTAATATGATCTATTTTTTAAATATTTAAAGATTAATATGTTAATTTTCTAAAATCAATAATTAATATAATCGGTATTAATAATTTTAAGGAATAAAATAAATGTTCATTTAAAACTTTTTAATATAATTTTTAATTAAATATGATTTATTATAAATATTTTATTTAATATTAAGTATGTATAAAGTTAAATATAAGATCCTATATTAATTAAATATACGAGTAAAGTACTACTTATAATAATTTAGACATCTCTCTCATAAACTAACTCTTTGAATGAAATTAAATAAACTTATTCTAATATAGTATTATAAATGTCTACTCCCGCAAACTTCGCTGACTTCAAGGGGGGTGGGCTAAATTGCTCAGCACATAAATTATAAAAATTTGGCAGCAGGACCGCGCAGGACTTCTAAAATTTCCAGAGAGGCTCAGCTAGCAGGAGCTGGCTTGCCATGAATTTAAAGAAACATTGACTTCTAAAAATCACAATAATGACACGGCCGGCCTCAGTGTATGACATACCTTTAAGGTGACCTATCAAAGGTGCTATATGTGGAGGAATCTCTCCAGGAACAAGGTCATTTTCTCATCATGCCAGGAGAGTCTGCTCCTTTTGCGTTGTGTCCCCGTGGAATGTACCTTGAAACACATTATCTAAATTACATGGATATTTCCCACGCACCTTCCGCACAGAGATCAAGGCCCTTAATATGTGATCTTTGGTGAACTGGGAACACTAGTTATGTCTACAACTCTTATATTCTTACATCAAATAATATATATATTTCTTTTCACACTTCATTTAATATCATTTATTATACATATTTTTTTCTATTATTTTTTCTCACTCAATCACACTCATCAAAAATAATATAAATAATAATACACCTCTTTTTAAGAGTATAAAAATATCTTTTTCCTTATGCCTAACATAGATAGTGTCATCAAAGTGCAGAAGGGCCTAATTCTTCCTCCTTATGTTCCAAGCCAGATTGCTCCATCTTTGGTTTTAACCTAACAGTTAGGTGAGCAAAGGTCAATTGGCTCTCACAACCAAACGTCTATGGTTGTGAATGTTGGCTAATGCTATTTTAAGACTCGACTATTGCCATGTTTGAAATACAGAATAAAAAATAATGCAGAATATTGAGAAAAAATGAGTTTATTATTCAACCACCCTGTAAGGAAGTGGAGAAGAGAGAAATAAATTGCTAACTAAGGCAAGCATAAATAATGGGAATGGCTGACTACATGTTCTTTGCACATGGGACCATCCATTAGTGTGGGTCTTACTCATGACTCAATCTTTGTATAGGAAAGTGGTGTATAACAATGATGTAAGTGGAAATGATGTGGAAATATCATTTAAAACTAAATAGAACAGCACATATAATAAATGTGTGTTTGTCTAAGTAAAAGAAAATCGAGTCTTTTTAAAACATGTGATCCTGTGTTTGATATCAAAATTTATGTGTATAAACAAAATATCATTGAGATAAGTCTTCGCTTAGACGTCTAACCATACCTCCCGAGTAATTAGTCTTTTACCTATCGAGTGAGGAAATATTTTATAAAATAAATAAAAAAGAACAACACATATCAAAAAGGGAAAGTACTACAAATTTTGGAAGGTCGGAAAGTGGTTTTCAACATCATATGAAGACAAATAGTTTCAACTCCAAGAGACTGGCTTAGTGATGAATGAGTATGTGATGTGTAGGTAAGTATACAGTCACAAGTTCAAATCCCACTTATACCAATTTCTTGAGGCCAAACCCTCGACATAGATGTCCTACCTTTGATTGTACCGGAGATGTAAGCTAGTTGATATGTGCGCAAGCTGCCTAGAACACTACTTGACCACAATTAAAAAACAAAAAACAAAAAAAGAGACAAGTAGCCTGTAGTCTAAGCAGGAAACTGAGAAACAATGGAAACAAAATTCCTTGTATTCAAAATGTGAATAATTTGTACTTTACCTTTGGAATGTCAAAGTGGGTAACATTCCAAATTCTCTATAAATAGGAGACATCCGGCTCCCTTGATGCATCACCAAACTTTCTCTCGATTGCTTTTTCCTTTCTGTCCTACATGGCTCTTTCTCTTTTGTGTCCTCTGCTTGTTACCACCTTGCTTTTCATGCAAACTCTGGCAGATACTTCATGCACTGCTTGTTTTATTCAATCTCGGGCAGCATATTACCCAAATTCAGAAGTAATTGGCTCAGCCGGTAAGAAAACAGATAGAGGGATAAAAAAAAACTCAACATGAATTGAGATTTGTAAACATGTTCTCTCATATGCTCCTTTTCTAATTCATTGCAGTTGGTGCATGTGGATTTGGTTCCTTTGGTGCTACCGTTAATGGCGGGGACGTATCAGCTGCATCGAATCTTTATCGAAATGGTGTTGGCTGTGGCGCCTGTTACCAGGTGAGTGCAGATCAAACTAGCATTACTACGTACGAAGAGAGTTCCTATAGGATTTAGTTATGCGTCTATACATTATGGTTCTAGGCTTGAATTTACCATGCATGTTTTCTGAAGAAAGTAACAGAAAAAATGAATGCTTAGCCTATACGTGGAGTCTCATTCTAGCACACACACGCACACATAAATTTATTTATTTTTTTGTTATTTCTGTCATTTAGTCCTTTTGACATTCACGCACGTAATTTTTCAACAGCACTTTGCAACTTAACAGTATACATTCTAGGTACTCTAGCTTTAAAAGTATTAAATCTAAACCAGGTGAGGTGTACAAACAGTGCCTATTGCTCAGGCAACGGTGTCACTGTAGTTATAACTGACCAAGGCTCAGGCCATAACACTGACTTCATTCTTAGCCAACGAGCCTTTGGAGGAATGGCTCGGACCCCTTATGCAGCTGCTTCTCTATTAGCTCTTGGCGTAGTTGATATTGAATATAGACGGTAAGATATTCTTCTACACATAGAAGAACCCTTTTAATTCATGTCGGCATCAATTTTTTATTTAGTGTTATATGTAAAATTGTAAGTATTCAATAAATTAAAGACTTAACTGAGGCCTCTCTCGTTATCTCCAGTGTTTCATGCAGCTACCCAAACAAAAACATAACAGTTAAGATAGATGAGAGCAGCAGCAACCCTCATTACTTGGCTTTTGTCATATGGTATCAACAAGGAAAGAGAGACATAACAGCTGTGCAGCTCTGTGAGGTACTTTCTGCTTCATTGTCCTGTGATAAGTTGTAATTTTTGTCAAATCTTTGAGCTGAATAAACTCAAATTTTTATACAGATAATTTAGTCAACAAGGACTAGGTTATAAATTGACTATTTAAGATCATATACTCATTTTCTATAATGAAACAACGATCATGATTTTCGACCAAGAAATAATTGCTTTTATATAGAAGTCACTAAATAGACATAATTGTTCAACTCTTCACTAAACCATTTGAAACTACCCCATTCTTTCATTACAAGTACCAATTCAGTTCCTAGTCTCCCAAGAAAATGTCAATTGAAATAGCACTATTAGTTGTCAACTTGTCACAATGCAATAAATAAAGAAATAAAACTAGTACACCAAAAATAAATAAAGAAACTAAGGAAGAAAGATCTAGTTAGGTGAAAAGCATTGTAGATAACCAACCCGTTCACATTGGGAAATAATACTGGTGCACCAGCATTGATAGTAATGACCTTAATCTCTTTTACTGTGTGCAGACTAAGAACTTTGTCTGCAAGTTACTGGATCGGAGCCGTGGGGCAGTCTGGACTACTACCTCTCCACCGAGAGGACCTCTGTCTTTCAGGATGTTGTTTAGTGCTGAAGGGGGAGAAGAAACATGGGTTGTTCCAGTTAATAACATACCCGAAGACTGGAAGGCTGGAGAAACATACAACTCAGGGGTACAAGTGGACCAATAGAGAAGCAGCCAGAAATGATCTATTGATCTGTCATAAACCTGTAATAGAAGAAATAAATAAGTCATCATGATCAAGTTCAGTCAATTTAGCCTATTTTTCCTCCTCTTATAATGTTGTTTTCTTCTAATAAGTACTGATGGCATTCTTTGATCTTGCTACATGGCCAACACTTGCTATGCATGTCACCCAACTCCATAGTATTAAAGTAATCATTTTACAATTTAAATCATTACAAACATCTTGACATATCAGTTGGTTTCCCATCTAGATTTTGATAGGACACCTGTACATAATACTGATTCTCATGATACTGATATTGGTGGTGGGGAGCCACATAGGCCCACTATATGGAAAGTTTATACTAGGAGAAAGAAAACAGGATCAGGAGGTGTGAGTTAGTTACATGACGTGGCATAGGAGATTCTAATGAATTCTGTTAGGGAATGGAGTATGTAATGAGGGGGAGAGAGGGAGAGGGGCTCATGCTTTTGGTGTTGATTGTTTAGGAGAATATTTCTCTGGAAAGGAGCCATAGGCTCTGGTCACTATTTTGGCTCTCTGTAATAGTTTTCCAGTTCTTTCCATACTAAATAACACTGTTATATTGAATTTCCTTCCGTTCTTCACTTACTGTGAATTGTGAGCTCTAACATTGGTCCAACCTGCCGGATTAACGAGACGGAGCTAGTGTAACTTCGACTTATCCTATGCCACCAAAAATGGCGGAGAGAGTTGACGCGTTGGAGGTGAGCATGGCGACGCTTGAGGACTCCTTGAAACAGACCATGGAAGAGTTCTGTCGCTCCATGATGACGGAGTTCGCTAAATTGCGTGACCGCCGTGTTAGTGACAAGGTCCATTCTTCATTGTTTAGTGAAGAATCGGTGTCGGAATACAAAATGGCGGTGAAGAAGGTGGAGCTTCCACCATTTGATGGGGAGGATCCGATTGGGTGGATCACCCGTGCTGAGACCTATTTTGAGGTGCAAGGCTCATCGGAGGAGGTGAAAGTGAGGCTAGCGAAGCTCAGTATGGAGGGTGCGACTATTCACTGGTTCAACTTGCTACGCGAGACTGAGGATGAACTCACATGGTCCAAACTAAAGAAGTCCTTGATTGAACGATATGGAGGAAGGAAAAGTGATAATCCGTTTGAGGAACTGAAAGATTTGCAGCAAGTGGGTGATGTTGAGGAGTATATCACAGATTTTGAGTTTGTTTCATCTCAGGTGGGTCGTCTCCCCAAAGAACAATATCTAGGGTATTTTATGGGGGGTCTCAAGCCGGAAATTCGATTGAGAGTGAGGACCTTCAACCCCAAAAATCGTGTTCAGGCGATGAAGATGGCGCAAGATGTAGAGACAGAGATGCGTGGCTCTTTGATGCCTCGAGGCGGTGGGGGTGCGAGACAGTGGAGAGGAGCCAGGGAATCGGATCATGGACCGGGTGGAAAAGGAGGTTTTGGGTCGAGTTTTAATTCAGGTACAAGAAGCGGTGGCGTGTCGAATTATAACCCAGGTCTGAATAAAGGGACTTTCGGGTTAGGGCCTTCGAGTAGGAGTCCAGCAAAGACATTCCGATCTGGCTCCAATTCGAACCCTAATTCGAGCCCCAACTCGGTGTGACAGGGAAGAGACAAAGGAGGAAGGGGAAACGGCGCTCGAAGCAGAGGCGTTAAACATTTGCCATACTCGGAGTTGATGGATCGTAAGGCTTGAGGCCTTTGTTTTCGATGTGGAGAGCGATTTCACCCTCTGCATCAATGCGCAGAGAAGCAGCTTCGCCTGGTTATCCTGGGGGACGACGAAACGATTAACGCAGAGGGGGAGGTGATAGCCATTGAGGTAAAGGATGAAGAAGAAGAAGCAACCCTGGAGTGTAATGCTATGGGTGTCTTCGGGCTGACTGAAGCCATGAAGGTGGTGAAACAACCCATTACGATGCGATTGGAAGGAAAATTGATGGCTGTTGGGGTTCAGGTGTTGGCTGACAGTGGCGCAAGCCACAATTTCATCGCTTCTCAAGTCGCAATAGCATTGGGATTGTCAGTGGAACAGAGCAGGACTCTAGGCGTGAGGTTGGGGGATGGTCACAGGGTCACTACGGTTGGGAAGTGTAGGAATTTGGAGGTCCAATTGGGAAATTTCACTACCTTGGTGGATGCATATGTGCTGGAATTGGGGGACTTAGACTTAATTTTGGGAGCCGCCTGGATGAAGAGATTCGGAAAGGTGACCTTTGATTGGGATGAAATGAAATTAAGTTTTCCATGGAAGGGGGAAACAGTGGAGTTACAAGGGCTGGACTATAGGAGAGAGTGTGCAAAGAAAGGGAGGAAGTCAAGACCTCCAACATCTTCATTACATAGTTTGTTGAGGGATGAGGAGTTTGAGGCTGAATCTGTGAAGGAAAGTGGGTTGGAACAACAACAACAACAGGAATTGGAGTATGTGTTGGGGCAATTTCCTGAAGTTTTTAAATTCAATTGTGATATCAAAAGAGGCTGAGCCTGTGAGTGTTCGGCCATACCGGTATCCTTACCATCACAAAGAGGAGATTGAGAAACAAGTGCAGAACATGTTGGAGCAGGGAATTATTAGGCATAGCTCAAGTGCCTTTTCTAGTCCCGTGATCTTAGTTAAAAAGAAAGATGCATCGTAGTGAATGTGTGTGGACTATAAGGAGTTGAATAAGGTAACGATACCTGACAAATACCCCATTCCGGTGGTAGAAGAGCTCTTGGATGAATTACATGGAGCGACATATTTTTTTAAGTTGGATTTGAAGTCGGGGTATCATCAAATCCGGGTGAAGGAGGAGGACGTGCATAAAACTGCCTTTCGGACACATGAAGGGCATTACGAATTCTTGGTTATGCCGTTTGGGTTGACCAATGCCCCGGCTACTTTCCAATCTACCATGAACCAAGTGTTCAAACCCTTCCTAAGGAAAAATGTGTTGGTGTTTTTTGATGATATTTTGGTGTATAGCAAAGGATGGAAGGGACATATGGAGCATCTGACACAAGCCTTGAAGGTGCTTCAAGAAAACAAATTTGTGGTTAATAAGAAAAAATGCACTTTTGGTAGTAGGCAAGTGGAGTACTTGGGCCATGTAATCTAAGAAAAAGGTGTGGCTGTGGATCTAGAAAAAATAAGGAGTATTGTGAATTGGCCTGTACCTCATAATGTTAAGGGAGTGAGGGGTTTTCTGGGCTTGACGGGATACTACAGAAAATTTATTGCGGGGTATAGGAAGCTTGCTAAGCCGCTCACTGAATTAACAAAGAAAGAAGGATTTATTTGGGGACCCGAAGCATTAAAAGCCTTCGAGGAGCTGAAAAGGGTTATGACTCAAGCACCTGTGTTGATACTTCCAAATTTTAGTCAACTATTTGAAATTGAATGTGACGCGTCCAAAAGAGGGGTAGGAGCTGTGTTGATGCAAAACAAGAAACCAATAGCATATTTCAGCAAGGCCTTGTCTAAGAATAATTTGAGCAAGTCAGCATATGAGAAGGAATTGATGGCGTTGGTATTGGCAGTGCAACATTGGCGACCGTACCTGTTGGGTAGAAACTTTGTGGTGTATTCAGATCAAAAAAGCCTTCGACACTTGTTGCAACAAAGGATAACTACAGCTGACCAACAGAATTGGATAGCTAAACTCTTGAGTTACCATTTTGAGGTTATTTACAAATCTGGGCCGGACAATAAAGCGGCTGATTCACTATCGCTTATGTATGAAGAAGGAGAGTTGAAAAGCATCACTTCTGATAGCAACTACTATCAGTAAAGTATATTTATGTATTATTTATCAAAGAAAAAGAAGATAACAAGAAGAGCAGAAGCTCCCAGCTTAGAGAAGAGTCTCTAGCCCAGCTTAGAGAAGAATCTCTAGCCCCAACAATTCGGTTAACAATCAGAATATCCCCTTTTCCTCACTCCACTAGCCTATATAACAAACTTGCCTTATTCTCTCTCTGTAACTAACTTCTCTCTCACACTGCCTACCCGCATCCCTAGTGACTTATTATGGGCCCGGGTTGATCTTGTGCCTTCGGGTGTAAACCTAAAAAGGTTTAGGGACTGTGAGGGTTGGGTTCCTATCAATACCACCTCCCAAAAATGCTGCCTTGTCCTCAAGGCAGAAGGATGGGAACTTCTCTTTGATCACACTTGCTTCTGCCCAAGTAGCTTCTTCAGCAGGTTGGGCTTTCCAAAGGACGAGCCATTCGATAACTACCCCGCCCTTACGCTTACTCTCTCGGGAGGCCAGATCTGCCTCTGGTACAGCCGGTTCCGTGTCTTCAACTTCCATCTCAGGGGGTAATATGGTTGCAGCTGATTTACCTTGAAGAGCACGCTTGAGCTGAGAAACATGAAATACCGGATGAACTCTGGCTGAATCTGGTAGCTGCAGCTTGTATGCCACCTCTCCCACGCGAGCTACAACCTGGAAAGGACCGAAATAGCGTGGGGACAGCTTTGGATTGATCCTCTGAGCTACAGTATGCTGTCTATGTGGCCGCAGCTTAATGTAAACCCAATCACCAATAGCGTATTCAACATGTCTTCGATGGGAATCTGCAGTTTTCTTCATGGTTTGTTGAGCCCTTTGAAGATGATACTTCAACTGACGTAAGGCCTCATCTCTATCACCCAACACTCTTGCTACTGACTCGACCAAAGCTTTCCCATTCAAATACCTTATAACAGTCGATGGAGGCCTTCCATATACAATTTCGAATGGGGTTTTACCAGCTGCTGTATGATATGGCATATTATACCAGAATTCAGCCCAAGACAGCCAAAAATGCCACTGTTTAGGCTGCTCGGAGGTAAAGCACCGCAGATAAGTCTCGAGGCATCTATTAAGCACCTCGGTTTGGAAAACAAATGGATGTCTATTAAGGGTCTGTTTTAGTTCCTCCTCCCTACAATAGGAATTCTCTTGCATCACTGCCCTTGGTCCGATGTCCTCACTTTCTATAGCCATATCTTGTATTATACCTTGTAAGGATGTTGTCTGATCTTTATCTTGAACCCGATACCCTTTGAGTGTAACCATGCAACCATTTTCCTCAAAACTCATAGTTTTCCTTCTCCAATCTGTGGTGGTCTTGCCCAAAGTCTCCAACCACTCAACCCCCAGAATAATGTCCACCCCTTCCAATTCTAACACATATGCGTTCACCACTATATTGTGCCAGATCTGCCTCTGGTGCAGCCGGTTCCGTGTCTTCAACTTCCATCTCAGGGGGTAATATGGTTGCAGCTGATTTACCTTGAAGAGCACGCTTGAGCTGAGAAACATGAAATACCGGATGAACTCTGGCTGAATCTGGTAGCTGCAGCTTGTATGCCACCTCTCCCACGCGAGCTACAACCTGGAAAAGACCGAAATAGCGTGGGGACAGCTTTGGATTGATCCTCTGAGCTACAGTATGCTGTCTATGTGGCCGCAGCTTAATGTAAACCCAATCACCAATAGCGTATTCAACATGTCTTCGATGGGAATCATAGCTTTCTTCATGGTTTGTTGAGCCCTTTGAAGATGATACTTCAACTGACGTAAGGCCTCATCTCTATCACCCAACACTCTTGCTACTGACTCGACCGAAGCTTTCCCATTCAGATACCTTATAACAGTCGGTGGAGGCCTTCCATATACAATTTCGAATGGGGTTTTTCCAGTTGCTGTATGATATGGCATATTATACCAGAATTCAGCCCAAGACAGCCAAAAATGCCACTGTTTAGGCTGCTCAGAGGTAAAGCACCGCAGATAAGTCTCGAGGCATCTATTAAGCACCTCGGTTTGGAAAACAAATGGATGTCTATTAAGGGTCTGTTTTAGTTCCTCCTCCCTACAATAGGAATTCTCTTGCATCACTGCCCTTGGTCCGATGTCCTCACTTTCCATAGTCATATCTTGTATTATACCTTGTAAGGATGTTGTCTGATCTTTATCTTGAACCCGATACCCTTTGAGTGTAACCATGCGACCATTTTCCTCAAAACTCATAGTTTTCCTTCTCCAATCTGTGGTGGTCTTGCCCAAGGTCTCCAACCACTCAACCCCCAGAATAATGTCCACCCCTTCCAATTCTAACACATATGCGTTCACCACTATATTGTGCCTTCCCACCTTCACTTCGATAGCTGGACAAACCCCCCTAGATTCACATCTACTCCCATTCCCCAAACTCACCCCATAAGTCTTAGTGTCAGTCACCTTCAACCCCAAGGAACCCACCAACTCCTTGGCTATAAAATTGTGGCTGGCTCCACTATCAACCAGAAGCAAAATAGGGTAGCCGTTCAATACTCCTTCGAATTTAATGGTCCTTGAATGGGACATTTCCAGAGGATCAATTGCCCTATAATCCAAAACTTGACACACCATCTCCTATACCTCCTCATCCTCCCTGACTTCGACTGCAACTAATGGGTCATTCGATAGCTCCTCCCCTTCCCAAATTATGAGACGCAAATGTTTATTCGGACATTGGTGGGTGGGGCTGTAGTGCTGCCCACACCTGAAACACAGTCCCTTATTCCTCCTTTCCATCAACTCCTGATAAGATAAATTCCTTGTCCCGCATCGGAAACGAGAATTGAAATTTTGAGTATGCCCTATTTTCAGCTCCTTCTCATTGGACCCAGTAGACCAAGCAGATGATGTTGGGTGAGTAGAATACCCACCTAAAACTCTTGATCCACTAGCAACAGAGTTATTCAACGAAATCGCGTTCCTGGATCGTTGCGTTCCACGCCACCCACTAGTGACGTTTTGAGGTAGGGATTGATTGAGTCTTCGCTCAATCAACCGCGACACAGAAATCAGCTTATGGCAATTTGGCGGTTCAAAGGCTAGAACCTCCATGCGTATCTCCTCCTTCAAACCTCCAAGGAAAAATCCCATATACTGCTCTTCGGACATCGATGGCACTTGGGCCATAAGCACTTCGAAAGCTTCCACATACTCATCGATAGTTCCCGTTTGCTGAAGCAATTTGAGTTGTGAAAAAGGGTTACCGAAGTGATGATCCCCATACCAGTCCATGAGTGAACGCTTGAACCTTTCCCAATCGAGCTGGGGATCATAATCACGTAAAATCTTAAACCAATGCCACGTCATACCCTCCATACAGATCTGCGCTAGCTGTACTTGCATCTCTGGTGGTGTCCTCTGTACCGCAAAGTACGTTTCTACCTTAGCTAGCCACCCGACCGGGTCCTCTCCGTTAAACAATGGCAACTCGACTCGTTTCGCTGAAAGTCGAAGCTCGTCCCAGGCTACCTCGACTAACGCCGACCCTCCTTTCGACGCTAATCCCACGAAACGATGCTCCTGGATGCTGCTGTTGCTGAAGGAATCCGCCTCGCATCTCGACATGCATATCTCGAAGGGTCTTAGTGATCTCATCGACACTAGTCACCAAGGAACCCAGCTGAGCTGTGTGTTCCTTCAGTGTCGTATCGTGAGATCGACCCAATGCTACCTGATTTCTGAGACTGGACTCAACAGCGGCGACTCGCGTTTCCAAGGCATCCAAACGTTGTGTCGACATTCTTTTGCATATACCGAATTCGGACTCTTAGCAATCTCTCAATGAAAGCACCAATTGATAGCAACTGCTATCAGTAAAGTATATTTATGTATTATTTATCAAAGAAAAAGAAGATAACTAGAAGAGCAGAAGCTCCCAGCTTAGAGAAGAGTCTCTAGCCCAGCTTAGAGAAGAATCTCTAGCCCCAACAATTCAGTTAACAATCAGAATATCCCCTTTTCCTCACTCCACTAGCCTATATAACAAACTTGCCTTATTCTCTCTCTGTAACTAACTTCTCTCTCACACTGCCTACCCGCATCCCTAGTGACTTATTGTGGGCCTGGGTTGATCTTGTGCCTTCGGGTGTAAACCTGAAAAGGTTTAGGGACCATGAGGGTTGGGTTCCTATCAACTTCATTTCTAGTCTGGCTGCAAAAGCAGCAGATACAACATGAGGTACTTCTGGATCCTTTCTTAAAACAAGTGATAGCTGAGTTGCATGAGAACCCAGCTTCACGGCCTAGGTTTAGCTTGAACCACGGAGTGTTATTCTACCAGAATAGGCTTGTGCTGTCCTTCAAATCTTATTGTATTTCTATATTGTTGAAGGAATTCCATGCCTCCCCTATGGGTGGACATTCCGGTTTCTTACAAACTTATAGGAGAATGGCAGGCAATTTATATTGGGTAGGTATGAAGACTACAATTCAGAACTCTGTGAAGAGTTGTAACGTTTGCCAAAGACAAAAGTATTCAACATCATCACCGGCTAGCCTGCTGCAGCTGCTTCCAATCCCAGCTCAAATTTGGGAAGATATATCCTTAGACTTTGTCACTGGACTCCCTAAGTCTAAAGGATTTGAGGCAGTGTTTGTGGTGGTTGACAGGTTATCCAAATATGCTCATTTCATACCTTTGCGGCATCCTTATACAGCTCGAAAGGTGGCTGAAGTGTTTACAAAGGAGATAGTGCGTTTGCATGGGATACCACAGTCAATAGTGAGTGATCAGGACCCATTATTTGTCAGCCTGTTTTGGAAGGAGTTGTTTCGTCTGCAAAGGACTGTACTAAAAATGAGCTTTTCGTACCATCCGGAGACAGATGGGCAAACAGAGGTAGTAAGTAGGTGTTTGGAGTCTTATTTGCGATGTCTTGCATCTGAACATCCTAGGAATTGGTCATATTGGGTGCCTTGGGCAGAATTGTGGTACAATACTACCTTCCATGTGTCTACTGGAGTGACCCCATTTGAGACTGTGTATGGGAGACAACCTCCTACTTTGGTTCAGGTCGTGCAAGGAGAAACAAGGGTGGAAGCAGTGGAGGCCGAATTGATTGATAGAGATGAGGCTCTGCGGCAGTTGAAACATCACTTGCTTCATGCTCAAGAGTTGATGAGAAAATATGCTGACAAGAAACGAAGAGACCTATCATTTGAGGTAGGGGAGTGGGTGTTTTTGAAACTCAGACCTCACAGACAAATGACTGTAGCCAGGAGGATTAACCAAAAATTGGCTCCTAGGTACTTTGGACCTTTCCCAATTTTGGAGAGAGTGGGGGCTGTGTTGTATAAACTGAAGCTGCCAGATGGGGCTCGGGTGCACCCCGTTTTTCATATATCTCAATTGAAGAAGGCGATTGGGAATTATTCTGCAGAGGCAACTTTACCTGAAGGATTAGAAGTGGAGTTGGCTGAAACTGAAGAACCTGAGGAGTTGTTAGCTTCAAGGGAAATATTTGAAGGAGGGCAGACTGTCAAGCAGTGGCTGGTTAAATGGAAGGGCAGAGCAGCTGAGGACACTACCTGGGAAGATGAGACATTGCTCAAAAGTCAATTTCCTGAACTTAGCCTTGAGGACAAGGCTGTTTCTGCAGGGGGGAGTAATGATAGGACACTTGTACATAATACTGATTCTCATGATACTGATATTGGTGGTGGGGAGCCACATAGGCCCACTATATGGAAAGTTTATACTAGGAGAAAGAAAATAGGATCAGGAGGTGTGAGTTAGTTACATGACGTGGCATAGGAGATTCTAATGAATTCTGTTAGGGAATGGAGTATGTAATGAGGGGGAGAGAGGGAAAGGAGCCCATGCTTTTGGTGCTGATTGTTTAGGAGAATATTTCTCAGGAAAGGAGTCATAGGCTCTGGTCACTATTTTGGCTCCCTGTAATAGTTTTCCAGTTCTTTCCAGACTAAATAACACTGTTATATTGAATTTCCTTCCGTTCTTTACTTACTGTGAATTGTGAGCTCTAACAGATTTCAATTGATCAATAATTGAGCCACAGGACTTATCATATCATTAATCACTCACAAGGTAGAACAGAGACAGAGAGAACATCAATAGATCGGACTCAGGGAACCAAATGCTCAAAGTTGTCAATCTGCATTAAAGAAAGATTCCGTCATTATACCTCTGCAAACAAACAGAAGCTATGAAATATTAATTAGAAACAACAAATGGCTTGTTTCATCATAAAGGATTAAAAATTATATGCCTAAGGAGTTCTAAATGTTGGAAGGTGAAGTAACTTAAAATTAGAATAATGCTTTCATTTCTTCGGAACAAGCTCAAACAATTCTGGAGCAAATATTGTACCGGCACAATAATTATACAAGAGGAGAATACATCAGCTTTCCCAAAATAATAAACAGCTCAAAGGAAACACTTCCTCAACTTTTTATTTGCTAGATCTTCACCCTATATATATTATATATATAGAAAGCGTTTAATTCATTGTCATGGCATCCATAAGTGTACGTCTAATAAACTGTTATAAAGCTATTAATATGATAAAGAAAAATTCAAAATTACAAACATTTGAATATAAAGATACAGATATAAATATAGGGTTATCTGATATCCTTTTATCAAGGAAGGTGAGATTGACCTTGGGGGATCTGGAATCTGATACCATATCCAAAGATTTTGAGCATGTTTCTTGATCCTTACTACCAGCTACTCGCTTTCCTTAAAACTCCAATTCATATGCACCGTACGACCTGACAGTCTTGCCTTGCAAGAATTTTCACTTGAGAAACAATATTCACAAAATCTTCTTTATGCATTCAGTCTTCAATTCATCGTATAGCCCTATATTTCTTTTCTACTCTGAAATTTATGGATTCATTTTAGCTGAGACGCCTATTTATTTCAGCCACTGGGCTAGTTATTCTTCTTCAATTAAATGAATTATCCTTCAAAAGAAAAATCAGATCCAAAATCTTTTGGGGAGCCAATCTGGACCCTGCAGCATTTACTATATCCTTTTGTTTGTGACATCCTTACAAATTCATCATCATTGCATCTCCATTCTGCAAAACACGTCATTCTTTAATGGCAGTCTCTATTATGACTTGTTTTCCCCCGAGACCCAGAATCTTTACCTCAATATCTCATTCCTTAATATGCACTTTACTTCTCTAGTTCTCTCCCAACAGCATGCGATACACGAGTACGAATAGTTAAAAAGGAACCCATCATATAATCTCATAAGAGAATCTAATCTCTATCTAGTTCTGAAATTGTCTTTCTCAATTGAATCTCCAAGAGATAATTTCATCTGTGCACCTAATTCACCCAACATTGAGTACATTATCCTTTTCCTATAGACTGAGTTATTCTTAACAAAATATTTAGATTCAAAATCTTCAACATGAACCAAGCTGGACGCTGCTTCTTTCTGTAATCCCTTTTCTTTTATCATCAATCTCGCACGTTCAACATCATCCCATCTCCCTTCAGCAGCATATATATTTGACAGCAATATATAAGGGCCAATATCCCGTGGCTCCAACTCAATAAGTCTCTTGGCTACAATCTCTCCAAGTTCTGAGTCTAAGTGGGTCCTACAACCAGAAAGTAGAGCTCCCCATAGTGCAGATCCAGCCTTCATAGGGACCTTTCTTATAAGATCTTCTGAATTTTTCATCAAACCAGCTCGGGCAAGGAGATCAACCATGCAACCATAGTGTTCAACCTTAGGTTCAATTTTGTAAACTCGACGCATGAGATCAAAGTACCACCAACCCTCCATGACCATACCCGCATGTGTACATGCAGATAAGATACTGATAAAAGTACCATCATTTGGGGGTGGACCTGTCTTCTCCATCTCCAAAAATAGTTCCAGAGCTTTTTCCCCATTGCCTTGCAAACCATATCCCATCATCATAGAGTTCCATGATACAATGCTTCTCAATGGCATCTCATCAAAAACATCTCTAGCCAGATCCATAGCCCCACATTTTGCGTACATTGTCAGAAGACAGGTTGAAAGTAAGACATCAGCTTTAATATTCTTATTTTTGATAAAAGAATGAACCCACGTGCCCATATCGAGCCTCCCTAAATTCGCACACGCCGTCAGAACACTCACCAGGGTAGCCTCATTTGGCACAGCTTCTCCTCTTTCCATCATTCTATCAAACAGTCTCAAGCATTCACCGAAATTCTTAATCCGCACGTACAGCGCCAACATAGAATTCCACGAAACCACATTCCTCACAGGCATTCGAACGAAAAACTCAAGAACCATAGAAACATTTCCAACTTTTGCATACCCATCAATCATGCAATTCCAAGACACAACATCTCTGGCAGGCATTCTCACAAACAACTCATTTGCAGCTTCCAAATTTCCAACCCCGACATATCCTGCAATCATGCAATTCCAACTAAAAATATCTCTCTCAGGCATTTCATCAAACACTTTACGTGCAGCGCCGGTTTCCCCATTCTTCGCATAGCCATCAATCATCGAATTATAACTCACCAAATCCAACCTAGAACTTTCCTCAAACAGCAACCCGGCATCACCAATTCTCCCAAAAACCGAGTACATACGAATCAACGAGTTCCGAGCAAACAAATCCGATTCGAACCCGAATTTCACAACCCGGGCATGACCCTTTCCCCCTTCTCGCATCGACCCAATTTCCGTGCAAACTTTAATCAAAATTGGGAAAGTATAGTGATTCGGGTTAATCCATCTCGCCACCATTTTCTCGTAGTAGAAACGGAGAGCAGCGGAGAAATCGCTTGTAGAAGCATAGCTTCGGATGATGGTGTTACAGAGAAAAGCATCAGGTAGATGAAGGTGATCGAAGACGCGAATGGCGCGTGGGGCGGTGTGGGGATGGGAGCAGAGTTTCTTGATGGCTCTGCTGGCGGCAAGAGGGTGTTGGAAGATTCCAGAGACTGTGAGTTGGGCGTGGACTTGGTTGAAGTGTTGGATGCCATTGCATGAGTCTAGGGCACGCAAGATGGGGTGGGTTAGGTTCAATGTGGGTGAGTCTTGTTCGGAGAGAGAGAGATTGTTGTGGGATCTGAGTGATAGTGAAGAATGCAGGGATGTTGGGTTGGAGGGAGGTTTCAGCCTCATTGCCCTTTCGTTTTGGCGGGTAACGTTATGATTTGAGTTTTGCTTTTTCTATGGTTCTATCTATTTGAACGTTAATTCATTCCTCTTGTTATTTGCACACCATTATTACATCCGATAATAACATTTTAAATATTAATTAATAATGTATATATATTAGTAAGAATGTGAGAGGAGTAAATCTTGATTATATTCATATATGGATATAATCATATATGGATGATTAAGATTAAAAGTAACTTAAAAGTCATGTGATTATTTAAAAAAGTCACATCTATTTATGTTCTAATCTTGACCATTCATATAAGATCTAATGATCAAAATTCACTCATATCACCTTTTACAATAAATATTCCTCTCACCAAATACGTTTCGTAGGATAAGATCAATAGTTCAAGATGAATCTAATATAAGAATAGGAATGCTTAGGTCTAAATCTTCTAGACTTAGTATCCCTACACCCCCGATAATTACTCGACCTTATACACCCGCCTCTTCAAGACATTCTGTAGATGATTCTTCGATCAACATAAATTTAGCAGGTGTTAATTTTGAACCTAATGTTCCTCAACTTATATACTAAGAAACTCAAAAATTTGAATCATTAGAATACTCACCTACTATATCTCAAGTAATTAATACAATTACAAGAGACGAGCTTTTTGAAATTGATAAGAAATTATTTTGAAGCTACTTACAATAAAGATAAAAAAGAATGGTATTTTAATACCTTTAGTAAAGAACAAATTAGTAAGTATAAAAAAGAATTTATTCTTTTCTAGATGAACATAAAATCAACATGTATTTCTTTGACTGGTTCAAAAAGTACTATAAAATAAATAATATTAAAAATCCTTATATAAAAATTGCAGAAGTTTTAGTAAACACCAAAATGACTACATCCTGGAAAATAGAAAAGGATCAGATAATTATTTCATAATATCCTTCTCTAGAATTAATTAAGGTAAAAACTAAAGAAGGAATGAAAGTTGAAGCTTCATCGTTTAAGACAATAATAAAAAATTTAAGTCAACAAGCAATAAAAGGAGACATTAATAAGGTTCATCAACAACTTAATTACTCCAATCAAATGTTACATATTATATCTAAAAATTTAGAGAGGACAGAAAATCAGATAAGTGAAAAACCTAAAGAATTCACATTAACTCAAAGTATTAACAAAAACCCAGATCCTAAAAGACCTATTTACAAGGTAATTAATGTTCCAGAATTAGATTTAAAAGATATATAATTTCGATCAAAATCTAATAATTCTATTGAAGAAATAAAAAGAAAATTAGAACAAATGACTCTAGGATCAACCTCTACCCCAAAGATTCAAACTTCATAAAAATTGAAGAATTAGAAAATGAACTTCTAGATCTTCAAGTTAATAAGCTAAGAAGAAGTGCTCATCTTCCTTAAACTAAGAATTACTATTCAGGACCTATATACCCAGACGTTTAATACGAAGATAGGCCTCATTATTTTGAAAATTCATATTCTGACGACTCTATAGTCGAATGGAATGTTGATAGGGCAAGTGAACAACAAATTCTTGATATTGTTCAACAAATGATAATGGCTGCTACAACTTTTAAAAATAAAGGAAACTCAAATAAGACCTCGGCAATCTTGTTAATCATGGGATTTACAGGTCAACTTAAATGTTGGCGGGATAATGTATTATCTTTAGAAGAACGTGATTTCATAACAAATGCAACAAAAATAGATCAAAATGGACTAGTAATGGAAGATACAGTAACAACTCTTTTATATATAATCACAAAACATTTTATAGGAGAACCCTTGAAATTTCAACAAAGAATTGTTGATCAAATTGTTAATATATATTGTCCCTCTATGTCTGACTATAGATGGTACAGAGATATGTTTTGGTTAAAACTCTATTTAAGAAGTGATGCATTAGCATATTATTGAAAAAAGCGATTTATTGTTGGTCTTCCAAAGTTGTTTGCAGAAAAAGTTAAGGTAACTATTCAAAATCAAAATGAAGGAACAATTCCTTACAATCAACTCACTTTTGGACAAATTTCTAATCATGTTATAGAAACTAGTTTACAAATATGCTTAGATCTAAAACTTCAACATAAGCTTAAGCATGAAGCCAAGGTAACTAAGAAGGAACTAGGATTGTTCTGTTCCCATTGAGGAATAGAAGGGGTAAAAGCCCCGAGTAGACAAAAAAGAAAAGTTCAGAAATATGTTCATCATAAATCTAGAAAATCAAAGAAATATTATAAGAAGCACTATAAAGAAGAAAGTAGTTCGTCAAAACCTAAATTATCAAAGAAAGATAAGAATAAATCTTCTAAATCGAAACGTGAAATAATATGTTATAGGTGTGGAAGAGTAGGACATTATAAAAATGATTGTAAAGTAAAACAAAAGATTAATGATCTAAATATTGATGAAGAATTAAAGAAAAGTTTGATAAACATTTTAATTAATGAATCAAAATCTTCTGAAGAATAATATAGTTCTGAAGAAGAAGAAATAGTTAATCAGATAATAAACACTTCCTCTAACTCAAAAAGTCAATAAGAAGAAGAAGAATGTACAGGTTTAGGACTAGAATTATGTGAATGTTCTACATGTTTAAAAACAATTAATGTAATAACTAAAAATCAAGCATTCTCATTAATAAATATTGTTGAAAATATGGAAGAATCATTGGTAAAGCAAAAATTTATTCAACAAATAAATGAATTTTTAGAATATGAAGATAAGAGAAAAGAAGAAGTTCAACAGATAAATATGAAAGAAGTTTTAGATAGGTTTAAAAGACCCAAAAACTTGAATTACTTTAAAAGACCTTCAACAATAAATAAAAAATCTTAAGGAATAAATTAAACTATTAAAGAAAAAAGATACTAAGTTAGAATTTAAAATGCTTAATTTACAAAGGCAGATAATAATAAGTAAATCGCCAAAATCACCATATCATGAAGAAACTCAAAATAATGATTTATACATCAATTTATTAAGCCAAATAATTGTTCATAAATGACATTGTCTAATTGATTTAGTAATTAAAAATGAAATATTTAGCTTTATAGCATTAATAGACTCAGGGGGCTAATCTTAATTATGTTCAAGAAGGATTAATCCTAACTAAGTATTATGATAAAACAACAGAATCTATAAGTAGTGCAACAAGGTCAAAATTATTAATTAGATGTAAACTTAATTATGCAAAAATTTGTAAAGAAAAAATTTGTTATAAAACAGTATTTTTAGAAGCTAAGAATATTTTAGAACAAGTAATATTAGGAACCTTTTTTCTTTCTTTATTATATCCATTTTCTGTAACAGAAAAAAGTATAATAACTAAAGCTTTAGGGAAAGAAATTTGTTTTGAGTTCATTAGCCCTCCTCAAGTAAAAGAATTAATATGATTCAACAATCTTTAATATAAAAAATAAACCTAATTGAAAACAAAACAAAACAAATAAACATGTTAAGTAAAGAAGCTCAATATAAAAGAATTCAAGAACAACTTGAAAAGTCTCAGATTCAAGAAAGAATAAAAAGCTTACAAGATAGGTTTATTAAAGAAGTATGCAGTGAATATCCAAATGCATTTTAAGCATAGAAAAAAATATATAATCACCTTACCATATGAAGAAGGTTTTCAAGAAATCAATATTCCAACTAAAGCACAACTTATACAAATAAATCAATAATATTTAGAATATTGTAAGAAAGAGATTCAGGAATATTTAGATAAGAATTTAATAAGACTAAGCAAATCACCCTAGAGTTGTGCGAGTTTTTATGTTATGAACGCATCTAAAATTGAAAGAGGTGCACTAAGATTAATAATTAATTACAAACCTTTAAATAAAGTTTTAAGGTGGATAAGGTACCCAATTCCTAATAAGAAAGATTTGGTCACTAGAGTTCATCAAGCTACAATATTCTCAAAGTTTGATATGAAATTAGGATACTATCAAATTGAGGTAGCTGAAGAAGATAGGTATAAAACAACTTTTGTCGTTCCCTTTGGGCATTACGAATGGAACGTTATGCCACATGGATTAAAGAATGCTCCTTCTGAATTTCAAAATATAGTGAATAACATTTTGAATCCTTACTCAGAATTTACAATTGTATATCTGGATGATATACCAGTTTTCTCAAACTCAATTGATCAACATTTTAATCACTTACAAACATTTTTTAATGTAATTAAAGAAAATGGATTGGTCATATCTGCTAAGAAAATGAAATTATTTCAAACTAAGACTAGATTCTTAGGTTTTGAAATTCATTAAGGAACTATAGTTCCTATTGATAGGTCTATAGAATTTGTAGATAAGTTTTTCGATGAAGTTAAAGATAAGAACCAATTTCAGAGATTTTTAGGATGTGTTAATTATGTGGCAGACTTTATTCCTAATATTAGGATAATTTGTGCTCCATTGTTTAGAAGGTTACGGAAGAACCCTCTTCCTTGGGATGAGTCTATGACTAGAGCCATTCAATAAATTAAGAAATTAGTTAAGACGATTCCTTGTTTAGGACTTCCAAATCCTCACGCTTCTCTTATAGTAGAAACTGATGCCTCTGACTTGGGGTATGGGGGAGTGTTAAAGCAGGTTTTATCAGAGTCATAAAAAAAAAAGTTGTCAGGTATCATTTCGGCGTTTGGCAACCAGCTCAACAAAAATATAGTACTGTCAAAAAAGAAATTTTATTTATAATGCTAAGTATCACAAAGTTTCAAGATGATTTGTTCAACAAAAAGTTTTTATTAAAAACTGATTGCAAAGCAGCCCCTTCTGTTATTCAAAAAGATGTTAAGAACTTGGTTTCAAAATAAATTTTTGCAAGATGGCAAGCTTTACTATCTTGTTTCGATTTTGATGTTCAACATATAAAAGGAAAAGATAATCATCTTCCTGATTTTCTAATAAGAGAATTTTTGCAGGGATACTATGAACCCTAGCTCCTCATCATCAAAATCGAAGGGTAAGAAAATTACCCTAGATAAGTATTTGCATATCAACACTAATAAGGATACAAAGATAAGTACAAGGTTATCTACCTCCATAAAAGAGTCATCTACCATAGTAGGTGTTCCTACTCCTATTTCATAAATAAAACCATATTCTAATCTGAACAAGTTTACACCACTCAGTTACTCACAAACAGTGAACAGTACTCCTGTTAAGCCTCCTCAAAAGTCTAAATAGTTATTCTCGCTCCTTACTAACTCTCCCACATCGAAAGAATGTAAATATGTTAAGAAAAATGTTTTTAAGCCTTTATTTACTTTTGAATTTGGTTATTATTCTCCTCAAGCCACTCCTAGGGAGATTGTTCAAAATATGTTTCCTCAATACTGGCACTTTGTTCCTGAAGATTCACTAAAAAAAGATAGAACCTTTTTATGAGCTAATTTTAATAGATACTAAATCAATTAAACTTAATCATTACTATAATGCTAATAATTCAAATTATATTAACTTTTCTAAGGTCAAGAACCTCTAGGTACTCAGTCCTAAAGATTGGAATCAGGTGCTTCACACCCCAAAGTCCTTTTCAATCAAATATGTTCATGCTGGGACTACCAACAGGCTTGGTATAAGTTCATGCTCCTTAGACCCTACTCACATTCTGAATTCTTTTGGTTCTAGAAAGGTATTAAAACATTTCCTTTATGGCTAGCAGACTGGATGTGCATGATAGGGCCATGTGTAGATGCTCTTCCTCAAGTAGCCAAGGAATCCTATACTCTGTTCACATAAAGGACAAATTTTCCTCAAGGCACTAGATTATTACATTTTTATGCCGCTTTTGGCATCGTCTGGATCAACATATAGGATTATAACTTTTTTCATAAATAGCAAGTTCAACATCCAACTTAGGTCGCTCGAGAATTCAGCGTCAAGTGGTGGCCCAGTTTTAATATAAGACTTGTTGATACTAATGTTGTTAATAAATGGTGTGATGAAAATCCTTCTTTGTTAAGAAAGAATCACAAGAAGCCTTATGAGTTTGAGAAACTCAAAGAGATGCTTCTTCATGATTTAGCTAATGCCTTCTCAGAAAAAGAATTGTTACTCAAGATGAAGACTTCCATGTCGACATATGGCTCCTCTCCTCAGCAAAGTACCCCTCCAAGCGAAGCAAGTGACAATGATTTTCAAAATGAAGATGATTGTTATGAGGTAGATCTTTCATAAATATAAGGGTCCCACATTGATAATTAAAGAGATTCCTTATTATGCTATTCAGGGCCCGCAAAATAAAGAAAAGAAAGCATTCAGCGACATCATTATTAAAGTTAAAAAAGATAAGGACTAAAGAAGACAAGCAAAAGCAGATTCCTTATAATGATGTCTCCTCACTCAAAAAAGTAATCATCATTCCGGACTTAAAATTTGTTGAAATCCAGCTCCAGCCTGGCTTTTGTATAATGCGGATAACCACTCTAAAACCTGAAGGCTTCTCAGCTATTTGAGTAGTAGCTCATCACTTCACAAGACACCGAGAAATTTTTTGCTACAAAAATTTTCTTTGTCTTATCTTGTAAACACCTTGTATTCAATCTTTACTATCCATTTGTATTTGCTTTGCTTCCATTTGAAACACTTGGATTAAGCTCTGATCATGATTTGTATCAATTGTATCATCATTTTGTAAGTATTAGTTTGCAGATAAACTATTTTGTTCCTAATCTCTAATCTATTTTTATATTTCTTTGAATGTATATTTATATTGTTGTTGAGCCTATATCGTCGTCAATCTGTTATTATATATATCACAAAATGCTACTTGCACATTTATATTAATAATACTTATGTTTATGAGTCTATTTTAGGGAATGTGGTAAAATTAGAATGTGGTTGTGTAAAAAAATGAGATGAGAGCAATTGTAATTAGATGGTAAAAACTATACATATATGAGATGATATAGTTACCCGCGGCTTAGAAGCTACTAATTTTGCAACCATTGCCCCTGGAACAAAGTCAATTTGTTCAAATGTTCAATTATTCTACATGACCTATGTAAGAACTCTTTTACAAAGATTTATTGGCAATGTATAGAGATCTTAATTATGCTTTTACTAACTGAGATCAAAGTTTTATTCGAAGTGAGATGACTCACCTCCCAAACAAAAACCTGTAGCCTCTATGGCAGTAACACCTTTTACTCTTTTGAGAAGCAATAATAGGTTTGGTGTTCTCACATCCCTTGTCCTATAAGTAAAATATATCAAAAGTATGCTTAGAACATTCAACTTCAGGATTACACTTGTATAAACCTGTGGTAATGGTAAAACTGAAAGAAAATCTAACAACAGATCAAGCCACATGCTATCATTTATATTGATTTATGGAATGCATTTTTGAACAGGATATTAAAAAATTCAACTTTGAAATGGAATGTATTTCTGAACATGTTCTACAAGTCAACAATTTCCCATTACTGAATTTAGTCCTTAGTCCCCTCATTACCATCGCTTTGAAATGACCTTCTTTGATAAAATTGCCACCTAGATCATTAGTATGTTTTAGCTCAATAAATTTTAAACATGTTCTGTAAAATAACATATTCTAGCAACTAAATTCAGTCCTTACACCAAGAGAACTTCTTCCACTGTGCATTCAATCTACCTAGATAAAAGCATCCAAACAGATTTTTGAGTTTGGTCAGACTTCCAAAACCTTTTGAATTTGAACTTCCTAATAATAAAAGCAAAAACCCTTTAAGCAAAGAATGATGTTCTTGACATGCCTCCACCCTAGCTGACACTATACATCAATTTATATCCAGCTTCTCAAATTGATGAAATAAGTACAATGTATGCACATATAGATAAGGGCTAAGGTTTAAAAATTCAAGACTGATAATTCATAACTATGACAGAAAATTAAAATTCATGTGCACCTCAAAAATAAAAAAGACAATTCCAAACTCCAAACTATAAACAAAGCAAAATTGCAAACTAATGATATCTATTCATTATATCACAACAAATTTACATATGAGAATTTAGTGTCAACTATTAACAAATGGAACAAAGAAAGCATTCCAAACTTACACAGCTTCCACCCCAAAAGATCCATGGACCAACCAAAAAAACAGTCAACATCCCATTCCAAAGTCAATTATTCATTACCTAAAGTACTTAATTGGGCTAAAAGGAAAATACAAAACAACTCATTCATTAATATACAAAACACCCATTCACACAAGTCTACAGAAAATCACTCCTTCTCCATTTTCACTTCCTTCAGAGTAGCAAAGGAACATGCACCACTTGTAAAGACCAAGACCTCATCCAATTAATATACAATTGCTTGAAACAATTTTGACAGAGATTCATGGGAGTTGAAACTTTTAGTCTATTTTAAACCCTTTATGATTTCCCAATCACTAAAACCTACATGGCAAAAAAACCCCATAATCACAGCAAAGCTTGTTTACCACCCAAATAAAAAATAACCAAAATAGAAGTTTTTAAGCCATTGAATATATGCTCAACTATACTTCTAAGCCACAAGATGGTAAAAACTACACATATATGCTTATTTTGAGATTGAATAAAGCATAAGAATATATAGAAAGATATATATTGTTAGGAATTTAATTATTTTATATTGTTAAAGTTATTAAGTACTTATTATTATAACTTCTTATTAAAAGTGATATTATTATTTTCTATTTAAATATTTTATATTCAAGTTGCATTAGATTAATAATTTATATAAAAATATATTAATATTTATATTAGTTTGAATATTTTATAAGAAATCATAGTAAAATTGATTCAAATAAAATTTATTATTAGAAAAATAAATTGATTATATTTTTTAATTACTATATTTATTCATATATATATATATATATATATATATATATATATTTGTTCTATAATATGTAAAAAACTTCAATATGTATATTACATGAGAGTGAAAACTTTACATAAAAATATAGTAAAATTAATTAAATATAATTTATTATGAGAAAACTAAAAATTCATTAAGAATATTTTTTGAAATATTTTTGGCCAAATATATAATATATAATATTTAAATATTTTATATTTATATTTCACGAGATTGAAAACTTTACATGAAAATATATTAATATGTATATATATATGAAATAAAAAATTTACAAATAAACATGATAAAATCAATAAAAAACTACAGATTTATAATAAATTTTCTTTAATAAGATTGCTTAAATACAACTGAACAAAATTCGTATCACATAACATTAAGGTTTTAATGATATTTTAAATAAAATTATTTGTATAAATTAAGATAGTTTCTATAAACAAGTAAGACAAAAAATTGACATCAATAAGATTATTGATGAAAATGATATAATGGGAAAGCTATAGTTTAAGCTTGACAATCTCACCTCTCTTGGGGGTACCCAACTCGTATGTTGGGGCGAGTTAAAACTCTCTCAACGTAAGTTTTTTTTTATTTGTCACTATAATGTCTTTTAATCTAAGTTTATTTTATTAGTATAATTTGACATTTAGAGTTATCTTGATATACTCTTAATAGTGAGGTGATAAAATATTCAAATAAATAAATACATAAAAATTGACATTCAAATAAAAAATTATAAAATATAAAATTAAAATTAATTGAAATTATATATATATATATATATATCACAAAATGTTAGTTGCACATTTATATCAGAAATGCTTATGCTTATGGGTATACTTTAGGGAATATGATAAAATTAGAATGTGGTTGTGTAAAAAAATGAGATGAGAGCAATTGTAATTAGATTATAAAAACTATACATATATAAAAGTATGTGTATATAAATGTGTTTAAGTAAATGTATTATGATGAGTAATGAGTTTCTAACATGTTATTTTCTATTAATCAATTGATACTTATTGTTAATCAATATTTAAAACAACAATATTGTTTATATATCATTTCTGTTACATCATTCTTACACTACTTTTATTTTTTATAATAAAACAACAAAAACATAATTTCATATACACATTCTCTTTTTTTTTTTTTCTCCAGCAAGTATAAGTGTAAGAAAAAGTAAAAAATTAAAGTAGCGCAAGAATCTTTTCTCTATTTAAATATCATAAACTTGTGTAATATTGCTATGAGATTTTTGGGGTATAGAAGAATCTTTTTCTTGATTTGTAAGAGAAAATATATATTATATATACATATTTACACATTATTTTATCTTTATATAATTTTTATCATTTGATTATAATTAATTTTAGTTTTTTTTATTCATTTATATTCTAATTTTACTATATAGCCATATGTGAGCATATGTGTGGACTCAATTTGCAAGAAACTTTATTTTAAAAGAATTTCTTAAGTGGAATAAGAAAAAAATATTATAGTGAGATGACACAAATTAATTATTATTATTTATTATTTTAATAATATTTCTAATATTATAATTATGGTGACACAAATTAAATAATAATAAGGAAGAGCTTATTTTTTGGTCAATGATCACTTTTGAATTTTTTAATATATAAAAAAATTAACAATCCACGTAGACATGCACTAAATTTTTTTTAAAAAAATTGTATAAAATTCTAGCCAACGACCATAATTAAAGTTTTTTTTTTTTTAATGTAGTGCTTTTGCTAGCTTTTCTGATTGGGTTAAATTGAGAAAATAAAAGAAAAGAAGAAATTTCAGTATTTCAGAGAATTGAGTAGGAAGCAAATCAAATCTGGCCCGTCCTCCCTCCCATAACGGAATCGGAAATTGAGTGAGCATTTTGGGTAGAATGGCGCCAGTGTCAGCTCTTGCAAAGTACAAGCTGGTGTTCTTGGGCGATCAGTCCGTCGGCAAAACCAGCATCATCACTCGCTTCATGTACGATAAATTCGACAACACTTATCAGGTATTGTTCTTTCCAGATCCACTTTTCTTCTGTGAATCTTGTTTGATCAGGATCAATAGATCCATCTTTATGGTGCATTAGGCAACTTAATGGGAGCTTGGGTGGAGGAATAGGACAGAAAAAGGTTGAGGGAATTGAAAGTTTCACGGAGAGAAATCAGTTTCCATCATGGTTTCTTGTTTACAATGGTCCAAAGTGGATGCAAAACTGTGACGTTTTGGTTTAAGTTATGTTACTTATATCTTGAAAGCTTGAATTTTTAGGAGCTCAAATACTCAAGTTTTAGCAGTAAACTATCTAATATCTATGACTATTTGTTCAATCCACTGCTTACCAATAGGTCAAAAGTTATAGTTGTTAGGTAAGGCGCAACTCTTTAAGCCCATTAACAAGCATCAAAGTTCGATCAGAACCTGGGCCAATGGACATTGTCAAGGCAGGATGCTGGCTCACAACCAACACCATTTTAGTTGCCTTTTCTTACCATTTATGTGAAGATAACAATAGGATCCACTTGAAAAATTTATCCAATAATTGTTGTTCTTTCTCTTTACTTCACCTTGTAGTCATGCTAATGCATGCAAAATAATGTTCAGACTTTCATATATGACATATTCTCCTGTCTTTACTTCCTTTTCCACCTGCAAGTGAAACCATGGAGTTAACATATTTATACATTATTCGCCATTGTGATCCATTCTTTCAACTGGATTATAAATTTATAATTTACATATTACTGACTTGCTGTCCATATATTAATCTGGGTTATTTAGATAACTCCCATTCTTTGTTTTCCCCCTAATGTGTGCTCATGCATGTCTGCACTACAAGGTCATCATCCAACTATGTTGTCTTGTAAGCATAATAGGCTTTCAAATTCCTACACTATATGCATTTCCATTTTTCTAAATTGATTATACATTTTTATCTCTTGCTATTACTCAAACTTATTTTTCCTTTTTCCAAACAGGCTACAATCGGTATTGATTTTCTATCAAAAACTATGTATCTTGAAGATCGAACAGTTCGGCTGCAGTTGTGGTGAGATGTGGCATGATCATTTTGGAAATTTTATTAGGAGGGTTAAGGAATGGTATTAGGTAAGAAAATGGAAGGGGAAGCAAGGCTGGGATTGTTTTCCTCACATTTTTTGGTCTAAAATGAAGAGGGAAGGGCCAAAGGGGAGCACCAATGCTATTATTTTTACAATCTAGTTTTGCTCTTCCTCATTAAATATAAAGAGATACTGGAATACTAAATTTTGGACTGGAGTAAACCCAAAACTCCCTCGCAAGCAAGGGATGGACAATTATGCCCTTTTTTTTTCCCATTCTCACCCACTTCTGAAATATGCAAATTATTGAACTGTACATGCATCATAATTTAATGTTTATCTTGTTTCTACTGTATGTTATATTTTATATTTGACTTCAAAGATTTATTCGGTATATCAGAGAGTGCATTTGTGAAGATGTGATATTTTATGATTGCAACCATCAAAGTGTTAGACCTCCTATAAGTAAATGGTATAAGAGGAGATTAAGAAAGCAGACCGTAGCAATTGGGCCTTCTCCAGATCAGCCTTAGACCCGTGAGGGTCCATGCTTAGAAAGTAAAACAGCAGATAGGCTATGTTAGCCAAGCTGCCTTAGTATGAAATAATAGAAAGAGAGGGAAAGTTAGTTACCATTCGGTTAGTTGTGAATGGTTTGGGAGAGGGGTCAAGCTCTCTAATCTTGACAGGACCAATTCTTTTCTCTCTTTCTCTATATTCCTTTTCTCCACTTTCGCTATCTCTTTCCTATTTCTCATCTCTCTTTTTAGGGAACATTTCCCAGAGAGATTTCTACAATAATATCGAATTCTTCAATAGTTTCTAGTCTAATTGATCCAGTTCTAACAACTGGTATCAAAGCTCTCAAAATCTTGGGATAATCTTCATGGTTTCTACGCACGGAATGGAAACACGCATTGAATTTCAGCGATCTCACAAATATGTGATGAGGACAGAACTTCAAGAAATGCGAAATGCAATTGAAGCCGAGAAAATAAAAAATTAGAGGAGTCGTGGTGAAATCAAGAAACAGATCGCAGATCTGGCCGAAGCAATTGGGCGATTGGCTAATAGGAGCGATGAACATGAACATACAACAGGAGGAAGTCACAATGATGATAATCTGATTCATGATGAGGTGCGGAATAAGGATGAGCGATGGCGGAAATTGGAAATTCCGTTTTCGCGGGAGAAGATGCTTACGGTTGGGCAAATCGCGTGGAACGTTATTTTAGCCTCAAGAATATGAATGATGCAGAGAAATTACAAGCAGTGATGGTAGCAATGGAAGGTAAAGCGCTAATGTGGTATCAATGGTGGGAGTCATGTGCGTTGAACCCGATTGGGAGGAGTTTCGTGAGGCGATGAGTAAGGTTCCAACCATCGATGACCTTGAGTCCATATGAATTGTTGATGGGACTGTTGAGAATGATTTCCTCAACGGATCTTGCTTTTTCTTTTTCATTTGTAACAAAGACAAGTCTTTAATGAAATCTATATCTGTCTTCATCTCACCAACTTCTCTCCGTGCTCACCCATTTCTCCAAAGCTCCAACTCGGTGCTCCATGGTGATGTTGGATCCGGAAGGTCGGACCAACTTGTTAGGAATCTGGTTCTGAGATTAGAATCTTGAATTCCTAACAAAGAAAAACTCTTTCTGACAAAAGAACAATTACTTGAAGAATTCCTCTTTATTGATGAATGGATCAAGAATACAAAGAAACCAAGGTAAACAACTTTACCCCAAAAAGGAGCACTCTCCTTTTTCCCACTGGAATTTCCAGTCACTCAAAAATATTAAAAAAAACTCCCTCTCAATAACAAGATCTATTTAAAGGCATACATTCTGCCTAAGCTCCTGATCACTCAATACAAACTATAACAGAATCCTAACTAACTACCCACACAGTTACAACAATATCCCGTATCCCTTTTTCAGTTAACAATTATTTGTTTCTTTTTTCTTCCTATAATAAACTTGTAAAGGTTTATTATATTTAGAGTGCTTCCTGAAATCATTCTCAACAATGATTTTGGTGTATATCAATCTCCATTGTTCTTTTTTCTTTGATGATATTTTGGTGTATAGCAAAACATGGGAGGATCATTTGAAGCATTTGAGGCAAGTGTTCTTGCCGATTATTAGAACACTCTTTCTTTGCCAATCAAAAGAAGTGCACTTTCGGAAAAACCAAGATAAGGTACCTTGGTCATATTATCTCTAAGGATGGGGTATCAATGGATCCCCAAAGATTGAAGCTATTCTTCTGGCCATTACCCAAGACATTGAAAGCTTTGAGAGGATTTTTAGGGCTTTTTACTATAGAAGGTTCATTTGCCATTACGGGCTCGACCCTAACCGATTTGTTGAAGAAGGGAAATTTCAAGTGGACTAGTACTAGTACGAAGCTTTCAACCAGATTCTGACAGAGGCTATCACTACGACTCCGGTGTTGTCTATGCCGCATTTCTCAAAAAAATTCTCCATAGAATGTGATGCATCGGGAAGGGAGTGGGGGCTGTGTTAACACAAGAAAAAGACCCATTGCTTATTTTAGCAAGGCTTTGGCAGATTCAACCCTCTCTAAATCAGTATATGAAAAAGAATTGATGGCCTTAGTCCTAGCAATCCAACATTGGAGACCCTATCTCCTAGGACAGAAATTCACGGTATTTACGATCAAAAGAGTTTAAGGTACCTCTTAGAGCAGAGAATAACAACTCAGAATCAACAAAACTGGTTGGCGAAATTGTTAGGGTACGAGTTTGATATTGTGTACAAGGTTGGGGCTTCAAACAGAGTTGCTTGCACTTGAAGATAAGGAGTCAGTAAGGAATAACAAGGCCTTTCGGCACGATATTACATAAATTGATGAAGAAGTTAAGAAGGACCCACTATTGGCAAAAATTTCAAAGACTTACAATTAGACCTAACTCACATCCTCAATATACATTGGAGCATGATAGATTATACTATAAAGGGAGTTAGTCTTATCAACAAATTCGGTTTGGATCCTCAACTACTCCAGAATTCCATACTTCTCCCATGGGGGGCATTGGGGAATATACAGGACTTATAGAAGAATGGCTCAATCTCTTTTACGGATTGGTATGAAGGGAACAATCAACGATTTTGTAGCGACTACCATGTGTGTCAAAGGAGTAAATATCAAGCCTCTTCTCCAAGCGGGGTTGCTACAACCTTTACCTATTCCAAAAGCCATATGGGAAGAAATCGTTTGGACTTCATTGTGGGACTTCCTAAATCAAAAGATTTTGATGTCAGTAGTGGATAGATCGAGTAAATATGGGCATTTCATTCTCGATCAAACACCCATATACTTGCAAGATCCATAGCCGAGATTTTTGTTAAAGAAATTATCGAGCTACATGGGGTGCCAATCTCTATTGTTAGTGACAAGTGGATCCTACATTCATGAGTAATTTATGGCGGAACTTTTCAGATTACAAGGATCTACTTTGAATATGAGTACGGCCTACCATCCCGAATCGATGGACAAACAGAGGTCCTTAACGAAACCTTGGAGACTTATCTCGGTGCTTCGTTCCGAGCAACCAAAATCTGGGCGGGGTTTATACGAGTGTCTTTGAATACCGGTATAATACCGGTTTCAAGGTGCCGCACACCAAGTGGTCTATGGAAGACCTCCACCTTCTTTGGCTAGATTCATCCCTGGAGAAACTTTAGTAGAAGCAGTTGCACAAGACCTTATGGACAGAGATGAAGCTCTGAAACAACTAAAGTTCCACTTACAGGGAGCACAAAATCAGATGGCCCACTATGCCAATATATATAGAAAAATCTCTCCAATTCAGCCAGGAGATTGGGTTTATCTCAAAATTAGGCCACATAGACAGATTTCCATGCCTACCAAGCTACATACTAAACTATCTGCTAGATATTATGGACCCTATTTGGTATTGAAACAAATTGGAGCTGTAGCCTTCAAATTGCAACTCCCAGAGCAAGCTCAAATACACCCAGTATTTCATGTTTCCCACTTAAGAAAGCAATGACACCATCCAGTTGAACCTGAACTTCCAGCTGAATTACGAGGCACGGCAGAGTTATACCAGCCTTTTCAGATTTTGGGTACCAGAAAAATCAATCTCTCAGGATCAGAAACATCCCAAGTGCTAATCCAATGGCAAGGGAAGCTACATGGGAAGACATCTCCTCCATAAGAAATCAGTTTCCAGATTTCAACCTTGAGGACAAGGTTGTTTATGAGGGAGGGAGTATTGTTGAGAATGATTTCAGGAAGCACTCTAAATATAATAAACCTTTACAGGTTTATTATAGGAAGAAAAAAGAAACAAATAATTGTTAACTAAAAAAGGGATACGGGATATTGTTGTAACTGTGTGGGTAGTTAGTTAGGATTCTGTTATAGTTTGTATTGAGTGATCAGGAGCTTAGGCAGAATGTATGCCTTTAAATAGACCTCTTCTGTTATTGAGAGGGGAGTTTTTTTTAATATTTTTGAGTGACTGGAAATTCCAGTGGGAAAAAGGAGAGTGCTCCTTTTTGGGGTAAAGTTGTTTACCTTGGTTTCTTTGTATTCTTGATCCATTCATCAATAAAGAGGAATTCTTCAGTAATTGTTCTTTTGTCAGAAAGAGTTTTTCTTTGTTAGGAATTCAAGATTCTAATCTCAGAACCAGATTCCTAACAGACTCAAACAAACAGGTTCGGTTGAGGAATATCGTGAGCAATTTGAGATGTACGCAGGACCACTCAAGAAGGCAGAACCTGAGTACTTGAAGGGAATCTTCCTTAACGGTTTGAAGGAAGTGATTAGAGCTGAATTAAAGTTACATCCAGTCAAGAATATTCCAGAATTGATGGACTCTGCTCAGAGAATTGATGAGAAAAATGCATTGATGAATAAGGGAAGTACTTGGACCAACAAAGGAGGAGGACAAACGCGAAGTTACACTAATACACGCACGGTAACTTGGGAACCTCCTAATAAAATTCAAAATCAAACTGCTACAAGTGGAAGTGCGGCAAGCAACAATGTGAGTGAGACGAATAATTTGAAAACTATTGGTTCTTTTAGAGGAAGAGGATTTAAAAGATTAACAGATGCTGAGGTACAAGAAAGATCAAGAAAAGGTTTATGTTTCCGTTGTGATGAAAAGTTCAGCCCAGGGCATGTATGCTCTAACAAACAGCTACAGATCATGATTATGGCTGAAGATCAGGATATTGAGGACATAAGTGGTTATCAAGAGGAAACCGAAGGAGAGTTACACAATTTACAGCTATCCATGTATAGCATAACTGGGTTGACTTCAAAAAAATCCATTAAATTGTGGGGAGAACTGGCAGAAAGACAGGTGATAGTACTTGTAGACTATGGAGCTTCACATAATTTCATATCATCCACTGTGGTGAATGAAAGAGAATTACCTGTCATAGAAACCCCACCTTATACAGTTGAAGTGGGTGATGGAAGGAGAATTCAATGTCGTGGTAAATGTCAACAACTGTTACTCAAGGTTCAAGGGTTAGAGATTCGACAGGACTTTTTCATATTTGAGCTAGGAGGAGTTGATGTGGTGCTAGGCATGGAATGGTTGGCCAGTTTGGGGGAGATCCGAGCAAACTTCAAAGAATTGACATTGAGGGTTCCAACAAGTGAAGGTATCAAGATTTTAAGAGGGGAACCAGCTCTTGCTAGAGCTGCTGCATCTTTTAAGTCTGTTTTGAAAGCTATTCAGGCAGCAGGACAAGGTTTTTGGCTGGAATTTCAGAATATACAGCAGGTACCAGACACTGAAAACTCAATTCCAGAATGGTTGAATGAGATTTTAGGGTCTTATGCTGAAGTCTTTAAAGAACCTGAAGGATTACCTCCTCCTAGAAGGCAGGATCATGCTATTATGCTCAAAGAAGGAACCAACATTCCAAACCTTAGACCTTACAGGTATCCCCATTATCAAAAGACTGAAATTGAAAAGCTTGTTGATGATATGTTGAATTATGGGATTATTAGGCCAAGTGTGAGTCCATATTCTAGTCCCATCATATTGGTGAAGAAGAAGGATGGGGGATGGAGATTCTGTGTAGACTATAGAGCGCTTAATAAACTGACCGTACCGGACAAATTTCCTATCCCTATTATTGATGAACTTCTAGATGAATTGGGAGGGGCTGCTGTATTTTCTAAACTGGACTTGAGGTCTGGATATCATCAGATCAGAATGAGGGAAGAAGACATACCAAAGACTGCCTTTAGAACTTATGAAGGACACTATGAGTTTATAGTAATGCCATTTGGGCGTACTAATGCTCCCTCTACATTTCAGTCACTTATGAATGAAATGCTGAAACCATTCTTAAGGAAATTTGTTCTTGTATTTTTTTATGATATTTTGGTCTATAGTAAAACTGCAGAAGACCATCAAAGGCATATCTACATGCAGTGTTGTCTTTACTGCTGGAACATCAGCTATTTGCTAATAAGAAGAAATGCACTTTTGGGCAAAAACAGATTGAGTATTTGGGGCATGTAATTTCGGCAGA
Organism: Ormosia semicastrata; assembly: GCA_029884595.1. NCBI lineage: Eukaryota > Viridiplantae > Streptophyta > Magnoliopsida > Fabales > Fabaceae > Ormosia > Ormosia semicastrata. Next base: position 51,183,898 of record JAQQTO010000057.1, on the reverse strand, counting down.
TGGAGTAGCAACTGATCCAAAGAAGATTGAGGTTATGATGAGTTGGCCTGTTCTGAAAGATGTGAAGGCATTGAGAGGGTTTCTTGGACTCACAGGGTACTATAAAAAGTTTGTTCAAGGTTATGGCAAGGTCGCTAGCCCCCTAACTCAGCTCCTAAGGAAAGATAATTTTCAATGGAACACAGAAACACAACAAGCCTTTGAGACCTTGAAACAAGCTATGGCAGTTTTACCAGTCTTCACTGTTCCTGATTTCTCAAAAACTTTCACTGTTGAGACTGATGCTTCTAATAAGGGGTTGGGGGCAGTATTGATGCAGGAAGGGAAACTAGTGGCATTTCTCAGTCAACCTTTGTCAGAAAAAGGCCAGAAAAGATCTGTTTATGAGAGGGAATTGATGGCTATTGTCCTGGCAGTACAGAAGTGGAGACATTATCTACTGGGCAGGCATTTTATTATAGTGACAGACCAGAAAAGTCTAAAATTCCTTACCGATCAGCGAGTTTTGGGTGAAGAACAGTTTAAGTGGACTTCTAAGCTCATGGGACTGGATTTTGAGATTCAGTATAGACCTGGACCAGAAAATAGTGTAGCTGATGCACTATCCAGGAAAATGACATATGCTGCAATATCTTAGGTGCAGTTTTCAGATTTGGATGATTGGGAAGAGGAAATTCAGAATGACCCGAAACTGAGGGGAATCATTCAGGACCTGTTACAAGATTCTATGGCTCATCCGGGCTTCACTTTTCAAAACAGGAAGTTGTATTACAAGGGTAGATTGGTGTTACCCAAGCACTCCCCTAGAATTCCTACTTTACTTAAAGAATTCCATAGCTCAGCCGTTGGGGGACATTCAGGATTTTTTAGATCCTATAAACGAATTGCTGCACTGGTTTATTGGGATGGTATGAGGAAGGATATTCAACAATATGTGGCTACTTGTGAGACATGCCAACAGTTTAAATACCAAACACTATCTCCAGCTGGTTTACTTCAACCTTTACCCATTCCCACCCAAGTATGGTCCGATATCTCTATGGATTTCATTGAAGGGCTCCCTAGAGCTCAGGGTAAGAATACTATCTTGGTGATTGTAGATAGGCTTACTAAATATGCTCATTTTATTCCCTTGAGCCATCCTTTTACTGCCAAGGATATTGCTGAAATATTTGTTCAGAATGTGGTCAAATTACATGGATTCCCCACTTCCATTGTATCTGACCGAGACAAGGTTTTTCTCAGCCATTTTTGGACTGAGTTGTTCAGGGTTGCTGGCACTAACCTCAAATTTAGCTCTGCTTATCACCCACAATCTGATGGGCAGACAGAGGTTGTTAATAGATGTTTGGAAACTTATTTGCGCTGTTTGACTGGTACTAAACCCAAGCAGTGGCCGAAGTGGCTTAGTTGGGCTGAATTCTGGTTTAATTCCAACTACAACAGTTCCACTAAACTTACCCCTTTTAAAGCTTTATATGGCAGAGATCCACCTCAGTTACTTAAAGGTACTACCATTCCATTAGCAGTAGAGGAAGTGAACCTCCTAACTGCTGACCGAGACCTTATTTTACATGATCTCAAAGCTAATTTGCTTAAAGCCCAAAGTCAGATGAAATTATATGCTGATAAGGACTGCAGACCAGTCACATATGCAGTGGGTGATTGGGTCTATTTGAAGCTCCAATCTTATCGATTGAAGTCCCTAGCTAGGAAAATAAATGAAAAGCTGAGTCCCAGGTTCTATGGGCCCTATCAGATCACTAAACAGATTGGTCAGGTTGCTTACCAACTGGATTTGCCCCCTGAGAGCAGAATTCATCCAATTTTTCATGTCTCTCTGTTAAAGAAGGCCCTTTCTCCTGCCATTATTCCTCAGCCACTACCCCGAATGCTTGCTGATGACTTGGAACTTTTAGTAGAACCAGCACAGGTACTCTCAGTTCGCAACACCACTTCTGGCACAACCAAGGTTCTAATCCAGTGGCACGACTTACCTGAATTTGAAGCTACCTGGGAGTCCTTTGACACCATCACCACGCAGTTTCCCTCATTTCACCTTGAGGACAAGGTGCAACTTTTGGGGGGGAGTATTGTTAGACCTCCTATAAGTAAATGGTATAAGAGGAGTTTAAGAAAGCAGACCGTAGCAATTGGGCCCACTCCAGATCAGCCTTAGACCCGTGAGGGTCCATGCTTAGAAAGTAAAACAGCAGATAGGCTATGTTAGCCAAGCTGCCTTAATATGAATAAATAGAAAGAGAGGGAAAGTTAGTTACCATTCGGTTAGTTGTGAATGGTTTGGGAGAGGGGTCAAGCTCTCTAATCTTGACAGGACCAATTCTTTTCTCCCTTTCTCTATATTCCTTTTCTCCACTTTCGCTATCTCTTTCCTATTTCTCATCTCTGTTTAGGGAACATTTCCCCAGAGATTTCTACAATAATATCAGAATTCTTCAGTAGTTTCTAGTCTAATTGATCCAGTTCTAACACAAAGTTCTTTCATTCTTTTTTGTAAAATTTATCCATTTAGTTTTGAAGTCCTTTGCCTTTATCTTATACCTTTTAATCTCACTATAATGTTCATAATTTAATGTTAAACCATTTGCAGCATTTGGTGTTTATAATTTAATGCTAAACCAGAGCGAGGTTCATGAAACTTGATATGTTTAATTGGCAATTTTTAGTTTCCATATATAAGCATTACACGATTCCTTCATTATTGAATTTTCCTTTTTATTTTTTTCCTCTCAAAATTTTCAATTTTTTTTCTCATGTGTTGTGACAGGGATACAGCTGGACAGGAAAGATTTAGAAGTCTTATTCCAAGCTACATTAGGGATTCATCTGTTGCTGTCATCGTTTATGATGTTGCAAGTATGCCATTTAGATGTGTTTTCTATTCTTTTCACCTATTCTTTTTTTGACAATTTGTATTTTCTTGCAGATTTTGCATTATAATAAATTAATAATAGATTAATAGTTAACTAAAGTTGCTGTTTATTTTTTGTTTTCTCTTTTTTTTGGGATGCTGGTTAGTTAAAATTTTGAATTCGAAGAGTTTTGAGTTTGCAATTCATTATTATTTGTTCAAAAGCTTACAAAAAGAGTTATTCCTGAGAGGAAAATGTATGTGGTATATAATTTTTTTTTCACCTTATTTAAGTTATTCCTTTTTCTTTCTTTTGGGTATCAGTGAAATGTTCATTTTTCACATTCTGGGAAGCAGAGCCCCCCCCCCCCGACCTTTTTTTTTTTTTCTAAGTGTATACTACATTAAAGTGAGAATAGTTTTAACCAAAAAAGCAAGTGGATATACTAGAACTCGTTTAAAGCCTGGGGAATGAACATGTGACCTTCCCGAAATTCTGGAGGTACCTGTGCCAATTAGGTGACACATCATTAAGAACTACAATTTCTCAAGAAGTAGCCTTCTCTAACAGCTGCTGCCTAGTATCCTTAGCCACCTTCTTGGATCTCTATGGATGACTTGAATCATGTGTGCATAATTTTTTGTTCACTTTACGAGAACACTTTGATGGATGCCTTCTGATTATTCAGTATTCTTATATAGGCCGTCAGACTTTCCTAAATACATCAAAGTGGATTGAAGAGGTGCGCAGTGAGAGAGGCAGCGATGTTATTGTTGTTCTTGTTGGGAACAAAACTGACCTTGTGGATAAGAGGTAATGGCTAATCAACAGTAGACTGATTTCATCAGATAGCTTATAGCGGCCTGTTTCACTTTCATGGCATGGCTCTTTTGTTCTCTATTATCTAATGACTCGTTGATTTTGATTTTTGGCTAATTACTAATTCAACACTTAGAGAAATTTTGTGGGTAGTAAAGATTTTTGTGGTCAAGGGGAGTAGGTACAACTGCACAAATTATCATTTCATTCTTCAAAGGCAAGAAAGACTATGGGATGTGGGAAGAGACTGCAAGAATAATACTGTCTGCTGTAGATTATATGGTAATTGAAAAAATTATCGAGCATATGAATGAGGACAATTATTGTTTCATGGTGAAATGAGTTTTAAATTGGTTAAGATCTGAACTAAATAGCTGGGATAGTTAGTGTGCCACTGTTTCAAGCGTTGAATTATCTTTAGATTCCTTGAGAATGAATGACTCATGATAACTACTGTGTTCAACTACAATAAGATAGAATGAAAAACATCTCCAGCTATATATTAGACATATACATCACCCCTTTTATTTACAATGCATGAAAAACCTAGAAAAAACTATGAAAGAATCCGGTTTGCTGAAAAGCACCTGCATTGCCAACATGGAATTTTTAGGGCTTTATTTAGTCTCTTCTTTTCTTTAATATATTTATTATCAGATAATATGTGTACATATGAGAGAGAGATATCTTGGGGAAAAGGGTGGAGAAACAGTAAAAATTGTTATTCAATTTGGCTCTCTGTCTGTCCTTTCACTGTGGTTGCTCAAGTTGCCTGGAAAACTGTTGAAATGTGAATTTTTTTATTTTCTTGCCGAAGACTACTTACCTGACTTGGTAAACTTGGAAAATGTTTCATTTTCCTAACCAGTGTACTAAGAATGTTGCTTAGTTATTAGAAACGTGTCATTAGGTCATTTTTACCATGAAAGATCAAGTGTTAGGAATTAGTAGAGCCCTATATCCTGTGATAATCCTATGAAAGTGAGACCTATATTTGCTCCTAGGCTTTAGTAACTTGAATGGTTTGGCCCTTGAGATGTTTTGAGTGCACTCTGTATCCTTGTTTTGATGTCTTATATGCACTGTTTTACATTTCCATTTCAGTTGCTCATTTCTAGCATTGTCTTTTCTTTATGAGCAATATTCCTTACATGAGTCTACAGGCAAGTCTCTACGGAGGAAGGGGAAGCAAAGGCCCGTGAGCTAAACGTTATGTTTATTGAAGCTAGTGCCAAAGCTGGCTTTAATATAAAGGTAAGCCAACCCCTCTTTTGCTATAGATATTTAATAAGTTTCTTGTTCACCATTAGCTTGAAATTATCAAGAACAAAGCTATGCTCACCAGGCCCGGGGTGTATGTATTTTTCTTTATAATTAGCCTTGGATGAATGAGTGAATAAGATTTTCTTGTGTAACGATATGCCTATTGCATTATATTGGTGAGATGTTGTAAATGGTTCAAATGTGGGATAGTAGATCGCATCCATATGGACTATTTTGTTAGGTGTCATTTCTTAATGAGATATGTCTTGCAGAATGCAGAGAACAGTTAGTTGTTTCTCCAACTCAACTTTTTAAATTAGCTTCCTGTATATTGGAGATATTCTTGCTTACATATATCTACTTCTTGTTATATATCCCTGGTTTTGACATTTTATTTGTACTGCTTTATCAAACCTATATATTTAGGCCCTCTTTCGAAAAATTGCTGCTGCATTACCTGGAATGGAAACACTATCTTCCACGAAACAAGAAGATATGGTTGATGTGAACCTGAAGTCTTCTGGTGGCCGTGAATCTCAACCTCAGTCCGGTGGATGTGCTTGCTGAATGTGCCTTGTCTTAAAAGTTTTGTATCTTTTCTGCTTCACTGATATTTGTTTTGGAATGTGTTTGTCTCAGATCTGTAAAGGTTCTTTAGTCTTTTAGACTTTAACAGCATTATGTGAGAAGAATTACAGAAAAAGAGTGGAGAGGTAGCAGTGAAAGAACTACTAAAGCTTGTTGATTAGTTGGTTATTCATTATTGTCTAGTTTAATTGAAAGATAAATATCGACATTGATACTTTAACTTTCGTCATCATAATTGTGAAAAGCCGGCTAGGAGTGTATTCAAAAATCTGAAATTTACCAAAGGCAATTTTTTAGTTTCCAATATGTAGAGATATATGTATAAAGTAGTTTTCGTAGTTTCCTTCCCCCCCCCCCCCCCCCCCCCCCTTTATGTACTATTGTACTTTTTCTTGTACTAATATAGTACTCAGTAATATAAATAAGATATTATAGTACAATGCAGTTCATGAGCCTAGTTGGAGAAACCCTAGAATTTTGAATTTATTTTAGACGTCGTTCTCTCTCTCTCTCTCTCTCTCTCTGATTGTCCATTTCAAATCTACTGATTTGAGGTGCATTTTACTCTCACCGCCCCCATCAATCTCACTATTGGTGCTTGACCGTCCAACCATCGGAGTCTCGTCATCATCGGAGCTTTCATGTGCTACTTGTTAATCCGATGTTTTATGCGCTCTAGCTCGCGCATGAGAGTGCGTTTCTCCTCCTTTTTTGCTGCTGTAGATTGGGCTAGTTTTCCCTTAGATAGTCAATTCACCTCAAGTTATTACATAATGATTGGAGACAATCTAATGTCTTGAAAAAGTAAAAAACAACATGTTATTGTCAAGTCAAGTGCAGAAGTGGAACACAAAGTCATGACATTAGCAACATGTGAATTTGTATGGCTAAAACATTTGGTCCAAGAGTTGAGTTTTGGCAATGTTAAGCAGATGCAATTAATTTGTGTTAATCAAGCCACTTTATACATTGTCTCAAATCTAGTGTTTTATGAGAATATCAAATATATAGAAATGGTCTATCACTTTATTTGAGAAAAGATTTAGTCTGGATGTATTGCTACTAGTTTTGTCAATTCGAATGATCAATTAAGTAATTAACATATGTATTCACTAAGTCTCTCAAGAGTCCTTGAATTAGTTATATGTGTAATAAGTTTGATGCATATGACTTATATACACCAACTTAAGGGAGAGTCTAAAGATATGTATAGAATAATTTTCATAATTTTCTTTTGGTGCATATGACTTATATGTACCAGATTGAGAGGGATCGTAGGTATATGTATAGAGTAATTTTCATAGTTTTCTTTCTTCCTTTTTTATGTAATATTGTACTCTTTTATACTACCATTGCACTAACATAGTACTCAATAATATAAGTAAGATATCAGACGACAGGACAAATACAATTCACTGACTCTTTCACTAAATTCAGGGTTTCTATATGATCATTTGTCTCTCAACACAATCCATCTAGAGTTCAGTTTTGACGCATTTCCAAGTTGGTGTTACTATAGTAACCTGATTTTTCTTATGGGTATTAGTACCTTTAATGAGTTATTATATATTTATTAATTGTTGATTCTAATAATAAATATTTGGAGTTTATTAATATAAACAACAAGTAATAATAAATATTTTCATAAAAAAATGCCAATCTAATCCCAGCCAATACTCATTTTATTGTTTCCAAGGTCTGAATTTTTTTTTATCAAGTTCCTCAATTTGATCAAGACCCAAGAGAGAGAAAGTTTATTATTTCATTATTTTTTATGAAATTTCTCATGTAGGGTGGTTTGATTGGTTCCCCTTTGTTAAGATTTGGACGTTGTCAAAGCTATGAATCACGTCGAGTGTCCTCTCAAAGAGAGACACGAGTGATTTATGATTTGTGATTTTTAGATCCAAATTGATCTTCATGGTTTTTATTTTTGCGATGGAAGAATGATAAATTTGCATGATTGCATCCTGTTTTGATTTAATCATAGAAATTGATCCAAACTGAATGCTGACTGTATGGTAGTCGGTAGATGAAAACCGAGACGGAATTAACTGAAAGCCAAAATCTGCTTCTTAGCATATGAAAGACAACCAAGCAGTTTTAGCATGATCCATTGCAAGTTTATTTGAATTTTGAAATGAAACATGTATTAATGGGATGCATGAACAATTAGACCAGATGCAATGTAGAAAATATTGATGCAGCAAGTAAAATTAACTACAAGAACTAAAGTTCCCAATCCATCCATTTTCTTCTTCTTCTTTTTTTTTAAAAAAAAGAGGTATTATTGTTAGAAGGAGTTATTCCATTTCACAAACCATTTACATTAGCATACCAAATTATTTATTTATGCTCTCTTTTCATGTTATTCTCTTTTGGTTAATGAGATTATTTGATCTGAAACACATTTTGTGGAATATCGTACATATGACTTCTTTTTTTGGGTATACATCTTACATATGACTTTACTTATGACCCAAGCTATAACTTGGGATTCTGTTTATCTACCAATTTAGAAGGCTAAGTGTGCTCTTGAAGACAGTCTTAAACAGTTGGAAGATATTTTTCCACAATCTATTGTTTTAACTCTATGTCTACTGTCTCCTGACTATCTCTCTTTTAAGATACAATGTCTCTCTCTTTTATTGTCTACTTTGAGATACTATGTCTCTCACTTTATTGTCTATTGATGAGGAAGACAGCATATAGGACCAAATTGATGTGTGTGTTAATTAAGAAGGTATTTCTGGGGTAGACAAATGGATGATACAAAGTGCAATACCACATAACTGGAAGAGATTGTAATTCTCCTCTGTCAAAGGAGAAACTTCACCCTTCTCCCAAAAACCTTCCTGGCATGTTGAAGCTGCTTCCATAACTGAACTCATCCAAGTCCTAGGTACTTCATAATTCCCTGACAAGAAAGCTCCTATGGAATTCACTATTGTCCATGCTGCATCATTGTATAATTCCAAGCAGTCTGTTAAGCAGCCCAAAGCAAAGTTATCAAAGCTTGTGCTATCTAATAGCTTCTCTATGGTTGCCAGCGTGTTAGTCACATTCTCTAGAGCTAGCTCCATCGCAATTAACGCCAGCCCTTCAAGATTTGCTGAGTGGCTCACTGGAATTACTGGAAGAGATGTTGAGCATAAGTTGTAGCTCAAGATGATGGATTGGTTGGCACATTTTTTGCAGGTTTGGTCAATTATGTCATTGGGATTTGGCATTGCCCTCAAGGTAGAGCATGTTCCAAGAGGGATTGTGATGAGAAACAAGAAAAAAAGGCAGAAAGAGAAGCAAAAGAAAGAAGACTGCAACATTATTTATTTGGTATAAACTATAAAGTATAAACTGAAAGTGGTGTGAATGTTGGTGTAGAGGTATAGAGAGAATTTATGGTTCATATACATGAAGGGTTTCACTTACTGAGTGGGAAGTACTTTTATAAAGGAAGTTTCCTTGATAGATTTGTTGCTTAATTACCCTTGTGTATCCATAACAAGACATCACTGTTTAGCTTTTACATTTTGTTGTACAAGGCCATCATGCCGTAGAAATTTTGTATTGAGTATAAAAAGTAGGCTTTACCGGCGCCTTCATGGGAAGGATTTTAACTGCGGAAGCTTCCTAACGTCACACAGATTAACCACTAAGTAGCAAAGGAGATGGACAAAACAAATGTTTTACTCGAGATGGCTTATAGCATGTTATCGTAGTAGCATGGAATTGCCTAATGTTCCTTTTATCATTTGGCAATTTCTGAAGAAGGGATTCTTAGAACCAAAGCATCTCTGCCTGTCTCAGAGGTCTGAATAGTACTGAACTCTTCATTTAAAGCTCACACTCCAAAGTAGTGAGATAGCAGGAATGATGGAAGGCAAAGGATAATAGTCACCAAATTCATCCTTCAGCCACCTATTTAGGGGCATCATGAGGACAAATTTGGTGATAATTTTATATCTTTAAGGAATTAATTTAATTAAAAAATCTGTAGAGGATTAATGTTGTGATTCAATAATTTTTAGAAGACTGATTTAAGAGTTTATTCAAAATATTATCAAAATCTTGCTTATTGAAAAGAAAGCAAGCCTCTAATAGTTTAGATTATTTAGCTAATAACAATAAATTTCTCCAATATTAGCTAATACTAGTAAAATTGTAAAAACACTAGTGCAATAGGATTAGTTTTTTAACTTTCCAATATAGGTAGAGTACAGACAAGTAATGTTGATTAAACCCAGCACAGATTTAAAAGCTCCGCATAAAGAAAGACAGCGACATTTGCCCCAATTTCTAAGGGTTATCGTGGCTTTTCTTTTCCTATCTATAAGACAAGGTTGGTGCTACTCGTAAAATCGCATCATTTTTTATTTTTTACATCAAACATGCTCGTAAACGATTACTTTTTAGAGAATAATTATAATTTTTTTTTCAAAAGTTATTTCATAGAATTTTTAATTATAAGCTATTTTTTTAGTTTTTAATTATAAATTATTTTAAATACAAAATAAACTAATATAAACATACACTTTATATAAATCTCAAGATTATATGCTCATTACATTGTTATCTAACCCTAATCACACTTTGATGCCGATTAATAGTGTAACACAAATATTGGAGAATGTATTTAGGTTAAATCACTCATGTAGTCTCTTATAGTTTCACTCATGTTAAATAGGATTTTATAATTTTAAAGTTTTAACGGGTTTTTATATTTTTAAAAAATTTTAAATAGGTTTGTACTAACTGATGGCTATTAATTAAATTCTGCTAATGATGTTCACAGCCATCTGCACAATATTCATTCTGAGTTGTTGATGCAAGTTTCATAGACTTAGTTATAAATTTTTATACGTAGTAAAGATGTAATTGAAAATATAATTAAACCACATGAGCTTATTTATCCTTTTGAGTTACTTAACGATGTTATAGCTAGTCAAAGTTTAAAAAATGGGATAGAGTGTAATTTAAGGTAAAGTTTATAATTTGTTGTCATTTTGAGAAACCTCAATTTGCTCCTTTTTTTTTTAAATACCAAAAAAGGGCTTAGCATAAAAAGGTGTTTGACAATGTAGTATATATATATATATATATATTGGTGCATTAAAGGCCCAAGCCCAAGAAAAGAAAACAGAACTCTTCAGAGACTAATAAGCTCTAAAGCCTCTGGTGAAAAAAAATCCCACAAGCATCAGTCAACAAGAGCAGATTCAAATCATTTGGAGGGTGGTCCCATTACTGAATATCCCGATAGCATGGTGGAAGCTCAGGTTGGCCATTCTTTGAGCACAGAAATTGCTTTCACGGAGGGAATGTGTGAGGACTAGTCTCCAATCCTGTCTTCGCTAGTACTGGATTCGGTTGATAAGGCTGTTGTTGGGACATGAAAGTACGATACTAAAGGAATGGGCCAGCACCAACCAGGTGAGGATTTTCTGTGCTATGTAGCCCACCTCAGGAGAAAATATATTGATCATCTTGATCTCTCCTGGGTCCATTAAGGCCCAAGTCCATCATCATCAATAATTGTTTTTTCTTCATCTTCCCTTGGTTTTTCTTTTCTTTTCTTGGCTGAGGTTTTTCACTTCTTAATGATTGGAATTAAACGTAGAGCATTCATCTTGACTTAGCCTCATTCCAACAACACTCATCGTGTTGGATATACTGGTTTGATCATAATGCCGTGAAGAAAGAGATTTTTTTTGGGTCATTGAAAGAGAACTCATCTATTGATTTTCATAAAACTAGTATAGCCCAAGATTAGATACGAAGATGGCGGCAGGGAAAACGGCCCAACCCAAGTTCCAAGTATGGAAAAATACTAGATACACATCTGTTTTAGAGACATATCTATACAGTACCGATACTTCAAAATAATCATCATACTAGTATTCGATATGTATTGGATATTTTGATACTTTTAATTATTTTTTAAATTCTTGTCGTATTAATATATCAGTGTCATGTCATATCAGTATCCTACATATATATTCATGCTTCTCAAAGACACATATTTCATATTTGCTTACGAGGCAGAATCAAAAACTAAAAATTATATAGATGTAAGATAATGTATGTGTGTGAAGTGAGTGCTTGTAAAGGTGTCAAAATGAACTGACTCTAATGAGCTGACTTGAATAACTTGATGAAATATGTGAGGTGAGCTAAAAAAATTGAAACTTGAATGTATTTTGGCTCGGCCTTACATGGATCGATTGGTAATGGATTAGGTCAACCCACTAGCCTTATATTTAATTATTTAGTTAATAATTTGTATGATATGTAAATGATTTTACCTTTATTTTTTTTAATATCAATTAATATTTATTTCACAAAAATAATTTTATTTAATCTTTATTGGTATTTAAAGTACACAAAAGAAAAATATAATAATAAACTAAAATAATAAAAATTTTAAATAATAAAAATATAAGCAAAAATTTTTAAAAATAATAATTTGGGCTAATGAGTTGAGTCGGCCCAACTTGCAACTCTCATAGGACCGGGTCGGGCTGGTGGGCCTGGGAAAGAGCCAATTCTAAGTCGCGTCGTTGTCCACTTTGTCAAATCAAGCTGGACTAACTTGTCACCTATTCTGTGTGCCACCATCCAAAAAAAATAAAAAAATAAAGATAAAAGGAATAAAAAAACCTGTAGTTGTGATCATCACGTCTAACAGCATCAACCAAAAGCTAAAACAATAAAAATAAAATAAAATAAAATAAAAAAAGAATAAACTTTTGGGTATGATGAGAGGAAGAACTTCACTGGTACACAGCCATTCAACTGAAAAAATAAAGCCATTCTGCCATATAAAGGGCTTTACACTTTACAATTTCAATGTAATCAATACAATATAAATAAAGAATTTACACACGCTACAGTTAAATTATTATATGACAATAGGCTTTTAGAAAAAAGCTCATAAAATTTTATACGACTCACACAATACAGTGTATATGCTTTTTCCTCAAGAGTGTTGACGACACATTTGGATGAAAGCCAGAGATATTACATTGAGTTGGAAGTAAACGTGGTTTTCCTTTGTTAAAGGAGACGTTTCACCTTTCTTATCCTTGAACTGATCTTCACAGGTAACCGAGTCATCCAAGGCAGCACTCGCTTTTATACCAGCTGTGTCCAAATCCTTGGACTTGAAAGCAACCATAGCATCTTCTAAAGTTGAAAGGGAATCCGTGTAAAGATCAAAGCAATCTTGTAGGCAAGCCTTGGCATATTGATCAAAAGTTTGGTTCTCCAAGAGCTCTGAAATGTTGGAAATGATGTTGGTTCCGTTGGACTTGGTTAGCTGAATTGACATGCCCACAAGATCTTCGAGGCTGGTGGGTGGTTGGTTCTTGGAGATATTGGCCTCAAGGGACGCAACACAGAAATCATAACTCAAATTTGGGTCATGATTGGAGGCCTCCCTGCAAGATTGAGGGATAAGATTGGAGGAGCCATTTGAGCATTGAAAGAGAAAGAGAAGGAAAATCTCTAGGTATAAGGCTAACTTCATTCTTGTTTTTTCTTCTTAATTCTTATGGAGTTTATTTGTGAGAAATGGGATAGTATTAGAACTTGTAATAATGTAATCGATACATTATAATATGTTATATATTTATATATATAGAAGGACTATTAATTTGGTGTTTTGGGGGGGGGGGGGGGGAATCTGATGCTACATGTTAATCAATGAAGGAAAACTCTTACTCTGGCAAAAGCCAAAAGAAAGTTAACATTCTGTTGCTTTCTGCGAGCTTTTCTGTTCTGATTTGGTTTTTTTGGTAATCTTATCTTTGTACGTCATAGTAGCTAGAAACCACTAAAAATTTTGACACGTAACGCATGCATACATGTCAGCTCTTGTAGCTAACGAATGGATGATATATAGTAACAACAAAGAGAATTGGGATGTATTCACCAAAAAGAAAAACAAATTGAGAATTGGGATGTGGTTTTCAGTAGTTTTATGTGATATATAGGATAAGCACGCAACATGCATATTTTACTTGTTGGAGACTTCTGTCATACCTCTAATAAGTTACTATCCCTGTTTTGTTGGTATGTATTTTTTTGACAAAGTTTTGTTGGTAATTAATATCATTGTAAATATATTAAGTAATAAATTATGTATATGCGTAACGAACAATGCTGAATACTTGGCTGAAGTGGTTAAGATGATTTTTCATGCGCATAAATCCAACACCAATTCAAGCATCTAAGAGCTATCTACTTTAAAAAAAGAGAGTCAACATTGAGTTAAAAAATATATTATAAATAGATGGTTGGACACCAATTAACAAAAGATTAAGTAGTTTAGATGGAAATGTGCTAAGGAATTTTTTATCAGGAAAAATAAATGTAATGGGCATAGATCGAGGGGATGTGTAACTAAAAATTAGAAAAAAAAATTGACAGACACGCTCAGAAAATTGCACCTACGTAGCTTAGAGTTGCAATGAAAACACAAAAACTAGCCATTTTCTGATGATTCATGATTGTGATACTCTACTCAAAAGTCGAAAGGTGAATTAGACGTATAAGGAAGTTTTGGACCTAAAAATGTATTAGCTACCCATAATGCAGCACATGCAGTTGATTAGCGCGGCCATACCCCCCCAGAGCCATTTAAGGAGAGGAATTTTAACATTTTATGGGATTTTGGGTGAACTTTCTTTTTATTTAGGAATCTTATAAAACAATAGAAAAAATGAAAGCTGTTCATGTGATATTCCAAAATCATTTTTTTTTAATTTCTTATGAATATTTAAAGTTCTTCACTATTTTATAGAGTTTTAAATATTCTAACAAACACATTATTGCTTAATTCATGATTATCTTCCATTGTTTTCCAAGATATATATTTGGAAAAAAAAAAAAAGAGAAAGAAGGGAAAGATAATAACCGCCAAGTAATGTTTTTTTATTTATTTTTGTTTAAAAACTTAAAAAATTTAAAATATCCATAGAAATTAAATAAGAATTTTTTAGAACCAACCACATGAAAATCCCAAATTTTTATCCTTTCCATCTATAAAATTTAAAAATAAAAGAAAAATGTACCTACGAGGTCCCATTTCTCTGGTTTCTTCTCCATGCAAGCATAACCACGTGAAAGGTCATCTTGTAAAAGTGCCAACCGTAGTCAAGGTTTCTTGCTTCACGCAGTGACGCTTAATAAAAGCGAAACATCACATAAGCGCAGGCACCGTGGTGCTGCCACTGCCAGGAACCTAAACTGGAAACTGCCTTTTTGAGAAAAAAAAATTTTTTAGACAAATGGTTTAGAGAAGAAATATTTATGTATCGAGAAAAGTTTAATGCGATTTTGAAGACTTTAATTTGGTATATAATATTGCGTAATTTAGACCTTATTCTTGTTTTGGACTACCATGTTTTGATGATTAGGATTCTGGAATTTTCTAGGAATGCAGATCGTGACCGAAAACATCCATCTCCGCCATCTGTGAGTTTGAGTTGTGACAATAATGTTTGTTTAAGGAAAAAAAATAATGTTTTCCCTTTTTAGACTGGAAGGGAAAAAATAATGTTAATAAGAATGGTCAAATTAAAAAAAGAATAAAACATAAAAAGTATAGTATAATAGAGTATAAGAAAATATACAAATTAATACATTTATTCATAAGATAGAAATAAATATATCATATATTTTCATTTTTTTATTTATTATCAAATAATTATCAAACTTACCTAGTAAAGGGGCAAAAACCCCAAATTAAAAATTAAAAAAAAAAGCTGTACGGCATTTCATTCTTAACTATGTTTTGCTTTGTTTATCAACTAAGAAGGGAGGACTTGTTAAATTTATATTGCACATGGTCTTGGTTGACATACAAAGGAGTTTAGAATATTAAGTGAGTTTCCTCTTTAAAAAAGCAAAGAATAATGACAATTTACATTATGTGGAGTGTGCGCTTAAGGAATGACTTAGTAATTGTTTGAATGTGTTTTAAACAGATTTAAGAATTTTATTTTTTTGGTATTTTATTAGTGTGATTCAATTCAATGAGCATTGAAATAAATTGAAACATTTAAAAAAAATTGTGTTTATTTTTAAGTAATATTTTTGTGCTTATAGAAAAAGATATTTTATAACATTGAGAAGCTATAAAAATTATAGAAAAATTAAATATTACATTCAAACAAAAAATAAATTATTTTTTATAAAAAATCTTTAAAAATATATAAAAAGACTTTTAAATGTTCATTCATTCAATAAAAAACTATAAAGTACACACACATGGTGTAATATAGATTCTTACACTATAACATTCTGTGTGCGTCAAGTAAGTTAATTTTAAGAGTAATAATATTTGCACTTTTTTTAATTATTCTTACACTATTTTTTAGGTAATAAATTAAGTATAACATACATTTTAATACACACTCTCTTTATATTTTTTTTTTTTCCTAAACAAATAAAATGTAAGTAATGATGTAATTATTTTGATGTGTAAATAACATTTCTCTTACTTTTAATGATAAGTATTGTTAGTGTATGAATAGCAGTAGACAATGTTCACTCACATATTAGATGTAGCACACACTAAACAATATAGGGTTTAGGGAATTGTCTTACATTGCATATACTAAGAATTTTTCCTCATCTAAATCAGCTCTTAATCTTAGTTGATGTAAAAACTAACCCAAAAATGCGTTTTTTTTTTGTAATAAAGAATTTAGATGAAATTACTTTTTTCTTTCTTTCTAGGGTATTCATATATATTAGATTTTGCCTTCGTAAGATACACAAGATAAATTAAGAATTAAATGATAAAATAAATATAAATATAAATAAAAAATTTATTAAATAAAATATATATAATAATTCATCAAGAGAAATAATATTTATAAGTTTAGTTTAAAAATACATAAAATATATTTTTTATTATATTTTCATAAAAGGATTTCACTTAAATATATATATGAAAGAATTTAAATATAAAATGGTATAAAACAAATATAAACAAAAATCTGTCGTTAAATATACAATTTAATCCAATAATTTTATTAAAAAATTAATTAATTTTATTGAAAATTATATATAAATTATTTTAATTTATGTTTATGTAACTTAAAAAAGTAAGTTAAATGATAAGTCACTTCTATTTCATTAAAATAAACTTCAAAAAATAAGCTATATAAACTTTGCTTAGACAATTACTTAGACAATTAAATATAATTTATTTAAAGGCTCAATATTTTTTTTTCATTTGACCTATAAGAGTATAACCTTCACCATAGGCAAAGTCAATCTCAAATGACAAGGTAAGATTCCACTGTCCAGGTAAGATTATAATATTGAATTAACATAATTTTTTTAAAAAATAATATTAAATTAAATAAAAAATAAATATTAATTTAAGAAGATGAACTCTTTTATAATTGAAAATCTATTTAGTTTATAATTGAAAAATTATTAAATTATTAATCACTAATAATATCTTTTATTATCATAGTGAAGACTCTTGACAAGTAGATAAAAATAATTATGGTAAGAATTATACATGAATTACAAATACTTACCAATTACAAACAAAAAAAAAACACCTTCAACCATATTATCGTCGGTGGTCCGTAACAGCATCAGTTTCATTAAATTAAACGTGCTTCCACCTGCAGGCACTAATTAAGCAAAAACAACAAGAACAAGACTTGTTGGTGGTATGATGGGATCCTTGCGTGTGATAGAGCTTCATCTTGTGGTTTTCATATTGGTTTTCTCAGTAAATGACCTTATCCCACTCCTTGATCTAGTGTTCCCTGCCATTGTCTCTGCTTACATCTTGGCACTTGCATAGAACACCAATCTTTCCCCAAATTCCCCAAAACCCATATATGGTTTGACGCAACAAATTCACCTATCATTCCCCTCAGCAAAGTTTCAATCTTTAACAGTTTTTCCCCCGCAACACATAGCACCCGTCTTTGTAGTGCTAGTCGAACTTAAATGCTTCTATGGCTTAGTGCTCCAACGACAGTAGGAATCATAGGAATGGTCTCCTTCGATGTCACTTAATGGGACGATGGGATGTTGCATAGGCATTTCGAGGAGAGAGGTTCTAAGGGTTTACGCAGAAGAGTTCCTCTACCATCCCTATGTCACTCTACCGCCACTGGAATTTCTTTGATTTTTTGTTCCTTCTCCTATGAAATGTGAGGAGCATTAGACATTTCCACTAAGAACAAATAAACATAATTCTTCGGAGACCCAAAAACAGAAGAATGGATCAATGGAAGTACATTAACGTCAAACTTGGAGACAAACACAACCTTACATATTTCATTGAAGAAGTTCTTCTAGAAATAGAAGAATTGTTTTCACAAGGGAAGTTTCTCAAGTACCCAAAAAATAGTTCTTTTATTTCTTATCTTAATTTTTTTTTTTTTTTTTTTTGATTTCTGCTTATTGGTTCTTTTAAAAATTGTATTATTTGGTGTTTTTACATGTATCACATTAAATCATATATGACAAAAAATTGATATATCAAAAGACATATGATAGAAAATTAACTATTTTAAGGGTCTGTTTGACATGTTGTATTAGGCCTGATAGGATAGACTAACACAATACATTATGACCTTATCAATTATCTGGTGCAAACATTATATTGTATAAGCTTATCTATCAAACTCCTTTTATACATTAAAATGATAGATAACTTAATCAAGCCTTCGAAAGTGGGATTAGGCCTGATTGAGTTTTGATATATAAACTTATCTAAAAACTTTTTCATTATAATTCTAAACATCCTGATATCCTCAACTCTTACGTATTAGGCCTTATACTATCGCCTTATACTATCAGACTTTATACTATCAACTCTTATCTTATCCTTCATACCAAACAGATCCTAAATGTCACAAGCATATAATTATTGACTAAGATGACACATGGTAGCTTTTCAAGCCATGTATCTTCTTTTTCTATATTATATTAATATATTGATTGATTTTTAGGTGTGGAACTAACCACTTTGAATACAGAATAATACCATTAGGCCCTCTCTACATATTAAGTCTCCAAGACTCGAACTTTTGTCATCTCCTAAGATAGTGTAGTTGACTCACCATTATGCTCAATCATTTGTGGATGATTAATTTACCTTTTTAATTCATACATTTATTGACTAATGTTACAAATATGGAAACAGTGAATTAAATCATCTTAGATATCTTTTAATTGTTAACATATTATTATTATTATTATTAAGCAATTCCTAATCACAACATTGCTTGAAAGATTAATATTATAACAATGTTTTGTGAGAATATCCTAGTCAAATATAAAAAGAAAGCATTAAAGATATTTTGTGCCAGCTTTTGCATCATTTTAAAACTTGTTATTATCTCTACTAAAAATAATATTTATAATTTATAATTGTATGGGTTTATAAGCAAAATGAAGTATGAACAAAGCTTTAAAAAAATGAAACAAAACGGTGGTAAAGATAAGTTACTTTAATATTATCAGTTAGCACACTGCTAAGATATTTGGGTCTCAAAAGGCAGGTAGAGGTTTATTTGTAGGATACATTTTAAGGTAATATGAGAATAATATTCTTATTGATGATTAAGATTAATTTGATTTTAAATTTATTAAATAATTATAAATTTAAACAAACGGTCGTGTATTGATTCGAGTAGAAAAAATTCAGTTTCCTTAAACATGTTGTTTTGGACTAGATCAATATCCTTTTATCACATTCTTTTAATACCCTCTTCATTACTTAAAATATGATGATGTATTAAATAAAAATGTAAATATTTAGTATATTTTAATTTTTAAAATTATTTAATATTTTCTATTTAATAAAAATAAAAATTTATTAAATTAAGATAATCTTAATTGTTCATATATTTGTTTAATTTAATATAATATAAAAATTAATGATAAGAATATTTGAATATATATATATATATATATATATATATATATATATATATATATATATATACCATTAAATATATAGGGAATAATCAATTTACACCTGGTTTAAATCAAAACCACTCTTACACCATTAATAACTTTTTATTGAATAATTTTCTCACAAAATCTAACGTTAAATTGAAAATTCCTATCATATAAATCATATTTATAAAATTTTATATTAATTCAAAATTGTTTAACACTTCATTGACATACGCCAAGATTAACGTAATATATACTTTTGAAATATATGAAAATAAGAACCACTTCATTATATTCTTATTGATGTTTAATTTTTTCAAAATTTAACACAAATGATCAAGGTGTTAGATAGTTATAATTCAACGATTGAATTGATAAAAATCATATTTTTTAAGAAATTATTAAGTAGTATAAATATGTCAAGTTTTACACTGGTGTAAGTCGATCCCTTCCCATATACAGGAGAGGGATCAATTTACACTGGTGTAAATCAAAATAACTCTTACACCATTGAATAACTTTATCACAAAATCTACTGTTAAAGTGAAAGTTCCTATCATATAGATCATATTTATAAAATTTTACATTAATCCAAAATTTTTAATACTTCATTGACATACGTCAAGATTAACGTAATATATACTTTTGAAATATATGAAAATAAAAATCACTTGATTATATTTTTATTGATGTTTAATTTTTTCAAGATTTGACACAAATGATCAAGGTGTTGGATAGTTATAATTCAACAGTTGGATCGATAAAAATTGTATTTTTTAAGAAATTATTAAATAGTGTAAATATGTCAAGTTTTACACTGACGTAAGTCGATCCCTTCCTATATATATATATATATATATATAATGATCAATTTACATGAGTGTAAGTCTGTTGATACCCAATTTTGTCTATAAAATGTTTATTTTTACTGGTTAATCAAAAACTAATGAGTTTATATTAATTGATGTTTATTGTAATGTTTTGAGCCTTTTTTTTGTTTTGTTTGTAAAAATAAAAAAAAAAAATTTTTATAATAATAAAAAATAAAAAATGCACCTAGTGCAAAACAAAAAATAAAAAAATAAAAAAAAAAAAAAAAAAATCAAACAAAATAAAAGAAAAGGAAAGACATGTGGAGTGGTTGGGCGAGCCAAAGATGTTGCAATCATCTAATATAGAGTTAAATTTTACAACATTATTCAACCTAATCAAAATGGCAACTCCTACTTTCAGCTGTAATTGAAATGACAGTTTCTCCTTTTTAGCTGTAAAGGAGAAGATTTTCTTTCTCCATTTGGCTCCCACTGTCTCCCAACCACCGAAGATGGAGAGAAAATTTTGCAGGCTTGATATTATAAATCTCAAGGAGATCACACAGAGAGAAACACGGAGAAATTCCAGAGACAAAGATCAAGAAACACAGAGAGGAATTCCCTGAAGAAACATCTCCCAGACAGAGATCAAAATCACAAAAAAATTTCCTCACACATAGGCCTAAATCACTTCTGCCATGCCTCATCACCCATCAACCATAACAACCAAAACACCGCCACCCATTTTCATCATCCTCCATTCTCAGGATCATTACTGAACATCACCCCACACTACTTTGCACCACCACGTGACTCACGCCTCATCACCCTCAACCACCACCAACAACCCTACCTAATTTCATCACCATCTTCAACCATCTTCCATTACAAAGACACACCCACAATAACTCATCCCAAATTTTCTCTTAAACAAATTATCAAACACTTTATGTGCACTAATTTAACAACACAACATCCACCATCAATCTTCACCTTTATCCTCACCACCAAGAACGCACGACCAACAACCATATTCCATCACCATAGCATCTCCAATCATCACCCTTCATCACCAATAACCCGTAAACCATCCCTACAAAATCCACATCCCACTGCATCACAGACCCATCATAAAAAAAAAACCATTAACAGAATCACCACAAACTTGCAAGACCACCTCCCTTGTTTCTGCCAAAATCATCACCACTCCACTCACAGAACCAGACAGTCGTGACTCGTCTCTGTCCAACAACTCCACCACGCAGAGCTGCAACAGCAGCACCCCGTGATCCTGGTCCGCGCGCGACTAGCACCCATAGACCGCTCTCTGCAGCGTCTTGTCTCAGATCTGTGAGCCACCATCCAAATTCGTGAGTCACCACCGTGCGAAAACGAACCCAGATCTGCTCCCTCTTCGTTCGTAACCGTGCTCCTGTGTTGCGATCCAGACCACGCCAAAACGAGCCCAGCCACTGCGCCGCTCCTCTAGTCTTGAGCCTACCTGCAACGTTTCAAAGAAAGAAAGAAGAAAATACCCCATCGTAAGCTTTGTTTTGCTGCTTTTGTGATTTAGTTTTGATAAAATGAATAAATAAAAAAATTAAAAGAGGGGTAGAAAACAAGTTTCGGACAGAGACCACTTTCACGTGGTTGTACCTTCTTTTTTTTTTACATTTGAATAAATAATTAATAATAATAATAAGTTAAAATATATATAAAAAGGTGAAACCACTTTCACGTGGTTGTCTACCACTTTCCTTTTTTTTTAAAAAAAACATTTGAATAAAAATAATTAATAAAAAAATAAGAAGAAAAAATATAAAATGATGAAGAATAAGTTTTGGGACAGAATATCACTTTGACGTGGTTAGTCCCCACCCTTTTTTTTACCTAGATCATAGTGTAATAATGTGTTGTTTGTGTAATTATTTGTTTGTTTTTGTGTATTTTTAAAAAAATAAAAAATATATTTTAATCAATGCAATGACTAATTATGATGATTGAATAGCGAATATTACTTCATTGTCGTTTGGATCATAAGAGTTTATTGAATAACCTGGTGCTAACTTGAACCTGTACAAGAATAAATTTAGTTTCAAATAAAATTTCTTTTCAAAAATCTTTTTCTTGATTAAAATTAATCAACTTACAATCATTTTCTAAAGAACTACGTGACTTTGAGTTTCCCATTGCACCAGGGGATACGTAGGAGCAGAAATTTATTTCTGTCAAGCCAAAAAAATAAATTTTCACAATTTGGTTATTCCCTTTCTTTCTTTTAAAATAAAAATAAAAAAGTTAGTTATAAAGTCTTTTTCTAAAAAAGGGATAAAAATAAATATATTTGATATTATTAAATTTTGCACAACTAACATAAGGTATCATTCTTAGAATGGGCAGTGTAGGGTGCTAACATCTTCCCTACCTGTAATCGACTCCCGAATCCAAACTCATTTTTTAAAAGACCAGTTGTCCTAATTAAAGGGTTTTTCTAATATTTTCCCAATTCAAATAAACATTGGTGGCGACTCCATTAATTTTTCTAAAAGTGAATCTTTTATTTTTTGGTCGTCCCGTCACGATCCCGATTGCGACAGATGGCGACTCCACTGGGGAGTAATAGAGAGTCAGGCCTGTCGTTGTTAGTTGTGTAAATTTTTAATAGTCTCTATTTATTTATTTTACCTATTTTTTATCTTTGTTTTGTTTTCTTATTTGTTTCTAAATATTTTTTTTTCTCGATAATGTTATCATGTGTTTACTTTGATTTATTTGTATATATATTTGTGTTTTTATTTTTATTTTTATTTTTATTTTATTGATTGTTGAAACCCTAGGGTAGATGATTACTAGTTAGTTGTTGTATATATGTTTTTGCAAGTTGGGGGTAATTTTGTCTTTTTAAATTTTTGTACATATGTTCCCACACACACATCACTATCACTTACTTCACACACAAGCTCTATTTCTGAGCTCAGTACCTTGTAGGTTTAGATAGAGGACGAAGTAGTATTGCTTTGTGAGACCTTTGGTCTCCGGTTAGACACATGAAAACCCTTCACTCAAATTGAACTTTTTCCACTTGTAACCTATCATGGGTGAGGATGGAGGACTCTTGCTAGCCAAAGTATTGGTGACAGCAAGGGGCAATTTGGGGACCTTTTGTCTGATAAAGGTCTAGAACCAAAGCTATCACTTGTAGATATAACCTTAGAGCTACCATCGTTCATAGAACCCATCCTACTAGACGGGTACCAAGATTAGGTACCCATTTTCCTCTAACACATGAGGAATTTCTGTTTGTCTTTTATTTTGTAGTTGCTAACTCCCTTTTTGTTATTTTCTTTTACCTTGCATTTGCATGTGTGATTCAATACTGTGAAGATATCGATAAACCTCGAGCATGAATAAGGGAAAGATTACTCTAATGTCTGAGGTGACAGAGAGTATTTGGGCTGTCAGTGAAGAGTCTGCAAGTATCCAAGCCAAGGAAGGAAATAGTTTGCATCACGGGGATGCTCCTTTACCTCCCTTAATAGGGAGCCATGACTTTGAGCAAAATGACCTAAGAAGGCCCCGTAATGTGTGGTATAGTATGAGAAGACAAAAAGAGTTCAATGACAAGTATGGAGATATTGCAGCTCTCATGTTCATCACCCCTGACCTCCAAATGTTAAAAGCTATGCTTCATTTTTGGGACCCCTCATATCGGTGTTTTACTTTCCAACAATTTGACTTGGTGCCAACGATTGAGGAGTATGCTAAGGTTCTTAATAGAGATGACATGCCCAAGGACAAAGTGTACTCACATGACCCCAAGAAGACGCCAAGAAGGATGCTGTCCAAATTGATAGGTATTCATGCCAATGAATTGGATAAATACATGATGGATGGAGGACGAAGTCTAGATTCAGAGTTCTTGCTTAGGATGGTTGAAGCTCAAGTTGATCAAAGTTTTGGTTTGGTAGCACTAGCCCTCGCTATTTATGGGTTAGTAATTTTCCCGAGATGGAAAAATCAAATAGATGGACATGTGATCAATTTGTTCGAGCAGATCGAGCATGGGGTACACCCAGCCCCACCAATTTTAGCTGAGACAATTCGATCCCTGAATTATTACTGAGTCCATCAGAAAGGAAGATTTTGGGGATGTGCACCTTTGCTTGCAGTATGGATGCTTAGTCATATGCCAACCTTGAAGTGCTTTAACCATCCAGAAGTTGATCTAAAATAGTATGGCATACCTAAGCACCCGCTCTCTCTATATGGTCGTGACAATTGGCCTCCCTGAACTCCTACGATGAGGCAATGGATCAATTTTTTCATGGAAATAAAAGAAGTGGTCTGGAGGGCCAAGTGGTTTCCCCTCACTTATGCTATATATAGATGTGAAAGCAAACCGTGGGTTCCACTTATTGGCCCATGGGGAGTGGTGGGCTATGCTCCAGCTATGGCCCGAAGACAGATGGCTTCCTTGCAATTCGTTCCTATGACTCATGGATTGTTAACATTTGAATTCTCATATGGTGATGAAGGAACTGTCCACAAGATCAAAGAGGTCATTGAAGATTGGAAAAATGCGAGAAGTGTGAAGCCCGGTCTCTCCTCTTCTGAAACAACAAAAGATTATCCATTTTGGCAAGCTAATAGGAAGAAAGGGTTCCTTACTCCTAAGGTACAAAGTCCGGAGCCACCAATGCACCAGTTTAATGAACCCAAAGACTACCACGCTGAAGCAGAATACCGGTATGAAATCATTTATCAGCAGTGGGCCACCGAGAGAAGATCCTTAACAACTCAACTTGACACTGCAAGAAGGAGAACACAAAGTCAAGAACAGGAAGCAGTCTCTAAGGAGATTGAGATAAAGAAGCTAAGAGAGACTTGTCAAGTCCTCGAGGCAATTATTCAAAGAAAAAATGGCTAATTTGAGGAGTTCAAGGCTGAATTTGAAATCTTGAATCAACAGTTGAAAGACCATGTTGAACGCTCTGTTTCCTTAGAGAATAAGAAGAATAAACTAGAGAATAATGTTATTCTCTTGACTAATGAAAAAGATTTCTACCTTAATGCGAGTCGAGATATGGAGCGGAAGGCCAAAGTGTTAATTGATAATGTGAGGGAGATCTCTAATCGATCGAGGAAAAATGCAAGAGAGATTCTCGAAGTAGAAGTTAAGTTGATGCCAGGAGAAACCCAGGAGCTTTTGACCTAAGTTAGGAAGGATCTCAACTTCCTCGGCAAATTTCATTGAAGAAAACTTCCAAAATTAGTTTTTGGGAGTACTTATGTAATGTTCCTCGGTTCTAATGAAAATATTGAGTTAGCCTTATTCATTCTGTCTTGTTTTATAAAGCTAATGTCTCCATCTTTAGATAAATAAGACAAGTTTGACTTGAGGAGTAAGATGATCATTATGTTGTAAAGGCTAACTATCTATGGCCTCAAAGCTTTTCTTTTTGAATGAACGAGGTTTATCGATATCGTTTGCTGCTTTGGATCATGTATTTGCATATATAATTTTAATTTTGTTTGCATTTTTTTCTTTTCTTCCTCATGCTCCTAATAATGATAACAAATAATGAATACAGAAAAAAAATTGTCTCTACGACATCCTTATAGGACTCGTTCCCAAGCTAGGATCATGGATGAAATAGAATAAACTCAAGAGTTGAAGGATGAAGTGAATCAGCTCAGAAAGCAAATGTCTAAGATGATGGAGATGCTACAGTCCATGGAAAATAGAAGGAACACAGATGGGAGTCCCTCAGTGGCAAACGAAGGACATCTGGCCACGCCTCTTCACCTGTCCAGTTTTACTTCAATTCCTCTACAATACCAAGGCTTTAATCCTTAAGGGGTTGTGATGCCACTCACCATTTATCCAAACAACACCACTCAACCCTTGGTCACCAGTTCGCAGGAAAACTAGGTGCCATCATTCCCACCATATGGTCTCCCTCCAAGATATGTACCACCATTAGCCGCCAACCCCCTTGATAATACCCCCCAGCGGTAACGCTAACTTCAAACCAGCTAAACACTTCTCAAACCTAAGTCACTCAGCCAAATGTCAGTGAAGCCATGCCAACACAGCACCCATTCCCTTTCTTTATCCCACCATATAGTCTCCCTTCCGGATTTGTACCACCACAGGCCTCCAATCCCTCTGATGGCAACATGCCTGCTTCAACTTCATTAAGCACAGCCCAACCACATGCTTATTACCTTGGTGCTAGTGGAATCCCACCTGTGCAACATCTTGTTCCTACTTTCATGCCACAATATCCAACGAATTCTTCTGCTAAAAATCCTCAGTCCAAAGAGAAGTTTGAAATTCTTGAAGAGAGATTACGAGCCATAGAAGGAGCAAGTGGCTATGGTCTTTTAGATGCCTCAGAGCTCTGTCTTGTTCCGGATGTGGTGATTCCCCCAAAGTTTAAAGTCCCAGATTTCAACAAATATAAGGGAACCACTTGTCCAAAGAACCATCTAACCATGTACATCCGTAAGATGGCTTCTCATGCACATGATGACAAGTTGCTAATCCATTTTTTCCAAGACAGCTTAACTGGGGCAGCTTCGAATTGGTACATACATCTTGAGCGGGCCCATATAAGGAGTTTCAAGGATTTAACTGATGCTTTCTTGAAGCAGTATAAGTATAACATCGATATGGCACCTGATAGACTACAATTGCAGAATATGACTAAGAAAGATGTTGAAACCTTTAAAAAATATGCTCAGCGGTGGAGAGAAATAGCTGCTCAGGTAGAGCCCCCATTGATAGAAAGAGAAATGGTGGCCACGTTCATCGACACTCTACAATCACCTTTTTATGACAAAATGATAGGGAGTGTGTCATCAAATTTTTTGCACATGGTCATCATTGGAGAAAGAGTTGAGGGAGGAATGAGAAGTGGGAAGATAGTTGAAAGTTCAACAGGGACATTTAATGCCAAGAGGCCCCCAACATGGAAGAAAAGGAAAGGATAAACTCATGCTGTTATTTTTTGTCAAAGAAGCTTTACTCAAAGGAAACATAACCAATCACCTAGCAATACTCAACCATCCTTCCAACCTCCCTACATACCTTACAACCCATACTTTGCTCATGTCTCCCAAGTTCCATATCCCCAACCTTACCACCCGTATGTTGCCAATGCTTCACAAGCTCATTACCCCCAGCTTCACCACCCAATGATACCTTACCAGACATCATCCCCCACTCAACACCAAACACCCTCTGCCTTACCGCCTCAAACAGCTCAACTATGGACCCAAAATCCGAACACAAACTAAAGAAGACCACCAAATAACCAAGAAAGGAAATTTGTCCACTTCGACCCAATTCCCATGACCTACACTGAGTTACTACCCCAACTCATGTGTAACTCTCTCTTGGCTCCTTGCCCGATGAAGCCATTAGAACCCCCATACCCTAAAGGTTTTGACCCAAATGCCAAGTGTGATTACCATGCAGGGGTCGTAGGGCATTCCACAGAGAATTACAAAGTGCTGAAATTTAAGGTGCAAGATCTAATCAACGTCAAATGGTTGAATTTCAAGCCAAATACCCCTAGTGTGGGCCACAACTCTTTGCCTAATCATGGGAATCCTACAGTTAATGTTATAGAGGAGTGCTCTGTCCAGCAGCTTATAAGACGAGTGGCAGATGTCAAAACCCCCATGAGGGTCTTTTCTAAAGAGCTATGCAAATCTGGGATGATGGAAGCTCATATTAAAGAAAAAGGGGGCGACAAATATGAAATAATGTGCAATCTCCATGGAAATGTGGGGCATTCTATTGAGGAATGTGGTAAGTTCAGACAAATGCTCCAAGATCTAATGGACATGCAATTAGTGCAAATAGGTCCTCTATGTGACAATGGTGGCATAAGCATGGTGGATGAGTATGCTATTCCACAATTGCAAAAAGGTCAAGCCATAAACTCTCTAGTCCCTTCCATTACAAGTCCGGATATCAAACTGTTGGTTATCTATTACACTGAAGTTGCAGCTGCACCATCTCCATGTGGCCCAAGGCCCATCACTATTCAAGTTCCTAGCCCTTTTCCATTCAAAAACACAAGGGCAGTACCGTGGAATTATGATGTGCAAATCCTTGGAAGCAATCCCACAAATGATCAACCAAAAGTTTCATCTTGTCCGACCTCTGTTGTCACTAATATATCAGGGATCGGAGGGATGACACGAAGTGGTCGCATTTATACTCCGAAAGAGCTGCAAAAAGGGCAAGAAGAAAAAGAAATAAAAAGAAACTGTAAGGGGAAGAGCAAGGTAGGAGAGACTTCTATGGGAAATGATGTGAAAGCAAAAGAAGAATTGACAAAGCTAAATGAGTATAAGAATGAGGTATCTGATGAAGAGGCCTGTGAATTTTTGAAGTTCATCAAGCAAAGTGAATACAAAGTGGTAGATCAGTTGAATCGCACCCCTGCAAGGATATCACTCTTGTCCTTATTGATGAATTCTGAGCCGCACAGAAAAGTATTGATGAAGATACTAAATCAAGCCCATGTTTCTCATGACATTATAGTTGACAAGTTAGACAGTATTATTAGCAACATTACTGCTGATAATTATGTCACTTTCACTGATGATGAAATACCTGCTGAAGGAATGAGATACAATAAGGCGCTACACATTTCTGTCAAATGCTAAGAGCATATAATGGCTAGAGTGCTCATTGACAATGGTTCCTCTTTGAATGTATTGCCAAAATCAGCTCTCTTCAAGTTGCCTTTTGATGGGACTTACATGAAACTAAGTATAATGATCGTGAGAGCTTTTGATGGGACCTGGAGAGAAGTAATAGGAGAAATTAAGATCCCAGTTCAAATTGGACCTACTATCTTTCATATACTCTTCTAGGTGATGGACATCACACCAACTTACAATTGTCTCTTAGGACGACCTTGGATTCATTCTGTTGGAGCCGTGCCATCCATATTGCATCAGAAAGTGAAGTTCATAGTTGGCAGTAGGTTGGTAATCGTTTCAGGTGAGGAAGACCTGTTAGTGAGTAAACCACTATCAACCCCGTACATTGAAGCTGTAGAAGAAGCTCTTGAAACTGCATTCCAAGCACTGGAGATTGTTAATACCACTTATGTGGAAGAAAGAGCTCAAATTTTAAAGCCACAGCCATCTAATGCATCCATGATGATGGTTAAGGTCATGCTTGAAAGAGGATATCAATGTGGAAGGGTACTAGGAATGAACAAACAAGGCATTATGAAGTTCCTACAACCCTGTGAAAATAAAGACAGGTTCGGGCTAGGATATAAACCCACCAAAGCTGATAAGAGAAGGGTTATAGAAGAGAAAAAAGAAAGGAGGTTGGCTCGATTAGAAAATCGAGAGCCTAAAGTTGAGGAAATCCCTATCTGTGACATCCGTCAAAGCTTTCGAAGTGCAGGATTGGTGTTTCTGAACCAAGTGACTGCTATCGAAGATGATCAACCCATCAATCATGGTGTCAACTTGGTGTACCCTTGTTCCCCAGATACAGAGCTCAACAATTGGGAGTTCGTTGATTTTCCCATGACCTTTGGAACTGATTCAAAGTAATTCTGTAATTTTAATCCTTTAGCTCTACCCAAGGGTTTAGGAAGATATGTTGTAAAAGCGGGCTCACATGTTTCCATTTTAATATTTACTATCAATAAATGCACTTTCAAATTATCTTGCCATTTTTTTTCTTTCTTTTCTTTTTAACTTTTTGCCCGACCATTACATTAACCTTTATTCATTACTTCTTTTTATTTGTGTTAATACCAATAAATGCAGATCTGAAAGTGACTCTCTTGAAAATGACAATGCTATGACCCCATTATATGATTTTGACTATCCCATTAATCATGTTGATGAGGATAATGATGACAATTGGGAACCCTCTCCTGAGTTAATGAGATTAATGGAGCAAGAGACCAAAGAAATTTAACCTCATGAAGAGCCAACTGAAGTGATTAATTTAGGGTCGGAAGATGATAAAAAAGAAGTAAAAATTGGCACTTCCATGAAAGAAGATGAGCGAAGCAAGTTGGTCAGGCTCTTATCTGATTATTGCGATATTTTCGCATGGTCATACCAAGATATGCCCGGACTAGATGCTAGCATGGTTGAACATAAATTGCCATTAAAACCAGAATATCCTCCCGTCAAGCAAAAGTTGAGATGAATGAAGCCAGAGATGTCACTAAAAATTAGAGAAGAGGTTAAAAAGCAGTTTGATGTAGGTTTCCTTACTGTCGCAAAGTACCCTCAATGGGTCGCCAACATTGTTCCTGTCCCGAAGAAAGATGGGAAGGTACGAATGTGCGTTGACTATAGAGATCTGAATAGGGCTAGCCCTAAGGACAACTTTCCACTACCTCACATAGATGTACTGGTGGACAACACTGCTCAACATTCATCATGGATGGTTTCTCAGGATACAATCAGATCAAGATGACACTTGAAGACATGGAGAAGACCACATTCATCACTCTATGGGGAACTTTTTACTACAAAGTAATACCTTTTGGATTGAAGAATGCAGGAGTAACTTATCAAAGGGCAATGGTAACTTTGTTCCATGATATGATGCATAAAGAAATAGAAGTTTACGTGGATAACATGATTACTAAGTCTAGAACAGAAGAAGATCATGTTGTTAATTTGCAAAAGCTCTTTGAACATTTGAGAAAGTTCAGGCTCAGACTAGATCCTACTAAATGCACTTTTGATATAAGATCAAGCAAGCTTTTGGGGTTTGTGGTTAGCCAAAAAGGGATAGAAGTTGATCCAGACAAAGTTCGAGCAATCATAGAGATGCCACCTCCTCGCACTGAAAAGGAAGTTTGAGGGTTTTTGGGGAGATTGAACTATATTGCTAGATTTATATCCCAATTGACTGCAACGTGCGAACCAATTTTTAAGTTACTACTTAAAAACCAGACCGTAGAATGGAATGAAGATTGTCATGCAGCATTTGAGAAGATCAAGTAGTATCTGCAAGAACCTCCAGTTTTGGTACCTTCAATGCCAGGAAGACCTCTTATCATGTACTTGATTATATTAGATGAATCCATGGGTTGTGTACTGGGGCAGCATGATGAAACTGGTAGAAAAGAACATGCCATCTATTACTTGAGTAAGAAGTTTACTAACTATGAGGCAAAATACTCATTGTTGGAACGCACGTGTTGTGCCTTGGCATGGGCGGCCCACCGTTTAAGGCAGTACATATTGAGTTACACCACTTGGTTAGTGTCCAAAATGGACCCAATCAAGTACATCTTTGAAAAGTCTGCTCTCACGGGGAGGATTGTATGTTGGCAAATTCTGCTATCAGAATATGACATTGTCTATATCACCCAAAAGACAATAAAAGGCAGCGCCCTTGCAGAATTCTTGGCCAGTCAACCTGTGGAGGAATATAGGTCTATGCAGTGTGAATTCCCTGATGAAGATATAATGGCTTTATTTGGAGAAGAAGAATCCCTGAAAAAAGAAAAATGGACTTTGTTGTTCGATGGAACTTCCAATTCACTGGGGCATGGAGTTGAAGCTATACTAATTTCACCTAAGAACAATTTCATCACAATCACTGCTAGACTGTGCTTTGATTGTACAAATAATGTAGCTGAATATGAAGCATGTGCCATGGGAATCCAAGCAGCAATAGAATCAAAGGCAAAAGTTCTTGAGGTATACGGGGACTCCGCCTTGGTCATTCATCAACTAAAGGGAGAATGGGAGACACGAGATGCCAAATTAATCCCTTATCATGCTTACCTCAAGAAGTTGATTGAACAACTTGACAAAGTCACATTCCATCATGTCCCTCGGGAAGACAATCAGTTGGCTGATACTTTAGCCACATTATCATCAATGTTCAAAGTAAACCATGATAGGGACTTGCCACTTATAAAATTGGAAAGTCGTGACCAACCGGTATATTGTCAAATGGTAGAAGTGGAGCCAGATGAGAAACCATGGTATCATGACGTCAAATGCTTTATCCAGAGTAGAGAATACCCTCTAAATGCTTTAGAAAATGACAAAAGAACCCTCAGAAGACTCGCAATGGGTTTCTTTCTTAATGGGGAAGTGCTTTATAAGAGGAATCACGATATGGTGCTGTTAAGATGTGTTGATGCAACGGAGGCAGAGAAAATCATTAGAGATGTTCATGAAGGTTCTTTTGGAACTCATGCAAATGGGCACGTAATGGCAAGAAAGATCCTAAGGGCTGGGGTACTATTGGTTGACAATGGAAACTGATTGCTTTAATTATGTAAAGAAGTGCCATAAATGCCAGACATATGCTGACAAGGTTCACGCACCACCAGTACCTTTGAATGTTTTAACAGCACCTTGGCCATTTTCAATATGGGGAATGGATGTCATAGGGCCAATGAACCGAAGGCCTCAAATGGACATCACTTTATTCTTGTTGCAATTGATTACTTCACAAAATGGGTTGAAGTTACTTCTTATGCCAATGTCACCAGAAGTGTAGTGATCAGATTTGTCAAAAGGAGTTGATTTGTCGTTATGGTTTGCCAAGCAAGATCATCATTGATAATGCCACTAATCTAAACAATAAGATGATGAAAGATATGTGTGAGAGTTTCAAAATTGAACACCACAATTCTTCACCTTATCGCCCTAAAATGAATGGGGCAGTTGAGGCAGCAAACAAGAACATCAAGAAGATTATCCAGAAGATGGTTGTAACATACAAAGATTGGCACGAAATGCTACCATTTGCATTGCATGGCTATCGTACGTCCGTTCGTACTTCAACTGGGGCAACCCCTTTCTCTTTGGTTTATAGAATGGAAGCAGTACTCCCTATTGAAGTGGAAATTCTATCATTAAGAGTGCTGATGGAGACAGGATTAGAAGAAGCTGAATGGGTCCAGACTCGACTTGATCAATTGAACCTCATTGAAGGAAAGAGATTAGCTGCACTGTGTCATAGCCAGCTTTACCAGAAGAGAATGATGAAAGCTTATGCAAAAAAGGTGCGTCCCCGACAGTTTCAAGAAAGAGATCTAGTACTTAAGAAGATTCTTCCCATTCAAAAGGATCATCGAGGAAAATGGACTCCAAACTATGAAGGGCCTTATGTTGTAAGAAGGGCTTTCTCGGGAGGAGCCTTGATTCTCACAAACATGGATGATGAAGATTTACCACGTCCCGTAAATTCAGATGTAGCCAAAATGTACTATGCTTAAAAAAGAAAAATGGCTCGCTAGGTTGAAAACCTGAAAAGGCGACCTAAGCAAAAGTTAGAGCGACCCGCTAAGTTGAAAACTTGAAAGAGCGACCTAGGCAAAAGTTAGGGTTTTAAAAAAAATGGTACTTGACACATCCGAAGAAGTGGATTTGCCTGAAGTCACAAACTAGGGCAGTTTAAGTTTATTTGGGCCAAACTGGGGCAGTTTGAATATATGAAGTCTTGTTAGGAAACACTTCTAATATATGAAGCTGGATCAAATCATATTCTTCGAAACAAACAAATGGATGTTTAAGGTTGTATGCATGGGAAATTAGCACTGGTCATCCAAGAGAACACCACTGAAGAGCTGGAAAACTCCATTCCGACATCTCTTTTGTAAACTTGTCAATTATGATCCCTTTTGTACTCTGTTTCTTGTACTGTTTTTTTCTATAATAATAATCTTTTTTTGTTGCAACCCATTGTTGATCTAATCTGCATTTTTCATGATAGTTTTTTATTGGGATGTGAAACATGCGACAATATTGCAAAAACATTCAGATTTGCTTTAACAATATCGAAAGGTCATGGGAAACGCAATGAAGTCCTAATAAGGGTATTAATGAGAAAAGAAAGGATGACATGACAAATCATAAAGCAAATCAACGTATTTTGTTACTGTTTGACCATGATCCTCTTGTGGAAAAAGTCCTTAAGGGTTGTGGAACCAAAGCTCTAATGTGCAAAAAAAAAAAAAACAAAAAACAAAAAAAAAAAAAAAAAAAAAACAAAAAACAAAAAAAAAAACTAAATTTGCTTACTCAATTTGTTCATGAGAATCTCTACAGTAGGGCATTCATTGCATCATGCACCATCTCTGACATCACATCCATTGTAAAATCATTGCTTTTAGTTTCCGGGTCCCTGCGCCCATTGTCTTTAGTTTCTAGCTCCCCACGCCCCTTACCTTTTCATTTGCGGGTCGTCGTTGGTTCAAAGGACTTTTAATAAAATTCAAAAAAAAAAGGAGGAAAAGGAAAAGGGAAAAGAAAAGAGAGAAAAAAGAGAGGTTGAATTTTTCAAAAAAAAAAGCAAACACAGATTAGACAAAAATAAAAAAAATAAAAAAATAATGCTTTCAAAGATTATCTGCCCTAGTATTGCTTTTAGTTCCCGGGTCCTCATACCCATCGCTTCCAAGATAAGTCAAGGTCTTACACCTATTGCCTTTCAATTCTCTGGTTCTCGCACCTATCGTTTTCACAGCAAGTCAGGGCCTTGTGCCCATTGCCTTTAAGTTTTCTGTCCAGCTTCGATGGGCACCCTACCTCACAAGCTATTTGCTGTTTACTTTTCCGTCCAGCTTCGATGGGCACCCTACCCCATAAGCTGTTTGTTGTTTACCTTTCTGTCCAGCTTCGATGGGCACCCTACCCCACAAGCTGTTTGTTATTTATCTTTCTGTCCAGCTTCGACGGGCACCCTACCCCACAAGCTCTTTTACCTTTCTGTCCAGCTTCGATGGGCACCCTACCCCACAAGTTGTTTGTTATTTACCTTTTTGTCCAGCTTCAAGGGGCACCCTACCCTACAAGTTGTTTGTTGTTTACCTTTCTGTCCAGCTTTGATGGGCACCCTACCCCACAAGCTGTTTGTTGTTTTTTGTCCAGCTTCGAGGGGCACCCTACCCCACAAGCTGTTTGTTGTTTACCTTTCAGTCCAGCTTCGATGGGCACCCTACCCCACAAGCTGTTTGTTATTTACCTTTCTGTCCAGCTTCGATGGGCACCCTACCCCACAAGCTATTTGTTATTTACCTTTCTGTCCAGTTTTGACGGGCACCCTACCCCGCAAGCTCTTTTACCTTTCTGTCCAGCTTTGATGGACACTGATGACTACATAGATTGTAGTTATTTGTACCCTATCTTTGTGCTAAAATGAATGCTTGGTCCTTGTTTATAATGCATATTAGAGGGTTTTGTACTTATATTTGATATATTCTAATTCTGAACCTCTCTTGTATGTTTTATAGCAAAACTATGTTTAATTATTATGAATTGAGTATATTTATATATGTTACTGATTTGGTATATTCTCTATGTTAGGAGGGGCTCCAAACAAGGTTAAATATGGAGCAAATGAGCTTAAAGAGGAAGAGAAGCCAAATCGCCATTTCCCACATACCACAATGTATTTGTTATTTTTTCACAAGTCCATACTTGGACCGAGGCGAGAGGGCAGCGGGCGCAGATAAGTGAGCGCCGCGACGCACGTACCGACCCATTACCCGGCGCGCATATGTGGGGGCCGCGGCTCTGAGGCGGCTGCTAAGCCTATAAATAGATTTTCATGCGTTTTTCTCTAATTCTCTCTCAGTTTTTCTCCGTTCTGGCCATTTGGCCATTTCTAATTTTTATGTTTTGATAGTTTTTCTTAGTTTAGGTTAGTTTTAAGTTAGATAGCTTGGCTAGATCTTCATTGCTGGTGGATTGGAGCAAAGGATTAAAGGATTGAAGGAGGATTCAAGCTTCAGAGACAAATCAATGAGCTTCTTTCTCTCTTTTCCCTTTCTCTCTTCTCTTCCTTATCTTTTATATAGCTAAGCTTTGTTTAGGATACTTTGAATCCTTTTATTTATATTAATGATTTGTTTTTCTCTGAGTTTGTGTGGATGTTTGATTATGGTTCAATCATATATGTGTTTAATGCTTGTTCTTGGCTGATCACTGATTGCATGATCTTAATATTGGCAAATGAACTAGACATAGCGATTTGTTGATATGGATATGGTGTGATTGATATATGTTTGCTGATAATAAGGTAGAAATATACCTATTGGCCATGTATAATGTGTGATTGAGAATAGATCGTTCATGAGTGGAAGTTGCTCTAGCTCTCAAGGAAACTTAGTGAGTTAGACAAGTAGAAACCAGGGTTGATTGACCTAGACATAGGCTTTTGACTAATGAAGATTCTCAAGCTGACCTAATCAATGCATTTATGTTTATGAGGGGAATTGCATGTTGTTGATAGATGTAGGGGGTGAAGGAGGATTTCCACCAAACCTAACCGCTTTTAGGTTTATTACTTTTGTAGGTTAGATTGTCTAGAATTGATTAAACTATTGGTTCGTACTTTAGCTTTATATCGTAATATCCTCGTGGGAACGAACTTTTACTCTATATCTGTATTACTTGAGCGATCCGTGCACTTGCGGTAGCAATCAGACACCCTACCCCACAGGCTGTTTGTTATTTACTTTTTTGTCCAGCTTCAAGGGGCACACTACCCCACAAGCTGTTTGTTGTTTACCTTTCTGTCCAGCTTCGATGGGCACCCTACCCCACAAGTTGTTTATTTTTTTTGTCCAGTTTCGAGGGGCACCCTACCCCACAAGCTGTTTGTTATTTACCTTTCGGTCCAGCTTCGATGGGCACCCTACCCCACAAGTCGTTTGTTATTTACCTTTATGTCCAAATTTTCGACAGCACGCTACCCCGCTTAGCTCTTTTTTTCTTCTGTCCCGGCCGATGGGCACCCTACCCCACAAGTCAAGTTTGTTGTTTACCTTCTGTCTTTCGATGGGCACCCTACCCCACAAGCTTTTTGTCATGTTTACCTTCTGTCGGTTTCAATGAATACCAATTCCCCAAGCTTTTTATCTTTTCTGTCAAGCTTCGACGGATGCCCGACTCCGTAAGCTTTGTGTCTTTCTTTTTAAGTTTTCTGTCAAGTTTCAGCAGATACCCAACTCTGTAAGCTTTTTACTTTTCTATCAAGCTTCAGTGGATACCTACTCATAAGCTTTTACTTTTCACTTTTATACCCGACTCAAAGTTTTTCTCATAAGTTTCAATGGATACCCATTCCATGCTTTTTACCTTTCTTGTTTTTATTTCTGTTGTATTTTGCATCAATCTACACACTCTAAAAAAAAGGGAAAGAGAAAAAATTAAAATTTTCATAGACAAAATTGAATCAATTCCTTTGCTTTTCATTTAATTTAAATGTAAAGCAAAAGGGGCAGCTGTTGATACCCAATTTTGTTTATAAAATTTTTATTTTTACTGTTTAATAAAAAACTAATGAGTTTGTATTAATTGATGTTTATTTTAATGTTTTGAACTTTTTTTTTGTTTTGTTTGTAAAAATAAAAATAAAAAAAATCTTTTTATAATAATAAAAAATAAAAATGCACCTAGTGTAAAATAAAAAATAAAAAAATAAAAAAATAAAAAAAACAAAATCAAACAAAATAAAAGAAAAGGAAAGACATGTGGAGTGGTTGGGCATAAAGCCAAAGATGTTGCAATCATCTAATATAGAGTTAAATTTTACAACATTATTCAACCTAATCAAAATGGCAGCTTCTACTTTCAACTGTAATTGAAATGGCAGTTTCTCCTTTTTAGCTGTAAAGGATAATATTTTCTTTCTCCATTTGACTCCCACTGTCTCCCAACCATCGAAGATGGAGAGAAAATTTTGAAGGCTTGATATTATAAATCTCAAGGACATCACACAAAGAGAAACACGGAGAAATTCCAGAGACAAAGATCAAGAAACACAGAGAGGAATTCCCCGAAGAAACATCTCCCAGATAGAGATCAAAATCACAAAAAATTTTCTTCACACATAGGCCTAAATCACTTCTGCCACGCCTCATCACCCATCAACCATAACAACCAAAACACCGCCATCCATTTTCATCATCCTCCATTCTCAGGATCATTACTGAACATCACCCCACACTACTTTGCACCACCACGTGACTCACGCCTCATCACCCTCAACCACCACCAACGATCACCAACCCTAATTTCATCACCATCTTCCATTACAAAGACACACCCCACAATAACCCATCCAAAATTTTCTCTTAAACAAATTATCAAACACTTCATGTGCACTAATTTAACAACACAAAGATCCACCATCAATCTTCACCCTTATCCTCACCACCGATGAACGCACGGCCAACAACCATATTCCATCACCATAGCATCTCCAATCATCACCCTTCATCACCAATAACCCGTAAACCATCCCTACAAAATCCACATCCCACTTTGCATCACGGACCCATCATAAAAAAAACCATTAACGAGAATCACCACAAACTTGCAAGACCACCTCCCTTGTTTTGCCAAAATCATCACCACTCCACTCACGTAACCGGGCAGTAGTGACTCGACTCGCCTCTCGTCCAACAACTCCACCACGTAGAGCCGCAACAGCAGCACCCCGTGATCCTGCTCCGTGCGCGACTAGCACCCACAAACCCCTCTCTGCAGCGTCTTGTCTCAGATCTGTGAGCCACCATCCAAATCCGTGAGTCACCACCGTGCGGAAACGAACCCAAATCTGCTCCCTCTTCGTTCGTAACCGTGCTCCTATGTTGCGATCCAGACTGCGCGAAAACGAGCCCAGCCGCTGCGTCGCTCCTCTAGTCTTGAGCCTACCTGCAACGTTTCAAAGAAAGAAAGAAGAAAATACCCCATTGTAAGCTTTGTTTTGCTGCTTTTGTGATTTAGTTTTGATAAAATGAATAAATAAAAAATTAAAAGAGGGGTAGAAAACAAGTTTCGGACAGAGACCACTTTCGTGTGGTTGTACCTTCTTTTTTTTGACATTTGAATAAATAATTAATAAAAAAAGAGAAAAGTTAAAATATATATAAAAAGGTGAAACCACTTTCACGTGGTTGTCTGCCACTTTCCCTTTTAAAAAAAACATTTGAATAAAATTAATTAATAAAAAAAATAAGAAGAAAAAATATAAAATGATGAAGAATAAGTTTTGGGACAAAATATCACTTTGACGTGGTTAGTCCTTACCCTTTTTTTTACCTAGATCATAGTGTAATAATGTGTTTTTTGTGTAATTATTTGCTTGTTTTTGTGCATTTAAAAAAAATAAAAAATATATTTTAATCAATGCAATGACCAATTATGATGATTGAATAGCGAATATTACTTCATTGTCGTTTGGATTATAAGAGTTTATTGAGTAGCCTGATGCTAACTTGAACCTGTACAAGAATGAATTTAGTTTCAAATAAAATTTCTTTTCAAAAATCTTTTTCTTGATTAAAATTAATCAACTTACAATCATTTTCTAAAGAACTACGTGACTTTGAATTTTCCATTGCACCAGGGGATACGTAGGAGCAGAAATTTATTTCTGTCAAGTTAAAAAAATAAATTTTCACAATTTGGTTATTCCCTTTCTTTCTTTTAAAATAAAAATAAAAAAGTTAGTTATAAATTCTTTTTCTAAAAATGGGGTAAAAATAAATATATTTGAGATTATTAAATTTTGCATAACTAACATAAGGTACCATTCTTAGAATGGGAGGTGTAGGGTGCTAACACCTTCCCTACCTGTAATCGACTCTCGAATCCAAACTCATTTTTTAAAAGACCAGTTGTCCTAATTAAAGGATTTTTCTAATGTTTTCCCAATTCAAATAAACATGGGTGGCGACTCCATTGATTTTTCTAAAAGCGAATCTTTTATTTTTCGGTCGTCCCGTCGCGATCCTGATTACGATAAAGTTAAAATGACTCTTACATCATTAAATAACTTTTTGTTAATTTTTTTCACAAAATATATCGTTGAATTAAAATTTCCTGTTATATAAATTATATTTATAAAATTTTACATTAATTCAAAATTATTTAGTACTTCATTGATATATATTAAGATCAACGTACTATATGCTTTTGAAATATATAAAAAAATCATTTGATTACATTTTTATTAATGTTTAATATTTTCAATATTTGATACAATTAATCAAGGTGGTGGATAATTACAAATCAATAGTTGGATCGATAAAAATCACATTCTATAAAATGTTATTAAATAGTGTAAGTATATCAAATCTTGTACCAGGTATGTTAGATTCCTCCTCCTCCTCCTCCTCTCTCTCTCTCTCTCTCTCTCTATATATATATATATAATACTGTATACAAGCCACTAAAATTGAGTTAGTGATAAAGGGCCTAAATAGTTTGTATGAAGTTATAACTATATAGTGTATTATAAACGTTGCTAGAATTAACTTAATTCAATGTATCTAAGCTATTTAATGTAATTATAAAAAATAAAATAAAGTGATTAAAATATTTTTGCGTTCAAATAATTGAATTATTGAAATGAAAAATAGTAACAAACACCATATTATTAGAAATATTTTAATAAATAATGGTTAGAACATACTTTTAAAATATAATGCTATTAAATATATTAATAACTATTTAAAATATAACTAAATATTGGTTAAAATGTATTTTTGTGTGGAGAATTAATTAAAAATATTATTAATAATTACTATTATTAATTAATTGTATGTATAAATATAAAAGGTTAAACTAAACAATTTTAGTCCCCATATAGTTTCATCCAATTTAAATTTTGGTTCACGTAGTTTTATTTATTAGATATTGATCTTTATATTTTCAATTTTTTTGGTTTTGTTCCTTACTGGATAGTCACAGGTTTGGTAGACCCATGAACATGACCAAACTTACATACTCAACATTAGAAAATTGGAGGAGGATCCTCTAAAGTAATTTATCGGCAAGTAAGCATCTATCAACCATTGATAAATGGGCCCACTCATTTATTAATGATTGATAGATGCTTACTTGCCCATAAATTACTTTAGAAGATCCAAATCCTAGAAAATTGGTTTGGTTCGGGCTTCCAAATTAAATCAAGTTGAAGAATGCATAACAAGATCACTATTGTGGGTCGGGTCTCAGGTTAGTAAAGCAACCTGACCAATACCTTTTAAGATATTAGAAAATAATCATCTTACATTTTTTTTATGGTGTAAGTACTGTACACACCTTTTTTAAGGGTGTGTGATTGAAAAAAAAATGATAAGAAAAAATAAATATAATGAATGATATTAAATGAGGTGTGAAAAGGAATGTATCTACTATTTGTGGTAAGGATATAAGAATTGTAAGATATGTTGCTTTAACAATGTGTTTCATTAGCACTTTGAGAGAAAATTGGAAAGTCTCTTAATGTCTCACATACTCTCACTCTCACATAATTATTTGCCTTTACCTAACCCTAAGCTTCTTAAATTCAGATTCTCTCCAGTAGGAGCTGCTGGGCAGCTCCCTGTTGCAACATCTAGACCATTTTTTTTTCATCTAATGGTCAGTATTTTTTTTTTTACTTTTTAATATTAAAAATATTTTTTAATATTAAAAAATACTGACAATTAGATAAAAAATAAATAGTCCAGATGTTGCAGCAGGAAGCCAAATCCAAGCT
Source organism: Ormosia semicastrata (assembly GCA_029884595.1). NCBI lineage: Eukaryota > Viridiplantae > Streptophyta > Magnoliopsida > Fabales > Fabaceae > Ormosia > Ormosia semicastrata. The sequence goes on along the minus strand of JAQQTO010000057.1, from coordinate 51,142,073 downwards.
TCTTCCTTCTTCACTTTCCCTCATCTAACGCCAATGGTGTCACGCTTATCAGCCCAAGTTATCGACGGTAAGCATGAGCGTCTTCTCTCCCTTCATTCAAGTTCTGCATTCAATTAAGCCCTTGTTCTCACTCAATCCCTCGTCCCATTGTAGTGTTGTGTGCTTGCTGAAGTGCTCTCCACAATCACCATGAACCACCTCCACTGCAACCCTCCACCACGAACCTATACCAATAGACCCATAAGCCTTCTTCACCACCCATTAGCGTCCCTTGACCAGAAAATCGTACCTTCCAGCCATCACCTAAAACAAAACCTCCATTGAACCACCCACTAGTCACCACAAGGTCACAGTCCAAGCCTCACACCACTACACCGTCCCCTATAACATCCTTTGCCACAAAACACCGTCGTATTGCTGTGACAGTGCCACGCCACGCCACCCTTTCCACTCCTCCTTACAGCTAAGTGTTAAGTCCATTTGATGGTTCCTTATGTCTCAATCCCTCACCCTGTTATATTTTTTAATTTTTTTTTAATTTTTTATAGATGTTGCAAAAACAAAAAAGACTGACCCAATAACTTAATCCGAACTAACCTAGATTTGTCTGGTTAGTTTAGTCTGGGTTGAGCAGAAAACTTTTCTAAACCTGATCCACCCCAACTTCTAGTTGTTTGATCGATTTGGACACAATTTTTTCTTCAACCTAACCCGACTAGACCTATGTTCTCCACTTCTTGCTATTGTGGTATTGGTTGTTACATTTCTCACTTATTTGGGATTTAATTTTTATAATTTCAATTTATAAAGGTATTAATTTTTATTTTTATTTATTAAGAATTGAATTTTATAATTTTAAATTATTTAGTTAGAATAAAACTTGGTTTCAACATTTAATTTTAACTCTTGTCTCAAATCTCATTTAATTTTTTTATGTGTCATTTAACTCAATTAAATAAAATTAAAAATAATAAATAAAAAATTAAATGAAATTGAAAGTAAGAATTAAAATAAAAAATTAAAGTCAAATTTTATTCATTTAGTTATTAATTCTTAAGAAAACAAAATTCAAATTGATGAAATTATAAAAATCAAAATCAAAATAATAAAATTATAAGGACGAAAATTCGGAGCGAGTATGGCAGACGCTGGTTGACGACGTTGACGTCTGTACTCACTCGCGCGCATACGCTCATGTCTGAGTGTGTCTCCTTACCTCCTCTTCCACGCTATTTTTCTTCCTTCCTTCCTAACTAACCCTAACCCTAACCGTAAAACTTCACCCGTCTCACTCTTAAAACCCTAACCCTAACGATTCAATCAAATGGAGTCACAGCAGAGCAGCAATCTATTCGAGACGGCTTCGCAACCCGACACGGCCAACGACGCCTACACCTTCCTCGAATTCAACACTCAGGCCGACGACGATTTCGACTACCCCGTCTTCCGCGACCCCATTCGGTCGTGGCCCACTCCCTCTGATTCGCTGCCCGAGCCCTCCGAACGAGGCACCGGCTCCGATCACCACTCCGATGCCTCGCCCGTTTCGGGAACCGCCGCGAAGGCCCGGACAGCCGGGTCGGGGGTGGACGCCCTCGCGGCCGGGGTGAGCGGGTTGAATTTTGAGGACGCTGGCGGCGACGATGAGAATTACGAGTATGGCAAAGGGGGTTTCACTGAACATGCTTGCCGGTATTGTGGGGTGTCCAATCCAGCTTGTGTTGTGAGGTGCAACGTGCCGTCTTGTCGCAAATGGTTCTGCAATTCGAGAGGGAACACCTCGGGCTCGCATATCGTAAACCACCTGGTGAGTTGTTATTGGCAGCATTTGCCTTTCTATGGACTTGGGTGTTTAGAAATTGAGGATTATGGGATACGTGATGTTAAGATATCTGCTAGTGAAATTAGGCGAAGTGATAAACTTTTATAAGTCGGTGATAGTAGGGAATTTTCTAGTTTTGATTGTTCAATAAGTAAAGCAATGCTATGGCTTGAGCCATTATTATCAATGTTTTTCTGGATTTTTTTGCCTTCACAAAAGTCAGTTTTTATGTTTATTAAGTTGGAGTCGACGTCAGAGAGGTTCTATGTATGCTTTTGTTGATGTTAGGGGTGAAAAGCGGGTACGCTTGTAGATTATTTGTGGACTACCTGAAAGCTGTTAGTTTGTAACAAATCTGTAATACCAGTAACCACTCTATAGCTAGAAATGTGAAATAATGGCCAGCACTCTTGTTTGTGGAAGCAGCATATGATTCATTATGTTATTTCGTCTGGAATCTAGTATGATAAGAAAAATGAAGTCATTGAGTGATAATAAAGTACGTAAGCTGTTACTTGATGGTGATGTACCACACATGAGGTGTTGAGAGCTCCTGCAACTTGGGTTTAGTGTGTGTTTGGATTAACTTATTTTGTGTATAAAACAGCTTATATTCAAAAGTTCCCTGAGAGAGCTTTTGAAAAATAAGCTAGAGAAATAATCTAATCCAAACATGCCTTTAAACCCTGAACACGACAAAATGTACCCTCTCCTCGGTCCTTGTATATGAAAAAAAGTGCCAGTGCTTGCTTGTTCTTAATCAATTCACAGTAAAGATATGTTAGCAACACTGGATGAGTTTGACAAAGAATCCTGAAATCAGTTGATTTACTTAACTGCGTTTGTAGTTGATCCAACAGAAGTGTGCTTTTTGGTTGAGTCCTACCCTCCCATGAAAGCAAGATGTGGGGTAAAAGTATCTCATGCTTAGTTTATTGATGAACTTTGTTGCTAATGTCAGGCCGTTTGAGATCATCTTTTGGGGATTTAGATTTGACTTTCTAACTGATGTAAGGATTTGGCTTAGTTTAATATTGCATATAGCACTTAATATGATACCAATGATTTCAAAACTAATCGTAAGTCTTGTATAAACCATAGATTAATAGGAAATTAACTCCTGAAACTATGAAAATAAATTACTAAATTATATCTAATAGGAGATGCAGCTGGGAAGTTGGTATTGTAGTATTTTCCTGGTTTTTGATCCAAATAATGCCCTATTCGACATGTCTAGTAGCCTTTTCTATTTTAACACCAAGAACTCTCATTGGACCTTTTGTATCTGGTTTTAAATGGAAGAAACAAACATAAAAATTTAAAAAAGAAATAATGTATTTTTCCATACGCTTCACACAGACAAACTGGGTCTGGTGTAGCCTGGCAGCAAACGACCACAGGAACAGGCATGTTCTGAATTTCCTGAAGTTTAACACAGACGAATAAAGTAGCTCCTATTTAGCAATTCATGCTGTGGTTCAGAGGCTTTTCCTATCCACCATCTGATTTGTATTGCCAGGCTGTGGTATTTGATGCACTAGCATCAGTACAATTCTAACAACTATACTCTTGAGGTTCTGGTTGGTCCATGCTTAGATGTGTGACTTTCATTAAGTTTGTTGTATGTATCTATATGGTAGTTACATTTTGTAGAACTTTTAGCTTGCAAAAAAAACTAGCTAAAGTGATGGAAAAAAGGAATTAATCTGTGAATAGGAATGTATGGCATTTACCTACCTGTTCTCCTTTAGTTTTTATTTTTTTGGGTGAGTAAAAAAAATTATGTACTCCTTTTTCTCTTGTAACTGCTTTTTATGTTTTAATGAGTGCTCACTGCAAGCTGGAAAGAAAATGAATTGGCCCATTTCTGGCAGGATTAAGTTTATATTGTTCTTTGTTGAGCAAATGTTGCTTAACCTCGCTGCTTATATTGTTGTTCCTGTAGGTTCGAGCAAAACACAAGGAAGTCTGTCTACACAAAGATAGTCCTTTGGGAGAAACAATACTTGAATGTTACAATTGCGGATGCCGTAATGTTTTTCTCCTTGGGTTTATTTCTGCCAAGACTGAAAGTGTAGTAGTTCTTCTTTGTCGTGAGCCTTGCTTGAGTGTTAATGCGTTGAAGGACATGAATTGGGACCTTAGTCAATGGTGCCCCTTGATTGATGATAGGTGTTTCTTGCAGTGGCTTGTCAAGGTTAATATCTTCCCTTTTGATTGATTCATTTAAGCTTGTGTTTTTTCCCATATTTGCTACAACGTTGTCTTTTGCAGATCCCATCTGAACAGGAGCAGTTGAGGGCACGCCAGATAAGTGCACAGCAAATAAATAAGGTAGAAGAGTTGTGGAAAACAAATCCTGATGCTTCTTTTGAGGACCTTGAGAGGCCTGGTGTAGATGATGAACCTCAGCCTGTGGCTTTGAAATATGAAGATGCATATCAGGTGTGTGTTCAGAATGGCTTGTTACTGTTTTGATTTTGTAATATGAGGAGGATGTCACAATTTTCATGGTTTATAGTTGGGTCTTATTTAATATATGTTTCTTGTTTCCCTTCTTGTCTCAGTATCAAAATGTATTTGCACCACTTATTAAACTTGAAGCTGATTATGATAAGGTAATGGCTTTCCCTTGCTCCTTTAGTAAATATTTTATAGTTTTCAGCTTATTCTTTTCTGTACGTGTACTTTCGGATTTTCTCCAACTCCAACTGTAGAAAACATCCCTGAGTTCTGTTTTCTTTTTCCCTCATCTTCTGAAAATGTGTAATGGTTTCTTATATGTGCTATGCTGATGTAGATGATGAAAGAATCCCAAAGCAAGGACAATGTCACAATTCGATGGGATATTGGTCTTAATAAGAAGCGCATTGCATACTTTGTATTTCCAAAGGTGCTCTATCATTAGCTTGCTGGGCAAGGGTTGCTGCTATAATTGTGCATTATATTCACTCTCTTGACTTTTTATGTTCTTCATTGTTTGCATTCAATGTTAATTCTTTATTATTTTTATTCTCTTTCTATTGGAAGATGAACTATGATGTTCATATTGTAGGAAGATAACGAATTGCGGCTTGTACCTGGTGATGAATTACGATTACGTTATTCTGGTGATGCTGCACATCCGGCGTGGCAGTCAGTTGGTCATGTGGTATGCATGGGTGTTATTTTATCTCTAGTACTGAGAGCTCCCAGGCAGTTTTCAACCTTCACTTTTTGTCCCTACACTTCCAGCAACATCCTTAGTTACTTAAATTTAGCCAAAATACTAGTAGAAGAAATGGGTTAATAATAATAAAAAATTATTTTCAAATAATGAAACAGTCAATTTCTTTCTAATCACCCGTGATATCTCTTCTCTTTTTGAATGAAAAAAAAACACTACTGTCTACTTCTGAAGTTTTTTCCTGTTGTTCAGTTGTTTAGTGTGTGCCATGCCATACTCCGACTATGGAAATAATGTGTATGCTTTATTAGTATTTGCTGTTAGTTAACTTGATTTAGTTTTCTTGCCTTAAATTATTCAATCCAATACTGTGTAATATGCTTTATTTATATTCTGTTTCCAGATTAAGCTAACTGCACAAGAGGAGGTTGCACTTGAGCTTCGTGCTAGTCAGGTTAGCATTAGTTTACTATACTTGTATTGTGCCTTCAAGTTCTTTACCTGGGCCTAGTGATTATTGCCCTTGTTGCATGCAGGGGGTTCCTGTTGATTTGAACCATGGTTTCAGTGTTGATTTTGTCTGGAAGAGTACAAGCTTTGATAGGATGCAGGTAGCTATGAAAAATTTTGCTGTCGATGAGACAAGTGTCAGTGGGTAAGTTGGTCCTAAGTCAGGTTTGATTTAGTATGTAATTGTATGCCTTGTATTGCCCCCTTTTTCCTTGTATATATATATACATATATGACTTCATTTGTTATTCTACATTAATGGAAGATGATGGGATTGCTCAGGGTAGTAATTTTTATTCAACATGCTTACTTACGTTGGCAGGGCATAGCTGTTGCACTATAAGTCGCTATTAATTGGAGTGTGATTAGGAAAGGGTGGGTAACAGGACAGTATATATTATATCTATCTTTTCATGGCATAAGATTGAGTGTTGTGTCTCCATTGGATGATCTTAGAGCCAATTGTGAAGTTAAAATAATAACTGGTGCATATGTAGTGTAAGGGGACTTATCTGTAATGTGTGTAGCATCGTGGCAGGTTTATGTTGTTTCAACTAATTATGGGATCTTAAAACAAAGATTATGGTTGTCTTCGTGGAATTGTAAATTTTATAATTGCCGTTAAATATGCAGGTATATTTATCATCACTTATTGGGTCATGAAGTAGAGGTTCAGATGGTGCGCAATGCATTGCCTCGACGTTTTGGTGCACCCGGCCTTCCAGAGCTCAATGCATCTCAGGTAAGCTGTTATTTCTAACTGATCTTTAATCTCACTCCTGTTGCATGATTTTCTTGCTAAGATGTTTGATATTAGTCTGTCCAAGTCTGTCTTTTTCCTGCCAATTGTCCATGACAGATTATCTGCTTCTTTTCATTTGCAGCTTTAGGCTATGTTTGGGAGTTGGGAGGAAAAGTGAAGGGAAGAATCAAAGGAACACGAAGGGGGAGGGAATTGGGGATGATTTTTCTTCCCCTTGTTTCAATGTTTATAATAGATAAGGGGAAAAGAAATAGAAGGTTAAGTAAAAGGAAATAATTAATTGTAATACCTTTTAAAAGTTTAGTACATTAATAAACTATTATATAACATTATATTTATAAAAATATTTAGATGAAATATATAAATATTTTTAATGGTATAATATTAACTTAGTTTCTCTAGTGGGAAAAGGCTCTGGTTGTTGTTGTTGTTGTATAATATTAACCTAGTTTCTGCTCCAAAGTTGCTTAAATTGGGGAACTTTGAAAAGTAAGTGTTGGAGAATTTTGGAGGGTTAAGTGAAAATCTCTCATTTTCCTTTCTTCCTTAAAGGAATCTCCCAAACAAGGGGAAGGTGTCCCTTAAGCCTTCCCTTGCCCTCCATTATCCTCTACCTGTACATACCCTTTTGTTTACTTTCTTCCATGGAATATTATTCTTATTCCCAGCTTTTAATAATGTAAATGGTTAAAAAGCCATTAATAAAACTAGAGAAATACCTTTCCATATTATTTTGTGCGATTGACAACATCAAAAAAATTTCCTATTGATGTTGGTGTTCTTTTTTACTTAAATCTATTGCCATGTGCTACTACTTATAGAAAGTTCTTAGGTTGCCTTATTCTGAGAGGGTGCCAATCTCCTATGTTTGTAGGTTTATGCAGTTAAGAGTGTTCTTCAGAAGCCTATTAGTTTGATTCAAGGTCCTCCTGGAACTGGTAAGACTGTAACTTCTGCTGCAATTGTATATCACATGGCAAAACAAGGTCAAGGACAGGTATTTTCTTTAAACTTTTTTCTAGATCATTTGCTTTTCTCTAGTACTTCTGTTTATTAGTTTATCATCTTTTCCAACCTTAATTTTCAGGTTTTGGTTTGTGCTCCTAGTAATGTGGCTGTGGACCAGCTGGCTGAAAAGATAAGTGCTACTGGATTAAAGGTATAGCTCATGTTTATTTAGTTTAGAAATTGGTTATATCTGGAAAAAAATGATCCTTCTCATTAAAGTTCTTCATTCTGCTAATTCTGAGGAACTTACCTTTTTGATTTTAAATGTTAGCGTTTTTCAAATATTCATTGGTTTCTTATGTCTGTCTCTGTGTAATACATTTTTCTTACATTCAAGGTTGTGAGGCTTTGTGCAAAATCAAGGGAAGCTGTGAGTTCTCCTGTTGAGCACCTAACGCTTCACTATCAGGTTGGTTAACTGAAGTTTGCCTTTTTCTTCAACCATTTTTTTAATATCATGGCCTTTTCTAGTATGCTTTTCATCTTGCATGATGCATAGAATGATAATTCATCACATCATGAGGCATATGAATGGTGTTTCTTGCAGGTTCGACATCTTGACACATCTGACAAGAGTGAACTTCATAAGTTACAACAGCTGAAGGATGAACAAGGTCTGGGCTTTTGTTTTTGTTAAAAGCTATATCAAACCTAAGAAAGTGTTGTGTGGTTGGTTATACTAGGTTCAATTGTGGTTCATCTGGGTGCATTTTACTTTATTGCGTCACTAAATCTCATTCTCATGTCTCAGCTGCTACAATGAACCTATTTTATTGTGGGATAATAAAATTGGACTGCCTCTCTGCTTGGCTAGTCTGTGTGTAACTCTATTTGTTTGTACTTTTAATGTTTGTATTTCTATTAAAACTATAACAGACAGCTATCATCAATTTATGTGCAATTGTTACTTTATTTGTTGAGGAAATTAACTGAAGTTGTCTTTTTCTCCTGGTTAAGTGTATTTTTTATTGATGAAGATTTACATACGATTCTCTACTCAAAATTTTCTTTTTTGCTTTTCTTTCTTTCTTCCCCTGGTATGTTGAAAATTGCTACAGTTGCTATGTTTCAAATCTACCCTAAAGCAGGAGATGCATGTGTGCATCATTGAGTTAAAAATGACAATTATCCTATGTATACTAATTATTTTTTTAATCATAATTCAGGAGAACTTTCTAGTAGTGATGAGAAAAAATACAAAGCACTTAAGCGAGCAACAGAGAGGGAGATTTCTCAGAGTGCTGATGTGATCTGCTGTACATGTGTTGGTGCTGGAGATCCTCGGCTGGCAAATTTTAGGTTCCGTCAGGTTGAAATTTATTTATTTTCATAATTGCCAATCTCTTGTTCATTTCTTACATTCTTGATCTTTATTGTTTTGTTTTTTATTTTTATGTTCAGGTACTTATTGATGAGTCCACTCAAGCAACAGAACCTGAGTGCCTCATTCCTTTGGTTCTTGGGGTAAAGCAGGTATTTGGGGTTCAAATCTGCACCTGCAATTGTTACTCTTTGTTCGGTGATGTTTCTAACAAGATGTTGTTTTTGTTTAGGTTGTTCTTGTTGGTGATCACTGTCAGCTTGGTCCAGTCATTATGTGCAAGAAAGCAGCTCGAGCAGGGCTAGCGCAGTCACTTTTTGAACGGCTTGTCCTACTTGGTGTCAAACCAATTCGGTTGCAGGTAATGGACCCTCTTAGTTTTTAGTGAGAATTCACGACATCTGTTATGAAATGTTACTTTCTTCACTACCTTTATTATGAACAGTTTGCTTCATTAGTATTGTCAGGGCAAGGGGTATCTTATGCTAAGTTCTTGAGCTTGAGAGCTGAACCTTAGATTTTGTTTGGCTTCTAGTTGTCATTATTTACATGGTTTCCGTATGTTCTGTGTGCTCCAACATGGGTGATAATTTTTATACCTTATGTAGACAAGAGTTTACCATCATGAAAAAATTGGTTTTACTTATGGTCTCTGTTGCATCGCCTTAGAATTGAAATCGTCTTGTCTTTTAATTCCTGATTAGAGGGGTCTGTTAAAAATTTTAACAAGATTTTTTATTTTTTCTCTAAAAATTATTCTAGGATCTATATGGCTGTGTATATTTCTTTTTTACATCCTTTTTCTAATTTTTTTACTGTATTAACTTTATGATCTCAAAAATCAGGTTCAGTACCGTATGCATCCTTCTCTTTCAGAATTTCCTTCAAACAGCTTTTATGAGGGCACCCTGCAAAATGGAGTCACTGTCAATGAAAGGCAATCACCAGGAATTGATTTTCCATGGCCTGTGCCAAACCGTCCCATGTTTTTTTATGTTCAGGTACTGTAAATATGTATATCATGCATGCGAATGTTGTTTTATTTTGTTACGGTAGAAATCGTTTTGTGGTCATCCGTTGACTTGATATCAAATCTTTGGTTTTCTTTTATTTAAGGCTCATCATAAAATCCTATCGCTTGTGCTTTTCTCCCAAGCTTTCTTCTAATTTACCTAACTGTTTTCTAGATGGGACAAGAAGAGATAAGTGCAAGTGGAACATCTTATTTAAACAGGACTGAGGCTGCAAACGTTGAAAAGATTGTAACCACTTTCTTAAAAAGTGGTGTGGTCCCAAGTCAGGTATCTTTTAAATAAAAGAACACTTTGGTTATATTGTTAATATTGAATCATTGAAATTATGGTTAATTTTCTTTGATGCTTCACAGATTGGTGTGATAACACCTTATGAGGGGCAAAGAGCTTATATTGTGAACTATATGTCAAGAAATGGTTCTCTAAGGCAGCAACTTTACAAGGAGATTGAGGTTTGATACAGATATCAAGAAGATTTATATGTCATATCTGACTTGGGCCACAGTTACTTCATTAAATTTATTCATTTTAGGTTGCTAGTGTTGATTCTTTTCAAGGAAGGGAGAAAGACTACATCATTCTATCATGTGTTAGAAGTAATGAGCATCAGGTTCGTCTACTCTTCCTTTGTTCTAACACTTCTTTGTAACTTGTTAAAGTTTGCTTTCTCCTAACTTATGCATTTATTAGCCATTGTTACCTGGTCTTCTACATGCATCACCACTTCTTCATTGTAAAATTTGATCCATCACTGGTTGACTTCTATTTCTTTCCAGGGCATTGGATTCCTGAATGATCCTCGGAGGCTCAATGTTGCTTTGACGCGAGCAAGATATGGTATTGTTATTCTGGGAAACCCTAAAGTTCTGAGCAAGCAACCTCTGTGGAATAGCTTATTGACACACTACAAGGTAGTTATTGTGTTACAAGATTTTGCTACTGGTAGTATTGATTTCTTACAAAATATACATATCTGCCTAGCAAGATTTGGAAGAGTATTTGAAATGTTTGTACAAACTTAAGGATTTAAATTCTTTTTTTAAACTGTCCTTTTATGATTATTGTTAGAATTTTTTGATGTTCCCACAAAATAAGTGATTTTACACCAATCAGAACTCTTTTCTCCCTTTTGTGTTGTGCTTTTTTGTTCTGAACAAGCTGTGCTGTTTACCCGCTTTTCCTTTTAAACAGGAACATGAATGCTTGGTTGAAGGGCCTTTAAATAACTTGAAGCAGAGTATGGTTCAGTTCCAGAAACCCAAGAAGGTAGGTTTTAAAGGATTGCAGAGTGTTGAATCTGTTGATTTTGTGGTACCTCCTGATGGCAGGGGTGCTGTTAATGCCTTCAATTGGGTGTTTCCTATTGTGGCATTTATTTTTCTAGAAGATTTCATATCCATGTAAAGAAAGGTTGGTCATATCTTGATGCAGATTTACAATGATAGAAGGCTTTTTTATGGTGGTGGACCTGGAATTGGGGCAAATGACAATTTTGGGTCTGTCAGCTCCGGCACTGGCACAACTTCGGATCGGAGGAGCAGCCGAGGAAGGGGTATGTAATTTACAACAGTTCCAATTCTGGTGTTGTCCTCTTAAATTCTTATGATATGTTGCTCCTTTTGGTGCTTTTGACATTTTGATCTCTTAACTTGTATGACAACAATTTCTGATGCCTACTGTAGGATCTTATATACCTCCTGGCCCGCCAAATGGAACCCATAAGCCTGGAGTGCATCCTGCTGGGTATCCTATGCCAAGGGTTCCCCTGTCACCTTTTCATGGTGGTCCCCAATCTCAACCATATGCCATTCCATCTCGTGGAGCTGTACATGGACCTGTTGGGGCAGTTCCTCATGTACCTCCACCAGGTACTCGGGGTTTTGGGGCTGGGCGAGGTAATACTGGCTTTCCTATTGGCAACCATCTCCCCAACCAACAAGGCACACAGCAGTCTATTGGGAATCTTGGCTCTACATTTAACTTCCCTGCTCTGGAGAATCCTAACAGCCAGCCATCTGTCGGTGGTCCATTATCTCAACCTGGGTTTGCCAATAATGTATATACTTTCCTCATTCCACCTTTCTAACTTCATCTCCTTGCCATTTTCTTCTCCTAAATTTGTCTCTGACTATATCATTTTGGTACCATATCAGATGCCGGTGCAAGGGGCAGGCCAATCTTTTCGAGATCAATTTTCTGTGCCTGGAATGTCCCAGGTACATATGGTACTTTGATAGAAGTTTGAGATTGTTTCCATGTAACATTGGCACTCATTTGTGCATTTTGTTTTAAAATTACCACCAGGACTTGTTGGGTGATGACTTCAAAAGCCAGGGATCTCATGTTTCTTACAGTGTTAGTGATTTCTCTACACAGGTATGTGAACTATTGTGGTTGACCGGTGTATTTTTTGTAGAAATCTATTTTAACCTCCTCAATCAGACCTGACAGATACTTATTTTGTACCAAAGCTAAAGTTCATAGCATTACAATGTTGGAATTAAACATTGCATCAATAACATTCAATATTATGATGTATATTTAATTGTTGGAAAATCATATATCATGCCTTTTGATTTTTTACATTTTTGTTTTATGTGTTTCCATTTTTCTTCCAAATGTTGTGAAGCATTTTTTAAGGTTGATCTCCAAATGCCTGACCTCTCCCTCATCCCTTTTTGGTTTTGCCTGATTGCTGACACTTTGACAACCATCCAGGCCTCTCAGAGTGGATACGCTGTTGATTATGTTACACAAGGAGCTGCACAAGGTATCCCAGGGAACTTTTTGAGGCAGAATACTCAAGCCAGATATTCACGTTTTGGTTCTGGAAATGATTTTATGTCTCAGGTTGCTGATGTTGCTAGTTATGAGCCTTTTCTTCTTGATTGGGGTTGCTTCTTCCTTCCTGTTCTGATTTTCTTTTCTGTTATTTCACAGGACTACATTACCCATGGATCACAAGGTCTTTTCACTCAAGCTGGCTTCACTGATCCCTCGCTAGATGATGCACCACAGAGCCATTTCAGTGTGGCCAATGCCAATCCTCTCCAGTCTCAGGTTTCCTCTAGTTCCAGCTTCTTCTTTCCTTTTTTTTTTAACGGAAAAAATGAAATGATGTGGTTGTTTCACCACTTCACTGACAAACTTGCTGCTTGTGCTTTCTATCTTTCTCACATCCTAATGTAAGCTTTGCAACTTTTTTTTTTCTTCTGGTAATTTCTCTGGGTTATTTGCAGAGCCTAATGAATTCTCTCTACTCCCAGCCTTTTGTGCAATACAACACACAGCCACTGAATTTGCAGGCTTCACAGCAGCAGCCTCAGGATCAGGGCTCCCAAAATCAGAAAATTCACTACAACGGTTGAGGAACTGTAGGAGCTTAATATGGCTTTGTTGGGTTATTGTCTTTGCAATCAGCAACTGGGTTTGTGCCTGTCTTTGTGTGCTGAAATATGTTTGCATGAGACATCCATCCAAAGGATTGCCGCCTTGGGATCTGTCTGCATTACCCATACTGGAGGAGTGATATGTTGATCTGAGTTGGTGGAATTGTGGGGCATTAGGAAGATACAGGCAGCACATCCTGGGCTGAAAAAGGAAAAGATAACCCCCGTTGTCCTGAAATTTTGTGTTGTTTGGGATAAGTTGAAGTTGTTTGAGAAAGCATTCCATGGCATGGTTTGGTCGAAAGGGTTTGAATCTTGAAGCAGCAGGAGCGGTCTCGGTGAATACAGTCATCTATACAGCACCAATCATCAAGCCACCAAGGGAAGTTTTTGTACAGAGGGCGGGAATGTGGTGAACCCTTTCAGCTCTTCCTTGAAATGTAATTATACTCGATATTGTTTGACAGATGATGATGACGATGACGATATGACGGAAAATGTTTTATTGTTCAAGTGTTGCCACTCATAATTTCTGGTGGTATATAATGGTGTTTTAATTGTTTTAAATGTAAATTAGATTCCTTATCTGCCTTTGAGTGGTAATTCTGAGACAATTACAGTTTTTTCAGTCTCCTGGTTATAGCGAAGTGTAGGAAGTTTCGCCTGTGTTATGAATTTTTCATGCTGGTCTTTGGCTTTCTACAACGTGGTTGGCATTTGAGTCCCTGATTTATTCCAATTGTATTGGCGGAAAATACTTGCAATAGCCAAATCCAGTAAAAGGAAATTAATTCAAGTTGATTTTCTCGCATATTTCCGAGGTTATATATCAACATGAAAATGTTTGAGCAGCAGTTTTCCCTCCCATAAAAATATAAACCCACATTTGTGTATGAACTATGAATAAACTTAATTGTTTCAGAAACCATAAAAATATCAGGGTTAGCTTGGTGTCTTCCTAAAAATAAACTGAATGTTATAACCTTTGTTTATTTGGGGTTTATATCCTTTTATGTCTGTTAAGACAAAACAAAAGTGAAAAAAAAAAAGCCAACAAAACGTAGCTGTCCCGTTGAAACACAGATTATGGAAGGAATGTGAGAAATATATATTTCTCATTCTGTTCAAAAGGAGTAATGTATAGGACTTAGTTATACTAATAACACCAAGTATATTATCAACATTTTCTGCATCCTGACCCAAAAAAAAGAAAACAACATATATATAAAGAGAAACAGCTTATGTGGATAGTGAATGAATCCAGAACAGGCGTTAAACAGAATATCTTGGCACCACTGGTGTAAATTGACAACAATATTAAATTTTGATTTTTCAGACCTGAGTGTACTCTAAATTGATAGAAACCTGTATGATTTGTATCAAATTTCTATATAAAATTAATGTGTCCTAATATTAGATAAAATACTCTTGATGTATTCAATATATTATATATTTAAACATTCTAAAATCTTTTCAACAACTATTTGCACTCTGACTAATATTTTAGAATCACTCTCAAGGTTGACAATCTATGGCCAATAATGACTCATCCTGCAATAGATATACGCAAAATGTTTAAAAAAAAAAGTTTGCACATGTTGAATAAAGTAGCTAATTAGGTAGTATATAAACTAACCATGTAGAACATTATAATGTCAGCAAACACAACGTCCTGACACCAAGTCAAAATTGCCATGTATAATGTCATCAAACTCATTCCAAATTCTAGCGCGCACAGCCAAAAAGGCTTCTTAGATATAACCCTGTTATTTGAGGCATTATGCACTTTTCATTTCCAGTAATCAAAATTGGCAAACACTTGGAGCCTTAGAGGTATTACTAATTAGTTTTAAAGCCTACATGACAAATAAAAGGAAGCTTGGTATAGCCACATTCTCTTTTACTCCTAATAGTTCAAGTTCAAGATATGGGAATCATCTGTTGACATTTAGCATCATAAGAGCAACCTCATGATTTGTAGAGTGCTTGGAATTAGGGAGAAATTTGTTGAACCTCAGTAAAAAAATTGTTTTAAATTATTTCGAGACTTTTATCATATGCTACAATAGAACTAAATGAAACAAGAATCAAATCTGTATGCATAGAGGTAAATAGTAAATAAATAAAATTTTTAAAGACTTAGAACAATAACAATATAATAGTAAAACAGCATAGCAGAACAGGGCAGAAAATGAATCCATATGCAATAATAGGGATGGATTTTCAACATTGAGGAGTGCAAGAGAAAAGTAAGCAATAGAGAAGCCAAGATTGATATATCAGTTAATATATCATATGTTTGCTATGAAGGAAATTTACATGAGACCAAAAGCTTAGATATCGAATCTGTATGCATGCCCAATAAGCTTGAGAGGTACTTTTAAGTAAAAGTAACTATAACAAAAGAAAAAGTAGCTTGAGAAGTACCAGCAGGAGCTTACTTCCAATAGTAATAGGAAAAGCAAAGTAAAACTATTTTTGGGTGAGAAGAGTTCTTACAATTCGGAATTATGTTCAACTCAGAGGATATAGTAGGTTATAATAAAAAAATAATACAAAAAAAAGGAACTGAGAAAGGTAAAACATAATTCTTAATAAAGGAGTTTACATCCAAATCAATGCAAAAGGCTACAACCTATCACTCTACACGAGGAACTTTATAAAAGAGTTGGTAGTTGACAATAAAAGTTATAACTTATATATCTATCGTCATAAATAATATCTTTGTTAAGATCATTCAAAACATACCCTTTCTTAGCTGTTGGAAAAGCAATGAAATTCCCTAAGAAAAAAAAAAAGGTTCTTATCCATAATTTGGGGATTTGGTGAAGGCTTGATCTATTACAAAATTAAAAAAAAAAATAAATCATTAAATCATGTGGCAAATAAGAGAAAACATCTAAAAATGAGTTAATTAAATATTATTAAATTTAATAATAGTTATAATAATAAATAAAAATATATATATTCAATAAGTAAAGTCTTCCTAAATAACTACTTCTTGTACATAAAATGATAATTACTCTAGATGCTCCTTTATGCGCTGCTGCCGCTGCATGCCTATTAGACGAGTGTGTCCATATTTGCAATTAGCCTCGTACCATTCTTTCTCAAATACAACTTGCACTCTTCAACTTCCTATTTCTCTTGCTGTCCTGTTGCCAATCAAAACAAAGAGAGAAATATTAAACTTTTTAAAATCAATAAAAACATATATCATGTTTTGTTAGTAAGACAATTCCATATCTGTTTAACTACAAAATATTGCAGAGAACTTTAAGAGAGACCTTGTTTATTGGAATTTTTTTGAGACATGGGTATATCTAATTGAAGCAAAGAGAAGCTAAAGCTTCTGCCTTTCACTTCCCTCTTCAATCCAAACCTAAATAGAAGAGTAATCTAGGGGCAAGAAACTAACCTTCAATGATTTTGTTGACTTTCTCAAAAATTTCCTCACGAAGAAAAGGTGCAGCCATGACTCTTCTAGGTCTATCTCAATACCCTGACCTTCAACAACATTGCAAATACCAAATTACCATACAATAAGGCTTAAAAATTCCATTTTGAGTATGGTCAAATTGCCATATTCTATTGATTTGTCAGAACAATTACACAGAAGAAAATAATTAAAAATAATCAAATAAAAACATAGAAGAAAAAAATTAAACAATCTTAAGACCCCCAATTTAAAAAGGAATGTAGATTGTAAAACATAACCCAAAACCATAATAGTTTAACACTGCAATAAAAATCCCAATGCTTCTTAACACAAACACAACATACACATACTTGTTAATTCATAACAGCACGATAAAACACAAATTTCAAACCCTAAATGGACTACAACCAAAAATAAAAAAACACATACAATTGCAGAGCTTCAAGAATGTTGTTGTGCTCCTGCTCAATCCAATTATTCCTTATCAAGTTATTGGAAGAAGCGCCTATCTGTGACTCTGCTACTGCTAACATTCTCCAACTCAACCAATGATTTTGAACCATTAATTGAGGTGCAGAAAAATGAATAGTAAATCTGAATTATTAGCTTTCCAAATTATGTTGACAAAGTTATTACCACTGGTACTGATATAAGTAACCTAGGGAGTTGCGTTGAGCAAAAAACACATATCAACGTAACAATTTAAAATCGATCGCAATCCCTAGCCTCCATAAATGGATGGTGAGCAAAAATACATAAATGAGACAAAAAAACACATACAGTTGCGGAGCTCCGAGAAAGTTGTCGTGCTCCACTTCCATCCAGCTATTCCTTATCAAGCGGTTGGAAGAAGGGCTTGTCTGTGACTGTGCTACTTGCTAACATGATCAAAATCAACCACGGATTTTGAACCTAAAGCATGGAAATAAAATAGAAATAACTAATAAAATAAAATAAAATTAAAAATAAAGTTGTAACTCATTTCAATCAACCAATGTCTTACATTTCTATTAAGCTTAAAATCATTCCAACCATTTCTCGATAACCCATCCAATGCTAGTTTTTCCACTTCTACCTTTGTTAACACCATTTTGGTCAGAGAAGCAACAGTACTCCATTGACCTAACCTGTTGTAACAAGTTTTTTAATGTATAATTTAATACTTGCTTTTCTCTGTTTTTGCCCTTTAACTTTTTAAAATTTCAAAATATTCCTTCTGCTTTAAGATTGAGCAATGTCTCTGTTTTTCTCCCATTCTTCCTCTCTTTTGTTGATTTTCTTTTAATTCAAACTCCCTTTGTGGATTTGGCTTGGCTAATGGGGCTGGTTGGTCTCTGTGATTTGGAATAAAGGAAGGTTTTTAGGTTTTAGGAGGTGTTTGGTTACACATGAAAAAATTTAATTATTTTAATATTTGATTATTATATAATTAATTATTGTTATAATTAATTATAATAAAATTAATTTTATATTTGGATATGTTAATTAAAAATAATTTTAAATTAATCTATTTTGTTTGGATTTAAATCATCTCATGTCATTTTGTTCTTATATGATTAAGTAGAAGAAAGAGATAAACACACAAATTTATTTATTAGTAAGACTTAATCATGACTTGTAAAATTTTTTTATAACTTTTGTGTTTATCTTCTCTTACACTTGATCACGTGAGAGAAAAATTGATATGAGATGATCCAAATCTGTTTCGTTTGGATAATATAAAAAAAATTAATTTTATGTATTAAATTATCAAAATAAGTATAAAATGATTAAAAAAATATTTAATTGAGGATAAAGTGATATTTGCATATCAAAATATAATGAATAATTTATAATCTATAATCATAAGTTTTAATTTTTAACATTATAAAAAAAGTTTTCATAATATATTAAATTTTTTGTAAAAATTAAAGTTAATTTTGTCAAATATAATTAAATAATAAAAAAGTTTTTTCTCAAAAAAAAAAAAACTGTTGTCAACAGATTAATTCTGCTGCCAAACATGCACTAGTGTTTCCTCCAGTGGTGTAATCATGGAAGATCTCATCCTATTATTATTTTAATTTAAAAATCTTCAATTAAAAATATTAAGATAACAAATTAACTAATTAAGAGATTTCAAAAATAAATATTTTGTTTTGATTAAAGACCTTATTTATAAATAATAATTTTTTATCATTACCTGTTGACTAAGTTTCAGGTAATGCTCTTCTTACCATTGACTTAATTTTAATACATAATAATCTATGATTACAAATGCAAGGAGAACCAGGGCATCCTATCCTAAAGGGTGCACATTAAACTACGCCACCAATCCCAAGTGATAAGAAAGAATGAAAGATAAAACTCCGACAGCTCTTATCTCCAACTCTCGAACTGTAGTTTGGTTACTCTCGTAACAAAGGGTGAAAAAGACAAAAAATGAAAAGCAAATGGAGTGGAAGAGCAAGAAGATAGAAGATGAAATGAAACAACAAATCACATGGAAAAGTCGGAAAATGAAGCGTTATTGAGAAGCTATAGAAACGTTGGAAACATAAATTGAGTAGGTGACAATTAAATCAATAATAAATAGGTGATTGCAATAATTTCAATAAATTATAATAACAGAATTAATTACATGTGATATGTCTAAAGTAACTCTAGTTTGACGGGAATAGTTGTCCTTAAGGCATAAATCTAATCTTATAATATATATATATATATATATATATATATAATATAATATAATATAATACACAAATATATATAATTTAAAAATAAACTTAAATATATAAATAAAAGATAAAAAGATGTAATTTACCTAAGATATCCTTAAATTGTGAAAAAATTTTACCTTAATTTTATCCTAGAGTAGTAACAAACTTTGCAAATTTTATATATAAAAATATATAAATTTTGAGTTTTAAATTATCTAAAAACTCACAAAGCATTAAATATTAAGTGAGTAAAAATTATCATGAAAATATAATTAAAAGAGATGTGTAAGAATTATAAAACATTTAAAGCATCAAAATAATTAAAATATGTAAATTATGTAAAATATCCTTAATTTAAGAGGGAGAATTTGTCCTAAAACAACACCAAAGCATTGTTCTTTTATATATAATAATAATAATAATAATAATAATAATAATAATAATAATAATAATAATAATAATAATAATAACAACATGATAATTACATATGACCTAGTAGTTAAATTAATTAAAATCTTATATAAAAAATATTAAATAATATAAGTCTATAACTCTTTTTAAATTAGGCTAAAATATAATTTACCCCTTTGAACTGTACGTCATGGGCATTTTACTCCCTGATTTTAAAAAGATAATTTACCTTCTCAAGATTTATTAATTGATCTTAAAACTTCTTGTCAAATTCGATCCAAATTATTAACAGTGTTGTATTATTTTTTTGAAAACCACCAAAACAACACTATTTATTACATCCTCAAAATTCATACTGTCTCAAATTTCGAATCAGTCTCTTCCCAACAATGGTGTTTCTTGCTCGGACTCTTCTATTCTATTCGTGAAATTGAAATTGCTATTTAAATCTTAAATAAAAATATTAGTTTGTGTATATTGTGTCGGAAAATGATTAATCTTCTTAACACATTCTTTTAATAATCCTCTTAATTATTAAATAAAAAAATATTGACTGCTTTTATATTCTTAAATTATTGATTGCATTTAATTTTTTATTTAATATTTTTTCTATTAAATAGTAAGAGAATTATTAAAAATATATTTTATGAAATATAACAAAAATTATATTGTGTCAGTAACCGAATTCGGGGATTAATTGGATTCTAGAACTTTGAATTTATAATAAACTCTCAATTTGTAATAGAGTAATATTATATCTTCTTATAATTTTTTTAATAATTCTCTTAATATTAAATAAAAAAATTATTAAATAAAAAAATAAATATATCTAATGTCTTGAGAATATAAAAAATATTTAATATTTTTTTATTTAATTATTAAAAATATTAATAAAAAAATTAGGTAAGAGATAAAATATTTCTCTTTGTAATAGTTTTTTTAATGTTATCACTGATTACCATGCAATATGCGTAAATCAATAACAGTTTCATTATGGTTCATTGCTGGTAGCTACAATTAAGAGGCAAATGAGATTCAGATAAAATGTGGCTACAACTTTTTGGTTTAATATCATGAATTGGCTTTTCTTTTCTTTTTTTCAGGAAAGAATCGTTGTAACATGAGTTGAACTGAGATGGTGAATATTGTTTCTACTCCTTACAGTCCTTATATGCTCTGATTTGGGGAAACGGTTCAAATGGGAATTATATCAACTCCAACGGGTGTTCGTCCAAATATCAGTTGAGTACCCAAGTTAATGGCTGCATTCTTCGAATGTCTCGGAGCCCGGGAAGGGTGATTTAAATTTTAGTGGTGTGCTAACACCGTTAATTATTTAGATGGCTTTTGATAGGAAGGGGTTTTAATTTATGATCTATCAATAAACTTTAGACAGTAAATTGCACCTTATTAAAATATAGGCGATAAAATCCACATGAGATAAAGTTTAAGAAGCTAAATTATTTTTTAGCCTTTAAATTAATATAAAGGATCTATAAGATTGCTAGTACCTTTATAATTTAATAGCACGTATTCTATTTTAAGACTTTAAGATAGTTTATAAGATTGCCTATACATTATGAAAGTTTTTAAAAGAATCAATCAAAGTTTAAGGCTGCATAAAACCATGAATTTTAATAATAATTGCATATGGGTAAAAGTATGCGCACAACGGGAACCAAATCCTTAGGAGTTCTAAAAAGAACTACAGGGGGTGCAATTAATCATCTAAAGGTTGATACTTAATAAATTAGTTTTACCTTCAATAATTAATATTTAATCATAAAAAAATTACTTATAAGAGATGGGATTCACTGTATTTTTTTCAAAAAAAAAAAAAAAAACTGTACAAGAACTAGATCCGTGGATGTGAATCATTTAGGCAAAAAAATGCTATGGGATCTAGTGTAACCTTATAACTTTGAGAATTAAGTGTGCGTAAATAACATTAGAGTTTAAATTTGATCTATTATCAATGTAAAACTATTATTTAATAATGTAGAATTATAATAGTCGAGCCTGCCCTAATTCTTTCTTTTTTTGCAATGTTTTTTCATCTCTTTGTAGTGCTTTAATTTTCTTTTTTGATATATTTTTTAATAAAAGTTGTCGTTTCAATCTTTTGACGACCTCATTATTTTCTTTTTATTTTTTTTTTTTTTTTTCATTGCTTTCTTCAATAAAATTATCCAGATATTTCCGATATATTACTTTTCAAAAAAACTTGAAGAATTTGATTAAGTTTATCAAATATGTTTCATATTATGATAAATCTAAAATTTTTAATCTTAATTTTTTAAATCAATTTCATATTTTGACCTTATATAATTACAAGACCTTTAAATTTGCTAAGATAAAGAACATAATACTCTCTTTATACAATAACACATTATGTTCAATCTCCACAATAAAAAATACATTATCATCGAAAATCTATATACTAAAAACAAAGTTCCATATCATAACTTAATTTTGGATAAAAATTACATATATTTTCTCCTTCATAATAGATTTATTAATTTTACTAAAATTGTAAACGTCAATGAACTTTTGATTAAATGAATCTACAATTTATTGTAACAAAAATAATAGTCAAACTTTTTAATTCATTTAACAATATGATTGTTTTTTATGTCTACAACATATGATTAGATATAGAATGTGTTTGGATAAATTTTTTAAAAATAATTTTAAAATAGCAAAAAGTATAATTTTTTCTCTCTTCTATTTTTTTTTTTTTTTTAAAACAACTCATCCTAACTTCTCATAAAAAATGTTGATTATTTTTAAATTTACTTATTTTAATAATCTTATCCAGACATTTAAAATATTTGAAAAGTAATTTTTTATTAAAAAAATATTTTTCTTGCAAAACAAAAGAAGTACAAAAACGAACCGATAATGTAAACAAGTTCTACAGTGACAATTGATCAAAATTAAATTCATAACATACTGCCTTTAAGACTAACGAGCGAACAAGACCCAAAAGGAAGAAAGAAAGAAAAAGGACTAACACAGCGGAAAGCCGGAACAACAATAAAGAGCAAGTGCTCTCTCTTGGTCGGAGAAATTAACGATTTATGCACAATAAAAGAAAAATTGGTGACATGGCAAATAATTTACAACACAATGGAAGCCGGGGGAGATGTTAAATGAAGAGCATGCAAAAGATGCAGTTGCTCAACTTCCACAAGAACAGTTGGTACCAAGCAAAAAAATGTTACTTACAGAAATTGTGGTGGAGAGTGGAGTCCCAATAATACATGGAGATGTCAGCTGCCATTCAAATTGTTGGTTTCTTGAGTTTAGCTCAATCATGACCAGTTGAATAGGTCAAAATACTCACTCCCCAATGTCACAACAATCACAGATCAGGGTGGGACCGAATGTTGAATCGATACATAAGCCATTAGTGATTGAAACACAAAGGTGTAACACGTGCTGCTAGTCAAGGAGACTGCTATAACTTTGAGTGTTGTCTCCAAGGGCACCCACCTTCAAAAGCCTGCTCTAACACATCTTCCATTCGTTTTGCAAGCAGTATCTGTTAAGGAAGTTCAAAAAGGAAACTGTGATTTTATGTTTCATTTCATTGATGATAGCATATTTAGGACCTGATTGAGCACCATAAGAATGCAGAACACAAAAATATGCTGATACAAGGCCTAAGGTAGATTTGAAAAAACATATAAATGTTATAAGTGGAAAAGTGAAATAGAGAGAGAATTTTCAATACCAAATACTTGTCTACATTAGTACGAACCATGCTCAGCTCACAACTATAAAATTGAGCATCCATGCCGCAGAACATGAAAGCAAAATTACCTCCAAATTGGCCAGCACTGATGATGGTACTTCAACCAAGTCCTTCAAGTTCCTTTCAGGCAGGATAACTCTCTTAACACCATAACGATGTGCAGCTAATATCTGTGAAGGATTGACAAAAATCAGATCATGCCACCTTTAACAGCCTTAATCCTTTTAATCTGTCACCGTATTGTCGCTGGAAAATGTTTATTCAGATATGATCAATGCATTTAAAGCCAGGCACAGATAGCAAATTAACTGTGCAATAGCATTATATTTTGTAGTGTAATTCCATTTGTAATGGCAAACCGGGTTCATATAATTCTGTTTAGTAATTGGTCAGTTTCTTTTTTTTTTTGGTAATATATATATATATATATATATATATATATATATATATATAAGCCTTTCCTTCATATCATCTGATAGTCATCTCATTCTCTCAATCACTGAAGTTCACAATGCCTTCCCCCGACGCTTTTTCATACTTGACATCCACTAGATAATTAACAAGTTAAATTATGCTGTAGGTCCCTATAGTTTCACTGAATTTTCAAATAAGTTCCTATAGTTCAAAAGTATTTAATGGGGTCCCTAAACTTCTAAAAACTTTTAAATAGGTCCCTATAGTTTAACTAAGTTTTCAATTGGCTCCCTACTAATTATAAAATTTTATGATTAAGTTCCTAAAACTTGTAAAAGAAACACAAAATAGCTTCAAGATGACTGCAAACACCCATTAATGTAGTCTAACGGCCATCAGCCAGTGAACCTATTTAAAAAATTGGGTAAATTACACATTACCCCCCTGAAGTTTTATCCATTTTCACTTTTCATACATGAACTTTATTTTGTAACACAACTCCCTAAACTATGGTAAAAAGTGTAAACCTGTAAAGGCTTTGATTGTTGTTCTATTATTAGTATAGTAATCAATTTGGGCTAAGGTCTGATTTCTTGTAAGGCCCATAGTTTCATCTTAGAAAGTTGACATGAAGACATAAGAATTTTACCTTATCCTTGACACCACCAACAGGTAGTACAAGACCCCTCAACGTCATCTCTCCAGTCATAGCTGTATCTGATCTCACTCTTTTCTGACAGAAAAGTGATACCAACGCTGTGACCAAAGTCACACCTGCTGAGGGCCCATCTTTAGGTACAGCACCAGCAGGAAAATGTATATGTACATCACGGCCCTCCAAAAGATTAACCCCCTCTGCAGCAGCCAGCCTAAGATCAGTTGCCCTTGCCCTTACCTATGAAATCAATCCTTTATAGTCAAAAAAGCAAGTAATGATTCTTGATTTAATCAATGTGTCGAGCATATAACAGTGAGATGGCAAGTTTTCAACGCAAACAAATATGAGAGCCAGTGTGCAGTGGTACACATATTGAGCAGCCTTGAATCCAACTGACCAAATTCAGTCTAAAAAATTAAAGAAAATATTGCTTCTATTCATAGAGACACAATTTAAAGATTTTTTTAAAAAAAAAATTAGTAACATACACTTACACTCCTTAATGGGTTTCATCGTAAGACCTATCCCACCTTGCTGTTCTCAAAGGGAGCAAAGGACCCTTAAGACAAAATGATTATTAACAAATGACACCTTTAGATGACCTTATATGCACAAGATGCCATAAATTTTTGAAACACAGATCTTTTTTTTTTGGGTACATGAAACACAGATCTTATACGCCTTATTTCAATGGTCCAATAAAACATGTAGAGATGCTAGTCAGAACAAACCAATCAACATGAAAGGAGAATTAAAACTCAATTAGATATGATTGCTTACCCATGTTAGTGCAATCTGAGCTGATTCTTTGATTACATCACCAAGTTGTCCAGTGAGATGCAGTTCACCCTTCCCTACCATTGCTGTTGCCTCCACAAACTGAACTTCTCCACCGAAAGCAGTCCAAACCAGCCCAACAGAGATCCCAGGGCTTGCAACACGTTCTGCAGCTTCTTTGCCATCAAATCTTGGAGGCTGCATATAATGATATCAACAAATCAGGCATTACTCCTACTTGAGCATATTATCAAATCTAATTTACACTACAACAAGAAGCCTTTTCCCACTAGGTGAAGTCGACTACATGGATCAAACGACGCCATTGTGTTCTATCATAAACCAAGTCTTCAAAAATGTCATTCAAATCTAATTTTTTTTTAATCGTTTCACCTATAATCTTCCTTAGTCTCCCTCTACCTCTAGCTATTGGGCTATCCTCCACCTGATCAACTCTTTTTACAAGAGCTTCTAAGGGTCTTCTCCTACATGTCCAAACCACCTAAGACGAGATTCTCCCATCTTTTCCACAATAGGTGCCATTCCTACTTTCTCTCTAAAGCAATCATTCCTAATTTTCATTGCTTATGTAAAATCTTTCATGATGACATCATAACCAAGGCAACTCATTCACATGTACTGTATAAGAGCCATATTGTAAAAGTGCATTATAACATAGCATTGCATATCAATTACCCCAAGCACTTTTTCAAGCATAGCTTCATCAACAACCAATGGAGAGGCAATTTTGAAGGTGTTTGAGATGTCCCGACTATTGACACCCATTGGTATCACTTCCATTTCAACTTCAGTGCCATCAGCAAGTCTGTTTTCCAGAAGTGGAGTAGCAAGTCCCTGCACCCCTTTGTTTAGTGGAACCACATGCTCTTGTTCTGCAACTCTTACAGCAGCAGCACGAGCCAGGGCAGCTAGATTCCTCTCCAAATTTCGCACACCAGCTTCCCTAGTATATCTCTGAATGACAAGTTTCACCATCCCCTACATCAAAATAGTTGTTAATTAGAATACTATACAACAAAATTCCCTTCTAAGAGTGCAAACTTTATAGAGAGTATTTCTGTGTGACTGTGCATTATGCTTCATGTGTTTTCTTTAGTTTTGTTGCGTCCTTCTAGTATGATGGACAATGTAGGAGGAAATAATGCAGTCCTAAGGACTACTAAAGAAAGACTTCTAATGTTCAACTAACAAAATGTATGACCCAAGTCTAAAACATAGAAACCATTGATTTTCCAAGATTGTGCAGACTGAGAAAAGAGATCAGCTAGAATGGATAACTATAAAACTGAATTGCTAACCCATACATTTATTTAAAACATGTAAAATTAATATAATGCATCATATGTCTCCTATTTTTTTTTTTGAAAGATGGATACTGGAGTATTTATTTGTTTGTTTGCTTTAATTTAATCAAGATGGCACCCAAAATATTTGCACTTCCATTGAATGAGTAGAAACTTTGCATTTTTCCAGAAATACTTTCATACTAAAAACATTCAGTACCTCTGGTATCTGAAGAAACTCAGAACTCAACCCATGCTGGTCCAAAACTCTTGGTATCAAATGCTGCATGGCTATTTGGAGCTTTTCCTCAGGTGTATATCCAGGAAGCTCAATTACTTCCATCCTATCAAGAAGTGGTGGAGGAATAGGCTGCATCCTATTTGCCGTAGCCACAAAAACTACCTTGGATAGATCAAATGGAACATTCAAATAGCTAGCTAACTTTAAGGAAAAACTATAGAATTAATCGTATTTATTATACAATAGAACAAACATTATTAGAGAGAGGAAAGATAAGATAGCAGTAATAGGGAGGATAAAATATCCTCCATAGCAATGACAATTTAAAAAAAAAAAAGTAAAAACAAAAACAATAATTACAAGAACAACGAACAAGTTCTAGTGAAGTAATAGATATATCAGGATATGCAGAACATTAACACAATTCCCTTATTAAAAAATTAACTTAAATTAGGATTGACTTATCATTGAAAATCATCCAAGTTTTTCTCACCCAAATGGGCAAAGGAAAACAGTGAAATCTACTGAAAATATATTGCTAGCAAGATCAATATCAAAATAAGAAACTTGTTTACACTAGGAAAAATTCACATGCCGGCTGACAACCTAATAGTAAAAAAGCAATAGAGCAGGTGTCCCCATCAGCAAATAACTACTGCATTACTTATTACTTCAATTGAAGGCTTGTGTGTTTGTTTGTGTATAAAAAGAAAAATAAAACACCAAAATTATTCTTCAACAGAAAGGATTTATATATAAATCATCAAATCTCAAAAGAGGGGGCGTGGGGGACTCCAACCAAATTGAGGGAAAGACATCATGAAGAGTATAGGATACTGATCATTGAATGTTTTATTTTGTTCTGGATCAAGAACCTCTAGCAATGCTGAAGCTGGATCACCACGAACATCAGAACCGGTCTTGTCAACTTCATCAAGCAACATAACAGGATTGCAAACAGCTACTTTCTATAGGTCAAATGTGAAAACCATCAATCAGTCAAAGACCGCAAATATTAAAAAAAAGAAGCAAGAACTATATTTTATAAATTCTATTTTGTTTGGTCCAATCTTATTGCATGCCCTTGCAAACTTCAAGTATGTGTTACCATGTGTAGTGAAAGAAAAAATCAATATACTAGCCTCTTCAAAATACCTCTTATGAAGCATTATGTTAATTTGTGAGATAATGTCTTCTCCATCTGTATATGTGCATCCATAATATATGATAATTAAAATTATCTCATTTACGTACCCAAAAAAAAATAAATCATCTGATTTTCATATAAGCACACATAATTAGCCAATATGCATATAGTATTTTACATTACAAAACAAAAAGAAACCTTGTATCATATGATCATAGAAGAATAAATGAACCAGCCAAAGGAAGACATGAACCAAGAAAAGCAGAAAAAAGAAATAAAAAACAACAGCTCAAGAGTGCTCTCTGATCCCTTTGCATATCTGATCCTGATTTCTGAAAGTCACTTATAGAAGTGGCGATATCCTTTATGTTATCCTCTGTTGAAACAAAGGCTACAGGGCTCTCTGATCCCTTTGCATATTAGATAACGTAGTTTTTGTTTCTTAATCTTTCTTTCCTGCTGTTACTGCAAGTCTAACACTCTTATCAATTTCTAATGAGAATTCATTGAAAGAAGTGAGAATTCATCTCATCTAACACTCCAGTCATATGTACCAAATCCTCAGAAATGTACTTTTCATTCTGTATAACCCGCCTCTTCTGTGTCCCAATTTAAAAATTTCTCAACCTTCTTGTAGGTATCTCCTCCCTTTCTATCTTAACTGAATCAGCATTCTCTGCACTACAGTTGCTGTACAAACATTTAGAATCTAGATTTAGTCTCCATGCTTCCTAATATTGACTCAGCTCTAGTCTCATTCACTAGGACCAGACCAAATGGGAAAAAACAAAGAAGAAAATGCAAGAATTCCATGTATTATAAAATCTAAAACTGTCAATAACTTCCTGCATGTATTTGCACATGTCATACAAATAAGACACTATTACAGGAAATGTTCAAAATTTAAGTGCAAGTTAACCTTTAATCCGTCTATAAGACGCCCAGGCATGCTTCCAACATATGTTCTTCTATGTCCTCTAATATCAGCCTCATCCTTGACTCCACCAAGGGATATGCGCACAAATTTTCTGCCCAAAGCAGCAGCAATAGAAGATGCCAATGATGTTTTCCCAACACCTGGTGGTCCAACAAAGCACAACACAGGACCCCTTGCATCTGGTTTAAGCTGTGATGGATGCATACGCTTAAATTAGAAACACATTAAATTTCAAAAACTACTAGATACTTACAGGCATAGTAATAGAATATTTGACAACCTTACGAACCGCCAGGTATTCAATTACCCGTTGCTTGACCTTCACTAAACCATAGTGATCACTGTCCAGTCGCTCCCGTGCAGCTCTTAAGTCCAGTTCAATCTCTTCACTGGCCTTCTGCCAGGGCAGATCAGCAAGAAGCTCTAGGTAAACCCGTGAACTGTTATACCCAGGTTGCTGAGGCTGCATTTTCTTTAGCCTCCTGAAATAGAAATTATACTAAAATGAACTGATTGTCTCTATGAGATTGTAAAATGACTTGGATAATGATAATATCATTTTTTTTCAGTTTTACAAACATCTATAGCAACTAATTCCCTCAAAAAGATCAATCATCACCATTTTAACTATGTTTTCCATCAAAAGTACCTCAACTCTCTGTGTGCATGTTTCCATATATTCTGGGGCATTCCCGCGCTTTGCATCTTTCTTTCCAAGGCAGCCAGGTCATCCTCATCATCATCATTATCACCAAGTTCCTCTTTTATAGCCCTCATCTAAAATATATTTTACAAAAAAACAGGAAACAAGAACATTTCAATTAGATAAAGGCCAAAACAAGAGAGCATATATATAAACAAAGCAGTAAAATGCTCCTCTGGAGCTGAGCTGGCCAAGACTTTCTAAATCCTCAACATAATAGATCGTTATTTACCTTCTTATTACTGCCATAAAGGAAAGCAGAGACACTCTCTACTAGTATCTTTTTCCCTCCTCGGACAAAATTACTGATAATCAAATAGTACCCAAATGTATATTATCATAATACCATCTAAGTCCAACTACAACTGATCGCTTAAAGACCAAGAATATTTAAATGCCGCGATTGTAAACCCACAATCCATTGTTCTCAGCAACTGCAGAAGGTACAGCAATGACCATTTAAGCAGCAAGGGCACACTGATCATGTTAAACAAACTTGGATCCAAACAATGGGATAAAACGAACTATCTCTCTCAGATAAGTGCTAGCCAGTTATCACCTAAATACTAAGATAGAACCCTACATATGAACATGAAATACCGAAATATAAGAGGAAATGTTTGCTAGAGCTAGGCCAAGGTAAACTGCTCAGAGGGATATTCCAGTTGACATAATGGTCATCGAAAACAGTTGGCTTGAAACATTTAATTGAATTTTAGTAAAGTCTAAATCTTTATCAATATAGCCCCTATACCCATGCATTCACATTTGATGAATATATCAAAAAGATGGTGTGAGAAAAAGCTAACCTGCTGGCGCAGAAGAAATTCTTTTTGAGATTTTGACAATTGTCCTTCAACCTTTTGTGTAATTTTCTCAGCTACACGTATTGACTGTTGGCAGTAGACAGACACAAATAGAATTAGAGACAGATGATAGGAAATATCAAGCATAATTAACTCTATTGCTTACCTGTAAGTGCCTATCAACTAACTCAGTTGCTTTTGAAAGCCTCACTTTGGGGTCAACTGAATCCAACATAGATAACTGTTCTTCAAAACTTATCTCAAAGCTAGCAACAAATATATCAGCCAACTTGTGAACTGGAACAGACTCCAAAAGGACTTTTGTCCTTCCACCAGTTTTTTGTTTCTGTAAACAAGCACAAAATATAAGCTATTAATATAAATACAACACAGAAAGTGTGACATGCCCAAAATCTTATAAATAATAGTCTATAACTATAACACAGAAGTCCATACTGATTACCTAACAAATTAGACTATGTACAAGCTATCAAGATATAGGTCCAGAGGCACAATTTCATACATTTAAAATATTTTATGCAAACATGGACTACTATAATGATTTTATTCAACCAATTGTACCAAAATGCTAGGGTTTTTAAAGTCAATGCTCAGATGGCATTTACATGTTTTTCAGTCAATGTTAGTAGAAGAGGTATTGAAGTTACAACTTTTACCAGCTCCAGAACAGAAATAAGCTCCATGGCAGTTGCTTTAAATTGGCGAGACAACATTATGAAATCTGGGTCTTGCTCCACTTGTTCCATCTCTAGATTAGAAAAACGGAAGCAACTCAGCATCTTCAAAGATAATGAATTAAATCTCATCAGTGATAAAATTACTAGTAAACTGCTATAAAGTTACTTTTTCCTTTTTATCATAATGCTAAAATGAGACAAAGTTTGTTAAAATGAAAACAAGGAGATAAAAAAAATAAACTACTTCAAGACCTTGTAAACTCACATACCCCTTCCTCAATAGAAGGTAATCAATTAAAACATTAAATATTACTG
Source organism: Ormosia semicastrata (assembly GCA_029884595.1). Classification (NCBI taxonomy): domain Eukaryota; kingdom Viridiplantae; phylum Streptophyta; class Magnoliopsida; order Fabales; family Fabaceae; genus Ormosia; species Ormosia semicastrata. The sequence goes on along the minus strand of JAQQTO010000057.1, from coordinate 51,110,754 downwards.
TCATTATCTGGTCTTTAACATCTTTTCCAACAAGCAAATGACTGCATCATATAAATCTTAAAACATATTACATATCTCAGATCATCATATCAAACTTATTACGTTTGCACAAATAATCACAGATTTGGGATAGTGTCCTAATTACTAACAGTGCATATGCTTCAATGATCTATGCATTCATAGCAAGAAAACAAAAACTATGATTTATAATATTTACATCCAGTAAGTGGAAGGCATAGGTCCCTACATGATTACGTAATTTTTTTTAACAAAATAATATCAAACCTTTGGTGGAACTTATCACGACCAGGCATACATCTCTTACATATATCTTTCCTATATAATTCGTTAAAAATATACATTTCCTATACAAAAGCTAATGCCAAAGAAAAAGATGAATGACTTACCAGTCTTAGTCATCTCAAGGGAAGAAATCCTTGCAGTATGGTACGTTCCTCTTGTGCTAAGTTCCTGGACGCTAAATCTGCACAAACCTTCCAGAACAACTATGTATGTGACCCTCCCACTTGGTTTCTCCACTCCCCTTGATAAATGTAATGCTCGAGCAGCTACCCCCCTGGAATCTAAGGCCTATTAAAATCCACCTCAATTTGTAGAATTTATTTTCCAAATATCCATAAGATAAATTATTCACTTTATAGCATTAGAAAATTATGAGGAAAGATGTAATTATGGAAATATGAAGATAGAAATACGAAAGAGAAGCCATCAATTCAGCCAAAAAAAAGGATAACAAACTAAATCAAAACCCATCAGAAGAAAATCTTTGATTGACACAACCTTATGCAGATGGACTGATGAACTGTCAGAATGTATAATGTCGTTAATTATTATCAAGCAACTTGATCCAAAAGGTGTTCACTTGAGCTGTACCTGGCATGCCAATGAACAACATCATTCTGTTTTTTGGTATCAAGCTTATGAGAATCTGATGAACCACCCTGAACTTTTGAGCTTTGGTCTAGAGAATCAGTTCCAACACCTACAAGGAAGCGGAATAAAAATAAATATTAGAAAACCAATTTTTTTCTGTTTTTCTTCTTTTTAAAAAAAAATTACTGATCAGTTTATCACCTTGAGATACAGTGGGACCCACTGGCTTAATTTCAGCAGCATCACGCACCGGCAAGATGCCAATTAACCCCTTCTCTTCTCGCTGCCAAAGTTCTTGTTCCACCAACTTCACACTTCATTAACCAAGGAAACAGTCACACGTATGCATATATGCTTAAAAGAAAATGCATAAATCAAAAAGTTTTAACTTTTAGCTACATGTCAATGCGTTACAATTACACAGTCCAACCCTTTTGAGTCAAAAATATACGATAAATTAACCAGCACATGAGCTAGGAAGCACAGGTACTACACAGGACACGGATATAATACAACATGGATACAGGATACAGCAAATTTTAAAAATTATAGGACATACATGATTATGCTACAACAAATAAAACAAAATTAGTATACATTTAACATAAAAACACAAATTTTAAATTAAAATAGAGAATCATTGCTTTAAAAGTTAGCACAAGTTATTGTAGACATAATAAAATATTATCATTTATCTAATTATTATTATTATTATGGTATTCTCATTTGTATTCATAAAAAAAAAAGTAAAAAATTGTAAAATGCGGCTAGGAGTATGCAACGTGTTCGTGAAATATCCCACACGGATACATATCTGACACGGGAACGAAGACTATTATAACATGCCCATGCTTCCTAGCACATGAGAAAGGAAATCAATAAAGACAGTTGCTACAATTCAAAAATTCCACTTTATTAGATCAAACGAAACAAACACTTCATCAGAAGAATCTGAGCTCGGAAAGTTGATATTTCGATCAATTGAATAGAAAATTTTCTCGGCAACCAAACAAGCGGAAAATGATAGGTACCTGCTGGGGGAAGTACAGCGGATTCTGATGATGGCGCCGGGTAAGAGGACCTTGTTCCTGAAGGGGAGAATCGCCAAGCGACTCGGAAGCTCCACCGATTCGGCCATGTTCTCAACTCGGTGTGCTATAAACGTGAAAACCCTGATTTTCTGAGAGAAAAAGGAACGAACCGTGAAAAGACAAGAACGATGGAAAAATATAGGATCGAAACAGAGAAGAAGAAAGGGAACGGAAACGAACTACCTTAGTTTTTCTTCACAACTCTGTCTCGCACCTTTGATTAGTTTTAGTTTTACATGTATTTATAAACACTTATAATTTTATTATGTATGACTTTAATTTGGATAAGCTTTTTGCATAATTATCCAATTTTGTATTAATATATTTTATTTATTTTATTTAATTTAATACATTTGACTATATTAATAATCATATAATATATCAAATTCAATAAATGATATGATAAAACATATTATATAAAAGTATAAAATATATTTTACTGAAAATTAAATTCTTATAATAATTTTGTTTAAAAAAATAATTGCTCATATAATTTTAAGTCCAAAATGATAATTACATAAAATACTCTTTAAAATAATAACTCTAAAATTATAGTCATTAATTTTTTTATTTTCTAAATAAGTCATATTATCTTGTCTTTTTTTATAATTTGACCAATGGCTAAAAAGAAAGATAAAACACATTATTAAATAATTATCAAATCAAATTAATCACTTATTTTTATATCAAAAATACAAATTAATTAATTATTTATCTAATTAATTTTATAAATTATTTATTTATCTAATTAAATTAATTACTATTATTGTTGAAAAGGTCCTTTAATTGTTGTAATATTAAAAAAATTAATCTTATAATAATGTATGTACAGATATGTTACTCAATAAGCAAAATTTAATCATTAATTTTATGTCACATTACTTAACATACCAAAACCCTCTTGACAAGATAAATTCCATTTTTTAATACAGAGGTCGAACCTGCTTTGAAGTGGCCCCTTGGCCCTTGTGGTCCTGATCCTCATGCAGGCTGCATCGACTGCATCTATACATTTTTCATAATTCACACATTTTTCTTATGTGAATATATCTCAACTTGACCACCATCGGTGAAACTTTTGTGTAGTCTATGAATGGGAAAATATCAAATGACTTGTCTATTTAGAATACTCACTACTAATTTATAAGAGTTATCTTAAATATTTTTTTAAGTACAACTTACGTGATAAGTAAAATATTATTTTTTTTAAATACGATTAAGTGTTTAAACTAATTTTTTTAATAATATTATTTTTTACATATGAATTTTAAGATCAAAGTTAAGACTACATAATTAAAAGACTCAAACTCTTTCAATTTGAACTAACACACATTGATTCTATTAAATATTTTGTTAAAAGTAAACTATTTATTATCATAATAGCTATATTAATTATTATCCTTATACATATTTTTTAACAATAATAATAATAATATTTTGAAAAAAATTTGTCATCAAATAAGAAAATCTCTTTATAATAAATTAGCGCATTGAGTGGGACTCTGTGATTGTTAGTTTATATTTTTGGTTAAATTAAAATTTTAGTCTCCATATTTTAAATTTATTTTTAATTTATTTGATATAAATGAACATCTAAAATAACATCTACAGAATAAAAAAATACTTACTTTGTTAACCAACTAATGATGTTATAACAGGGTTATAACAAAAGTTTACAAAAATACTATTTTGAAAACATTTAAAATTGTAATGACTTATTTGAAAAAAAAATATAAGGATTAAATTGAAAATGAGTGAACCGAAATTTTAATTTAACCTATATATTTTTATTAAGATAAAAAAATAAAATAATGGAGTAAGCATTCAAATTGATCCTTGAAAAATACACGAAACATGAAATTGGTTCTCCAAAGATATTATCAATCAATTTAGTCACTTAATGTTCAAATGGACATCAATTTAATATTTTAATGTATCTTTGGATATCAATTTGGTCCCTAAATTAATGGTTGTTTTACAATATGAAGGACAACTTTAAGACCAAATTTTTTGGAGGATAAATTTGATGTTCCGTGTATTTTTGAAGAACTAATTTGAGTGTTTACTCTAAATAATAAAGAAATAATTTGATTTTGATATACTATTATTATAAAAAAAAATTACACTATCATTTAATTATGTATTATTATGTTAATAAACTTTGATTCTCACAATAAGACACTTTTTTAATGATGTGAGCTATGTGACAACTATAATTGAGTGATAATGTAAATTACATTAATAGTATATTAAAATGAAATTAACTAGTGTATTGACATGCATTCACAATTATTATCATGGCAAGATGGCCAGTAGGGGTGTTCATGACCCGGTCTGTCCTAACCCGAAATTAACCGGAAGAAGTTTAAGTTCTAAAAATTAGACTTAATGTATTTTCAAATTTAGTTTGAATCATGTTTTAAGTCATCTCAACCCGACTATGTATTACACATTATTATTATTATTGTTGTTATTATTATTATTATTATTTTGGTTTTCCAAAAGATTTTCTATGCAATAGGTGAGAGATTAATCTCCCACCAGATTATCACATATTATTTTAAAACTTACACTTTTTTTTTACAATTAGTATCACACACTAGAACATAATAACACCTTTCACTATATACCTACATATTGTGTTACCTATAACTTGGGTGTGTATCTAGTTTGAAACAATGTTTAAAGTAAAATTATGAGTTATGGTTTGATATGTTCAATTAGTTAGCAGTCAAATTGTGGTTGAATCGAATAACACAACAAAGAGCAATCAAATCAGATATATAGCCAGTTCACGTCCAATTAGTTGAATCGTTTGACTTGATTCGGATTTCAAAACATTGTAAGGAAATATATACAATTTTCAATTTTTTAAAACAATTTTATTATTTTTATATTTAACTTTAAATCATTAAATAAGGCTATAATAATTACAATTTAAAAAATGAAAATTGCATACTAAATTAGGTAATCTTTTTTTTTTGTGAAAATAGATAAACAAATTATTTTTTATATGTGTGTGTGAGATTGTTTTGTGTGATATATATGTGTGTGTGTGTGAGTGTGAGTGTGAATACTCAATTTTGTCTGGGGTATTTTGTAAAAAAAAAAAAAGAAAAGAAAAGAAAGGGAAATAAGGAAAAAGACCATTATCCAACTCATGACTCATTAACCCATAACCTAACTTATTGACCCATCTCATAACTCATATGTCATTGAACTTATCCTAAGCAAATTCTAGCAGTTGTTATCCTAAACAAACTCATAAACCATAACTTATAATTAACCTCATCCTAAACTAACTATAACTCATCCTAAACAACCTACAACTTATCTTCTTAAACAAATCCTATTCACACTTCAACTTAAATACTTCAGCCTAATCCTTTCTATAAAAACACATAACCCACTTCAACTTAAGATCACTTTTCAACCTTGAGACTTGAGCCTAAACAGACTACAACTACCACTCTAGTCATATTTTCTCCCCATCACGTAGCTTCCCCTGGTCAGCGTACCTCTGCCAACTCCATTCACATTAGCCACGCTTCACCACCACTTTCCTCATCATAATCACAATTGCTACTAACTCCATTCATGTTAGCCTATCCCCTCCATTTTCATTATCCATCATCAAACCACCATAACTACAGAACCTCACCCCATACCACTCTTACTATACAACGCCTAATTAAGAGCCCCATCAACCAACACCACTTCCTGTCACCGCAACACAACCAGATGCTGAACCCATGAAATACCCAAACATTGATCAACAGAACTAGACACACCCCACTAGCTATGAAACCGAGATCCATAGTAACCGTTAAACCACCACTGCAATCTCCGTCAACAACAGGAACCCATCACAGGCAGCACAGTGAGCCCCAACCAAACACGACACTGCCATTAACCACCAAACCACCATCCTCCAGGCAGTAAAGTCATTGACCTCATAAACTTCACCACCTCTGCTCCGTGAAGACCTAACCGTGAGACACAGCCACCACAGTCGTGCCAGTCCACTTTCGTCCTTCTACCACGGCCTCATCGACAGAATAAAGGCTCTGTGCGTTGTATCCCATACTCGCAGACGTAGCCACTTTCACCCCTGTTTCACATTGCCAAAACAGAGCAGCCGAACCACCACTCCCAATTGCGGACTCGTCACGTCCCGACCATCAACGCCGAGCCAGCCATGCACCACCCAATTGGTGCACCTGAAGCCACCGTAGCCATAGAATCTGCTCCACTAAGTCCAGCTCGCATCGTTCCAAGCCTTCCCTCTCTGCACCTACTCTCTGTTTCGGTTTCAAAATAGAATCCCCTTATCTTTCCTTTTTAGTAAGGCCTCTGTGTTGTTTGATTTTTTTTTAGCTCTATTACCTTTTTTTTCTTTTTTTTTTGGTGAGGAAAGAATAAAACTGAAAGAAAGCAAAAAATTGATAAAAAATAAAAGGTGAATAAAAATGTAAAGTAATTGAACATTTTTTTAGAAGAATAAAATAGGATTAACTGAGTTGTGACAATTTGTTAATCCTGTAATTTTTATAATCATTGTGACAACTTGATGATTCAAATTTTTCTTTATCGTTATTATTATTATTTTATTATTATTATTGTTGTTGTTATTGTTGTTTTGTCTTCAATTTTTTTTATTTTGAAATAAAATAAATCACTAATCAATAAATATTCAAACTTCTTTTTTAAAATAAAAAAATCTGAAACAAACTTGATAAATAATGGGTGACGTCTCTAACGTGACGCCGAGCTTCACCCATTTAAACCTTAACATGATTAACTGAGTCACGACGACCTATTAATTCAAATTTTCAAAAAAATCAAAAAATAATTGAGAAGAATAAAATAAGATTCGCTGAATTGTAACAGCTTACTAATCCTGTAACTTTTATAATCATCTGAGTTGTGACAACTTGATGATTTAAATTTTTACAATTATTATTGTTGTTGTTGTTGTTGTTGTTATTATTATTATTATTATTATTATTATTATCATCTTCAAACTTGTATAAAATAAATCACTAATCGGTAAAGGCTCAAAAAAAAAATTAAAATAATTTTTTTCAATAAACTTGATGAACAATTAGTGACATCTCTAGCGTGACGTCGAGTTTCACCTATTCAAATTTTAACAGGATTAACTGAGTCCCGACGACTTGTTAATTCAAACTTTCAAAATAAAAAATTATTTTTTTTAATTAAAATCAACCAACACACAATATTTTCTAAAGAATTACGTGACTTTGAATTCTCCACTGTACCAGGGAATACGTAGGAGTGGAACACTTATTCCGTCAAGCCAAAAAAATAATTTTTTATAATTTATTTATTTATTTTTGCTTATCTTTTAATAAAAAGGGTGAAATAAATATATTTTGAGATTATCAATTTTACACAACTGATTTAAGGTATTGTCTCAGGACGAGTATGCTAGGGATGTTGTGGGATTAAGTTTTCACCATTCCCTTCACATAACCGACTCCCGAATTCAATCTGATTTCAAATACTATTTTTTTTTGGGTTTTCTAATTTTTTCTAATAAAAAATAAAATTGGTGGTGACTCCTAATTTTTTTTTAATTTAAGTTGCTATTCCACCGCGATCACAGATGACAGATGGCGACTTCACTGGGATGCTTGAGAGTCAATCCTATAAAAGTTGGTTGTGGTAAATTTTTGTGATCTTTATATGTTTATTTTATCCTTTTTTTCCTTTTTTTATATTTGATGATTTTTTTTGTTAATTGTTTTATTATGTAAACCTTAGGGTAGAAAACTTTTGGAATTTGTTTTGTGTTTGCTTTGCTTCGTAGGATATGAGTAGTTTTTAAGATTGTAAAGGTTTGTATGCTCCCTACACCCTACCTACACGTTATTCACACACATCTGAGTGGGGCCCTATACCCGGGTCTGAGTGAAGCTTAAGTTAGGTAGAAATTGTGTAGTGGTAGCCATTTTTTATGTACATCCTATTTGGTTATCACGAAAACCTCTTCTAGAGTGTGCCTTTTTCACGAATGTCCAACACCTAGTGGTTTACCCACTGTTTTGTGGTCAACATTCTGAAATGGGACTTAGCTTTAGAGTCCTTTAGAATAGAAGAGACATCTAATGAAAGTTCTCACGAATCAGAAAAACTCTTAAATCCTTACGATAGAAATCCCTAAGTTTAAGGCAATCTCATTAAGACAAGAAAAAAGAGCGTACTTCTTCATTATTTATCCATTCCTCATGCTATTCATTCTTGCATTTAAAAAAAAAACTTCAAAAAAAAAATTATCTTGCATTTTCATAACATTCCTAGTATTTTTTTTAAATGAAGCTCAAAGTTCATTCATTTCATCTTATGCATCTCATTCATTTCATCTCATTCTTTGTCTAATGTTATTCTATTTTGATAAATCAAATAGAAGGAATCATTGCGCGACTAAGAAAAGAAGAGACCAATCAAATCCAAATTCATAATACTATATCTCGGACTAGAATGACTGCTAGTAATCCTGAGGCAGGGAGAAATTTGAGCAGAGAAATTGATGAAATAACAAAGCTGGTGAATGAGATGCTTGAGACCCAAGTAAAATTAGAAGTAATACTACAAGATATGTGTAATACCCTAGAAAATCATGTTAGGCTTGTATATGGTTACAGAGGTAGCCTAATACTTACTTAACATATCTGTGAAGTTTTGTGATTTTCTGAGTATATTTAGGCACTTTGCTGTAACACTATGTGAGAAATATAACTATTATTTACTCCGAAAGTGACTTAAACTGCTTAGTTAATGGAAATAAATATGAAGAGTTTGTTTCCAAGTCATAAATGTGAGAACTGTACTACAGTTAAAGTTTGAAATTAATTGAAGTTAATTCGGCATTTTTAAGCATACTGGTTGTGTGTTTTAGTGCCGATTTGACCCCTAGCTGATATGAAAATATCCATTTTTGGTGAAACAAAATTTTTAATGAATCTTAAGATTTATTTTGAATCTGTTGGAAGCTACAAAACTGGATTTGGTGAAATCTGAGTGTTCTTAACAAATTGGGATTTTGGTACTTATCCAAGAGAAGTCAAATTAGACTTCCCTTATTAGATATCCCACAATTGGGATATTTATGAAACAGAGAAGAGAAGAGAAAACGTAAAGAAGAAGGAAGAAAAGAGAAAAGAGAAAAAGAGCCAAGGAGGGGAAGCAAAGAAAGGAAAGAGACAAAAGAGGAGGATCAACAATCAAGGAAGAGGAATCAAGTGGAGGTTGGCACTTTGAGGTAGGGGAAATCTATTTTACTTGCTAGTTTTCATTCTTTTCTTTTGGTTCAAGAGAAGTTTGAAGAGGAAATGATGGTTTGAGAGGTGATTTGATGATTTATAAGTTGAATCTTGATGTGATTGGTATAGTTGTGTTAGAAACTGAATAGTAGATGTGTTTAGATGAATTTTTCATCTTTTGGAGCCTTAATTCCTATTTTATGTTATTTTTGGGGTTTAGGTCATGATTGGATTTTGATTCTCAAAAATGTTGAATTAAATGAAATTGAAGTGGATTAAAGATTTTTATGTGTAGTTGAACTTTGAAGGAGGTTAGAAAATCACTTGGAAGTGATTTTGAGTGATTGCAAGATCACTTGCTTCCAATGGAACAGTGATCATTTCTGCAAAATTATGCAGAAACTAATTTTGAGTTTGAGCGCCTAGGCGCTGAAGATTAGGTGCTTAAGTGCCCAGTGCCCAGGAAGAAATTGTGATGCGTGTGGCATGCTTGAGCGTGCAGAAGCTTAGTGCCCAACGTCCAGAGAGTTTATTTAAGGCTGTTGCTTGCATGCCTAAGCGCTGGTTGTGAGCGCCTGAGCACCCAGTGCTGAACAGAACAGAGCAGAGCCCTTAATTTGGGAAATGGAAGGGGATCACTTGTGTGATACTTTTTTTATGCTTCTTAATGAGTATTGAGACACTAGTATGAGTATTTAAATGAAGTGTGAACGTGATGAATCATATAGATTCGTAGTGCTAATTATGTGGAATAATTAGGCATGATTATATACATATTATATATTATGTTGGATTGAGGAAATAAATTTTTCAAGTGTGGGAATTTCTCATGTTTGCTCTTCTAAGAGTATTGAAGTACTACCATAAGTATTTAATAAAGTGTTGGTGTGGTGAATGTAAATCAATTGAGGGTGTCAGATATCGTGATACTTAGTATCATTGTTGTTCATGCTTGAGTAGAGATGAATATAAATCAATTGGTATGCTAACTATTATAGTGTTTGACATCATTGTGTTTCACTTTTGCGATTATGCATGTAAATCAACTGTGATATACTTATGGAAGATAATTGGTGATTGTTTTGCATGAGATGTTTGAGATACATAGATTGGCTAGAAATATTCTTTCTATGTGTTTGTATAATAGATTGGCGAGAAATATTAAACTCTATTGTATGTGAAATACCTTGAGGTTTATAATATCTTCTTTGTATTGTTGAGAAGCATAGATTGGTGAGTAATATCCTATCTATGTGTTTGTACATAGATTGGTAAATAATATCCTATCTATGTGTTTGTACAATAAATTAGTGAGTAATATCCTCTCTATTGTTTGTGAAATATATTGAGGTGTGTAATATCCTCTTTGTGTTGATTGAAACATATTAGGGTGCGTAATATCCTCTCTATGTTATGTGTAATAAGGTGAGTAATATCCTTATTATAGTGTTGAGTAAGGAGGTGAGTAATATTCTCTTTGCTTTGTTGACCAGTGGAGGTGAGTAATATCTTTTTTTTTTTTATGGATAGTGTTGGTGAATCATATCCTTACTATGCCTGATAAACCATGACATATCATAACATGTCCTAGAGTAGTTGAGGTGGAGAATGTCCTCAATACTTCTGAGGTCTTATAACATTTTAATACTACATTCATTTCTAGGATTTGCATAGACATACACATTAAACATAATTAAACATAGCATCACAATTGTATGGGCAGTTGCTATCATAACATTTTCATGCATTGCAATTATATAGGTGATTGCGTGTGGTTGAGATGAGATGTTGTTGCTTCTATGATTGAAGTGTCAACTCGATAATTGTAAATATTATCTTTTTGTACATATACATGTATATATGCTAGTATTGAAATACCTCTATTGAGATATGTTTTCTCACCCCGATTGTGTTACCATGTAAATCCAGGTGCGAGTTCTTTGAAAGGGAGGAAGAAGATGTATGAGGATTAGCATAGTATAGATGTTGTTTAGAGTTGAGCATATATGTGTTTTATATTTGCTTAGTTGCTTGAAGTTATGTATAACAGTATGCCCTTGAGGCTGTGATGTATATATATAACTTTTGCTATCGTAGCTCTCCATATTTACTCATTGTGTATGAATGATATGGGTTAAATGTTGATGTATGTTAGTAGTAGCAGGACCAATATTGAGTTATTCATTTATATGACGATATATTTGGGGTAGCAAATATTGGGCTGTTACAATGTGAAGGAGTCTTTCAGCTTAATTAGTGGAAATAGGGGTGCAAATGGGGTTGATGCATATGTAAGTCTGCCATCAATCCCCTCCATGATAACAACCTCGACATTCTCGATTGTAACCTCAGGCATTACTGTGGGGAGTCATGAGCAACCACATCAAATAACATTGATAGTCATGCCTATCGGAGAAGGGTATCATTCATTGGAAAGTACTCGAAATGAGGTTCATGGTAACACTGAGTTCACATGGGAACAACCGTATGCATCCATCCCATTGTCAATAGGATTTCCTGTTGGGATTGGTCATGTAACCATTCAAAATGATAAGATGAAGGAAGAATAGATGGAAAGGATGGAAGAATAAATCAAAGCAATCAAGGGTCCTAGCACCTATGGTTCCCTTGGGATAGAAGAGTTGTGTCCTACTGCTAACATTATCATCCCAAAGGACTTTAAGGTTCCAAAATTTGACAAATATGATGAGAGCACCAACTCTTTTTTCCACCTGAAAACATACATTACCAAAATGTCAATTTGGTTAAAGGACTGGAAATTCCTTGTCAGCTTCTTTCATGAAAGCTTGACTGGGCCTACTTTGAAACTGTGTATCCAACAAAATTTCTCCAAAATCTCTTCTTGGAATGATTGGGCAAACTTGTTTATAGGACAATATATGTTTAATCTAGATACAGTCCCAACTCGGGAGCAATTGGGAACACTACAGAAGAAAAATGAGGAAACATTCAAGCAGTATGCCCAGAGATGGAGAACTCTCGCAGCACAAGTGCAACCATCGTTGACGTTGACAGAAATGTGCTCATATTTTTTGGTAACTTTAGGAGCTCCCTATATTGGGACAATGGCTGGTGCTACCTATCGAGATTTTGCTAAATTAATTGCTACCGGAGAGAGGATTGAAATTCTGGTAAAGGCTGGCAAATTGCCAACTAGCAATAATGAAGGTAGTTTCAAGAAGGGGTTTCCCCCTAAGAAAAATAAGTTAGAAGTGAGCTACGTGTAAAATCAACAACCTTCATAACCCCGCTATCCACCGTCTTACCTTGCCTACCAAGCCTCTCCATATAACCCAAACCTCTACCCTTCCTATCAGACACTTGTACCTTCTCATCTACTTGACCAAATTACTCCACCTACAAATACACCTCAAATCCCACAATTCCACATCAACAATGTTGTCACACCACAACCATATATACTAACTCGCCCAACCTATACCCAATATCCACATATACCTTCACAAAATTTTCCAAATCACCCACAACCTCAGACAAACTTCCAAAATCAAGGCCGCTCCCGTCCCCAAAACCTACCCCATTTCCCAAGATTATCCAGTTTAAATGCAGACTTATTCTAAAGACTGTTTGATGCTCACCTCATCTCTGAAAATCATATACGTCCCTTAGAACCATCATTCCCAACGTGGTATAACCCAAATTTAACTTGCAAATACTACATGGACATCCTAGGACACTCAATTGAGGACTGTGAATCTTTTAAGACTACAGTAAGAAAGCTAATTGCTTATGGGAAGTTAGACATTCAAGAAGAGGTTGGACCCAATATTGTTAACAACACGATTCCTAATCATAGTGGGAGTAATGTGGTAAATGCTTTAGAGATGGAAGGGCCACTAATAAGAAAGGTCAAGAGCTTGCGTACACCTATGGCAGAAATATTTGAGGGGTTGAACAAAGCAGGCTATGATATCACTGCGCCAGCTGCAATGATAAAAGAAGAGGAGAAGCAGGGTGAAGAGTCTAGTTGTGCCTATCATTGTGGGGGAATAGGACATAATATTGAGAACTGATGGGACTTTAAAGCTCGAGTCCATGGATTACTCACTCTGGAAGTAATACAAGCTAGACAAGAGGTAGATTCCGTTGAAGAAGTAATTCGCCCTCCAGCAACTCGAAACCTCTGAACAATTGGAGATCTGAGGTGTTTAATTGAAGTGATTGCCATAAAATAATTAGTGATATTGAATTCATGTTAACTTTCTTGAAGCATTAATGTAATGAATTGGTATGGGTACCTTGTTTCCTTTCATTTTCATCACATTGTCTTTCTTAATATTTATTCGCTTTCATTTCTTCAAAGTGTCTTCCTTGTATTTGAATCCCATTTGACTCCAATTCTTGGCAATTCTCAGTTTGGTAGATGTTAATAAAATCCACGTGTGCAAGTGCCTTTAAAAAAAAAAGAAACAAAGAAGTAATCACTTGGTGTGCATTATCTTTTTGTCTCAAAATTAAAATTTTAAAAAATAAATAATCATGATTTGAAAGTGAAAACTGACCATTTTTCTCTATCTTTTACAAAATTTCGTTATCTTTATCCCTTGTTAGCCCTTTTGAAAATTTCTTCAATAAACCCTGGATAAAGATCACCCCTACACTAGGGGATAGCACAAAATAAAGGTTGATTGTCATGGTGGCTATTTTGAAGCATAATGAAAAAGGAAGAAAAGGTGAAAAGAGCAAAAAGTAAAGACAAAAAAATGATGAAAAACTAAAAAAAAAAAAAAAAAGGAAAGAAAGGAAAGAAAAAAGAAAATGAAATGAAATAAGTCATGACAAGGGGGAATGAAAGAAAATGAAATAGAGAAAAATGTGCTTGAAAGTATAAAAGTAGTTGACAAAGTTTAATTTTAAAAGGGCAAGGATCCTTGGTCTCATTCAACCCTTAAATACTTGTTTGAACCTTATATCTTTCCTTTCATAACTCCTAGCCTTGGCCACATTACAAGCCTAAAAAAAGTCCATTCTGATCAATGAAGGGTTATTGTCATTATCGTTAACCTTAATTTTGAGACAAAGGTTACACTCATCCAAGTATCTAGTTCATTGCTCTTTAAAAAAAAAAAAGAGAAAAAAAAGACTTACATCAGGGCAAGTTTCTACCTTGTTCAAGTTAGTCCCACACTGGGGCATTCTTCTCCCTGATTTAATTTAACCTACACTGGGATAAATCTTTTGGTCACTAGGGTGAGTTCCTGCCTTATTCAATTCAATCCTAGACTGGGGCAAATTTCTCTTTGGTTCAATTTAGTCTTACACTAGGACAAATTTTTACCCTGCTCGATTTGACTCTAAACAGGGGCAATTTTTCTTTTCCTTGGTTCAATTTGACCTACACTGGGGCAAATCTTTTGGTCACTAGAGTAAGTCCCTATCCTATTCAATTCAGTCCTAGACTGGGGCAAATTTCTCTTTGGTTCAATTTGACAAATTTCTCTTTAGTTCAATTTGGCCTTACAATAGGGCAAGTTGTTGCCCTATTCTATTCGTTCGTAGACTGAGGCAAATTTATCTTTGATTCAATTTGGCTTGATGTAGATATTCAGTAGAAGAATATCATTGGCCATGATGTCTAGTAGATCATTTTTATGAAGATCAAACTAATTCATATTGGGGCGATACCTCTTGGAATCTCATATCATCGTTTGTGTCTTGTTCCATATATATCATTTTGTGTAGTCAAACTTCCAAGACCATTCTAGAAGTTATTCACTTAATAAATTTCTTTTCTATTGTACTTTTGAATCCATGTCTGTCTATTACGTAATGCTTCAGGTAAGGTGAACATGAGTACAACACTATGATTTGACCATCTAATGACAATCTCATGATGAACAATTTAGACTAAAAAGAACTTAGAAGTTCCAATTAAATGGGAAAATGATATCCCAAGGGATAATCCAGAAACAAGAGGTAAAACAGAAAAGAGCCCGTTAGACTGAAAACACGAAAGGATGGTTTAAGCAAAAATTAGAGCCAATGAATTGGAACTACTTAAACTGGGGCAATTTTTTTAGTAACTTTGTTTGCATTCAATTGGCCATACTGGGGCAAAAGTTCTGAAGAATTAAGGAGAAGACATGTTAAAAGAAGTAGCAATAGAGACAGCGATTGAGTTATCAAGCATTGAAGAATAAGAATGATGGAGATAGAGGAGACATGTTTGTCTCTCAAGAAAGTATGTTGTATGAGTGCTTGAATGTTGGGCAGAGATACAAGACTAGAGTTGAGTTATCAATGATTGATGAGAAATCAATTGGATGAGCGACAAAGTTAAAAATTTTCTCGCAATGACTTAGTAGCTCCAAGCAAGGGCTCACAACAAGAGATGATCATCCCACTTCTCAAAAGGAAAGCTAAGAGTAGAAAATAAGAAAATAAGATGGAAAAAAAGACAAAAAAAGAAGAAGAATAAGGAAAGAAAGAATGAGTAAGAAAGATCGAGGTTATCAGGTTCGACAGTAAAAGCATGTAAATAAGGGTTTGATTAGTTAAAGCTTTCGAAAGTTGTTGTTAGTTCAAAAGATTTTTAATAAAAAAATTTTAAAAAAAAGAGAGAAAAAGAGAAGGAAGAGAGAGAGAGAGATAGAAAAAGAGAGAAGAAAAAGATCTTAAGTCCAAGATCTTACTGGCACAAATAGTTTTATGTCATTTTGAGCGCATCGGCTCCTGTCATTTAATTTTGAGCGCATCGGCTCCTGTCTTTTAGTTTTGAGCGCATCGGTTCTTGTCTTTTACTTTTAAGCGCATCGGCTCCTATCATTTTTTTTAGTGCATCGGCTCCTGTCTTTTAATTTTTGAGTGCATCGTCTCCTGTCATTTACTTTTTGAGTATATCGATTCCTGTCTTTTACTTTTGAGCTCATCGGCTCCCTGTCTTTTAAATTTCTGTCATTTACCTTTGAGTGCATCGGCTCTTGTCTTTTACTTTTGAGCGCATCAGCTCCTGTCTTTTACTTTTGAGTACATCGGCTCCTATCTTTTACTGTTTGAGCGCATCGACTCTTGTCTTTTACTTTTGAGCGCATCGACTCCTGTCTTTTACTTTTGAGTGCATCAGCTTCCTGTTATTTACTTTTGAGCGCATCGGTTCCTGTCTTTTACTTTTTGAACGCATCAGCTACTGTCTTTTACTTTTTGAGCGCATCAGCCCCTGTCTTTTACTTTTGAGCGCATCGGCTCATGTCATTTGAGTTTTTGTCATTTACCTTTGAGTGCATCGCTCTTCGCATTTTTGTTCTCACATTGTTTTGTTTTTGTTGCTCCCAAACAAAATTCAAGTTCATGTCTTTACTCATTCCTTACAATGATAAAATGAAAAACTACGGTTATTCTTCTTATCTAGTAAGAAACAAGTAAAGAAGGGCAACTGTGAACACCTAATTTTGTTTTGGGCATTTTGTAAAAATAAAAAAAGAAAAGAAAAGAAGGGGAAATAAGGAAAAAGATCATTTTCCAACTCATGACCCATTTACCCATAACCTAACCCATTGACCCATCTCATAACCCATATGTCATTAAACTTATCCTAAGCAAACTCTAGCAGTAGTGATGGAAACAGACCAGGTCAGGGCAGACGACTTTGCATTAAACAGACTTGGCCTGTATCTCAATTATAAGATCTGAGCCTAGCCCGTGAGCTTATAATAGGCCGATTTTTAAGGCCTGGCCTTTTTAAAAGTCTAGCCTAGCCTGAAAGCCTATTTAAAGGCCTACTTTGCAATGAAACATTTAAATAGGCTAACAGACTAACCTTTAAATAGGCCAACAGGCCTTTACATAAGCTAACAGATCTACCTTTAAATAGGTCAACATGCCTTACATAGGCTAACAGACCTACCTTTAAATAAGTCATATGCCTTTACATAAGCTAACAGGCCTAAGCCTTGAAATAAGTCAATGGGCCTACTCAAAGCTAATAAGCCTTTGTTATAATTTAACAATCACCTTCTAATTTTATAGATGTTCACCACTTTCTTACTCTAATCTTTGGTCGATGTGGGACTTGGAGTTGAAGATATACCAAGTTGTTCACTTTTTTACTCTAGTCTTTCAAGTCCCACATCGACCAAAGATCAGAGTAAGAAAATAGTGAGCATCTATAAAAGTAGGATGTGAGTGTTAACTTATTATTTTTATTCTAATAAATATATTACATTAAATATATTAATAAATATGTTATTTCTATTTTAACTTGCTAACTTAAGTTTTAGTTCTTGGTTTTTATTAAAATTTAATTAAAATATATATTAATATATTATAAAAAATTAATAATTATAGTTATAATTTATAATCATTTTAATAATTATAATTATAATTATAATTTATAATTATTATAATAATATATATTATATTATATATAATTAAATAGGTCAGGCCAACCTGTCAAGTTTAGAAGGCCTATTAGATGGCCCGAGACCTGACCTTTTTAGTTAAAAAGACTTTAAAAAAAACCTTGGCCTAACTTGTTTAGTACATAGGTTAGGCCAGGTCAGGCCTCAGGCAGGCCAGGCCATAGGCCCCTGACGGGAAGCCTGACCTATTTCCACCCTTATCTAGCGGTTGTTATCCTAAACAAACTCATAAACCATAACTTATCATTAACCTAATCCTAAACTAACCATAACTCATCTTAAATAGACTACAACTTATCTTCTTAAACAAATCCTAATCACACTTCAACTTAAACACTTCAGCCTAATCCTTTCTATAAAAACACATAACCCACTTCAACTTAAGATCACTTTTCAACCTTGAGACTTGAGCCTAAACAGACTACAACTACCACTCTAGTCATATTTTCTCCCCATCACGTAGCTTCGCCTGGTCAGCATACTGTCGCGACCGGAGATCGCGGCAAAGAATAGCAACTCGAAGGATTTTAGAAAATGGACATAAAAATGGAGTCGCCACCAATTTTATTTGAATTTGGAAAAATTGGAAAACCTCTCTTTTGGAAATAGTCTTTGGAACCAGATCGGATTCAGGAGTCGGTTATGTTTAGGGAAGGGTGGAAACTTAATCCCACTGCACCCCTAACGCACCCGTCCTAAGACGGTACCTTGGATTAATTGTGCAAATTCTTAATAATCCTTTGAAATATTTATTTTACCCATTTTTACAAAAACATTATAACTATTTACAAAAGCGAAACCACAAAATTATGAAAATTTAATTTGGGCTTGACAGAAATGAAATTCTGCTCCTACGTATCCCCCAGGTGCAATGGGAACTCAAAGTTACGTAGTTCTTTATAAAATAAGTGTGGATTGGTTGATTTTATTTAAAAAAGATTTTATTTGAAAGCGAATCCATTTTTTGCACAGGATTCAAGTTAGCACTAGGCTACTCAATAAACCCTTATGATCCAAAAGATAATGAAGATAGCATCCGCTATTCAATCATCATCATTGGTCATTGCATGGATTAAAAGATTTTTTTATTTGCTATTTTTATATTCTTTTACCCCTTTTTTTTGCCAAAAAAATGTATCATTATTGCCTTAATATGAAATGGGCAGCAGCCCACGAGATTCAAACTCAAATCCCAAAAGACAGTCAACAATTCAAATTTTTAAAAAAAGAGTTTGAAACCTTGAGCACCAAGGACAGAGCACATACAGAGGACGTTTGGGGAAGGATTTGGAAATTGGTTCGACGGTCGGTTTAGGGAGATTGAGTGATTCTGTTTTCGAGTTCGACAGTCGGTGGGGATAAGGATGGGATGGATTCGACGGTCGGTTGGAAATAGGTGATTCTGTTTTGGAGTTTGACAGTCGGTTGGGGGTAAGGATGGGATGGATTCGACGGTCGGTTGGGATTGGGTGATGGATTCGATGGTCGGTTGCAATTGATGAAGATGGTGGAGGTCACAGTTTTTTTTTTTGGTCCGACGGTCGGATGGGATGGAGTTTGGTTGATGAAGGTTTGGATGGGTTGTCGGTGAGGGGGTAGTAACTGGTGTGGTTCGACGGTCGGTGGTGCGGATATGGATGGTTCGACCGTCGGTTGAAGGCCAGTGCAGGAGTTCGACGGTCGAATGAGAGGTGAGGATATGATGGTGTTTGTGAAGTTGGTTGAAGGCCAGTGCAGGAGTTCGATGGTCGAATGGGAGGTGAGGATATGATGGTGTTTGTGAAGTTGGTTGAAGGCCAGTGCAGGAGTTCGACGGTCGAATGGGAGGTAAGGATATGATGGTGTTTGTGAAGTTGATTGAAGGCCAGTGCAGGAGTTCGACGGTCGAATGAAGTGAAGGTCAGTGATGTAGTTCGACGGTCGGTAGAGGGAATGATGGTATTTTGTGAAGTGGGTTGAGGGTCCAATGGTGTGGTTCGACGGTCGAATGAAGTGAAGGTCAGTGATGTAGTTCGACGGTCGGTAGAGGGAATGATGGTATTTTGTGAAGTGGGTTGAGGGTCCAATGGTGTGGTTCGCGGGGTTCGACGGTCGAATGGGAGGTGAGGATATGATGATGTGTTTGTGAAGTTGGTTGAAGGCCAGTGCAGGAGTTCGACGGTCGAATGGGAGGTGAGGATATGATGGTGTTTGTGAAGTTGATTGAAGGCCAGTGCAGGAGTTCGACGGTCGAATGGGAGGTGAGGATATGATGGTGTTTGTGAAGTTGGTTGAAGGCCAGTGTAGGAGTTCGACGGTCGAATGGGAGGTGAGGATATGATGGTGTTATTGAAGGTGGTGGTTACGGTTTTCTGGAGGTTTTTGAATTCTTTGGTGGTTTTAAAAAAATGTGATGCAGAAGGGGTGGAGTTCCAGTGTGCGTATGGTACTCAGGGTTAAAAAGAAAAAAGAAAAGAAGATGGACAACATAACTAACCAGCCAGTATTCAAGCATGCATTTGAACATTACATTTTTACTCACAACAGTGCAAGGATAGTGATGAGAAAGGGCTTACCTCTTCTGTGCTACCAATAACACACTCAACTCAAAAAGAATCAAAAATCCCTTTCGTTCCCAGCAGCCTCCCCAGTATTCTTGCTTTTTTTTTTTCTTTTTTTTTTCAGCTACCACCAGGGATCAACCCAACATCATCAATCTCCTTTCCTTGGCTGAAGATGGGATATGATGAAGGATGGTGAAATGGAAGGTTCTTGGTGTGACTCTTCCCTTTGCCGTTAGACGGTGGAAGAAGGTGATGGGGTAGAAGGCTAATGATGGCGATGGTGGTTGCTGGTACGTAGGTGACGAGGGGTGGAGTATTGAGAATGGAGATGAAAGTGTTGGTGTTGATGAAGGGTGTTGGGATGGCCGAGATGTTGCTGCTGGTTTGGAGGTTTATGGTGATCAAGGTTGTAACAAAATGGAGTGTGCTTTTGGGGCTAATGAAGGGTGTCGTGTCGTTTCCAAAGCGGATGAAGTTGGATGGAAGGTGAGGTTTTTTCTTTTTTTTTTTTTGAGCCCCCCAAAAACTCCGTGCCGCCCCACCGTATATATCCCAAATGACGATTTTCTTCCTTTTTCCTTTTTTTCGTCAATCACTCCGCATTGAGCCCCCTCCTTCATCTATCGAGCCTCTTTTTTTTCCTTTCAATCCCCTCACCATCCTCTCTTCCCTACTGCTCACCCAAAGGTGCATTTAATGCACTACTATTTTATCATTTTCCTTTTACGTGCAAAATGCCCCCCTTTCAATTTTTTTTTTTTTTAACGAGATCAGTGTTCCCTTCCTTTTTCTTCTTTTTTTTTTTTTTAGTAGTAGGCTCGCAATTGGGCCTAAGAAAATAAATTCTCTTACTCTTTTTTTTTTCTTGTTTTTTTTTGTTTTTGTTTTTGTTTTTGTTTTTTTTGTTTTTTTTAATAAATAAAATCAAAACCCTGGTCAAAATATGGTGTTCACAGTTGCCCCTCTTTACTTGTTTCTTATCAGAGAATAACCACAGTTTTTCATAATTTCGTAATAAGGAACAAGTAAAGATATAAACTCATATTTTGTCCGAAAATACACACGATGATACAAAAAAAGAAAAAACAAAACAATGCAAGAATAATGAACCGCAAAGAGCTGATGCGCTCAAAGGAAAGTAAAATGCATGGAGCCGACAGAAATTAAAATGCAGGGAGCCGATGCGCTCAACTGAAATTAAAATGCAGGGAGCCGATGCGCTCAACTGAAATTAAATTGCATGGAGCCAATGCGCTCAACATAATTTAAAATGCATGGAGCCGATGCACTCACAGAATTGACAGAAATTAAAATGCAGAAAGCCGATGCGCTCAACTGAAATTAAATTGCATGGAGCCGATGCGCTCAAAGAATTGACAGAAATCAAAATGCATGGAGCCGATGCGCTCAAAGAATTTAAATTGCATGGAGCCGATGCGCTCAATAGAATTTAAAATGCAGGGAGCCGATGCGCTTAACAGAAATTAAAATGCAGGGAGCCGATGCGCTCAACAGAAATTAAAATGCATGGAGCCGATGCGCTCAAAGAATTTAAAATGCAGGGAGCCGATGCGCTCAACAGAAATTAAAATGCACGGAGCCGATGCGCTCAACAGAAATTAAAATGCATGGAGCCGATGTGCTCAAAAAATTTAAAATGCAGGGAGCCGATGCGCTCAACAGAAATTAAAATGCATGGAGCCGATGCGCTCAAAGAATTGACAGAAATTAAAATGCATGGAGCCGATGCGCTCAACAGAAATTAACAGAAATTAAAATGCAGAGAGCCGATGCGCTCAAAGAATTTTAAAATGCATGGAGCCGATGCGCTCAACAGAATTTAAAATGCATGGAGCCGATGCGCTCACAGAATTTTAAAATGCATGGAGCCAATGCGCTCAATAGAATTTAAAATGCATGGAGCCGATGCGCTCACAGAATTGACAGAAATTAAAATGCAGGGAGCCGATGCGCTCAACAGAAATTAAAATGCATGGTGGGCAACTGAGTCCCAGAATTTAAAAGACAAACGGGCTACTGTGCCCCCGAAAAACAGATATTCAAAAAGGCAAGGTATCTTGATCCCAAAGGATTTTTTTTTCTTTTTCTCATTTTCCTCATTTTCTTTTCTTTGTTTTTATTCCTTTGCTTTTCTCTTTTCTCTTTTCTTTCTTTTTTATTTTTTCTGATTTTCTAAATTTTATTTGAAAAACATTTGAACCAAGGACGACTTTGGAAAGCTTTGACCAATCAAACCTTGTTCACATGCTTTGGTTCTTTCCTTCTTCTTGTACTTTCTTTCTTTTTTTCTTTGTTTTTCGTTCTCAGCTCTCCTTTTGAGAAATGAGATGAACCATGGCTTGACCGATTCCTTGAGAGAAAATTTTGCCCCAAGTGTTTAACTTTATCTCTCATCTAGTTGATTCCCTAACTGTCTCGAACTCAATCACCGTCTCTGTTGCTACTTTCTTCAACACTTATCTCTTTAATCCTTCAAAAATCTAGCCCCAGTATGGTCAACTGAATACAAATAAAATTGCCCCTGTGTAGCTGATCAAATGCAATTCAAAAATTGCCCCAGTTTGGGTGCACCCTTCAAGGCATTTCAGATCGACTTTCTCTGAGATTTTACCCATTTATTTGCCCTAACTTTTGCTTAGACCGACCTTTCGGGTTTTCAGACTAACGGGCTCTTTTTCATTTTTTTCTTTTTGCTCTAACTTTTGCTTAGGCCGCCCTTTCGGGTTTTCAACCTAACGAGCTTTTCTCCTTCTTCTTCTTTTTTTTTTTTTGCTCGGGTGCCTCCTCTTCCATCAAAGGGGATTTCCAAGATCTATTCAATCTGAATTGTTCATCAAGAGATTATCATTAGATGGTTAAATCAATAGTGTTGTACTCATGTTCACCTTACCCGAAGCATTACGTAACTGACACTCATGAACTCAAAAAGTACAACAGAGAAGAAGCGAACAACTTCCAGATTGTTCTTGGAAGCTTGACTACAAAAAGGGTATTATTTACAAAGGGTACAGACACAAGAAGTAGAATAGCAAGAAAGCCAAAAGATTTTTTGTTTTTGCCCCAGTATGGACGTGATTGATCTAGACTCGACAACTGGACATCATGACTATTATTTTATCAGGTATATACAAAAATCTGCTCTCATGTAGGGTATCAAAGGAACTTTGGCTCAGAGTATGTCATTTGTGAACAAAAATTGCCCAAGTGTGAGTCACGAAGCTACACCAATGTAGGTCAAATTGAACCAAGAGAAATTTGCCCCAGTCTAAGACTGAATAGAACAAGGTAAAAAATCGCCCTAGTGACCAAAAGATTTGTCCCAGTGTAGGGCCAATTCGAGCAGGGTAGAAATTTACTCTGGTGCAAGTCCTTTTTTTTTTCTTTTCTTTTTTCTTTTTTTTTCTTTTTTCTTTTTTTTTAGGAGCAATGAATTGGATACTTAGATGAACATAACCCTTGTCTCAAAATTAAAATAAATGAAAATGACAAACCCTTCATTGATCAGAATGGACTTTTTGAGGCTTGTAACGTGGCCAAGGTTAGGGGTTATGAAAGAAAAGATATAAGGCCCAAACAATTGTTTAAGGGTTTGAATGGGACCAAGGATCCCTGTTCAATGTTAAACTTTGTCAATTGCCTTTGTACTTTCAAGTACACTTTTCTCTTACTGCTCTTCATTTCTTCCTTTTCTTTTCACTTTCTTTCATTCGCCCTTGTCATGACTTATTTCTCATTCATTTTTTTTGGTTTTTTCTTTTCTTTTATGCTTCAAAATAGCCACCATGACAATCAACATTTTCTTTGTGTCATCCCCCAATGTGGGGGTGATCCTTGTCCAGGGTTTATTGAAGAAATTTTCAAGCTCAAAAGGACAACGAGAGATAATGAAAATACGAATTCTCATGAAGGATAGAGAAACACGGCCACTCTTCATTTCAAATCTGGATTGCTCATTTTCAAAATTTTAATTCAGAGACAAAAAGGATAATGCACACCAAGTGATTACTTCAATGCTCTTTTTCTTTATTTTTGTTTTTTTTTTGTTTGTTTTTTTTTAGGCAAATGATACTTACACACGTGAACTTTATTGACATCTATCAAAATGAGAATTACCAAGAATTGGAGTCCAATGGGCCCCCAAATACGAGGAAGACACTTTGAAGAAGTGAAAGATAAGTAAATATCAAGAAAGACACTGAAAACAAAAGGAAACAAGATATTCATGCGAATTTATTACATCAATGCTTCAAGAAAGTTAACATAAGTTCATCATCACTGATTTTTTTTTTTTTGCAACCACTTCAATCAAATCCTAGATCTCCCATTGTTCAGAGGTTTTCAGTTGATGGAGGGCGAACAGTGTAGGCAGGGTAAGATGGTGGGTTTCCAATTTTGGCTTTGCATGTAGCTCACTTTTGATTCCTTTCCCTTAGAGGAAAAACTCATTCTTGAAACTACTTTCATCATTGCCAATTGGCAATTTACCTGTTTTTACCAAAATTTCAATCCTCTCCCCAGCAGCTATTAACTCAGCAAAGTCTAGATAAATGGCGCCTGCCATTGTCTCAATATAAGGAGCTCCCAAAGTCCCTAGAAAATATGAGCACATTTCTGTCAACGTCAACGGTGGTTGCACTTGTGCTGCGAGAGCTCTCCATCTTTGGGCATACTGCTTGAAGGCTTCCTCATCTTCCTTTTGCATTGAGCTCAAATGTTCCCGGGTAGTAGCTGCATCCAGGTTGAACTTGTATTGATCCATGAATAGATCAGCCAATTCCGTCCAGCGAGAAATCTTAAAGCGGTCTAATTGAAGATACCACTCTAAAGCGGGGCCTGTAAGACTCTCGTGGAAAAAGCTAACGAGGAACTTATCATCCCTAGACCACACAGCCATCTTGGTTCCATAACTGATCAAATGAAACCGAGGATTACCATTCCCATCATACTTGGAAAAATGAGGAATCTCGAAGTCTTTAGGGATTACGACATCCATGGTAGGACACAGTTCTTCCATTCTAAGCGATCCATAAGCGCTGGGGCCCTTGATTGCTTTGATTTGCTCTTCCATCTTTTCTTTCCATTCTTCTTCCATCCTATCCTTCTGAATTGCCGCATGACCACTCCCAGTAGGAAATCCCGTTGTCACTGGGATGGACATACATCGTTGTTCCCAGGTGAATTCAGCATTACCATGAACCTCATTTCGAGTATCCTCTAAAGATCGATACCCTTCCCCGATAGGAATTACTAGCGGTGCGGTATCCAAGGTTCTTCCTACAACAGGCATCTCAATGGTCATTCCGGGGTTTGTCCTCATTGAAGTGATCGTTGGCAGGCGCGAATGTGCCCCAGTCCCTCTTTGTGCTTCCAGTAGCCCCAATCAAGGCGAGAGTCTCTCTCATGGACAACACCATTTCCTCCATTCTTCTCATAGACTCCGTCACTTCATCCATCCTCCCTTTAATCTCATCAACTTCCATACTCAGGTTTCTCCCTTCCTCGGGGTTATTAGCAGCCATTCTGGTCTGAGATCTAGGATTGCGAATTTGGGTTTGATTGGTCTTTTCTTTCCTAGGGCTGCACAATGGTTCAAACCAATTTGACTTATTAAAACAAAATAACATTTACAAAGAATGAGATGAAATGCATGAGATGCATAGAATGAATGAGCTTTGAAAACATTTTTTTTTCATTTTTCTTCCCTCTCTCTCTCTTTTTTTTTGCTATGTCATGAAAATGCAAGATGATTTAAAACAAAATAGCATTTAACAAAGAATAGGATGAAATGCATGAGATGCACAAAATGAATGAACTTTGAAAACACATATTTTTTATTTTTCTTCCCATCTTTTTTTTTTAAGAAAAATGCAATGTCATGAAAATGCAAGATGCTTTTTTTTTCTTTTTAAATGCTAGGGATGCTATGAAGATGCATGATTTTTTTTATTTTATATCAAGGATGCCGTGAAAATGTATGATGATTTTTTTGAAATGCATTGCCATGAAAATGTAAGTTTTTTTTTTCTTCTTTGCTTTTGCTAGGGATGCTATGAAGATGCATGATTTTTTTTTTTTATATGCAATGTCATGAAAATGCAAGTTTTTTTTTTTTTTGAATGCTAGGGATGCCATGCATGATTTTTTTAGTCAAGGATGCCATGGAAATGCATGATGGTTTTTTTTTTTGAAATGCAATGTCATGAAAAAGTAAGATATTTTTCCTTTTTTCTTATGCTAGGGATGCTATGAAAATGCATGATTTTTTTTTTATAATGTTACGAAAATGCAAGTTTTTTTTCTTTTTCTTTTTGAATGCTAGGGATGCTATGAAGATGCATGATTTTTTTTATGCAATGTCATGAAAATGCAAGTTTTTTTTTTGAAATGCAAACGTCATGAAAATGCAAGTTTCTTTTAGAAGGTTATAAAAATGCAAGATGATGTTTTTTTTATTTTAGAATGCTAAGAATGTTATGAAAATGCAAGCAATGAATAGCCTCTTTTTTTTCTTCTTTTTTTTGATTTTCTTCTTCCTCCTTTTTTATTTTTGCAACAATGAATGAATGATATGAGAAGCAGATAAATAAAGAAAAAGTACGCTCCCTTTTGTGCCCTAGTCAAGTGGAACTTAAGATTTGACAGTCACTATGTTCAATCTATCAGTGCAAGATTTTTCAGGACGGTCAAAACTTCTAAAAGTCATGGTTCCCAGATTGCCCTTATCTCGAAAGACAAGGTCCCAAATCATGAATTAATCACAAGTAGGGATAAACCCTCTCAATATGATTCGTCCATGATAATGGTAACAATTTGAGTGGTGTCTCAACAAATGTCAAGTGAGCATAAAGCCCCTCAATAACAAAAGTCGAGACCCCTCCTACTCCTCGGGTTCGCACAGACTCGGGTATAGAGCCCAAAAAGTGTGTGAGGTAAGTGATGGTGATGCGTGTGAGGGAGCATACAAACCTGTACAAAAATTTAAATAGAAACTACCCCCCAACCTGCAAAAACATATATACAAAGAGCAGGCAAAGAATCATCTATCTTAGGGTTTCAAAGAATTATATACAAAATATTTACAAGTATATCATGTCAAAACAAACACAGGAATAACGCTATCAGATATTTACACAGAACGAAATAAATGAAATCCATTTACAAACAAAAAGAAAACAAAAACAAGGATAAAAAGGGTAAAATAAATAAATGAAAAATTATTAACAATTTGCACAAGTAACAACAACAGACTTGACTCTCATCAAATGCCCCAGTGGAGTCGCCATCTGTCGCGACCGGAGATCGCGGCGAAGAATAGCAACTCGAAGGATTTTAGAAAATGGACATAAAAATGGAGTCGCCACCAATTTTATTTGAATTTGGAAAAATTGGAAAACCTCTCTTTTGGAAATAGTCTTTGGAACCAGATCGGATTCGGGAGTCGGTTATGTTTAGGGAAGGGTGGAAACTTAATCCTACTGCACCCCTAACGCACCCGTCCTAAGACGGTACCTTGGATTAATTGTGCAAATTCTTAATAATCCTTTGAAATATTTATTTTACCCCTTTTTACAAAAACATTATAACTATTTACAAAAGTGAAACCACAAAATTATGAAAATTTAATTTGGGCTTGACGAAATGAAATTATGCTCCCTACGTATCCCCTAGTGCAATGGGGAACTCAAAGTTACGTAGTTCTTTATAAAATAAGTGTGGATTGGTTGATTTTATTTAAAAAAAGATTTTATTTGAAAGCGAATCCATTTTTTGCACAGATTCAAGTTAGCACTAGGCTACTCAATAAACCCTTATGATCCAAAAGATAATGAAGATAGCATCCGCTATTCAATCATCATCATTGGTCATTGCATGGATTAAAAGATTTTTTTTTATTTGCTATTTTTATATTCTTTTACCCCTTTTTTTTTTTTACCAAAAAAATGTATCATTATTGCCTTAATATGAAATGGGCAAAGAAATTTCCCACGAGATTCAAACTCAAATCCCAAAAGACACCAATAATTCAAATTTTTAAAAAGAGTTTGAAACCTTGAGCACCAATGACAGAGCACATACAGAGGACGTTTGGGGAAGGATTTGGAAATTGGTTCGACGGTCGGTTTAGTGGAGATTGAGTGATTCTGTTTCGAGTTCGACAATCGGTGGGGATAAGGATGGGATGGATTCGACGGTCGGTTGGAAAGGGGTGATTCTGTTTTGGAGTTCGACGGTTGGGGGGGGATGGGATGGATTCGACGGTCGGTTGGGAATGGGTGATTGATTCGACGGTCGGTTGCAATTGATGAAGATGGTGGAGGTCACGCAGTTTTTTTTTTTTGGGGTCCGACGGTCGGATGGGATGGAGTTTGGTTGATGAAGGTTTGGATGGGTTGTCGGTGAGGAGTAGTAACCGGTGTGGTTCGATGGTCGGTGGTGCGGATATGGATGGTTCGGCCGTCGGTTGAAGGCCAGTGCAGGAGTTCGACGGTCGAATGGGAGGTGAGGATATGATGGTGTTTATGAAGTTGGTTGAAGGCCGGTCACGGGAGTTCGACGGTCGAATGGGAGGTGAGGATATGATGGTGTTTGTGAAGTTGATTGAAGGCCAATGCAGGAGTTCGACGGTCAAATGAAGTGAAGGTCGTGATGTAGTTCGACGGTTGGTAGAGGGAATGATGGTATTTTGTGAAGTGGGTTGAGGGTCCAATGGTGTGGTTCGACGATCGAATGAAGTGAAGGTCAGTGATGTAGTTCGACGGTCGGTAGAGGGAATGATGGTATTTTGTGAAGTGGGTTGAGGGTCCAATGGTGTGGTTCGTGGGGTTCGACGGTCGAATGGGAGGTGAGGATATGATGGTGTTTGTGAAGTTGGTTGAAGGCCAGTGCAGGAGTTCGACGGTCGAATGGGAGGTGAGGATATGATGGTGTTTGTGAAGTTGATTGAAGGCCAGTGCAGGAGTTCGACGGTCGAATGGGAGGTGAGGATATGATGGTGTTTGTGAAGTTGGTTGAAGGCCAGTGCAGGAGTTCGACGGTCGAATGGGAGGTGAGGATATGATGGTGTTATTGAAGGTGGTGGTTACGGTTTTCTGGAGGTTTTTGAATTCTTTGGTGGTTTTAAAAAAATGTGATGCAGAAGGGGTGGAGTTCCAGTGTGCGTATGGTACTCAGGGTTAAAAAGAAAAAAGAAAAGAAGATGGACAACATAACTAACCAGCCAGTATTCAAGCATGCATTTGAACATTACATTTTTACTCACAACAGTGCAAGGATAGTGATGAGAAAGGGCTTACCTCTTCATGCTACCAATAACACACTCAACTCAAAAGAATCAAAAATCCCTTTCGTTCCCAAAGGCCTCCCAGATTCTTGCTTTTTTCTTTTCTTTTTTTTTTTTCACTACCACCGAGGGATCAACCCAACATCATCAATCTCCTTTCCTTGGTCAAGATGGGATATGATGAAGGATGGTGAAATGGAAGGTTCTTGGTGTGACTCTTCCCTTTGCCGTTAGACGGTGGAAGAAGGTGATGGGGTAGAAGGCTAATGATGGCGATGGTGGTTCTTTGACGTAGGTGACGAGGGGTGGAGTATTGAGAATGGAGATGAAAGTGTTGGTGTTGATGAAGGGTGTTGGGATGGCCGAGATGTTGCTGCTGGTTTGGAGGTTTATGGTGATCAAGGTTGTAACAAAATGGAGTGTGCTTTTGGGGCTAATGAAGGGTGTCGTGTCAAGTTCCAGCAGATGAAGTTGGATGGAAGGTGAGGTTTTTCTTTTTTTTTTTTTTTGAGCCCCCAAAAACTTTGCCCCCCACAGTATATATCCCACCGATGCTTTTCTTCCTTTTTCCTTTTTTTTTCGTCAATCACTCCGCATTGAGCCCCCTCCTTCATCTATCGAGCCTCTTTTTTCCTTTCAATCCCCTCACCATCCTCTCTTCCCTACTGCTCACCCAAAGGCATTTAATGCACTACTATTTTATCATTTTCCTTTTACGTGCAAAGAATGCCCCCTTTCAATTTTTTTTTTTTTTTAAACGAGATCAGTGTTCCCTTCCTTTTTCTTCTTTTTTTTTTTTTTAGTAGTAGCAGGGCTATGCAATTGGGCCTAAGAAAATAAATTCTCTTACTCTTTTTTTTTTTATTTTTTTTTTGTTTTTGTTTTTGTTTTTATTTTTTATTTTTTTTTAAATAAATAAAATCAAAACCCCGATCAAAATATGGTATTCACACATACCTCTGCCAACTCCATTCACATTAGCCACCCTTCACCACCACTTTTCTCATCATAATCACAATTTCGCTAACTCCATTCACATTAGCCACCCTTCACCACCATTTTCCTCATCATAATCACAATTTCCTCATCATAATCCATTTCAACGTCACGTTAGCCTATCCCCTCCATTTTCATTATCCATCATCAAACCACCATAACTACATAACCTCACCCCATACCACTCTTACCGTACAACGCCTAATTAAGAGCCCAATCAACCAACACCACTTCCTATCACCACAACACAACCCGATGCTGAACCCATGAAATACCCAAACATTGTTCAACAGAACTCGACACACCCCCACTAGCCATGAAACTGAGATCCATAGTAACCGTTGAACCACCACTGCAATCTCCGTCAACAATAGGAACCTATCACAGGCAGCACAGTGAGCCCCAACCAAACACGACACTGCCATTAACCACCAAACCACCATCCTCCAGGCAGTAAAGTCATTGACCTCATAAACTTCACCACTTCTGCTTCGTGAAGACCCAACCGTGAGACACAACCACCATAGTTGTGCCGGTCCACTTTCGTCCCTCTGCCACGGCCTCACCAATAGAACAGAGGCTCCATGCGTCGCATCCCATACTCGCAACCATAGCCACTTTCACCCCTGTTTCGCGTTGCCAGAACAGAGCAGCTGAACCACCACTCCCAACTGCAGACTCGTCACATCCCGGCCATCAACGCCGAGTCAACCACGCACCACCCAATTCACGCACCTGAAGCCACTGTAGCCATAGAATCCGCTCCACCAAGTCCAGCCCGCACCATTCCAAGCCTTCCCCCTCTGCACCTACTCATTGTTCCGGTTTCAAAACAGAATCCCCTCTTCTTTCCTTTTTAGTAAGGCCTTTGTGTTGTTTGATTTTTTTTAGTTTTGTTACCTTTTTTTCTTTTTTCTTCTTCTTTTTTAGTGAGGAAAAAATAAAAACGAAAGAAAACAAAAAAATGATAAAAAAATAAAAGGTGAATAAAAATGTAAAGTAATTGAACCTTTTTTTATAAGAATAAAATAGGATTAATTGAGTTGTGAGAGCTTGTTAATCTTGTAATTTTTATAATCATATGAATTGTGACAACTTAATGATTCAAATTTTTCTTTATTATTATTATTATTATTATTATTATTATTATTATTATTATTATTATTATTTTGTCTTCAAATTTTTTTATTTAGAAATAAAATAAATCATTAATCAATAAATATTCAAACTTTTTTTAAAATAAAAAAATTTGAAACAAACTTGATAAATAACGGGTGACGTTTCTAGCGTGACGTCGAGCTTCACCTATTCAAACCTTAACATGATTAACTGAGTCGTGACGACCTGTTAATTCAAATTTTTAAAAAAATCAAAAAATAATTGAGAAGAATAAAATAGGATTCGCTGAATTGTGACAACTTACTAATCCTGCAACTTTTATAATCATTTGGGTTGTGACAACTTGATGGTTTAAATTTTTACGATTATTATTATTATTATTATTATTATTATTATTATTTTATCTTCAAACTGTTATAAAATAAATTACTAATCGGTAAAGGCTAAAAAAAAAACTAAATAATTTTTTTCAAAAAACTTAAAGAACAATGGGTCACATCTCTAACGTGACGTTGAGTTTTACCTATTCGAATCTTAACAGGATTAACTGAGTCGCGACGACTTGTTAATTCAAATTTTTGAAATCAAAATTTTATTTTATTTAATTAAAATCAACTAACCTACAATATTTTTCAAAGAACTACGTGACTTTGAGTTCCCCACTGCACCAGGGGATATGTAGGAGCGAAACATTTATTCCGTCAAGCCAAAAAATTAATTTTCATAATTTATTTGTTTATTTTTGCTTATCTTTTAATAAAAAGGATGAAACAAATATATTTTGAGATTATCAATTTTACACAACTTATTTAAGGTACTATCTCAGGACGGGTGTGTTAGGAGTGCTGTGAAATTAATTTTTTACCATTCCCTACACATAACCAACTCCCGAATTCAATCTTGTTTTCAATACTATTTTTCTTGGATTTTTCAATTTTTTCTAATAAAAAATAAAATTAGTGGTGATGTAACACCCCAAAAATCGCTTGTTTCCTGATAAATACTCATTTTATAATATTTATGATTTTTATAAATTTTTTTGAAATTGTTTGATTATTTTAATATATTTCTCGATTTGTGTACACATTGAGTGGAGTTAGGAAAATGAAAGATTTTCCCTGAAATCGAAAAATCTTGGACTGTGGAAATAGTGACGGAGAATCTTACTAAACCCGAAGCCGGATACAGTTTACGAAGTTTTTGTTTTTTGAAATTTTATCTGACGGATAAAATTTGGGTGCGCTCTATTGTCCATTGGACAATATATATTAGTATTATTAACTGTAACTTTTATTCACTGGGTAATAATTTACAGTAAAAATCTCGTAGATTATTTCTATCTAGTCACTTTTATGATATCATCTAAGTGACATCGTTACATCACCACATGACAACATGATTTGACATTTTTGAGAAGCGTGCGAAGTTTCTCAAGGAAACTTTAGGAGAAACTTGCTATGGAAGTTTTGCTCCATTTTCCTAGGGAGGCACACGATTTTAGGGAGGAAAAAAAAGACAAGATGTCATCTTTTCACAAGTCATCATCTATCACCTTTCACCCAAAAAGCTATCATCTTTTCAATTTCAAAATTTTCTATCACTTTCTCTCTCTACCCTCAAGTTTCTATCTCATTTTATCTCTTCTTCCTCTCCTCTCTAAACTACACGGCCACACCTCTTCCTCCACCCTCCATGTTTGCTAAATTTCAAGTAATCACATTGCTTGAAACTACATGTTGCTTGAAGACATTTTCTTGTCGAAATCACTTCCTAAAGCTCTCATCTTTCATTTTCTCTCAACCTCACGACTACCACCTTCATCCTTATCTTCCATTTTTTTCCTCCATTCAATCATGTTTCTTGGATCTACATACTTTATGGATGACTTTCTATGTTAAGATCACCATCAAGTTCTCTCATCCTCATCATTTTCTTTCAAACCCTAACTTGAAGATCTTAGGGTGAGATTCTTGATTTCTATTCTTCCTCTCTCATTTTCCTCTGCACCTCACGGCTAAGACTATTTTGAAGTATCAAAGAGTTGATTTTTATGCTATCATCTAGTTCATTTTCATTTTTCTACCAAGAACTAAGAAATCAAAGTATAAAAACTCCTTCATTTTTCTCTTGGATAGGTCACGACCAACACCCCAAAGACCATCACAAAGTCTTCAATAATTCAAGATAATCTTAGATCTTGAGTCTCTACATCATTCTAAGACACTTTTTTGTGGAGATCAATTTCTAGTTCATCCATCTTCAAGCATTTCTTTAAGCTTTGCTTCAAATCTCAAGTTCAAGAATTTTAAGGTAAAGTTCTTGAATCTTCCTTCTTATTTCATTTTAAAGGATGTAAAGCCATACTTTGACCTATGGTAATCTTATTCAAGCCCTAGGTACTAATTCTTGTATGTTTGCTTTGATTCTAAGAACCTCTTGGTGGAGAAAGTTCACTACACAAGGACATACAATGAGCTAGGAGGCTACACTTGAGGTAAGAGAGAGATTAACTTCATCAACCATGCTATGGTGGTGAGGAATGTGTGTTGGGATTGGATAGTCCACATGAGGATTCATCCACCCAAATGTGTGATTTTGTTTTATGCTTGTTTGATTTTGATGACTTAATGATATTATGTGATCTTGATAGTGAGCATGAATTTAATTGATTGTGATGATTAAAGTAAGTGGCATGTTATAATTGTGTTAAGAAAGAATGATTTATTTAACCTCCTTTGGCCTTTAAGACTCACGGCCACCTTGGCCCAAGAAGAGATATCTATGAAAACAATATTGGTTATCAATGGACTCAGATGATTAAGTGTTAAAGACATAATCTGTGAGGTTACTAGTGATTGAAGGCGGAAACAAGTTTTACCATTGTAGGAAATTGATTCTTGAGTGTGATATTTGATAATTAGAGGTAAGAGTGAATTGGAGACCTAACATACTTGATAATAATATGAAAGAGTAATTAGGATGGAATGAAGTTTTAGAAAGAATGTTAGGAAATGCTGTTTAGGCGATTTGGGAGATAAATTAGGTATACGAGATTTATAAGTAAGATTGAAAATAATTATAATGTCTTCATTTGAGGAGTAATAACTCTTAAAGGTACCAATGGAAATAATTTTCGAGACATATTGGAATAATAAAAAATAATTTATTGGTGGTGGATCCAGATGACATGATAATCGAGAAATTTAATTAAGGACTCATAAAATAAGAATGGGGAGGAATGAATTTTTAACATTAAACAAAAGAGTGATTTTTAGTCTTGAGAGGAAATACAAGCTTGAGAAAGAAATAGAGAAGATTGAAAGACTTAGATGAAAAAAGAAATGAATGGTGATGTAAAGACATTGTGGTTTCTTTTTAGGTTTATAAATGATATGAGGAAAGGTTATTTGGAGGAACTTAGTTAGAAGAACCTGGTGATTTGAATTAACTTCTATCTTATTCTTGGAAGTATGATAATTAAAGCCTAAAGGAGACCTAATGTTTCTACATACTAAAGAAATTTGTGAAAATGCTCCACGTGAATTGTTAGTAATGATTCTTGAATGTGCACGATTGAAATCCTTTGTGATAGCATGCATTTGACATTGTACCTTGGGCCGACGCACTAGACCTAAGTTGAGACTGAAATCCTTTGTGATAGCATGCATTTGGAATTGTGCCTTGGGTTGACGTACTGGTCCCTAAGTTGATTATGGATTTCGCCTGGTGCTTTTAGGCTAGAGTGTTGGACCCGAGTGCATCATTGATATTATGTAGTTGTATGAGCGGCTATATAATATATTTGATACTAATGGTATTGGACAATCGTATGGGTGGTTGCTTTAATACTATTGGGAACGGTACGACAGTGGTTTGATTCATTGAGCATGCACGTGAACATTAGACTGTTAGTTTGAATGCCTCGAAGTGAGCGAGAATTGGATAAGTGTGATCCCGGATGGATCTCAGGGGGCATCAAGGCGAGGTGATCCACCTAGTGACCACTGTCACATTGTTTACCCCTGGCCGTGGACACTATTGCAATGCACGACGAGGACCCGACAAGCACTATCCTTTTCATGATCTGGCGTAGACTGTCTTTTGAGGGGGACATGTCTTCTGGGACGCTCATCTCTGAATGTTGACTCCATGGAGTAGGACTTTGGGTTGCATTGTGTATAAGGATGGTCAGCATATGCATCATATATGTGCATGGTCAGCATATCTATTATTGTGGCATGATCCATAACATATACATATCTTGATGTATGCTGCTGAATTACTTATCAGTTAATAACATGATTATGCTGTTGCTTTACAAAAATCTTGTATTGATATGATTATGTTGTTGCTTATAAAAATCCTGTATTGGCATGATTATGTTGTTGTTCTATAACATCCCTGTATTGATATGATTATATCTGCTATTACTTGATGTTGTTGTGTATGAAAGGTACTGCTATCTTTCGTTGTGTTTCTTGCTGCCATGATGGTATTGATGTAGGAGATCTCACCTTTTCTATTGTATTATTCTGTCTACTTTTGTTTCGTAATTACGGTGAAAAGGTTGCGATGGCGGCAAAGCAAGACTCGTGAGGTTTCACTAGGCTACGGTTCCATGAAGGCATCGGTGCATGGAGTGTTCAGTGGGACACAAGACGCGTTTGGTATGACGGCTATGTCACCTTGAGTTGGAGCAAGACTCGGTATGAGGCGGTCACATTCACCTTTGACGCAGATATTCACTTGGAGTTCTATATGCCCCTTGGGGAGCTTTGGGATGATCGGAGAGCTTCCTATAGGGAGGGTTCGGTGGAGTCGACTGCTCGAACTCCTGTCTGTAGTGGCATGCCCTGACTGGGGGCTTTGTCTTTTGGGGATCCCGAAGGGGATTTGGACGAAGATCGGGTGCAGGAACCCATTCTTCGGGTGTTTGGACTTGGTCAATGCTCAATTTTTATTTGGTAGTTATATGTATAGGTATGTTTATTTTAGAGTACTTAAGTTTTATGCTTTTGGAACATGCAAATGATGTACTTAAAGATGTAGTAAACTTTGCTTTATGAAAAGTCTTTTTAGTCCCTATGACTTGAGTCTTTTGCTTATTCTATGGTTCTTATGTTTTGTGTTTTCAAAATTTGACCATTTTATGTTGTCCACAAAAAGAAGCTTTTGAAACTCATATCCTATACTATTCACTTTTATAACTCAAGTAAAGAATTTTAAAAATGTAAGAGTCGGTATTAAATATAATGTCACCCGTAAGGGGGTGTTACATTAGGTGGTATCAGAGTAGTTCATCTTGTAGAGTCGGAGTATGGACTGACTGTGCTTAGGCAGGTAGAAATTCCTATGTGTATTGTACATTTCCTTGTCTCTTGTTTGAGATATTGAAAGAGGATTGCATGAGTTACTCTAGGTTGGATGTTAGTAGTTACTATTAAATAGTCGCATGATGTTGAGGACTGACCAACTCAATATGTAATGTTCTGTGTGGACAGGAAACTATGACTTCAACTAGGAGAACTAGGAGAAATTGGAGTTCTTCTAGTGAGAGTCCAGTTAGATGATTGAACTTGTGCCGAATCGTTTGTATCTACACCTTTGGAGTAGTACTTCTAGTGTGAGTAAAGTCCAAGTCTGAATTTTTTGGGTTTATGGGAAGGTTGTCTTGTTTGTGCTGTGTGTTTCTTTGAAGCTAAACTCAGAGATGTATTGTTTGGTCTCTAAAAGGAGACAACATTATTTGAAATGGTTACTTCTGGTTTCCATTGTGTTTTGACTTGTTTGTTTTCGAGGGAAAGGCAAATGGCTCGCGGTAGACATACGCGTGGGAATGTGGAACGTGACAATGAAGGAATGACTGTGAGTTTGGGAATAATGCAAAGAATGGCTGAAGCAACAGTACAACATAATCAAAGGATTGTTTAGCAGTAGGAATTGATAGCCAAGGTTCAGATCTTGTTAGAGTCGAATAAATCTCAGGATGTTAAACCCCACAACGTTGGATCATATTGGTTCCGAAAACGGAGAAATCGTAAAGTCAAGCGATTCCAGCAGAAATCATATTCGCGACCACCAAGACATCAATAACAACAGCAATCGTATGGAAGTAGTACTAGTAGTGATATACCCGGTCAGCCTGTGGCACTTTTACTGACATGTAAGAAGTGTGCAAAAAGTCATGTGACAAGGGATTGTACGATCAAGGGAAAAGTTTGTTTCAAGTGCGGAAAGTTAGGACATGTGGCTAGGGATTGTACTTCACAAAGGACGACACCTTTCGTTAGTGATGTACGTGCTTCAAAATCCCGCGAAGAAGGGAGAGTCAATTTTCCAAGTGGAGTAAAGCTATCCCGGACTGAAGACCTAAACGAGGGAGATTGTACTACAAGAGATGATCCTTTGATTTTACTGTATAATTCTGGGGTAACCCATTTCTTTATGGCATATGGTTATAGGGATCAATTAGAATCATATGTGTTTTTGCTACCTTTTGACCAAGTTATTTCTACTCCTACTACAAAGACCTGCTGTTGATAGTCAAGTTGTTTAAATTATCCTATGACCTGTTAAAGACTAAATCTTTTTTGTTGATTTAATTTGTTTACCTCTCTCGCAGATTTGATCTTGAAAAAGGATTGATTATCTTTCAACCATATCCTATTAAATTGTTCCAAAAAAAATTTAAGAGTTCATTTCTAGAATTGAGTTGTCTGTGTATTTGTTTCCTTTTGACTTGAATATTGCTATTCTCGTTTCTAAGCCTAGTATCATTACACAAGTTGTTTAAATTATCCTGTTATTATTAGAAATTTGAAACCTTTTTGTTAATTGGATTGTTTACCTTTTTCATAAATAGACTTGATCTCGGAGAAGGATTGATTATTTTCTGACCATATCTTGTTATTCTCTTCCAGTAGAACTTTAATGTCTCTTGAAACAAAAATTTCTGGATTTGGATCCATGAAGCTCATTCCTAAATTTTGTTAGACTATATCAAATTCTTCGTCGGATGGGTTCGGTAGTATACCAAATGGCTTCACTACCTTTTCTTTCAAACTGTCATAACATATTCCCCTGTATTTCGATTGAGAAATTATGTTTTTGATCCAAACCATGTCATAATACTGAATGCAGTACAATTGGATAAGAAGTTGCCCGGTGAGACACTTCCTGTTAAGATCGAGGTTAGGTGGTTTGATGGATCGACTGAAGGAAGCTGTTATTTTCTCCAAGATCAGTTTGCATCTTAGTTATCATCAAATTCATTTGAAGGTGGAAGATGCTTCCAAAAATAACCTTTCTGACGCATTATGGGCACTACGAGTATTTAGTAATGTCGTTCCGTGTAACGAACATTTTGGTAGTATTCATCGACTACATGAATAGGATCTTTCTTCCTTATTAAGATAGATTTGTCGTTGTCTTTGTTGACGACATTCTGATTTATTCTTAAAGTCCGGAGGAACATGTTGAACACCTCAGTGTAGTTCTTCAAATTCTGAAGGAGAAAAAAGATTTATGCATGAAGTTGTCTAAATATGAATTCCAGTAGAGGTAGTTCAACTTTTGGGTCACGTGATCTCAAAGGAAGGAATTGTTGTGGATCCGTTAAAAGTTGAAACAGTTCTTCAATGGGAAAGACCGAAGACCGTATCAGATATTCACCGCAGGATTCTCCAAGAAGGCAAGACCTCTAATCCAGCTTACATGAAAGAGTCAAGCATCTGCATGAACGGATGCATGTAGGAAAATTTTTAAAAATTGAAGAGACACTCGACTACTTCGCCAATGTTGGTTCTACCCAATCCCAACGAACTTTTAAGACGTCTCGTGATATTCCACATTAGAGCTCGGGCGTGTGCTTGTACGAATAAAAATGATAGTAACATATATTTCAAGACAATTGAGAGCACATGAGAAGAATTACTTTACACAAACTCGAAGTTAACTGTTGTGGTTACATTGAAGATCTAGAGACATTCTACAAGGAACAGTGTTCGCGTGTATTCTAAGGTGTAACAAATTTTGAGGGCAAAATTTTTTTTTAGAAGAGGAGAGTTGTAACACCTTGAAAATAGCTTGTTTCCTGATAAATACTCATTTTATAATATTTGTAATTTTTGAGAATTTTTTTGAAATTATTTAATTATTTTAATATATTTCTCGATTTGTGTGCACACTAAGCGCAGTCGAAAAAATGAAATAT
Source organism: Ormosia semicastrata (assembly GCA_029884595.1). Lineage (NCBI taxonomy): Eukaryota > Viridiplantae > Streptophyta > Magnoliopsida > Fabales > Fabaceae > Ormosia > Ormosia semicastrata. The sequence goes on along the minus strand of JAQQTO010000057.1, from coordinate 51,070,913 downwards.
TTTTTCCAAAGCCGAAAAACCTTAGACTGTGAAAACGATGACCGGAGATCTTACTAAACCCGAGGTCGGACACAGTTTACGAAGTTTTATTTTTTGAGATTTTATATGACGGATAAAATTTAGATGCGTTCTATTATTCATTGAACAATAGATATCAGTATTATTAATTGTAACTTTTATCCACTGGGTAATAACTTGTAGTAAAAATTTCGTAGATTATTTCTATCTAGTCACTTTTATGATATCATCTAAGTGACATCGTTACATCACCATATGACAACATGATTTGACATTTTTGGGAAATGTGCGAAGCTTCTCAAGGAAGCTTTAGGAGAAACTTGTTATGGAAGTTTTGCTCAATTTTTCTAAGGAGGCACACAATTTTAGGGAGGAAAAAAAAAGATGACAAGATGTCATCTTTTCACAAGCCATCATCTATCACCTTTCAACCAAAAAGCTATCATCTTTTCAATTTCAAAATTTTCTATCATTTTCTCTCTCTACCTAAAGTTTCTATCTCATTTTCTCTCTTCTTCCTCTCCTCTCCAAACCACACGGCCGCACCTCTTCCTACACCCTCCATGTTTGCTAAATTTCAAGCAATCACATTGCTTGAAACTACATGTTGCTTGAAGACATTTTCTTGTCGAAATCACTTCCTAAAGCTCTCATATTCCATTTTCTCTCAACCTCACGGCTACCACCTTCATCCTCATCTTCCATTTTTGTTTCCTCCATTCAATCATGTTTCGTGGATCTACACACTTTATGGATGACTTTCTATGTTAAGATCACCATGAAGTTCCCTCATCCTCATCATTTTCTTTCAAACCCTAACTTGAAGTTCTTAGGGTGAGATTCTTGATTTCTATTCTTCCTCTCTCATTTTCCTCTACACCTCATGGCCAAGACTATTTTGAAGTATCAAAGAGTTGATTTTTATGCTATCACTTAGTTCATTTCCATTTTTCTACCAAGAACCAAGAAAACAAAGTATAAAAACTCCTTCCTTTTTCTCTTGGATAGGTCACGGCCAACACCCCAAAGACCATCACAAAGTCTTCAATAATTCAAGATAATCTTAGATCTTGAGTCTCTACATCATTCTAAGACACTTTTGTGTGGAGATCAATTTCTAGTTCATCCATCTTCAAGCATTTCTTTAAGCTTTACTTCAAATCTCAAGTTCAAGAATCTTAAGGTAAAGTTCTTGAATCTTCCTTCTTATTTCATTTTAAAGGATGTAAAGCCATACTTTGACCTATGGTAATCTTATTCAAGCCTTATGTCCTAATTCTTGTATGTTTGCTTTGATTCTAAGAACCTTTGGTGGAGAAAGCTCGCTACACAAGGATATACAAAGAGCTAGGAGGCTACACTTGAGGTAAGAGAGAGATTAATCTCATCAACCATGCTATGGTGGTGAGGAACGAATGAGTGTGTTGGGATTGGAGAGTCCACGTGAGGATTCATCCACCCGAATTTGTGATTTTATTTTATACTTGTTTGATTTTGTATGACTATATGATGTTGTTGTATGCAAAGATGATTTTGATGATTTAATGATATTATGTAATCTCGATAGTGAGCATGAATTTACTTGATTGTGGTGATTAAAGTAATTGGCATGCTATAACTGTGTTGAGAAAGAATGATTTATTTGACCTCATTTGGCCCTTGAGACTCACGGCCACCTTGGCCCAAGAAGAGATATCTATGAGAACAATATTGGTTATCAATGGACTCAGATGATTAATTGTTAAAGACATAATATGTGTGGTTACTAGTGATTGAAGGAAGAAACAAGTTTTACCATTGTAGGAAATTGATTCTTGAGTGTGATATTTGATAATTAGAGGTAAGAGTGAATTGGAGACCTAACATACTTGATAATAAGATGAAAGAGTAATTAGGATGGAATGAAGTTTTAGAAAGAATGTTAGGAAATACTATTTAGGCGATTTGGGAGATAAATTAGGTATACGAGATTTATAAGTAAGATTGAAAACAATTATAATGTATTGATTTGAGGAGTAATAACTCTTGAAGGTACCAATGGAAACAATTTTGAAGACAATTGGAATAATGAAAAATGATTTATTGGTGGTGGATCTAGATGACATGATAATCGAGAAATTTAATTAAGGACTCATAAAATAAGAATGGGGAGGAATGAATTTTTATCATTAAACAAAAAAGTGATTTTTGGTCTTGAGAGAAAATACAAGCTTGAGAAAGAAATAGAGAAGATTGAAAGACTTAGATGAAAAAAGAAAGGAATGGTGATGTAAAGATATTATGGTTTCTTTTTAGGTTTATAAATGATATGAGGAAAGGTTATTTGGAGGAACTTAGTTAGAAGAAGATGGTGATTTGAATTAATTTCTATCTTATTCTTGGAAGTATGATAATTAAAGCCTAAAGGAGACCTAATGTTTCTACATACTAAAGAAATTTGTGAAAATGCTCCACATGAATTGTTAGTAATGATTCTTGAATGTGCACGACTGAAATCCTTTGTGATAGCATGCATTTGACATTGTGCCTTGGGCTGACGCACTGGACCCAAGTTGAATTTGAAATTTTTTGTGATAGCATTCATTTGGCATTGTGCCTTGGGTTAACGTACTAGTCCCTAAGTTGATTATGGATTTCGCCTGGTGCTTTTGGGCTGGAGTGCTGGACTCGAGTGGATCATTGGTATTATATAGTTGTATGGGCGTCAATATAATATCATTGATACTAATAGTATTGGACAATCATATGGACGGTTGCTTTAATGCTATTGGGAACGGTACGACGGTGGTTTGATTCATTGAGCATGCACGTGAACATTAGACTGTCGGCTTTGAATGTCTCGGAGTGAGCGAGAATTGGATAAGTATGATCCTGGATGGATCTCAGGGGGCGTCAAGGCAAGGTGATCCACCTAGTGACCACTGTCACATTGTCTACCCCTGACCATGGACACTGTTGCAACGCATAACGAGGACCCGACAAGCACTATCCTTTTCGTGATCTGGTGTAGACTGTCTTTTGAGGGGGGACATGTCTTATGGAACACTCATCTCTGAATGTTGACTCCATGGAGTAGGACTTTTGGTTACATCGTGTATAAAGATGGTCAGCATACGCATCATACATGTGCATGGTCAGTATATCTGTTATTGTGGCATGATCCACGACATACATATCTTGATGTATACTGCTGAATTACTTATCAGTTAATAACATGATTATGTTGTTGCTTTACAAAAATCCTGTATTGATATGATTATGTTGTTGCTTATAGAAATCCTGTATTGGCATGATTATGTTGTTGTTCTATAACATCCCTGTATTGACATGATTATATCTGTTATTACTTGATGTTGTTGTGTATGAAAGGCACTACTGTCTTTCGTTGTGTTTCTTGCTGCCATGATGGTATTGATGTAGGGGATCTCACCTCTTCTATTGTATTATTCTGTCTACTTCTATTTCGTAATTACGATGAAAAGGCTGCGATGGCGGCAAGGTAAGACCCGCGATGTTTCACTAGGCTACAATTCCATGGAGGCATCGGTGCGTGGAGTGTTCAGTGAGACACAGGATGCGTTCGGTATGACAGCTATGTCACCTTGAGTTGGAGCAGGACCCGATATGAGGCGGTCACATTCACCTTTGATGCATATATTCACTTAGAGTTCTACATGCCCCTTGGGGAGCTTTGGGATGATCGGAGAGCTTCCTATAGGGAGGGTTCGGTGGAGTCGAATGCTCGGACTCCTGTTCGTAGTGACGTGCCTCGACTGAGGGCTTTGTCTTTTGGGGATCCCAAAGGGGATTTAGACGAAGATCGGGTGCAAGAACCCGTTCTTCAGGTGTTTGGACTTGGTCAATGCTCAATTTTCATTTGGTAGTTATATATATAAGTATGCTTATTTTGGAGTACTTAAGTTTTATGCTTTTGGAACATGCAAATGATGTACTTAAAGATGTAGTAAACTTTGCTTTATGAAAAATCTTTTTAGTCCCTATGACTTGAGTCTTTTATTTATTTTATGGTTCTTATGTTTTGTGTTTTTAAAATTTGACCATTTTATGTTGTCCACAAAAAAAAAAGTTTTTAAAACTCATATATTACACTATTCACTTTTATAACTCGAGTAAATAATTTTAAAAATGGTATTAAATGTAATGCTGCCCGTAAAGAGATGTTACATGCGACTCCTAATTTTTATTATTATTTTAAGTTACTATTCCGTTGCGATCACGATCATGACAATATATATATATATATATATATATTCTAATATATATAGATTATATATATATATATATTTTAAATTATTTATTTTCTTATTTTGTGTAAATATAATTTTTAAATTATTTATTTTCTTGTACCAAAATAATTATCATTATTAAACATCTCATATTAGAAGATTCAAATATAATGTTATATCTTACTCGTTATAGTAAACTTCTCATATGAGACATGCACGTTAGCAGTTAAAGTACACGATAATAACAGTTGATGAAAAAAATTTAGTTTAAAACTTTATAAAATACAATATGGATGTTTAAAAAAAAAACTATTACTTTTGAATATTTTGTGTTTTATTATGCAAGTTGACACACCTGGCAGTAGGCATTACCGGAGCCGTTTATAATGCACCCAACATGGGAAAAATTTTAAGATATTACTGAAATAATACTTTAAGTAAATTTATAATCATTTAGATTTGATTTTTAAATATTTAAATTTTAATTCAATCACTTATATTATTATTGTAAATGATCACATGTTACAATTTTATTATAGCAGTGTAATATTTTAAGAGTGTAGAAAAATCTCTCCACCGTATATGCATACACTGGTTATTCTGTATTATTTTATTACTTGATCATAAGTATTCTTAAACCCTGTATTATTGATTATTGCTTACACACACCCAAATTACCGCCTATAACCGGTTTCCACTGGTTATTTTGTATTATTTTATAACTTGGTTATAATTATTCTTAAACCCTGTATTATTGATTATTGCAGACTTTACCCTTTGTCTATGAATTGGGAATTACGAACTGTTGATTTTTATTTTAAACCCTATTTTGAATAAAACGAAATATGTGAGTATACAATACAAATCAAATGATGTATTATAAACATTATAAAATTAATAAATTTTATTTTTATAAATTAATAAATATTGTTTTCATTACTAAACTACTCCACTGGAGAAAATACTGCATTTATAGTATATATTTACATTTATAACATTTTATAATTCATTTTTTAAAAAAGTATTTTAATATCATTATAATATTTAGATATTTTCATAGGAGTGATATTTTCATAACATATAATAGAATTAGTTTAAATGTTATTTATATTGAGATAAATTTTAATTAGAAACTTTTTATTTCAGAAAAGTATACATTTTGATCAGTTTATTATTTTATTACTTTGCAAAGTTACAAATTGATTAAGAACACAAGGTCATAATTAGGACCTGCTCCAATTTCAGCCTGGCCTGATTCTGCCTGGTCTTAATTTTTGGGTCGAATTTTAAATTTTTTTTAATATAAAAAGGTACATTTAAGATAAAACTAATATTTTTAAAAAATAATAATAAAACCCAATTCTCAATTGAGTTACTTCTATAATTTATTTATCATTAACTTAAAACTAAGTTTTAACTTAAAACTAAGTTACTTAATTTTTTATCTTTCATTTATTTAGATTTTTAAAGATTAAATTTATATTTAAAAAAAGAATTAGCGAATTGTGAACTGATCTAATCAACTTGCACCTTATAACGAATTGAATTAAACTAATAAAATACTAACTCAAAATATATTAAGTCCTTAAAAGGCTCGACCTATATTTGCCTAACCAATTCTATTTCTAAATGAGACATGCAAGGGATAGGGGGAAATTGTAGAAAAAAAAATGGGAGCAATTTGGTAATCTAAAGGTTTAGGTTTGTGATTACTCAAAATAATAGAATCTGACAAGTCAAGGTTTCAACTAATCTTTCTCCACCGTTGATGTATTTTTTTGGATATATCAATGGTTTTTAAAACTTGTCATATGCATACACCCACCATAGGTGGATTTATTATAAGGATAAAGGTAGTTTTACATTTTTTTTAAGGGTGTATTATTGTTTATATTATTTTTAAAAATATAATTGAGTGAAAAAAATAATAAAAAATATATGTATAATAAATAATATTAAATAAAATATAAAAAATATATATATACTATTTAATGTAAGAATATAATAATTATTATTATAAACGCCTCCTTAGCGGAACGCTTTATTGGATTTGTCATGCCTTTTGATAGACGATTTGTACTTATCATCATATATGCATGATTATATCTATTTATCTATATATATTTATAGACATATCAATTTATATTTATATAATTTTCACTTATAAATTTCACTTTATTTTATATATATTTATATTTTGATTTTGTCATATATTTATGTGTATTTATTGTAAGAAATAAAAAAAATAAATATTAATTATTAGATCTTATATGAATAATTAAAATTAAAATATAAATATATTTAATTTTTTAAAGTAATCACATAATTTTTAAGTAAATTTTATTTTTAATCATTTATATATAATTATATGATAAAATTTTATTTTTTTATATTCTCATAATAAAAATTCTTTGTAACTATATATATATATATTGAAGATGAGATGATGTGTTTTTTAAAGATGCATATGAAGCATTTTTCTATATGCATTCAATGATTGATGAATGCATTATTTTGAACATAAATTATGGCAAAACTTTTCACATAAATATTATTTTTAATGTAATATAGATTGTTTATAAGGATAAAAAAGAGAAAAAAATACTAGATGCACATCTTTTTTGAGTTATATTTTTTATACTTATTTACAAAATAAAATTGAAGTACAAATATAAAAATAAATAAATTCAATTATAATAAAACAATAAAATTATCAACTTATCAAATAATATATATATATAAAATAAATACGTGTCACTAGCATTTTTCAAAATGTCATCTCAATTCCGTTCAAAATCCACCATTATTTTATTAAATTTTCCTTTGCCATCCGTCTTCTACGACAAAGCCTCAATGATATGTCGGGTGACTGAGGTTTTTCTTTCCTTAGCTTACGTAACCTCATTGTCATCATAGCGATGTCGTCATCCATTAAAGAATTAGAAATTAAAAAATTAATAACGTCGGCAATGCCACGGTTTTTTTACCTATTTCCCAACGTGATATATATATATATATATATATATATATATATATATATATATTCAAAATAATTACGATCCGACTTCTCAACTATTCTTTTTTTTTACTTACATAATAGATTTATGTTTAATTTTTTAAATTTAGTTTTTCTTACATTTTTATTACACAAATTTTGTTATAAAAATTAATTTCTTTCAAAATAAAAATTATATAGTATTTATATTCAAAAAAGTAGTTGTTATATTTTTTTGGTTTATTATATTTTTATAATCGTTTAATAGTTTAAATACTTATTTATCTTTTTCATAATTATTTAATATTTTTTTGTATAAAATGTTACTATCATTTAATAGTTTATTTTTTATTTTTTTTCCTGATATCTATTTGACATAAATAATAATTTATTAAACAAGTTAATTTACAATAAAAAGATATCTACAAGAATTTATTTCTTCGAATAAATCTCAATCCCACGTGGTGGAAGGTCCCTTTGGAGCTTTGGTTGGACACATTCAGGTGCAGCAAGCTGATAACACCCTCTTCTTCATCTTTGCTGTTGACTTACATCCTTGAACGATGTTGTTAACTTACATCTGGAACCACATCTTCTTCTTCAATAACTTTCCCAAAATTAAGCCTGTCGGGTTGATATGATTGGACATTTCTAGAAGGGCCCACATCTCATGTAGTTAGAGATGGATTTACACTGTTAGAAGGCTCACACTAAGAGCTTGTTTGAGAAAGTTAAAAATTATAAATTATACTGATAATTAATTATTGGTATAATCAATTATAATCGATTATTGGTATAATCGATTATAATCGATTATTGTTATAATCGATTATAATCGATTTATTTTTATGTTTAGATGCATTAGTTATAAAACGATTTTAAGCCTAATATGATTCGTTTAATGATATAAAAAAATCACTTTTATGTATTAAATTATTAAAATAAGTATACAATGATTAAAAAAATTATTTGATTGAGAGCAAAATAGTATTTACATATCAAAGTGTAAGAAATAATTTATAAGTTAAAATCATAAATTCCAATCTTTAGCTTATGATTATTAACTGAAAAAAAATTTTATTTTACATTGAATTTTGTGTAAAAGCTTTTTCAGAAAATAATCTTTTTACCCAAACATAATAATTATTTTATAAAACAGCTTAATCATCCAAAAATAGCTATTTGGAAAAAAATTAATCTTTCCCAAACATGCTCTAAGTGCCTCAAAACTTGAAGGACTGTCGAGTAAAGATTATGTATATAGCCACTAGCAGATGTAATACCTTAATACAATATTCTTAATATAATTTATATATAAAGACATAAAGCATTAAACGTATTACTTCTATTCTTAATATTTTACTAATTTTATATAATTAAATAATTATATTAGAGAACCATAACTAAAAGTTATACACATAAACAACAATAACCTCAAGGCAAAGTGTTATATATACAATTTTTGCATTCTCAAAGCTAACATAAATAAATACATCAACTTTTTCTATAAAAGGAACAAATAAAACTAAACTACATTAGCTTTTCTGTTACTTTATCTTCTTACCCCTTGAAGGGCCTTGACCTGTCATTACCACAAAAACATAGAAAGGGATGAGAACATGCAATTCTCATTAATACTCATAAATTTCATGGCATTATACAATGTAAATTGCATGCATATCAGCATAAACTATATCAACATTATACAATCGTCCATACAACTATATAACATATCAAAGTTGTCTTACATCTACTTAACTTGATAAGTCTCAAACTTAAACACAATAGATTATGGTTGTTACTAGATATCAAATCTCTATTCAATATCAATAGAACATTCACATGCCACTGTTATGTAAAAGTTCACTAAACACAACACATAATCTATAAGCATAAGTTCTCTACTCATATGATAAGAATAACTATCTACCCATTTGTAATATATCACAACTAGTTCATTCATAAACTTGTTATATGTACTACACATATAACCTCTTTCTATAAATAAACTCACTAACTCTGAAATATAGAATTAGTAACAAACAATGAAGTTTTTACTCCAAGCCACTCGAACATTTATATTCTCTTACTCTATGCAAACGTTCATTAAGCCAATCTCTAACCTTAAACTTATAAACATACCATCAATGATATTGAACAACCATCTATACAATTGTACAATATCTTCTATCCTAGACAACTGCCTATACAATTGCCAATGAACGAGAAATGTATATGACTGTGTATGTGTATCACTTACTTATTCCAACTTTCTTTAAACTTGTAGATAAGAAGACTGACTCTTCAAACTACCGGATAATGAGTAGACTGGTTCCTACTCACTCTAGTGAGAGTACTATTTCCACTACATATAAACTAGTAATCATGACACTAACGAGCAACTAGAGCTAAATCCCCACTCAAAGAGACTTTTGGACTTTCTCTTCTATCTCCTTTGGTCATATGATTATATATCATTAAATATTACTCTACTTTGAAATTAGCAAGTAACATGAAACTATGCAGCGATATGTATAACTCATACAAAACCACCACATTAACTCATCATATGGTTCTCTCGAACCAAGTGAAGAACTAACTCTAGCAAATATGTACTCTCAGCTCACTTCTAACTCATAATGAAGCATATTCTATATTTCTAGCTAAGTAATCATAATAATGATTCTTGTATCTAGCTTGCCTTACTTTCGCACCACAGGTGGTAAACTATGTTACCCTAGTGTACTCAAGGTCCTAGATACCTACTTTAGACAATTCCTAACTATTAGAATGCTTAAATACTGGAACTTCTATACTATGTCAATACTAAATCCATTCATGCATCATTAACTCCACTTTCTCTCTTAGGAGCAACTCATGCACTATGGCGAGTGACTATTGCTAACTGAACTCAGCTTACTTGTATCTAGTGTACTATATCCTCATCACCTCGTATGTGATACTAGATATAACTTTGTGTTGCCTAAGGGTCTAGATACCTACCTATGATAATCTATTAATTTTGGTTGCACTAAGGTCTCTTACTTTCCCATGTATGCAAGATGGTCTTTCTCTCTTAGAAATACTCATATTAGTGTCTCAACACACTCTACAAGGCATATAAAAGGGATCCTAACAAGTAGGAAAACTCAAATCATCAAAATAGCATTTTGGTGAATTTCTGGAGCTCACGCCCCGGCGCAATCTTGGCACGCCACGATGCCCTGCTTTCTATCTCGCACACTCTCATACCTCGGCATGACCTTCCCACCCCGCGACGCCAGTTGTAGAAACTGAATTGTGCAGAATCTGAGCATTGTTCCATTAATCTAAAATCACTTCCAATCATCTGAACTTGGCTTCTAGGTGATTTCTAGCTTCACCAACACTTCCTAAATATGTTATAACACTTATACAACCCATTGATTCACTTGAATTTGAGTTAATGACCAAAATCACAAACTCACTTACTCATTGCTTAAATTTTCACTCTAAGGACTATTTGATGTTCTTCCATGACAATCTCATCTAATGATCAGTAATCAACTCATTTTCATCACTGAAAATAAGAACTAACAAGAACACATATCTTTGACATCTCAAACCTATTTTCTCATTTTTGTAATCTAACTTCAAACAAGCAGAGTTGAAGGGAGAATGATGAGTTTTTAGGTTAGAAACCCTTACCTCTTGAAGACAAGATGATCCTCAAGCTTTTCTCTTTGATCTTCTAATTCTCTTGGCTTTTCCTCCTCTTTCCCCTCTTCTTTCCCCCTTCAGTTGCTTCTTTTTTTTTCTTCTTGTTTTCTGTTTCTGTTTTCCTTTGTTTTGGAACTGTGGTAGATAAGGGAGAAATAAGGAAGAAAAGCCTCACTTAGCCACTTAAGTCATACTGAAACTTTATATCTGCTAAGGACACTTGAATTATGTTAAATCAAGTTTTTCTACTTCCAACAACCTTAAAATAAATACTAAGATTTATTAAAAATGTTATTTCACCATTATCATAATTTTTCATATCTGCTGCTAGTCAATCGGACATTAAATGCATAACCAGTATGCCTAAAAATACCAAACTAACTCTGATTACTCTTAAATTTTAACTACATCTTCTTCCATGTATTTGTAACTTAAAAACAAACTCTCTAGATTTATTTTCCTCAACTTGGCAATTTATGCTACTATCTAGGTCATTTTGACTATTTTTCATACTCTGAGTTGCAACAAAGTGCCTACATTAATTCAATTTGTCACAAAACTTAACTGACATGTTAAACAAGTAATATGCTACCTTTCTACCCATTTATAAGTCGAACATGATTTTCGGCATGCTACAGCAAACTCTAGAATTCCTAAGTTAACACCAAACAAGTTATTGATAAATTCATCTCCACCAACAATGAATGAATGGCGGCCACTTACGTATTATGGATTATGGAAATAAGTGTGTCATAATGGCTTAATATGTTAAGTTTTGATGATGACAAATACAAGACAAAAAGAATGATGTTTATAGATGTGCTTAATAGATTATATTAGATCATGCATGATCATGTACTACATCTTGTTATATTTCATATAAGAATAATGTATATTCTTTATAGCATCTTTTATAAGATATATCTAATAATATGTTATATGAGTGACATTAAATTAATATTGGATTTGACTATTTTTAAATGAAAATGTGCAAAGTGTTCTTTGTTGCATCCTATATAAAGCATATCTATTAGTAATTGGTAAATGTCTTATTTTAATGTGTCTATAAAAGTCTTATATGCATGTTAGACTAACTAGAGTTAAAATTTATGAATCATACATATGAATATATTGAATTATGAATTTGAACTAATTAAGTTTGTTTAAGTGAGTAATACTTTATAGGATAATCCAAGTACTAAGAGTGAACATTGCAATAAGAAAGTAAAAGATCACAATTATGCTCAACTCAAGAAGAATGAGAATGATAAGATGTTCAAAGCATTTGCAAAATTTGAAGAGAATAAATTTTTGGAAGCTTGGATTACATCAAGAAGTCTAAGGACTAGAATTAATATATTTTTCTTTTAAACTTTTTCTTATGTAAAGATAGAGGTTTTACAAGAAAATGACTCAAATATATTTTTAAATTTTTACAAATGATTTTTACATGCTAAAATATTCCTCAACAAACATGATTTGAAAAGCTAGTCATGGAGTTAGTTAAAAACTATGAAAAATAGTTAAGTTTGAGTTTTGAAAAACTGACTTTTGGTTACTCTTTTGATCGTAACTTTCAAAATATTTTAAATTTTGTTCTGAAATTATTTCATATGAAAGTAGACTCAAATATCTTTTCAATAAGTGGTCATTTGCTTAAAATGAATAAAAAATAAAGAAGTTATTACCATTTAAAGTTAAATTTTGAAACCAGAGTGACTTATTTGAATAAGAGATTTGTTATTCGAATAAAACATCCACGTAAACATTCCCAACGACTATAAACAAGTAGTTTTCATAAAAAATTATTTTTAAACACTACCAACAACTATTTTATCACTTGGGATCTATATATAAGTGATGTTTGAAGCTTTTACAACTCTAGAACACTTGATTTGATCATTGAATCATCAAATCATATTTTGAGCTCTTTATTACAAAATTCTTCTATTCATTTGTTTTTCAAGTTATATATCTTCTGTTGTGAGAGTTTATAATCTTTCTCTTCATTTTAAAATCATTGGAAGATGATGAGGTATCCCTTGTAGTAAGGTTCAAACACAAAGGGTGAGGTATCCCAAATGTGTTATGAGTGCTCTTGAATATAAAAGTTTTTCAAGAACTTGTGAAACTTGAAGAGTTGGAGGCTCTAGCACAAGGGTGGAGGATCTCAAAATGTGAGTAGTGCTCTTGCTTGTACAAAAGTTTTCCTAGCACTCATGAAGTTTAGGAGATAATGAAGAAAATCTCAAGTTAAGCTTGAGGATTGGATGTAGGCCACAAGTGGCTAGTGGCTGAACCAAGATAAATTATTGAGTTGAATTCTCTCTTTCCAACACTCTTTATATTCTATATTAACGTAATTTATGCATGTTCCGCTACATTTATTAATTGAATGCTTCAAAATGCTTAATTTCTTAATGGTGTTTTAAAAAAATTTGTAACCTCCCCTATTGGGTGATAATTGCCATGACTAACATGGATGACCTTCTTGCTATGAAGGAGGATGACTAAATGACATTCAAGAAGGCTCAAGTGGTTCCTATTACATGTTATTCTGTTTAAACTGGGACGTTGATTGGGCCATTGCCCGATGGACTGCATGTCGTAAGCTCGATCTAGACAAATCAAAATTCTTGTGTAACATTCGCAGAATTTGAAATATCTAGCAATAGCCTACTCATGGGGTCCTCTAAATGTTGCTATGGTGACAAGTACGACAATGATTTGCTCATAAACCAAGTCATGTAAGCTATACTTGGCAACAATTGACCCTTATAAATAAGTGTTTAAACTATTAAAAAAGTAATTATAAAATATATATAATAAATAATAATATATATATATATATATATAATACCTACATTTTTTAATATAAATACTATACAATTGTTCTTTATTTTAATATGAATTATTATTTTGGAAAAAATATAATTTTTTATTACAAAATAAGTGTAATAGAAATGTTAAGGAAAACAAATAATAAAAAAACAAAACACAAATCTATTATGTAAGTAAAAAAAATAAAAAATAAAATAGTTGGGAAGTTGATTTGGGCCAAACCAACTTCCAAATTTTTGGTGAATCCCTTTATCCACTGCCCCCAGTGATCTCGAATTAAACCCCCCACAACATGTTGCCTCTCATCTTTCATTGCAGGCTCCATCCATATTGACTTTAATCCATCCCTCCTTTGGTGTGCTCCACTTGATTTCATCATATCTACCTTGTCTGCAGATCCTCTTTCCAATTACAAATTTTTTTTCCTCATACAAACGGATCCACTGCTCTACAACTTTCACTAGATTACCTGGCTTGCTGAAACCTTCCACAAATAACTCTCCATTCCTCCACTTCCATAGCTTCCAACAAGCTACAGCCATATCTCCCTCCATTCCTTCCCATATTTCTTCCCAATCTGTGTTGTCATGTTTAGATAAATCCAATCCCCCATATTCCCTGTGTAGAACACTATTTGATGTAATGGGTCCACTAACTAATTCCACACTACTGCAGCCAATGGACAATCCCATATCATATGTTGAACTGTGTCCATCAACCCAAGATAGTGCTCATAAGTCGGATCTACATTAGACCACTGATTCAAGCCCTAGTATTCAGCCTCCCAAGGGCCAACGTCCACACAAAGTATCTTACTCTTTCTAGGCCTTTCATTTTCCCTATCTGCTTCTAAAAACTTTACTCTTTTTCTTTCCTTTCATTTCTCAGTATTGCATAAGAGCTTTTAACAGTAAATATGCCATTACTTTCTCCAGCACATAATATTGTATCACTACTATATAACTCTTTTGGAGGCATGATCACTTTTATCTTTAAACTAATTTGTAATGGCAGTACCTTACTCAAAATTCCCCTCTTCAATTTTCCTTTTGTTGTGACTAAATTTGCCACCTTCAATTTCCTGATTTCCTCCTCTAAATTCTATATATGCTCTATTAATACCACATTTTTGTCCACCCATCTGTCTATCCAGGCATGTACTATCATTCCATCTTTTATTTCCCATATGGAGCAATTGTTTAGATGTTCCCAATTCTCTGTTATTCCTTTTCAAATTCTTAAGTCCCACCTCATAACTAACTAGACTCGTTGGCTCTATCATGTTTCCATATTTTCCTTTAAGAACATTAACCCAAAGACCATGCTCACCAGTTTTGATCTTCTAACTCAGCTTCGTAAGACAATTCACATTCATATCCCTCATACTCTTTACACCTAGTCCCTTTTCTTGTCTAGGTTTACACACCTTACTCCATTGCACTAAGTGGCTTTTCTTGGTCTTATCATCGTGACCCTATATGAAATGCCTCTGCAATTTCTTGACCTCCTTAACTATTCCTTTGGGAATGCTCTTTGTCATCATAGATAAACTGGTAAACCTCCCAACATTGCTTTTGTCAATATGGTCCTTCCAGTTAAGGATAGCTAAGTTACTTTCCATCTAGCCAACCTCTTCTTAACCTTATCCATAATAAAATGGAAATCCCACTTCCTATTGCCTCCTTGGAGATGAGGCATGCCAAGGTACCTCCCCAAATTCTCAACCTTCACAAACCCTGAAGCTCCTACAATCTGTTCCCTCACACTTTTCCCCATATTTTTTGAGAAATATATGGTAGTTTTACTACCACTCACTTTCTGCCCAGACATGCTATAGAAACTATCCAAGCATCTGATAGGTACTAGAAAATGAAGAACAAAATATGGATAAAAAAATACAGGTATATTGATTACTTTCTGGATGATATCAAGGTGATATCAGTACAGTAATATTGTTACAGCTTCTAGGAAAGCAGAA
The DNA here is from genome assembly GCA_029884595.1 of Ormosia semicastrata. NCBI lineage: Eukaryota > Viridiplantae > Streptophyta > Magnoliopsida > Fabales > Fabaceae > Ormosia > Ormosia semicastrata. The sequence continues at coordinate 51,055,135 of JAQQTO010000057.1, read as the reverse complement.
AGAAAATAGAAACAAAGATGAGCAAATTAGAGAGTGCTCAATTCTCTCCCAAGTCCAAGCCAATTCCAGCCTCCCCCTCTAACAAAATCACGGGGGAATCACCTTTTCCCCCCACCACCACTGCCACATTGGTAGTTAGTTACAACATTGTGGTTCCTATTCCCATTCATATTTTTCTCACCCACTCGGCCCATACCTAATCTATCTTGGGCTTTCTTCCTAACATAAACCTTAGTGACTTTAGGAGAGGCTCTATCAACACTCATCCCCTCAAGACACATATTGTTCTCAATGTGGAAATCAGGAAATTGCTCTTTGATGGCAGACAAAGCCTCCCAAGAGTTCTCAAAATCTGGCAAATTGTGCCATTTGATTAGAAGTTTTGTTTCCCTTTCTGAATTATTGCGGACAGCTAGTGCTTTATCTGGATGAACCTTCAATTCCTAATCTTCTACCAGAAATGAAGGTAGAGGCTGACTGGTCACGTTTACTGAAACTGATTTCTTCAACAGAGAAGCATGGAAGACAGGATGCACTTGGCTATCCTCAGGTAGCTTCAGTTTATAAGCAACTGGGCTGATCTTCTCAATAATCTCATAAGGTCCATAACACTTAGGACTTAATTTCTGATTCACCCTTTTGGCCAGGGTCTTCAATTTATAAGGTTGAATTTTTAAGAAAACCACATCTCTCACCTGATATTCAACTTCCCTTCTATGTTTATTGACTTGGTTGCACATTCTGTTTTGAGCCTGAATCAAGTGATCTCTTAGTTCATCCAGCATGTGGTTTCTCTCTGCCATAAGTCTGTTAACTGCTTCTACTGAGGATTGATTCCCATCCCCTCTCATAAGCATCGGGGGGTCTCTTCCATATAAAGCTTTGAATGGGGTCATCTTAGTGGTCGAATTATAGTTAGTGTTATACCAAAACTTTGCCCACCTGAGCCATTGAGGCCATAGTTTGGGTTTGTTCCTTGTTAGGAACCTCAAGTAGGTCTCCAAACACCTATTAATCACCTTTGCTACCCATTAGATTGTGGGTGATATGCTAAGGTAAATTTCAGCTTGGTCCCAGCAAACCTAAATAATTCTATCCAAAAAGTGCTAAGGAACACCTTGTCCCGGTCGGATACAATGGACGAAGGGAATCCATGAAATCTGACTATGTCTTTAATGAAAATTTTTGCAATATCCCTAGCAGTAAAAGGATGAGCTACTGCTATGAAATGAGCATATTTCGTTAATATGTCAACTACCACCAGAATAGTATCCATCCCAAAAGCCTTAGGTAACCCACTATAAAGTCCATAAAGAGGTCTGTCCATGTGTGTGTTGGTATGGGAAGTGGTTGAAGTAAACCTAGTGGATTAAGGGTCTGATATTTATTCCTCTGGTAGATTTCACAATCCTGCACATATTATTGTATTCTCATCTTCATTCCTTCCTAATATATCAATCTAGAGATCCGTTTGTAAGTTCTGAAGAAACCTGAGTGATCTCCTATTGCTGAAACATGGAATTCCTTAAGGATTAAAGGAACCTTGGGAAAATCCTTAGGAACCACCATTCTCCCCTTATAATACAGCCTTATTTTTTTGAATTGGAAATCCGTATGATATTCAGGTTGCCTCAACAGATCCTGAATAATTTCCCTCAACTTTTCATCAACTTGTATTTCATCTTTTAACCCATCCCATTTATAAAACTAAACTGAAGAAATAGCTGAATATTAGAGCTTTCTAGAAAGAGCATCCGCCACTCTATTCTCACTTCCTGGTTTGTATTTTATCTCAAAATCAAACCCCAACAATTTAGAGATCCATTTCTGTTGTTCTGCCCCCATGATTCTCTGTTCAGCAAGATATCTTAAACTTTTCTAATCAGTGTGCACCACAAAATGCCTTCCAAGTAGATAGTGTCTCCATTTATGAATAACTAAGACTATAGTCATTAACTTTCTATCATACACAGACTTATTCTGAGCTTTATTAGATAAAGTTTGACTCATGTATGTAACCAGTCTCTCTTGCATCAGCACAACCCCTACCCTTTTCCCAGACGCATCAGTCTCCACAATGAAAAGCTTCTCAAAATTTGGGACAGCTAACATGGGTAAAGTGGTCATAGTTACCTTGAGTTTGTCAAAGGCAACTTGATCTTCGTTTTCCCATTTAAAATTATCCTTCTTAAACAGCTGTGTAAGGGGTCAAGCAATCTTCCCATAATTTTTGACAAACCTTCTACCCCCTAAACCCCTTCATATCCACTGGAACTGCCCAGCTGACCATATCCTGCACTTTTTTTGGATCAGCAAAAACCCCACTTCCTGAAATCAAGTGCCCCAAATACTCTAATTGCTACTGGCTAAAACTGCACTTCTTCTTGTTGAAAAAGAGATGATTATCCCTCAATAACTGTAGTACCATCTTAAGGTGATCATCATGGCTGTGTTCATCGTGACTATAAATTAGGATATCATCAAAAAAGACTAGTACAAACTTCCTCAAATAAGGCTTCAAGACTCGGTTCATGAGAGCTTGAAAGGTGGAGGGTGCGTTGGTCAAACCAAATGGCATAACCAAAAACTCATAATGTCCCTCGTGAGTCCTGAAAGCTGTTTTATGAATGTCCCCCTCCTTCATCCTAATCTGGTAGTAAACAAATTTCAGGTCCAGCTTAGAAAACACCCTGGCGGGCTAATTTAGCTAGCAACTTGTCAATGATGGGAATAAGGAATTTGTCAGGAATGGTCATCTTGTTCAACGCCCTATAATCAACACAACCTCCATCCACCATCCATTTTTTTGACTAGAATAACAGGACTAGAGTAGGGGTTGGTACTTAGTCTGATTATACCAGCCTGCAACATCTCACTGACTATTTTTTCAATCTCATTTTTCTTGTAGTAAGGATACCTGTATGGCCTGATATTAGGGATTTGAGCTCATTCCTTGAGATAAATGACATGATCTTGGTCTCTCCTAGGGGGTAACCCATACAATTCTTAAAAAATGTCAACAAATTCTTTTAGAACAACCTCCACTTCTGCAAGTAAAAGTTTTTGCACTCTTCCTTCACCCTCACTCAACAGCTGCTGATATTCAATATAATACTTTTCCCCTTCATATTGTGAGGCCTTGAGCATGATTTTCCAAGAGGCTTGTGTCCTACAAAGGGAAGGACCCCCTCTAAGAATAATTTTGGTGCCTTCCTTCTCCCATTTAATTGTCAAATTCTTGAAATTAGCTTCGATATCCCCCAAGCTAGCAAACCAATCCATCCCTAAAACCACCTCTACTCCCCCCAAATCAAATAAAAAGAAGTCTTGTTTAATTTCCATACCTTGCACCTCAAGGACCACTTCTCTACATAATCCTCTACTTCTCACTTTTTCATTATTTCCTACCTCCAGTGTATGTTCAGGGTGCTCCCCACTGGCAGATTTAGCTTCGTTACTAATTTTCTGGAAATAAAATTGTTGGATGCTCCGCAATTAACCAACATCAATATTTGTTTCCCTACAATTTTGCGCCATACCTTTACTGACTGATTAGAGGTCAGCCCCATTATGTTATGCAAGGGTAGTTGAAGAGTTTTATCTTCCATTTTTGCCACTACTCCTTCATTCTATTCTTCACTTTCTTCCCCCCTTTCCTCCAAATCTTCCATTATGACAATCTGTTAGTGCTTCAATTTGCACACATGCTCAGGTCCCCATTTTTCCCTACACTTAAAGCATAACCCCTTTCGACTTCTTTCTTGTAGCTCAGCTTGAGATAGTCTCCTACCTACATTGCTTCGTTTGTCTCCTCCTTGCTCATCTGGAGGTTTGAGTTCCAGAGAGCTTTTATTCCCACAAATGGTCCTTAGGGTAATGGTATGACTCTTTCCTACCTCCTCTCCCAAATTTAGCTTGATCTTTGAAAAGCCCTTTCCATACGCTCCACCCTTGTCATTTGTAACCATCCCTCCCTTCCTCAATGCTCCATTCTTCTCTTCCAGTAGCAAAGTCGTGCTCTATTCTTATCCTCTAGCAGCAAAGTTATATCTATCAATTCAAACATAGTTTCAAAGTTATACAACTTGAGTTCAACTTGCAACTCCTCCCTTAACCCATTCATGAAAATTCCCATCATCATCCCCTTGTCCGTGTTCCTCAATGGAGCAGAAATCATTTCAAATTTCTCTCTATACTCCATCACTGAGCCCGTTTGTTTCGTAGTCAACAAAGGTCCAAAGGGATTCTGAACCAAACCTGGTTGAAATCGTCTAAAGAATGCCTCCTTGAACTGTTCCCAACTAGGGGAGGGGGTCTGTTCCTCCCACCACTGGTACAAACTCAATGCTCTATTTTCGAGAGCCACCAGCACTGCGTCCAGTTTCTTCGGTTCCTCCACATGATTGAGCTTGAAATACCGCTCAACTCTGTTAACCCAACCATAGGCGTCATCTCCCGAAAAAATCGGCACCTCTAGCTTCCTTCCCCCATCATTCCGCCATGGTGGACAGGTTCCCCTCGAAGAATGGCCTTTGCTTTCGCGATCTCTGAATTCCGATCCTGGGCGATGGATTGAACCCACTCGACTATCATGCTTCCCATCTTTGCTATCCTCCTCTTCTTGGTGGTTGGGTAACTGCCGATGTCAGAATCGTCCCTGGGTGTAGTTCTGGTTGCTCCCTTTCAGCAATCATTTGAGTTCGTCCAATTGCGAATGACTTTTGTTTCTCCATTCTTGCACGCCTCTCTCTAGATTCTCCACTCTTGACTCTATTAAAGCTCACGTAGTCACCAGACACTAGGGGTGCACAACCCGACCCACGAACCTGCCAACCCGACCGACCGACCCGATCACATATATCCGGGTTGGTTCGGGTAATCGGGTCGGGTCGGGTAAAATTTTGTGAACCCGTTGAATATCGGTTCGGGTAACGGGTTTGGTGAACCAACCCGACAACCCGACCCGACGACCCAATAAACGACGTCGTTTTGCCTATATTTAAGTTTTTTTTATTTTTTCTTACAACCCGATCCGGTGACCCGACCAACCCGACCAACCCGATTATCTAACCCGAACCAACCCGATCCTAATCGGGTTAGTTCGGTTCGGGTTTCTCAATTTTTTTTCCTCTCGACCCGACCCGACCTGACCCGAACTCACATGATTGGTTTGAATTTTTTTCTCCCCTAAATCCAACCCGACCCGACCCGTGTGCACCCCTACCATACACAGTTCCCAGAATCGAGAGCTCTGATACCAGTTGATAGGTACTAGAAAATGAAGAACAAAATATGGATAAAAAAAACACAGGTATAATGATTACACTCTGGATTATATCAAGGTGATATCAGTTCAGTAATGCTGTTACAGCTTTTAACAAAGCAGAAAGAAAACAGAAATAAGGATGAGCAAATTAGAGAGTACTCAATTCTCTCCCAAGTCCAAGCCAATTCCAGCCTACCCCCTCTAATCGATCCCCTCAGCTATATCCCCCCTCTCTAACAGAATCACGGGGGAGTCACCTTTTCCCCCATTACCACTGCCACATCAGCAGTTAATTACAACATTGTGGTTCCCATTTCCATTCACATTTTCCTCACCGACTCGGCCCATATTCAATCTATCTTGGGCTTTCTTTCTCATATAGACCTTAGTGACTTTAGGAGAGGCTCTATCAGCATCCCATTGTACAATTGATTTGTTCCAGCATGGCCTCTCCAAACAATAACAAATTATAGCAAACATGAGATGGGATATGTAAGGTCCTTCCTTCCAGCCATGAGAGGGGTCCATTCCTTCTTCATTACATCATTCTTAATAATGTGTGAAAGCTTATCAATACATAACACAAAAATATATAGAGAAATCGGGTCCCCTTGCCTAACCCCCCTTAAAGGCTTAAAACTTTCTATTACTTCTCCATTCCACAGTATAGAAGTTGAAACTGACCTTGTGCGTCTCATAATCACCTCGGTTAGCTCACGTGGGATTAGGGCCTCCTTGAGAACCCATTCAATGAAATTCCAACTTAGCCTATCTTAGGCTTTCTCCAAATTCACTTTAATTGCAAAAAAACCCCTCCTTCCTCTCATTTTCCTTATTGAATGTATCATTTCTTGAGCAATGATGATGTTCTCATAGATACTTCATCTTGGAACAAAACTAAACTGATGGGGGGATATTAATTTGGACAGAATGGGCTTCAATCTATTTATAATCACCTTAGTCACCATTTTGTAGAGCACATTACATAGAGCAATCGGTCTAAACACTGATTGATAAATTCTGGCCGCCCAACTTTTGGAATTAGAATAAGAAATGTTCTATTTACCTCGCTTATATCAGCTCCTATCTGAAAAGCTTGCTTGATAAATTTTGTCACGTCTTCCTCCTTCAAACTCCACGAGTTCTCATAAAAAAAGTGCTAGGAATCCATCTGGCCTTAGGGGACTTGAGCTGTCCCATTGCCATCACTGCATTCTTCACTTCTTTGCTTATTGGCCCAATCATATTTTGCAACTCTTCTTCACTTAATTCTTGGGAAAGTCACCTCAGTCCACCATGCCTCCCTCTCTAAATCCTCTTCACGAAACAAATTTTTATAAAAACTTGTAGCAATTTGTTATAACTTCTCCTGATCCTCCTCCCATTCACAATCTGCATTTCTTAACATCAACACCTTGTTTCTTCGCCTCTTCACGATCGTTTTCATGTGATAGTACCTGGTGTTTCTATCACCATCCACTATCCACTTAGTTCTAGCTTTCTGGTGCCATAGACACTCTTCTTGGGCCAAAATTTCTTATAACTCTTCCTGCAAATTCTCTTCCAAATCTTCGAGGAACCTATTCCGCTTTGTGGCCATTGCTTGGTGCTTCTGAATACCCCCAATCCTTGCAAGTATTCTATTCTTCCTCCACTTGATATGACCAAATGTGGATGAATTCCATTCCTTTAGAGCTTTCACTGTATCTTCCAACTTCTCACTAATTCTTTTTTCTCCTCCCAAAACCCTTTCTAAAGTTCGCTGGTAGGTATCATGCAATAGCCATGCCCTGTCAAACCTGAATGGTTTTTGCTTACAGGTTCTTCTATACCCAATTCAACACTACCAAGAGTGGGGGTGATGATCAGAATATTGAACTCTAGGCAAGACTTTAACAATAGCTTCTTCAAATTGCATTCTCCATCTCACATTTCTTAACACCCTATGCAGCCTTTCATACACTCTTTCTTAGCCTTATATTAATGGTCTTCGCCAGGTAAATCTAGAACCAATAGCCCCCACATCAAGCAACGTTAACCCACAATGTTAGATCCTTTCTGCAAAGACTTGGCACCTTCCTTCATCCAGTTTTGCACCACCTTTCTTTTCAGTGTTGTCTATAATGTCATTAAAATCTCCCCTAACCATCCATGCATCATCCATTTCTTCAGCAATGCTCCTGAGCTGAGTCCATAATATTTTCTTTAGTTCCTGATCTGGGTTTGCGTATGTAGTGGTAAAGAACCACTCCTTGCCATTAGCATACTTAACACCAACATGTAAAAATTGGTATTCTCTTCTCATTACCCTTACACTCACCTTATTAATTTTCCATGCTACTGCAATTCCCCCAGAAAACCCCCTTCCTTGCTCAAACTCGTACCCATCAAACCCCTTCATCCCAAACGTCATTGTTAGCTTCACCCGGATCCACTCTTAATATCTGCATTACAGCTCCTTCTTCCTGCATCACTATAGCATCCTCATACGATCTTGGCCTTGAGCATTCACTCTTAATCTTCTTTGTACTTCTCGTCAACAGTTCCTCCTCTTCCGCCAGGTTCACCTTCTCACGCTCTCCACTCTTCTTTTTGCTCGTCATTGATAGGGGTTAACTAGGTGTGGGAGATTCTGGTTATGGCTTAGTAAGTTTAACGAGTCAAGTTAAGTTTTAAACCATAAAGAAATTTTCTATAGTTGACTTCTATTTATAGAGATTTCATTACATTTTAGCCCAAAAAAATTATACCAACCAACACAAGAGTTGATGGAAGGGAATATTGTTAATGAAGACATGATACGATTTGTAAATAGGGCATTATTTTAGTTAATATAGTTTACGTTGTTAGTTAGTTAATAAGCCCAATTATATAAATAAGTCTTTGATGGCCAAAGTGACTCGTTAGAAAATGGTACCATTTGGATGAACTTGTTCATATGGAAGTTTTCTCTTATTGTCTCAGAAAAGAGAAATTTCCTTTTTGGTTATTAATTTTATCAATTAGTGCTTTCATTGTGAAATTTTATAATGACAAAGAAAACTCATTGTATAAAAATTGAGAGTTATATTATTTGAACATCTAAAATATCACATTCAAACGATACTTCAGTCACGTCTGCCTATGATATATCTATTTCAACTTTATATATGATATATAATAATATTTAATTACACTTACATCAAGCACAATGTCCTATACAGGTCTTGCATTAGAGTGTAGAAAAAAAAAACATTTTCCAAAAATTGAGCAGTGTTCACGGATCTAATCAACACAACGTTTGACAAAATTGACAATACGTTTGACAGAATTCACAGTCACATGAATAACATTAAAGAGCTGCCACTGTAGATAATGAAGCAAAGAGGCATCATTCCAAAAATTCCATCCCCTGAACCTGTTCTTGATGGTGCTGCCGAAGAAATCCTTGAGAAGAATGAGTAGAAACAAGAAGATGCTATATCAGACTTGACACAATAATGGTGGACGGAGACGGAAAGGCAGAGAAACACCGCCATCAAGATTACTCCAAGATCGAAAATCTCCATCATTTATATGTAAGAGCTTATGCATTTCTATTTATAAGAATATAACCATTAATTATGACGCATAGCAATTCATTCTCTTTTGTAAAATCTCTCCTTAATAGTTAGCATTCTTTGATATTACAAAAGGAGTCTACTTTTTATTCATAGATAAAGTTTTATATGATTCTATTATATCACTTTTCGAAATTTTTTGCTTTTTTATTTAGTTTGACAGTGATGTAAAGCTAAAGCTCAAATTACATTACAATATACCCTTACCTGAGCAAGTGAAAGGCTTTAATTTTGTCAACTTGATAAGGTTTAGGATCTTCTCCTCTTCTTTAAGAAAAAAAGAGAATTATGTTAAAATTATGTTCTTAATTCAATGACTCAAATTTATTGAATCATGATAAAAAAAACTCAAGTTTATAATCTAATAAATTTGAATCATTGGATCAGAAATATAATTCTTTCTTTTAAAAAAAAAATGAGAGGATTCTAATTCCGATAATTGACGATTGTTTGCATAACAGTGAAGGAAAAATAATACTTAACTCCCTATGTTACGAGGAGGTATGTCAAAATCTTAATCTTCAATTCACACCAAAAAAATTATTATTTAAATGATTTAAGTTTTTTAATAATTTTTATTATTATAAACTTACTTAGTAAAAATATTAAAATAATAAAAATACAAATTCTTATCTCATTTAATAAAAAAGAGAAAAAAATTATAATATGCATAAAATATTAAAATAAAATATTTATTATCTATTATTATTAATAATTGGGATTCCAAGATTTGGTATCTAATTTTTTTATTCCAGAAATATTATCTTCTTTTACTAAACACAAATAATAAGAAGTGGTGTAAAATAATGAATAAAATAATAATTTTCACCACGTACCAGTTACCACTATCACTTAATTATTAGTGATGGGTGGGTATTTATAATTTACAAATTGGTAATTGCCTGAGAGTTATTTTATCTTTGGACAACTGCAAGCAAAAGTAATATCACACAAAAGAACAATAAATTAATAATATAGAGATAGATGATTAAAAAAAATAACAATTATAAATAAAAATTGCATATTCACAGGTACGTTTATTAATCCACTAGTATTTATTATGGGTATCACAAGGCAAATATTATGATCACCGTCTAGTCTTCGTTTATTGAATAAATACCCGTTGCCTGCTAACTATTGAAAACAATTTGGAAAAACAATCAAAGCATAAAGGCAAATGGTTCTTTATCGAATGCCAGCTGAACAATATCAACCTGGTTCTGTGCTATGGGGCATTGTCTTATTGGCCCAATTAAAATGAGCATAGATATCCATCTTTATGTTTTGGATGTAGTTGAAATGTCCTTTCTTTGTTGGTCCACGAAGATTACATTGCAAGGAAAGAATCAACCACCCTCGGCTTCTGGCACTAGCAGAAAGCTGATGTAGTAATAATCAATAATTATAAGGTCCTGGAAATAATTTCTTGGGTTGGAGGCTTGATTATCAAACTAAGAATTTTATTCATGTTTGAATTTTGTTAAGTTATATAAAGACAAGGAGTGACTTAGTTGCCTATTTGGCCGCTCAAACTCTCTGGGCGAACTTTATTTACAGCGTAGAATTATTATCACATGTTGGAATGAGAATTAGTCATTGACCCAAAGAATGCAATAGGTATACTTCGTGGGAGATTAAAAAAATTAGTAAGTTGTATATTTGGCATTTCTACATTTTCTTCGTGGGCAGTGGGCACATTTCTAAAATTTTGATATATATGTTTTTAAATAAAAATCATGATTTTGATTTCTCCTTTATTCATTCCGCTCTATTTATGGAACTTCATGGATATCTAATACTTATTTACTAATTTTCTTCATTCTAAATCTCGTCCTCGCGATGTTACTCATGGCTTGTTAACTTCCAAAAGAACATTTTATCAAAAAAGACAAGAAGCAAAAGAAGAAAGAAGAAGCTTTCAAAGAGCATAGAACGGGAAAAGGGATAGATAATTGTCTATCAACAATAAAACTTTTTATAAGATTCAAGGTCGTTTGTTATCATAGTTATCATAGAGGAAAAGAAAAGAAAAGAAATATGATAGAAAAGAAAGAAAGAGAAAAATAAAAATGTTATTTTTTCTTTGTTTAGTACCAATCAATGAAAAAGAAATCATATTTTCTTTATTTTATTTGGTTTAACGAAGAAAAAGAATGAAAATATACGTAAATAAAAGTGAGTATAATGAAAACATGTGGAGTCCACATAAAGAGAGGGATCACAAATCTCTTCTCTCCCAAACCATTTAAAAAGGGATGAAAAGAAATTTGTGAGATTCGTGAATTTGTCTTCTCTCCTAATCGTTTCATTTCCTTTGTTTTTATTGGTACAAAATAAGGGAATGGTCAAGTTATTTCTCTTATTCTTTTCTTTTCCCTTCAAATTAGAGATACCAAACATACCAACAACAAAAGTTCTTGGTTAATGAAAATACTAGAACTTCTTATGCAAACATATAATTGCCTACCCTTTGAATATGTTTGGATGTTGAAAGGAGAGGGAAAGAGAAAAAAATTTAGAAAAAGATGAAAGAAAAGAAAATGTAAAGTTAAGTAATAGCTCTTTTTTATTCAGATCTTTAAAATCTTAGAATTCTATAGAATTAAGAGATTTTTAAAATATTTATAAAAAAATAAAAAATAATTTTAAAAGGTGAAAATTCTTCATTCCTTTTTCTCATTTTATAAAACTCTTAAATAAAATAAAAACTTATCTAAAATCCTTCATTCTTTTCTCTTCTTCCTCATTCAAATATATCCAAAGCGTTCTGGAAAATAAATTCTTGATCATCGAAACTAAATTCACCCCTATAAGTAAAACAAAAAACAAAAAAAATGTCATAACTTTTTTAAACAAATTTCTTTTTTCTATTTTGATAAAAAAAAATAGTGTGTGCCTATTTGAGAGAAAACCAATATTTAATTGCGGCCTATACTGCGGTCTCTGTCCTTTTTGCCACTTCCTACAAATGATCAAATAACAAAAATAAGAACGATTGTAGTAAAAAAAAAAAAGAAACGCATTGCATGGTTTCATTTTGGGCTAAAGCAAAATAAAAATGAAGCTGCTTTCTTTCCATGTTGAATTTGTAAGGGATAGCCGAAGCCCCACGGGCCACGGCCAACGGCCCACCACATGTACCCTTATACAGAGGGGCAGTTGCAGGAAAGATGGCAGAAACTATGGTCTTATTATATTTACTGGAAGCATAAAAAGAAACTAAGTATTAACTCACGCGTTGCATAGACGCAGGCATGTAAATTAATTCAGATAACTGATCAATCCGATTAATTTAAATTGAACTAATTAATTTAGTTTAGATATATTGATTGATTCAGATAAAATTTAAACAAATTAAAACTTAATTGATTCGATTCTCGAATTTGAAATTTCAAAATCGAACCAAATCAAATCATATATTTATATATTTTGTTTTAAAAAAAAAATTATGCTATAACATTTTTTGCTACTACTTATTTTTTATTTTGTTTGTAATACTTTCTCAGTTTTCAACCCCTAAAATGTCGTTTTCGTTCAACAGAAAGCTAGAAAACTCCTCTGCCAAAATGTTCGGTTTTGTTCACCGACACTGTAGTTCTAGTTAGGAATATGCTATCAGGTGTTATTCCAAAAACTCTTAGAGATGTGAAAGGTTAGAAAACTTTGGATATTTCTTTCAACAAACTCTCTAGATTCATTCTTATTGAATTTCAAAATCTACATGTCATTCAGCTTTTGAACATCTCTTATAATGATTTAGAAGGAACCATTTCTAATGATAGAGTTTTTTAAAATCTTCTGTTGTCTATTTAGAAGGCAATAAAAAATTTTATTTGTATTTTGCATGTGAGCCTCATAACCATGGAAGAAAGCATGTCAGACATTACATCATCATAGCCACAGTGGTAATACTGATACTATGTCTGACAATTTACTTACTATTATACATAAATAACAGAAAAGTGAAAGTAACAATAATAACATCATCTAAACTTGGAAGCTTAGAAACGATGAATTGACTTTAAATGCTCTAGTATTGATTTTAAAAACAATGAATTTCTGACTCTAGTTTATGAGTACTTAAGTAATGGGAACTTAGAAGATTGGATTAAGGGGAAGAGAAAACATGCAAATAAAAACGAGTTGAACCTTATGGAGAGACTGAATATAGATATTGATGTTGCTTGTGCATTAAATTACTTGCACAATGATAGTGAAGTCCCTATTGTGCATTGTGATTTGAAACCCAACAACATTCTCTTGGATGAAAATATGACTGCAAAGGTTGGAGACTTTAGATTCGCTAAGTTGATGATTCAAAGTTCAACTAATCAAGTTTTCATTAACTCCACTCATGTCCTTAGGGGTTAAATTGGTTACATATATACCTCCAAGTTAGTAGCCTCACAATTTTCTCTTAATTGAATAGTAGTAGTATACAACTTGTTAAGTTAAATCTCTCTTGAAGAATTTTTTAACTTATTCAAATATAATTTCTTAATACAAATATCAATATGTTTCTTTGTTCCCTCTTTATGAATCTTTTAATACACATTCTGAAACATGAAATAATTATTAGTGTTCAAATCAATAAGTTTAATTTTAATTTTTGAAATTTTTTCATACGTTTATTATGTATTTTTTTTGTTATGAAAAATTAATTATTTAGTTAATTTTTGTATTAAAAAAATGGTCAACTCGATCACCTGAACCAAACTAATCCATAGATGTTCAGTTCGGTTTGGTTCAGATTTGATTATCAAAAAATACAAAAATTGAACTAAACCAAACCAATTGATTTTGATTGGTTCGAATTTATTTTCTCTCAAAAATTAAATCAAACCACTCACTTACACTCCTACATGGACGTTTCAAGAATTGGTTATATTACTCGACTCTTCTTTTTCATTTAAAAATTTTCAAATTTTGAGATACCAATGCTAATTAAAAAAAGAAAAAATATAAGAAGTGAGAGAATGAAAAAAATTGTTAGTTGATGAGGGAATGAGAAGATTTGTAAATTGACGAGAGAACAAGAAGAGTGTGAATAAATGAAGGAATGAATGAGAAAGTATTTATCACTATAAGAAATTTCATTTTTTTGTGTTGACTTTCACATTGTTATGGAAAATGGTTCTTTTTTGACAACTTTTGAAAGTTGTCACTTAATTTAGATGACGATTCATAAAAGTCATCATAATAAGTTTTACGTTATGTGATGACTTTAGAATGGTATCATAAAAATATTTAAATTTTTTTGTGATAACTTTTGTTTGTCACTAGAAGACACTTTAAATATCGTCACAAAATTTAAGAATGAAGCGTGAAAAAAAGAAAAAAAATAGAGGGAATTGAAAAAGATTAACTAACAACTTAGATAAGTCGTTACTAAAACATATTTTTGTGACTTGTGAGCATTGATGTGCAACCTGTGCGTTGTGACTCCCAATTCGTCTAGCACAAAGGCATTCAAATTCCCAAATCAAAGTGCATTATCTCAACCAGGTAAAAGAGCAGTCATTCAATATGCTCGTGTCAATTTCTGTCTATTCAATTTGAAGGCATCAGTAGGAAGGAGAATAAAATTTCATGGTAATGTTCTCTTTTCGCGGGGTTATGGTGTTTATGGATTGGGTGTGATGGCAGATTGATCAAAATATCCTTCCCATTAAGTTTTGGGGGCTACAACTGTCTTCTTGGCTTCTATGTGGGTTACGACACATCAAGTTTTTTGAGGGATATCTCCTATTGACGAAGAAAGGGATTGGAGAGATATTTTTAGCTTTTTTTTTTTTTTGGTTTCCTTCCGACTTCAGCTATGTTCCCCCCCCCCCCCCCCCCCTTTTTTTCCCTTACTTTAGGAGGATTTCTCATCATCCTTCAGACTTTATATTAATTTAACTTTTAAGTTCACTAATGCTGGTTGGGACTTTGCAAGTAAAAGACTATCGAGTAGAGGGAGGTCCGGAATTGTTTGTTTGCAATTAAAAGCACCTGTCTTTCCTTACCGTTATGCTGCTATTCTCTTTTGATACCCAAAATTTAAAAATAAATAATATAAAAGACTATTGTTACAGGATATTAAGAAGTTGGGAAGAACAATTTAAGTGATAATATATGGGGCATGAGAGTACCAAGACTGCCATATGCTCATATACTCATGCTCACAATTTTTTATGTCATTGCATAATATTTGACACTACGTAATCTTTTTGAACACTTGATAAGGTTTCCTATAACTTATATTAACTCTCTCGAGTATTTATTCCAGTAGGTACATGATTAATTAACAAGCATAAATAAGTAAAAGAGCGAAAAAGAGTCTTAGCCTTAATTAAATAATACAAGGTAAGATTATGTGAAATAGTGATGTATGAGTACTTAATATAAATTATTAGAAGAATAATGCTACCAATAAACATTATTATAATTTATTTCACCTCATTATTATTTCACCTATATTATGATTCTGAAACCTCACACAATACTAATGTATACAAAGCATTTCTCTTATTAAAAAGAGAAGATGAAAAGACCCTCAAAGAAAAACTTATAATCTTACAGATGTGCTGAGATGTGATTCAAAGGAAAATCAATACATAAACTTGACACAGCCATTAATTATAAAGAAAACTTTAAATGAGTGAGATAGTAGCTCCAGAACCTGCACTTAGACTTTTATATTATAATAAAAGTTTTGTTAAAAAATATATTAAGGACAAATGTTAAAGATCTAAAATAAAAAGCTTATTATAAAAAGTAAAGTGTTTAATATATTAAAAATTGAAAATTTGTTTATATATATTTTTATTTTAAATTCTTAACAAATCCTTATAATAAATATATTCTTATATAAATTATTATAACGTTAAATACTTTATTTAATATTAACTATGTATAAAGTTATTTTAAATCATGTTAAAATTATATTTATCACTAATATCACTTATTAAAAAACCTTTATAATAAATGTATTCTAAGATAAAATTTATAACATTAAATACTTTATTTAATATTAAATATGTATAAAATTATATTAAATCATGTTAGAATTATATTTATCACTAAAAAATACTTTTTATACATGTTAAATATTAAATAAATCATAAAATTAGTACCTAACTTCGAAATTTATCCACGCCGCCCAAACTCCGAGAGTTCTAATAATTAATGAAAAATATTTTATGTAAATCATAATATGTATATCGTATTTATATTATATATTAATATAAAAAATATATTAAATTATTTTATATGTAATTATAGTATTATTATGATATATAAAATAATTTTATGAATAAATTAAATAAAATTAAATATATTTTAATTAAATAAATAACGGCCCTCATTTTCAAAGTTAAGCCATGGAAATTTATTTGATGGATGTTGACTGCTATTTTGTGCACCTTTTTTCTTTTAAATCTCGCCCGTAAACATTGATCTCTATTTTATTAATGGTAACACAACAGGATTACCAGCATAAGACAACAAAATCTCAATCGCAACATTTTTTTACCATGTCAAGAAGCTTCTTATACTGTTTCTATCTCATTATAATTATTTTTTAAAATTTTTATGTAATTATTAAAAGTACTATTAAATAATTTTAAATATAAAAAATATAATTTAACATGATTAAATTATTTTTAAAAAATTATAAAAATAATTAATTATAAATTATGTATAATTATTAACTTAATTGAAATAATAAATAATAAAATTAAAAAATAATTAATACTTTTTAATGTTTTTAAATGACAAATAATTTAAAATAAATCAAGGTTTCTAAAAAAACATAACGGGAAGTACCTAATTTCTCCTCTCTAATAATGATCCGACGGTTTTTATTTTATTTCTTCAACGACAGATATTTTTTTAACACCATTTATGCCGATTAATAAAGTTCAAATGAGTGATGAACACATATACTATATGATAATTGATTATTAATTTTATTTATCACATAAGACAATTCATCACTTATTTGTACCAGTGTAAAATAATGTGATAAAAATGGTGTTTAGTTATCATTTTCTTTTATTCAAGAGTTTGTTTATCACCTCAATTTCATCGTCCTGCATGCGAAGGGTGTCCTTTGAATGAATTAAGTGAGTTTAATAAATGTTTTTAAATTTGACTCGGTCACTAGATTAGTTAGTTAGGTTAAGTTAAGCTGAGGATATTTTTTTACTTAATGTGACCTAATTCCACTCACTCAAGAGTAGATTAAGTTGAATCAAACTCGCAAGTTTGATATGTTTTTTTTATAAATAAATTAAAAAAAATGAAAATATAAAATCTAATAATAATATCATAAATTTTAATCTCAAACATAATAAATCTCAATATAATAAATTAATACTATAAGTCTCAATCGACCTTACTCAAACATAATAAATGTCAATCTCTAATAAACTAAACACTATAAGTTAATAAGTACATAACAAATTAACAACTAATAAATGTCGCAATCATCCCAAAGGGCGCCGCGAAATTAAAAAGAAAAGGGAGGAGAAGACCTCGAAGTGTTGGGAGTCGCCACCAATCGCTTTATCCATTAAATGTAAGTGTGCAGTTGGACACCTAAGAGATGGTTTACGTTTCAGAGTTCAAGTTTCGGGGGTTGATTATGGGTAGGGAAGGTATTAGTACCCTACGCCATCCGTTCTAAGAACAGTTACCTATTTAATCTAATGTTATTTGCAAGATTAATTAAATTGATCCTTTATTATTAAAAGAAAAGAATTGTTTTTGTTTTTATTTTGATATGTCCCATTTTATCGAGCATGTTATCAAAGATGATAAATGACTAAGACAACAAATGGGTGGCTAAATTGTCATTATTTTAAAACAAATTCTAAGTCTACAACATATTATATAAAAGTGGTGAATTGAAATTGTGTTAATTTTGTAAAGAAAAGAATTTTCAAAATATTTATTTTTGATGGGATAAAATGATTTAAAATAAATTTTTGTAAAGAAAGAAAGAAAAAGATTATTTTTGAAAAAAAAGACAAAAAAAAAAATCTTTTGAACTCACCATAGCCATAATGTTGAGACGAAATTGTTCACTTTTATTTGAATATTTTATTTTACAAAAAGAATTTTATCTTAGTTTATAAAAAAAGGTTGTATTTTAATTTAAGTAATTATTTTAATTTTTATGTGGGGATTAGATCTCGCTAGTGCTCCTGACAAGATCTAATATAAAATCTCAAGATTATCAGAAAGAGTGTATTTGATCGGTGTTCCAATCCTCTCCCAATTTTTTCGTTGTCGGTCAGTTTTAAAATGTTTAATTAATACATTAATACAAAAAAGTGAGTGTGTTAAATTAAAATTCAAGCAATATAAACTTCAAATTAGTAAATATGGATCAATCCAAAAAAAATAATTAATTAAAATTAAAAAAACTAAAGATTCAAGCCCAAACAAGTAAAAAAAGTGAAAGGGCCCAAATTTTATTTTTACTTGAGCCCAAATGAAAATTAAAAATAAAAAAGATAAAAAGGGTCCAAAAAAAAAGGTTGAAACAACAGCAAATTAAAAAAGACTTTTAATCTCAGAGATACCAAACGAACATGAACAGAAATGAGAAAAGGGGTAACTCACCCCCCTTCACCAGCAACGGCAGCAGTCTCGGCCAGGAACGAAGGTGGAGGTGATGAGGTGCGTCGACCCGCGGTTGGGGCAGAGGTTACGAGTCTGGTGGGTGGAGGCGCAGATCGCGGCGTGCAGTGCGACGCTGTCGGTGTGAGGTGATTGGCTGTGAGTGGAGGGCGGCGCGGCTCACGGATCTGACGAGGGTCGGCCTGATCCGAGTCTTAGTTTGCGACGCCGGCACCAGTGACGGCGGGTTCACGCGGATGGGTTTGTGACGTTGCCGGCTTGACGCGATGGAGCTTGGTGCGGGTCGGAGTGCACGGTGATTTCAAGCAAGCTACGGGTTGGGTGATTATGGAGGATGGTTGATGGTGGTTTTGATGGATATTGATGAATATTATTGGGTGAGGAGCTGGTTGATTGAGGATGGTGGTTATAGGTTATGGTATTTCTGTTTTGGCTTGGTGGTGAAGACGGTCCGTGATGCATGGGTTGTGGGTTTAGCGGGGGTGGTTCACGGGTTGTTGGTTGAAAATGGTTTGGAAGAGAAGTTGGGTGAAGGTTGCTAGCTGTGGGTTAATGGTGATGAGGGCTAAGGATGAAGGTGAAGACAGAGGCAGAGGGTTTTAGGTCGTGATTGGGTTGAAGGTTATGGAAGTTGGGATGGGGTGAGAATGGTGATTGCTGATGGTGAGGGGATTTTTGTTTTCTCCCTTGCTCTATGTGAGGGTGATTCTTATAAGAAAAAATTGCAAAAAAAAAACTCCTCAATTTCTGATGATTGGAAGGCAAATGGAAAAGAAAATTGTTTGAAAAATTTAATCTAATTTAAAGCAGCTGTTTGTGGAGGCTAGGGTTTGAAGGTTACAGGAATGAAGAAAGTTGGGTTATGGGTTGAGAAAAAAATTGAGTCATGGGTTGAGATGAAAATTAGGTCATGGGTTGATTAAATCTTGAACAAAGTTAATGATTTTTTTTTTTTTTTTTTTTTTCTTTTTTTTTTTTTTTAAAAAAAATTGAATTAAATAAATAAAACAAAAAATAAAAATAAAAGAAAATAGACAAAATTGAGTATCAATAGCTGCCCCATTTGTTTTACATTTAGAATAAATGAAAAACAAAGGAATTGATTCAATTTTGGCCATGAAATGGTAAAAAACTTGTGGATTTAAGAGTCCGCTGAAGCTTAAAGCAGAAAAGGTAAAAAGCTTGCAGAATCGGGTGTCCTTTGAAGCTTAACAGAAAACTTAAAGCAGAAAAGTTAAAAAGCTTGCGGATTTAGGTGTCCGCTAAAGCTTAACTGAAAACTTGAAGCAGAAAAGGTAAAAAGCTTGCGGAGTCAAGTGTTTGCTGAACCTTAAAGCAAAAAAAAAACTTGCGAAGTTAGGTATCCACTGAAACTTAACAGAAAACTTAAAGCAGAAAAGGTAAAAGCTTGTGGAGTCGGGTATCCGCTGAAACTTAACAAAAAACTTGAAGCAGAAAAGCTTAAAGGCAATGGGTACGGGAACTCGAAAATATAGAACAATAGGTATGGGAACCAAAAAAGGTAAAAAGCTTGCGAAGTCAGGTATCCACTGAAACTTAACAAAAACAAGGTATGAAGCTTACGAGTCGGATATCCATTGAAACTTAACAAAAAACTAGGTAAGAAGCTTATGAAGTCGAGTATCCATTGAAACTTAACAAAAAACAAGGTAAGAAACTTACAGAGTCGGGTATCCATTGAAACTTAACAAAAAATAAGGTAAGAAGCTTATGGAGTCGGGTATCCTTTGAAACTTAACAAAAAACTTAAAGACAATGGGTACGGGGACCCGAAAACATAAAACAATGGGTGCGGGGACCCAGAAAAGGAAACAGCAAGAAGAGATGGGTGCGGGTACCCATAAAAGGCAAAATACTTGCGGAATTAGGTATCTGCTGAAGTTTAACAAAAAAAACTTAAAGGCAATGGGTACGAGGACCCGAATACATAAAATAATGGGCGTGGGGACCCAGGAGGTAAAACGCTTGCGGATTCAGGTATTCGCTGAAACTTAACAAAAACTTAAAGGCAATGGGTATTGGGACCCAGAAACATAAAAAAATGGGTACAAGGACCCAAAAGGTAAAAAACTTGCAAAGTCAGGTATCCGTCGAAACTTAATAAAAACAAGGTAAGAAGCTTACGGAGTTGGGTATCCGTTGAAACTTAACAAAAAAATTAAAGGCAATGGGTATGGGGACCCGAAAACATAAAACAATAGGTGCGGGGACCCAGAAAAGGAAACAGTAAGAAGCGATGGGTGCGGGCACCCATAAAAGGCAACAAACTTGTGAAGTCAGGTATCCACTGAAGGTTAACAAAAAACTTAAAGGCAATGGGTACAGGGACCCGAATATATAAAACAATGGGTGCAGGGACTCAGAAGGTAAAATGCTTGCAGATTCAGGTATCTGTTGAAACTTAACAAAAACTTAAAGGCAATAGGTACTGGGACCCAGAAACATAAAAAAATGGGTACGAGGACCCAAAAGAGGAAACAGCCAGTTTGACCTTTTGTAGGTCAAAGCTAGCAAAATGAAATAGTGCACTACGCATGCTTTAGATGTATGAGAGTACGAAAAACTCTTCTTTTTTTTTGCTTTTCTCTTTTTTTTTGTCTCCATGACCCCTAAGGACATGATTGCAATCATTTTCAAAGATGAACTGGAATGAGATTTATTGACATCCTTTCATTTGTCTATTCAGCTGATGGTTGAAATGTCCAACCGGGATGACCCTTGAGGTATGCATTAGATGTGATAGTGACCTAACTATCCTTTCTTTTCTCATCAACACTCTTATCGGGAATTCATTGTGTTTCCCATGACCTTTCAAGCAAATCTAAATGTTTTTGTAATATTGTCACATGTTTCACATCGCAATATAAGTCTATCATGAGAAATACATTAATAATAAGTTACAGCGAAAAGGGGTTATCATTATGGAAAGGAAAAGTATAGGAAAAACAATTCAAAAAGGATTAGAATTGAAAGGTTTACAAGAGAAATGTTTAGGTAGAGTTTTCCAACTCTTCAAGTGATGCTCTTTAGGATGATTAGTGTTAATTTCCTATGTATACAACCTTGAACACCCCTTTGTCTGTTTCCAAGAATATGATTTGACCCAGTTTTCATGCATTGAGAGCTTTTCATGACAAGACTTCATATATTCAAATTGCCCTAGTTCAACCTAAGTCTTAGTATATCGAAACATTTGATGACAAATTTAGACTGCCTCAATTTGGCCTTAATGAACTCAAACTGCCCCAGTTTGTGACTTGAGGCAACTCCACTTCTTCGGATGTGTCAGATACCATTTTTGACCCTAACTTTTGCCTAGGTCACTCTTTTTGAATTTTCAACCTAGCGAGTTGCCTTAACTTTTGCCTAGGTCACCTTTTCAGGTTTTCAACCTAGTGAGCCACTTTTCTTTTTTTCTTTCTTTTTTCTTTTTTTTTTTAATGTAGGAGCAAGGAATTGAAAACTCAGAAGAGCATGAACCTTTTGTCTCAGAATTAAAGTTAATGACAATAAAAACAACCATTCATTGATCAGAATGGACTTTTTGTAGATTGTAACGTGACCATGTTTAAGGGTTATGAAAGAAAAGATATAAGATTCAAACAAGTGTTTAAGGGTTGAATGAGACTAAGGATCTTTAGCAAACTTTGTTAATTGCTTTTGGCATTGTCAAGAGCACTAAAACTTTTCATTTACTTTTGTATTCTTTCCCTTTTTTATTTTCATCATTTGCCTATCTTCTTCTTTTCTTTTTTTTTTCTTTTTTTTCCTAACCCCTAATGCAGAGGTGATCCTTGTCTGAGATTCTTTAAAGAAAATTTTCAAGTTCAAAAGGGTGTAACAAGAGATATTACAGATTGTGAAGGATAGAGAAAGATGGTCAATCTTTATTTTCAAATCAGGACTGTTTATTTTCAAAACTTTAATTTTGAGACCAAAAGATAATGCACAAGTGATTACTTATTTGTTCCTTTTCAAAAATCCTGCTTCCAATTGCTTGGTGACTTCCTCTTTTTATTTTAGGGTACATTCTTTTCAATTTTTGCTTCTTCGCCTCAGTATTGGGGTATAGCGAAATTTTGTGGGAAGCCATGCTCGGATTCATTCTTGGTACGACCATGCGGAAATGTCACAATAATCACATCAGAGCTTAACCAACTTGCTTCGCTCATCTTCTTTCATGGGAGTGCCTTTTTATCATCCACCCCCAAATTAATCACTTCAGTCGACTCTTCGTTAGGTTGTATTTCTTTAACTTCTTGTTCCATTAATCTCATTAGCTTAGGAGAAGGTTCCGGTTGTCATCATTATCCTTTTTAACAGGATGGTCAAAATCATATAATGGGGTCATAGTGTAACACCCTCCTTAGGGTGCCACAATTCTTGTTACTCAAATACCAAATTACCCTTTTAATTAGAAAACGTGCTTTATGATATAAATACGAGTTGTAAAATTCATTGATGATAGTAAGATAAACCTAGCGGAAAATAAAAACATTACAACAACATCATAAATTAATATACATCTTATATATATACAAGTCATAAGATCATGTCATATTTTAATGTTTACAAACTAGACTCTCAAAATATTTAAACTTTAATTTAAATTAACTTACTGCCCAAGTATTACGAAATAGTAGAACCCTCAGGTGGGTCCTCCTCAGACTCCTCAGAAAATAGAAGTCCGACTTGACGCGAAGTCCTACGAACAGGTGTCCGCACAGACGACACACTATACTAATTGCACTCGAGTACGATAGTATACTTCCCAATACTGTCTAATTGACAATGGGAACTCTAAGTATTAATACTCACACTAATGTCCAAGATGTAGTCTACTCAATCTCATATACACAAGGAAACGAGACTCCTCCATCACTTCAAAACTCAGCGTCCTCAACAGGAATATGCTCTTCCTCAGCTTCTTGCTCAAGTTCTCGCTCAGCGTCTTTAAAATTATGAATACAATATAGAATAGACATACAAAGAGGTGAGATCACCTACGCCAATACCAGTATGGTAGCAATGAAGATAAACACATACAAATTCTCATACCAACACATCATACATAATTACAATTATATCACCAATATCATTCATCTAACACATATCATATCTCATATCAACACATCATACATAATTACAATTATGTCACCAATATCATTCATCCTCATAATTCATACAATAACCATAATTACGATCATGTCCTTATCAATATTCAATTATTCAATAATTCCATTATCATAAACAATAATTATGATAATACCCTCGAAGATCTATGCATATGCACCTAGACTCAATTTTCCTACTCCATGGAGCTACAACTCGGATCGGAGAAAGTGATCGAAAAGATCATATCGGTACAAAGGTGCCTCGGACCACGTGCTCGGTTTGCACATCTAGCACATACTCGATAGTCTTTATCGATCTTGATTACGGATAGTGTCTCGGTCACGGATCATTGGTGTGTTATATCGGTCTAACCCACGTACGAAGAGCTACCAACTGCACATTGTAGGCAACACTGCACCCCAATGCCCCCAAGGTCAACGGAAGACCTACACTACGCATATCGCACCCACTCAGGAGGTGTATTCTCTCCTTCCTAGGCAAATAGCCTTACCCAGTCCATCGGACCTTTTCAATGCATATACAAATGCACCATTCACAGTTCATTTTCTTTATCTCATATTCTCAATTCATTTTCTTTATCTCATATTCTCAATTCATTTTCTTTATCTCATATTCGGGGTCCTCAAAATTGGCCCAACAGTATCATTACTGTATTTTCACAACAGTCCTTCATAAAATTCACATTTACGAAATAATCCCTCGTAAAATTTATATTTACAAAATCGTCCCTCATAAAATTCATATTTACAAAATAATCCTTCATAAAATTTATAATTATAAAATAGTCCCTCCAAAACATAATATTTACGTTTTAGTCCGTCAAAAATTGTTATTTACAATATGACCCTATTAAAAACAAAAATTACTATTTTACCCCTCTAAAATCATAATTACAATATTACCCCTCTAAAAATCATATTTATAATATGACCCCTTTCAAAAACGAAAATTATAATATTGCCCCTCAAAATCATATTTATAATAATTCATTTTCCCAAAAATCATTTTTACTTTGCTATACTCAAATTTGTCCCAAATTCATTTAAATCTCTCAATTCTCATTTTAATTCATCGAGTTTAATTAGATTATTTTCCCACAACCTTCAAACTTATTCAAATTCATTTCTTTTTCATTTAAATCCTTCATTCTCAATTGAATCTCTCATTTTCAGGACTTTGGTCCTTTCTAGCCTAGTATGACCAGCCTAGTATGGCCGTAAGCCTCAAGCTCTTTGGAACTCTCATAAAATCGGTTCATCATATTATTCACATCTTACTTTACTCATATATTTTCATGCACATAATTTCATACATACATACATATATCAAAACAACAATTTCATACATACAAACATATATCAAGACAATAGACATAATATCACACATGCAAACACAAAAACACAACCATACACCACAAACACAATCAAATAGCATCAAACAATCGGTGAAGAACCCTTATAGATTTTTACACCAGTACACAACCATCCCCACACCACCAAAACATGGTTGGTGAGGTTAAATCTCCCTCTTACCTCTTGAAGAACCTCCAAAGTTCCTTGTATGTCTCCTTCAAGTAAATTTCCTCCACCACGAGCTTCTTGAAAAACAGAGAAAACATGCAATATTAATACCTAAGGCTCTAAACTAAAATAATCATGGATTAAAATCATGATTAAAACTTTGAAATGAAGAGAAATATGAAGATTAAAGAATCCTACCTTCAAGGCTTCAAACTTGAGCTTTGAAGAACAAGATAGAAAATAGATGACTTAGGCTTAGGTTTTAACTACAAAGTGTCTTGAAATGAAGTAGGAAAGCAAGAAATAAGGTAGTTTAGAATTATAGAAGAGTGATTGATGGAAATAGGGTGGAAGGCCGTGAGGTTGGAGAAGAAAAGAAGAAGGAAATTTGAGAGCTTTTGCTATTTGGAGAATTTTGAAGAAAGATAAAGACTTTGACTATGCATGGTCGTAAACCATTTTGAGAGAAAATGGAGTGAAGTCTTTGGGTGAGAGAAGGTGAGTTTGTGAGGATGAAATGGAGAGGAACTACTGCTGGTTTCTGCCGTAGAAGTCCAAGGCCAAATGAATGGATTTACTTGAACAAAAGTCTAATAATTCAAGTGCACATGGCTTGGTCATGTAGGGGTCCACATGGAGGGTTCAAGAACCTTGGAGAAAGCTCTCCAAGCTGCTGAAAACCGTGGCCTCCAAGCCCAATTAGAGGTCTTAATTAATTACTAATCAATTCACTAGTTAATTAGGTTTAATTTCCTAACTATTCTTAATTAACTTCCTAATCTTATAACTAATTAGTTTAATATATATTAACATATATTATAACCTTTAATCAATGTTAAGATATCTAATTAGTATTTAGATTATAATTAATTAAGAACTAAACTAGTTCACTTAGTTTGCTAATTAAATAATTAGATTAGTAAAATTAAGCTTAATTGGCTACTAATCCAAAGTCAAGCCACTAAAATTGACTTTGTCTTACTTAGTTAATTAATGAAAGATAGTAAGAATTGCATGGTAATATTTGCTTCACCAAAAGCTTGCTTTGCCGTAGACTTCAACCAAGAAAAGCCATCAATATTGACTAGTCTTCATTTGTTCAATTTGGCTTTTCTAAACGAATTTCCTAAAGCGTTTCTACGTGAATTCACTTTGTGAATTGGCTATTTAGAGGATTTTACTTTTCTCCTTCACCGTAGCACCATCCAATTTCAAGAAGTCTAAATTTATTTGATAGCTTGCTTTCTATTGGTCCTTAAAAAGTCAAGCTATTATTCTTGACCAATTTCTATTGGTTAGATATTTATTAACTTGATTCCTATTGGTTACTATTTTTGTTGACCAATTTCTATTGGTGCACACTGTATATTTTATAGTATACTTTAACCAATAAATAATAATTACTATTTATAAAATCAGTATTTATTGTCTAATGGATAATAAAATATACATAGATTTTTATCTTAGACTAACAGCGTAGTAATTATTTTTTATCATCATTTTTCTATTGATTGCCCTTGATGAGTCATAAAGCGAGTCATCAAAGAGAAATTTCTAGAACATGTGACTCACTACAATGAGTCAGTATGATGAGTCATTGTGGAACTTTCTAGAACGGGTGAGTCAGCATGGCGAGTCATCATCTGAGTCACTGCGCTGAGTCATCAATGGTGAGTCACAGCGATGAGTCATCATGGTGAGTCATCAAGGAAGCTTCTGGAACAGGTGAGTCACTATGGTGAGTCACGCGCCGAGTCATCACTTCGGAACCTTCTGGAATCTGTGAGTTGTCACGCCACGTGTCGAGTTTCTATTGGCCGTTGCAATGAGTCACGACCACCAATTTTGACCACTCCTCATTGGTCCACATGTACAACATTGGATGACTAAATGTGAGTCTCGCAAAACATTTCCGGGTCTGCTGTCACTTATTTGTCTTGACTAATAAAATAATATTATAATAATATAAAATTATTTTATTTGACGCTTAAATCCTAAAAATTAAAAGATTAATAACAGTATCATTCAGAATTGGGTTTAGTAAGATCCCCAGGTTTCGAATAATTAAAATAAGATTTCCCGTCCAAAAAATTATTATTTTCCGTCCCGAGCAAATCACACAAAAAGTCCAAATAAAATCATAGACAGTAATATCGCCCACTGTATCACATAGAAAAATTAAAAATAGTACATTCGGGACGTAATGGCCATTTTTTCCATTTTTTCCCATCACGAAGCAAATCATTCAAAACGCTCAAATAAAATTACAGACAGTATTATATATCTGTATTTCATACAGAAAAAAATTAAAATAGTAATTTGATAAAATTTTTATTTTACAGTCTCGAAGCAAATTATGCAAAACGACCAAATAAAATTTGAGCCTGTAAAATATATTTGTATTTCACACAGAAAAATAAGAAACAGTAAAATAGGGACACAACGGTCTTTTACCCAAAAGTTGGGGTGTTACAATACTCCCCCTCTAAAAAGAAGTTTCGTCCTCGAAACTTGACACACTTAAAATAAAAACGGATACTACTTTCTTATCTTATCTTCCAATTCCCATATTGCTTCACCACGTATATCGTTCCAAACCACTTAACCAATGCGATTTCTTTACCTCGAAATTGCTTTGTCCTTTGATCTTCAATCTTGACTGGAAATGTCTCGTAGGTTGAATTCTCCTTCATTTGTACGATCTCCAACGGAGTATCCGATACGATCTGATAAACTTCAGAGTGGGTTTCCTCGACTTAATCACTCGTCCAACTTTAGTCATAGACGTCACACGTAGAAGTACATGGTCACCTTCTTCAAATTTAAGCGGTCTTCCTCTTTTATCTGTATAACTCTTTTGCTACATCTGAGTTGTCCTCATCTTGTCTTAAATCGTCTTCACTTTCTCAGTAGTCTGCTGCACAGATTTTTGGCCCTACCTCAGTACTTTCAGCATCTTGATGCTAACACAATGACGTTCTACATCTTCTTCCATATATTACCTCATAGGGTAACATCCCTATACTCGAACGAAAACTATTGTTGTATGTGAATTCTATCAATGGTAGAAGTTCATCCCAACAACCAGCTTGTTCTAGAACACAAGCTCTCAACGAATCCTTTGAAGATTCTAGTCATCGTCTTTTCCTTATATCCAAGCCCCTCTTGATTGTACAGGTACTTCAAACCCTTGAAATTATTGTAGACTTTTCAGGAAAGAAAATGTCTTCAGATTTTCCGTGCAAAACGACTATCGCATATCCTAAACATAATTCGAATAATTCTTTTCATGCACATTTCACTGCTTTGAAGTATACGCCACCACCTTTCTATTTGATCTCAACTCTTAATTTAAATTCACGAGTTGAACTACTAACAGAATTTGTATTTGACTAGTTTTTACGCATAACTCCTTCTTAATTGAGATATATGAAAGACACTTTGAAAGTTATGAGGGAAAAGTAATAAAATTATTCGGTAGGTTACTAGATTAGTCCAACAAAGAATTTGAAATGGTCTAATAGATTCCGAAATGAACATAGTCCAATAGTTTTAGAAATGATCTTTCTGGATTCAAATCCAAAAATCTCAGGTCAAGAAAACACTAAGGTTACATTGTAACAATCTCATAGGATATGGTTGGAAAATAACCAATCCATTTATAAAGTCAGGTTCTCAAATAGATGAAATTTTAGATAAACAAATCAAATTAACAGAAAAGATTTGATATCCAATAGATATAGGGTAGAGTTAGAAAACTTGAGTATAAACAACAAGTTTAACAAGAAGAGTAGAAATACTCTGATCACACTATAATGAAGATATGGATGAGTCAAATTGATCTACTCAGTCTATTTGAGAAAGAAATAGACAAACCAGATCAACAGAAAAGTTTCAAACTCCAATTATAATAGGTAGTTTCATACAGACTCGAGTAGTAATAACAAGTTTAAAAGTTAAAGTAGTATTATGAAAAGAACAAAACACAGATAACTCCAAAAGATTTACACCGTCACAAATCACAAAAGACTGGGTTATTTTACGCATCATACAGTACAGTTTTAAGATTACCCTCTATGGTACAACTTCCTCGCTCTTTAAGTTTTTGTATTTGAATGTTCTCATTACACTCTCTACACCGGCTCTTTCTTCTTCTTCTTCTTCTTGAGATTTTGAAATATGTGTATCACTAATGGAAAGTTCCATCTTCAGTTGATCACAATTCCTAGAAAAATGTCCAGACTTTCCACATCTATAACACATAAACCCTTTATACTGACAATCTTTGGTGAGATGATTTTTCCCACACTTGAAACATTTCATGGTTGATGCCACAGTCCGACCAAAATCGTTATCACTAGTACTCCCTCTCTTTGCTCGTTGTTGCTTCCCCAATGGTCGTACATACGACTTTTGTTGAACACGATCGACTTTACGCTTCCTTCCATCTTGGATTATCGAAGGTTCTAAGTTACAGCTTCTCACATCCGATGGCTGCTCCAATCCTAGTAAGCTATGAAGTTCGATTATCAGGTCCTGCTGCTGAGTGATCATCTGTCTCTGTTGTACTGCTACTTCAATCATCTTTTGCATTACACTTCTAGCTGCGGCTATACGATCTTCATCACGTCTCGCGTCCACATGCTTATGTTCGCTACGTTCCATTATCTTTCTTCAAAGATAAATAAAATCAAAACACTACGAACTTAACGCAACTATTTCACACAACATCGTCTCTTTTCGGAAACCAAAATATATCTCTGTGTTCAACATCAGAGATTCACACAGCACAAACAAGACAACTCTACCCACAAACCCAAAAGACTCTAACTTGGACTCTGATACCAACTAATGTAACACCCTCCTTAGGGTGCCACACTTCTTGTTACTCAAATACCAAATTACCCTTTTAATTAGAAAACGTGCTTTATGATATAAATACGAGTTGTAAAATTCATTGATGATAGTAAGATAAACCTAGCGAAAAATAAAAACATTACAACAACATCATAAATTAATATACATCTTATATATATACAAGTCATAGTATTGTCATATTTTAATGTTTACAAACTAGACTCTCAAAATATTTAAACTTTAATTTAAATTAACTTACTGCCCAAGTATTACTAAATAGTAGAACCCTCAGGTGGATCCTCCTCAGACTCCTCAGAAAATAGAAGTCCGACTTGACGCGAAGTCCTACGAACAGGTGTCCGCACAGCCGACACTATACTAATTGCACTCAGAGTATGATAGTATACTTCCCAATACTGTCTAATTGACAATGGGAACTCTAAGTATTAATACTCACACTAATGTCCAAGATGTAGTCTACTCAATCTCATATACACAAGGAAACGGACTCCTCCATCACTTCAAAACTCAGCGTCCTCAACAGGAATCTGCTCTTCCTCAGCTTCTTGCTCAAGTTCTCGCTCAGCGTCTTTAAAATTATGAATACAATATAGAATAGACATACAAAGAGGTGAGATCACCTACGCCAATACCAGTATGGTAGCAATGAAGATAAACACATACAAATTCTCATACCAACACATCATACATAATTACAATTATGTCACCAATATCATTCATCTAACACATATCATATCTCATATCAACACATCATACATAATTACAATTATGTCACCAATATCATTCATCCTCATAATTCATACAATAACCATAATTACGATCATGTCCTTATCAATATTCAATTATTCAATAATTTCATTATCATAAACAATAATTATGATAATACCCTCAGTATCTATGCATATGCACCTAAACTCAATTTTCCTACTCCATGGAGCTACAACTCAGATCGGAGAAAGTGATCGAAAAGATCATATCGGTACAAAGGTGCCTCTGACCACGTGCTCAGTTTTGCACATCTAGCACATACTCGATAGTCTTTATCAGATCTTGATTACGGATAGTGTCTCGGTCCGGATCATTGGTATGTTATATCGGTCTAACCCACGTACAGAAGAGCTACCAACTGCACATTGTAGGCAACCCGCACCCCAATGCCCCCAAGGTCAACGGAAGACCTACACTACGCATATCGCACCCACTCGGAGGTGTATTCTCTCCTTCCTAGGCAAATAGCCTTACCCAGATCCATCTGGACCTTTTCAATGCATATACAAATGCACCATTCACGCTTCATTTTCTTTATCTCATATTCTCAATTCATTTTCTTTATCTCATATTCTCAATTCATTTTCTTTATCTCATATTCGGGGTCCTCAAAATTGGCCCAATAGTATCATTACTGTATTTTCACAACAGTCCTTCATAAAATTCACATTTACAAAATAATCCCTCGTAAAATTCATATTTACGAAATCGTCCCTCATAAAATTCATATTTACAAAATAATCCTTCATAAAATTCATAATTATTAAATAGTCCCTCTAAAACATAATATTTATGTTTTAGTCCCTCAAAAATTGTTATTTACAATATGACCCTATTAAAAATAAAAATTACTATTTTACCCCTCTAAAAATCATAATTACAATATTGCCCCTCTAAAAATCATATTTATAATATGGCCCTTTCAAAAACGAAAATTATAATATTGCCCCTCAAAATCATATTTATAATAATTCATTTTCCCAAAAATCATTTTTACTTTGCTATACTCAAATTTGTCCCAAATACATTTAAATATCTCAGTTCTCATTTTAATTTATCAGTTTAATTTCGATTATTTTCCCACAACCTTCAAACTTATTCAAATTCATTTCTTTTTCATTTAAATCCTTCATTCTCAATTGAATCTCTCATTTTCAGGACTTTGGTCCTTTCTAGCCTAGTATGGCCGTAAGCCTCAAGCTCTTTGGAACTCTCATAAAATCGGTTCATCATATTATTCACATCTTACTTTACTCATATATTTTCATGCACACAATTTCATACATACATACATATATCAAAACAACAATTTCATACATACAAACATATATCAAGACAATAGACATAATATCACACATGCAAACACAAAAACACAATCATACACCACAAACACAATCAAATAGCATCAAACAATCGGTGAAGAACCCTTATGGATTTTTCCACCGTACACAACCATCCCCATACCACCAAAACATGGTTGGTGAGGTTAAATCTCCCTCTTACCTCTTGAAGAACCTACAAAGTTCCTTGTATGTCTCCTTCAAGTAAACTTCCTCCACCAAGAGCTTCTTGAAAAACAGAGAAAACATGCAATATTAATACCTAAGGCTCTAAACTAAAATAATCATGGATTACAATCATGATTAAAACTTTGAAATGAAGAGAAATATGAAGATTAAAGAATCCTACCTTCAAGGCTTCAAACTTGAGCTTTGAAGAACAAGATAGAAAATAGATGACTTAGGCTTAGGTTTTAACTACAAAGTGTCTTGAAATGAAGTAGGAAAGCAAGAAATAAGGTAGTTTAGAATTATAGAAGAGTGATTGATGGAAATAGGGTGGAAGGCTGTGAGGTTGGAGAAGAAAAGAAGAAGGAAATTTGAGAGCTTTTGCTATTTGGAGAATTTTGAAGAAAGATAAAGACTTTGACTATGCATGGTCGTAAACCATTTTGAGAGAAAATGGAGTGAAGTCTTTGGGTGAGAGATGTAACACCCTAGCTTTGATACCAACTAATGTAACACCCTAGCTAGGGCATCACATTTCTGACTTCCGATTCATAATCTGAAAATAAGTTCGCACAAAGTTTGAGTTATAAAAGATGGGTTTCAAAATTTCTTCTTTACTGAAACGTAAATTTACTGAAAATATTAGGTAATATTGAAATTCATATTTCAACTATTCATTATGTAATATTAACACCAATTAATATCACAATTTAAAGAGAAATATAAAATTAACAGACTTATTTTTTTTTTACAGTAGCAAACCCCATGACGGGTCCTACTTAATAGCACGGTAGAACACTAACGGAAAACTTTAACATACTTATTCCTTTTTCTGTCCATCTTGATGCATCAGACATCTGTTCCTTTGTCAACATTGCACACCTTCGAGTCCTGAATGTCCACTCCTTATTGTTGTCACCAATCTCAGAGTATCCATCGCCCGTTATGTCTAAGACAACTCGATCCTTCTATTATTTGATTTTAACAGTACAGACACATCAAAACAATATAACAAAGAGGTGAGATCACCTACACTAATACCAACATGGCAGCACAAAGATAACACAAATAGCAATATCATACAGATAGATCATACCGCAATTATGATCATGCCATCAACATTAATCAACTATCATCATCTAATCATTTATCAATTCAATCATCATTCAAGTATTCAAAACAATTGTCATAACCAATAACCAATATTCCTCAATTAATATATCACACAGATATAAATGCTCAGATTTATGCATATGTACAAAGACTCAGTTTATCAAAAATGACTCCATGGAGGTTTTCACAATTTAGAGAAGAATGCTCTGGTTAATTGCCAGCCTTAGCCCAAAGACAATCTCCCAATTGTTGAAAAGAATCGTGTTCTTATCGGGTATCGTCAATGCGTTGCAACGGACTGCATCGCCAAGTGGCACAGGGTACTTGCCAACTGTCCACATCGGTCGATCCGTTGCGCCTCGACGCCCCAAGATCCATCATAGACCTCACTATCAATTCTCATTCCCTCTTCAACCACAAGGACCATAATAGCTATTAGCTATATTTTATACAATGCACGAATATATCGGTGCAAGTCCAACCCCAAAGGGCCAAATCTTTTCAATTTCATTTGTTCAATTTATATCATATGCTTCAACGCATACTTTTCCAATGCATGTATAATGCACCAAATCCATTCACAGGCATCTCTTTTCAATGCATACAAAATGTACCAAATACCAGTCATAGGCAAAACACGTCATTTTCTCATACAGTGTCCATACACTGGTTTAACAGTAATTATACTATATTTTCAACACGAAATCATGTTATCATGTTTTCATAGTTATAAAATACTTTCGCCGTGTTTTCACAAAATTGCGTAACATTTCCATTATGTTTTCACAATTCCAAAATGTTTCTGTTACATTTTCAAAATTCTGAAATGTTTCTGTTATATTTTCACAATTACGTAAAAATATTCTATCATTATTTAATTACGTAGTGATTTTTCAACAGTAGTTCAAATTACGTAAAATATTTAAACGTAATTCAAATAACTTAAAATGTTTCAACGCACCTCCAATAGCGTAATAATATTTTATCATATTTCAAATCGCGTAAAAATATTTTACTATATTTCCAAACACTTAGAAATATTTTACTATTTTTTTAAACCACGTACTTTAGAAATTATGTTTTTAAGATACGTAAAATATTTTTCAACATTTTACAATTACGTAAAATATTCCTCAATATTCCAAACATTATTTTGGACTTTCAAATAAGTCAATATCATTTTCAACACATTTTTAAGATACGTAAATAATTTTTCACCATAATTCTATTACAAAAAATATTTCTCAACCTTCAAAAATTCTATTTCATCTTTTCTCAAAATATTATGACTTTGTATTTCATTTTTCACATTTTCTTACTTAAGAAAATCTTTTTCCACATTTCTTTACTCAAGAAATTCTTTTTTCAAATATAATCCACAAAATTACTTTTCCATTGATATAAATCAATGTTTCAAATCTTAAAATTTTCACACGTACTTCAAAACTTGAAAATAAGTTATACTTTAGTAAATTCTCAAATCACCATTATATTCTTCATTTTTCTCAAAGCATTTCCAAACACAACCTTTTTCAAAATAAATTGAAGTTCAAATATTTTCATTTACAAAAACTTAATTTCTCAAGTGATTAAATGCTCTAATTCCATTTCCAAATTCTTGTATTAACTCAAGTTACGTTTCCACTTTGAAAATCACTTTGTTCATAAAAATCAAAGCATTACAAGCCTTCAAAAACGTGGACATGACTATTAAAATCATCAAATATTTTTCCTTTTAAATTGATATGGTTTTACACAAACAAAATCATTAAAATTTTATTTTCAAAATCGAAGTACCGATGGTTATAAAAACCAAACCCATTTGTTCAAATTCATTTTTACTTTCTTTGCAATTCCTTTTTCACTTTCTTTGCAAATCCTTAAAATCAATGTTTGTCCATTTCATTCAAAACTCATATTTAAAAAAATACTTAG
The DNA here is from genome assembly GCA_029884595.1 of Ormosia semicastrata. Taxonomy (NCBI): domain Eukaryota; kingdom Viridiplantae; phylum Streptophyta; class Magnoliopsida; order Fabales; family Fabaceae; genus Ormosia; species Ormosia semicastrata. Next base: position 51,019,761 of record JAQQTO010000057.1, on the reverse strand, counting down.
GATCATTGTACACAAAATAAATTAATAAAAATTCCTCTAAAATCGTATTTTTGTTCTCTTAAAAAAATAAACCCTTTGTTTATTTTCCATACTCTTCAAATCATCCATTATCATTCTTCATGAAAATATTAATTTAAAGATACGTAAAATATTTGTTCTAAATTTATCAAAATCTTATAAATGGTCATTGAAACCATGAATTATTTTTTTTTTCTTTCTAACTTAAACAAATTCCAAAACCGTGTGCATTCTTTTTGCAACACAAACATTTTTGTTTATTTTCTTTGCTTCTCAAATCATTCAATTTTATCATTCATGAAAATATAAATTTGTGAACACCTATTTTGAGGTATCTTAATCGAAATTCTCACTATTTTAGGGATCAAAATTTAATTTCCTTATTCTTGAAAAATTTCCACATTGACCCAAATCAAGGGCATCAAAACTGTAGCTCTTCTTTGGCCATTGGGACCAAGATTAGTTTTCTTTCCATCCACACATCATGGCATACATATATATATTTCATCATAAATATCACAAACATGCCATATACTCATCATGCATATTATAAGTATACTATCAAAGCCATAAAATCATGCAAAACATATTAAGCATAGAAAAAAATAATCAAATCATAAGAAAATAAATCAAAGCTCATAAACATACAATTAATTATTACATGACCATGGATTGGAATCCCCACATGGATTCACTATCCATCAAATATATGACCATCTCTCACCACCATACTTGGTTGGTGAGATGGATCTCCCTCTTACCTCTTGAAGATCCTCAAAAACTTCTTGATTTGTTTCTTTTTCCAAGTCCTTCACCACCAAAGGCTTCTCAAATACAAAACAAAATATATAGAAATTAGTATACTAAGCTTGATTAAGAGGAACTATGGATCAAACATGGTTTAGATCATGAGAAAGAAGAGAAGAAATGAAGTCTTCTTATACTTCACCTCAAAAACCCAATAACTTTGATCTTGAAGAAAGTCCATGAAGATGAATGATTTAGAGAAAATCTCTAACATGAAAGTTGCTTAGAATATCATGTAGAGTCAAGATCTATGGTTGGATTACATTAAACAAACCATGCAATAAACATGGTTTAAAAAATCATAAACATGAATTTAAACCATAGAAATCAAAGTTTACCTCCAAGGAAGTAAGCTAAAAGTGGGATTTTGAAGCACTTAGAGTGGGATTTTGGGAAAACTTTCTAAATGAAAAGTGTTTACAATATTGTTTAGCTTTAGGAAATGATGATGGTGAAAATTATAGGTGAGTGAGGGTGTTCAAGGGTGCTAGGGCAGAATCATATGGTGAGAAAAGGAAGGAAAATGGTTGTTTTGTGTTCTTGGAATTTTGAGAGAATAAGATGGAGGCTTTTTGGTGAAGTAGAAAAATGAATATGGAGAGTGTGACCAAAGGTGCTGCTGTCGTGGGAGTGAAAGAATGGAGAGATATGAATTTATTTGGCATAATTGAAGGTTATCACATGATGCACAAAGTCTTCCACTTTGTCATCTTTTTCTTTTTGCCTAAAAGGCTATACAAGCATGTCTAAACATGTCTCCTCCTTCCTAACACTCCAAAACCGTCCCCCCTTCATCATTATGCATGCAAAGTTGTCATAATTATTAGTTACCATCTAGAGCATTTCTAGCCATTGATTAATTCAATGGTTAGGATTTAGGTAGACTTTTGATTTTTAGAAGACTAAATCTAAGCCATTGGATCCTTCTCCTTTAAATTCTAGCCATTAGATGTGTCTCCAAAATAAAGGGTCAAGATTACTTCTTCAAACTTTAAATCCAAGGGTTATAATTAGTCATAACTTTTTTAGAAGGCCAAATCTCCACCTTTAATTAATTCTTCATCCAATGGTCATAAATGGTCTTTGTCACTTTTTAAGACTAAATCTCCACCATTGATCAATTCCAAATCCAATGGTTGTAAATGGTCACTTTATATAATCAAATTTACACCGTTGATTAAATCTATGGTTGATATTGAAGCTTGCCTAATTAAGTTTATTCTCACACCATTGATTAAATCAATGGTGATTATCCAATGCTTCTTTATTAAATTTATTTCTTAACCGTTAATTAAATCAAGATCAAGTTTTCACCGTTAAATAAATCAATGGTGGATATCCAAACCACCAATATTGACTTAAGCAATATAATTTCTATTTTTATCTACTAAAAATCTCACGAAAGAATATATTTACTGTATTTTTGTTGCCCGATAATTAAATACAGTGTCAAACACAAAATAAGAAAATTTCTAAAACTGTTTCCAGATTCAGGTTTAGTAAGATCCCCTGTCTCCGTCTAAACAGTATAAATTTTTTTATGCGTAGAAAAATTTTCACTTTGTGGGACCCACCTAGGCCCACTTAAGGTCACTTGGGCCCACCTAGGACCACCTAGGCCCACATACAATAAAAAAATTCATAATCATCCACAAAAATCACACATATTAGAAAACGTATGAAAATCAAGTCAGATTGTTAAAAATAATTAACAGTCAAGAGAAATAAATACAGAAAGATTTTTCCCGGCCCAAAAAATATTATTTTTCCTAACACGGAGTAAATCACTCAAAACGATCAAATACGCTGACGGAATAAACAAAATAATTTTACAGTATCTAGAAATTACTAAACAGTAAAATTTTATTAACTGTCAAAATTACTGTTTAAGATATAAAAAATTTGGGGTGTTACAATACTCCCCCTCTAAAAAGAAATTTCGTCCTCGAAATTTAAGAAACATGATTTCACACCCTCGGAATAAATAATGACATTATTCCTCCTTTATCTTATTTTTCAATTCCCATGAAGCTTCTTCTCTTACATCTTGCTATACTATTCTAACCAATAAAATCTCTTTGCTGATGTTCAACTTCTTCTGATCAAATAGATATCTAGACTCCTATAATTACTGAAGATGTTGAATGTTACTCCAGAAAGAAAGAATCTCCATATCTCTGATACCAACATAACAACAACCGATCTTCATTCATGCTTAGAATAGTTTTTCTCAGATAACTTCCAACTAATGTAATGTAATGTTCAGCTAATGTAATGTATTACTTAAAATTTCCTTATTCTCATATCACTACATATTCTAGATTTTTACTTTTAACAGGAAATGTTTCACTAACCGAATTCTCCTTTCCACAGCACGATACCAGATACTTCCATAAATTTTTTTCTACGATTTTCTATTACCATCTTAAATTTTCCCATAGAAGAATTGTTCCAATCTTTTGAAGAATTCACCACGCTTCTGCTGCGTTACTTAGATACGTTAACACGGATACAAATATAGAAATATCCTTTCTTGCAAGATATTCCTTCAGTTGCAGGAGATGAAAGAAAACATCATGGAAGATAACAAAACGAATTGAACTGTTATTGAACATATCCAACAAAGAATTGGATGTAACCCGATTTTCAAAAATGATTTTTCTCTGGATTACTCACACTCTGTTGAAATAATCTCATTGGATATTATTGGAAAATAACCAATCCATTTTCAAAGACCACGTCTGTTTATGAAACAGATCAAACTAACACAAAAATTTTGAACAACAGATCAAACTAATACAAAGATTTGATTCGCAACAACAATTTAAATAACTTGAATAGCTCGATCAGCTAAGAATAGAAACAGAAGTAAACAAATCAGAGGATAACGAATAACTCTAACATATACTTGATCTACTCAATCATATGTTATAAGGAATAAGTTATTCATAGAAATATTCAGTATGGTTTATAGGATTAGCTCCAATGACGCAATCTCCATTGTTTAAATCTTCCGCTCAGAACACTCTCATTCCATTCAGAGTAACAACTTCCCTTACTATAAAAAAAAATTTACTAATAGAAAACTCTGTTTTCAAAGAACACATCAGAGATTATACTCTTTGAAAATGTGTCCAACTTTTTCGCAAATTGTTTCCTTGACGTACATTCTTTCATTTAAGTACTTTCTTTCACATCACTTACTGCTTTTGGTTTCCTTAATGGTTATAAATACATCTTACGTCGAAATCAATTACTTTCTCAATATCCTAAAAAATACCAGGTTCCAAAATTATGAAATTTTATATTCCAAGACTGATTCTCTTCCATCAGATTCTGAACTTCAACTTTTAGTTTCCACTGAACAGCAGTCCTTTGTTCGTGCAATCGTCTTTCCACATTGCTCCTATTGCTCCCGTAGCTGCAACTGCATTACTAGTAACATGTTCCACTTCCACACAAGTATAACTATCCTGAGCCATTCCTTTTTGTTTTTTTTTCGAGGCGTGCGGATCGAAATACAATGGATCTAATATCCATTATAGACAACATTATTTCCTTTTGGAAAACAAACACAGAGAACACAACACAAGTAAAATAGACCTAACCACAAACCCCAAAAGACTCAAACCGTGCTCTGATACCAGCTAATGTAACACCCTAACTTTGATACCAATTAATGTAACACTCTAGCTAGGGCATCACATTTCTGACTTCCGACTCATAATCTGAAAATAAGTTCGCACAAAGTTTGAGTTATAAAAGATGGATTTCAAAATTTCTTCTTTACTGAAACGTAAATTTACTGAAAATATTAGGTAATATTGAAATTCATATTTTAACTATTCATTATGTAATATTGACACCAATTAATATCACAATTTAAAGAGAAATATAAAATTAACAGACTTATTTTTTTTGACAGTAGCAAACCCCATGACGGGTCCTACTTAATAGCACGGTAAAACATTAACGAAAAACTTTAACATACTTATTCCTTTTTCTATCCATCTTGATGCATCAGACATCTGTTCCTTTGTCAACACTGCACACCTTCGAGTCCTGAATGTCCACTCCTTATTGTTGTCACCAATCTCAGAGTATCCATCGCCCGTTATGTCTAAGACAACTCGATCCTTCTATTATTTGATTTTAACAAGATGAGACACAAAGAAAACAATATAACAAAGAGGTGAGATCACCTACACCAATACCAACATGGCAGCACAGAGATAACACAAATAGCAATATCATACAGATAGATCATACCGCAATTATGATCATGCCATCAACATTAATCAACTATCATCATCTAATCATTTATCAATTCAATCATCATTCAAGTATTCAAAACAATTGTCATAACCAATAACCAATATTCCTCAATTAATATATCACACAGATATAAATGCTCAGATTTATGCATATGTACAAAGACTTAGTTTATCAAAAACGACTCCATGGAGGTTTTCACAATTTAGAGAAGAATGCTCTGGTTAATTGTCAGCCTTAGCCCAAAGACAATCTCCCAATTGTTGAAAAGAATCGTGTTCTTGTCGGGTATCATCAATGCGTTGCAACAGACTGCATCGCCAAGTGGCACAGGGTACTTGCTAACCGTCCATCACTGGTTGCCGCGCCTACTCGACGCCTCCCAAGATCCATCATAGACCTCACTATCAATTCTCATTCCCTCTTCAACCACAAGGACCATAATAGCTATTAGCTATATTTTATACAATGTATGAATATATCAGTGCAAGTCCAACCCCAAAGGGCCAAATCTTTTCAATTTCATTTGTTCAATTTATATCATATGCTTCAACGCATACTTTTTCAATGCATGTATAATGCACCAAATCCATTCACAGGCATCTCTTTTCAATGCATACAAAATGCACCAAATACCAGTCATAGGCAAAACACGTCATTTTCTCATACAGTGTCCATACACTGGTTCAACAGTAATTATACTATATTTTCAACACGAAATCATGTTATCATGTTTTCATAGTTATAAAACACTTTCGCCGTGTTTTCACAAAATTGCGTAACATTTCCATTATGTTTTCACAATTCCAAAATGTTTCTGTTACATTTTTAAAATTCTGAAACGTTTCTGTTATATTTTCACAATTACGTAAAAATATTCTATCATTATTTAATTATGTAGTGATTTTTCAACAGTAGTTCAAATTACGTAAAATATTTAAACGTAATTCAAATGACTTAAAATGTTTCAACGCATCTCCAATCGCATAATAATATTTTATCATATTTCAAATCGCGTAAAAATATTTTACTATATTTCCAAACACTTAGAAATATTTTACTATTTTTTTAAACCACGTACTTTAAAAATTACATTTTTAAGATACGTAAAATATTTTTCAACATTTTACAATTACATAAAATATTTCTCAATATTCCAAACATTATTTTGGACTTTCAAATAAGTCAATATCATTTTCAACACGTTTTTAAAATACGTAAATAATTTTTCACCATAATTCTATTACAAAAAAATATTTCTCAACCATCAAAAATTCCATTTCATCTTTTCTCAAAATATTATGACTTTGTATTTCATTTTTCACATTTTCTTACTCAAGAAAATCTTTTTCCACGTTTCTTTACTCAAGAAATTCTTTTTCAAATATAATCCACAAAATTACTTTTCCATTGATATAAATCAATGTTTCAAATCTTAAAATTTTTACACGTACTTCAAAACTTAAAAATAAGTTATACTTTAGTAAATTCTCAAATCACCATTATATTCTCCATTTTTCTCAAAGCATTTCCAAACACAACATTTTTCAAAATAAATTGAAGTTCAAATATTTTCATTTACAAAAACTTAATTTCTCAAGTGATTAAATGCTCTAATTCCATTTCCAAATTCTTGTATTAACTCAAGTTACGTTTCCACTTTGAAAATCACTTTGTTCATAAAAATCAAAGCATTACAAGTCTTCAAAAACGTGGACATGACTATTGAAATCATCAAATATTTTTCCTTTTAAATTGATATGGTTTTACACAAATAAAACCATTAAAATTTTATTTTCAAAACCAAAGTACCGATGGTTTTAAAAACCAAACCCATTTGTTCAAATTTATTTTTACTTTCTTTGCAATTCCTTTTTCACTTTCTTTGCAAATCCTTAAAATCAATGTTTGCCCATTTCATTCAAAACTCATATTTAGAAAAATACTTAGGATCATTTTACACAAAATAAATCAATAAAAATTCCTCTAAAATCGTATTTTTGTTCTCTTAAAAAAAATAAACCCTTTGTTTATTTTTCATACTCTTCAAATCATCCATTATCATTCTTCATGAAAATATTAATTTAAAAATACGTAAAATATTTGTTCTAAATTTATCAAAATCTTATAAATGGTCATTGAAATCATGAATTATTTTTTTTTCTTTCTAACTTAAACAAATTCCAAAACCGTGTGCATTCTTTTTGCAACACAAACATTTTTGTTTATTTTCTTTGCTTCTCAAATCATTTAATTTTATCATTCATGAAAATATAAATTTGTGAACACCTATTTTGAGGTGTCTTAATCGAAATTCTCATTATTTTAGGGATCAAAATTTAATTTCCTTATTCTTGAAAAATTTCCACATTGACCCAAATCAAGGGCATCAAAACCGTAGCTCTTCTTTGGCCATTGGGACCAAGATTAGTTTTCTTTCCATCCACACATCATGGCATACATATATATATTTCATCATAAATATCACAAACATGCCATATACTCATCATGCATATTATAAATATACTATCAAAGCCATAAAATCATGCAAAGCATATTAAGCATAGAAAAAAATAATCAAATCATAAGAAAATAAATCAAAGCTCATAAACATACAATTAATTATTACATGACCATGGATTGGAATCCTCACATGGATTCACTATCCATCAAATATATGACCATCTCTCACCACCATACTTGGTTGGTGAGATGGATCTCCCTCTTACTTCTTGAAGATCCTCAAAAACTTCTTGATTTGTTTCTTTTTCCAAGTCCTTCACCACCAAAGGCTTCTCAAATACAAAACAAAATATATAGAAATTAGTATACTAAGCTTGATTAAGAGGAACCATGGATCAAACATGGTTTAGATCATGAAAAAGAAGAGAAGAAATGAAGTCTTCTTATACTTCACCTCAAAAACCCAATAACTTTGATCTTGAAGAAAGTCCATGAAGATGAATGATTTAGAGAAAATCTCTAACATGAAAGTTGCTTAGAATATCATGTAGATTCAAGATCTATGGTTGGATTACATTAAACAAACCATGCAATAAACATGGTTTAAAAAATCATAAACATGAATTTAAACCATAGAAATCAAAGTTTATCTCCAAGGAAGTAAGCTAAAAGTGGGATTTTGAAGCACTTAGAGTGGGATTTTGGGAAAACTTTCTAAATGAAAAGTGTTTACAATATTGTTTAGCTTTAGGAAATGATGATAATGCAAATTATAGGTGAGTGAGGGTGTTCAAGGGTGCTAGGGCAGAATCATATGGTGAGAAAAGGAAGGAAAATGGTTGTTTTGTGTTCTTGGAATTTTGAGAGAATAAGATGGAGGCTTTTTGGTGAAGTAGAAAAATGAATATGGAGAGTGTGACCAAAGGTGCTGCTGCCGTGGGAGTGAAAGAATGGAGAGATATGAATTTATTTGACATAATTGAAGGTTATCACATGATGCACAAAGTCTTCCACTTTGTCATCTTTTTCTTTGGCCTAAAAAGGCTATACAAGCATGTCTAAACATGTCTCCTCCTTCCTAACACTCCAAAACCGTCCCCCCTTTCATCATTATGCATGCAAAGTTGTCATAATTATTAGTTACCATCTAGAGCATTTCTAACCATTGATTAATTCAATGGTTAAGATTTAGGTAGACTTTTGATTTTTAGAAGACTAAATCTAAGCCATTGGATCCTTCTCCTTTAAATTCTAGCCATTAGATGTGTCTCCAAAATAAAGGGTCAAGATTACTTCTTCAAACTTTAAATCCAAGGGTTATAATTAGTCATAACTTTTTTAGAAGGCCAAATCTCCACCTTTAATTAATTCTTCATCCAATGGTCATAAATGGTCTTTGTCACTTTTTAAGACTAAATCTCCACCATTGATCAATTCCAAATCCAATGGTTGTAAATAGTCACTTTATATAATCAAATTTACACCGTTGATTAAATCTATGGTTGATATTGAAGCTTGCCTAACTAAGTTTATTCTCACACCATTGATTAAATCAATGGTGATTATCCAATGCTTCTTTATTAAATTTATTTCTTAACCATTAATTAAATCAAGATCAAGTCTTCACCATTAAATAAATTAATGGTGGATATCCAAACCACCAATATTGACTTAAGCAATATAATTTCTATTTTTATCTACTAAAAACCCTACGAAAGAATATATTTACTGTATTTTTGTTACCCGATAATTAAATACAGTGCCAAACACAAAACAAGAAAATTTCTAAAACTATTTTCAGATTCAGGTTTAGTAAGATTCACTGTCTCCGTCTAAACAGTATAAATTTTTCTATGCGTAGAAAAATTTTCACTTTGTGAGACCCACCTGGGCCCACTTAAGGTCACTTGGGCCCACTTAGGACCACCTAGGCCCACATACAATAAAAAAATTCATAATCATCCACAAAAATCACATATATTAGAAAATGTATGAAAATCAAGTCAGATAGTTAAAAATAATTAACAGTCAAGAGAAATAAATACAGAAAGATTTTTCCCGGTCCGAAAATTATTATTTTCCCTAACACGGAGTAAATCACTCAAAACGATCAAATACGCTGACGGAATAAATAAAATAATTTTACAGTATCTAGAAATTACTAAACAGTAAAATTCTGTTAACTGTCAAAATTACTGTTTAAGATATAGAAAATTTGGGGTGTTACAAGAGAAGGTGAGTTTGTGAGGATGAAATGGAGAGGAGCTACTGCTGGTTTCTGCCGTAGAAGTCCAAGGCCAAATGAATGGATTTACTTGAACAAAAGTCTAATAATTCAAGTGCACATGGCTTGGTCATGTAGGGGTCCACATGGAGGGTTCAAGAACCTTGGAGAAAGCTCTCCAAGCTGCTGAAAACCGTGGCCTCCAAGCCCAATTAGAGGTCTTAATTAATTGCTAATCAATTCACTAGTTAATTAGGTTTAATTTCCTAACTATTCTTAATTAACTTCCTAATCTTATAACTAATTAGTTTAATATATATTAACATATATTATAACCTTTAATCAATGTTAAGATATCTAATTAGTATTTAGATTATAATTAATTAAGAACTAAACTAGTTCACTTAGTTTGCTAATTAAATAATTAGATTAGTCAAATTAAGCTTAATTGGCTACTAATCCAAAGTCAAGCCACTAAAATTGACTTTGTCTTACTTGGTTAATTAATGAAAGATAGTAAGAATTGCATGGTAATATTTGCTTCACCAAAAGCTTGCTTTGCCGTAGACTTCAACCAAGAAAAGCCATCAATATTGACTAGTCTTCATTTGTTCAATTTGGCTTTTCTAAATGAATTTCCTAAAGCCTTTCTACGTGAATTCACTTTGTGAATTGGCTATTTAGAGGATTTTACTTTTCTCCTTCACCGTAGCACCATCCAATTTCAAGAAGTCTAAATTTATTTGATAGCTTGCTTTCTATTGGTCCTTAAAAAGTCAAGCTATTATTCTTGACCAATTTCTATTGGTTAGATATTTATTAACTTGATTCCTATTAGTTGCTATTTTTGTTAACCAATTTCTATTGGTGCACATTGTATATTTTATAGTATACTTTAACCAATAAACAATAATTACTATTTATAAAATCAGTATTTATTGTCTAATGGATAATAAAATATACATAGATTTTTATCTTAGACTAACATCGTAGTAATTATTTTTTATCATCATTTTTCTTCTGATTGCCCTTGATGAGTCATAAAGCGAGTCATCAAAGAGAAATTTCTAGAACATGTGACTCACTACAATGAGTCAGTATGATGAGTCATCGTGGAACTTTTTAGAACGGGTAAGTCAGCATGGCGAGTCATCAGCTGAGTCACTGCGCTGAGTCATCAATGGTGAGTCACAGCGATGATTCATCATGGTGAGTCATCATGGTGAGTCATCAAGGAAGCTTCTGGAACAGGTGAGTCACTATGGTGAGTCACAGGCCGAGTCATCATTTCTGGAACCTTCTGGAATCTGCTGAGTTGTCACGCCACGTGTCGAGTTTCTATTGGCCCGTTGCAATGAGTCACAACCACCAATTTTGACCAGCTCCTCATTGGTCCACGTGTACAGCATTGGATGACTAAATGTGAGTCCCGCAAAACATTTTCGGGTCTGCTGTCACTTATTTGTACTGACTAATAAAATAATATTATAATAATATAAAATTATTTTATTTGTGATTAAATCTAAAAATTAAAAGATTAACAACAAGATATCATTCAAATTGGGTTTAGTAAGATCCCCAGGTTAGAATAATTAAAATAAGATTTCTCCTATTCGAAAAAATTATTATTTTCCGTCTCCTAGAGCAAATCACACAAAAAGTCCAAATAAAATCATAGACAGTAATATCGCCCACTGTATCACATAGAAAAATTAAAAACAGTACATTCGGGATGTAATGGCCATTTTTTCCATTTTTTTCCCATCACGAAGCAAATCATTCAAAACGCTCAAATAAAATTACAGATAGTATTATATATCTGTATTTCATACAGAAAAAAATTAAAATAGTAATTTGATAAAATTTTTATTTTACAGTCTCGAAGCAAATTATGTAAAACGACCAAATAAAATTTGAGCCTGTAAAATATATTTGTATTTCACACAGAAAAATAAGAAACAGTAAAATAGGGACACAACGGTCTTTTACCCAAAAGTTGGGGTGTTACACATAGCACTATCATTTTCAAGAGAATCCCTTTCAAATCCACAAAAGTAAAAAGGTAATGAATGAATGTTGATGTAATGGTTGGATAAGAAACTAAAAGAATGGCAGGAAAATACACTTATTAATAGTAAATATTGAAAAGGAAACATGTGAGCCTATTTTCTCAACATATCTTCCTAAAACCTTGGGCAGAGCTATAGGATTACAGAATTACTTTGCATCAATCTCAAAGGTTATGGGAAAATCGATGATCTCCCAATTGTTGAACTCTGCATTTGGGGAACAATGGCACACCAGATTGACACCATAATTCATGGGTTGATCATCCTCGATGGCGGTCACTGCACTTCAAAAGCTTTATCGAATGTCACAGATAGGGATTCCTTCAGCTTTAGGTTCTCGATTTTTCAATCGAGCCAGTCACTTTTTTTTTTCTCTTCCATTATCCTCTTTTATCAGCCTTGGTGGGTTTGTATTTGGGTTTTAGGTCCATGGTTGAGCTAGTTGAGATGGCATGGTAGCGAGTGTTTAGTTTGGGATGAGAGGTTGTGTATGATAATGGATCATTGGGTGATAAGATTGAGGGTATGGAACTTAGGAGACATTAGCACTGTATGAGTTGCAAGGTATATAGGGAGGTTGGAAGCATGGTTGAGGGTTAATAGGTGCTTGGCTAGGTTTTCCTTGGGCAAAACTTCTCTGATCGGAAGTAACATCATGAGCTTCTCCTTCTCTTTTCTTCCCTGTTAGGGGCCTCTTGGCACTAATCATCCCTATTGAACTTTCAGCAATCTTCTCACTTCTCATTCCTCCCTCAACTCTTTCTCCAATGATGACCATGTCTGAGAAATTTGATGACACATTCTCTATCATCTTGTCATAGAAGGGATATTGGAGAGTATCAATGAATGTAGCCATCATTTCTCTTTCTGTTAATGGGGGTTCAACTTGAGCAGCTATTTCTCTCCATCACTGAGCATATTCCTTAAAAGTTTCAACTTCTTTCTTAACCATATTTTGCAACTGTAGTCTATCTAGTGTCATATCGATGTTGTATTTATATTTTTTCAAGAAAGCATCAGCCAAGTCCTTGAAACATCGTATATGGGCATGTTCCAGGTGTGTATACTAATTAGACGCTGCCCCAGCTAAGCTGTCCTAGAAGAAATGGATCAACAACTTGTCATCATGAGCATGGGAAGCCATCTTGTGGATGTACATGGTCAAAAGGTTCTAGGGGTAAGTGGTTCCCTTATATTTTTTGAAATCTGAGACCTTAAATTTTGGGGGAATCACCACATCCGGAACAAGGCAGAGTTCTGAGGCATTTAGAAGACCATGACTACTTGCTCCTTCTATAGCTCGTAGTCTTTCTTCAAGAACTTCTAATTTTTCCTTGGATTGAAGGCCTTCAGTTGAAGGGTTCAGCGGAGAAGTAGCAGCGATCTTATGAGGGAAAGTCTGTGACAAGTAAAAAGGAGGTTGGGCTTGAGTCAAGCTTTGTGGCCCTGAAGTAGGTATTACCAATGATGAGTCGCCCTCAAGAGGGTTGGTAATTTGTGACGACATAAAATCAGGGGGAATGCCATAAGGTGGAATGAAAACAGGGTATTGAGGAATCTCACTGGTATTTGGCTGAGATCCTTGGATAGTGTTTGGAGGGTTTGAAGTTGTTGTGACTATCGGTGCACTGCCCTCAAGAGTATTGGTGGCTAATGGTGGCATATATTTTCAAGATTATTTGAGTAAATGGTGAGTGGCATCATGGCCCATTGAGAGGTGACGCTAGGATATTGTCAAGGAATTGGCGTAAAGCCAGGCGGGTGAGCAGGCGTGGCCGAAGGATCATCATTTGCCCTTGAAGGAGTCCCCTCTGTGTTCTTCATTCTTTCCAAAGCTTGCAGAACTTCCAAGACCTTGGCCATTTGTTCCTTTAGCTGGCTTACTTCTCTTCTCAGCTCTTCTTGTGACTACCCCAGTTCATCCATGACTTTTGATTAAGAGCAAGTCCTATATAGGTGTCGTAGAGACAATTTTTTTTGTATTATTATGAATATGATAAAAAAAAATACAAACATAAATACACTAAAACGGGGGTTAAATTATGCATGCGGAGACATGGTCCTAAGCTTGGTACCTATCCTAAAAGATGGGTTTTATGTACCATGGTAGCTCTAAGGTTATTTCAGCAAGTGGTAGCTTTGGTTCTAGACCCTTATCGGACAAAAGGTCCCCAAATTACCCCTTGCTATCAGCAACACTTTGACTAGCAAGAATCCTCCATCCTCACCCATGATAGGTTACAAGCGAAAATAGTTCAATTTGAGTGAGGGATTTTCATGTGCCTGTTCGGAGACCAAAAGTCTCTCAAAGCAACACTACTTCGCCCTCTATCTAAGCCTACAAGGTACTGAGCTCGGGTATAGAGCTTGTGTGTGCAGGTCTACATGAAGGAACATGCAAGCAAATTTATTCACAATGCAGAAGTGCAATGCATGTAATGTAAACAAAATGTACAACAATATGAAACAAATAAACAAACGAAACAAAAATGGACCAACATAATCAAAGAGCAAATAACATGAGATTAAAATAAGGCTTAACCCTCTAAGGTCCCCAGTGGAGTCGCCAGCTGTCGCAACCATCCCGAAGGGCGCCGCAAAATTAAAAAGAAAAGGGAGGAGAAGACCTCGGGGTGTTGGGAGTTGCCACAAATCGCTTTATCCATTAAATGAAATGGTGCAGTTGGATACCCAAGAGATGATCTACATTTCAGAGTTCAAGTTTCGGGGGTTGATTATGGGTAAGGAAGGTATTAGCACCCTACGTCATCCGTTCTAAGAACAATTACCTATTTAATCTAATGTTATTTGCAAGATTAATTAAATTGATCCTTTATTATTAAAAGAAAAGAATTATTTTTGTTTTTATTTTGATATGTCTCATTTTGTCGAGCATGTTATCAAAGATGATAAATGACTAAGACAATAAATGGGTGGCTAAATTGCCATTATTTTAAAACAAATTCTAAGTCTGCAACATATTATATAAAAGTGGTGAATTGAAATTATGTTAATTTTGTAAAGAAAATAATTTTCAAAATATTTATTTTTGATGGGATAAAATGATTTAAAATGAATTTTTGTAAAGAAAAAAAAGACTATTTAAAAAAAGACAAAAAAAATTTTTTTTGAATTCACCACCGTCATAATGTTGAGACGAAAGTGTTCGCTTTTATTTGAATATTTTATTTTACAAAAAGAAATTTATCTTAGTTTATAAAAAAAGGTTGTATTTTAGTTTATGTAATTATTTTAATTTTTATGTGGGAATTAGACCTCGCCAGCGCTCCTGGCAAAATCTAATATAAAGTCTCAAGATTATCAGAAAGAGTGCATTTGATTGGTCCTCCGATCCTCTCCCAATTTTTTCATCGTCGGCCAGTTTTAAAATGTTTGATTAATACATTAATACTAAAAAGTGAGTGTGTTAAATTAAAATTCAAGCAATATAAACCTCAAATTAGTAAATACAGATCAATCCAAAAAAAATAATTAATTAAAATTAAAAAAACTAAAGATTCAAGCTCAAACAAGTAAAAAAAGTGAAAAGGCCCAGATTTTATTTTTACTTGAGCCCAAATGAAAATAAAAAATAAAAAAGATAAAAAGGGTAAAAAAAAAGGTTGAAACGAACAACAAATTAAAAGAGACTTTTAGTCTCAGAGATACCAAACGAACATGAACAGAAATTAGAAAAGGGGTAACTCACCCCCCTCACCAGCAACGGCGACAGTCTCAACCAGGAACGAGGGTGGCGGTGACGAGGTGTGTTAAGGGTCAAAACGTGTTGCCCATTTGCTAACCGCAAGTGCATGGGTCGCACAAGTAATACAGATACAGAGTAAAAGTTTGTTCCCACGAGGATATTACGATATAAAGCTAAATACTAACCAATAGCTTAATCAATTCTAGACAAGAACATAAAAATAGGAAAATAATATAAAAACTATCTAACCTACAAAAGCAATAAACCTAAAAGCGGTTAGGTTTCAGGAAATCCTCCTTCACCCCCTACATCTATCAACAACATGCAATTCCCCTCATAAACACAAATGCATTGATTAGGTTAGCTTGAGAATCTTCATTAGTCAAAAGCCTATATCTAGGTCAATCAACCTTGGTTTCAATTGCCCAACTCACTAAGTTTCCTTGAGAGCCAGCGCAACTTCCACTCATGAACGATCTATTCTCAATCACACACTATACATAGTTAATAGGTATATTTCTATCTTATTAATGAATCAACTCATCCAAGCCAATTGAACTCGCCGAACATGTATCAACCACACCATATCCATATCAATAAATCCCTATGTCTAGTTCATTTGCCAATATTAGGATCATGCAATTGAGGCTAACCAAGAACAAGCATTAAACACAGATAATGAATGAACCATAATCAAACATCCACACAAACTCAGAGAAAAACACATCATTAATATATATCAAAGGATCCAAAATATTCCTAAAACATAGCTTAGCTATACAAAAGATAAGGAAGAGAAGAGAGAAAGGGAAAAGAGAGAAAGAAGCTCATTAATATGTCTTTGAAGTTTGAATCCTCCTTCAATCCTTTGATCCTGGCCTCCAATCCACCAGCAATGAAGATCTAGCCAAGCTATCTAACCTAAAACTAAGAAACTAAACTAACTAAACTAACAAAACCTAAAAGAGAGAGATGGCCAAATGGCCAAAACTCGAGAAAAACAGAGAGAAAACGGAGAGAGAGAGGAGAGGTTAGGGAGTTAAAAGAGAAAAACGTATAAAAATCTATTTATAGGCTCAGCAACCGCCTTCACGCCGCGGCGCCCACATATGTGCACTGCGGCGCCCAATGGGTCGATTTATGTACCGCCGCAACGTTCACTTCCTTACGTTGCGGCGCTCTTGCCCCGGGTCCAAGTATGACTAAGCTGAAAAATCCTCTTTGCGTCGCGGCGTACTCTGCCTTGCGCCGCGGCGTTGCTTGCTGGAATGCCAATTTGACTTCCTCTTCCTCTTTAAGCTCAATTGCTCCATATTTAACCTTGTTTGGAGACTCTCCTATCATAAAGAAAATACCAAATTAGTAACATATATAAATTTACTCAATCCATGATCATTAAACTCAGTTTTGCACAATAACACATCAGAAAGGCTTAAATTCAGAATATATCAAATATAAGCACAAAACCTTCCACATATGCATTTAAAACAAGGACAAAGTATTCATTCTAGCACAAGGATAGGGTACAAATAACTGCATTCTATGTAGCTATCACACCCCCAAACCTACATTTTGCTAGTCCTCGAGCAAAACAAAATAGAACTAAGTAAATCACTTAAACATTCAAATCAAATTTTTTTCCATTCAGCAAATATATTTCAATCTTCTTATTTTCAATAAAAAATGAATACTAGTGTGTACTGACTGCATTAATCCTCAAAAAGTGCAAATGCCCCGTAAACAGTTCCACACATATACAATCCTAAACATGCTAACAAGCCAGAAAACTCTCCATGCAATTCACATTTATCACAAACATGCAAGATAAACTTCTTCTAATCAAGTCATACACATTCAGATAAGTTTATAAGCATACATGCATATGATTCATAGAATCCACAAGATTGTAAATCAACTATCTCTTCACTAATGTAAATCATACAAAATTGAGGATCAAAAGGGACTTTATCAGCTTATAATGTTAGGGCAATGGTATGGGCGAAAGAAATGAACAGGAAAGATACAATACAAATATTGAGACACATAAACATGATATTCCAAGACATGAGCCACAAACTGATACTAGCAGGGTATTCAATTGTGAGATCATAAAACTTGCCAGAACCATTTTCGATGCTTTTTGAACTTTACTTTTCTTAAGCTTTTTCTTTTCTTTTCATTTTCATTTTTCTTTTTATTTTCTCTTTCTTTTCTTTCTTCTATTTTTACAAAGCAATGCTTTTTCTTTTCTTTGTTTTGCATCTGGTTTCTTTAGGCTCATTTTGAATAGAATATTCATACCCCTAATCATCAGACTTATTTCAAGAAATAACACATCATATACTCAACAAACAATAAGGGTAGGAAGAAAATGACATGCTTTCACATGCATTAGAATGGTTAACAGGTTAACGAACACAATGGTTATGAAAAACAAATAAGGTCAAACAGTTTAAGGCTTCAAAAAGGGACCTAAGGATATCATCATATCAGGATAAGCTTTTTAAGGCTCAATCGGTCCAAACAATGCCCTAATCATCTCCTCAATCATGCATAACTTAGGATTTCGCCTCAAGAGAGTTCAAAAATAATTTTAAGGATAATCAAAACTCTACATGTACATCCATAAACATTCTCAAAACATGCACTCTTATCATTTTCAAAGTTACACTTGCATCTAAGTGAGATGTAAATCATGCATCAAAAGCAACTAAATTGTTTCACATGCATCAAGATCACATAAGGTTTCACTGAAAAGGGGGCAAATAGCAACCTTTCAAATCATGGACAACCAAAAACAATACCAACATTCTTGCAACATGTCATGCATTCAATTAGATTCAACTTTCTAAGTTCAAGCATGCACAACATCTTTTGCATAAAGTGAAAATTGAAAATCTTGTCATCAGCACATCAGTGATAGTCAAAACAAAATATAATCATGAAAATATGTTGACTAAAATCACTGCATACTCAAAATACCAATACATGTTAACATTAAGCACAAAAGTAAGTAAACATGTAAAGATACTCTCCCAAACCTAAAATGAATTGTATCCTTAAAGAACATGGCCTATAGGGAACCTGAGACAAGTACTGAGCATTACTAAATATTTAAAAACAGAGAAAATAACAAAAATAAAAGCAAAAATAGCAAAAACAGGGGATAAGCACTGCGGCGTACCCTTACCTGGGTCGCGGCGCCCTCAAAAAGCTGTATAATTATGCAGAAACGCCCCTTACGCCGCGGCGCGTACTACCCTACGCCGCGGCGTGACTACCTAAACTGCTAAATTTAGCAGCAAACACAGTTTTGCTGCTGAGTTTGGCTCTTATGGGTCTCTAGCTGCAACAAAACTTGTTCAAAAAGCTAAATTACAAAAATGTACAACACACACATAATAACACATATAAACAACTTACTAACATATATACAAACTTAAACAAACTTAAAACTTTAAAAACAAACAAAAACATTAAACTAACCTAATTAACATATTAACCTATATACTAACTAATACAAACAACACTTAAAACGTACACAAACAAGAACTAACACAACTAACACATAACAACTAACAAAAACTATAAACTACTAAACTAACATGCTAACACTTACATACACTAACATATTAACAAAAATAACAAAACACAACATCCTAATTTGCTAACATATTTAACATAAACACATTAACATACTATCTATTTATACACAAAGTAAAAGCAGGAATTAAACATAAACATGGGGCCTCCCACGAAGGGCCTGAGTTATAGTCCCAGCAGGACTTTGTCACCAAAATTGAAGTATGGCGGATGAATAGTCTTCAAGAACTTGATCCAAGGGTATCCTTTCCAAGAGTCACGAATTCCCTCAAGGGCCTCGTATGAATGAAATCACCCGACTTCTTATTTGAAACTAAAACAAAACATAAACGAAACATAGATTATATACAACTTATATACAACTTGAAATAGAACTAATCAAACTCATTGTTGATATTCGCAATATAAAAACTATACCCGGCAACGGCGCCAAAAACTTGTTAAGGGTCAAAACGTGTTGCCCATTTGCTAACCGCAAGTGCACGGGTCGCACAAGTAATACAGATACAGAGTAAAAGTTTGTTCCCACGAGGATATTACGATATAAAGCTAAATACCAACCAATAGCTTAATCAATTCTAGACAAGAACATAAAAATAGGAAAATAATATAAAAACTATCTAACCTACAAAAACAATAAACCTAAAAGCAGTTAGGTTTCAGGAAATCCTCCTTCACCCCCTACATCTATCAACAATATGCAATTCCCCTCATAAACACAAATGCATTGATTAGGTTAGCTTGAGAATCTTCATTAGTCAAAAGTCTATGTCTAGGTCAATCAACCCTGGTTTCAATTGCCCAACTCACTAAGTTTCCTTGAGAACCAGTATGTGCTTTCCACTCATGAACGATCTATTCTCAATCACACACTATACATGGTTAATAGGTATATTTCTATCCTATTAACGAATAAACTCATCCAAGCCAATTGAACTCGCCGAACATGTATCAACCACACCATATCCATATCAACAAATCCCTATGTCTAGTTCATTTACCAATATTAGAATAATGCAATTGAGGCCAACCAAGAACAAGCATTAAACACAGATAATGATTGAACCATAATCAAATATCCACACAAACTCAGAGAAAAACACATCATTAATATATATCAAAGGATCCAAAATATTCCTAAAACATAGCTTAGCTATACAAAAGATAAGGAAGAGAAGAGAGAAAGGGAAAAGAGAGAAAGAAGCTCATTAATATGTCTTTGAAGTTTGAATCCTCCTTCAATCCTTTGATCCTGGCCTCCAATCCACCAGCAATGAAGATCTAGCCAAGCTATCTAACCTAAAACTAACCTAAACTAACTAAACTAACAAAACCTAAAAAGAGAGAGATGGCCAAATGGCCAAAACTCAGAAAAACAGAGAGAAAACGGAGAGAGAGAGGAGAGGTTAGGGAGTTAAAAGAGAAAAACGTATAAAAATCTATTTATAGGCTCAGCAACCGCCTTCACGCCGCGGCGCCCATATATGCGCGTCGCGGCGCCCAATGGGTCAGTCTATGTACCGCCGCAATGTTCACTTCCTTACTCCGCGGCGCTCTTGCCCCGGGTCCAAGTATGACCAGTGAAAAAAATCCTCTTTCTTGGCCGCGGCGTGCTTCAAAACTAAAGATTCTTTTGGAATGCCAATTTGGCTTCCTCTTCCTCTTTAAGCTCAATTGCTCCATATTTAACCTTGTTTGGAGACTCTCCTATCATAGAGAAAACACCAAATCAGTAACATATATAAATTTACTCAATCCATGATCATTAAACTCAGTTTTGCACAATAACACATCAGAAAGGCTTAAATTCAGAATATATCAAATATAAGCACAAAACCTTCCACATATGCATTTAAAACAAGGACAAAGCATTCATTCTAGCACAAGGATAGGGTATAAATAACTGCATTCTATGTAGCTATCAAGGTGCGCTGGCCTGCGGTTGGGGCAGAGGTTGCGAGTCAGGTGGGTGGAGGCGCAGATCGCGGCGTGCAGTGCAACGCTGCCTGTGCAAGGTGATTGGCTACGCGTGGAGGGCGGCGCGGCTCACGGATCTGACGAGGGTCGGCCTGATCCGAGCCTTAGTTTGCGACGCCGGCACCTATGACAGCGGGTTCGCGCGGATGGGTTAGTGACGTTGCCGACTTGACTCGGTGGAGCTCGGTGCAGGTCGGAGTGCACGGTGATTTTTGGCAAGCTGCGGTTGGGGTGATTATGAAGGATGGTTGATGGTGGTTTTGGGTGGGGTGTGGTGGTTTCGATGGATATTGATGAAGATTTTTGGGTGAGGAGGCCGGCGATTGAGGATGGTGGTTATGGGTTATGTTGTTTGTTTTGGCTTGGTGGTGAAGATGGGTCCGTGATGCAGTGGGTTGTGGGTTTAGCAGGGGTGGTTCACGGGTTGTTGGTTGAAAATGGTTTGGAAGAGAAGTTGAATGAAGGTTGCTAGCCGTGGGTTAATGGTGGTGAGGGCTAAGGATGAAGGTGAAGACGGAGGCAGAGGGTTTTAGGTCGTGATTGGGTTGAAGGTTATGGAAGTTGGGAGGGGTGAGAATGGTGACTGCTGATGGTGAGGGGATTTTTTTTCTCCCTTGCTCTGTGTGAGGGTGATTCTTATAAGAAAAACTCGCAAAAAAAAAAGTCCTCAATTTCTGATGATTGGAAGGCAAAAGGATCAAAACCGTCTAAACTTAATGTTTTAGAATGATGGTTGGAAGGCAAATAGAAAAGAAAACTGTTTGAAGTTTTTAATCCAATTTAATGCAGCTGTTTGTGGAGGCTAGGGTTTGAAGGTTGCAGGAATGAAGAAAGTTGGGTTATGGGTTGAGAAAAAATTGGGTCATGGGTTGAGATGGAAATTGGGTCATGGGTTGACCCGTATAGAACAAAGTTAGTGATTTTCTTTTTTTATTTTTTTTATTTTTTAAAAATTGAATTAAATAAATAAAACAAAAATAAAAATAATATAAAATGGACAAAATTTAGTATCAACAATAAATTTTACTAAATTTGAAATAAACTAAACAAAACTAATCATAACTCAAATAATAAATTAATTTAACTAATCAAAATCAATCATCATTTATGTCATATATATTAACATAATCAATAACTTTATTATCTATTTTTTCATATACTCTTTATTATTTAAATAATTTTTTACTTAAAAAATATAAATAAGTCAAATTTGTACAAATTATACGTATTTCAATCTACTCTTCGACTCACACACTACAAATTAAAATATTTTTTAATTCAATCAAACCCACAAATTTAACCTAACACACATTTTATAAATTGAATTAACTCAGAATCTACGAATTCTCATATGGACCTGACCTATTAGAAACTCTTACTACAGGCCATAGCATAACAAAAGTAAGAAAACCCTGTTCATCGTACCTGCAATTTCACTCAATCAACACAATTATTCAATCCCACAATAGGACAAAGAACACAGTAGAAAGGCCAAATAATAAATGAATAAAAAGACCAGAAAAAATACCAGAAAAAAAAATAAAAATAATAAAAAGACCAAAGAAGAGCGAAGAAATTTTACATCGTATTCGGTTTATTCTTTGAAAAACTGAAACTAGTGGGCACAACCACCATAACTCAACAAGGAAGAAGGATCTAAAAAAGGAAAGGAAACCAAAACCTTGATTCCATAAAAAAAAACCCCGAAAAATGAGCCATTTATCTCCCACAATAAGCAAACACACTTTTCAATACATATACCATTTAGAGCATGTTTGGGAAAGATTAATTCTTTCCCAAATAGTTATTTTTGGAGGATTAAGTTATTTTGTAAAATAATTATTATATTTGGGTAAAAAGATTATTTTCTAAAAAAGCTTTTACACGAAATTCAATACAAAAAAAGCTTTTTACAAATAATAATCATAAGCTGAAGATTGAAGCTTATGATTTTAGCTTATAGATTATTTCTTATACTTTGATATGTAAATACTATTTTGTCTTCAATCAAATACTTTTTTTAATCATTTTATATCTATTTTAGTAATTTAATGCATAAAAGCGATTCTTTTTTATATCATCCAAACGAATCATATTAGCTTAAAATCGCTTTACAGCTAATGTATCCAAACATAAAAATGAATCGATTATAATCGATTATAACAATAATCGATTATCAGCATAATCTATAATTTTCAGATTTTCCAAACAAACCCTTAGAGCATGTTTAAACAGCTATTTTTGGAAGATTAAGCTGTTTTGTGAAATAATTATTATGTTTGGATAAAAAAATTATTTTTTAAAAAAACTTTTACACGAAATTCAATTCAAAATAAAAGTTTTTTTCAGTTAATAATCATAAGTTAAAGATTGAAACTTATGATTTTAGCTTATAGAGCATGTTTGAGAAAGATGGATTATTTTCCATTCAGCTGTTTTTGGAGAATTAAGCTGTTTTGTGAAATAATTATTATGTTAGGGTAAAAAGATTATTTTCTAAAAAAGTTTTTACACGAAATTCAATGCAAAAAAGTTTTTTACAACTAATAATCATAAGCTGAAGATTGAAGCTTATAATTTTAGCTTATAGGTTATTTCTTACACTTTGATATGTAAATACTATTTTGTTCTCAATCAAATAATTTTTTAAATTATTCTATACATATTTTAATAATTTAATATATAAAAATAATTCTTTTTTATATCATCCAAACAAATTATATTAACTTAAAATCGTTTTACAAATGTCGTCCAAACATAAAAATGAATCGATTATAACAATAATCGATTATCAATATAATTTATAATTTTTAACTTTCTCAAATAATCATAAATTATTTCTTATATTTTGATATGTAAATATTATTTTGTCATTAATTAAATAATTTTTTAATCATTTTATATTTATTTTAATAATTTAATATATAAAAATAATTTTTTATATCATTTAAATGAATTATATTAATTTAAAATTATTTTATAATTAATATATCTAAATATAAAAATAAATTAATTATAATTAATTATAATCAATTATAACCTATAATTTTTAACTTTCTCAAACAAACTCCAATAACATTCACAAATTTCATCTGTACCGATCCCTCCTCTCTTGACCCTTGACCCATGTCCACAAGGGAAAGATCTTTCATAGTTTCATAGTCCGAAGTGTTAGGCCCCATTTTGGACCAATGCACACATGTCCCTATCTCTCGAGTAAATTCTTCTGTGGCCTTTCTACTGCGTCAAAATTGTAGTGGGGAGGGTAAGAAAACTAGAAAAGTGCGGGCCCAAACTCGTGCAATGCGCGTAAACGTAACGGTCACACCGCCCAGGTCCTAGTGTAAGTTTCTCCGAGCAAATTGATGGTGCCACCCCTCTCAGAACTCAGAAGAAGACGTTTATGACCTCTTCAATTTTAAACTAAACTAACTAACCTTGTTCGGATTTTTTTGGGGGTAAAAACAATTTACCGTCAAAATCAAGGGATATTCGATATTTTTTCTAATCATAAATATCACATTAAACTTGATTTACTGCCGGCTTCAATTCGGGTTGTCAATAACAAAGTTTAGTTTTATGAATAAAATAATATATTTAACTTCATCGAACTGAAAGCGTAATTTTTTTTTAAACACAATCTCTTAATCATATGTTATTGCATCATACAAAAATTTGATTCTCTCAATAATAACTAAAAGATTCTTAAATAGTCGCAGAACAATAAAAAAATTTATGTTGTATTATTACTTAATGTGTACTACTTCAATTATATGTCATTATTATATTATGTTTTAATTATATTTTTAATTCTATAATAAAATAGGTATAATTATAGAGAAAAATAACTCTTTTCTTTGAGAAAATTTAAGGACGTATTTTCTTTAAAAAATGAAGATACATTATTTGGAATAGACAACTTCAATTCTAAATAAGTATTTTATCTTTTCAAAATCTTTTATTTCAAATTCAACTGCTAATTTCTTCTTCAAGAGTTATTTCTCAACTAGATCATTTCTTGATATAATGATGTCATCAATATACACAAGTAGAATTATGAGTTTATCTTCTAGTGAATGTTTAAGAAATAGAGTATGATCACCTTGACTTTGTCTGTATCCCAGGAACACCATTGTTTTTGTGAATCTTCCAAATAAGGGACGAGGAGACTGCTTTAACCCATATAAAGCCTTCTTTAACCTGCACACCTTGTTCCTTCCACTAGTGGAGTCGTATTCAAGGAGAGTTTTCATATAAACTTCATCTTCTAAGTCGCCATGAAGAGATGCATTTTTAACATCAAACTGGTGTAATTCTCACCTAAAGTGGGCAGTAAGGGAGAGTAAAATTATTACAGTATTCATCTTAGCTATTGGAGCAAATATCTCATCATAGTCAATTCCATAAGTCTGAGTGTATCCTTTTGCAACTAATCTTGCTTTATACCTGTCTAGTGTACCATCAGATCAATATTTTAAAGTATATATCCATCTACACCCTACTTTCCTTTTGTCACCCGGTCTCTCAACAATCTCCCGTGTTCTATTTTTTTCCAATGCACCAATCTCCTCATTCATGGCTTAAATCTAGTTCTTATTTTTCAATACTTCTTCTAATAATGTTGAGATTTTGATAGAATCTATGGCTGAAATGAAACTGTGCTACAGAGAAAGATGTTTAGAAGAGACAAATTAAGAAATAGGGTACTTGGGATTAGGATAATACATTTTCCTTTTCCTCAATGCAATGGATAAGTCATCTAGATCAGGTTTGCAATTATTCAAAGACATATTATCAGGTTCAGAAAATAGTATTATATATCTGGGTCAGGTTCAAAAATAGGAAGTTCAGAGGCATGAGAACTTGTATCTTTAGTACTTACCGTTGGTTCGGACGCCTGAAGTTGCTGTTGGGCTAGTTCTGTTTTCCCTCTCCTTTGATACACCAATTTTGGTGTGTTAGCATTGGCCTTGACATTAGCTAGTTCAGGTGGGGTGCCAGAAGAATATGTCAATTCCTGTGTAGAGTCAGAAGGTAAAGGAAGGAAGGACCCATGAGAGAAGAACTCAGCCTCAGCTTCCTGAGTGTTCTCCTCCTAAAGTTAAGGATGAGTAAAGAATGACTCATTTTCATGAAAAGTGACATCCATGGATACGAAAAAAACAACGACTTGAAGGGTAATAGCATTTGAACCCCTTCTTGTCAGGAGCATAACCCAGAAAAATACATTTGACAGCATAGGGATCAAGTTTGCTGCGATGTTGGCGATGTACATGGACAAAAGCCACACAACGAAAGACAAGAGACTGTAAACTCTGCATAATAGGAACAGATGGAAAGTGAGAGGTCATGAGTTGGACTGGACTTACATTATTTAGGACACGAGATGGTAACTGATTGATTAAATATGTAGCAATTAAAACAGCTTTCCATCAGTATGAGCTAGGAATAGACATTTGGAATAGTAAAACTCTGGTGATTTCAAGTAAATGTCGATTTTTCCTTTCTGCAACCCCATTTTGTTGAGTAGTATCAACACACGTAAGTTCATGCACAATACCATGCTTTTTAATAAAAGTAGAGAAATTTTGGTTGACATACTCCTTACCATTATTAGAACGCAAACGCTTAATGGACTTTCTAAATTGGGTCTGAACCATGCAATAAAACTAAACAAACAACTGAAACATATATGATTTGTCTTTCATTAAAACAAGCCAAGTTATTCGAGTACAATCATCAATGAAAGAAACAAACCATTTAGTGCTAGAAATGTTTAAAATAGATGCAGGACTCTAAACATCAGAGTGGATAAGTGCAAAAGGCTCTACACTTCTATTAAAAGTATGTGAACAGGTGACACAATGGTGTTTGGAAAACTCACAAACATCATAATGAAAAGACTCTGTAGATTCTTTTAAAAATAAAGATGAAAATATAGACTTAAGCAAAAAAAAATGTGGATGTCTCATACGCTTGTGCTGCAACCAAATTTGAGAAGTAAGTGACTCAGAATTGGATTGATGACAAGAAGATAACAACTTCTGATGAGGATCACTATGAACTAGCATATTAAGGAAATGGTACAACCCTCCCCGTTCTTTAGAAACTCCAATCGTCCTCCTTGTAACAAGATCCTAAAAGACACAATGGGAATGAAAAAAGGTTACGACACAATTATTGTCTTTAGTAAGCTTATGAATGAAAATAAGATTATAGGTAAGTTTGGGAACATGGAGCACATTGTATAAGTGTAGAGAGGGCTGGAGTTTAATAGTACCAGAACCCGCAACTAAGGTGTGAGAGCCATCAGTTATGATTACTAGAAGATGGTTGATAAGATAATAGAGGTGGTGAATAAAATGTCGTATGGTCAGTTGCACCAGAGTCCATAATTCATAAATTTTCAGTACTAGAAGCATTAAAAGATTGAAAACAAAAATTCTTACCAGTTTGATAATGTGACATACACATATTTCCAACCTATTTTTCGTTCTTTTTTTTTCAACTTTTTTCAACTTTTTTTTAAACGTTAAGATGTTAAGAAGACAAAAAAGACACAATCAATATATTGAAGAAGACGGATGAACAGACAAACGAATGTGGTGGGCTGGATTCTGCTCGCAGGTCACCGGCTCTGGTGAAGACGATAGTGAATAGTGAGTTGGGCATGGTGCAGTGGCAGAGAAGAGTTGCTGAATGGCAGCGAGCTTGAGTCTAGTGTAGGAGGTGGATCTGGCCGGACCGTGCTCGGATCTGGCCGGGCTATGCTCAGATCTGGTGTAGGAGGTGGATCTGGCCGGACTGTGCTCGGATCTAGTGTGGGAGGTGGATATGGCCAGATTATGCTCGAATTTGGTGTGGGAAGTGGATCTGGCCGGACTATGCTCAATCTGGTATGGGACGTCAGTTTGTTTCTTCGTTGTCGGTCAACAAGTCGATGAAGATGCTCTTGTTGTTAAGGAGACAACCCACAAGAAGAAGCCTTGGCCGCAAGAAGACGATGCTCCTGTTGTTGAGGACGTGAAGGAAGATGACAAAGACAATGCTCCTGAAGCTGATTAAAGGCAGCAATGAAGGCTGCTAAAATTCCAGCGGTGAAGGCTGACTCTAAACCCAACAACGAAGGCTGATCCTATTAGCAATGAAGGCTGAATGTAGCGAAAACAACAGAGGTTCCCAGATCGGGAGCTCTGATACTAACTTTAAAGAATATTTTTGAATATTATTGCTTAGTTATAATTGTACAGGTATGATCTATATTATACAGACTTGTGACAATAATGACTTATCTAAAATAGAGTTAAATTACAAGAAATAAATCCGTCCTAATACAAGAATTAAATCTGTCTTAATAACGGAAATCATAAAATAAATCTGTACAATAAAAAAATAAATCTATATAATAAAGTTCAACATAAACTTAGTAAAAAAATTAAAATAATAAAAAATACAAATTCTTATCTCATTTAAAAAAAATAAAAAATTACAATATGTATAAAATATTAAAATAAAATATCTATTATCTATTATTATTAATAATGGAGATTCCAAGATTTGGTATCCAATTTTTTTATTCCAAAAATATCATCTTCATTTACTAAACACAAATAATAAGAAGGGGTGTAAAATAATGAATAATTAAAATAATAATCTTCACCACGTACCAGTTACCACTATCACTTAATTATCTGTGATGGGTGGGTATTTATAATTTACAGATGGGTAATTGCCTGAGAGTTATTTTATCTTTGGACAACTGCAAGCAAAAGTAATATCACACAAAAGAACAATAAATTAATAATATAGAGATAGATGATTAAAAAAATAACAATTATAAATAAAAATTGCATATTCACAGGTACGTTTATTAATCCACTAGTATTTATTATGGGTATCACAAGGCAAATATTATGATCACTGTCTAGTCTTCGTTTATTGAATAAATACCCGTTACCTGCTCTAACACTATTGAAAACAATTTGGAAAAACAATCAAAGCATAAAGGCAAATGGTTCTTTATCGAATGCCAGCTGAGCAATATCAACCTGGTTCTGTGCTATGGGGAATTGTCTTATTGGCCCAATTAAAATGAGCATAGATATCCATCTTTATGTTTTGGGTGTTGTTCAAATGTCCTTTCTTTGTTGGTCCACGAAGATTACATTGCAAGGAAAGAATCAACCACCCTCGGCTTCTGGCACTAGCAGAAAGCTGATGTAGTAATAATCAATAATTATAAGGTCCTGGAAATAATTTCTTGGGTTGGAGGCTTGATTATCAAACTAAGAATTTTATTCATGTTTGAATTTTGTTAAGTTATATAAAGACAAGGAGTGACTTAGTTGCCTAGTTGGCCGCTCAAACTCTCTGGGCGAACTTTATTTACAGCGTAGAATTATTATCACATGTTGGAATGAGAATTAGTCATTGACCCAAAGAATGCAATAGGTATACTTCGTGGGAGATGAAAAAATTTAGTAAGTTGTATATTTGGCATTTCTACATTTTCTTCGTGGGCAGTGGGCACATTTCTAACATTTTGATATATATTTTTTAAAATAAAAATCATGATTTTGATTTCTCCATTATTCATTAAGCTCTATTTATGGAACTTCATGGATACCTAATAGTAATTTACTAATTTTCTTCATTCTAAATCTCGTCCTCGCGATGTTACTCATGACTTGTTAACTTCCAAAAGAACATCTGACCAAAAAAGACAAAAAGCAAAAGAAGAAAGAAGAAGCTTTCAAAGAGCATAGAACTGGAAAAGGATAGATAATTGCTTATCAACAATAAAACTTCTTATAAGATTCAAGGTCGTTTGTTATCATAGTTATCATAGAGGGAAAGGAAACAAAAGAAATATGATAGAAAAGAAAGAAAGGGAAAAATAAAGAAGTTATTTTCTCTTTGTTTAGTATCAATCAATGGAAAAGAAAAAGTATTTCCTTTATTTTGTTTGGTTTGACAAAGGAAAAGAATGAAAATATATATAAATAAAAGTAAGTATAATAGAAACATGTGGAGTCCACAAAAAGAGAGAGATCACAAATCTCTTTTCTCCCAATCTATTCAAAAAGGAATGGAAAGAAATTTGTGAGATCCATAGATTTGTCTTCTCTCTTAATCTCTTCATTTCCTTTGCTTTTATTGGTACAAAATAAGAAAAAGGTCAAGTCATCTCTTTCTTTCTTTTTTTTTACCTTCAAATTAGGCATACCAAACAGACCAACAACAAAAAGTTCTTGGTTAATGAAAATACTAGAACTTCTTATGCAAACATATAATTGCCTACCCTTTGGATATGTTTGGATGTTTAAAGGAGAGAGAAAGAAAAGAAAATTTAGAGAAAGATGAAAGAAAGAAAATGTAAAGTTAAGTAATAACTCTTTTTTATTCAGATCTTTAAAATCTTAGAATTCTCTAGAATTAAAATATTTTTAAAATATTTATAAAAAAATAATTTTAAAAGGTGAAAATTCTTCATTCCTTTTTCTCATTTTATAAAACTCTTAAATAAAATAAAAACTTATCTAAAATCCTTCATTCTTTTCTCTTCTTCCTCATTCAAATATATCCAAAGCGTTCTGGAAAATAAATTCTTGATCATCGAAACTAAATTCACCCCTATAAGTAAAACAAAAAACAAAAAACAAAAAAAATGTCATAACTTTTTTAAACAAATTTCTTTTTTCTATTTTGATAAAAAAAAATGTGTGCCTATTTGAGAGAAAACCAATATTTAATTGCGGCCTATACTGCGATCTCTGTCCATTTTGCTACTTCCTACAAATGATCAAATAACAAAAATAAGAAGGATTGTAGGTAAAAAAAAAAAAAGTAGTAAAAGAAAAGAAATGCATTGCATGGTTTCATTTTGGGCTAAAACAAAATAAAATTGGAGCTGCTTTCTTTCCATGTTGAATTTGTAACGGATAGCCGAAGCCCCACGGGCCACGGCCAACGGCCCACCACATATACCCTTATACGGAGGGGCAGTTGCAGGAAAGATGGCAGAAACTATAGTCTTATTATATTTACCGGAAGCACAATAAGAAACTAAGTATTAACTCACGCGTTGCATAGGCATTTCAAGAATTGGTTGTATTACTCAACTCTTCTTTTTCATTTAAAATTTCCAAATTTTGAGCTACCAATGCTAATTAAAAAAAAATAAAAAATATAAAAAGTGAGAGAATGAAAAAAATTATTAGTTGACAAGGGAATGAGAAGATTTGCAAATTGAGGGAATAAGAAGAGTGAATAAATGAAGAAATGAATGAGAAAGTATTTATTACTACAAGAAAATTAATTTTTTATGACGACTTTCATATCGTTATAGAAAATGGCTCTTTTGTGACAATTCATAAAAGTTGTCATAATAGGTTTTATGTTATGTGACGATTTTAGAATATTATCATAAAAATACTTAAATTTTCTATAATAACCTTTGTTTGTCACTGAAAGACACTTCAAATGTCGTCACAATTTAAGGAGAGAGTATGAAAAAAAGAAAAAAAAAAGGGAATTGAAAAAGATTAACTGACAACTTAGATAAGTCATCACTAAAACATATTTTTGTGACTTGTGAGCATTGACGTGCAACCTGTGCGTTGTGACTCCCAATTAGTCTAGCACAAAGGCATTCAAATTCCCAATTCAAAGTGCATTATCTCAACCAGGTAAAAGAGCAATCATTCAATATGCTTGTGTCAATTTCTGTCTATTCAATTTGAAGGCACCAGTAGGAAGGAGAATAAAATTTTATGGTAATGGTCTCTTTTCCCGGGGTTATGGTGTTTATGGATTGGGTGTGATGCAGATTGATCAAAATATCCTTCCCATTAAGTTTTGGGGGCTACAACTGTCTTCTTGGCTTCTATGTGGGTTACGGCACATCAATTTTTTTGGGGGATATCTCCTATTGATGCAGAAAGGGATTGGAGAGATATTTTTAGCTTTTTTCTTGTTTGGTTTAAAAGCACTTGTCTTTCCTTACTGTTATGATCCTATACTCTTTTGATACCCAAAATTTAAAAATAAATAATATAAAAGACTATTGTTACAGGATATTAAGAAGAAGTTGGGAAGAACAGTTTAAGTGATAATATATGGCGCATGAGAGTACCAAGACTGCCATATACTCATATACTCATGCTCACAATTTTTTATGTCATTGCATAATATTTGACACTACGTAATCTTTTTGAACGCTTGATAAGGTTTCCTATAACTTATTAACTCTCTAGAGTATTTGTTCCAGTAGGTACATGATTAATTAACAAGCACAAATAAGCAAAAGAGAGAAAAAGAGTCTTAGCCTTAATTAAATAATACAAGGTAAGTATATGTGAAATAGTGATGTGTGAGTACTTAATATAAATTATTAGAAGAATAATGCTACCAATAAACATTATTATAATTTATTTCACCTCATTATTATTTCACCTATATTATGATTCTAAAACCCCACACAATACTAATGTATACAAAGCATTTCTCTTATTAAAAAGAGAAGATGAAAAGACCCTCAAAGAAAAACTTATAATCTTACAGATGTGCTGATGTGATTCAAAGGAAAATCAAAACATAAAGTTGACATAGCCATTAATTATAAAGAAAACTTTAAATGAGTGAGATAGTAGCTAACCTGCCCTTAAACTTGTATATTATAATAAAAGTTTTGTTAAAAAATATACTAAGAACAAATGTTAAAGATCTAAAATAAAAAGCTTATTATAAAAAGTAAAGTGTTTAATATATTAAAAATTGAAAATTTTATTATATATATATATATTTATTTATTTATTTTAAATTATTTAACAAATCCTTTTAATAAATATATTTTATATAAATTATTATAGATTAAATACTTTATTTAATATTAACTATGTATAAAGTTATTTTAAATCATGTTAAAATTATATTTATCACTAATATCACTTATTTAAAAAACCTTTACAATAAATATATTCTAAGATAAAATTTATAAGATTAAATACTTTATTTAATATTAAATATGTATAAAATTATATTAAATCATGTTAGAATTATATTTATCACTAAAAAAATACTTTTTACACATATTAAATATTAATTAAACCATAAAATTAATACCTAACTTGAAATTTATCCACGCCGCCCACACTTCATGGGTTCGTATAATTAACGGGAAATATTTTATATATATTAAAATATGTATATTATATTTATATTATATATTAATATAAAAAATGTTAAATTATTTTATATGTTATTATAATATTTTTGTGATTTATAAAATAATTTTATAAAAAAATTAAATAAAATTAAATATATTTTAATTAAACGAATAACAGTTAATTATTTTCTTTTTTTCAATGGAAATATATTTGATGGATGTTGAATGCTTCTATTTTGTGCACCTTTTTTCTTTTAAATCTCGCCCGTGATCATTGATCTCTAAATTTGCTATTTTATTAATGGTAACACAACAGGATTACCCGCATAAGACAACAAAATCTCAATCGCAACATTTTTTTTACCATGTCATGAAGCTTCTTATACTATTTCTATCTCATTATAATTATTTTTTAAAATTTTTATGCAATTATTAAAAATTCTATTAAATAATTATAAAAAATATAATATAATATGATTAAATTATTTTAAAAATATATATAAAAATTAATTAATTATAAATTATGTATAATTATTAACTTAATTGAGATAATAAATAATAAAATTTAAACTAAAAAATTTAATTAATACTTTTTTAATGTTTTTAAATGACAAATAATTTAAAATAAATCAAATTTTCTAAAAAAAATAACGTGAAGTGCCTAATTTCTCCTCTCTAATAATGATCCGACGATTTTTATTTTATTTCTTCAACGACAACTATATATACAGATATTTCTTTTAACCCCATTTTATGGGATTAACAACGTTCAAAAAAGTGATGAACATCATATACTATATGATAATTGATTATTAATTTTATTTATCACATAATACAATTCATCACTTATTTGTATCAGTGTAAAATAATGTGATAAAAATTGTTTAGTTATCATTTTCTTTTTATTCAAGATTATTTATCACCTCAAATTCATTATCCTGCATGCAAAGGGTGTCCTCTTGAGTGAATTAATTGAATTTAACAATATTTTTAAATCCGATTCACTCACTAAAATTGAGTTAAGCCAAGTTAAGTTGAAAATTTTTTTTTAACCTAATCCAACTTTACTCACTCACAAGTAAATTAAGTTGAATTAAAACTGAGTTTAATGTTTTTTATAAAAAAATTCTTTAAAAATATAAAAAATATAAAATTTAATAAATTAATATCATAAATTTTAATATCAAACATAATAAATTTTAATTTAACAAATTAATATCATAAATCTCAATTAACTTTACTCAAATATAATAAATTTTAATCTCTAATAAACTAAATACTATAAAACAATAAAAACACAATAAATTAACAACTAACAAATTTTACTAAATCTAAAATCAACTAAACAAAACTAATCATAACTCAAATAATAATTTAATTTAACCAATCAAAATAAGTGTCATGTTATATATATTAACATAACTTTATTTTTTATTTTTTCATATTTACTTAAAAATATAAATAAGTCAAATTTGTACAAATTACACGTATTTCATTCAGCTATCCGACACACACTATAAGTTAAAATATTTTTTAACTCAATCAAACTCACAAACTCAACTCATCACATAGATAAAATCTACAAATTCACATATGTACCCGACCCATTAGAAACTCACTACAGGCCATAGCATAACAAAAGTAAGAAAACCCCGTTCATCGTACCTGAAATTTCACTCCAACACAATTATTCAATCCCACAACACGGACAAGGAACACAGTAGAAAGGCCAAATAATAATTAATAAATAATTAAATAGACCAGAAAAAAATACAAAAAAAAATAATAAAAAATAAAAAGACCAGGGAAGAGCAAGAAATTTTACATCGTAATCAGTTTCTTCTTTGAAAAACTGAAACTATTGGGCACAACCACCATGACAAGGAACAACCGAAGAAGGATCTAAAAAAAGGAAAGAAAACCAAAACCTTGATTCCAAAAAAAAAAACCCCGAAAAATGAGCCATTTCGTAGAGAGGATCTCCCACAAGAAGCAAACACACTTTTCAATACGTATACCATTTACAGTTACATTCACAAGATTCCTCTGTACCGATCCCTTCTCTCTTGACCCTCGACCATTGTTCGTGGAAAAGAAAAAGTAAAACTTGCAACTTCTCTATGTTACTTTTTCATTTTTTTTGGTCTTTTTTTCTTTCCTTTTCCGGCAAATACTTAAGCAGCCTATGTTTCCATTTCAAACTAATTAAGCGGCAGCAACTGCTCCTGTACGAAAGGAGTAATCTTGGGCCTTGTTTGGGGACGCAGATTTTCTTTGCTCCTTGTTCCTCAAAGCCTTCATGGATGAAGAAAGGTTCCTATTCTTCTCCTTGGCTTCGTCTATCTCTATTTGCTCTTCCCTGCAGTCTTCGCTACAGAAAGGTGTGTCCCCTCTGCAATTATATCAACAATCAAATCAAATTCATAACCGAAGCAAAATTTAAATCCAATCCCATCAATAAATATTAAAAAAGACATAAAATTTTCAATTTCCAGCCAAAAATATTGCAGATCGTCAAAAGGGTCTTTTCGCAACTAATTAAATCAAAATTGCTAAGTAAATAAGTTTTTTTTCCCTAAAGGATTGATTTTTGAAGGGAACTTAAAGTTTTAAGTTTAATAAAGTATTGTATAATTTGTATTTAATAATAGCAAGAAGGATTATTGTTGTGGGTGGCTAACCTATACATGAAGATGTCTCTATTGTCCCCAAGTGGCTTCTTGCATAGAAAACAAGCTTCAAGGAAGTGGGGTTGGTGATCTTCAAATCTCGCATCATAGAATCTCCCAGATCTTGGTGATGAAACAGAAAGGTTCCTGAGACTACTTCTGTTGTAAGAGGTGGCATAACCCATAGTCATAGTCATAGGCATAGGCCTGGACACAAAACTATTGGTACAATGACCAGAATCCATGTCTGTTAAGGATGCCAAACCGTGGTGCTGATCCAAGAAACGAGGTCTCACAGTAGTAGACCCGGTGCAGTGCTTGAGTTATAAGGGTTTCTTTTTAGAAACTGAAGTATTGTAGGCTTGTTTAGGGAAAAGAGACGAGAGGAGAGTGTGAGGGAGTGGCAGGGGGGAAGAAAGTGGGGAGAGATGGTTTATAAAGAGGCTAGGTGAACTGTGGTGGTGAAGGCTTTTTTGTAAACGGTTTGGTTTGCAATTTGGAACAATGAACAAAGCGAGAGGTATCACCTATAAACAGCGGCAGATAGAGGATTCCGTGAGAGTGAATCCATTGGCTCAAACTACCTGCATAAAAAAATATGATTTTATTTTATTTTTTTAAGAATTGCATGATTGGAGGGAGGGCAGTTCTTGCCACTATTGTTAGTGAAAATTACACTAGTGGCATTGAGTGGAAAAAGTGTGGAATTGGTCAGAAAGTGGCAGTTTTGTGATTTTACGAAGATGGGAAGGTTTTTTTGTCCACAAAGGAAAGATCTTTCATAGTTTCGTAGTCTGAAGTGTTAGGCCCCATTTTGGACCAATGCACACATGTCTCTATCTCTCGAGTAAATTCTTCTGTGGCCTAGCTGCTGCGTCAAAATTGCAGTGGGGAGGGTAAGAAAACTAGAAAAGTGCGGGCCCAAACTCGTGCAATGCGCGTAAACGTAACGGTCACACCGCCCAGGTCCTAGTGTAAGTTTCTCCGAGCAAATTGATGGGGCCACCCCTCTCAGAACTCAGATGAAGACGTTTATGACCTCTTCAATTTTAAACTAACTTCTTAAAATATTCTTTTAATAATTTTTTTATTATTTAATAAAAAATATTAAATAAAAAATTAAATACAATTATTATCTTAAAAATATAAAAATATTTAATATTTTTTATTTAATAATTAAAAAAATTATTAAAAGAATATGTGAAAAGGATTAATCATTTTCCATTTTAAACTAAACTAAGTAACCATGTTCGGATTTTTTTGGGGGTAAAAACAATTTACCGTCAAAATCAAGGGATATTTGATATTTTTTCTAATCATAAATATCACATTAAACTTTAATTATTGCCGGCCTCAATTCTGGTTGTCAATAACAAAGTTTAGTTTTATGAATAAAATAATAGATTTAACTTCATCTAACTGCAAGCGTATTTTTTTTTTTCTAAATACTATCTCTTAATCATATTTTATTACATTATAAAAAATTTGATTCTCTCCATAATAACTAAAAGATTCTTAATTAGTCGCAAAACAAGAAAAAAAATTTATTTTGTATTATTACTTAATGTGTACTACTTCAATTATATGTCATTATTATATTCTACTTTAATTATATTTTTAATTCTATAACAAAGGAGGTATAATTATAAAGAAAAATAACTCTCTTATTTTGAGAATATTTTAGAATTGAGTAAATTATATTCATTTTTTTTAAGTTTAATGATATGATACTTAACTTTATTTTTTCTTAAAAATGACATTTATTTTCAATTGATTAAGTTGACTAATACTTATTAAAATAGGCTACAAGAATATATATAAATCTTTATTTTTTTATAAATAACAATAATTATGATCTTAAAATCTTATAAATTTTAATTGATAATATTTATATATAATAATATTTTTAAAAAACCTTTACAAATTTCTCTACGTAAGTGTGTAAGGAGTTTTTAAAATATATATATATATATATAATTAATAATGTTATCAGATTTTAATTGATAAAAAAATATTATCATATTTTAATTAATAATATTTATGCACAATAATATTTTTTTAATAAATAATTATAAATATTAAAAATTTTATAAATTTTAATTGATAATATTTGTATAATTATATAATTTGATCAATTAAGATAAAGTGTTATTTTAAAAAAAAAAATAGGACTGAATGACATATCATCAAACTTAAAGAAAGATGAGCATAATTTACTTTTTAAATTTTTTTCTATCTTAGTTATGTGAGTCATTCCAATCTCACATTTTGATTATATTTTCAATAATGTAACTAGTGTGATATACATATAATAGTATTAAGCAAGAAGATTCTAAAGCACATAAGAATATTTTCACAAGACTACTTTAAAAGTCACACTATTTTAATAAAATTGCAATATATGATTAAGTGATATTGAAAAATTTTACATTGCATAAAAATAAAACTTTAAAGCAATTATTTAACCGTTTAATATAGTTGAAGGGTTGATATGATAACAATGTTTGGTTGTTTCCATATAATTTCAAAACCAATAATTTTAAAATAAAATTCTAAATGTTCATATACAAAAAAGGTATGCTAAAACAATAAATTCATAGAAGAAAATCGCCAAAGATGCTAAAAACTAATAGTTGAACAATTCTATATTTTTTTATTTGTTGGATGTCCTTTTCAAATATTTAATGATTTTTCTTAATAAATGTCTTTAAAATATTTAAAAAAAATAAAAACAGAAAATATTAAATAAAAAAAATACTTCTTGAGTTTATAATGTATTAAATAATTTACCTTTTATGAAATATTTTTATTTTTGAATCATTTATTAACACTTTTAAGATACTGGTTAACATAACTCATAATTATTATATCAAATTATTAAATGGAAAAGGATAGCTACACAAAGATTTTGAAAACAGAAGCTACACAAAGTAGGGCAGAGCTGTTGATGGAAAGGAGAAAAAGTAAGGTGTAGAAAAAAATGAAGAAACGCGAATGATTATGATAGAATTATGTAATATTTGTGAGGAATTTTTTTTTTATGTATGTATCATTACTCTTACTAAAATAGAAAAAGGTCTGATTTATTTTCTTTAGCTTAAATTTATGTATATTTTAGTCCTAAAACTTAAAAAATATGTAATGTGATCAATAAATTTTCTAATGTGTAGGATTTTATTTTATTTTCTATCAAACTCTAACAAAAATTGTCAAAATTTTAAACATGTCATGAGACTAAAAATCAAACTAAAAAACAAAAATCCACACATTAAAAATTTAAGATTCATGTTGTATATTTTTAAAATTTCAAAATCAAATTACTGATGACT
Source organism: Ormosia semicastrata (assembly GCA_029884595.1). Taxonomy (NCBI): domain Eukaryota; kingdom Viridiplantae; phylum Streptophyta; class Magnoliopsida; order Fabales; family Fabaceae; genus Ormosia; species Ormosia semicastrata. The sequence goes on along the minus strand of JAQQTO010000057.1, from coordinate 50,980,458 downwards.
CTAAATAAAAGAGATAAAATGAACTTTTTTCAAAATATTTTGAAAAAGATAATGCTATCAAAAGCTCAAGCGTATAAATACTAAGATTTATTGCACTTGTTTAATTTTTTTTAATTTGTTAATATATAAAACTTCACATATCTCAGTGAGTTATACGAATATAAAGGATGTAAATGTGGAGCACACAAGCACTCCAAATTAGAAGAAATAAAATGAACTTTTTAAAAAATATTTTAAATAAGGTAGTACTAACGAAAGCTTGAGATTATAAATCCTAAACTTTGTTTCACTTGTTTGATTTTCCTTTTAATTTGTTAATATATAAAACTTCACATATCTCAATGAGTTCTACGAATTCGAAGGATAGAAATGTGGAGCACAAACGTATACCACCATTGAAAGTACTAGTTAATATAGTTGATAAAACTTCCTATAAAGTTTTTTATTGTAAAAATTTAAGATCAAATTTTGTATTTATTCATTTGCTGAATAAACTTTAAAATTACTTTCTCCTCCTTAATTATGATGTGTGTGCATTGAAACACGTGTGTGAGCTTAAATGCATAAGTTAATTATGTAACTATCTGTGGCGCACTCCCCTATTATACAGTAACTTCCTTTTGAATAAAGTGCACTCGAACATCCCGTAATTAAAAAAAAAAAGAAATAAAAAGTGCACTCCAAATTCACAAGACTGACAAGACATTTATTGCTAACGGTTGAGGAGTGTGAGAAGTCACGCGCCTACGATGCAAGTGAGAAGTGTTAAACCGCTGAACTTGTGTACTCTTTTTTTTTTCCGCTCCAAAACCCACGGTTACTCTTTTACCCCAAAAACCCTTGGCCTTGCTTCTCACTTGAGGGTCCTTCATGACGTCATCAATCCCCCACCCTCTTTAACTTTTTCCTATACTTAGATTCGTTGTCGTTTTCTTCCACGTGGGCCCACTCTCCCAATACCATCGAACTTTGGGACCCATGCCATCATGGTGATGATGATGCATGGCGTGGCCTTGTTCCATGGTTTTATGGCTTTTCGGGATCTGCATATTTTTTTTTATAATTTCTTATTTTGTTTATTGTGCGCAAAGGACAAATTAGAACAGAGCTCTTTTCCCATATACTAGTGTAGTGTTCCCTGTTTACATTGCCCACTCTACCCGAGCCAGCTGTTCCTATTGTTTCAGGCTTTCAGCGCTCAACACTACACGTGTGTTTGTGACACCTGTCTTCAACCCAACACATGTAACTATTGATGTGCTGCCACGTGCTTTTGAGACAAACCTTGAAAAATTATTTGTGTGAGAAATTCTTATATTTTTATTTTTGGTGAGTTAGACAACAACCAGAAAAAGAAAATAGAAAAAAAAAAGCTCTACAAAAACATCACCCCTGAAGCATCGCTACCAGCAGCTGGCTTAACTCGCCGTAAGGAGTGTCCCAAATCTTGAAAGCCACGTTCTCATCCCTGCCTTTTTTAGCCAAAATATCAGCACATTGGTTACCTTCACGTAACATCAAATTCTTATATAATTTGATATATTAAATTAATTATATTATTAATTAAAAAATTAATTAAAATGATTTATTTATTAATTATGATAATTAATAATTAATTAAATATTATAATTGATCTAATAAACTTAATTTAAATATACTAAGTTTATGCATTTTTCATTGTGTATTTTCTTCTATTTTCTAACATTCATAAATTTTTTTTATATAAATCTAAAGTATTCAAATTGAATATATTAGGTCAATTATTATATTATTAATTATGTTAAATTATAATAATTAATTATTAATTAATTATAATAATAATAATTTATTAATTAATAATATGATTATCTTAAAACAATCAACTTAGATTTTAGATGCTCCAAGAATTTGTCTTTTCATTCATTTGTTGACGAAGGGATCTTCAAATATTTGATAAACGAAATATTTTTAATTGGAGAAAAACTCTTCTTTTAGGTGGACAAAAATGTTTCACACGAAACCTTATGATCTTTTACTATATTTCCACCTTTCTTTGTTTTTCTTAAAACTGATTTCTTTGTTTTTTTTTTTAAATTTTAACGTGCTCTTAGTATAAAACTTGCTTATATTATTATTTAATCTTATATTAATATTTTATTTGATGAATTCAATTATGTTAACAATTATATAAAATACTTAACTTATTAAAAGAAATAAATACGTATTAGTCGATATAAATATAATTTTTTGATATTTATAGTGCATCAAAAATAAATTTTTTTAAAAGTCACATTTATAAACTTGTTGATATTTTATTTTTCAACTCAGCTGGCTCTAATTTTATAAATATATATCTTTGCCCACAATTCTAAGATGAGTTTTAGCACTTTTCACTTCTTCTTTTTTTTGCCAAATATTTCATTTTCTCCATTACACGCCATTAGAAGTAGGGATAGGCTCATGATTCAACCCATCCCAATAACTTGATTTGGCATGAAACTAAATGAGTTAGCTAGGTTAGGGTTCTAAAATTCGACCACATTTTGATTTGAGTTGATTCAGTCTAATATTGATTAATATTTTAGGACTTTTAATTTTTTTAAATTAAGGATGTTATAAAACTTTTTGTCTTAAATTAATATATTATGCATTATATGATAACATTTTTATATTAACATAATTTATTTAAAGAAATATATATATTATAAAACATTTCTTAATTTTAATTTTTAACTTTAAAATTTTAAGACTTAATTAACACAATATCTAAATTTATATATTTTTTCTAAATTTTGAGTTCATCCAATCCAATCAATTATTAGTCAAAATATATTAGATCAAAACCAAATCCAAAAAATTAACACAATCAAATATTGAGTTGAGATCGGGTTATATCAAACCCAACCTATATATTAACATGGAAAGGCCATATATATTCTAGGCAATGATCGTAAATCATTTCGAAATTCAAATAATAAATATCTTGAAAGACAAACCACTTAAATAAACAAGAAGATACTCGCAAGCCCTCCAAGTAAGCTAACTTGTTACACAATATTGACTAAATAATTAGAGGGAATCAGACTATCATGTGGGTTTGGTGACTAAGGTTTATTTTATAATATATGTTCGGATTAGTTCCAGACGGACAGTGATAGATTTAGAAGCAACTATTGTTTATATAAACTGATTAAAGAGTGCTAATTTTTTATTTAAACATGTTTATATTATATTGAAGATTCTAGACAAACATCAGAAAAAGTCGCTTAAGACAAAGAGAAGCTATCGAAGAAAAATAGAACAAGAAAAATCTTAGACGAATAGGGAACCTAATGAAGTATTCGAAGAAACCAAATGAGCACAGACCAATTGAAAGAGCGAGAACATTCTAACATAAGACTTTTATTCATTCATTACATTTTGAATTTAATTTAAATGTATTCAGTGTAAAAGTTTTTTACCATATCACCTAATCATTTATTATTACGTTATTAAAAAATTTAATTATCATAATAATTATCTTAAAATATATATTTTTAATAATTTTTTGATTAAATGATAATGTGTAATTAAGTGATAGTAAAAAAAATTGAACATTGATAATGTATTCTAGATAGTAGTAACCTGGGTCTAGGTTAGAAAATCAAGAAAGCTCACCGGAGACCTATGAAGAAGGCAAAGGCGAGGCCAACTATGGATCTAGGTTGGTTAAATGAAAGTTAAGATCAAATGTTAGGTTGGTAGACTCAAAGTGCTAGGAGAGAAAGCAAAGCATGCTTGGTTCAGATTGCCAACCAAGCTTAAAAAGGATATCAGAGGCTAAACTCTCGACACCTGCATGCCATTGAGTAATTAAGGGATTCAAACGTTGGGCGTAGGTTACACTTAGTCATCAAGGCTCCAACTTGTCGATGAACGTTCCTCGCCTGATAACCAACTATTGTACCGTTAAAGTCAATCCTGAAAAAGGGTGACAAACTTGACAATTTTGGTCACGTGTGAAATGCTTATTGGGCCAGTTGGGTTCTCGAAACATGACCTAGATAGTCCAACCCGAATTTTCATGGGCCGGCCTAGTGATGGGCTTGGCGGAGACCCATGTAGGTCGATATTTGATTGGTATGATTAGGTCCACTACCCCTAAGACTGAGTACGTACGAGAACCGACCAATCTTATGGATGATCGGTTGAATGATGGACCGGTATGGCCCAATATCAAAATTAAACTATTATATTTTTGTGATAATTGCTAGATAACAATTGAGCTTTGATGGTGATAACTGGACGAATTCTTGGGGAAATAAATAAATTAGATTAAACTTGTCGACATGAAAGAATTTTAAGTGACCACAGAAGCAAGATAATGACAGTCATGAATCATAAATGGTCGATTTAGAATGATGGGAGACTCAGCAATTAAGACAGCAATTGATTCATCAGGAATAGGTTCTCAAAGCAGTTGAGGTAAGATTATTAAGACGAGGTCCTCAAAGACATTGGAGCCGTGAAGTTAGTTAAAAAGAAGTTCTAGGACATCTTCTTTAGTATACACATGTCAATCCATGTATAATAAACAGTTAAACACAAAGTAGGCATGTGTAAATACTTAACACATTATATGATGGCGGGACATCTTGAAAATCAGAGACATATGGAGATCGGTCTGATCATTTGGATAAACACAAATTATTCAAGTCAATTTAATTAGGTTCATGGCAAGTTCATTAGTAATGTTTTATTATCCTTGATCTTATTTTTTATTATTCTTTTCTATCAGAAGTGAGAACCGACTGGACTTAACTCTAAAAGTTAATTTAAAGAGAAGGATTGTCTAAATACTTAGTTGATATAGAGTGATCGAGATAAACTCTGATATCATATTAGAATTGAAAATAGATAATGTCTAATTTAATTCCAAAAACTAATTTAAGTAGAGAAGATTATCTAAGTCATTATAAACAATATATATTTTGTCTATATACTCAACTGATGAGGGATCATAACACTTTCTTGTATTTAGCTTATCATTTTATCAGTTTTTTTCTTAATTTAATTACTGTTCTTCTACTTAAATCTTTTAATAATTTTTCCCAATTTGTTTGATATGTTCTTTAAATGACCATCATCTTTAATCATTTATTTTTTTGAACATCGTCTACTTGCATTTTGCATTAAGTTACTTCAGAACAAGTTAAAGGAATATATGATTTTTTTTTTCAAATCAAACTCACACCATAAACATGCTTTATTTCCCCTAAACAAAATTTCAGGTTTTTTTATCAAACTGTTATTGATGGTAAAATTATTTACTAAAATACAACTCTTTTAAAATTATATAAAAAAATGTCAATCTTTTGTCTAGCGTGACATCTTTTATTTTTATTTTTGTCAACATAGATAACGTCATCAACATTAGCGCGTTTCCACGTAGATAACTCCAAAGCGTTTGAAGTTACCTAGTGGATAACTCTAAAGGTTTTGACGTTATCTACGTGGAAGCACCAACGTAAATGATATTATCTACGTGGAAGTGCCAACGTAGATGATGTTATCTACGTAAACAAAAAAAAATATCACGTTAGATAAAAGAATGACATTTTGTATTAATTGTAATGACATATATTATATCTGTTTCTTAATGGAACATTATAAAGTTACAGTTTGGTTAGACTACTGACGCTGCATTGGGTTTTAATATGGTGGCCTTTCGAGAATCTGCTAAGTAGCGTCAGTAGTCTAACTAAATTGTCACTTTGCAATATCCGATTAAGAAATAGATATAACATATGTCATTATAATCAATACAAAATGTCACATTTTTGTCTAGCGTGATATTTTTTATTTTATTTCTGTTCACGTAGATAACGTCATTCATGTTGGCGCTTCCACGTAGATACGCCAAAGCATTTGGAATTATCTACTAAATAATACTATCCACGTTGACTCTTTCACAAAGATAACGTCAAAGCCTTTAGAGTTATTTATTTACGTGAAAAGCGTTATTTACGTGAAATCGTGGATAATATTATTATAAAAAAATAACATTTGTCATGCTGGACAAAAAAATGACATTTTAATATATAATTTTAAAAAATAATATTTTAATAAATAATTTTATGATTAATTACAATTTAATAAAAAAAAAACCAAATTTTAAGGTAATACTAGATGCACAAGTGAAATTACATGTACACGTGAAAGAAATGGCAAATTGGCATAGGCGCAATAGCATTTGATTTTATAAACAAAAATCGAACCTTGAAGTGACAATCTGCATATAATAATGTGTGCTTTTTAAAGTGGACTTTTCTTAATTATTACTTTGTGACATGCTAATAAAGGTAAAAAAAAAAAGAATAAAAGTTCTCGTATTTTTAGGACAACTAGTTGATATTGCTATCATTTTTTCTTTTTCGCCCGTAGATAAGTTTTAACAAATTAATGCTAAGCATTGTTTGTTTTTTTTTTTCACTATTAAAATAAATGTTTTGCATTCAGCTAAATTTAATATTATTAAAATTAAAGGTAAAAACGAATTATGTCAGGCCCTACCCTGGCCTGTTAATTTGTCATGGTTATCTTAAGTAAAGGATTTTTTTTTTTGATGAATTCGTATTGACATGTATGGTAATTGTGATACAGTATATATCCTTCAAAATATGGAACCCGATGAGTTGGAAAGACGATGACTTGGTCAATCCAATATTTGTTATGGGTTTTAATGAAATTTTGTTTGGGATTAATGCTTAATTTTAAGAAGTGAAAATAATATTACATTAATGAGAATAGCTTGTAACAAGTTGAAATAGGCCTCATCTTAAATCCACATATCAAATGTTGATTGGTTTGTCAGTCGTCATGTCATGTATGCCATATACCAAAAAAGAAATTCTTAAAATCAAATATCCTATTTAAAAAAGTAACATTCTGCCAAAAAGGGTAAGTGTGTCCACTAGGGTTCTAGCCGCCACCAAAACCTTGTGCAGCAATTCCGGTCAGGAGTTTTGTTAGGTCCACGAGACTCTTGTTTTTCTATTAGGCATGCGCCTTCTTGTTTGGAACTAGCAAGGCATGGGGGGAATCCCATAATAGTTCACTGCCTCAAGAAGCTATGTAAGGAAAATATGCCAAATTAATTATCTCGAGATATTTTTTATGTACATAAATATAACATATTTATATATAAAAAATAAAAAATTAAAAAATATAATTTTTGTGATACATAAATTTAATAAAACCTTTTTTTTAATTTTTAATTTATTATATATAAATATGATATGTTACATTTGTGTTTATACCAACATATCTCCTTTTCTCGTAAAGATTAAAAACCCGATCTCTAAGGTTAGCCATATTTTTTTAGCGTGTGGTTTCAGATCCTGGTTTATGGTCAATCCTATAGGTACAACAGGGGGATGTTAACAGCCTCAAATCGCATTGTGATTTGCGCCTCGAAGAGCAGGATTCATTTTTCACCCATGTCAGCGATGCAATAAGCTCTCCTACCCACCACTGCCACTTTATAGGCGTTCATGCTCACTATGAAAAAAGTGTCTATATTTGAGACTTAAAAAATGATGTTCTTAAATCAATTTTGTTCAACATCATTTTTCACACTTAAAATGAGTGGATATGATTAAGTGAGAGAAAGTAATAAGAAAAAGTAACTATAATGAATGATATTAAAAAAAATATAAAAAAAGATGTATACATTATTTATAATAAAAATATCATTGTTGAATTGCATGTAAGCGGGATTATGGCTAAGTGTGAAGGAGCTATGCTTATTGGAGGCAATTTTAACACCATACTTAGACCAGAAGAGAAGAATGGAGGTGCTGAGTTCTTGATTAACAAGGGTGATGACCTCCATCATCTAATATATAGAGGAGGATTGTTGGAATTTGCTATTGATGGGTTCCCCTACACATAGAATAACAGATGGGAAGGTGTTGGACAACGTCTCGCATATGGAGGTGTTCGAGAGTGATCACAGATCAATCCTCTTAGCTGGTGTCTTTGCAACAAAATCAAAAAGGAGATTTGATTTTGATGCAAGGATGGTTCACAATGAAGAAATCAGAAATTTGATCAAAGAGGTGTAGGATAAACCAGTCAATGGTACATGCCATTATCAGATATTCTCTAAGTTGAAGGCCAACGGACATGCTCTTGTGCAATGGTCCATAAGGAATAATATAGAATCTTAGTCCCGAATCAAGGAATTTCAGCAGGAGATCTCACTATTAATGAGCTCGGCCCAACCTTTTAATAGTGAACTGCTCAGAAATCTTGAAAGTCTAACTATTTTACAAGAGGAAATCTATTGGAAGTAGAAATCCAAAATTTTTTGGGTTCGATAAGGTGATCAAAATACCAAAATTTTTCCGTACCAAAGTCATGCAAAGAAGGTAGCAAAATTTAGTCCCCAAAACCAAAGACTCGAATGGTATTTGGAAGGAAGGGCGAGAAGGGGTGGCAAAAGTAGCCATTGATTATTTTCAACATCTGTTTCAATCTTCAGCCACTTCATCATGTGAGGAATTCTTACATGGTTTACCAAAAATGATGAAGGGGAGAATGAATAGATGGCTTACCAGACTGCCATTTAAAGAGAAAGTCAGGAGAGCAGTTTTTGATATTGACCCATCTAGTGCTCTGGGGGATGATGGCTTCACTGGTTTGTTTTTCAAAAAATATAGGGAGATTGTGGGTGATAGCCTTCATTCAGCCATTGCCAACTCTTTTAGAAATGCTAAACTGATGCATAACATTAATCACACAATCATAGCTCTCATTACAAAAATGGTGAATGTGCAAGACATGACCCATGCTCGACCTATTAGTTTATGCACTATTATCTATATTTTTTTTTTAAAAAATCTTGGTGGGGCGACTGTAGCCCATCATGGGCAAAATTTCTCCTCAAATCAAAGTGCTTTTATTCAAGGGAGACAAATTTCAGACAATATTCTTATTGCTCATGAAATATTGCATTATCTGAAAACTAGGCACTCTGGTGGGTATCATGAAGTTGTTTTTAAACTAGACGTGAGCAAAGCATATGATCGTGTGGAATGAGAATATATAACAAAAAAATGATGCATTTGATTGACCTTCATGATAAATTCATTTCGATGATCATGACTTGCTTATTATGCGGCTATTGGTCGTGAAGTGTTTGGTTATTTCAAGTCGTCTAGAGGGCTAAGACAAGGTGACTCACTATCCCTTTATCTGTTCCTTCTCTGTAGTGAGGGGCTAAATTTCATGCTTCAGCAACTAGAAAGGCAACATCAGTTTAGAGGTGTAAAAATTGACAGAAAGATGTCTGGTTGTCTTTTCTTTATTCTTTGCAGATGATTCTTTGCTTTTCAGCAAGGTGGATACTCGGCATATTGAGATTATCTCATTATTATTGTTGAGGTATGAAAGTTTTAGTGGTTAGAAAGTTAACCTAGAGACGTTAGCCATTTTCTCTTCCAAAAAGTACACCAGGAACTACCAGAGCTTTGCTTGCACATCAGTTGAATGTGAGAAATGTTGGTGCCTAAGACAAATATCTAGGCTTTCCTTTTGCTGTCAATAGATCAAAGCGTGAGACCTTCACTTTCATAATTCAAAAAATTAGTAACAAATTAGAAGGCTGGAAGAACAAATTTCTTTCAAAAGTTGGCAAGGCTATTCTCATGATCATGCTCCCTAACTAGTTTGACATCTCATGGACACTCAATGGTGTATGTGGAAAACAGAGGAGGTGGCTTGATTTTTTGGGAGATCTCGCATCTAAGATAACTAACTTACCAATTCTAAATGGTCATGATCACATAAGGTGGCACTACAAGATAGCTCTTAAGATATTAAGAGAGAGTGATTCTCAAGATTATATGATTTCCTTTTGGGGGTGCTATTGCGCACCCTACCAAGTTTGGGTGTACCATACACCCTGCATTTTACCAGCAACAATAATTTTTTTTTTTTATATGTCTTTTTTTTTTACAATTTTTTTTTCAGGCAACCATTATTGGCCACCGTCGTGCTGCCCCTCGCCGCATGCCACCATCCGCCGTCGTTGTTGGCCACCTCCGGCTGGTGATCTTGTTTACTTTTTGAAGATTACACAACTGTGTAAATAATACTAGTTAAAATTATATCAATTTTTATATTTTTCATAAATAATTGTGTATACCGAAATTTTTTTCCTAAAACTATAACTGTGTTTGTTGAAAATTTTTATAAATTTTAACTAATAATATTTATCTGATTATACAACTTAAAAAAAAAAAAATTGGAGGTGGTGGTTTTCCTAAAACTATAATTGTGTTTGTTGAAAAATCTTATAAATTTTAACTGATAATATTTACACAGTTATACAACTTAAAAAAAATTGAAGGTGGCCGGCAAGCAGCGTACAGTGGCCTACCAACCGACGAAAGTGGTAGTCGTAGTATGTAAAAAAAAATATAAAACTAAAAAACACCTAAAAACAAAAACAAAAACCTACAAAAAAAGGAAACCTGCTAATAATTGATCTAAGCCATTGATTTATTTTACGTGAATCAATAGCTTAGATTTGGTGGTGTATCATACACCCTCTTTTAGAAGGTATATATTAGACACCACCGATTTCCTTTACTTATAGCAAGCTTTAGAAAATGAACCCACCCCCATCCCAAATTAAATACTTTGTTTGGAGATTGTTGAATGGTGCTTTAGTTGTTGGTACAAACCTTCAATCTCGTAGCATCTCTAATGTATCAACGTGCCGTCCTATGTGCCAAAATTAACCTGAGTCTAAATTTCATTTATTCCTTCAATGCCCATATGCGAATGAGGTATATGAGATGATGCCTATCTTGTTCATGCCTCCATAGACTCATGTCTTTATTGACGTCATCATTCATCCAAATATGGTTAGGAAGGCTACTAAACAGATACAAAAAGGACAACTCAGACGCTAGCAATATTGAGCTAGCTCTTTGGATTCTTCGGTAAATATGAAAATCCAGGAATATGCTAAAGTCACTACTAGAAAAATCTGATTTAGAAAAGAAATTTAGAGACAGAAATAATTTCGTCTCTATTAGAGATGAAAACAGAAATGGATTTGATGATCTAGAGAGGGAAAATAAAATTTAAAACTTAGAGACAGAATTTATCCGTCTTAGAATTTTTCATCTCTAATTTTGTCTCTAATTGGTTAATGAAAAGTCAAATATGCCTAAAGACAAAATTTAGAGACAGAATTTACTCGTCTCAGATTTTTCTGTCTCTAATCGGTCAATGTGACATTTTAAAAAATCAAATATGTTTAAAGATGGAATTTAGAGACGAAATTTACCCATCTCTAAATTTTTCGTCTCTAATTATGTGTCTATTCCGTCTCTAACTAATTTATATGATTTAATTAATAATTTTTTTTATAAAAGATAGAGATAGATTGTTTTTGTCTCTAATGTCATCAAAATAAAATGTTAATAGCTTAGTTTTTAGAAACCCTTGTTCCCAAATTAGACCCAACCGTTCTGAACCTTTGTTTCCTTCTCACCTAGCCGCGCACTCAGCCTTCTCACCTAGTCGTGCACCACCATTCTCACCCTTGTCGTTGACCACCATTTCCTAGTCTTCCTCCCTGTTCCTTCCTCCATACCTATTTTTCTCACCATTCCATGCACCTTGTTCCTCCCCACAGCTGGTCTTCCCCCCACCATACTCGGATCCACTTGTTCTTGCTCGATCTATAAGAAAGCAGAGCTGGTTGTCTCCCCCACTTACTTTGAACTATGGAGTTCTTCCCAAGTACATGGATCTATGCACAACGTGTATTTTATCAATTGTCTGTTTGAATTCTCTTGTTGATTTTTGTTTTCTAGAGAAAATTTGAACTGGGTTTTCTTGGAGGTGAGTTTCTTAATTTTTATTTTTATTTTTTTGGTTATGTAATGGAGGTGAGTTTATGTAATGTGGTGTATGTATTTGGATTTTTTTACTTAAACTTGTGTATAAATTTTTAATTTTTGAAGAAAATATGAACTGAGCTTTCATGGAGGTGAGTTTCTGAAATGCAGGTATTGGGAACTTGTATCTATATTAAATTAAATTATGTTTTAATTTGTGTATAAATTTTTTATTTTTGGAAAAAAAAATGAACTGGATTGTCATGGAGCTGAGTTTCTGTAATGTGGACATTTTGAGTTTGTAATTGAATTCGTGTACAAATTTTTTTTTTGGGGTTAAAAAAGAAGAACTAGGGTTTTCACGGGGGTGAATTGCTAAAATGTGGGTATATAGGGAATTTTGGTAGAGTAAAAGATGGGGTTTGGGTTTGACAGTGTTTTGGATTTTCTGTTGATTCAACATAGAGCGAGATTGGAAAAGTTCAATAGAGATTCAAATTCATTGCAGAGGGAATGAGAGAACTTGCAAGCCGTGTAGAGCCCTGATGCCAAATTAATTGTCATTCTTTCAAGTTTCCTAGTGTGTTGATGTGTGATTATCAATGTGCTTTATGTAATGAATAACCAACTGTTATGTAGTCCAACTCTTTGGGTTACATATTTAATGAGCATAGTAAACTGTTTGATTACACGTTCGATTAGCAGGTAATTTGTGACTGATTTCTGTTAATTGACACTATTTTAATTGTCATTTCCAGAGACCATTCATCTTGTGCACATAAGAAACAGAGCACTATAGGAGAATGGTAAGTAATGCTACATCCTTATAATTATACCATATACTAATTGTGTAAGCCTACATAGATGGATCATGGAGAGGCTAGTCAAATATAGCTGTAACTTCCATTACAAAAGGGTATCATGGTTTATCTTTTTATCCATTCTTCCTGAGTTGAATGACAAATCATCTGTAATAAGTTTTCTTTTGTCGCATTAAAATGAAAGAGTTATGCATGTGACAAGGGCTCATTTTATAAATAATTCTTGATGTACTTAGAAATCAATATTGTTGAGTCGTGAAGACTACATTGCTATTGCTTGTTGAAATGTTTGATTGTGCTATGCCAGTAAGAGTATATCAATAGTTGAGTTATTTGTACTATTGCTAATGTTGAGTAGTTGTGGATAATGCCATGAGTGTGGGGTGTTTTTAGCTTAGAGGTGGAAATAGTTTTAACATTGCTATGTTTGTACAACATCTATTTGATATAATGCCAGAGAAGAGCTACAGATGTCAACCATAACTGGAAATTAATGGAATCAACTTCTTTTATGTGTTGAGTTAGCTAATTCTAACCACAAACAGTAACTACCGCTCCAAGTATTAATTAAAATTTAGATATATAACCATCAACTATTACAGAACATATAAATTAAGAGAGGTGCTCTACATGCTACAAAACTTCAAATATATTTGATTTATTTTCAATAACTTAAACTTTCAAGTTAGAAGTTCTAACATAACATAGGAGTTCACATAAACTGTTTCGTGGTACTAATTTGGCTACTACACTAATACAATATAGTATATGGTGGTGATATTTTTTATGTTTTCATTATATTTATTTTGACTGCACACAACCTGCTCGATGAAATTTATGAGTTATAATTTCTTCTATTGTCTAATGAATGAATGAAATGAGTAAAATGGTATGGTAGGATGTGTTGATTATATCACTTGTAAGGTTCTATTGATTTCATTAATGTTGAAGATCTTGATAGCATGAATAGATCCTTGTTAGGAAAGCTTCTTGGATTGAAATTTTCTGGTCTACTTTACATGAGGTTGCTGAGGATTTGTTTGAGTTGAGTTGCTTTTAATGGTTATGGACAGATAAGCATGGAATTATTAATTTAATTGCACTTTCTTTCTTAGAGATTGATCATCTCATCCGGGGCTTGAACTTTTCTGTAGTTATACAAGGTGCTGCCAGAATGCATATGGTTGATCCATTTTTTCAGCGTGTACTTGTTAATGAGTGTCTGAGTAGAAAAATTTCGGTTATCTTTGATGAGACTTTTACTGGTTGTAGGCATTTGGGAGTTAAGGTGATTTCCCTTAATGACCACTCTTCTCATTTCTTGTTTACAAAAAATTGTATCTTATATATTAATTTATTTGATTAGTTGTTTATATTTCTTTTCACGGACTGCAGTGGAGCTAATCCATTGTGTACCAGATATAGCCTGCTTTGGGAAGCTGATGACTGGTGGAATTATATCGTTGGTTGCCACCTTGGCAACGAATGCTGTGTTTGATTCATTTATTGGAGACTCAAAGGTATTACAATTTTTTTAGGAAGATTTTCTTTCTGTGGGTTGTCTGACACGAAAATTGCTGTTGTATTTTAGATTTTGATTCTAATGGAACGGCTTGCTAATTATACTGACAACTAATTTATTGTTTTCCTTTGCTTTCACTGGCTGCATTCCATCATAGTTGTATATCATCTGATGAAAACTACTTGGTTAATCTCTAACTTCTTGATTTCTTTTATTAACCAATATAGACTATTAATTAGCTTGATTTCTGGTTGCTCTTATACAACAAATGTAAACTATCATGCCTGAAAATCGTACTGCATAACTTCCTGTGACAAAGATAGTGATTTTTTTTAGGGGTACCAAAAGATAGTGATGTTTCTTATATCACCATGTGATGTTTTAAGCCATGGACATGAGTCTCCTCACTTTTTTTTAGTAATGCAGTCCTTTATTTCTGCTTTAAGTGTTTTTGGTATACTAGAAATAAGATGCAAGTGCAACAAATTATGGTTTTTTTTAATCTTTAATTTGATATTATTTTGCTTCTTGATAAGGACTGAACAATATCTTCTCTTGAAAAGCTAGAGGAGGACATCAATGTGAATTGAGGCTAATCAGATTATTGTCGATGCAAAAACAATTTCTTAGTTGCTAACATATTTTTGGGAATAAAATGGAAACATGATTTTTTATTATTATTTTATTTAACTTTGAGTTGCATTACTTATAATTGTATAAGTTAGATAGAAGTCCATTTGCAAAATGTAATAGCAATTAATGGTATGCATAAGATGTTGTAACTACTTCATATACTTTCGGCTATTTTGATATCCTTTATAGTTACTTGGATAATTATACTGATTGATGATTTATTGTGATTTTTTATAAATTTTGATTTTGGATAATTATATGAATAGGAAAATAGATTTTTTTTTTTATAAAATGAAGGCATCTAGTTGTGGTAAATCCCAACTAGATGCCTAATTTTTTTAAATATTTTTTAAAATATTAAAGAGGGATCTAGAGATGAATTTTTTTCTCTAATTTAGAGATGAAAATAGAGACAGAAATTTTTCGTCTCTAATTAAAAATGAGACGAATCTTGGTAACTGAATAGCGACAAAATTTTACCCATTTAGAGACAGAATTTTTTTGTCTCTAATAGAGACAATTTTTTCGTCTCTAATTTAAAGACAGAATTAATTTTTTTATCTCTAACAATCAGAGATGTCACTTTTAGCGATGGATAAGTTTCTGTCTCTAATTTCATCTCTAAATATTTAGAGACAAAATTTGCACATTTAGAGATGAAATTTTTTCGTCTCTAAATATGAATTTTCTAATAATGAGTCTTTTCATCGTAAGTTCATACACCAAGGGAGACTTTTAACATTGCTAAAGAACATAAAATGAAGTTTGTAACAGCCTCAGAGAAGTGGATTTGGTCATTCTTTTTGTTGTTAGTTAGTTTGGTTAAATAGTCGTTTCTTGTAATCTTGGAACATTGTTTTCTTCTCATTTCTAGTAAATGCAAATCTATCTTTGGCGCAAAAGAAAAAAAACCATCCTATCTAAAATATAATTCTACTTTCTTCAAAAAAAAAACTTTATGAAGTACTAAACTTATATATAGAAGTAACTCAATATCTAGTTAATAGTACTCATAAACAATAATAATGATTGTTGTGTAGGAAAATGAAGAGTATTGAGTTCTGGGTAAATGGGAATGGGATTCTATTGTTTGGTTTGTACAATAATAGTAAGCCATACATGAAGCTTAGAAAAATGGCAAGTGGGTTTGATTGTTCTTTGGTTCTCACACTTGATTCCAAAATCAAAGAACAATGGGGCAGAGGATATGGAAGTTGCCGACGCAGATCTCATTAGTGCCCAATGAAAGCAAGCACAAAATACAAATGGAGCAGTAGTTTAAAGGCAAATTCCAACCAAGACACACTCTACTTGACCATCACCTTCAATCTTCATTCTCTTAATGTTAAAACTCCAACACATAAACCTAGAATTGGATCTTAAAGAAAAAGAATAAAAAAAACTTCAAATATCCAATTATTGTAAGTGAAAAAGGTGGAGCAGAAATAAATAAAAACTAACATAGGTGTTGGACCGTCCTGGTCCAATTATCATCGGACCTCTCATAAGCTCGACCAATTTTAGTAATTGACCAAGCCAGGGGGGTTGTGGACCATCCTGGTCTAATTATCATTGGACCTCTTATAAGCTCGACCAATTTCAGTAATTGACCAAGTTGGGGGGCTGTGGACTGTCTTGATCCAATCATCATTGGACCTCTCATAAGCTCGGCCAATTTCAGTAATTGACTAAGTCGGGGGGGGTGTGGACTGTCCTGGTGTAATTATCATCGGATCTTTCATAAGCTCAGCCAATTTCAGTAATTGACTAAGTTGGGGGGGCTGTGGACCGTCCTGACCCATTTATCATCGAATCGCACATGAGCTCGGACTAATTTGGGCTGACCTTGAGCCCAGAATAACCCGAGACGATTCAAGCCTTGCACAGCTTCATGACTCGACCCGACTGAACTCGACTGGTTGATGAATTACTTATCCAGTACTGTCATCAAAGGTCCTCGACCGTTGATGACCAACGTTTGTAAACGATTTCGCGTCACTCAAATCAAGCATAACGTAAAACGTATCGATTCGAACCTTAAATGACTTGAATGGTAAGAATCCAATGAGCCGCTCTTCCGATTCTATATAGGCTGGCCTAGCAATCTAGACTAGGCATGTTCCATTTTTCTGATCTCAACCATTTTTTAACCATACTTTGCGATCAACTTGTTGATCAGCCTAGTTTTCAACCTTGCTCTTTCCTCTTTGAGGATCTTCAATAAGTTCCCTTGTTCTCAATCTAGGTCCCGGTCAGCTTTCGAAACATCTGGCGCCCACCGTGGGGCTAAGTAAACCTTTCTACCCCACAATCAACTAACTTTCTGTGACACTTCACAATCAACCAATACTCCTTGCAACCATTTCAACCACTTTTTCGAGCGACCATGGCCACCAATGAAAATAATGTTCTTAAAAGAGTAAACTCAGGAAGTTCTCAGCTCAACCCTGTGGAAATGCTTATGTAAGCCATTAGGGATATATAAATAACCGACTTGATCGGATTGATCATATGACTAATGAGGACTAGCACAAAACAGAACCAGAAATAGAGGTAGAGAGAATAATCAAAGAAGACATTTTGGTTAGAGAATTTCATCCGCAGTCGAGCCAACCCAAAATGACTGATCACGAAGCCCATTGATAGACGAATTACCCCCTACCTGTCGCTGATCATCCATTTTTTGATTTTATAATGTCAATCCCTCTTCTGGATGTATTTCTACTTTCGATAATGGAATTGTACGATGGGACAACTGATCCATAAGAGCACTCACAGTGTTCAATTCCATGATGCTTCTGAATGGAGGGTCTAATCCGATCAAATGTAGAGCCTTCCCAACGACATTAAAGAAATCAACGCTACTTTGGTTTTCAAGCCTCGAAATAGGTTCAATTTATGATTTCTTTGAATTGTCAATTAAATTTCTTAACCATTTCTCTACAAGCAGGGTGCACCGGAAGACCTTAGCAAGCTTTATCCACCTAAGGTAGGGCTGGAATAAAACTCTTAAAGAATTCATGCGGAGGTTTGGTGAAGAAGTAGTTCAAATCAGGGATCTCAACCCCATTGTGTCCTTACATGCAATTATGGTGGTTTGCGTCCACGGCCATTCACGGATTCTTTGGCCAGAAAGTCGCCTTGGGATTTGGATGATTTGTGGAACAGGTCCACAGGGTATATAGATATGGAAGAAATAGCTCTTGCGAGAAAGTAGATGGAGCAATGATTTTCTGAGCCAATGGCAATGGGAAGCAGGAGCAATCCACAAAATCTCAATCCGACCGATTTCTCAAGATAGAAATCAGGGAGGGCAGGGATCAAACCCAAGAGGCAGATCGAGGCATATGGATGACCAATCTAATAAGTTCATTTGAAACTCCTAGCCAATGTTTGAAATGTTTCGAATTGGTTTTGATAAATATACCTTTTTGAACACCCCATGAGATCAAATTTTTAGGGAAGTTTACAATATTAGTTTGATTCAGATTCCAAGAAATACGGGAAAACAAAGGATTCTGGCTAATGTTGATAAGAGTAAGTGGTGCGAGTTTTATAAGATGTATGACTATTCTACTAAAGAGTGCATTACATTGAAAGATAAGATAACGCAACTTATCTGAAAAGGTCATCTCAGAAAGTACGTGTATTGAAGCCGAAGCCAGAGTAGATAAGCTAAAGAAGGTAATCAATCCTGACCAAAAAGATTGAGTCCAGGTGAGAAAGGCAAGGCCATTGCTGCTGTTTTCGATTCTCGGGATCACATGATTAGGGGAGTGATCGACTCTATAGCCGAAGGGTTTGCTGGAGGAGGAAGCTCAAATTCATCTCGGAAAAGACACCTTCGAGCTATTATGTCGGTAAGTCATCCTTCCTCATCCCAAACAACACAGCACGAGGAAGGCCTGGTTATTTCATTTTCTAATAAGGATTTTGGTGGCCTTGATGAGAACCTGGATGATTCGATGGTGATTTCCGTCATTGCTGAAAATTTCTAAATAAGAAGGGTTTTGGTCAACCAAGGAAGTTTAGCAGACATACTCTACCTGTCCACTCTCCACAGATTACAGATTCTAGAGGAAAAATTGAACCATTTTAACAGATGTTTGATCGGCTTTTTCGGAGAGCAGATAAATGTGAAATGATATATTGAACTCTGAACGACCTTTGGGACAGGTACACTTTTAAAAACGATTCCTATTAAGTATTTGGTTATTGATTCTCATACTCCATATAATGTTATTCTTGGAAGACCATCTCTTAATTCTCTTGGAGCTGTAGTCTCAACTCCACACTTAACAATGAAGTTTCCTATATCCAAAAGCGAGGTCGGCATGGTTCACGTAGATAAAAAAGAAGCAAGGATCTGCTACAATGAAAGCTTGAAGCTAAAGCCGAAGGAGTTAGCTGACCGAGTTGAAACTTCCAGTAAATAACCAATACATGTCAATATGACCGAGTTAGATCCAAGGAACGATGAGCAAGACCGGCCTCAACCGGTTGAAAAGTTACAGAATGTCTCCTTAGGCCTGAAACTTGGTCAGGTGACACACATCGGGGCCCATTTGCCTACTGATGTCAAGCGCGAGTTAAAGGAGTTGTTGGTGAAAAACTTGGATCTATTCGCATGGACTGTAACAGATTTGCCAGGAATTGATCTAAAGGTAATCACCCCCAAATTTTCTTTAAATAAAAAAATAAAGCATATTGCTCAGAAAAAGAGGAAGCTTAGAGCTAAAAGGCATAAGGCCGCAGTCGAAGAAATGAAGAAAATGCTGGAGGTGGGATTCATTAGGGAAGTAGAGTACATTACATAGCTGTCTACTGTTGTTATGGTTAAAAAGCCACCGGGAAAGTGGAGGATGTGTACGGACTTTACCAACCTTAATAAAGCCTACCCGAATGACTCTTATTCTCTTCCAAGCATAGATCGGTTAGTTGATGGCACTTCTGGATATCAATTTCTTATCTTTATGGATGCATGCTCAAGATAAACCAGATTCGAATGCATCCAGATGACGAAGAAAAGATTGCCTTCATTACTGAATTTGGAAACTACTGTTATCAAGTTATGGCTTTCGGTTTGAAGAATGTCGGGGCGACCTATCAACGATTGATGAGTAAAATCTTCGGAGACCAGATTAGGTGAAACATTGAGGTTTATGCCGATGATATGGTAGCAAAGACGCAAACCGATGGAGACCATTGTGCCTACCTTTTTGAAATTTTTGCCCAGTTAAGGAAATACAATATGAAACTAAATCCAAAGAAATACGTATTTGGGGTTCAGGTTGGAAAATTCCTCAAATTTTCCTTACCAACAGAGGAATTGATGCCAATCAAGATAAATGTAAGGCCATAATGGAGACTAGAAGCCCTGTATCGATCAAGGAAGTTCAGAGACTCATAGGAAGAATTGCAGCATTGTCAAGATTTTTATCAAAATTCGTTGATCGAGCTCTGCCGTTCTTCCAGTGCCTAAAGAAATCAAACAATTTCTAGTGGACCAAGGAGTGTGAAAAAGCTTTTGAGGACTTGAAGCATTTTTTGACCACGCCTTCGATCTTGACCAGGCTTGAACAAGGTGATATATTATTCCTTTATATATCTATTTCTGACAAAGCAGTAAGTTCCATTTTGGTTAAGGAAGATAAGAAGGACCAGCGTCTGGTTTACTTTGTCAATCGAGTATTACATGAACCAGAAACTCAGTATCAGAATATTGAAATGATGGCCCTTGCCCTTGTCGTGACGGCAAGACGACTTCAACAATATTTCCAAAGTCACCAGATAGTTGTCAAGACCGACCAGCCGATTAGACAGGTACTTAGAAAGCCAAAATTGGTCGGACACATGATTTCATGGTCAGTAGAACTGTCTAAATTCAATATCCAGTACCAACCCAGAGGGCCAATCAAGTCACATGTACTGTCTAATTTCTTAGACGAATTGTCTTCACATTCTTCACATGACACAAGTAATAACCTCTGGTATCTTTTCATTGATGGATCTTCAAACATAAAATGGAGCGGGGCTGGAGTCATTTTGGAAGGGCCGAACGAAATTCTGATCGAATAGTCTTTGAGATTCAATTTTAGGGCAAGTAATAATCAGGCTGAATATGAAGCATTCATTGCTGAACTTTCGTTAGCTGTTGAAATGGAAGCAACCCGAATGATCGCTAAATCGGATTCTCAGTTGGTGTCAGGACAGGTTAGGGGTGAATTTCATACTATAGATCCTCAATTAATTAAATATTTATTGAAGGTGCAAGATGCTGTTAAGAATTTTGCACAGTTTGAAATCTTACACATTCCAAGGGACTAGAACTCCCATGCTAATCTATTATCCAAGTTAGCCAGTACCAAAGGAGCAGGAAACAACTGATTGGTTATTCAGGAGGTAGTATAAAATTCGAGTATTGAGGTGAATGAGTCTTTTGTCATTAACAATGACCCGAGCTCTTGGATGATGCCGATCATCAAGTATTTGCAAGACGGGGAGCTCACGACCGATGTTAAAAAAGCGAAGAAGCTAAAGAAATTGGTCAGTTATTATACATTGATCAATGGAGAGTTGTTTAAGAGAGGATTTACTTTGCCCCTATTAAAATGCATAGGACAAGATCGGATAAGATCGGTGATGGAAGAAGTCCATGAAGGTGTTTGTGGCAGTCATATTGGAGGTCATTCTTTGGCAGGAAAGGTCTTGCAAGCTGGGCTGTACTAGCCAACAATGAAAATCGACTATTTAAAATATGTCCAAAAATGTGACAAGTGCTAGAAATTCGCAAGTTTGCATAAAGCTCCACCAGAAGAACTCCATAGCTTTGACACTCCATGGCCCTTTTGCATATGGGGAGTTGACTTGCTTAGACATTTTCCAGTTGCGAATGGGTAGTTAAAGTACATTGTTATTGCAATTGACTACTTTACAAAGTGGATTGAAGTTGAACCCCTCTCGAGCATAACATCAAAAAAGGTCAAAATGTTTGTATGAAAAAAATATCATTTGTTAGTTTGGTTTACCATTCATTATTATATCTGACAATGGAACGCAGTTTATTGACAAGAAGTTCCAAGAATTTTGTTTTAAGAATAGAATCAAATAGGTATTTACTTTGATCGAGCATCCGCAGACCAACGGTTTAGTCGAAGCAACAAACAATGTTATTTTGACTAGGCTCAAAAGAAGGTTAGACCGTGCTAAAAGTCTTTGGCCAGAAGAATTATCACATATTCTTTGGGCATATCATACCATGCCACAGACATCTACGCAAGAAACACCTTTCTGACTTACATTTGGAGCCGACGCTATGATCCCGATTGAGGTCGGAAAGTCGAGCTTTAGGAGAATGTCTTTTTCTGAAGAGTCCAACGATGAACTGAGGAAGACCTACCTCGATTTATTAGAAGAAGAAAAGGAGGTTGCTCATATTTGGGAGGAAGCAGTTAAAGCAAGGACAACAAGGAAATATAATCGGACGGTTAAGTCAAGGAAGTTTCAGGAAGGAGATTTTGTGTTGTGCAAAGTGGAAGATTCCAGGCGACTGCATGGTCAAGGAAAATTATTGGCCATTTGGGAAGGACCTTTCCGAATTTTGAAAGTTATTGGCGGAGGAGCTTATAAAATTAAAGATCTCATTGGAGAAACCCTTTCAAGAACTTGGAATTCAGCTTTCCTGCTAAAATATTTTAGCTAAGTTTTTATCAGCTTTCTTATGTTATTTCTTTTAGTAGTAACATACGAATTAAAATGTTGTACTCTTTTTCCTTATCAGAATTTTATCCCACTGGGTTTTTCCTGGAAGGTATTATTGAGGCTCATTTTAATCATGATTATGTTCACATGTAATCCCGATTACATGTTGCATGTTCACATATTACTCTTTATTTGAAGTCCTCATGCATGTTTCAATTAAGTTTAAAAAGTTATGCAGGATCAACTCTCGGCCAAAGCGTTGGCCGATGCAAGTACAAAGCTGATGAAAAAGATCGAGTCTCAGCCAAAGCGCCGACCGATGCCAACATAAAGCTGATGAAGAAGATCGGCTCTTAGCCAAAGCATCGACCAATGCCAGCATAAAGCTGATGGAGAAGACCAGCTTTCGACCAAACTGCCGATCGATGCCAGCACAAAAGCAAATAACCAGTTCTCGAAGCATCAACATAAAGTTGATTAAAATAAAGATTGGTCCCATGCTCTTAGTCGATTTTCGATTAGCAAAACTTAGTCGATTATTCAACTTTATTCCAAAATAAATGATTTGTCAGTCCAAAACTTAAATCGGTTTTTGACCTATGCATGATCATTAGCTTTGTTCGACTAATATTAAAAGATCGGTCTCAAGCTCTTAGTCAATTTCTGATTAGCACATCTTGAATCAGTTTATGTGTTATACATAGAAAACTTCTAGTTTGAGTTGGAATCACAAAATGAATATCAGAATAAAAAAAATTCATTGCAAAATAGTCAGTTTACGACTTATCTAAGTTGTCATTAAAAAGCTACTTAAAGCTATTACAAATAAGACAGTTGGCTAAAAGTCGTTACTAATCAGACTGTTACAAATTAAACATAAAATAAAATAACTTCGTACGAATTTTCTTCGGCCTCTTCCTCCTCCGGCGGATCAACAATATGGCTATCAACTATGATTTTGAAAGGACCGAGCTCTCCCAGTCAATCGTCAAAAATTCTGTCAGGATTAAGGAGTTTAGCTTGTTGAAAATCGAATTCAAAATCGACAATCCTTTGTTCAGCCGCCTCTTCTTTTAAACATACCAGTTTGGCCTGCAAGCTGGCCCTCGACTTTAAAGCTTCCCTCAGAACTCAGTCGGTATCTTCTTTTACTTTCTTGATCTTTTTCAGATCTTCTTCAATCTTTTTCTTTTCACCTTCTAACAAATCCAATGAAGCCTCGAGGCCATCAACTCAGCACGGTTTTTCTTTAAAAACTGCGATCTCCTTTTTAAGCTCGGAGACTTCAGCTTGATGCACTTTTTGGCTTTTCTCCAGTTCCGCCCTATAAAGTTTGTTGAACGATGATAACTTCCTCTTCGAGTCTTCTAACTCCTGCTCGACCGATTTGATCACATTGGTCGCTCGCAGTAATTGAACTTCGGTCCAATGACACAAACCTATTCCGCCGACCTTATCTTTTCTCTCTTTATCACCAGGAAGGGTGATTTGCGTCTTAACGAAATTGTCAAAGGGAAAGGAGGCTGCCCAAAGAGAAGGGTCATCTGCACTAGCATCGAAGCCGTTCAGTGCCTCAAATGCGCCTCAAATTTCTCGATTCTCAGTGGAAGAAACCTCACCCATGGCTTGATGCTTTAAGGCGGATGAAGTCTTCCTTGCAACTTCAGTTTCATCATCAGCCTCTTCTCGGCTCCTTTTCCAGACTGGTGTCTTCGACTGGGTCTCGGAAGAATTCGCAACTAGAATCGGGGTTTTCGTCGAGATAAGACCAGCAGTGTTCGGCTCAACATCTTCCCTGGGTGTTGCTAGGTCTTTCTTCTTTACAAATATCTGCAGTTGTCGAATGGAAATATGAGGCGCCATTGATCCTAAAAAGTTGAACATAAGGTTAATGTCGATTAAACTGAAGCCTGAAAGATAACAACATTAAATTTAAAACTTACTTATCAATTTGGTCATTTCATCCAGATAATCCTTGAATTTGATGAACAAGCTAATGTCCAGTAGAGGACAATCTTCCAAGAAGCCAATTATTTCTCCATCAGTCAAACGAAGACTTCGGTATTCAACACTTAATATGGATGTCGGCTCTTCTCTCCAGAAAAGTGGAAATATTTCTACTCTAAATCGGTCAGTGTAGAAAGGTAAATCCCCATGCCGAGTACTAACTCGGAAGAATTTGTTCTTAAATTTTTTATATGATATATCAATAGGGAAAAAAAGCTTTTTACGATGATGATTGTTTAGTGAAACCCAGCCACCTTTACTAACCCCTTTATATTGAAAGAAGAAGAAGAAGACATCTACGCTAGGAATTCTACTGAGGAAATTCAT
Organism: Ormosia semicastrata; assembly: GCA_029884595.1. Classification (NCBI taxonomy): domain Eukaryota; kingdom Viridiplantae; phylum Streptophyta; class Magnoliopsida; order Fabales; family Fabaceae; genus Ormosia; species Ormosia semicastrata. The sequence continues at coordinate 50,955,571 of JAQQTO010000057.1, read as the reverse complement.
TAAAATCTCAAACTCTCTCACGAGTGCCCATCTATTGAGATGGAGCCGGGTCGGAGCAACGTTTAGTCGGTCAATGACCAAACACTAAAAATCAATAAAAGGTAATTTCAAGTGTAGACGGTGGAAAAAAGTGTCACACATAGATACCCAGTTAATTTAATCGTTGGCACGGGGCGACATATACACCCGTTCATCATTTCGACATAGAAGGCAGACAAACTGAGCTTCATCGTCATCTCTGCTTAGAAATAATCGTTGTCAGAGCACTTCAATACTCTCGGTCATGTTATAAGCTGATGTATACTTGTTCACGGCCGAATGAACCTAATCATAGGTCCGTACTGGTTGCCCTTCAGCCGGCCGACCTCCGTGGTTAGATGTGTCACCCATTGTTTGATCAGACGTCCTAAGTCCTACACCATATTCTTAAATATTAAACCTATTCTCTAAATTTCCCAAATATGGGCTTGAAGTTTTATAGTCAAAAGTTTGGTGCTATTCTACCAGGATCCAAAATCTACGATGCTGGAAGGCAAGTATTCATACAATATCGCTATCCTAAATTATCCTGGTTGAATCCTAAATTGACTATGGTTTGAAAACTTCTAGCAACTCTCCTTCATTTCCAGAAATTGAAATAAATGACAAATAAAGAGAAGGGCATATGTTCAAAATGTTACCTGGAATATGTTGCAAAGTTGAAAAGGTGATGCATGTGGGTGAAATATTGGAATAAGAAGGAAAACTACACAGATGCGAGGGGAAAGACAAAAGTTGCAGCAACGCGAAGAAGGAAGGAGAAGGAGTAAATAGAAGTGTAGTTTAACGATAAGAGTTTTAAAAGGGGAAAGTTTTAAATAGAAATGAACCGCTCGATTCAACGATTAATAATCTAGGAAATGAAAAGTTTGAACCATGATTGTTACGTGCATCTAATGGTGAGATTTCAAGAGTTTTAGATCAACGACTTCGATAGAGTATGGTAATAGGGGTATTAATGACGAAATGATTGAAACGACACCTGGTTAATGAATGTGTGACATGTGGCAGCCAGCTTGCTGCTTTACACGCAGGAATGACTTCACAAATTACGAAGTGTCCAGTTAAGGAGAAAGGCTATAATAGTCATAAGCTCAGCCAATGACCGTCCTGTCTCAATTATCATCTAACCGATCATAAGCTCGGCCAATTTCAGTAATTGACCAAGCCGGGGGGCTGTGGACCGTCTTGGTCCAATTATCATCGGACCTCTCATAAGTTCAGCCAATTTCAGTAATTGACCAAGCCTGGGGGCTGTGGACCGTCCTGGTCCAATTATCACCTGACCTCTCATAAGCTTGGCCAATTTCAATAATTGACCAATTTGGGGGGCTGTGGACCGCCCTAGCCCATTTATCATCGGATCACACATGAGCTCGGACTAATGTGGGCCGACCTTGAGCTCAGATTGACCTAAGACGATTCAAGTCTTGCCCAGCTTCATGACCCGACCGGACTGAACCCGACCGGTCAATGAATTACTTATCCAGTACTGTCATCAACGATCCTTGGCTGTTGACGACCAACGTTCGTAAACGGCTTCACGTCACTCAAACCGAGCATAACGTAAAACGTATCGATTAGGGCCTTAAATGGCTTGAACGGTAAGAATCCGATGAGCCACTCTTCAAATTCTATATAGGTCGGCCTAGTAGTCTAGATTGGGCATGTTCCATTTTTCTTATCTCAACCATTTTTCAGCCATACTTTGCGATCGACTTGCTGATCAGCTTAATTTTCGACCTTGTTGTTTCCTCTTTTGAGGATCTTCAGTAAGTTCCCTTGTTCTCAATCTAGGTCCCGATCAACTTCCGGAACAAGTGTATATTAAAATCCTCCCTCCTGCTTCATATTGTTTATAATCACACACCGTTTTTAACTTTTGTCTTCCCCTTAACTTTTAATTTTGGTTTAAGTTCAAAAAAACCTTTCAACTATGCTCCATGTGCAACTTACCCCATCACTTTTAAAATGGCACAAAACGCCCTTTAAAATTTTCACATTGTGCTAATGACACAATGTTAAAGTTCCGTTTAATTGTTAACGGCTGATAAACGTGCCTGGCATTTTTGTTGTGTTACACTCATCTCTAGCTTTTTCTATTTCTCTCTCAGCAATCTGCGGGCACTTACTTGCTCATATTGTGGGCTTTTTAAAAAATGTATATATATTTTTTGTTCATGGAACTTTCATTCTATTGAAAACCAAACTGAGTTGCCAATGGGAGTCTCAGCACTAGGTAGAGGTGGATTATATAATCTCTTCACACCACGCCTGCCACCAGCTTCAACCATTGACGATGGTAACATCTACGGCAAAGACTCGAAGACAAGCTCATGACCTGTGCAAATTCTTGCAACTTGGCTCATTGCACGCCGTCTCCGCCTTTTTCACCTATCCCTCCTCAAATGAAAACTTTTTTCACTCATGTTCTGCTCTGATGGACAGTAGAGGAAGATCTCCTCAAATGAAACAACCCACATTCTTGGAAGAGGTTGAAATTAGGGGTGTTTACTGTTTACCGAAGATTAAATCGAAAATCGATATAAATGTGATATTTTTTGTTTGATTTTCTAAAAATCGATTGGACTGAATCCGTTTTTTATTTTAATTTTTAAAATTAATTCAATCTAATTTAAATTGATTGAGATTATATAATATATTTATTTGTTATTAAATTTATATTAACTATAATTTTTTATATATTTTTCTCATTTTATGTAATTAAATATTATTTTAAATATGTGTAACATACTATTTTATTTTTTATTTCCTTTATTTTTTAATAAATTAAATTACTTTTAACTTGTAACATTTTAAACTTAAATTTTTTTAATCAAAAATCAATAAAATTAATATCAATTTAGATTAAATCAATTTTTAAAATCTAATCAATTTAATTTAATTTAAAATAATATAAATAATATTATTTAAATTAATTTATTTTTTAACTCAAAATTAATCTAAATCCAACCACAGCCACCGCTCCTAGTTGAAATTGGAAGTTATGGTGTTTTGGGTTATTACGTGCAAGTAACAGCGTTAATAATTTAAACGGAACTTTAATATTGTGTTATTAGCATAAGGTGTAAAATTTAAGGTGTATTTTGCACCATTCTAAATCTAGGGAGATAAGTTGTACATCGAGTATAATTGAAGATTCTGCGCAGCATGTTCAGGCAGGTACGTGTGAAGAACTACAGTACACGTGTGGAATGGCATTTGAGGTGTAAGTGAGAAATTCTTAATTATATTGTGTGTCATTCATTGTTTTTACACTATCATCATTGAATATTTACGTTAATTATGTAAATAATATTTATATCTTATTATTCAAGCGTTCATAACTATTAGCATTAAAAGTGATAATTTAGACGTGGTCAATGCTCTCTCAAAGTCCCAGCCTCCCACCTATTTTGGCTTGACGATTGAATATTGCATTTACCTTTCACGTTTTTCAAATTTTTCTATGTTTCATATCTTAAAAGAGATGGGAACTGTGTTGCGCGTAAGTTAGCTCAGTTAGCTCTATGCAATCCAAATGCTGTTGGAATGTGGATAGAAGAGGCTCCTGCAGATTTATTGAACCTTTTGATTCCTGTAAAATAATATCTACATCTCTTGTTAGTAAAAAAATAAAAAAGAATAGATATTTTGGTATTCAAGTGGACTGAAAAAGATAGGTTCAAAATAAAATCAAGTCAAACCCACACGTGTGCTAACGAAAAGGATCAGACATGTGCATGTGAATTAAGTTAAACTCAAGCTCACAATCCTAACTTAATACTATAATGTATAAAAATGCTACTAATGCTAATTGAGCAATAACCACCCCTTAACTTGTTTACTATTTTAACCATCCCTTGTAAGTACTCTAAAAATAGGTTTAATTTTGTTGATTTTAGTTGCTAGCTTTTGTTAGAAATATTGGAGTAGGTACTAATATTTGAGCTGTTGTTTAGAATCAAAAATCACAAGAACAAAATACCAATGAATGAGATCATGAATAAGAACAAGGAAGGATTGAAACGTATATACCATGAATCGTGTTAGGCACTCTCTTTAAGAGTTTATCTTCGTCTTACACTAAGTAGGAACACGTCTTGTTCTAATACAAGAAGACGCAACAAAGAGTTTTAGATTAATCTCTATCGGTTCAAATAAATATTTTAGTCTTCACATGGACTGAAAAATATAGGCTTAAGGTAAAATTGAATCAAGCCCAAACGTGCACAAACAAGATAGGGTGAACACGCACGTGTGTAATAAGTCAAGCCCAAATCCACAATCATAACTTAATACCGTAAACTATCTATTTATTTATGACACTAATACTTATATAAATACTCCTTAAAAATTAAATTTATGTAATGTGAGACTTAAATCTTAAACATAATCACACAAAGATACTTTAAGTTTGAAACACTCTAAACACAACAAGTCTAACAGCTTTATCCTTTTTTCGCATATGTCGTGGGTTCTCTTTGCATGCAGTTTAGGTGTTTCATTTTCGTGCGGCTGATTCGTTTTTGAGAGAATAGCCTCTTTTTCTCCCTTGTGCACACACCAAAAGGAGAGAATCGCAGAGCTACTTTATGAAGATGCACTATTTAGTCCATCCACTTGGCCTTGCGAATATACAGGTATAGTGCTCACGACATCTTCTCAGTATTCAATTATTGATGCCACATGTGCAACTCAGTTATTTGCTGTATACTAGATGGTGCTATTGCATATTTCTTAGGAAAGAAAAATTGAGGTGTTTGCTTCACGGATCTAAACATTACAAAAAAAAAGGCAAGGGATAGAAAATCCATGATTTTAAATTGAGGATTTATAAAGCTAGCTAGGAATCTTCCAACATGGATACATCATACATGTTATATATATAAAATGGGGAGTGAAACCTCATTTTAGTTCTTGAAGATGTTAACACCAGTTATATTAATATACTCGAGGACATTATCATTTTAGTTTTTGAAACTATAACTTGTACGGTCAAATTAGTTTTTAATGACTAAAAAAAGAGTTGATGTGAGAGATTAATATGATTAAATTTTTCATATTTAATGATTAATATGTTAATTTTTTTAAGTTAAAAATTAATATGACCAATATTAACATAATTTTAGAGACTAAAATGAGAGTTAACTCATAAAATAAATGACCAACTTGAACACTCTGATTTGCAAATCCACGGCGACAGCCACAGCACAAGATTTTGTTAGATTACAAGCATGATTAAAGGGCGACGCTCATTTGAACACATAAGTAAAAACTGTGATTAAGGAAATATGCTGATTACTTTATAACTATTTGAGTTCGTATTTTAGATCAGTATATAAGAGAATTAATTAATTAGTTCCGTTAAATCTATCAATTCGATGTGAAGGTATTGTATGTCTTATGGATTGTTTGGAAAAAAAGAATCTTAATTAACATAAAAAGTGATCCAAAATTATTCTTACCATATAAAAAAATGTGGGAAGTGATTAAAGTTAAACTAGCAGAAGTCCCCTAACGAGGAAAGGCAAAGCATATTGTCCCCCTTTTGCTGTTCATGTACACTTTGTAGTATTAATTAATTTATTGGATAACATGCAGAGAAGAGAACCTTAAAAAATTTGATCTCGGGACACATGGCTGACAGCCTGACAACAAACAAATCACAACTTGAGTTTTACTATTATATATAATATAATTGGATTCCCAAATCTATTTCCAAGCACACTTGCCAATCTTCAAAACCTTTAAATCACAACTTGCCAATTTCAGATGCACCAGGAAAGGAGAGAGAAAAACAAAATAAGTTTCTTAAGAAAGAACAGACCAATGAACCTGTCTAACCTAATACATACATATATATATATAATAAACCTTATACATATATGCCAAAATATGGCTTAGACACATTTTGGAAGCATCATTTTAAGAAGGATTTTATTTAATCGCTACCTCCAATTCAAAATTACGTAAATAATTAAATGTAAAAAAAAATTGTTTAGACACATTTTGAGCTCATGTCTATCAAAATATATAAATTTCAACTTAAAAGTTAAAATAAGACATCATAATAGGTGCGTAGTTACTTTGAAATTTAAAAACTTTTTCTATCTTAATCATTAAAATAAAAAACTAAAAGCTATAATTAATACAAAAGTAAAACTCCTTTTTATTTCATCTAAAAATTATTTTAAAAAGTTATATAACTGATGAGAAAAAAGAATGCATACTCTGTGTAATTACGATGAATAATGTTACCTATATACATTTATATATATTGCCTTATATTTATATATTTTTTATCATCTTATTACAATTGATCTAATATCATATTTTACATATTCATATTCTAATTCTAATTATGTCATCTCATGTATACGTGAGGTCATGTGTACTAAATATTATTTAATTTTGATTGTCACAAATTCTACAAGTTTGAGTATGTGTTTTAATTTATTTATTTTATATTTAAAATAATTTATAGTCAAAAGTTTAGTGAGAGAGCGTTTGAAAATGTGATTTTTTCATAGTTTCTCTTTCTTCTTTTTTTTTGTCAGCCCCTTAATTTCTTCGTAAAGATACCCAGCTTAATGAATATTAGTTGTTAAAGGGTCTTCTGCGAAGCCCATAATGAGGTGTTTAGCGGGCTAGTTGTATTCATTGTAGCCCTCTCAGTCTTCGTGTGTGAAAGAAACCCAGTCTATTATGTTTTTGGTGGAAGCCCAGTCTACCTTTTTTATTGTGCTGTGTGAATGTCTCGCATGATCCACATCACTAGTCCAAAAGATTGTGATTTCTGGGCAATCCAATAATTTTCATCATTTGACCCAAAAATATCCCATCATTCTCTCTTTTGTAGATATGCCTACTATGCTAGGAACTTACGAAGAGAGGATGGGAAACAAGAAAACAAGCTACTTTTGGGAATTGGAAAATAAAAGGAGGAAACAGAAAGCTTTTTAAAGAAGAAGATGTTGCTTCCACTCCATGTTAGTTACTAATTTTATTATATTTCACATTAGGAGCAACGTTTGTGGGGCGCAACCATGGAAAACTAGCAAGTTAATTATACACTAGAAAGAAACATCAGAATATTACTATTAGATGGGATCCCAAAATGTGTCAAATAATGAGGTGTGAGGAGCTTGTGTTATCTTTATCTAAGATGCCACTATTCGAGCTTTCCTTTTCTGCAGTGGGTATGTCTTTAGTCACTGGCTCACTGCTGTACCCAATCCACGACCTCTGAGTTTCTCACTCATAAATTTCCACGTACGTCTCTACCAATTGGTTGGCAAAAGCTCATAAAAGAATTAGATATACCAAAATGATATACAGCTAGCTACCCAGTAGTACCCACCTAGCAGAAAATAAAGCAGGGAGGACACAAAGTCACAAACAAAGCTGTACAATGCAACTGCTATATATAACTCCTAGAGTAACTGGTAAGATTGTACCATGCATATAATCAAGCATACATGATCATTTTGATTTGAGTAGTTCTGTAGATCGGCCCGTTTGTTTGAGATTATTCCTAACGCCACCCGGGGTTTGAAAGAACGAAGTTCCTACTTCCTTTTGGTGAATGTGGATGGAAATGGTACAAAACTCATTTTGCGGTGAGTTGAATAAGAAACAAACAAAGGCTATGTTTATTTTAAAGTTTTCTAAATGCAAGCACGCGTTAATAGAAAGTGTTAGTTAGCTCACTTGGTAAAATCCTTTATAAGTAAATGCAATGATTTGAGATCAAATTCTGCCTCCATTCTTTCCTTTCCTGATCATTTTAATAAAATTTTTTGATAATTCTTGTAAATATTTAAAAAAATATTAAATGATCTTTAAGTTTTCAAAACATTAAAACATGAAAGACCTTGAAAGATTTATTAAGAGGATATAACATTACTTTGATTGATAACGCCTTCATGCATCATCAAGGGTTATTGCAGTAGGTACATTCATAAAATGACATACAATAAACCTCAAGGACAGACTTCAATCTTTATTGCCATGCTATATTATTAAAACATGGATATGGTCCCATTGTCATGATGTGCTATGAGAAATGCTTTTCTTTACATTTCAGGTATACTATTCCGAGTAATTGACACACACGAAAGAGAACCAGAATCAGTTAGACCTAAAAATGCCATTAATGTCAACCTTTACATAAAAGATTGTGTCTTTTTTGTACGCCTATCTTCTTGCCGTTGAAAAGAGGGCGCACCCACACCATGACCTTGATATTTGACTTGCTTGATTAGTTTCACTTCCATTTCAGTCATAAATGCATCCTACAATAGTCTTCTTGATGAGGGAGCAATGCATACTAATTCCCAGTTCCTAGCAAATTATGATGGTAGATGGTTCTTTTGGTAGGAAGCATAGTAGTTAATGACTCGCAACGACATGTTTTTTTCTATGGTCTAATGTCAATTTATTAGCAAAATAAGAAAACACACGCCCACTCAAATTTTAATCATTTTAAGAAAATAAAGACAGTGGGAAGATAAAAATTTAACCAGCAAAAAGCTAGTCTAATAAGCAGCAAGTCATTGAAAAATGCTAATTACACATTACATGCACCTCACATCTATTTAGATGATAGATGTGTGCAAAAAATGAGGTGGATTAAGTGGTAATCAAATGATGAAAACTATTTAGATATGAAACGATATGTGTGTATATAATATTGTTATAAGAAAAATATTAGTTACACGTATCTTACACTCTCACATCTTACATATACTTATACAACAGAATTAAAACGTAGATAAAAAATTATGTGAATTTAATTATAATCAAATAATGATAATTATACATATGTAAAGTGATGTATATATTAAGAACTAAGATCTTCTGCAGTTCTTTTTTAACTTGGAGTGATCTCAACCTTTAAAGATAATCTTTTATATGATAAAATATTGATGGAAAGTATCATATAATGAATGCCCACCGTTAGATTTCAGTTACATTTTAAACTCTAGAGGATCTATTTCCGTGTTGTGTTTAGCACTGTTACATTTTAATGCACTGCATATCATTAGCAAATGAACCTTACAACTTTGCACATGTAATTTACTGCATCTCTATTCAAATTATTATTCTTGGGCGGTGAGTCTGGTGGTGACTGGTGCGAGGTATCTATCAATTTTAATTTAGCAGTTGTGTGTACATTTGATGTCACTCACCCCACCATGGCACCATCTCTAGCTACCTGCACTGCACAACACTATCACTAGTCTGCTGTGACAAGTAGTGCTGGTGTTTTTTACCACTTTGGGTCGCAGACACAGTAACCATGGGCCCGAGGGTGATGAGTGCTTAGACAAATGATGAAGTGGGCTTAATTTGTCGGTGGTGAATCCAAGAGAGTTTGTTGCAAGTCGTCAGAGAGGGTATAGTATAGACCACAACTCATAGGTGTGCTCCCGCTGGAATGAATTAGGGGAACTGCTAAGTGCGAGTCATCCAATTTGCAATTCTGCACACAACTTTTCATGTGGTTGTTGCCTGCAATGAACCAGTTTTTCACATGACTAGACACAAAAACCTTAAAACAAATGCAACCATGTTAAGATTTATAGGGCCGTGAATCCTATTTAAGATTTTTGTATCTATCTCCCTATTTACATAATGATATTATGTGAAAAATTCACATTAGAAAATCTATTCTCACCATAAAAAATCTACCATAAATTTTACATGATATCCATCATTATAAATAAGTATCATAAACTCTACCCAAAACAAAAATAAGATGGAAAATGTTCTTTTAAAATGAGTTTATTTCTAAAGTAAAAACGTATCTTTCAATTTAATTTAAAGTATATCAAAATTTTAACCTATTAAATAATTAAAAATAAATATATTATTACTTAACTTAAAAACAAATTCACTTTAGTAAAACCTTTTTCAAATACAATGTTAAAGTCCTACACTGATTAAGTATATGGACAAAGTAAATTAAAAAAAAAAGAATATGAACAAATTTTCACTTATAATTAATAACTTAGACAAATCTCCCTCCATGAGTGAGGTGGAGTTAGGCTTATTTATTATAATGTGTTATCAGAACCTATCTCAGTTAGGTCATATGTAGATGTGAAGTCCTACAAACTTTATGCTTCAAATGTCTAGTCTTGGGCGTTGGGATGTGTGTTAAGGTCCCACATTAATTAAGTATACGAGTAAAGTATTACTTACAATAACTTCGACAACCCTTCTCTCATGAGTTAGTTTTGGAATGGAGTTATATTCGGTTATTTTTAGAGTGTCAAAATAGATTAAGTCTAATGAATAGGTCTGAATGACTTGATAAAATGTGTGGACAAGATAAAAAAATTATAAAAAATGAAATTTGGTTAGATTGGACTAGTTGGAAATATTTAAATTTTTAATTAATAATGATAATTTTTATGATATATTAATAGTTTTATCTTTAATTTTTTAATATAAATTAATATTTATATCACAAAAATAATTTTATTTGATATTTATTGATATTTGAAATATTAAAAAATATAATGATGAAACATAGAAATAAAAAAATTTAGTGTTAAAAATAAAAAAAAATTATTTTTTTAAAAAAATTGAGCTGACAGCCAATCTAACCCAATCCATAACTGACATGGGACCATGCTAAGATAACAAAATAGTAGCCGAAATAAATTTGATTTGACCTGGCCCAAATTTTTTCTTGACCTGAACGGAAGTACCGACCCGTTTTTACACCCTCTTGTTATTCTAATAAAAGATAGGAAGAAAAATGATAGAGGGATAGACTAATAAAATAAAATTTGAGATTTTGTCCCACGGAAAAAGAATCAGATACATATGCTTTTTCTAGGATGTAATATATCACCGTTTTGTACCAAGGAAGGGCAATTACCATTTCATCATTATTTTGGTTTTGGTTGACAAATCACGATAAAGGTAAAAACAAAAGAAGGAAATTACAATGTGGTTTCTCACCGCACCTGAGAATTGATTCTACAAGAGAGAAAATAAAACTATGCAGTATCAGATCAATGGAGCATCATATCAAGGGCCCCCTTCGGTGCAGCGACGTTTCACTTCCGTTTCTTCTTGGAAAATGCTAGGTTGATAAAATTATACATTTACTAATTTACAAATAAATATAAAATTATTAATTTTTTATACAAACTTTATATAAAAAAAGACATTAACGTGATTCTTATACAAATTAATAAATAATTCAAAATTGGAATACAGGAAATGCATGTCATTTTTTAAGAAAAAGAATTTTATAATGAGACTTAATTTTAACTCTCTTTTTTCTTGTTAATTAATTAATTATCCAACATAGTACGTAGACTCTTATTTTTGGGGGGTATCAAACGGGGCCAGAGCCCAACATCAATTACAGTACCACTGCATGAACAGAGCGGGGGCAAAACAATGAGCAAGGAGGAGGGGCCTAAAACCATGTTACTAAACTATGTTACTAAACTATTCCTGTCTTTGACAAAGAAATAATCACATGATACATTATCATTTTACATTAGATAATTATATAATTAGTGTGATACATAATTATTTTATATTAAAAATAATTATGTATAAATTATTTATTAATTTATTCTACGCAACTTAATTATTTTTACAATACAAGAATATCTCCTTTTGACAAGCATATGAGAAGCACCAGTAAATTCGGAGATCCCAGCAAGTTTCAAGTTAAAGTGAGGTTTAAACCCGATCCTAATAAAGTCATCTTCAAATTAACAATAATCCAATTGAATTTTTAGTTACAACCTATGATATTTGATATATATAGACTATAGATCCTAAGATGCCAAAGCTAAAATAAATTAGTGTCTGTTCCCCAAAAGAAGGTTACTATAACTACAAATGGTGTCGTGTTCTTATCATAAAAATGGGATCAAACAGTGACATGTGTAATCATAACAAGAAGACGGTTCAATACATCTGTCCTCAACCTCCACTGATGGTAAAGTTGCGAGTGTTGGAAAGAACCTCCAACGAAGGGAATTTCTCTCTTTTTCCATTTTCTTTTATATTATACTTGTTCCCTAGCAAATCTATCAATCACTTAATATATAACTCATCCCACTTGTGACAATTCAACGTCAAATAAAAGCAGTGAACCACCCCATATCATTACCTTTTTCTTTCACTCGGAGTCTTTGTCCTTATCATTCTGCCTTACTTTCAAATTTAGCATGCGTTAATTCTTATTTTACCACTTCGGTTTGTTCATATCCATGCATAGAATTCTATCTGCTACCAAATACCAAGTCGCACATGTCCTTATTAGAACGCATGACAACTGCCGGCCTATTCATCTACAAAATTATGAACCTCATTAAGTTTTCTTAATTAAATCTTGGTACTATACGTTTTATAATTAAATCTCGGTACTATATTACTGGGATGAAAATGGAGATGGATGACTATATTTTTTATATACACTATATATTAAACTTCATCTGTTCAGTTAATATTAATCTATAAGGAGGCACTTAATTTGCTTGTACAGGGATGGTGTTATGAGATCATGCATGTGACTTGGCATGAAATCTTGTATCTGTGAATATTCAATATTGGTTTATTTCCTTTAATTAATTAGTTGGCCACATTGAAAGCTTCTGATTGCTTTATTATAATTTAGTTTCATTCATGAATTGGTTCTTCTCTATACCACCTTCTGGATAAGCTCAAATGTGTCATCCATTCTCAACCCAGGAGAAATTATTAAATATTTTAAGAGTGTCATGTAAGATTGTGTTCACACTATTTATATTTAGACATTTCAATTATTATTAATGCTGAAATTTACTATTAATTTATATATTTTTTATTTTTTATTTAAAAAAATAAAAAATAATGTTAGGATAATAAATATACAAATTAATAATAAATCTTATCATTAATAAATATTAAAATATTAAAATTTAAATGATATGAGTATAATCTTATATTAAATTCCAACAACATATAATAATTTCTCCCAAAAGAGAGGAAGAATCTGGCAGACTTAATTAGCTAACGAAATTAATAAATCCTTTTATTTAACAAAGGTTTAATACGGTTCAGATCTGAAAGCAATCATCAATTTCAAGAACACAACTTTGCAAAAGTGAATCATGACCGACATTAAATGAAATTATAGGAATCTGGCGTGCGGAGTCCGTCCATCCATGATACCTCAAAGGCGCAAACTTGTTTGATCTGGTAACCCTTTCACCCACGACCTCACATAAATGACACGGTCTTATTTTACATTTTCGAACATTTATACGCAACTATTTATTTTGATATTTAAATAAGTTATCAAATATTTATTGATAATTATATATACTTACATGTTTATTATAAAATTATTATTCAATAAAATACTTAACAATTTATCTTAAATATTAAACTTATTTGGGTACCATATGACTTTCCTACTTTTTTTTCCATATGTTTGTTATTTTGTTTTTCTTATTTTAAGAATAGATTAGTTATCTTTCTTCTCGGAATTGAAAATTCAAAGAGTATATAGATAGATAACGGGAACATTTAACTTGCACTTGTGATTGATGGGTGCATGCTATGCACCAACTGTTAACATCTTTGACATGGCATAAAATTAAATTAAAGATTGATATTAATAACTTGTAACGTGAAATATATGTTACATTTTATTTATTATTAATAGTTGTATATATAAAAAAATTTAAAATTTTAACTAATAATATTTATATACGTATCCAAGTTTATACATAAAAACTTAGATTACTCTTTTTTATACTATAAATAATTGTACAAATAATTTTTTTTACAAATAATACAAATAATTAATTGTACATATAAATTTTTTTACATATTTTATATAATAATATTTACACACCAAACTTAAATAAGAATTTTGGATATAAAAATTAAAAAAAATCAAATAACTAATTATAATGAGTAAAACTTACAGCATGGTACACCCACCACGATAAATATATCCATAGATAGCAACAGCATAGATAAAGTGAAGTAAGCTTATGAGGAAATGTTTTATGTATATCGAGATATGTATATCATATTTATATTATATATTAATATGAAAGAGATGTCAAATCATTTTCAGTATATGATTTAATATTTTTATTAAATATAAAATAATTTTGTAATAAATTAAATAAAATTAAATGTATTTTAATTGTAAGAATAACGAGACTGCAAGTTTACATGAGGGGACGATCTGATTGTAGCGTTTGTGTATATAACTACGTACATATACAAGTCGATGGCACAATAACACAACATTATTAGTTAATAGGAATCAAATATTAGCAAAAGAAATTAGATGTGTTTATGATCCAATCTGATTTTGATCACTTATTGAGACTTTTTAATAATAGTGATCCCTCACTTTCTCTCTATTGCTTGTCTAACTTGTTTGATAGCCCTGATTTTGGCTAAATTGTTATCAGTTTGCGTTTGAATAGAGTTCCGCCACTTTGATAATTGAACTTCAAGGAGAAGACTTCACATCAGATGATGATGCCATGTCTTGTCCAATTCCCTAGTTTGTTTGGTCTGTATTTTTCTTCTTGATCCTTTCGTTTTCCTTGATACAGGACACTGAGTAGCCCTTTATTTTTTCAAATTTTCATTTTCTTGGAAGTTGGAACTAGGGGACTATTTTGTTTTCTTTCTATGGACTTCGGACTATACATGAATTCACCTAATATACGGAGAATAGTAAATACATATAATCTAAATTAAAGAGAGTCGTGACATAAAGATGAAGGACAATTTTCTTGGAAATCAATTGAAACTGCCTTTGTTAGCAGTGTCCTATACCAGTCTCGGTGAACTTAAAAAGGATTATTAGGCTGCTTCATTTTGAAGGCTCAATACTTCTGAATCCTGATGCCTATGTTTGTGTGCACAATTAGAATTTGCTTTAGAATTGGTCTTCGGAAGAAGCATTTGTGCAAAGCATGATACTTATACATACTTATATTTACATATATATTATATATATATATATATATATATATATATTATATATATATTATATATATATATATATGTATATACCAGTCTCGGTGAACTTAAAAATCAATTGAAACTGCCTTTGTTAGCATTATTAGGCTGCTTCATTTTGAAGGCTCAATACTTCTGAATCCTGATGCCTATGTTTGTGTGCACAATTAGAATTTGCTTTAGAATTGGTCTTCGGAAGAAGCATGGAAAAGACAAAGAGGCAAGTAACAAGTTATCATATATGTGCAAAGCGCATGATACTTATACATACTTATATTTACATATATATATATATATATATATATATATATATATATATATATATTCTTTGCAAGAAATTAAATAACACTCTTGAGTCTTGAGTTATGATTTTTTTTAATACATATAATGAAGTTTTCAATTTTTTGTTTTTTATTTTTATTTTTGCGAGAGAGATTTGGAAAGAAAAGCAACAATGAGAATGGGTCTTTGTGAGGAGTTTGGGATTCATATGTTCTCTAGACCCAAATGGGCTTTTAAGTTGCTTATGTCAGTTAGAACTGTTGTGTGCTGTTGGGCTTTGCTGCTGGTGCCTCTTATTTTATTCAATTTTTGGTATCCACGTTTCCCGCATTAAAAGACAATTACAAAGATGACTGTTAAACTGTTAATGCTCATGTAGCAAAAAACAAAAATTTGTTAAAGCTCCATGACAAAAAATAAAAATAAAAAAAACTACCAAGCACTTTCACCAAAAGAAAATTCTATTAATTCTCTTATCCGCCCTGTCTTCTACCACTCGCTTTGTTCGATTATTTTTCCTCATTTATTTTGGTTTATGCATAATGAAATCATATGGTACAATTCCTATACCAATACAACCAGTATTTTTTTTTTTTTTACATTTGATTGCTCATATAATTTTAAATTGAGAGTGATTTTAAAATAAAATCATCTTTAAAGCAAAAAAATATTAGATAAAAAAACCTAATCCCAGACTGAATCACACTTAAGAATTGTCTTCCTCAATATGATAGTTCCAACAAGATTATAATTTTAAATTATTACATTGGTAAATTTTTCCCTTAAATTCATATTTGATCTAGTCTAGAAACTTTCAAACTAACAATTATATCGGGGGGAAACCATCATTGAAATCAATATGTGCAAGTTATACTTTTTGAAAGGGATATGGAAGATATCCTATTTGTCGACAACTTTTTCACTTATTTTTCTTATAATTTTTTTTGTAATTTTTAACAATGTAAATACTTTTTAACACTTTTGGGGAGATTGCATAACCTACATATTTTCATGGTCAAACAAAAATTAATCTCATAAATAATTTAAATTGGTTAAACTTGTAGAAATGCCTCATAATCTAAAAAAAAAACATTTTAGCATTAGAAAAATGTAAATACATTCTACACCAAATAATAGTGTAGATACACTGAAGCAAAAGGCTTCACTGGAAAATTAAAAAGGGATTGGTTGCCAAGTTTTATCTAAAAAGTAATTCGAAAATTACAAGATAAATTCTACTAAAACAAAGTTTAGACTTTGCTTGGTTAAAAAACAAAAGAAAAAATAATATTTAATATTTTAATTTTTTGGAATATTTTCTCTTTCATCAGCCACACATTAAACATGAAAGAATTACCAATTACCATCCTTTATCAATTCCGTATGGGATCCTCAATTAAAAAATGAAAAATGCCTTAGCAAACAAATTAATTCTTCATTGAAATTATGTGAATTGCACTATTCGTACCCGTTAGTGGGAGCCTTTGAAATATAGGCAGCCAATTTGAGTCAGTTCCAAAATCATTTCATTGCCACAGAATGAAACAATTTTCTATTCAAACCATCTGCACCATACCCTGTAATTTGGTGCTCGGAACCTAAATGCAATAAAAACCATGTCCGTAAAACTGTAATGCCTTGCTAGTTAAAAAATGTTGCCTGCATGTACACGCATACATATATTATCCCTCAAATTGACCATTGAAAAACCATTCTCACCTGAGCTATGCTCTTCATGCAACTAATGAAAACAAAATTAAACCTCAAATCAAAACACAACTTTGTTCCTCCCTGCCTGACAAACAATCCTAGCCAAGCAAGCATCCTAACTCATAAGCACGCTAAACCAACAAACCTCCTCAAAATTCTGCAAGATTTTGACATCCAAACAGAGATAAACCTTACATTGACATTTTTAAAATTGGAAAGCCATCAGGACAAAAACATTTATAAAATGAAAGAATATATATATTATATTAATTCAATAGAATTTAAAAAAAAAAAGAGAAAGAATAAAAAGGCAAAACAAAAAAAAATGCCACTACCCATGTCGCCATGTACATTACCTGATGAAGGTAACTCTACTCAAATCAAACTTGCCCTTCGTCATGTAAATTCAAAAAAAGAAAAAAAAACAAAACAAAAATGTAACTTTATTTATATCTTGTCTTTTCATCAGAATTTTCTGTTTTTTTTCCTAATTTTTTGGTTGTGCCTTTTTGGAGGGCACTGCTATGGACAATGCATGGGGTAATTGTGGGGTACCCTAAGAGAGAAAGACCTCAACGGTTGAATTCTTGAGGGTAAGGCAAACGGGGCACGCTCTAAAATGCGCATCACATTCTGCACACATGCACAAGTGCCGACACGGCAACACCACCACGGAGGCCACGCGCTTCCCACAACCCCTACATTTCGCACGCGCCGCCGCCACTACCACTCGGTCCGGGTCAACATAAGCAGACTCGGCGTCCTCCGCCTGGCCACCCTCCACGGCGCAAGACCCGCCGGCACCGCCGTCATCGCCGCCGTGACACATGCCGGCACTGGCGGCCATCATGGTCTGCTGCAGTTGGGCTTGTAGGGACGCCGCCGCCGCCTCTTGCGCCCTGGCCTTGGCCTGCCACACCTGCGCCTCAGCGCAGAGCTGGGCGGCGCGTTCCTCTAACTCAGCGTTCCGGCGCGTGGCCTTCTCAACCTCGACCTCCTTCTCTCTCAACCGACGAGCCACCGCCTCCTCCGCCGCGCGCAGCAGCGCCGGATAATGCCTCTGCCTCTTCTCCTCCAATGCCCGCCGCAATTGCTCCCCCTGATAAAATATCCCCACAGAAAACCCATCATTCATTTTGCATTTTCACTTTAAAAAACTAAACTTTTTAATGAAAAAATAAAAAGGAAGAAAATATTGTACCTGGGCTTGAAGGAATTGATCAATTTCATCTTTTTGTTGTTTGATTTGGGAAGCAAAGCCTTCGGATAATAGAGATAAGAAAGATGAGCGGCACCCATGTTGTTGTTGTTGTTGTTGTTGAGGTTGATGTTGAAGTTGATGAAGTTGTAGTCTTTGTTGTTGTTGGTCACCGAAGGATAAGCGTAGGCCTGTGGAGACCACATTTTGGTGTTGATTATGGAGCTGAGAGAGGTCTATAAGCTGTGGAGGCTGGGATTGCATAGAGAATGATGGGTTGATAACATTATTAGGGGCTGTGTTGTGGGCTACCCCTGAGGGTACTGTAACTTCTCTTCCTCTCTTGCGAGAATTAGTACCTGAAAAATATGAAATGAGCAATCTTCAGATTGTTGCTTTATGTGTATAGAATAATATCTCTTAATTGTGCACCAAAATAATCAAAGACACACTTCATCAAACGTACTTCCATTGTTGTATAACATGTGGGATTGATCAAGGAGTCCTCCTGGTTGTGGTTGTAATGAGTAATCATGTCCTTCTTGCCCGTTTCTGCTAATAGAAATGGAAGAGAGAGATGGATTAGTGATTCAGAATTGAGGGTACATGATAACATGAACATGCATAACAAGTACAATATGTGATGAGGTGAAGAAAGAGAATGCAAATTAACTAACCTGTTTAGAAGGAGGACATTGGATGGGTATTGAGCTTGAACAGCCATGAACAAACTATGTGTCCACTTTGTTTCTTGCAGCACCTCCTGCTTTTCTTCCTATGTTTGCCTTTGTTGTTGTTGTTGTATAAGGGAGAGAGAATAGATAGATAGATAGATAGATAGATGGGGGAAGAGTTGTAGAGGTGGGGAAGAGATAGATGCGATTGAAGCGAATCAGTCCAAGAGAGAGACACCTTATTCTGCTCGCTCTTTCTTTCTCTTTTTTCCTTGCTTCTCTTCTTCTTCGCGTGGAGTCGGCTTTTCTTTAGAAGTGGTCTCTCGTGTTTGTTATTCTTCCTTACACCAATATGATTTAAATATATACTTTCCCAAAATAAAAATTTAAAAAAAAATGTACACCAAATTTTATTATTGTTTTTAGATAATTCTCGTTCACAGCTACTCATAATAATTAATTTGAAAAAAACAATAGTAATAATCATAGTAAATTAATTAATAATAATAGACAAGACTTAAGATTAAGAGAGAGAGGGTGTGCGTGGTTTTGTGTGTGAATGAACGAGGCGTTGGTAAATGGGTGATGTATTGTTGTTGTAGTTGTTGTTGGGGTGTGCAGGTCTGTGCCGCTACCGCTGCCGCTGGAATTGTTTGTACATGGCCCATGCGTCTCTCGCTAACTTTGCTTTCTTCACAACCTCTTTTCCCCCCCTTATTTACCTTACAATTTTCTAAACCCAATGAAAATTATTATTTTTGGCACATACTTACATACATATATCAAAAAATTTGAAAATTCAATTAATACCCTCCTTATTCGTGTTTTTGGATAATAGAGATGCCTCAGAAGTTACTCAGACATTGGGCCACTCCCACGTGGAATAATACCTCTATTTATAAGGATCAAATTTAATCACTTATAATAGCTTTTGTCATTGACCTTCATAAACCTGATAAGTTGCTTAAAGTTTTGCATGCACCCAAATTCTGTCACTCTTAATTATTTAAAGCTTGAAGCATTTGGTTTATATATCGTTTGTATAAACATTAATACGTTTTTTTTTCTTTTCATTTCCAACATGATAGCTTGAAGGGTATATATAAAGAAGATGTAAATATAATTTTGGTTTTCACTTAATACACTGTTTAATGAATAATATTGAGTTTTGATAAAGCGTTTAATTCAGCCTTGTTAGTAACACGTCATATTAGGATTAGTTTGTAACTAACCCCAATTTTAACTCAATTAGATAACAAGACTTTCTGTCCCCCATCCCCCAATATCATGCTTAGCATTTTCTAATTGTTAAATCTTAAAAGTAACGTTAATGGTAAAGTTAAGTTTAATTTTTACTGGATCTTGAATGTTCAAACTCTTAACAGCTGTGTTCCCTCATAATTCTTATCTTAGAAAATGATGAATAGATTAAAGTATCCCCGATCTAAATGCATGATTGGAAGAGCTATGTTGAGTTCTCTTTCTTTGCTAATTTCCTTCTTCTTGGTAAAGGATTTGCTAATTAAAAGGATTTCACACAGGACTATTTCAAATGACCTATAACTAACGTAGCAAAATTTAACCCCACAGTGGCGAACAGCAGTGAGAGAAGAAACTTTCAAACATGACATGATTTAGTTATAACAAAATTGACTAGTTTAGTTTAAGCCAATAAAAACTGACATTTTCTCTGTTTACAATTTTGTTTTTTATTTGGTAATATATTCTATCTTAACTAAATCTCGATAATGCCTTCACGAGAAGAAAGATTTCCTATTTATTATTATCTTTTGTAAAATCATGATAAGGCAAGTCAAAAAAAAAAAATGGTTATAATAGCTGGAGTAACCTAATGGATGTAATTTTACACTGTTATCCAAAATTTAATTTTCTTTCATTTGAACTTTGAAGGGACGGTTTGGGGGTAGGGGGGCTTTATATTTATACTAACCTAAGTAATTTTAAATTTAGAATATTAAGATAAATGATTTTAAAACATCAAAAACTAAGTAAACGAACATTAAAAAGCAAAAACCAATTTAACTTGAAGAAAATCGCAGTTTTTTCATGCTCTCAAAATAAAATCACGCTATGGGACATGCGTGAATAGTAGGAGAGTGTAATTTATGCAAATGTTCTTTATATTAATTTCTATTCTCCTATTCATATCCTTTCTATCAAATCCCACTAAGAAACTATTCAGGAGTTATACTAAGTTGTTCTTCTGCCGGCTACAAAATAAGTCTTAAACCTTATAAAAATTAAAATAAAATCACGCTAGTAAAATAAACATACCAGTTCTAATTTTTTTTTTTTAAAACCACACAAACCAAACAAAATTGTTAAATATGATATGAAAATACACCTGACATCACTCAAATATTATTATTATTATTATTATTTTATTAATTTTTTTTATCCGTTCACTCAAATGTTATTACTCCAAACATGCACCTTGTGAAAACATAAATCCAATGAACACCAAAGGCTAGATCTTCAATAAGTAGGTCAGTCAGACCCCCAAAAAAAAAAGACATGGGTAGGTTGAGATCAAGATTTCAAGTAATAACTTTGATGAATAATTGATGTAAGCTATATAACTGAAGTTTATATATATATATACATATATAAAGAAGAAAGTTCAGAATTGATGGTGATTTGATTCCATGATTGATGGTTAAAAATTAGGAATGATTAACATTATTTATTTATTTTCTTAATTTCTTTCATTTTAGTTTGAATGATATGGACTATTTGATTTGGCATCTAACCGCGGTGCCGTGAAAAATTAGTTGTAGTATAATTTAAGGTTAGTGAGTGAATCCCACAAAGAAGAAAAAGATTGAAGCCGGTATTGGGTGATCTTCCCCATAAACCAAGAAGGATTTCTAACTTTAATTAATGGAGGAGAGGGACAAAGCAAGAGAGAAGGCACTAAAAAAGGAGAAAGGGAAAGCAAAGACAGGAAATGTGAAAGAGAGTGCTTGGAATGGCATCACGCAATTTGTCTTTGGTTAGGTCCCAACAATAAGAGGGTCGGCTAGCTGATCCCCTTCCTCTCCCATCTTCCCATTACTATATTAGCTTTTTAATTAGTCTTTTTATGCTAATTTTACAACCCTGCACGGCAAATATGACTCTCTATCTCTCTCTTAGACATAGTTTTCTTAACCCTCTTAATCAGGACAGCCCCACTTTTCTCCATCTGCGCATTGTTTTGTTTGTTTATAGTTTCAGTACATATAATGTTGGTGCTTATACAGTTAATAGGGCAACAACCTGTCTGGCTTGCCCTTGTTTCCTTCATAAATCCTAATGCATGAACACACTACTCTCTCATCTCTCCTTTTCCTTTCTTTACTTTATCTTTTGGTCCACCAACGGAACAGAGCAACCCATTCATTGCTTAAGCTTAGCTAGCTCCATAATAATGCCTCCTTCTCCTCATTACTTATAAATAGCCTAAAAGGAAAATAAAAATGAAAAAAATTATATATACAAGAAGATAATTAATGAGTTTTTTTTTTAAAAAAGGCTAGATTCTATATTAGATGTATAGGTTTGACAATTATTACCCCCGGAATTATGGAAACTGTTGTCCTAGAAACAAGATTGGACCAATACCCTCGTTGGTTGACCTCATACACAAATAATCTTGTGTTCACAACACAACAGAAATGAACAAATTACTATAGGTTAGGTAAAGTGAAAGGCGATGTGATATGCATAATCCAAGGTTGCATCTAGAAAAAAAGCTCATAGTAAAATGTGGCGTTGGCTTGAGAATGAAAGGAACTCATTAACATTTCAAATGGGTTAAATCAAACCATTGAGTTCTAGATTGTTGATTAATAGTGTCCAGGAATAGCATGTGAAATGTTTAATTATATGTATGTATATGTAAATATTAATGATGGAGTCAATGCATGAAGGGCCAGGTCAAACGGGTTGTTTCTTACGGTAAAATTTAAAGGTACGCTGAGACGGATGAGTTATCATTATGCTAGCTAGACTTGTCCACTGAAAGATCTTTTTTTGGTTTTGGTCTCTTGATGCTGGTGAACTTGTTCTTGGGGCTTGGGTTAAGAAAGAAGTCATATATTGCTCGTAAGTTAATTTGCTAAGTTTTTTAGATTCGAAGGATTGGAAAAGCAATACATTAATATCCCTAATTTTCTTTCCCTGCATTGCTGTCTGCCCATTCCGAGCCAAATGTTTCGTAACTTCTACTTCTTTATTATTTAAACTTTGATTATTAACAATTAAAAGAATAATTTTGGTCACATCATAATATCGTATGCTCTACAAAAGTCTGAACGTTCTGGATTGAGCTGCAATCTTTGAAAAAAAAACCGGTGGAAACTATAATGATAATAAATTTTATGTAAAAAAATAAAATTAATAAAAATTGAGGAAACTCCAAGATGAAGTAAATTATTATCTTATATTACGTGTGTTATTAATTAAAAAAAATGATATTGTGAAGAAAAGTACTAATATGAGTCACCATCTTCAAGAAATGTCATGAAGCGTAGCGCATTTCCCTGGGTGAAGACAACAACTTTCCTTAACATGGTTCTTTAGTCGTCATCCAGCCATTAACCCCAATTTCTTTGACCCACACATTTCCAACCCAAATTAAACTCCTTTCATTTTCTAGGGTTTTCCATCACTTTGTCTTTCTTATAATTTCTTTGCATCACAATTTATTGTATTTTATTTTTTTTCTGGGGTTCCTTTTGGTTACATCACCAACTTGTTTCACCACCCCCACCACTTCTTTACAGTCGAATCCACTACTTGTTTGGCTATGCCATTCTCTTTAACATTTTTTATTTTTTTAAAATATTTGTCTCTTGTCTTTCCCTTCCAAGACCAACTAGGTCCTCACTCCATTATCACAAGCCAATTGCTGTAAGCATCAAATCTTCAACGATTTATGCCATGCCATTTTTCTTATCTACAATCTTATATGTGTTTCTCGTCATGATACAACTAATAACCTATATATGTATTTGCACTTAAACACGTGATTATATTGATTTGTTGACACCAAAGGATATCTTATCACAATTATTAAGAATATATATAGTGCTAATCTCGTGTTTTTTTAAAGATTGGTGTACATTTGTTTGTGCCCTACATGTATAGGTGAAGACCTGAAGTGAACTATCACCTAAACAAAACCAATCAACAATCACGTTCTACAAATATGATAGGCTCCCTAGTTGCCTCTTGTGGAGATGAACGCATTCTCCATCATGCGCGTCTTGCCTTTCAGTTTTATTTTTTATTTTTATTTTTTAATAATTTCAGTAAAGCGTGAGAATGTATAGTGGAATGGTGGTATGGCTAGTGAAAGGTAAGATATAATGTCTACTAAAGCAAATCTAATCTAATTTCTATATATTCTTAAAATCCATGTTCAAATTTGTATTTGACTTGGTTAACAAAAAACTGTCTATGGCATGCAAAAATGTGAAAGTCTCTGGTTAGTGATTAGGAAGAATATATATATATATATATATTCCTGGAAGAGCAAAGAACCAACGTATTTATACAATGAATATTAAAGTGTTTGTGTGTGTATATAATTCTAATTAATTATTAAGTTTTATGGGTTGTTGTGAGGTAATACACCTACCGCATGATGTAAGACCGTAAGAAATAAAGTAAAACCTGATGGGCTAGCTGTTATAACTTTTTTTTTTGGTAATGCATGTAGTCTTGTCGTGCGATAATCAATCCCACTAAACGATTCCGTGAAAAAAGAAATTATGGAATGCTTTTTAAGTAACATAACCTATACTAGCTTCTGATCAAATAGAAATTTAACATTCCACGATGATGGAATCAAACTAATGAGGACTCATCACTGATCCACCTCGAAAAGGCCTACAACACACACACACACACACACACACACACACACACATATATATATATATATATATATATATATATATATATATATATATGTTGACAAAATCAAAATGGCCTTAAAATTGGTAGTGAATTATTTATGGAATTGTCAGTGTTGGTAGGGATGGGGAAGGTGGGTGTGGTGCTATAATTTATGAGCCAGTGTGTTAGTACCTTGGCTTCCGTTTTTCTGATGATCATGATAATGGCAGTCACAAGAAGAAGCAGCAGTATAGACAGAGTGCAGAGAGAGAGAGAGAAGGCAAATAAAAAGGGACTTGTGAGAGGTAATGAGGAAACAACATCAAAGGTGTGGGGGGGGGGGGGGGGGGGGGGGGTCTGTCTCTATTTCTCTCTCTTAATTTGTATTTGCTTCAAAAGAATCAAAGGCTATCTGCCTCTGCAACCCAACCCCTACTTACTACACATTCATTAGTGGGTACAATTTAGTTAGACTCTTCTTCCTCTTCATATCCATCTCATTATCATCCACATAGGCCCCATGCATGCACCCATTCTTGAGATTGTGCTGTGTGTATGATCAATTTTGTCTTTTTAAGTTTGAATTCTAATTTGAGTTAGTTGAGAAATTTACTTATAATTCTTTGTTTGAATATCTGAGCCTTAACTCCTTTCAGATGCTTGCAGAATGTTTGCGTTGCGTGACCTTGTCCACATATAAGTTTGAATTCAATGTCTATATGTCACCAATCTTAATGATATATATGTATCCAAAAAAGAATTATTGTTCCATTTTATATTAAAAATAGTTTTGTGAATAAAAAAAGAAACTATAAAATCGGAGCAAAATTCTTTTGGTGATCCTTATACTAGGCTAATACAAAAGATAAAAAAAAAATTGTACTGTTCTTTTTGCTATCAAGTATCAACATAAAAGTGAATGTAAATTAACAAAAGATTTGTGCAAAAATATAGACGATATTATGCTACAATAAAAAATAATTTTTTCAAGCTAAATAATTTTACTGGCCTATTTAGTTATTTTATTGAACTTGAAGCCTGACAAAATCTAAAAAATAATGAGACTTTTTTTTATAAGCAAAAATAATGAGACTTAGTATTCTCTTGTTCACAAATTTTAAAAATAATAATTTGGTTTCACTATCCAATTTGGGAATTTAGATTGTGAAACTTGGCCCTAAAAATTTAACTTGTCTTTCAATCAGATTGAAGGGAATTTAGATTCGGGTCCAAGAAAATTAAATGAATAGAAATCTTTGGAAACGCCAAGTGGACCACAGCAGAATAGTTGACCCCATTACAGGTGAGCTCTTGCATTAGAATTTAATTAAAAAATCCAAAATTATGGATCCCTTTCAATCTGTTTCTCAGATGATAAAGAAACCACTGCAAGCTCCCAAAATCCAAAACCAGAACGAGTATGGAGCAAAAACAAGTTGGGTTAAGAACGAAATTTTTTGAATGCCCAAAGCCAGTGGACAGTGGTCCCCTAATCGAACGGATGGTAGCACAGGTACCATATTCATAGTACTGTGCCTATCACATCATGCATGTTTGAGTTTCATAAGGTGAATTTTTTGTAGGCTCAGTGGCACAAAAAATTTCCTCATATGCATCCGAATAGGATCTTACCAATAGAAGCCACCCCTTGCTTTTGCCCCTCTTATCGACCCAAGACACAGAAACAGTACCCTAATTAAGGGTTAAGGGTGCACTTTGGGACCATCTTTAAGAATTATGAATTTTAACTAGCTGTACCATTATTCACCATGACTTATTAATTTTATATTATGTAAGAAACAACTATAAAACAGTTAGTTTAATCTATTTTCATCCTTGAATTGATCTGACATAGCCAGTTCTCTTTATTATTTATTGACAAAAAAAAACAGTGAGATAAAATTTATTTAGTTGTTAAAAAAATTATATATAAAATATTAAAACTCCATTTGTCGTTAAGGATATTTATGAAAAGTTGATAGAGCCGAATTAATTTATAGTTAGAAAAGCAAGAAAATGTCACAACCACTAAAATTGTTTCCGATGCCTATTAACATTGGTAAAAATTGTTTGTTTTGCAAAACTCATATTAGGATGGCACGGCGTTAGGGGCAGATTTTGGCTTTTAACGCGATTCTGTGACATCTAACATCTAACACAAACATGTACTTATTAGTAAATTAGAGGTATGACTAATCAAATTGGCTATATTTTCTCTTGAAGACTCTTACATTATTTGTGCTTGTATCGTGTAGAAAGTTTTTTTTTTTTGACCAGACAAGCGTTTAGAAAGTTACTTAGAATGTCATTCTTAACTTTATTAGTTAATACTTATGTTTAAATGAAAAATCCTAAATCTTAAGAAAACATTTTTACAAAATCCTTTACAAACAAATAGGAGCCGTTGATTAAACGTTGATGAATGCATGTGGTATATTATTCCCTTGCAAACTGCATTTGCTGTACGTGCTTTTAGGATGGTCACGTAATTCGTACAGGATTCGTAAAATTTCTTTTAGTATCATATAACACTTATTTGTTTACATTTCCGTTAAGTGTTCTTTCCTTTCATACAATTTGACCCAAATTGTATATTTTTAGTGTTTTTCTCCAACTTTGATCTGAATATGATTTGTTTACTTGACGCCACTACTTTTACTCTTAAAATTTGTAGCCAGGAAATTAAAGTCAGGGCATACAGGTAAATATTTCTCAAGAGTGAGAGATATTGAATGAGAAGAAATTATTTAAAAAAATAATCTGAACGATTTGAAAATTGATTTCCTGCCAGACAATTCGAATCAAGAAAAGTGGTGTGATAAGGTTGACATTCTATTTGAGCAAGATTGAAATTCATTATTATAGGTAGTAGAGCGTAAGCTCATATTAATAGTTTAATGCATAAACTATATAGTCAAGAATGAAATAATAGGGAGGAGATATGATTATATATAGAATAATGCTAAGTCGATCATTATCATTATGTAAGTGTATAGTCACAAATTAGTAAATTTAATTAAGTTGCACTAAACAGACCTATGGTTTTTGTTAAAATAATTGTTGGCGTTTTCAAACTGCATTTTATATTCACCGTCCATAAGCACCAAACCACCAAGGCCTTTTGTTTGTAATAACATAATGGGCATATATAAACATAAATAGATAAGCATATAGCAAGGGATGGATGAGCTAGATTTGCAATCTTAATTTCGTTTTCTCAACTTTTAAAATGTTTCTTGGTGAACGAACAAATTATGTGTGATATATAGTAAGCAAGAATATAATTCAAGAACAAACACGAAGAAAGCGACTTGTAATGCTACAAAGAAAGGATTATTAGCAACCACGACTATGATGCAAAGCCAACCATTTATATTATCAATAGACAATAGAGAGATCCAAGTTGTGATGGCTTGGTTGTAGCTAGCTAGCAAGCAGACTAAGTTAAGCTACCTTTTCATTCTAACCGATAGTGAGATCACGAGGCACGACCCATGACCGTTTTTCTTTGAATTATATAGCTTTGTCCTCACTTAGAAGCAAAAAAAATGACTCTAATTAGTCACAAATTAATAGTTAGATTCTCTCTCTTTCTCTCTCTCAAAGGTTTCTCTATCGTGATCATGGGCTCATGGGGACCAGTAGAGAAGTGAGGTGGTGGTAGGGGAAGACTGATGAAGAGGGAATCAATCAAAATGCATGCCATGCCATGCCATGGGTTGGCATACTTTGGAATGACTGTGGTGTTAATTGGCATTATATTTACTTTGGATGCAAACAAGGGAAGTTGCTATTGCCTTTCAAAGCTGAGGTGCCAATCGAATATATGTAATTATTTCTACTAGTCATCCCCACTTTTAGCTACCTTCTTTGCTTCTTGGTTATGGAGAAAAGGGTGGGAAGGAAGGGGAGAAAGAGAACTGTCCCTTCCAAATTAACTTATGAAACTTTATTCTTTTTGTTTCTTGAAGAGAAGGAAAAGAAGGAAAATAACTACAAAACAAATCAGTCCCAAACATTTGGATTATTACTTTAGATGTATAAATTTTAATGGTGATTTTTATTTTAGGTGCTTGACAATTTTGATGACAAACAATTTGAGATTTAAATTGATGCCTTGAATTATGTGTTCTTTTTTTTTTGTCTCCCTCTATGTTTAGATTGGTGGTAAGTGATGGAATGGAGTAAGTTTAGTACCATTGTTTGGTTTTTAAAAATTAGGATGAAATAGAATAATATGGGTGACATCCATTCCATCCATTTTCATCCTAAATCTCACTTTTTCTTTTCCTCTCCCCCAAATTAGGGAGGGGGATGAGATGAAATTGATGGCATATAAACAAAACACTTATAATTCTTACTATTTCATTTTATTCTACTAGAAATTCTAAATAATGGAATAAAATCTTTCTATCATTCCATCATTAAATATTCAAACAATAGAATTGAAATTTTATGTCATTTCATCTCATTATATTCTACTCCATTTCATCTCATTCCATTATATTCAATTTACTACATGTTATTCAAACATAGGTATCCTCCACTGGATAAGTGAGAGACTAATTTTTATGAGTACGGTCAGATGTCTAAACAGATACTCCTCCTAATGATATTATTTTCATACATATAAATTCTGAGATCAAACTCAAAATTACATACTTAAAAGACTCAAGTCGCTTCCAGTCAGATCAACAGGTCCTGAATTATGTGTTCTGAGTAGAGACTTCTCTTTTTATTTTATTTTTTTATTTTTTTCTCCCCATGCAAATCATCTGCTGTAATTCTCAAATTTATCTTTTTAATTACATTTCTTTAAATGGGAAATTATGCTGGGTATAATAAAGAAAATAATTTGGAAATAGTGACATTTTTTCTTGGTGAGAAAACAGAAATATTTAGGGCATGCTTGGCGGTTTTGCTTTTCTCATATCCATATTGTATTTAGATGCTTTATGCAAAAGGTTAATTTTATTTTTTTTTTGAATTTCTGTATGTATATTTTGTCTATAAATATATAATTTTTCTAGTGAACATACAGTGATTTTTTATTTCAAATAAATTTATCAGAAATATGAAAGTTAATATAATAGGTATATATTTTGTGCTATAAAATATATATAAAAAATTGCAGTCATAAAAACATTACTTGTTTTCCTTGTGTTATATATGAAAATTCAATTAATGAGAATCTAACTTCTTGAACGTATCCTTTCAAAATTATATAACTCTGTATGAATGGAGAGCTAATATATTCAATAACTTGATAAAAACATGTCTCTCTCTAGCATAATTTGGTGTGCTAAATACGGTTCCGATGGGTTCCAATAAAACAAAAGCTATAAACACATCTTCCTCATGCCGGGAAAACAAGTGGACCATTGTTAAAAGAGAGCAGAAACAAGTGGAGCTCAAAATTTGAAAGGTGAAGTGGACCCATCTTACCAATCAAACAAATCTAAAATTATACTTTGTGTTTAATGAAATCAATTCAATCCACAACTATTATTAAATTAACGTGGATCCAAGATTCAACACCAATTTTGATTAAGTAACCTGGAATTTTTTTTTTCTTTCCAACAATAGAGATGCACGGTTGGGCTTTGCTAGAGAGCCCGTGTTGCCTGACACGGAAGTATCAAGATTAATGCAAAAACAAAAGTGGGTCTCGCAAAAATGAGAGTGGGTCCTACTATGGGGCTCACTCATTGTTCCTGCTCTGGTACATCCAAGATGGTTTTTTCCCAGCTTTTTCCACGATGAATATTTGTGTTAATAAATTCATCTCGTTGATTAAATTAATAAATACAATTTACGACAGAAAATTGATTCTTTTGTTAAACGAAACTGCATTTCAACCACGGAAATATCTTATAGAGTGGGAAAGATAGTTGTATGTGGGGGATACATGTCCATGTAGAAGAATATATTATATGAAGCTAGCAAAGTCGCTTTCACCCAGATGAATTTTTTCTTTTCTCTTTCTTTATTATCTCTATAGAGGCTCCGGATTTAGATTCTTACTTCCCTCAAGCACGAGTCTGCCATTGAACATTTCATTAGCTCATAAAATGCTCATCAAGAATTTGCCTATATAAAGATAAGAATTAGAGTCGTGTGAATATATCGATTTTCCTATATTTTCTCTCTCTTTATTTCCACCACTCTTCTTTTCCTTTTCTCTTAAGCATTACATTACTACTACAACTTATCTCTCTCTAGGAAAACGAGACCCATTAAAAACGTTCACGCGTCAGACACACATGCAAATAACAACGAACAAAAGAAAGAGGGCCTCCCTCTCTTTTCTGTCCCTCTTATGAATGATTCTTACAGCTTTTCTTGTTAGAATCAAACCCAACTCTCCAACAAATAATAAATCGCTCAAACATTGGTACCTCCAACACATAACATGAAAACCTTGGTGTCCTTTTCTTTTTAAAATATAAAATATAAACAACTTCAAGCACTAACTTTCTCTCCTAGGAAGCTACATGTGAAAAAGTATCAAACAAATTTACTATGAAGTTGAAAGCCCCTCTCTTTTCTCTTCTAGGTTTCTTGGCAGTGTTGGATGGAATCAGGGAAAGGCCTATCATTTAATTTCTCTTGTTTGTTTTCCTTGATTTTTGTTAAGGTGCTCTTCTGTGGTTTAGTTTTGGCTTGATTCCAAATTCAAGTAGTTTGTACTGAAAATATTGGCGTGACAAGTTTGGTTCAAGTCCTTTTCTTGAAAACAAATAGCTAGCATATGAGATGGCGAAAAAAATTAAAAAAGAAAAAAAGATCAAGAGAACCCAATATTTAGAATATGTAGATGTGGTGGAATATCATACAAGCATAAAAACCTACCTTGAAGTCCTAAACATACAAAACGATTCCATGTGGGACTCTCTCTACATAATCTAGTATTCGAAACGTTTTTCTTTACAGTTCATTTAAATTCCTTAAGCTAAAGGGGAAAATAAAACAGAAATTGACCAAACTTCTAGGCCTGTTTGAGAAAGAATAAATTCAACGCTTTGATCGATGTTTCATTCTTGCATGTTCAATGGTTGTGGAGCACCTTAGATTATTCAATTAAAATCACCCAATCTAAGGAATAGTTGAAAACTATTTTTCTTTAAACCGAAGATTTATGAAATAAAAATCCTAACCGAGTAAATAAATCAACACCGTTTATGGAGCTTCCATCATCCTTACGTGCAATAAGATGTGTGTGTGGTTTTTTTTTTTTTCTATTGGGTTTGTCTCTTACATTAATTACAGTGAGAAATAAAGTCAAAACTTGGAAAACGGTTATAATGCACCTATTAACTATTTGAGCATGGATGTTTCATGAGTTTTTACTCACTATCACCTTTCAATTTATTTATTTTTTCAAAATTTTGTTATTGGGTAATAAAATTTTCAACTATACTTATTACCTATTAATCATGTAACAAATAATTAATCACATTCATTCATTTATCTTAATGTTATATCTGTAGTTATAGATCATGGAGCATCAATGCTACATGAAAATTTAGGAGCATTCTAAATTTTTCCCAAAACTTGACCTTCACTTTGACATAGAGGTTTGAAGAAATTTTCTGACAACACAAAAACTACCGTGGCAGAAATTAAAAGATTGAATACGACTAGGAGCTCAGATGTTTCACATGAAAGATAGATTTGCAGAGAGTTGAACCAAAGTAAAATTGACCAAGCATACCAATTTCTTTTCTTTTCTTTGAAATAAAAATACCTTGGTGGGAAAACTATGCACTAACTACACATGATGTGAGAAGACATATGGTAGATGGAAGAAAAAATAAAAGAATAATGCATGGGGGTTGAATTCATTTTATTTATTTTATTTTTCCAAATTTTTTCTTTTATAAAATTAATTGATTTATTCTGTTTGTGTAGAGTGAGTGGGGGAGGTGAGGGGTGGGAGGGGTCAATTTTGTTGTCAAATATATGGCTAGACTCAACCAACATTATAAAGAAAGAGGGGGGCTACCAGCTACATAACAAAGTCTCACTTAGCACAACCTTTTCTCCCACCAATCCACCACCCATCTCATAGCCACAGGCTCACAGGTCACAGCATATGGGTGTTTGTCAGTGATGCATTTTCAACTTATTGTTTCCATTCCTTTCCTTTGCCTCCACGTTGCTTTGCTGCCTTCTTGACCCTCCCTCTCTGTCATTGCCATAATTCATGGCTTCACTTATTTTTGGCACGTATCCCTATTTCAAATCCCCCTCCCACTCAATATAATTTCTTCACCTACCTTAGCGGACAAATCCTGCTAACACTTTGGGAACAAAATATAATTAGTAAACAAATTAAGATGAGTGATTGAGATGGAACCTTTTTTAACCATAATTAGTCAATGCTTTTATACTGTTTTCAAAGTTGTCTAGCTTTTTCCATAGTGTATATGCATATGTAATTTACCCAACTTTCATTCAGAAGCACGTAATGCACCTTTTGATTTCTTTCTGAATTTAATCTTTGATGCCCTCCTGTATATTCATTCTAATTAATTAATTGTGTCACTGTTTAATTTTATATCTTTCAACTTTTGCTATTTTACTATCACAACATTATCTCTACACGCTTTGAACATCTAAGTACAAAAATGTAAACCGCAGACATTTTACATTGCTGAGTTACAGCTCTCTTTCCTGTAGCTTTGGCTATAGTCATCTGTCAGATTTAAATTTAAAGCACTAAAAATGTAGACAACCACCCCTAGCTGTTTTATTTTTACCCCAATGCAGTTTGCAAAGGTCTTTAGGGGCAAAATACATAAGACTACCCTAATAATAATAATAATAAAAAGCAGATTTGGGACCCGCATACATCATACATGGGCTAAACTAATAGGACCATCTTAGGTACACTGGCACCCGACCCACTGATAACCCCTAATTAATTGGATCCAATTGTCCTTTCCATCACAATTTGTTAGGGCCCCAACCCAGCAACCCTTGCACAAATTTCATGCATTTTTATGATATCTTTTTCAGTCACCACACAATGGGTGACAATTGATATCAAACACGTCATGTGACTAACATGTGACTTGGGACACATGGATGGCAAAAACAAACAGTACAAATTTTAGTGTAGATATAAGATCCGTCGATCTAATCTTTGTCCCCCATGGTTTGGTTTTGGCACAGCCTACATGCCTGATCTTTTTTTTTTTTTGGGGTTCACACATGCCTGTTCTTTTATCTCAACATTTTTCGATATAAATCTTCCCCAACTCTCCTCTCTCTTTTTTTACTCTTTAGCCGTTTTTAGATTGATTATGGTGCAAAAGGGCCTTCTTGTTGTTCGCACCTTGATCATCGTTTCACCAACCCAAATTGGAGGGTGGGGCTGGTTTTCTTTAGTCATAAAGACATTAGTTACAAAAATAAGATAGAGTTCTCTCCCATTAGTAAAGAATAGGAAAGGATTTTATTAGTTAAAAATATATATTTAAATTTATATATCACATATAGTATGTGTAATTTTTTTTACAACATATTACATGTGATATGTGTAATTTTTTTCTTTTACTTGATAACATGACTTCTCTTATTATAGGAGAGGATGTTGATATTTAAAAATAAAGATATTAGTTTAAAATATATATATATATATGATAGAGTGCTGTTCGATATTCTTTCTACAAAAGTTATGACTTTTTTAAGTCATTAATTTATTTAATATTTTCAAAATTATAAAACATTTTTTTCAGAATTTTACATAAAATTAATTTTGTACGTTAATTCTTAATTATAACAAATTGAAACCACTGAAATTCTGAATATACAGACAATAATAATATACATAACTTATTCTTATTATAAACCAAAAATATAAATAAATAAATGAATGAGAATACCAATATTCCTGCCCATTTTTTTTAAATATCATTTGCTTTTGAAAGTAATATTAGGTCAGGCCATGCTCGCAACCGCCTAGCCATCTCAGCAACCATAATCACAGGTTTTTTCTTAGTTCAGTAGTTGTAGTCATATAAATGCACTGATCAATAGAAACAACCCACTCACCCTGCTTCATATATATGCCCCATTTATATTAGTGAAGTTTTATCAAACGGTAATTATTTATCTTATCATAATCACGTTTCAACTGTTGATTGTGGGTTTGATGGTGGAGGAGTAAGCTCCATCATATTTCTACCTTCTTAATTAACATAATTAGCTTGTTAATTATTACTGTATGTAACCTGGCTCACATGGCCTAATACATACAAATAATGCTACCAACAAAGCACTTGTATCAGATATGTGCGACGCTTTGTGACCAAAAAAAAAATTGTGTGAATGCTGATACTTATTATATACCAAAACATATAACGAGAGAAGATATTAGGATTAAAAGTTTAGAGAGAACTAAAACTCAATTCACTTTTGTTTTGGAGGAAAACAATTTCTATTTTTTTTTTGGGGGGGGGGGGGGGGGGAAACTAGTGGAGAAATCAAGGAAGAAGAAAAAAAAATAATTTGACATTTCGAAATTAAAGTTAGTTTTGGTCAGATCACTACGTAGTACGTACGCTATATTTATATCCGCCAGCTTGAATGGTGCATAGGTTAGGCATTATTGAACTTTACGTATGTATAAAGTCCACTAACCAAATATTAAATACTTCTAAAAACGACGTTGAGGGTTTGGGACAACTATGCACGCACCAAGACCTCTCAATCAAAGCTTGAATTTGAGATAACAAACGTTGGTGTGGCTGATGAAATCAAATTGAAATTCAAGCTTGTTTTGCCTGCTTTGATTGTGAGGGTCACCATTGCCTTCCAAATCAGTATTGCTCGCAAAGTGCCTATTGAATTTTAAGGATATTAGGTGGGATTTCAACAATAAAGGTTAGCAAGGATTTAAAAAAACAATGGAATCTTAAACAGACGGCACAAGAGATAATATAGGGCATGATTATTTGATCAGGATTTTTAAAATCAAAATTAGATACAAGATAAAGGTTTCTACAAAGGAAAAAGAGTGTTAAAAAAAAAGGGTTGGGATATTTACCTAAGTCTTGCGCTGATAACTTCTCTTTGTTAAAATTTGAATCATGTTGAAGGGACATATGAAGCACACAAGAAGTGACCGCATGGTAGTAGAATATTATTATTTAACCCTTTACGTACTAAGTAGGGCGTTACAAGAAGGAAAAGTCAAAAGTGTACATGAGGATCCAATTACAAATGACTGAATAGTTCCAAACCTTCAACCTTAATCTGAAGAATTAATCTTCAAATCTAATCTCATATCCCCCATAACAAGCATAAAAATTGAGAGAATTTTGATTATGATTGAGTGCTTTATATATTGGGTTAGATTGAAAGCATTATATATTCAAGTGACAGAAATCCAATAATAATAATAATAATAATAATAATAATAATAATAATAACTGTCTACTTGCTCAAATCGTGGAAATTTTTTAGGTTGGGGGTTGCCAAATCGTTATCTCAATTTTAAAATGTCTTGTCTTGTATGCCTTCAGCAGGCCTGCTTTTATATGGATGTTTTAGGTTTGGATCATGTATAGCTAAAGTTAAAATACAATTCTCTAATCATTTTAACAAGCGTTGTTAAAAATCCCGCCTGGCCTAATAATCAGTCCCAGCTGGAAATTAATTGGGACACGGGTTTGAGTTTTAAAATTTAAAATTTTAACTTGAGACAATATTACACAATATTTTAAAATTTATATATTTTTTATAATTATAATAAATAATAAAATAACTTGATTTAAATTAATATAATTTTCATAAAATAATAATATATTTATGTTAATTTATTTTAAAATATATATTATAAAACATTCATTACTTTTAATTTTTTACTTTAAAAATTTTATAATTTAATTATATATAATATTTAAATTCATAAAATTTATTTAATTATTAAATCGACTCGATCATTTATCATGCTATAATAGCATCTGGTCATGGTTCAAAATATTATCATGATCAAAATATCACCCTAAACCTAACCGTAATGCGACTATGAACACCCACACTCTTTTTAACTGTTTCTTTAATTAATATGCATATAAATCCACCAAACAAAACTCATTGGAACAAAAGGCTAAACACAAAGAAAAGCACAAAAAAGAAAAGAATTTGGAATTGGATTAAAATCATGTCATTATTATCTCGTCGTCATTATCATCTCTATTATAGATATTTGTGTCTGTAATCTAAGGGGATCTTGATTGAGCCACTGTCATCAATATGGACTTGGTGAAAACAAATACAGAGTTTATGAAAGCTAAAGTTGTGTTTGGAATTTCTTGTTTGGATTTGCCTCACTGAATCCCTTTTGGAACACGTCGAGAATGTGTTTCGTGGAATGGGGTTTCCAAATTTGCGCCTACCTCTTTTGACTTGATCACACAATTAACCCAATTGCGCCGTGTCAATGAAGCATTAGTCCGATTAAGCATTTGTTAATTAAGCATGGTAGTGATAATTGATGTTTGATAATTAAGCCAGCCACTCTTTTTAACATACATGTTTGGTTGTTTGAGTTGCAACTGTGGAAGGATTTGAAGGTGTGGTAGGGACCATGTAATATAATGAGATGTGCTTAATTTCTTGAATATATGTTTTTCAAACTCATTTGGATTGTCGCCTCTGCCTTGCCTTTCTTTAATTTTGTCATTTTCACTTACCAAAGATGATGAGCTTAGGTAATAATGATAAACACCCCCCTCCCAAAGAAATATAAACAAGTGAAAGCAGCAATCTGACTTAGTTTGATTGAAAAAAAAAAAATCATTGTTAGGTTTCTTCTTCCAAATGCTATATGTTTAGTTTTTACACATAATATTGAGTATTGACTACTTTAATCAGTGAGAGCCTAAAGAGGCTTTAGTGCCGATTTAGAAGTACACAATTCTTCTATAAAAATACCAAGACTACGACAAGACCAATTGAATTAACTCATAGGTGGTTATCACTCAGAACAACTTGAAAGAACTCGGTCCGAATTCTCAATTTCATTATCCAATTCCATTTGAATATTACTTCCTAACTTCCATATGGACGATCTATGTGTGTGTTGGTTTCTAATAAGTTAGCGAGATGACAATATATAATCCATTATGTAGTCTAAACGATTGCTAAACAATTTGGACAAGTTGTTCAAATGTACAAACATACATGTAATTAGTTGGGCACCTTATATAAAAGAAAACAACCACCGTAGGGTGCGAAGCACAAGGTTCACAAAACAATGGGGCAGGGTGTATACAGACAAATTTGGCGTGTTTACTAGAAATGAAACACAACCATTCATCTTCTTCAATATTTCTTTTGTGTACTCTTTTTCCTCTACAAAACGCATAGTTAATTTTCCTATTCTTTATGGCTAAAATGTTATCTTATGTTTTATGATATCTGATAATTATATGATTAGTATGTAGAAAATTAAAAGAGTATAAGCTAATGATTTGGTTTGGTCAGATTTCAAGTCCAAATATATGAACTAACTAAATTAATTTTATGTGGCTCATGAAATTTTTAAACTGAACCAAATTAAAATCTCATGAGAGAGAGAAAGAGAGAGAGAACTGATGGACATTTTTTTTATACACAAAAGTTTAAAATGAGGGAAAGTCATCCTATTCCAATGGCATATTATCAACATTAACATTGCCAACGTATTTGAAATTGGTACGCAAAACTCTTCTATACGCTTCTACGTAGTTCGTCCTTCATACTATCTGTTTCCTTACATAAATAGAGCGGTACACATAACTACACATCATTATTCATGATGTGAGATTTAACGTTATTCAAGAGTACAAGCCGGAAGAAATTAGTGACAAACATAATGTAAGAAAAACTTACTGAAATTACTATTAATCCATATGTTTTAAAGATTGGATTTGAATCATCAGCGGATCTTGTGTAAAAACTTTAGGGTGTCCATATAATGTTTTGATAATATATTTGGAGGAGGTATGTATAATTTTCTAAGATTTGGATAATTTTATATCATTTTTTTCTCATGTGATCAATTGAAAGAAAAAGATAAATACAAAGGTCTTTATTAGTAGGACTCAGTTATGATTGTTAAAATTTTTTTATAATATTTCTGTTTATCTCTCTTTTCAATTTGATCATATGAGAGAAAAAATAACATGAGATGATTCAAATTTAATTTTCTAAAATATTTATATGGAATTTTCAAAAAATTTAAAGTGGCCATGATTCTCCAGTCTCATGAAGATCCGCTTAAGTGAATCATTGAATATAAAATGTATTTTAGAGAATAAAGTATAAGTAATAATTAGTAGTAAAAAATTAAGACATTATGTTTTAACAAATTCAGAATTTATTATGCCTCTATTATTTATATTTTTATCACAATTTAAACTATTAAATTTTTAATTAATAGTATCAAATTTAGACCTTTTTTTTTTAAATGTACTCTAGTGGTCCGAATTGATTCACCTAGTGAGTTGCCTTTATTTTTTTAACAAATAAATTCAGACTGTTAAAATAGATTGTAAATAAAGTGAGTTATAGTATTTGTTTATCACATTAAACTAAATAAATAAGTCCTTGAAGACTTGACTTCTACCAAAAAGGAGAAAGAATTGAATAAACCTTCATTTTAAATAAAAAATTGTAATCGTTGCTAAATAAATTTTAATCTTTGCTAAGAAATTTTTAACTCAAATTTGTTAAAAAAAAGTTTTTTTTTTCAGTTTATAATTGGACATAAACTTAGCCTAATATTTTTTTTATTAACACTTAGCCTAATATCTAAACATGATGTTCTCTAGCTGGCTTATAGCCTCATACCACATAAGTTGTTCATACTAATTTCACACAATAATTCCTTCTTTGGACGACCTATCTTATGCATCACCTACCATGAGATGAGATTTATCACTTTACAAAATTTATAACAGTGTGCGAAACCATGTGGCCCCTGCCACTTGATTTTTTTGTGTTTGGGATTTTCTACCTTTTTTGTTTTCATTGGTGAAAGCTTTTCTGGAACTGTATTGACCATTTCCAGTGGCATAGGAATGTCATCAACCCCTAACAGTACCAGTTCAAAATTATAGAGAAACCATGATTTGTATGACCAAGAACCCATGATTCTTGGCTGTACATACACATGGGATAGCTTATAAAAAGAGGAATATATAGCCAAACCACACCCCCCCCCCCCAAAAAAAAACAAAAATTGATGCTCTCTACTGTTTTCCAGCTCTCAGCAAAGTTATCAGGGATTATATTAATACCTCTGTTTTAAAATTTGATCCCCTAGACTAGGAAATCACCATTTCCATGTGATATTCTTAACTTTACTCTATCCTTGTCACCAAACACAATCATAGTTCTGTGGCCTGAACCAAACAACAAACTTGGTTGAATTTAGAATACTTCCAGATGGAAAGCATGTAAGGTGCCAAGTCATATAGAGCAGAAATTGAATAGTTATTGAGATATATATAATATATCTTGTTATGTTATCAAATAGTATATATGTATAATTGGACCGGTGATCGAGTTATTTGCACCACAAATTACCCATGTTCAAAAGTAAAGTAAAAGTCAGATTTCGTTGATTATGTGTCAAGCACTTGCCACTTTGGATAGGCTCTTCTTTATTGCTTGCTTGCTTTTTTTTTCCTGGTGGGCTAATAATATAGTCTATAATATAATGAAATCAAAATCTTATAAGAGAGAATCATTACGATGATCAAGGGGTTGAGAACATTGGGCATGATAATGGGTTTGATAAATTAGCAAAGACTCTAAAAAGTTGATGTTGAGAGGAGTATAGTCATTAAAACTTGAGAGTACTATTGACAGCCTTTTGTCAAGGGAAAATGTCCTTGAAAGTTTCATTCCCACCAAGAAAGTAATTGTGGATCGAGAGGCATGTAGGAGAATAAAGCAAGAAAGAAAAGCTCTTAGGCATTAAGAAACCCACATAGCTCGTTGGGTGCCTAAAAGGTTATATACACTTATATATACCTATATATATTAAAAGCTAGGATTGGAGAAATACAGAAAGATGGAATTTCTCTGTCCCAATGGTATTTGCCTTCCGAACCCCAACCCCATCTAGGATTCTTTTGAGGCAAGAACCAACAAGCCATTTGAATTGGTGTGTCTTTGATTCAAAGATAAATAAATTATGCATAATCAAGAGTTTGAGTGCTCCATTGAAACTAGAATTTACTTCTAAAACAAGTTAAACAACTGTGCTGCTGCTGCTGCTGCACGTGAACTAGCACGTGCAAGAACGTAAGTGACTCATGTTGGTAATTAGCTATATGTTGTTTCAGTGTTTTACCACTAATAATCATATCCATAAAATCAAATATTTTCCCCCTTTTTTTATCTGTCGGTTGCCCAAAATAAAAACATCAATTATTGAAAATCGCACCGGGGTCAGAGCACATATTCTAAACGGTTTCTTCACCAAGGTGGTGAACAGAGCAATGCAGACATAGGTGCAAGAATATGTACGGCCTGCTTTTGATCATCTTTATTTGCTTTCAGCTATTCACCCACTATCTACGCCCAACGAGCTTGCCTTAACCCATGTAAGCAGCTTTTTCTTATTTCCTTCAAAAGTCAAATTCAGAGAAGTCAGATTTCAGTGAGCCCTTGGAGATATTGACTGATGGAAACTGCTTGTCCCCCAAATTTCAACTACCACAATTCAAATGACCAGCAGTATAATCACTCTATTCACCTACACAGCTGTTTGTACTAGGTGCTTATGCTCTGCAATCAACTACAACCTAAACTTGAAAATTGGGACTGTAATCGGAAATGAATGTGCACTATTGTCTCAAGTTCCAATCACTAATACAATTTGCCGACAAAACCATGCCACAAAGACTGTTGATGGTGCATTGTCATTCAGCCAATAACACCTTATCACA
The DNA here is from genome assembly GCA_029884595.1 of Ormosia semicastrata. Classification (NCBI taxonomy): domain Eukaryota; kingdom Viridiplantae; phylum Streptophyta; class Magnoliopsida; order Fabales; family Fabaceae; genus Ormosia; species Ormosia semicastrata. Next base: position 50,913,797 of record JAQQTO010000057.1, on the reverse strand, counting down.
ATGTTAGTGACAAGGAACGTACTTTATTCCCAAATTCGTTGATAAGGATGACACTTACAGAGTAACAATAATAGTAGTAGTACTAAAATATTGAAATATAAACAGGACTTTGCCAAACAAAATGAAGCAGCTGCATTGTGGCATTGTATTTTGATGCATTAAACAGTGAGTAGTGCAGAATTTAGCCAGGTGTAAGGGATAACAACCGTAAAAATCACTCATCTATCCAAAAGTCATTGAACATTGGACTCATTTTGGCTTCCATTTTGACTACCTAATTCTAATAAGATAGCATTTTCCTTGAACAATAAAACATTTAGAATTCTGTTTCTCTCCAGATGCTAAATCATAATTAAGAAATCTAGCTTCATAACTCCTGTACATGCTCAAGGGAAGAAAAGTGTTTGTCTATGGTGTTGAGAGTTTCTTGATCAATTTCAGTGGTCCCAACCAATTTTGGTAAAGAATAATCCAATTCTTTTGCTGGTACCACATCATTTTCAGCAGTTTGATTCTTCTGCATTTCATTGTCTTGAAGTTCTATCATAGAGTCTTCGTCCGTATTGAAGAGTTGGACCTTCATCTCCAAGCATGACTTCAAATCTTCCTCACTTCGGGCTTTATTAATTTTATCAATAAGATCACCTATAGCTGATAACCTTTCGATCCTCTTTCCCTTTTTTGAAGCTTTATTAGCTTCTTCATCAATTGGTTCATTAATATCACCATCTACAGCACACTTGTGAAGCTTCTTTAATCCCTCATCTACAATTTGTTTTATTCTCATTCCCACACCATCACTTCTCATCGAGTTTGATCTTAGCTGCAATTTTAAGCCACGGATCATTATCTCGTTGTTCTCCATTGGAGTAGGATTAGCCTCCGATGCAGAGGACGCATTGTCATCCATAGACTTCACAGATAATACTTCTTCCAGTAAATCTACATTCTGCATGTACCGGTCAAAAGCTTCATTTTCCATTTCAATATTTCGCTCCTTGTATTCCTTTAACTTGGAAAATCTCCATTCGTTGATAGTTGCAGCATCCTGTAATCATTCACAATGCTATTACTTTCACACAACATACAGCAAACCAGAACAAAGTTATAAACTTAACAAAGCATTGTTAATATATTGTGTGCGTGTACCTTTCTAGTTAGTGGCTTCTTTGAACGAAGTGAAATGTTCAAATTATTGAACTGAGCAAAACTATTGGAAAGTTGTCGAAGTGATGCAACTCTACCTGCACTTTTGAAATAAAAAGCAAAAAGAAAATCCTCTGTTCAGGGGAAAAAAAAAGAATCCGAAAGATGCTTTGAATGCAGATTGTATAGTCGATCAATCAAGTCATCAGAAAGGAAATAACTAGAGGAACAAACTGGAAGTTCAAGAAAAATACTGCATTAAGAAAATGGTATAATGCAAAAAGGAAGATGTTGGTATATATATATATAAATATATAGCACTAAATGAACTCTAAAGCCAGCAACCTCTTGCAATAAAATTTGAGTCAAATAACTTGAGAGTTTAGAACTTTGGCACAATATTTGAGCAATTACTAAATAGATTCATGTGAGTTAAAATATGAACAAACTGTAAACACTCAACTACAGAATCCAGCCAGATATTCAAAAGAGAAAATAGCAATGCTATTCTGCAGAAAAGAAAAAATTTGCCTCTATTTTTTTAAAAACTAAACATTTTGTTTGTTCTTTTTAGTTAAGCCTGACATGTTTGACAATATAAAACTAAAACAACGGATATGATCAAAATTTAGGGTGCTGATACTCATAACTTACGTTGATTGAGGTGGATCTGAGGATTGCTGGTCAAGTGGAGCAGCACCAGCAGATGGTGTCTTGTCAGGAAAAGTTGAATTTGCTTTTAACACTGCATTTACCATAAGATATGAAAAAGATGTTATGAGAGATGAAAGCTATTAGGATCTTTATATTATGGCAAATATTAAGACAAATAACAGAAAGTATACAGATATTCTCAATCTTGCCAACAGATTCACAGAACAAATGCATCTTTTTTTTTTACATTTTCTTATTTCGCCATCTCAATAAGTAGAACAGAGTTGTATTTATGATGCTACTGGTTAGAAGTACTTGCACTAAAATCAACTAAATAAATCAAAATAAAAAATCTCTAAACAATATCTGTTTACATAAATTACCCCCATCAAGTTTTAAAATATAAGCTAAGCGTATTAGAATGGCCTAGACCAGAAAGACATCATCTTATAATATTACCCATTAACCTCTCCTGTAATAATTCAAGTTCAAGTACTATGAAGAGCATCTTATGCACAGCAGCAACTGGACACTAAACATATGTGGTTATGCTTCCTTCTTCCTTTCATAAAAAATATCCATTTTTAAATCATTTATTTCAACATCAGAAATAATTTCATTTTGATTTCAATCATATGTTTCCTTCCTCACCAATAGAAATGGACCTCCCTATGAATAATAAAGGAAAATATAAATCTTTTAATCAGTATCAGAGTTTATGTGTTTCGTTTCCCAAATACTCATTTAAGTCTTCCTTTTCCTCTAGGAACCATAGTAATTAATCCTGGCTGACAGCACAAAGAGGTCAACGCCAAAGATACTATAGTGGTATAGCCATAATTGTATAACTCGGACTGAAGGTTGACAGGTCAGAAGGTTGAGTTGCTGGGTCAACGGTCCGACCGCAAGTTGAGTGGTCAAACCAGAAAACCCCGAAAAAAAAATAAAAAAAAAAAAGTTATATGATAAAATAGTTCATATTTTTAATAAAACATAACTCAACTGTAATATTTAAAAAGTACATAATATTATAATACTAATCAATTCATTGGAGTAAGTTACAAATTTAGAGGACCATAATAGCATAATACCATAAGTATATAATATGAAAGAATACCATGATAAATGAATACCATGGTATATACAATGAATGCCATAATAAAGAGGACCAAAATAGAATGATACCATGGTATATAAAATGAATATCATAATAAATAAAATTAAAGCATTCCAAAATCACCTTCAAAATATCATAATACCATAAGTATATAATATGAAAGAATACCATGATAAATGAATACCATGGTATATAAAATGAATGCCATAATAAAGAGGACCAAAATAGAATAATACCATGGTATATACAACGAATATCATAATAAATAAAATTAAAGCATTCCAAAATCACCTTCACAAGTTCCAACAAGTTTCAACGATAAACCATGAAAACAGCCGGTTTCAACAATTTCAACGGAGCAAAACCATAAATTAAGCATTCCAAAATTTAAAGCATTCCAAGTTCCAAATCCACAAAAACCCTTTCAAGTTTCAACAGGTTTCAACACTTTCAACAGATTGGGATCAACAAATAGAGTCAGTTTGCATAGAGAAAAAGAGAGCCACAGTGACATGACGGTACAGAACCACTGTTGGGAGCAACGCACCACCATTCAACGCCTTCTACCATTGGATGCCTCCACTGGAAAAAGCCGTGCACCACAATTGGGAGTGACGGTCCACCATTCAACGCCTTCTACTGTTTCACTCCTCCATCAGAAACAGCCATAAACAACCGTTCAGCACCTCAAGCAATCAAGTGGTCAAGCCCTCAAACCACAGCTTCTATATTCTTTTGAATCTGATGGGAATCGCACTATGGCATAATGCAGAACAAGTATAGGGCAATTTTTTTTTTAAGTTGTAAAAAGTATTTTTTAACAACATAACTGGGTCTAAAACAACCTGTCCAGGTTGTGGGTTACCCGCGTTTTTCCAAATTTGACAGGGTCATCCAGAAAGACGAACTACAAACCTAACCGGACCAGCCCAGGAAACCCGCGAACCGGGCGAGCCAGGTTGTATGACTATGGTGTAGCGGATTGCGGAGCTGCTGCCACACCGAAGATAGTGGGTACAATGCAAATAATGTAAAAATGCACAAAACTAAGACATATTCATCATTAATACTCAAAAGTCATAACTTAAAGACACAATCATCATTAATCTAAGGCATAATAATAATAATAATAACTAATAAGTTAATAACAACAAAAAGTATAAGGAAATAAAAAGTACAGCAAAACAGGGGCTGGAAAAGAGGCTAAACAGCCGCTGAAGCAGGAGGGAAGCGTCCAAAACTGAAAAAATGAGGCTGGAGAGGTGAGGAACCTACCAAAACAGGGATGGTCTGTGCAAAACAAGGTGAGCAAGGTGTGTGCACATTGCAGAAAGGGAGAAACAGGGGTGGGATAGTCAGAAAATGCAAAACAGTGGTGGGTTACCAGAGAAATGCCGACAGAGGTGAGCTTTGTGAAAACCCTGCCTTTGTGTTGTGTGGGATGCGTTTCTTTCAAAGAATGGAAGCTGAGAAACTCTAAATTCACTCTGTGTGGGTGTGGTGATGGGTCTGGGAGGACCAAAAACTCCCTCAAAAAATAGACATAGGTACATTTTAATGGTGTGCAAAACAGAGATTTCAATCTCTGAGGAGTATAGCGGCTGCTATGGTCGTTATTCCAGCCGCGACTCACCACTATAGTGGCTGTGGTGGCCACGATAATAAAATGCAACACTACAGGAGTTCTGGAGCAGCAGGGGGCCGCAACGCAATGCTCCGCCGCGCCACTGTTTGGCGCGATTAACTACTCTGCTAGGAACTGAATTCGGAAACTGTTTTCTGATAGCACAAACAAAACATGGGGATCCCTAATTTTTCTGAAATAATTGGATTGATGTAATACATGTTGACAGGGAATTTCTTCCCCTGAACTTAGAAGTATAGTTCTTCATTTTGTAAAGTGAACGAGAATAATAAACTAGATTTTATGATGTCAATAAACCTCATTGTTTGAAATAGCAAATCAAACCCAGTGCCAGTAGGACAGCAAGATTTTATAGAATAGTAAATTAGTAGCACAAGGCATCAAAGTCTCAAACCGAACATTGATGGTTTTCTGGTCATCTATTTGGAGCATATCCTTCAACAATAACAACAAATTTAGAAGAAAATGTCCATCTTATATAGCCACTGCAGATCAAAATTACCAAATCCTCAATGCAGATGGGAGCATCTGGCATATATCTGAGCACTATCCTTAAACAAACTAGCAATTTTTTTAAGAAAACTTGAAATGTCCACAAGTATCTCAGTGCTAAGAGTAAAATGTGAAGCTACAAATTAAACCTATGCTTGAGCTGGGTGGGATGTATGATAAATGTGCTGATCCTTAGCCTGATATACACTTTTATTAAGTGGCTTATGGGGAAAAAGACTAGATGCTCAAACCTGTGCCTAGTGATTGGACTAATGGACTTGTATTACAGCTTAGGCTTTTTAGCATCAAAATCAGGATACACCAGACATCAACAAGAAGAACATGAAAAGCATGCCACAAATAAATACTAATATCTAAGTTTCCCGAAACCGCAACTTAACAAGATAATAAAAAGACGCGTTTTAAAAGTTAACGCACCATGAATATGACATGGATTTTGATTTCTTGAGCAGCAACTCTTGCACGATTCATATGGACACCTGCACGAAGCATCAAAACACCAAACCATAGAAAGAAAGAAAGAATCAGAAGTATTATATACTAATATGACATAATTTGCCAAAAGTAATTAAATTAAATTAAATTCCAATTGAATTGAGGAAGAAGAAGCAAATCGATAATATTTGAAATGAATGAAAGAAAAATGGAGAGAAAAGAGAGGGACCTAGAACGAGCAACATTGCCGCACTGCTTGCACTTGGGCTTGTTATGCCCCCGTTGGGATTTTGGCGGCGTATCCGTACGATTAGCAACCACCGCTAGGGTTCCTGTCTTCGCAGGTGTCGCGGCCGCAGGAACAGTCGTTGTCGCATTGTTGGTGCTGATAGGTGCCGGCGAAGCCGCCATAATAATAACACCGACCTTCGTTCTTCGGAGAATTTGAAATTTCAGCTCAAACCCAACCACAAGAAGATGAACAAGTCAGTAACATGACAGGGAGATTGTTATTTATTTTATTTTATTTTTCTTTTATTATTATTATTATAAATGTGGGCAGTTGGGCTTCATCGCTGTTGCTAGTTGTTTCAGCATGGATTCTAATCATTGGGCTGGCTCCAATTATAACCTGTTTTATCTGGGCTTCAGCCCCTTGCTTTACCCACAAACAAAAAAACAAAATAGTTTTAATTTAATCAATTAATAAGAGCAAAAAAAAATAATTTTTTTATATCTAGTTTAAAATTTGATATATAATTTTTTAAATGATTTGATATATCATTATTAATCATTAAGTAAATAAAAAGATTATACAACAGAATGTTCAACCTTTAGTTAAGTTAAAAAACCAATTATCACATCATCAGTGAAATTTCGTAAAAACAACTTCAGTAAAAATTTTTTGGACAAGAGTTGGCTTACTTAGTTGATATTTTATTTATAACAATTGTATGACTTGGATTTAAATTCATGATTTTCTCGTTGATAGGTGATTTATAATTCTACTATAAATTTTCAATAAAATATATGTAGTTTATCTTGATCTTAAATTAGAGATAATTTATCCTCATCTTAAACTTTTTATCCGCAAAAATATAATTACCATTTTCCCTTTAATATTCTTTTACTCGTTGTTATGAATCTCATATTGAGTAAATAAATAAATTCAATATTTTACTTAAATCTAGATTGGTCTTTTAAGTTAGACTCTCTTTATAAGTTTAAGTCATAACCTTCCTTATGTATGGTCTTACAACTACATAATGCCCAAACGCACAATGTACACTCAACTCTCATTCATATTCTCTTATACAGAATGTCTATTGTAACTTTTATTTATTTATTACTCCTCTTCAATTGATTTTTCTTTTCTTTTCTTTTTCTAAAATATCCTTTTATTGAATAGTTGGGGTTAAACTAGTGATTTATTATCACTTTTATATCAATTGCATCAGATTCATCATTTTTAGATGTTATGCTGAGTCCTCCATATGTTGCATCAGATTCATTAAATCTTTCTCTATTTTCTTCATTTCCCATCCAATATTGTCAGTCATGTTATTAGAATAATCTTTCTTCACCTCAGAAATAAAAGATTCCTGACCCTTTGATACTGCATATTATTGCATCTTCAATTGCCATATTCTAGTCTCTTTTGCCATTTCTAATAGCATTTTCTCAATTCGATCCATGCAAGCCTTCTATTCGACAATAAGTTGTTCTCCCAATTATGTAAACTAAGATCTGATGCAAACTGAATTCCTTGTGTCATTGGAGAGGGTCATTGGAGAGGGTCAATGAAAGCAGCAAACGATAGAATCACAGTTCTCATTCCTTCAAGTCAAGGAGAGAAAACTTCACAATGAACAAAATTCATCCACAAAATACAATTCTCTTATGACTAACTCTAACTTTCTAAGGCTTATATATTTATACAAATTGAGTCCCTTAACTAACTAACAATGTAACCAATTGACTATTATTTACAATTCCTATCAAGGTATATATAAGTGACAATAGATCACTAGTTTGATTCAACTAATTAAAAATGAAAAAAAATTAATCGAAGAGGAGTAATAATTGATAAATAGGAGTAGTAATAGTTAGAAACAGAAACATGGAAAAAAATTGGAAGGAAAACACAATATGAGAGGTGACTAATCAAAGTTCCAGATTTTTAGGAACTATGCAGCGGAATAGTAATGAAACAAGTCATGGAGGATGATACGGTTCTGATATCATGTTAGAAATAGAGAAACAGGGATACGAGAAAAAGTATAGAGAAAGTTTCTGTATATTCTCTAAATTATCTCTGAAATATATCTGAATTAATTAGTGTGTACAAAAGGATTCCCTATTTATAGGAGAGAGAATCTATATAAAAAAAGAATACAATCAAATGTAATTAAAATAGTATCTCTAATTATATAAAAATTAGATCCCTAAGATAACCCAAAATCAAGCATAATTTAATTTTGATATATGGTCTAGATATTCTAACATTTTCCCTCAAGTTAAAGCTAACAAGCTTTAGCTTGTTACAATTAGACACACAAAAATAAAATAAACTAAAAATAATCTAAAAATACAACATCGAGATCTTGGAGAAGTCAATAGGCCCAAACTGCATTTGGAATAGAGCCAGCTGCATCTGGAAAAATTTACAATGGAAACGTAGTCTGAAATGAAGTCTGACAGAGTCTAAAACGGAGTCTAAACATCTAGGACGGAGTTTGAAATGGAATCTGACATCAGGAATTGAGTCTGGAATTTAGGACGAAATCTGAAACGAAATCTAGAATCTAGGACAAAAATCAAAGTCTAGAACGGAGTCTGGAATCTAGGACAAAAATCAGAGTTTAAAACAGAGTCTGAAATCTAAGACAATAATTAGAGTTTGAACAGAGCAGACAGCGGCGGTTTGGACCGAGAGCCTAGGCCCTTTGATACTAAGTTAGAAGCAGAAAGAGGGAGAGGAAGTCGAAAAGAAAATACAACATGAGAGGTGACTAATCAGAGTTCTAGATTTTTGGAAACTGTGCTGCGGAATAGTGATGAGACAGGTTACGGAGGATGATACTGCTCTAATACTATGTTAGAAATAGAGAAATAGAGATATAAGAAAAAGTATGGAGAATATTTCTATATTTTTTTTATAAAAAAATTGAAATATTGAATATATTGTTGATAAGATGATATGTGATATAATTTCATAACCTAATATTCCTATTTATACTAATACTCCTTAAGGTGGATACAATTCCATAACCTAGTTAGAAATTCTCCTTAGGTGGATACTATGGTTTTGATACCATATTTGAAATAGAAATAGTGAGACAAATATTGATAAAATTATGTATATTTTTTAATAAATATATACAGGAAGATTACCATTTATTTATAGAAGAATGTTGTTGTAAAGAAAAAAAATAATAAAATATAATTATATACTAAATCAATCTAATTCTGTACTAAATTAATTACAATCATCTCTCAAAATCAATTGTGATCTATTATAATCTCAATTATAATTAATTACGCTAATACCTTCTAAAACTCAAGTGGGTATAGAAAAAACTAACTTGAATTTTGAAACCAGAGTGCATAATTGACCAGGATAATGATTGAGTTTGGAGTCTAGAATTTAGAATCTATGACGAAATCTGGAGTCTAGAATCTAGGATAAAGTTTAGAGTTTGGACTCTAGAATTTAGGACGAAGTCTAGAGTCTAAAGCCTAGGATTGGACCGAGAGCCTAGACGTTTTAATACCAAGTTAGAAATTCTCTTCAATGTGGATACCAAGGCTTTGATACTATGTTAGAAACAGAAACAATAAGATAAATATTGATAAATTTATGTATATTTCTAAATGAATGTATACAGGAGAATTAGTCTCTGTTTATATAAGAATATTGTTGTACAGAAAAAAAAATAATAAAATATAATTATGTACTAAATCAATATAATTTTGTATTAAATCAATTACAATCTTCCCTAAAATCAATCATAATTAATTATAATCTTAAATATAATTAATCACGCTAACAATAATAAACATTACATCTCTTATATCAGATTGAGAAGCTCTTATATACTTTAAAAATAAAACATTTAATCTCAATTGTTAAATTATATAACTATATAACCATATATGGTGTTAAATTAAAACTAAAATACTATTTAATAATTTTTAAATCAAATCTCAATAGTTAAGAATATGAGTTTAATTTTGATATATTATTAATATAAAATTATTTATATTATTAATTAATTATATATTATTATATATGTGATTTTTGAAATTATTATTATAAGAGTAAAAAAATTTAATAATATAATAATACATGATTAGTGGATAATACCAAAAATATTTACACTGCTAGATTATCACAATTAAATACATAAGAATATTATTCTCAAATTATATTAAGATTTTGAAAAATGATTATCATACATCATTTTTTATCTTACATTACTATTAACACTTTTTTAAGAATTGTGATTAAGTAAAAAAAATATAATATAATTAATAATATAAAAGATATATAAAAAGTAATGTGAAAAAAAAATAATTTTTTTTTGTATTATCCCCTCGGATCTCACATACCATCTCGCTTACAACAGTGAATTCAATATTGAAATATCATTGTAAAAAATTTGTCAAGTATTATTAGAGTAATATTGTTAACGGTTAAGATTTGATTTAAATTTTATTATATTATATTTTAAATTTAATTCAATACCAAGTATGATTATACTATTCCAATATAATGAGCATAGTATTTCTAGTTTTTAGAGTACAGAAAAAATTTTGTTCACGTCACTATCACCTTCCCACGTGTCGTCCTCTCACAGATCAATGCGCTTTTTGCGCCTCGGGAATCAATAAAATTACTATTTTATACCCTTGTAATATAATAAATAAAATAAAAAAATATATATTTAGCATAGATATATAACATTATGAATAATTTAAATAAATTTAATTAAATTATAATTAATAAAATCTATAATAAGATTCACTCAAAATTATTTTTTTAACTGACTCTTCTTATACTATGATAATTAAATTATGTAACTCCTCTCAATAAGTTTTTTTATATGGTCTCTCAAACAATAATTAGTTTATATAGTTTCAAATAATTTAAATTTTTTATACTAGAATTTTTTTTTTTAATATTAATTTTATGTATTTATTTATTTTTTATTAAAAATTTTATGAGTCTATTTATTTGAATATTTTATCAATTTATTATTAAAAGTATACTAAGTTAGCCATTAATGTTAAATTATACTAATAAAATAATTTTAAATGGATAAATATTACAATGACAAATAAAAAGAAAACCTACTAAAAATTGAAATGATCAATAACAATAAAATCGAATGATACTCAATGCATTCAAATACTCTATCATTTTATAATCTATGCATTTAGTTAAATCAATCAATTGATATATGACTTACTTGATTCTTTAATTTTATTTTTTTTCACAAATTCAATCTATTTTAATATAATACATAACTATAACTTGTTTATTATATATGTTCCATTAATACTCTCATTAAAGTTAATTTCTTCTATTATTTGTTAGCAAAACTATCTTAACTCTTATAAATAATTTTATTCAAAACATCAATGAAATCTCAATATTATATGATACATGTTTTCAATTGCATTTAAACGGTTTTACTAAATAAACTTTATTATAAATATAATTTTTTTAATTGATTTTATCATTTCTTTTTGTAAGGTTTATTTGATATATGTAAATATTAATTTTTTTAAAAAAATTTAAATGTCAAGAAATATAAATATAAAATATTTAAATATTATATATTATATATGAAATAAACAATTTTATAAAACACTTAATAGTTTCTTGGTTTTCTCATAATAAATTATATTTAATTAATTTTATTAAATTTTCATGCAAAATTTTCACTCTGGTGTGATGTATATATTAAAGTTTTCTAAATAATATAGAATAAATACATATATGAATAAATATAGTAATTTGAAAATATAATTAATTAATTTAAGGTGATTGTACATATATTACGAGAGATGATATTAGACACTTACAAAAATTTTAAAATTTTAAGATTAATTCTCAATTAAAACAATTAATAACGTGGTTAACTAAAGATAAGTGAATTTTTTTTCAATTTTTTTGAATATGAATTAATATATAAAGGTATATATGTCAATATAATTAATATATGAATATAAATTTTTATATTTGTATGCGTGAGTAATAAATTTAATTTATATCCGATAACACATGTATACATTCTTTTAAATTACAACATAGAATGTCACATGACGCTTATTGAAATCATATATTTGTCACATAATAGATTTTTAAACATGTTATTTCATGTTTTTTTTTCATATTTAACTAAGCATTTTTTTCTTTATATTTTGGAATATATTTTATTTTTTTTATGTTTTTTATTTATTATTTTTTATTAATTTATTATATATTTTTTTACACATGACAATGACCATATCAGTTTACACGTAAAAAAAAAATCACATCAAATGACACATAGCGAAAATTTAGTTATTCTACTTGTCACATGTCAACAAATCAAAGCATTAACTTATTGACTTGGAAGACATATTGTAATTTTTCACACCATGTATTTTGGAATTTTAAGATCAATCCCTAATCAAAATAATTAATAACGTAGTCAATTAAAAATAGGTGATAATTTTTAAAAAAAATTTGAATATGAATTAATATGCAAAGATATATATGTCAGTGTAATTAATATGTTATTATAATTTCTATATTTGTATGTGTGAATAATAAATTTAACTTATACCTAACAATACATGTACACATTTTTTTAAATTACAACATGAGATGTCATATGTTAGTTATTAAGATCATACATTTGTCACATGATATATTTTAAAACATACTATTTCACTTTTTCATATTTAATTAAACATGTTTTTTTTCTTTGTATTTTTTAATATATTTTGTTTTTTATGTTTTTGATTTATTATTGATTATTAATTTATTATATATATTTTTTACATGTGATAATAATCACATTAGTTTACACATAAAAAATACTATATCAAATAATATGTGACAAAAAATTAATTATTTTATTTATCACATATTAATAAATTAAAGTATTAACTTATTAATTTGAAAGATACATAATAATTTTTTAAGTTTTGTATATATATATATCTAAGGGGACATATCTAGTGAGAAGAGTTTTTATTGTGAGAGGATGAGAAGAGTAAATATTAACCATACAACCATACATGAATGGTCAAGATTAAAAGTTACTTGAAGGTCATGTGACCACTTAAAAAAGTCACATGTATTTACCTTCTAATCTTAACCATTCATAAAAGATCCAATGGTTAATATCCACTCCTCTCACCTCTCATAATAAATATTTCTCTCAAGGTAAGATCCTATATATATATATATATATATATATATATATATATATATATATATAGGAGACATATCTAGTGAAAGGAATTTTTATTGTGAGAGGATGAGAGGAAAAATCTTGACCATATAAACATACATGGATAGTCAAGATTAAAAGTTATTTGAAGGTCATATGACCACTTAAAAAAGTCACATGCATTTATGTTTTAATTTTGACCATTCATAAAAGATCAAAAGGTCAAGATTCACTCCTCTCACCTCTCACAATAAACACTCCTCTCATTTGAGTAAGATCCTATATATATATATATATATATATATATATATATATATATATATATATATATATATATATATATCTATTTATAATAACATGAAAGCTATTTTGAGTCCACTGTAGATTTCCTGTTGCACCGACGTGGCCAAATTATAGGGGTTTATACCCCACTCTCCTATTTTTTATTTGTTCAACTTACTGTTCTTCGAAGTCCGTAGCGCCCCTCCCCCACAAAATGAGAGAAGTCATCATCAAATGCTCAAAATTTCATATATTTCGCAGCACAACAGCAGATCACTCCAATATTTTCTCCCAAATGAAGATTTCTGCACTCACCATTCCATCTGCCATTTACAGGGTATGGTATTTTCACCTAATGTTATTGTTATTTGTCAGAGGTTGTAGTGATGGGGTTGTTATATGAGTTCTTTACCTGGGGTGGTTGGAGGTCCATGCCGATTTGTACTATTTGATGGGTATAACCAACTTTGTGATTGTACTTTGTGGTATGGGTAGTTTCGGATGATATGTTATAGATGATGGGTTTATGTTTCCCGCTAATTTATTTTAAATTTGAAATTTGTTGCTGACATTTTCAATTTTTTAATGTTCAATATATGAAAGTTTCCTCATCTATAAATAGATGTTGGTTTATGTTGATTCATGCCCTACTTTCTCTGTTATCTGATACCTCTTACATATTGTGTTTTTCTCTGTATTCCTATTGTTTCTATGGTTGCTGAGCTGAAAAAGGTCTTCTTTTAGCCTCTATATTGTCCACTTCTACATTTGGAATATCCTTTATATTGTTACCTATTTCTCGAGTTGTTGTGTTTTGTCTTTTTTTTTTTAGCCTGGAGTTGTGTGCAACTATCCATCTGAGTTGGATAGTTGGGTAGGGAAGACTTTACTCTTCAAAGTTGAGATCAAGGGTGGCTCATTGTCTACATTTGATAGTTCCTACACTGTCAGGAGGGTATGTGATGATGAGACTGTGCTCAATCTTTTTGGCTTCGACGGTCGTAGCTTCACTCATGACAAGGTTCTGATATCTTTTACTTTTGTCCTTATTCTTTTCTTATTAAGGATTGATATAGTAGTTAGTTTTTTATTGATATGTGTTTACATCTTGTTTACGTAAATAATCATTTGTTTAGATTTTTTACATTTGCTTTGTTAACGAAGGATGTTTTCTCGACTTCATTTACTGAGGTCTCCAACTTGAAGCATGATGGATTTGATGGTATAGTTGTGCTGGGGAAGGTATCTTTATTCCTTAAGTTATGTTCAATTTCAATATGGTATTCTTTAATTGTCAGTTGTTACCGACTGAATTTATGCTTTTACTTTGTCGTTACGTTCATTTCTATATATTTCCATGCAGAGCTTCATACCAAATTTCGATGAAGTTGGAACATGTGGAGGGTCTGTTGGTGAGTCATCAAGTGTTGGGGTAACATCAGCCAAAAGGGCAAATATGGCAGACACTGATTCTGCAAGTAGTGACACCAGACTGCCTCTGTTGAAGCATGTCAAGATTGAACAAATCTAAGTTGTGGCCGTCGGTCAAGTTTGTCTTTTTGTTATGTATTTAGGATGCTGCTTTTGCAATCTTTTTGGGAGTTTTACTATCAAATGTCATGGAACTTCACTATGTATTAGGGAAATGTTGACTTCTTAGGCAGTAGGGATTTGTACCCTTTTGTTCTTTTGGGATGTACGTATTTAAAGTTGATATGTTCCACCGAATCCTATTCTGGCATCATTAGACACCTAGGTGTTCAATGTATCTTATGATCCCAGAATATGTTTTGTACCCTAAACTATGATGAATTACAATATAAGGTGTAATCCCACTTTTTTAAGTTGATTGATTTAGCTTATAATATATTTATCCTGCCTTTGCCCCATTATATGGGGACGTGTGCATAATGTAGAAAGTAAAATAAGAATATGAATAAGATTAGCAATGTAGTTAATAACACTGTTCTTTATTCGACAACACTGATCATCAATCGACAGAAGTGATCTTCATTCGACAAATCTGATCTTCATTCGACAGAACTTGGCTTTTAGTCATTCTCGTCAAATAATGTTCTCCTGTCAGCATTGATTCTGTTAAATTGTAACTTGGGCATTTTCATCACAAGTCCCATTATGGCTGACATCTTTCCTCATTCTCTGTCATGTCATGTTTTGTCGAAAGGTAACCTCACATTTATACACGAGGCATTTTTTCTGTCGAATCCATAATTAAGATTTTATCACCTAACAGATGCCCCCCAAAGTTTTGGCTTTCGACAGCTTCTGGAGATGGACAAAATTTTATAACAGATAACTCAATTTTCAACAAAAGATTCAAAGTGATTTCTGTGAATTAGGGAGTAAAGTCAAGGCCCTTAGTACCAAAATACAATCTCTGGAGCCTGACTACCAGTCCACTCTAGCTGACAGAGAATCACTATAAACTTCTTGGGAAACTCTAGGGAAGATGCAACCTTGAAATATATGTAGTATCCGTCGGTTTAGCCTACCCGACAAACATTTGTGTTTTCTATTAACTTAAGATTATCTCGTCAATATAACTTGTAATTGCCAAGTATCTTGATGGAACAAAGTAATTTTCCTTATTTATTCCCTGCCAATCTTTACTTCACACATTGTCGGTTTATATGGCTTTCAATATTTGCCATTTGTAGATTTAATCCTTAAACCAGATTTAATCTCGACAAATGCATCAGCATTTCCAGAAAAAACTTGAATAAATTTAAATAGTCTTTAATTCCATCAGGCTTTAAAAGCTTACGATTATCCGACAAACATCAAAAATTTGGTCGGCTTCTGTAACACCAAACAAATGTATTTTTCTAGGAAAATTATCATCATACCGCTAACAGTAACTACACCTATTTTAACACCCACTTGCCATGTTAGCTTTTATTTAAAAAAAAGAAAAGAAATCTGTCTTTCTCATGCATTTTTCCCGTCTTCCCCCTCTCCCTCTCATTTCTCTCCATCTTTCCCTCTCAATTCTCCTCCTTCCAAGTCAAGTTTTGTCAAATGAAGATTCTGTCGAATGAAGATCAACTATGTCGAATAAAGATCAGTTCTGTCGAATGATGCATAAAGCTGTCGAATAATGCTAGAAGATCAGTTCTATCGAATGATGTATAAAGCTGTCGAAGATACTAGAAGATCAGCAGAAATTCTAATTCGACGGATGGATGTTGACATTGGAAAAATCTTCCAAGTGTTGAATCGATGAAAGTACTAAATGGTCAGAAATTCTAATTCAACGAAAATTGACATTGGAGAAATTTCTCTCGTGTTGAACCGACGAAAGTGCTAAATGGTTAGAAGTTGGTTTTGTCAAGGGAGAATGAGAGAGAAATGAAAAGGCAGGGAGATGGAAATGAAAAAGGTAGGGAGAGAGAAATGGAGATATACGGAGACGTCCAAAAATATGGTGTGGAATTGGGTGTGGCACTGTGCACGGTAAGAATATCGGGATTGATTTTTCTATTAACATAATTCATTTTCTCCTTATTTCTTCTAGGCTATAGAGCCTGACAAATATAAGGAGGACCATTTTTTAACTCAGCAAGGTTTACTTCAAACTCGTCAGGACTTGTAACTTATTCGTCGGATTCTTCTAATCCGACAGAGTTGATTTTCTCTCTTTTAAGAAATTTCTTTGCCTTTGCAACTTTTCGGTCTTTAATTGCTCAATTTATCCTGCCTTTACCCCATTATATGGGGACGTGTGCATAATGTAGAAAGTAAAATAAGAATAAGAATAAGATTAGCAATGTAGTTAATAACACTGTTCTTTATTCGACAGCACTGATCTTCATTCGACAGAAGTGATCTTTATTCGACAAATCTGATCTTCATCCAACCGAATTTGGCTTTTAGTCATTCTCGTCAAATAATGTTCTCTTGTCAGCATTGATTCTGTCAAATTGTAACTTGGCCATTTTCATCACAAGTCCTATTATGGTCGGCATTTTCCATCATTCTCTGTCATGTCATGTTTTGTCGAAAGGTAACCTCACTTTTATACACATGAGGCATTTTCTCTGTCGAATCCACAGTTAAGATTTATCACCTAAAAGATGCCCCCCAAAGTTTTGGCTTTCGACAGCTTCTGGAGACGGACAAAATTTTATAACAGAACTCAATTTTCAACAAAAGATTCAAAGTGATTTCTGTGAACTAGGAAGTAAAGTCAAAGCCCTTAGTACCAAAATACAATCTCTGGAGCCTGACTACCAGTCCACTCTAGCTGACAGAGAATCACTATAAACTTCTTGGGAAACTCTAGGGAAGATGCAACCTTGAAATATATGTAGTATCCGTTGGTTTAGCCTATCCGACAAACATTTGTGTTTTCTGTTGGCTTAAGATTATCTCGACAATATAACTTGTAATTGCCAAGTATCTTGACTGAACAAAGAAATTTTCCTTATTTATTCCCTGCCAATCTTTACTTCACACATTGTCGGTTTATATGGCTTTCAATATTTACCATTTGTAGATTTAATCCTTAAAGCATATTTAATCTCGACAAATGCATCAGCATTTTCAGAAAAAACTTGAATAAATTTAAATGGTCTTTAATTCCATCAGGCTTTAAAAGCCTACGACTATCCGACAAACATCAAAAATTTGGTCGACTTTTGTAACATCAAACAAATATATTTTTCTAGGAAAATTATCATCATACCGCTAACAGTAACTACACCTATTTTAACACCCAGTTGCCATGTCAACTTTTATTTAAACAAAAAAAAAAAGAAATATGTCTTTCTCATGCATTTTTCCCATCTTCCCCCTCTCCCTCTCATTTCTCTCCATCTTTCCCTCTCATTTCTCCTCCTTCCAAGTCAAGTTCTGTCGAATGAAGATTCTGTGGAATGAAGATCAATTATGTCGAATGAAGATCAATTCTGTCGAATATGCTAGAAGATCAGTTCTGTCGAATGATGTATAAAGTTGTCGAAGATACTAGAAGATCAGCAGAAATTCTAATTCGATGGATGGATGTTGACATTGGAAAAATCTTCCAAGTGTTGAACCGACGAAAGTACTAAATGGTTAGAAATTCTAATTCGACGGAAATTGACATTGGAGAAATTTCTCTCGTGTTGAACCGACGAAAGTGCTAAATGGTTAGAAGTTGCTTTTGTCAAGGGAGAGTGAGAGAGAAATGAAAAGGCAGGGAGAGGGAAATGAAAAAGGTAGGGAGAGAGAAATGGAGATAAACGGAGATGTCCAAAAATATGGTGTGGAATTGGGTGTGGCACTGTACGGGGTAAGAATATTGGGATTGATTTTTCTATTAACATAATTCATTTTCTTCTTATTTCTTCTAGGCTATAGAGCCTGACAAACATAACGAGGATCATTTTTCAACTCAGCAAGGTTTACTTCAAATTCGTCAGGACTTGTAACTTATACGTTGGATTCTTCTAATCCGACAGAGTCGATTTTCTCTCTTTTAAGAAATTCCTTTACCTTTGCAAATTTTTAGTCTTTAATTGCTCAATTTATCTTGCCTTTGCCCCATTATATGGGGACATGTGCATAATGTAGAAAGTAAAATAAGAATAAGAATAAGAATAAGATTAGCAATGTAGTTAATAACACTGTTCTTTATTCGACAGCACTGATCTTCATTCGACAGACGTGATTTTTATTCGACAAATATGACCTTCATTCGACAGAACTTGGCTTTTAGCCATTCTTGTCAAATAATGTTCTTCTGTCAGCATTGATTCTATCAAATTGTAACTGGACCATTTTCATCACAAGTCCCATTATGGCTGACATCTTTCCTCATTCTCTGTCATGTCATGTTTTGTCGAAAGGTAACCTCACATTTATACACGAGGCATTTTTTCTGTCGAATCCATAATTAAGATTTTATCACCTAACAGATGCCCCCCAAAGTTTTGGCTTTCGACAGCTTCTGGAGATGGACAAAATTTTATAACAGATAACTCAATTTTCAACAAAAGATTCAAAGTGATTTCTGTGAATTAGGGAGTAAAGTCAAGGCCCTTAGTACCAAAATACAATCTCTGGAGCCTGACTACCAGTCCACTCTAGCTGACAGAGAATCACTATAAACTTCTTGTGAAACTCTAAGGAAGATGCAACCTTGAAATATATATAGTATCTGTCGGTTTAGCCTACTCGACAAACATTTGTGTTTTCTGTTGACTTAAGATTATCTTGACAATATAACTTGTAATTGCTAAGTATCTTGAAGGAACAAAGAAAATTTCCTTATTTATTCCCTGCCAATCTTTACTTCACACATTGTCGGTTTATATGGCTTTCAATATTTACCATTTGTAGATTTAATCCTTAAACCAGATTTAATCTCGACAAGTGCATCAACATTTTCACAAAACACTTAAATAAATTTAAATGGTATTTAATTCCATCAGGCTTTAAAAGCCTACGACTATCCGACAAACATAAAAAATTTTGTCGACTTTTGTAACATCAAACAAATATATTTTTCTATTAACATAATTTATTTTCTCCTTATTTCTTCTAGGCTATAGAGCCTGACAAACATAAAGAGGACCATTTTTCAACTCAGCAAGGTTTACTTCAAATTCGTCAGGACTTGTAACTTATTCGTCGGATTCTTCTAATCCGACAGAGTTGATTTTCTCTCTTTTAAAAAATTCCTTTGCCTTCGCAACTTTTCAGTCTTTAATTGCTCAATTTTCCTGACTTTCTATCCTAACTGAGCTAAATCAACAAGGTGCTGATTGACAAACTTTTTCCTGACATAATAATCCAATCCCCCAGCGGCTATCTTAACTATTTTCGCTTCAGGGATATGTGTGAAACACCTACTTCTCATTTGTCTGAATCTAGCAACATAGTCATCCACAGTTTCATTGCACATCCTTTTGATATTAAATAGATTTGTTAGTCCCACTTTCAAATCTATGGTATGGTACGAAGAACGTTCTGAGAAATCTCATAGATCACCCAATCCAGATTTTTTAATTTGTTGTATGAAGGAAAAAGTTCAACTACCATTTCTACACCACCTCCAGATCTATTGTTAAATCTCATAAGCATAATTGATTTTTCACTCAACAACAGTACACACTTATTACCCATCTCTATCACAATTATTCCATTATTGGATTATTTGCACACATACACACACACATACTAATGCTAATAAGCTACAATTGGGAAAAGATAAACTCATGTCTGATATTTTTCATTCCTATTATGTATGTTACCGTAAATAATTTGTATTATAGTTTTTATGAAGATTAAGTCACTTTATATTATGAAAATCTTTGTACAATATATGTTATCGTCCTTCAATACATCATCAATTTTATAATGCAACCTACTCAATTAAAGTAATTGTTTACTCTTTGATTACAACCATTATCAGTTGTAATTCTAGACTCATATTCCTTATGTTTTTCATCCTTTTCATAGAGTTCTTTTGGTTGTTGCTAAATATATAACACGATAATCAATGGCAGAAGTTTAAGTGGTATGATTGGATAGTTTAGATGAATTACTATTTAGTCTTGTCTTAGTCATACTGATTTAATAGCATGACAGTTTTCCCGTGCATTGCACGGGTAATTTCGTTAGTATATATTTATTACAGATTCACGGAAGAATACGATCCAACCACGTATCTTTTGACTTTTAAGAATAGTGCTTTGGTGCACGTTATCACCGTGTACATTACCTCACAAGAAATGAAGGTAGAAAAAAATGTGAAACTTGCTATACTTGGATTGGGAAACATATATAGATGTGAGATAATAATATATATGATTAATGTTATTTATCTCAGAAAAAATTTAAAATTTGTCTAAGTAATAGAATTAGAATATTATAAATGTTTAAAAAATAAAATAAACTTTATTATAATTAGATAATAAAAATTATATATATATAGCATTAATTCATTTTTTAAGTGAATTGGGACTTCGTTTGAGCTATATAAACCGAGAGTTACCCTTTCATAGCAAGATATATATATATATATATATAATTTAAATTTATAATAAATTATTAATGACACGCCTTAAAAATAATATTTGTAAGAAAAAAGTTAAATAATTTATATTTATTAGTTTTCAAAAATAATATTAAAATTAAAATTATATTAATATAACTTAAAAATAATTGTGAACTTAGAGAAAAGAGAAATGAGAGAATGGAAAAAATCATTGAGAAGAAAGTTGTGACCTTTAGGTCATCCTGTTGATTCTATTATATGTGTGTAAAAGAATAGCTAGTACAAATGAATAATAAGTAAAAAGATCAAAGGTAAAAACTTATTTATTTAATACTCTCCCTCAAACTGAAGCATATATATCATATGATCCAAACTTGTTATATATATAACTAATTCAGGGTTCTCTAAGAGATTTTGTGAGAAGGTCTGCAAGCTGATCATTTGAGTTGACAAAGGTTGTGACAACATCACTTGAAAGAACCTTATTTCTTATAAAATGAAAATCAACCTCAATATGTTTAGTTCTTTCATGAAAGACTGGGTTAAGGCAATATGTAAAGCGACCTAGTTATCATAAACAAGGGTCATTTGTCCAACATCTCCAAACTGATGTTCTTTGAGTAACTGTTTTAACTAGACAAGCTCACATGTTGCCGCAGTCATAACTCTATACTCAGCTTCAGCACTAGATCTAGCAACCACACTCTACTTCTTACTTTTCTAAGAAATCACGTTACCTCCAATAAGTACACAGTAGTCTGAAGTGGAACGTCTATCATAAAGTAAACATGCCCAATCAGCATTAGAATGATCAACCACTTGAGTGTGTCCCTTATCCTCATAGAGGAGTCCTCTTCCTGGTGCTCCTTTAATATGTCTTAGAATCCGAACCACAACATCCTAATGACTATCACATTGAGAGTTCAAAAATTGACTAACAACACTCACAGGAAAAGAGATATCAGGTCGAGTCACTGTGAGATAATTCAATTTCCCAACAAGTCTCCAATATCTACCTAGATCAGCTAATGACTCCCCCTGATTTGGTAGAAGTTTGAAATTATGATCCATTGGGGTATCAATAGGCTTAGCATTTAGTATGTCAATTTCTTCAAGTATGTCCAAAGTATACTTTCGCTGAGAGATAGAAATATCATCCTTAGACTAAGCAACTTCAATTCCCAAGAAATACCAAAGTTTGCCCAAGTATTTTGTTTGAAAATGATTGAAAGGGAATTGTTTAAGACACTGAATACCATGATGACCACTGCATGTGATAACGATACCATCAACATATACAACTAGATAAATATATCATTGAGAAGAATGATGGTAGAACATTGAATGATCTGCTTCACTACAAGTTATACCAAATTATTGCACCACAATATTGAAGCGACCAAACCAGGTCCAGGGAGATTGTTTGAGACCATAGAGAGATCTTCGTAAATGACACACATGTCCAGAATACTCCCCCTGAGCAATAAAGTCTGACGGTTACTCCATATAGACTTCTTATTATAGCTCACCATGAAGAAAGGCATTTTTGATATATAGTTGGTGAAAAGGCTAATGATGGATGGCAACCATGGATAAAAAAAGTCAAACTAATGCTACTTTGGCAATAAGAGAGAATGTATCACTATAGTCAAGACCAAAAATCTGAGTATAGCCTTTAGCAACCAATCATGCTTTAAGGCGATTAATGTGACCATCTGGACGCACTTTAATAGTGTAAATCCACCGATAACCAACAGCGGATTTGCCTTCTAGAAGAAGGACCAAATCCTAAGTTCCACTAGTTTGAAGGGCTGACATCTCCTTAATCATAGCTTATCTCTAGCATGGATGAGAAAGAGCTTCACTTGTATTCTTAGGGAGAGACATAAAATCCAAGGAGGATACAAGGGCATAATGGGGTGAAGATAAACAATGGTAGCTCAAGCCAACATAAATAGGAAAATAGTTACAAGAAGAACGAATACCTTTGCACATAGCAATAGGAAGATCAAACTCACTTGGAAGGTCCGAAGCAGTGGGAGATAATGTTGAAGTAGGATGTGAGTCATCAGTTGTGGCTTCAACAGTCTTAGGAGCATCAATAGTGGTTTGTCTAAAAGGTTGGACCTATCGTGGACGACGATGGTGAGTCAAGAATGATGATGGTGAAGGAGGTGTCGGGTCTATATGATAAGTTCAATCAACTTCAGACTCAAGGGGTTAATGAGAGTAAGAATAGGGAGTACCTCAGAAATAGGTGGTTCTTCAGAGGAGATTGAGTGAAAAAAGATGGTTGACTCAAAGAAAGTAGCATCAACAAAAATCATATATCTCTCGAGATCAGGAAAAAATCATCTATACCCATTTTATGATCGAGGATATCCTAGGAAGACACACTTGAGTGATCGAGGAGAGAGTTTATTTTTGCCTAATGTGAGGTCATGAACAAAACATGTAGACCCGAAGACTTGAAGAGGTAATGGATAAAGAGGTTGTGTAGGAAAAATAATAGAGTAAGAAATTTTATTTTGAAGAACCGATGATGACATCCGGTTGATGAGGTAGCAAGCAGTGAGAACTACATCACTCCAAAAACGAAATGGTGTTTTAGCATGAAAAATGAGTGTATGGGCTGTCTCAATTAGGTGTTAATTTTTTCTTTTAGTAACCCCATTTTGTTATGGGGTGTGAGCATAAGAGGATTGGTGAATAATTTCCTAAGAAGCCATAAAAGATTGAAACTGTGTAGAAAAATACTCATGGGCATTGTCACTTCTTAAGATACGAATGATAATTCCAAATTGAGTTTGGATTTCATAATAAAAACTATGGAAAATGAAGAATAACTCTGATCTATTTTTCATTAAGTATAACCAAGTACATCTTGAATAGTCATCCACAAAAGTTACAAAGTATTGATATCCTAATGTTGAGATAACATGACAAGATCCCCATACATCAGTGTGAATTATAGCAAAAAGAGATTCAGCTCGGTTACAAACTCGACTAGGAAAGGAACTATGAGTATGTTTGTTCAATTGACAAGATTCACACTCCAAAAAAGATAACTTTAACAAATTAGGAAGCATCATATGAAGTTTTGAGATACTAGGGTGTCCAAGACAAGCATGAATAACATTGGGCAACTTTGTGGCTTCAAAAACATTGGAGGTTGTCAAGAGAAAGTAGAGGCCCTGTGACTCATGCCCTGCTCCAATCATCTTCCTTGAGCTCCGGTCCTGCACAAGAATAGAGTCTTTAGTGAAGGTGATTAAGCAATCATGGGTGAGTTAGATGATTAATGGAGATCAAATTATAAGGACAACCAAGAACATAAAGAACATTGTCAACAGATAATGAAGGCAAAAGATTAGCCTTCCTAATTGCTTTAGCTCGAGTTTGAAAGCCATCGGCTAAGATAACAGCGGGAAGGTGTGTTGGATAGGAAATGACAGAAAGCAAATGTTTGTTACCAGAGATATTATTTGAGGCACCAGAATCTAGTACCCAAGGCCCAATGCATTGTGATTGGGAGATGCAAGCAATGGAGTTACCAGTGTGTGCAATCGAGGTAAAAAATGTAGAAGGTTGTCTGGCTTCAAACCACTTCAGAAAATCTTCACAATCAGGTTGGGATGGTCAAGTTGTTGACTGGTGACTTGAACTTTTAGAAGTAGGGCTACACACGGGTCGGGTTGGTTCGGGTTTAGGGGGAAAAAATCCAAACCAATTAATTGAGGTCGGGTTAGGTTGGGTCGGTTTTGGGAAAAAATTCGGATAACCCGAACCAAACCAACCCAATTAGAATCAAATTGATTCGGGCCGGGTAGTCAGGTTGCTCACACTCAACTGATTAAATGAGGTGACCCCTTCTCTCTCAATTCTCGAGGGGTCTCTCTCTCTCTCTCTCTCTCTCTCTCCCCCCACAATCCCAAAATCATATACACAGACACAGTACCTACCAAACCACCATGTCGAAGATGGCCAACGGAGATAGCCAACACAGTCACGGATCCTGAGGGCATCGACGGAGTTCGAATGACATAGAACCTTTGGCCCCGCACCAAAGTCGAAGCCAGCAAGTGCATGATCCCACTCGCCGCCACACTCTCCCTCCTCCGCCCTCACCCCAACATCCCCACCCTCCCTTACCCGCCACTCCATTGCATGACCTGCTCCCTTGTTCTCAACCCATTCTCTCGTCTCGACTTCACCACCAAGATCTAGATTTGTCGTGCCCCTTCTGCTTCCAGCGCAACCATTTCCCCCCTCATTACTCCCAAATCTCTGAAACCAACCTCCCTGGCGAACTCTACCCTCACTACACCACCGTCTAATACATCCTCCCCACCCACAACCTTAACCCTAATTCCTTCAATCCTTCCCTCTCCCTTCGGTCTTCACTGGTTTTCGTGTTCATCCTTGACACCTGCAATTTGGGAGTTAGGGTTAGGGATTTTGCAATTTGGGAAGAGAAGAAATCAGAAATATGAAAGTGAGAATGAGAAATGGGGAGGAGGAGAGCTTGGGTACGAAAGAAAACTAAGGGATTAGTTTTCAGTATCTCAAAACAACGTCGTTTCCATTGGGTCATCGGGTTGGTTTCTTAAACCCGTTACCTGAACCAATAAATAGTCGGGTTGTTCGGGTTCAACCCAAACTGATCCGATGACCCAAACCAATCCAGATATTTTATATCGGGTCGGGTTCGTGGGCCATCAGATTGGGTTGTGCAGCCCTATTCAGAAGTGTCAAGAGTGATGGTCTGAGCAACATTAGCAATTAGAGGTGGTCTTCCATGCAAGATCCAACAGCGGTCCATAGTGTGACCAATTCACTTACAATGATCACACTTTGGATGAGTGCGATTGCCCATACATCCTCCTCCTCGATTTCTACCACTGCGTCCCTAATTATCCACTTAGGAGACAAAAGCTGAAGTTTCATAAATTGGAGGTACTGAAACTTCAGTAAAAGACTGTGATGTGGAGGGTCCCACAACTCTGAGAATGCTAGAAAAAGCTTATGAGAGAGTAAGAACAATAGTGCTTTCTAAAATCTGATCCCGGGTTGAAAAGTATTCTGATGGTAAACCATAAAGTGTTAGGAGCATGAAGAAGGTGCTTCTTTGTTCATATTCTTTTTATGGAGAATTTGTTGGAGGTAACAACTCGTTGAAATCTGAAAGAGCAGCTTGAATTCTTCCCAAATAGGTTGACATACGTCTTTCAAGTTTGTGGGGAGCTATAAGAGACATAAGATCAGAACAAACAATATACATATGATGTATATCATTGGTGTAAAGTTCTTTTGCCTGCTTCTATACTGTATAGCATGAGATAAGGGTTGAAGATTTGTTTCAATGATGAGTGAATAGTTTGCTTCATCAAGCTACATAATTAAGCATAAATCTTTTCCCACCTAGGCTTTTCAATTGCTGTGATATCTTCAGCTTTCTTTGTCAAATGGTCAGTATATCCCTGACCTAAGAGTTATAGCTTAATGTCTAAAGCTCATGTATCATAGTTGGTTCCATCTAATTTGTTAGTGGTGATTCCAGAAGAGACATAACTAGTGAAAATAAGAGTCTCGCTCTTAGAAGTGTCATTTTTGGCATCCAACTCAGTTTCAACTTTAGCCATGACTGTGAGAGAGATAAACAAGAGAGGATTTTAGGGAGAAATGAAAGTGCTTTGATCTAGCTGGAGGTGGCTAAAACCACCGAGAAGAGGCTTGGAGAAGGCCAGAACTCGAACAGAGTGGCGCGTTTTGCTCACACGCTCAAGCTGGGGTGGCCCGTGACAGCCACACGCAGGGACGGAGGCGGCACGTGGAGGCGCGTCTGATGGTGAATGGAGATGAGCTCTTGGTATCTGGCCGATCGAAGCCTTTTGAGTCTCCCTGAGGTCGAGTCCACTCGAAACAATAAAGAACTTGGATGGTTGGAAAAGTCACAGCCGTGGAAGAGTTACACGAGAACTCAGAAAATACACCCAAGCAGGGATGTTGGGTCACGACAGTCACCACCACTTCGTGAGAATAGTGGGTGTGGGTTTAATGTTCATCACATACAGTGGGTAAGTGGGTAAAGACAATGATTTTCTCCTCCTTAGTTCTGATACCATGTGAACTTATCTGAAAGAGAAAGGAGAGAATGGAAAAAATCATTGAAAAAAAAGTTGTAACATTTAAGTCATCCCATTGATTCTATTATATATGTATAAAGGAATAACTAATACAAAAAATAATAAATAAAAAGACTAAAAATAAAAAACTTATTTATTTAACAATAATAACTGACATATTTTTTTATAATTTATATATTTTTAAAAAATAATATTAAAATTTAAATTCAAAATATTATTAGTGACACAACTTAAAATTATTTATTGAAAAAGTTCTACGCATCAAAACTTATATACCGATGATTGATTGATATTATATATCAATTCTATCCAAAATTACGTGGATGATGTCGGCAGCGAGTGGAGAAAAAAGTGGTCTTGAAGTCGGGGACGTCCACATTCAACGAACTACCCAACTAACCAACCAGCTCATTCATTAACTCACTCAAACTCAACTCACATTTCAGTTTTCAGAGTCACAAACACACACTCCTACACTCTGAATTCTCATAATCTGTGAAACTGAAAGATGGAGGGTCTGATAAAGGGGTTATTGGAAGTTGCCCTCGGTGGCAACGACAACGATAACGATCAAGAAGAGTCCCAGTCACGCGATGAACGGTCCAGATCCTCTTGGGCGGAGGTCGTGTCCGGAGATCATCAGTGGACTCCACAGGTGATATGCGAATGCGATCGATGATAATCATTAATACAATTAGTTTCATTCATTCATTCATTTTTTGCAGGATCAGGAAAAGTGGCAACCCCATGGTTCCAGAATTTCTAACACACCCCACAACAAGGTCACATTTTCCATTTCTTCATTTCATATATATATATATATATATATATATATATATATATATATATATATATATATATTTCTCATTCTAATCGCTCATCTCAATTCATTAAACCCCCAAAAATAAAATAATAAAAATTATTATTTTTTCATTATGATATTATCATTGTAGGAGCAATATCGCCCAGAGCAGGAGAAGTGGGAATCTCAAAGTTTCAACACTTCCAACACACCCCAAAAGGTCAATTTTATCTTCTTTATTTTAATTTTTCATCATATAGTCCCTAGATTGAAGTTAACAGAAAAAAGTGCAATTTTTGAACCTTAAACTGCTCCAATGACCTTGAGATTTATGAGTGCAGCTTAGCTTTAAAGTTTCTAAATTTTCCATTTGCAGATGTCAACAAATAATCAGTTAATTATGTTGAAATGTAATGTGCCTGAAATCTAACTTTATTCATCAAGCAATAGCAAAATTATTGTTGGTTCAGTTGTTACCTTCCATGTCATAGGTATCATCGTGACAGATCATTCCTGTAATCAGACTAAGCGTTTTCTTATATATATGTTATGAAAATAAAGTTGCGGGATCTCAATCACATTTTGTTGGTGCATGCTTTGTGCTCAATATATACGAAAACCAAGCCCTCATGGTCTTGTTGGTGGGGTCCATTTTCATATGGCCCTCATGCTGGCATTTGCTCATGCTGGCATTTGCTTTGAACCAAAACTCTCTCTCTCTCTCTGTACGTACAGTTTAAGATTGTTGTTGGAGAGAAAGAAGAAATATTTTTTTTTTTATATACAATACAAGATAAATGGTCCACTGATCTGGGTATTGGAGAATCAGGTTTCATGCGAACATGACAACATTGAAAATGTTGAGCAAGCTTGGTTATTGGCCAATCTCATGCACTTTCTTCTTTTACTGCAATGCAGTACGTAATGTGTAGAATTTTCTATGAAAATTTAACTATTTTGGTAAAGTTCATTTTTATTTTTGCAGTTGGATGAAGATAACAATGATGGATGGCAGACTGTTGGCAATAAACATTCAAGGCAGCCACACAAGGTTTATCTTTTAATTTTAATCAATATGCCAAATAAAATAACTTATAAAGATACATTTTGAGTGTAATGTATGAATTCAAACAGTTTGTATTATGTTAATGCTGCTGTTATAGGTATATCTTCTTTGAATTCTGCTATATGTTATCTTTGTTATCAAATGTGTGATGTAATCAGTCCTGAACATTTTATGCTGCATCACTATCTGAATGATGGATCTTACCAACTTGATGATAGGTTCCAAAGGATAACTGGCACAGATATAAACTACCTCCTGAAGAGCAAGAATACTCCAATGAGGTTGAAGTTGGTGCTGTTGTGGAGCCCTCAGAAGATGAACTTGCTGATCTGTCTCGAGCTTGTGACAAACTCTGGGATCTTGATTTAAATCGTTTGGTACCTGGCAAGGACTATGAAATTGACTGCGGTGAAGGAAAGAAGGCTTTCGGAAAGGAAGATATGGCACAAGGGAGCTTGTTTACTTGGGTTAGTGATGGTGTATTCAGAAAGCCTACTTTTGCTCGTTTTCTTTCACTTTTAGATAATTACAACCCACAACAAGGATGTAAGGAAGTGGTCACATCTGAAGAGAGGCAAGAGCAAGCTTCTTTCATAGAAGAAATCAGTAGAACAGCACCAATTAAATATCTTCACAAGTATCTTGCATCCAAGGGAATTGCATCAGGGAGCTACCAAGATTTCAAAAGAGTGGTGGCCAGTCTTTGGTTTGACCTTTATGGCCGTGGTGGCACTTCTGGTTCCTCTTCTGCCTTTGAACATGTTTTTGTTGGAGAAATAAAAAAAGACAACGAAGTTTCTGGCTTTCATAATTGGCTGCAGGTGTGACCTCTTCCCCCCCCTTTTCTGCCTGTTAGGATCTATTCAGAACTAATGCCAAATTGAAAGTGTATTAACTTAGGATGTTGGAAGTCATATTTGGAGCTCTTTTCAGCCATCATTCTGATATTTCCAGCCTCATTGGTTAACCAATTACTATATTGTGAATCTTTTTGCCTTTGCCCAGTCTAGTTGTATTGTAAACCTAGCTCCATGTAGGCTAACTTCAAAGTTAATATTGCTAATAATACTTTGCAGTTGTCTTATGTTGTCTATAATTTACCCAATCGCATGCTACATCTACAGGTCCTTATTCAGACCAGCTAGTTCCTTTTTTTTTTTCTTAACTTTCTGTAGTGCTTCTTTCCAATAATATTCTATCTTCTTGTCATTTGTGAAGTTATTAATCTATTAAATGGATAGATAAGGGCTTACATGGATATATTTTGTTTCTTTAATTTGTAATTTGAATTTATCTTGTCATTAAAGTCTTATGTTGTCAATAATTTACCCAATGATATGCTATATCTACAGGTCCTTATTCAGACCAACTAGTTTTGTTTTTTTTCCCTCTTAACTTTCTGTAGTGCTTCTTTCTAATAATATTCTATCTAAATGTTATTTGCGAAGTCATTAATCTATTAAATGGATAGATGAGAGCTTACATGGATATATTTTGTTTCTTTAATTTGTAATTTGAATTTATCTTGTCATTATGTGAAATTTTAATCTCACTTATTGATGTATTTTGCAGTTTTACCTTGAAGAAGCAAAAGGGAGACTTGATTATCAAGGCTACATTTTTCCCCGTCGACATGGACAAGTTGTGAGTGACTGTCTGTTAACTTGGCTTTTTTTTCTATTGACTATTATTCCAAACATAGAAATTAAATTTTGGTTCACCAAATGCAGGAAAGTAATAAACTTCTGCATTAGACTTCAAAACAAGTTGAAAATATTTTCCAACAAATTATTTTTCTTAAAACAACTAGAACCTTAATTATATATTTATCATCGTTCTGTTTCATTACAAATAACTGTGTTTTCGTTAGTACTTTTATGTTAATTTGTAGGTAAGCATTTGTTACAGTTTGAACTGTAAAACCACATCATTTTTAATGTTTTTTGCCACTGTAACTTGCAGCCGGACTCTGAAACCCAGCTTCTGACTATTCAGTTTGAATGGAATGGTGTTCTGAAATCTGTATCAAGCACTTTGGTTGGAGTGAGCCCTGAATTTGAAATTGCTTTATATACCCTGTGTTTTTATGTGGGTGAGGAGGATAACCACATTCAGCTTGGTCCCTATGCAGTTAATATCAAGTGCTATCGTTTTGGTGATCGAATTGGATCTGTTTTCCCCTTTGCAGATTCTTGAACTTTCAGTTGCCAACAATGATTGTATTTGTTCCCAATGAAATCATGTCTTATGGCAGCAATATCAGTCAGATTAATTATCACAAATTAGCATAATATTGAGAGAAGTATACATTTGGTGTCTCTTTGTTTAGTATAAAAAAAAATTCTTGTGGAACTGTTTTGCTTTATTTATTTTTTAATTAAAAGTCTTCATCTGTATGTTATTTTGTGTAATTATTAAATATTTCTGAGTTTGTTGGCTTGTGTAAGCTTAGAGTGGGATATAGGCATGTGACAATGAGAGATATAGCTCCGGATCATCAAAAGTTCCTCTGCATGGGCAACCCCTAGCATGTCTTACAAAAATATCTAGGAAGTCTCAAGATATTTTGAAAAGCTTTCTAATTTAGATTTTAAGCATAAGTTCATGCTAAATTCTCAAAATTCCAAATTATTTTACTGAATTGATTTTAGTTCTATTTTTGAAATTCTCTGCCATGGCCTAGTTCACCATGCACTTAGTAGCTAAATTCATTGGCATTGCCCATCTTTACTGAAAAACGTTGCCTGTTAGAAGTTTCTTGCTCAATAGGAACTGCAGAAACTTTTACCATAAACCGCCCCGGGCTTTTTTCCAATCTTTTATTAGCAATTTACTTCAAAAGTCTTGAGCCTTTATCATAAATCGTGTTGAATGACTTGCATAACTAGAGCTTATAACGCCAATGCTTTCATTAGCTCACCTATGTACAGCAACAATCATTGCTGAAGTTATTGGATTAGTAAATTGTGTAAAATAAAATGCAGGTTGATTACATTGGTAGAGAGGGGTTTCACTTTGGTTTGAAGCAGGTGTAGACGTATAGCTAGCGGAGAATCACATCCACAAGCAAAAAGGGCCTTAGCACCGGTAGCTATTAGTCAGTAAGTACAGCTTGTGCCACTAGTGTGGAAATAAGTAATGCGCAGATGGGATTTTTCTCATCATGACAATGAAATTTGATTCTCGTTAGAAAGAGAAAGGGACAAATATTTTTTTGATGGGACAAATATTTGTCCAAAAGTAAAGGCATTGCTCATTTAAATTCGAACTGCATTCATAACTCTATCACCAATCAGAGTGGTTCGTCCCCCTTGTTCATAAAAAGATAAATAAAGAATTGAAATGTCTTGTTTTTATATGAGAGATTCACTCCATTTTGGATTACTTTGGATAGAAATATGAAATCAGTGAATTTCACCACAAGGGACTTCAGAAAGCTGTCCATTTTCTTACTCCGTTTCTACCGAAGAAGCTAGTGCTAAAAAAGCAGTGTTCAAACGTCAATAGCTTTTGTCATGTTGTGTTGATTTCCAAATCTTAAATTGTTAATTTCTTACATAAGAATTGAGGCTTACTTGTTTATTTGTCCCTTCCATGCACCTTTTTTTCCCTTACTTTCCGGTTAATCGATTTTTTGTTTTTTTGTTTTTTCTCTTAGACTTTTTAGGTTGAGAGAGGAAGTGTGACAAACGGAAAGATAAGGTTCCATTTCCTCCACATAATTGCAATGGTAGGCAAATGAATTACATGGACACAGCTCATCGTAATAACCCTTCCTAGGATAGAGTACAAAACATAAAAAATCAAGCATTTTTGAAAGATTCTGAATCATATATTTCTGAAACTCAACTTACCCAATTTCTCAATCAAGCTTGAATACTTCCTCGTTCCTTCTGATGCAGATGCATTATCACCGACAACAAACATTAGTTAACCAAGTCCTTCCTAATCTGTATGTTTGTCCCCTAATAATATATCTTTTGTTTAGGTGGTTAGCTATGAAACACGGACTCTTCATAATGTTTGTCATATCTAAATTTATATTAAATACTTGATAAATATTAATTTAATTTTTTAACAAAAATCATATTCTCATATTATACTCATATTGTATATGATACTTGTACTTGTATCCGTGCGTCATAGATGGTTGGCAATAGTAATCCCATGCTGTGCTGTTACTTACGCGATTGTGAATACAACAGGAGAACCACAAGGTGTGGCTCAGTCGAATATGAGTTGGGTTTGAATCTCACATGCAGCACCTTGTGGACAAGGTCATGCCATTAGATGTCACGGCAAAGGGTGTGGGAAAACCTCATGGGAGTCCAAAAAGAATACATCATTAGACCATGCAATTCCCTCTTCAATGGACTATATATATTATATAATGATATTTACACAAGTAAAGTTCCTCACAAACTCATACTTCTCATTACAACCATCCATTTTTTTCATTCTTTCTCACACACACTTTTTCCATTACATCTACGGTTATAACTTTAAATTTTGTCAGGTTCCTGAGTTGGTTTTGTCTGAGCAACCAAGATTATCCAATATAATTTCACATGATATCTTATTCTAATTGTTTGATATCTCATTTAAAAAAAAGATATAAACCTTACCGAGAGATTATGTTGATTGATTAAGTTATAATTTATGGATCTGAATTTTCTCATGTTAGAGAGAGAAAGACAATATTTTTTAATATAACTAATGAGTCTTATAAACAATCTTGGTGAGTCTTTACATGATAAAATTTGTGTCAATTTCTCTCTAACATGATAATAATGTTACATGAGAGGATTCAAACTCATATTATATAACTATCAATATCTACTTCACCCAAAACCTTAACCTATTAGTTGCAGTATTGCAGACGGGGAGATTGACTAAAGTAGTGTAATTTTACAAACTATTTTTTAAATTGAGATAGTTTTAAAATTATTTACTAGTTTGGGGTCCTTTTTAACACGCTAGTAGGGGACCTCATATTTTATTTCATTTTTTGCCACGTCATGTAAAGAGGAACTTCAAGTTACTCTTTTCAACTTTTTTGACTCACGTCCCATCAAATTCAGAAGAATCAAATTTAATATTATTTTAACAAAAAAGTGAAAGAGCAACTAGGAGTTACTCTTTTTAGATTTTCTCAGTCACGTCTTGTCAAATTCAAAATAATCAAATTTAATATTATTTTAATAAAAAGTGAAAAAGTTGTTCTTTTCAGATTCTCTCAGTCAAATCCAATCAAATTCAGAAAAATTAGTTTTAATACTATTTTAATAAAAAAAATGAAAGAGCAACTTGGAGTTGCTATTTTAAAATTTTTCACTTCTAATTAAGTTCAAAAAAATCAAATTTAATACTATTTTAATTAAAAAATAAAAGAGCAACTTGAAATTGCTCTTTTCAAAGTACAAATCACATTCAGAAGAATCAAGTTTAATAATATTTTGATAAAATAGTGAAAGAGCAAGATCAAGTTGTTCTTTTCAAAAGTTAACATAACTCCCATCAACCAAATACAAATCAGATTTAACAAGTATTTTAACAATAAAATGAATGGAGCAACTTCAAGTTGCTCTTTCATAAAAGTTATTTTGCTCCCCCCTTGGTCGATGTTCTCTTTATTTAAACCCTAACTCGGGCTTGCACTCTGCACTCTTCCCATCTCTTCTCTCTCGTCTCTCACAGATTCTTATATTCTTCAATTTCGTTCTAAAAATGATTCAATTTGTTGTTTTCCTTTATTCAAATAGTAGAAAGTTTGAAGTGCCACAAGGGCTCACATTCGAAGGCGACACTAGGCCAATTCAAATTAAATGTGGTATTAGTTATAAGATGTTGAAGAGAAAGATTCATGTTAAATTAAACCTTCAGTCTCATCAAATAATTTCTAGCCTTACATATAAATTTTTGATATCTCAAAATGAGAGCAAATATACTGCTCTTGAAATATTTAATGATGAAGATGTTGTGTGCATGATCAACACTTCTGATCAACACAGCTATAACAGTATTGAAATTGTACATTGAGATCGACGTTGTAGGCAATTCATCATTACTTGCGTATTCATGTCATATGAGTACTCAACTAGGAAGTGCTTATGAAGAAGACCATGTTGATGAGTATATTGTGCACCTTTTTGTGGTCAATCTGATGCCTACATTGGGCTTTCAGATGATGATGAAGATTAGAATAGAGACCTAACAATGGAGTTCAGTGAAGATGAAGACGAATGTGAAATTCCTTATGGCGATTCATCTAATACTGAAGTTGAGGGTGATTTTAATGTTGTTGGCTTGGCTTCCCTAATTATTATGGTTTCTCCAGTTGCATCATCATTACTTGTTAGCCAACTTTCACAACAAACATGTTAGTATCATTTTAAAGAGGAATTTGATAGAATTAGTGGCTTACATGGACCACGTGTTAGTTTACGAGTAACTTAATAGGATGTGACTGATGGAAAGAGCAACTTGATCTTGCTCCTTCACTTTTTTGACTGAAAGGATGGTAGTAACTTTTTACAAAGAGTAACTTAAAGTTGTTCTTTCCATAACGTGGGAAAAAATAAAATAAAATATGAAGTCTTTTGTTAGCATAGTAAAAAAGATTCCAAACTGGTAAATAGTTTTAAAACTATCCCAATTTAATAAATAATTTGTAAAATTACACTATGGTCAAAAAGCCATTGCAGACTTGAGAATGATTTCTTTCCCCTAAATCAAATCCACTCACCAGCGGATTAAATAACCAGTAATCTACAAAAAGTGCAGCATATTAGCAAATAGAGATTCCTAATGAGCAGCTTACTTCTCATGCAAGGCATCATATTTTGGAAGTTGTCAAACCATGCAATTACAAATCTCTTGTAGGTATAGGAAAATTGTTATGATGACAAAAAAGACTGTTGAAAAAATATTTTTTAATATTATTATTACTTCAATTTCAATTATATAAGTATGATTTACATTATATAAATTTATGTCAATAATTATTTATTTAGAATAGAGTTAAATTATAAGAAATAAATTTGTCATAATAATACTAAATATTGGGAGAATATTGCAAGTTTTACACGATAATACTTATTGAGAGAATATTGCGAGATTATTACAATCGATATATTGGGAGAATATTGAAGATTATTACACTTGATCCTAATTGATCTAATACGTATTGGGAGAATATTGCAAAGATTATTACAATATATTAGGAGAATATTGCAAAAGATTATTACATGGATCCTAATTGATCTAATATGGAATATTAGGAGAATATTGCAAAAGATTATTACACTCGATATATTGGGAGAATATTGCGGCATTATTACATCCTAATTGATCCTTTCTCGTAACATCTTTGTGACGAATTGATCAAGGTTTCATCAAGCACTCTGGAAACTCATTCTCAAAGAAATTAACATCTCTTGATACAAAGTAAGTTTCACTATCTAGATCGAAAAGCTTCCATCCTTTCTTACCATGAGAGTACCCCACAAAAACACACTTTTTACTTCGCTAGCAAATTTGTCACCCTTCTTACCTTGATTAAGCATAACATAGACACCCAAAAACTTTAATTGATTATATGAAGGTGGCTCTCCATTTATCATCTCATACGAGTTTTTCCGTTCAACAATGGTGTTGCGTTCTATTTATTAGATATCCAAATTTGTCAAGACACATTCTCCCCAAAATGAGATAGGTAGGTTACCTTGAAATTTCGAGAGCATGTGCAACATTAAGGATGTGCCTATGTTTTCTTTCAACTCTCCCATTTTGTTGGGGGTTCCTACACATGATGTCGAAAGACAATCCCACGCTCTAGAAACCGCATTCTCAAACATGTGAATTCGGTTCCATTATCACTTCAATTATTTTGATTTGTTTTTCATACTCGTCTTTCCACTAAAGCAATGAAATTTAACAATACTTGTGAAACTTCCCTTTTATCACGCAAAGAATAAATCCACACAAATTTCATCTACTATAGTCAAAAAATAATAAGCTCCACAAGAAGATGATGTTTTGTAAGGACCCCATAAATCACAATGAATTAATTCAAAACTACTACTAGCTTTATTATTGCTCAAAGGAAAACTATCCCTAGTTTGCTTTGCCCTCACACATCACATGCTTTATTTCCATTCACACTCCTACCTACATTTGGAATTAATTGAGTGATCTTCATGGAAGGGTGTCCCATACGCTTGTGCCAAAGATCAAACACGAAAAAATCATCAACTTTGAAAGCTTTCTCATGACGAATCCCTATGAAATAATAGAGCCCATCTCTTCGTTCACCCACTCCAATCAGCGTCCTCAGAGTACGGTCCTGCACAACACATAAAGAGTTAGTGACCTGCACAATACAATTTGTATCATCAGTCAATTGGGACACTGATATTAAATTGCAATTTAATCCGGCACATATAACACATTGACAAGTTTTAGCCCTCCTTCGAGAGTCACAGTTCCTTCCTTCGTTGCAAAGGCTTGTTCTCCATTGAGGGAGTCCCACAGTGGCATCTTTGCACCACCTTTAGCTCACGGAGGAGTCTCAAATCTCCAGATACGATTGAGGCTCCTGTATCATAATCCACACTTTGCATTTTTACTTGTCATTCTTTTCGTGGTGCTTCCCTTATGACCGCCGAGGAGATCCACCGTAGTTTGCCATTGCTCGGTGCTCAAACCTTAGGCCTCCCTTATTTGCATCCATTGTTGGTAAAATTGTTCCCCCATTGGAAGTTTGAGCAACATTTGCACGCACATTCGTGCTCTCCCACGGCCTTGATGAGCACCGCGTGTTTGGTGTTGTCCTCTCCTCGACCACTTGTCTTTGTTCATGGCGTGGTCTTTCTCCCCACCATTCGGATACCCAATCACCCGAAAGCAATTTGTGGCATCATGTCCCGTTTGGTTGCGGTGCCAGCAGTTGTAGACTTGTCTTTTGCATCTCCATGACCTCTTGCTTTTCCACCGGTTGCAGCTTTTCCCTCTTTCCTCCTTGGTTCTCAAATTGTCTTCACACGTTCTTCTTGTATCGAGTAGCGTAAACTCTGTTCAATGATGGCACGGTCGGTCAAGAAAGATTGGAGCGAGCTGTCCCATACAATACATCATCCAGGCCCATCAAGAATTGATGCACTTTTTCTTCTTCCCTCCACTTCTCTAACTTCCCTTTGATATCACACTTGCATCCTTCACACACGCATGTCGGTATCATTGGTAGTTCGCCAATTCATCCCACAACATTTTCACCTTTCCATAGTAGTTCACCATGGTCATTCCTCCTTGCTTGCATTCAGCTAGTTCCGCTTCATTGTTGAATCCTAGGGCCATTCACCACTGAGAATCGTTCCCTGATATCATCCCACAGTTCTTTTGTATTTTCCATGTATGAAATAGTGGAACGCAGAGATCCTTCGATGGTGTTCAAAATCCAAGACACCAACATGGATTGCACGGTCCACCAATCCTCCATCTCTGAAGATCCTTCCTTCGGTTGCTTTATGGTGCCATCGACAAATCCCCATTTACGTCGTGCTCATAGGGTGAGGTTTTCATAGCCTTGGTCTTCATAGTTTTCACCCCGTTGGCTTGATCACACTCCCGGGGTTGTCGCCCAATTGAGATCATATGGTGATGGTTTCTTCTTCGAGATTGGTCGTCCCTCCTTCCATAGAAGATTTTGATCATCATCATGTTTAACCCTAGGGTAACCTTGCGAAAAGGAATGATGAGGCTACTTGAAAGTGCACACTTAGAAGAAACCACCGAAGATAGTTAGAAGTAAAGGGTACCGTATTGGAAAGCACTTTTGCAACATCAAGAGGTATATCGATGATGATTTGATGAAGAATCCCTTGGTCGCGGTAACGTAATAGGATTCCCTCCGTGAAGTGGCTCACTTATACTTGTCCAACAAATGAGCCCATCCAATTGTTCACTCCTCCACAAAAAAAACGAGCACGCTATCCTATAACGCATTATGTGAGTTGTGATAAATTTTCTGACAGATCGCAGTTCCTTGTGCATGATTGCGTAAACAAACCAACAACATTCTCATCTGCATGATCAAAGATGAAAGATGGCGACTTTTGAAATACAAGCTCTTGAAGACAATCACACATGGACCATGTGCCTTTCTTCCGAAGAAATAAAAGGGCCTATATAAGTGGATTTACAAGATCAAGTATCGCTCCAATAAAAGCTCGCTTAGTCATTCTTGGAAACCATCGTTACACGGAAACATTTGCTTTGTGGCCAAAATGGTCACCGTTCGAATTGTTTTAGCTATTCTTTGCGGCGAAGGGTGGGAACTTCATCAAATGGACGTGCATAATGCGTTTCTTCATGGTGAATAAGAAGAAGTGTACATGAAATTGCCTCCTGGATTTCGTCTTGCACCACCAGTACGGTGTGCAAGGCTGCGAAAAGTCACTTTGTATGGATTAAAACAAGCTCCTCGTTCTTTGGTTTGCAAAACTTTCCTCGCTCTCAAGAAATATGGATTTTGTCAATCCGGTTCGATTATTCCTTGTTCACTTTAATTGATAACGATGTGCAACTTGTGGTTTTGGTTTATGTTGATATTTGAATTTGTGGAAATAACTATCCCACGCGATTTAATAAATAATTTGGGATTGTTGAAATATTTTTTACACTATGGTTAAAAAGCCATTTGTTAGAGCTTGAGAATGATTTCTTTCCCTAAATTTATCTTTGCTTTACTCATATCATGCACTCACCGGAATTTTTTTTAGATAAAGCGGATCCGAGATTAATGGATAACCTTGTCCTCTTACTCGACGGTTTCTTCTTGGTATTATTTTTTGGGGTCTACTTGGAAAAAGTGCAGCATATTAGCAAATAGAGATTCCTAATCAGCAGCTTACTTCTTCATGCAAGGCATCATATTTTGGAAGTTGTCAAAGCAGGCAATTACAAATCTCTTGTAGGTAAAAGGAAAATTGTTATGATGACAAAAAAGACTGTTGAAAAAATATTTTTTAATATTGTTATCACTTTGATCTAATACGAATTTCAATTATATATTACACCGATAGTATATTGATTATTTATATTATTATTACACTGATCCTAATTGATCTAATATGGAATATTAGGAGAATATTACAAAGATTTATTATATCAATAATTATTTATTTATTATTAGAATAGAGTTAAATTATAATTATAGAAATAAATATATGTCTTAATACAAAAAAAATTCATGATAAATCTATTTTAATAAAAATAATAAATAAGAAATAAATCAAATTTATTTTAAAAGATTATTTATAATATTTTAAAATATTTCAAAATATAATAAATATTTTTTCAGATATTTTAAGAAAGACTTTTCATGCATATTCAATGATTATACTTATTGGTCAACATTAAGATTCTATTAGTGCCCATCAATCAAATGCATTTGTTTAAACTTGAGATAGTATGAAAAGTTGAACAGTTATAAAAAACAAAGCAGAAAGAACGGTCC
Organism: Ormosia semicastrata; assembly: GCA_029884595.1. Taxonomy (NCBI): domain Eukaryota; kingdom Viridiplantae; phylum Streptophyta; class Magnoliopsida; order Fabales; family Fabaceae; genus Ormosia; species Ormosia semicastrata. The sequence continues at coordinate 50,873,026 of JAQQTO010000057.1, read as the reverse complement.
AAGAACAATAAAACCAAAGACTTCCTCTGAACCACAGGATTCCCCAACTAAATGGACATATATAGCCTTCCCTATCCTGAGCAAGCTGAACCAGAACCAAGAAAATATTGAAATTATGAGACATTTTCATCCACGAAAACCCAGATTGCAGGAGAAGGCAGAAGACATTTTCACTTGGTGGGGTTTGTCTTATGGCGGCAACACAAAACCACTCATTAATTATCATGCCAAGCAATAAGTTTGCAATATCACAAAAAAAAAAAAGAATAATAACAACAACCTTAATATTCTTACCACAAATAAATAATGATATTTTTTTTCATACTTATTTAATATTATTTATTATACTTATTTTTTTTTATCACTTTCTCTCATTTAATTATAACTCTTAAAAATGGTGTGAATAGTGATACACCTATTTTTAAGGGTATAAGACTTTCATTTTTCTAATAACAATAATTCAACATTCAAGTTTGGCTGTTTTATAGAAAGCTGTCTGCAAATTCCGTGTCAGAAATTTCAGTAATTTGGATCAAAGATGGTAACTTTTTATAATTTCAGCTGATTCTTTATTATTCATTTCAGCTTCAGGCACTACGAAACAAACATTTATTAAGGCAAACTATTGTACATCAAGCAGTGCAAATAGTTTAGCAGAGTTCAATATTATGCAACTATTGATGCACATGTACGTCTATGCATTGATCTAGGCACAAACTGACATAAGTACCACTTGATTCCGCTTTAAATAGATGAGGAAACAAAATTCAGGTCCTCCAAGCAGAACACCTTCCGTTGAATGACTGTTAATTCAAAATGTCAAAGGGTTTGTATAGCACTATAGCCTCAAGATATGTCATTTCTTGTTTAGCAGATGGACTTGAACTTTTCACTTTAAAGCAGTGAATAATCTCTTAGCCACCAAGTTGCTTAATCTTCGTCAGTTTAGTTCAGTGATCTGGAATAAATGAATAACCTGATAATTATATCAGAAAAATGAAGAAGAAAAATATGTCATTTTCTTCATCCTTGGTCACATAATTTTTCTTTCCTCTCCTCAACACCCATGACATGATAAAAAATAAAGACAAATAAATTACTGTAGGTAAAATAACCGTTAAAAACTTTAGCCCGTATGTTTTCGGTTCGATAAGAATGGAAGAGGTGGAAACACGCAAGCAAGGTTCAAACAGAACAGACTAGTTTTGATTTTTTCCACTTTTTCCACTTTTCAACTAGACCCCACCAATGTTGTCAACTTTAATTCCAAAACTTGAGTTCCTTTTTATAAATAAACGCATGCCATCTTCAACAATTCCAACATATCCTTCCTCCATCTTCAAAAAAATGGCTTTAACACTTCGTTCTTCAATTTCTTTCATTAATCAGAAAGAAACCAAAGTCCTTAAAACTTTTGATCATGTCTCTGCTACAGTTAGCTTTGCAAAAATTAAACCATTGTTCCGTTTCCGAGCAAAGAGTTCCATGCAAGAAGCACTTCACACACGTGAGAAAAACTTCAACTCTGAAGTAAGGAGAAACGACAAATGGGAGAAGGTGCAGGCGCCATCTGTTGCTCATAACCACAATGATTCAAAGAGAGTACCTGTGTTTGTGATGCTGCCACTAGACACGGTAACAATGGGAGGAAACTTGAATAAGCCGAGAGCAATGAATGCTAGTTTGATGGCCCTGAAGAGTGCAGGAGTTGAAGGGGTAATGGTGGATGCTTGGTGGGGTTTGGTGGAAAAAGATGGACCTCACAAGTACAACTGGGAAGCCTATGCTGAGCTTGTGCAGATGGTACAAATGCATGGCTTGAAGCTTCAAGTTGTTATGTCTTTCCATCAGTGTGGAGGAAATGTTGGAGACTCCTGCAGGTATGAAATAGTAATTGTTTCATGTCACTTGTGAAAGATGTTTGTTAATGTTGCCCCTTGTTGGATTTTGATGTTTAGAAAGAAAGAGGATAATCTGAATTTTAAACATATAACTGTAGTTATATCCTTTTTGAATTGTTCCATGTTTCGGAAAAGTAGGCAGCTACAAATAGTAAACATTTAAATAAAATGAAGCACAGTTGTTATCTTCTTAAATATGATGATGTGAGCTAATTGATTTTGTTAAAGAGTGTGGCGAGATCAAATAAAAAAATTTCTGTTACAATTTTCTTTGTATTGCATTTTTCAGCATTCCTCTACCCCCATGGGTGCTGGAAGAAATCAGCAAGAACCCTGACCTGGTTTACACAGACAGATCAGGGAGGAGGAATCCTGAGTACATCTCATTAGGCTGTGATTCAATGCCTGTTCTAAGAGGAAGGACTCCCCTCCAGGTGTACGCTGACTTCATGAGGAGCTTCCGTGACAGATTCAGAGATTACTTGGGCAGTGTTATCGTGGTACGTTATACAGCAACTTGTGCTACAGATTATTAAGCATAGACATTGATACAGACATAGCAACATAATAAGATTTTAGTATGTTCACCAGTGTTGTAAAAGAATGTGTCCCACACGAAATATCCAAAACTGATAATGTTATATTCCCAGAAATGTGTTTCATGAGCTACAATTTTGGAGTTTAAAGTATGGAAGAAATTCAGTTATAATTTTGAGGTAGCAGTGAGCGTTATCTTATTAAATATAGCAACCATACAAACTTACATACATCTGGGGCCAATCCAGATAGTGGACTAATCAAATTATGGTAATTGAAGTAGGCCTTTCATCTTTTGTTCTTCAAACATTAAATTAAGACTTTGGTTAATAGGAGTTACAAAGGGAAGGGATGGGAGCAGTTACAAAAACTTGGACACGATGAATGATGATACATTGCCATTTCCACATGTTTTTCTCTATCCCTCTGTGCATTGAATGAGATTTGAAATTCTAAGACCAACTTTTTTTTTTCAGGAAATACAAGTGGGGATGGGTCCTTGTGGGGAGTTGAGATATCCATCTTATCCAGAAAGCAATGGAACTTGGAGGTTTCCTGGAATTGGAGAATTCCAATGTCATGACAAGGTATGAAAAAGAACATTAATTTAAACTATTTTCTACTACGGTCCAAAAGCGTGTTGATTTTTCATAACCATTGGACCCTATTAACTGATCACTAGCTTGGGGATAATAAGGACATCTCACAGATGACAATTTCAAAATATCTATTTACTAAAATGACTTCTTTTGTCATGAAGTATATGAGAGCGTCCTTGGCAGCAGCAGCCGAGGCCATTGGAAACAAAGAATGGGGAAGAAGTGGACCCCATGACTCCGGCCAGTATAATCAATTTCCTGAGGACACTGGATTTTTCAGAAGGGAAGGAACATGGAACTCTGAATATGGACAGTTCTTTCTGCAATGGTACTCCGGTAAATTGCTGGAACACGGTGAGAGGATCCTCGCATCTGCCAAAGGGATATTCCAGACATCTGGGGTGAAACTATCAGGAAAAGTTGCTGGAATCCATTGGCATTACAGAGCAAGGTCGCACGCGGCTGAACTAACTGCTGGCTACTATAATACACGATCTAATGATGGATACCTACCAATAGCCAGAATGCTGGCAAAACATGGAGTTGTCTTCAATTTCACCTGCATGGAAATGAAAGACAGAGAGCAGCCTGACCATGCTAACTGTTCGCCAGAAGGGTTAGTTCACCAAGTAAAGATGGCAACCATGACAGCTAGAGCAGAACTTGCCGGGGAAAATGCATTGGAGAGATATGATGCAGAGGCATATGCTCAAGTTTTGTCAACAAATAGGTCAGACTCCGGCAATGGATTGACTGCATTTACATATCTACGAATGAATAAGAAGTTGTTTGAAGGTGATAATTGGCGGCACCTAGTGGAATTTGTAAGAAGCATGTCTGAAGGAGGTAGAAGACAAAGACTTTCAGACTCAGATTCCCATGGGAGTGATCTTTATGTTGGACACATCAAAGGAACTCAGAAGAAGCAAGCACAAGAGGTTGCTCTTGTGTAAACGCATATATTAGCATGTTCAGGCGTCATGGTGTACAGTTAAAAGCATCATAAGACATTTTTTTATAGAAAAAGGGGGAAATGAGATACAATTATGATGTGTCTACACAGGAACAATGGCACATGCCATGCCAAAACCTGAGACGACCAAGAAGATATTATTTTACTTCATGTTAATGTATATAACTCCAACTATAAAAGGAGAAAAACCTTATCTGCTGATGTTAAAAACCCAATACATACTGATATTGGATTCTATTCACCACTTCTATGTTGATTGGTTAATCCCCGGAAACTCATCTACATAAACTCGCTAATGTCATTTGTTTCTTTAACATCTGTATAAAATAAGAACATGTCAAACTTTTCAAAGAGAGAAGTCTTTCCATCTTATTTTATGTTTCAGGATTCAATTACTAACAATCTCTAGTGCTACAACAAAGATAACATTATGTGAGAAGAAAATAGTTACTGAGTTAAGAAGAAGCCAGCAAATAGTTTAACACAGGAGGAGGAAAACCGTTTTCTAACAATTCGGGAAACAATTCATTATTGGTTATCAACACTTAAGGGTAGATATCAGATTATTCCTAGTCAAATCTCAGACTTAATAATTGCACCACTCAATGATCTGAAAGAATTTATTGTCTAAATCATCAATATGAAGTTTAAATTGGAATATATAATTTTTAGACTGCTTTTGCTCTTCAGAGATTATCCATGAAAGCCAACAACAGCAAGAAAAGCAATTGAAACATGAGTTAAAACAAACTTATCATATTATCTCAATAAGCCAAGAGGTTTTACATGGAAAGACGCAAGATACATGCATTTCTATCATGGCTCCCACAAGTTTTAGATACATTAAATAATAATTTGAGTGCCTAGTTATACCCAACTAAGAATTGCTCTAATTTTAACCTAGGAAGCACAGATACAGGATATGAATACGACACAACACAAATATGCTAATATGACAAAAATTCAAAAAATAATAATTAAAAGATATATAGATGAAAAGTATCTAAAAGTATCAAAGTATCCGATACGATACTACAGCGACCATTTTGAAGCATTGGTATTACATAGGTTTTAACTCATTCTTTTGAATAGAGATCACCCAATACCGTAATAAAGCGTATAAGGAAACTAGAGAGTTGTGTTGTGCACAACACATTGAACAAGATAAAATACTCCCCCAAACTTAAAAGTGGAGAAGCAACCTCTACACTGAACACTAGTTACAAAAATTGTTAGTGGGAAGGGGGTAAAGTGAATTTGATCACATACATTATAGATCAGTGTAGAGCGAGTCTGTAACCATGTTAAACAAAGTCACCCACGCCTTTATGAACTGTATTGACTGACATAGTGAAAAATCATGATGGCCCCAGTAAAATTCCTTGACTTTAGTAATTTCTTGATTGCCCACTTGGTTCCAGATTCTAGAAGAAAAAATCAAAATTCAAACAACAGATTTAATTACACTTACACATGTATGTGTTTGTAATATAGTGAGGAAAGGAAAGAAAGAGAAGAAAGACCTTGATCAAGAATGGGATTGGGAGGTGGGGGTGGGGGTGGGGTTTTGACGACGGAGATCTTCGATTAAGTGAGAGAGCTCTTTACGAGAGGACTCCCTCCCAAACATGAACCCATACCTGAAGATGAAGATATTAGAATTAAATTGATGACAGTAGAATTGAAACCCTAATTGAATAGAATAGAATGAATTGAATTACCAGAAGGAAATGGCAGAGAAAACGCCAGCAGTTGCAATAGTCTGAATCAGAGTCAGCCTCTTCTCCATTCAACCCCAATATCAAACAAATTAACAACCAACAACACTCCCACTGCTCCACCAATGTCGCTGCCTTTTTGTTTTCTGACCTATGCTATACTTGCCATTGCCAGAACGAAATTAACTGAAGGTGGGCCTTTATTTATACATCAGGAGGCCCAACTTTGCTACTGCTTAAATTCAAAAAGAAAATTTTGAGATTGTAGACAAAAAAAAAAATTATCAGATAAGGACTAATCTATCAAATTATTTATACATTGACTGAAAATTTTCTCAGTTTACAAGTAATAATTAATTAAAAATAAAAGCAGAATTTTTTTTTTGGTTTTTCAATGAAGTTGACAACAGAGTTGGTTTTGCTATTAAGGATCTCTTTAGGATGCTTATGCCCCATTTATGCTATTAACAATTTTTTTCTTTTTTTTTAATAAAAGAGCATAAATTCTCATTAAGACTCGTGATATGTCTTAACATTTAATTGTGTTATCCTCTCCTTTTCTTGAATTCTTTTTAAAATTATTGATCTTGATTATATTTGAGGTAGTGATTTTTGGACTACTTGATAACACTGGAGAACTCCACTTTGATTGGTTATGGTGGTCCTTTAGTTGGAGATGGGATGAAGGTACTTACAAAGACACTCTCACACTTAAATTAGTCTCAAAACCAAATGAGGGTAAGGGTGTAGGAAAAGAAAATGAACAAATATGATATATCTCTTAACTTGTCTTTATATAAGTGATGAGACCCCTAAGACCTAAGGTAGTTGATCATGGACATGCCATTGAGCTTATACCCAGCAGGGACATTTAGTCCAATTGCCCTATCACAAAAACAAAACACTTAATCAATCTCACCGAACTCCCATTCACACGATCTTAAGTAATCATTTTTTATATTTACTGGTGGTAAGTAATACTAATAATATCATGTGAGATTTACCACTTTGGGTTAGGTAAGGTCAGAAATTTGAATATTGAAATCACCGTTTTGATGAGAATTTTAACTAGCTATTACCCCAGTTTAAAATTATGTGAGCAATAATTAGTTGTATAAAAAAAAATTAACTCTGATTTTTTTATATCATTTTTTTTAAAAATCACATTTTTTACATTATTCTTTATATCATTTATTATATTACTTGCTTTTTATTATTATTTTTAATTATAATTATTAAAAAATAGTATGAAAAGTGATGTATATGAAAAAATAATGTATGAACATTGTTTTTTTTTTTTTAAATATCACTTTGTAATAACGTGGGAGATGGGAAAGGCGTAAGAGAAGCCAATACGTGATTCTCTTATTTTAGCAACACAGAAACAATGTTGGTCCAACTGCGGGCTCTACTGCTTCCAACCGCCAATTTCAATTCAAGTCCCACATTCACATTATGGTATTGACTATTGGTGACGAGAATGCTGCCACGTGCATGATGATTGCATCATATTATGGTATTGTAGACTTGCCCAATTGATCAAGTTTCAACACGAAATTGCTAAGCAGCTACCATCAACAAACACGACAACCAAAGTAGATCATGATCACATAATATTTTGGTTTCATTCAAGTCAAAGTCAGTATGCATTCCACACAATTTGATTTAATAAATATACTCTTTTCTTCCAAAAAAAGAGTACCCAAAAATTCATTCCATTGACATCAATGGATCACCCGATCAATCTCAGGCAAAGATCAACATTAATATAAATAATTGATTAAGACAGGACTCCATTGATTACGGCTCTAATTTTCTAATAATAAAAGGTTAGAAAGTTTGAGTTAGGCACCTATGAAAATCCTCAAGCAGCTGCAGCAACAGTTACACCTCTTGTTAAGTGGTGGTATTATCCAAAAGGAATAGACTTTTCAACGGTATAGATGTATAATGGCTTTTTAGCGCATTAGTTTTAACAAGGTAATTGAAGAGAACACAACAACAACCGAACATTTTTTTATTAAGTGAGATCGACTACATGGATCAAATAACGCTATTGTGTCTTATCATAAACTCAGTCTTCAGAGATGCTATTCAGATCTAAATCTTTTTTAATCGTTTCATCTATAATTTTTTTTGATTAATGATGAAAATATTCTCCATCTTTTTTTAAAACATTTTAACTTCAATCTCCAATATTTCTGAGGAAATAAGCAATATTCTAATGGACCGAGTTCAGGGTAGATTCACAAATAATAATTTGCACATCAGAATATACAGCCTCCTCTTCATCGCCATGCTCTAATATTCGAGCAATTCTTATATGCATACAATTTTAACACATCATATTTACACACACACACATAAAAATGGGGTCCATCTCATATTTTATTATTCTAGTATGCATAAATAATAAAATATGAGGTGGATCACAATTTTATGTGTGTGTGTAAATATGATGTGTTAAAATTATATGCATACAAGAATTTTTCCTAATATTCATGAATTTTGTAAAAAATAGTGCACCAAATTTAAACTACATATTAAAAGCCAATGGTTGATAAAGTATAGACAGGACTTGGCTTTGTTGAACTGGCCAAACTAACCAGAAAGTTCAAACTGCAGAATTGTAGAAAGGAAAAATCCCCAAAAACTGACTTCCAAGATTGACAAGAACTGCTTGTGATGGTACATAGGTGATCTATTCAACTCTTTAACTGATGTTTCCCAGTCCTTGGTCATCCAAAAAAACTAAGTTCTTTCCTATACCGCTTCTATTTACCTTTTCGAACCAATTTAGACCGTGAGGATTCAGCAGTATTCTGAGAACTGCTTGATGCTTCTGAAGATTGCAATGCTTGCTTCAAGCTTTCCACTATCTCACTCATGGATGGTCTATCTTCAGGAGTCTTCTTTAAGCATCTATCAGCCAACTTGGCTATTTTGCGAGCTGCACCAAAAGAATAATGGTTCCTGAGACGTGGGTCAATTATCATGCTGAATCTGCTACTGTCAGCAGGATACTGTTTAACCCAATCTAGTAGCTTTTGTTCCGCTGTTGGACGATTTCTTTCCAACGACCGCCTTCCTGTGAGGATCTCATAGAGTACAACACCAAAACTGTAAATGTCACTCTGAGCTTTGAGATGACCTGTTTCAACATACTCTGGTGCTGCATATCCTTGTGTCCCAACTACCTGATAACAAAAGACCACATGGAATTCATTGGTGTAAACTCATAAGTTCATAACTTCTTATGGTAGATAAATAGAATCAAAGCAATGCTGCTTAAATCACAGCTTAAGGGGTTGGCCAATTATGAAATAGTTTAGTGGCTAAATCACGACACTGCCTTTAGGAATGGAACATAATGATTGTATATATGGAAAGCCCAACAATTAGGTACTTATGAAACCAATATAAATTAGCACTTGGGAATACATATCCACCATAAACTTACCGCAGTAGATACATGAGTCTGATCACCTTGTGGGCCTTCCCTAGCAAGACCAAAATCTGAGAGCTTTGGGTGGAAATCCGAGTCCAATAGAACATTTGAAGATTTGAAATCTCGGTAGATCACCTTCCCAACATAAAAATGAAAAGATTATCAACCAAAATAGGTATACAAATTACAATTCACAATAAGAATCTTAATAATCATCTACATCATCATTGTAACTTGTAAGCCTGCTATATCATCCTCATCATACCCAAGAAAAGTTTGCATATCCTAGTATGTATGTTTCATTAGTTCTACCATGACAGAAACAACATGCTGCAGAAAAATTCAGCAGGTGTGAATGGTCCAACTCAAAAAGAACGACACTAAAGAGAAACATATGAATATTGTTTATGAAGTTAACATTGGAAAATGTTTAATAAAAAAAGCTGTGCACTTATGCTAAAGGATATGGCAACAAATTCCAACTCTTTGAAAGTATGGGCCTATGAGGTACCTGAATCTCCAGTCCCTCATGTAGATAAGCTAATCCTTGAGCAGCACCAAGCATGATCTCCAATCTTGTTTTCCAAGGCAGGGGGGGAAAAGCTTTATTGAAAAGGTGATCTTCCAAGCTCCTGTTGGGCATGAACTCATACACCAACAGCCGTTGCATTCCTCTTTCTCCATCTACGGCACAATATCCCAAAAGCTTAACCAAATTTGGGTGATTAACAATGCTGAGAAATTGAACTTCTGCAAGCCATTCTTTATGACCCTTTACAAGAAAAGAAAACAACCATAAGAATGCAGGTATATTTTTAAAGGACAATACAAGTATTTTGATAATTCAGTGGCAAACAAGTAATAACAATGCCAAGGAGCGGATATGATTTCTGGATCATTTAAATAAGTCATATGCAGAAAGAATTATCAGATCCATGATGATCTTTAGATATATTATACGGAGAAATTTCAAGAGTACATGAGTCCAATTAATGGATTTTTCCCTATGCAAATCCTGCTTATTAACAGTACATTTTCACTGTTTTTTTGCTGCACCAACAATATTAGATTCTGTTAATGAGCCCAAGACAATAATGTACATGTAAATTACAACATTTCTTATGCTTATTAAACAGAAGTATTAAGCATTGTTAGCCCTTAACATGTTGAGTAACTACCTCATTGAGTTTCTAAAAGTTCTATTTAACATCTCATAGTGCATGTTCTCTTAGAAATGCGCAACCAGAAGACTTAATTAAATAAGACAGCATGCACATCAGGACGAAAAAAAAAGGACCATCATAAGATAGTTGCCAACTTGTCATAGTAAATACTTTGTCCATTCCAAAGTGTCATACAGTTCCTAAGAGCTATGGATCCCAAGGCATCAAATATTTCCTTCACCAGATCACAACAATGGAAGACCAACAAATAATAAAACTCTTAGCCTAGACCAACTAAATCAATTGCAGCATGTGTAGACTATATCATGTTGACAAGGGTCCAATATTAGCTCTTTCAATTATCACAAAAAAGAAAGCAAAAGTCATTGGAGCAAAAGCAAAGCAAGTAATGGTCACCAAATCATGCACAAAAACAATTACATAAGCAAAAAGATAAGAGAAAGGATGAGCCAGGATGAGAAGAAAACTAATGAACCATGTATACCTGGAAGCCACGCGTGTTAAGCCGTTTTATAGCAACTACAATTGGATCACCTTGTCCATCTTGAGGCCTAATGGATCCTTTATATACACTCCCAAAACCCCCTTCTCCAATCTTCAGCATCCTATTAAAACCGTTTGTAGCATCTCTCAGCTCTTGCAAAGTAAAAACTCTAAACTTGTGCTCTTTCTCCTTGTACAATTCTTTTACACTCTTTGGCGATGATATGGAACCCGTTGAGTTACTTGCTCGATTCACAGCCGGATTTTTCTTCTTGCTTTGGTTTTGCAATTCAGGGGCAGACTTGGATTTCTCTTTGAAGAAGAAACACTTCATTTTCTAATCATCAAGTTACTAAATTTCCCAATGAAGAGAAGTTGAAGGGAAAGGAGAACAAGTAAAAGAGTCCAAAAAGTGAAGCAGATGAAGGATCAGGGAAATCCCAGATGAGAAAAATGGGAGCTTGTAGTGAATTATTATATACAGAAAGATGATAACACAGTAGTGGGAAATTGGGAATATATAAAAAGGTTAAAGCAAGATGAAAATTGAACAGAAAGCTTAGGGACTAACCCTTTTCCGTGAAGTGAAAGAAATTGAATGTTAACAGGAATGGGAACCCGGAAGAGAAGAAGTTGAAGATAATCACACCCGCGTGAGATATGGAAATCAAAGTTAAAATAAAAAAATAGGAATGAAAAAGACAGAAGTGAGACCCAGCTTTCCCATATAGGCAGAGACCAAGAAGACCTTTCAAACTAGGAATATGTTATTATGTTTTTTTTTTTCCATTATTCATCTAATTAAAATACGTTTAATTTTATTAATTTATTTATAAAATTATTTTATATATCATAAAAATATTATAATTATATATAAAATAATTTAACATTTTTTATATTAATATATAATATAAATATAATATATGTTTTAATATACATAAAATATATATATATTTTTTTTATTTCAGCGTCCGCAGGGATCAGCGTTCAGCAGCAGAAGTGAGAGCATTTGATTGGGTTTGGTTCGACCGCCAAATTACCTACTATCTATTAACTATTATGATTTATGAACCGAAAAAACGAGTAAATCGCAAAGCACAAGGCCTTTTTAGAAGAAAGAACAGATTTCCATCATAAAGGACAAAGAGTGACGTAACAACAGCTGTCAGTAAATGGGTATGAAGCACAGATAAATTATTCATGCTATGAAACATCAAGTTCCAAGATGATATTCACCATTTATTTTAAATATATTTACATAAATTTTTAAAAAATATAATTTAAATCAATAATAAATATCCTTTAAGAATATGTATTTAATGTTATTATAAGAGTATAATATAAGTTTTCATAAAATACATATATTAATACAGACATAAGATGAACAAGACTCGGAGATACAAGAAATTATTATATAATTTTAGAGCAGCTTTAAATATATATTTTATGAAAAAGATATTCATTATTAATTTTAGATATTTTTACATAAATTTTAAAAAAATAACTTAAATCAATTGTTAAAATCATCTTGAAATGTGCATTTATTATTATTCTAAGAATATGATATTATTTTTATACAGAGATAGAGGCACAGTCAATTATATATATATATATATATATGTGTATTTTAAGATTTATAATATCTTAATATATATTATGTATATTAATATTTACTTTTTAGAAAGTTACTCTTAAAAATTAGAACATAATTTTTATTAATATTTTTTAAAAAATCTCATAAATTAACTTATCTTAATAAATTAACTAAATATAAATACATTATAACTAGAAAAAACTTAACTAGAGTGAATAAACGCCAATTACAATGTCAGATAGTTATACAATGACTTAATCAAAAATAAAAATAAATGATCAAATAAAAGAGGATAACCTCACCGTAAAAAATATTATGGTCTATTTAGAGTAAGTGATACTAATAACTATATAATAGACTTAAATAATAAATAATTAATAATTGAAAATATCATTACTTTTTACTTTTTATATTTTAAATGATAAATGAGTTTTTCTTACTATGTCTAAGTCGAAAAATATTTTTTTATTCAAAAACATAAAAGCACATACATAATTGTGCCATTATATATCTGTATCAAATATGTGTTTAACATACGTATACGTGATTGATATACACACATGTCACCAAAATAGTGTATATTTGATTCTTAGCCAAATAACAATGGTGATTAATTGCAACTCCTATCTGCACCATTTATATTTATCTATTTTAATATATTCTTCTAGAAATTATGTAAAATATTATTTTAAGATTTTATTGCAATTTTCTAAATAATATAACTTATATATGGGTGGAAGTATTGACATTATAATAACAGGGATTTACACTCCACAAATTTTAATTTTTAATAAAGAATTTGATTTTTTGAAAAATTTAAAGTAAGGAAAAATGTTGAAAGTACAATAAAAAATAAAAAAAAATAAAAGTGTGGATAAATATATTGAAATGCCAATAGCTCTACTCAATATATATATTGAATTTTCAATTCAAAAAATATTTTGTAATCTTTGTAAAACAAAAAAAGAAAACTGAAAACTAAAAACAAAGATAAGCCATTAGTTCAGCAATTGCCAATATTAAATTCAGCAAAATCATGTACCCAAAAAAAAAAATTCAGCAAAATCACACGCATGCAAATATGCAATCGTGAGATAGACATGCAGATGTTTGTGAGCTTCGTCTTCAATCTTAATCTATAATTTTCCTTAGTTTCTCGTCTTTCTTGTTGACCCAGCTAGACAGGTATTAATTGAACCGGGTTTGAGTAGTCTGACCAGCAGAATTCAAATTCAACTATTCAAATTCTTTAACAAAAAATCAATTTATCCAAATCAGATTTGGTTATTTTAAAGTGCAAGATATATTTTAACCTTTTAAAAAATAAAACAATATAGATGAATCCATCTCATTTAATAAATCCAATTCATCTTTTAAGAAAATAATTATATTTTTTAAATTAAAAATCAACCATGCTTGTCTCTCTTCCTCTTTCTGCCACTCTCCAAAAAGGTGCTTCCTCTTGCCATGATTAATTTTGGTTGAGGTGTGAAGACATAGAAGGAGGAAGAAGATGGGTTTGCAATGGTTAATTTTGGTTGAGGTGTGAAGGTGTAGAAGACGTAGAAGATGGAGAAGACGCAGAAGAAGGAAGAGAGAGAAGCATGGTTGGTTTTTAATTTCAAATAATATAATTATTTTCTTAAAAGATGAAGTGCATTCATTAAATTAAGTGAATTCATCTCTATCATTTATTTTAAAGGCTAAAATGTATACACTTTATTCCTTAAAATGTAAGGAATCAAATCCATCGAAATAAGCTGCATCGATAAAAAAGCAATAAGCAAGTTTTACTGCTGCACAATATTATATAGGATTTAATTTAAATATATTAATAGTGTAAAAAAATTATATTATTATTTAATTATATATTATTACATTATAAAAAAATATTTAATTTTTATAATAATTATTTCAAAAATTACAAATGTGATAATATATAAATAATTGATGGTATAAAAAATTTTACAATATATTCAAATTAAACTCAATTATATATTAATTTTTTTCTAGTAAATCATATTTTAATCTTCTAAAGATATAATCATCATCATTTTTATCATTCAAATAACTTCAACATTAGTTTAGTCTTTTAATCATAAAACCTAACTTTAAAATTATTCTTGTGAGTATAGAATGCTAGATTGAGAAATTAAATTCATATAATTTTTTTTTATTAATAAACTAAATTGATGTCAATTTTATATGAGTCAAAGTAGGGGTGTTTATTAGGTAAATTTTGCAGCATTTTCATACTCAACCTATTCATCAAACTAGTAAGTTGTTTGAATTGCGTTAAACACGTGAGTATGGCATATGTTTTGTAAAACAAAAATACTAAATTAACGGTCAAAATACAAAATTAAATATTCATTATACATAACACATTAATTAAAAATAATACATATTCTAAATAAATTATAAATTCACATAATTAACCTTATACAAATATAATAAGTCGTAAATAAGTTAAATAAACATAATGAAAATTTTTATTAAATTAATATAAGTATGAAATAAACTAAAGTCAACTAACAAATCATATTAATTAATTGAAATCAATGTCATTACCTATAACATATGGATTGAGTATTTTAAAAGAAATAACTTGAGTGAGTTAAGTTTGTGCGAGTTAATACTTTTCAAACTCGCTACTTGACCTAATCTTTTAAGTCAGAGTATTTTTCAACTTGACTTAACCTGCAAACTCAATTCAATCCATATTTTGTGAGTTATATTTGGTCAAAACTCACATGTTTGTTAGTTGACCCAACCCGTCATACACGCCTAAGTGAAGGATTAAATTGATTTTTTTAGATGACTGAAGGACTATATTAACATTAATTTTTTTGAAATACAAAGTTTATATCTTTTTCCATGATTATAAAATTAAATTAGAGCATGTTTGAAAAATATTAAATTTTCTCATAAAAAAAAATTTTTCAAAAAAAAAAGTTTTTTGAATAGATTGCGAGATGTTTGGGTAAAATGGATAAAATTGATCGTAATTTAAAGATTTCTTTTTTACACTAAAAGTTAATTATAATCAAAAGTTATTGTTTTAAGTATTTTGATTATAATAAAAATTTGAGATGTTTGTCTTCACTTTATTATAAAAAATATATTTTTTATATAATTTAAACAAAATATATTATTTTAAAATTATTTTTCAATTAATATATCTAAATATAAAATTAATTTTATTATAATTAATTTTATTTATATTAAATATACATATAATTAATTATTAAAAAAATTTCATAACTAATCCAAACACACTCTTAATATCAAAATTCTTAAAAGTTTAAAGTAATAGCACTTATATTTTGAAGCACGGAAAGAATTAATTTCGATGTGCGTTTAAGAAAAAGGTTTAATTTTGATTAACACAAAAATTTATTCAATAACAATTTTAATTTTAAAAAGAGAAACATGTGAGGAATGGGAGTGTCCTTTTTTAAGTGTTGGTTTTTATTTCCTGATCAACCACGCTGCATAAGAGAAATTTGCACGTGCTTCAAGGATAAATTATTTTTTATTTTACATTATTAAATGTGTGTCATATTAATTATATAAGTCATTATTTTTTATTTAAATTAAATTTTAAATTAAATTTTAATAAGCATTAAAATATAATTTAAATAAAAAACGAAAATAATTCACAAATCTCACTTAGCACTCATTTAACTATACAAAGATAAAAAAATCTTATTTTCAAAACATATAAAAATTTCTGACCGCGAAGATACTGGGATACCACTTGGACCCGAGTTTTGTGTCTGTTTCATAATATGAAAATTAATGGGATCAACTAAACACTTTGTCCCTTTCTTTGTTTTTTTTCCTTGTTTACTTTTAAATTTGATTTATAATTAGTGTAAAAAATTTTATATTATGAGTATATTTAGGTAAGGTTTTAAAAAAAGATGACTATAAGACAGTAAGAATAATTGATTATTTTTAAAATATTTTTATAAAAAATAAAAGTTATTTTATATTTAGATACAATTATAAAATGTACTTTTTATATTTTTTTCTTCTATTGCATCTCTTCATAATTAATTATTTATCAAATAAAAATAGACTCAAATTATGTGATAATCTCACAGATTTTGAAATTTAACTTGAAATAAACAATAGAAAATTGTAAGAGAAAAGTTTAGAAAAACAAATTTTAAAGAATAAAGAAACTGAATCAGAAAATTAAAGTGCAAAAAATTTAAAGAAGGCAGTAAAGAAAACATGTAAAAATACAACGAAATGTAAATAAATTTAAAGAATAAGACTAAAAAGTAAATGAAATTAAAAGAACATTTGATTAATTTAAATGATGGAAATGAAAAGGGAAGACATACTTGGATCAAAATCTGTTAATCTGCTCGGGTTAGATTTTAGAATTATGTATCAGCAAATAACCTTCCTTTTTACATTGTGAATGCTGATATTTATAGACAAATTACAAAAATAACCGGCATCCTAAGATTTTTACACGTACATGGCAGTTATGCCACTAAAAACTTCCCTAATTTCCCGACAGAACCAACTTCTAACCATTTTGACATTCTTCGTCGGTTCAATCTCTTGGAAATGCAACTCTTCTGTCAGATTAAACTACTTATCTGACATCAATATTTAATAATTGCATTGAGTCTTCCAATTATTTGGCATTTCCGTCAGCTCAACACTTAAAAATTTTTTCTAACATCATCATCCAGTCGTCGAATAGCCAAAACTTCAGTATCATCATCATCATCTAATTTTTTTTTATTTTCACTCCTAACAGATGCCCCCCAAAATTTTTCTTTCGACACTGATAGAAGGAAGATAAATTTTAATTCAATTTCGACCATAACTCTTTTTTTTAATGGATAATAATAAAAATTTTAAAAATCCAATAAAATCCTTCCGTAAATATCTGGACAGTCACAACTATACTTATCATTGCAGACATTAAATAGCCATTCCTAATAAATAGGGATCATAATTACTCCTTTTTTCACAGAAAATAGCTTTTCAAATTCACATGTCTTTCACTGTTCATTGTCTTTCACCTTTCTTACTGTTCACCACCTTCAACCTTTCTTCTGCATATTCTCTGCAAATTTCTACCTTCTTCCATAGCTTCCAACTCTCAATCTCCTAGCGCATCAATAGTAGATTTAGGAAATAACACCATTGTTCAAGACCCAACTCTACAGAAATCTGAGTTTTGGCACCTCTCAAAGATAATTCTTCCCATTAACGATTCTTCATTTTCTTTAGATCCTCCAACTGCTTTCTTAGGCCCAGTTTTGCCCAAGGAGTTCATTACTGACGAAATACACTCCTTCTTCCCTTGTAAAAATTCTTAAGAAGCTATCTTGGCTTCCCTTCCTTCCATCCCTATCAGCTATTTCGGTAAATCCGAAATGCTCTTCAGAACTCCCCCTACCCATATTAATGCTTGATAGAGTTCAAGCTTTTAAAGAAAGTTTATGGAGGGAAATAAACATTCTTTATTGTATCCAACTTTCTCGTTATCCCATAAAAATAGATTCTTGCACGTTGGGTGCTTCATTTTCCTTTTGGAACAAAACCACCAATTCCTTCTAGTTCCCTTATGGCATGATAGGTCCTACGCTTTTCGACGTGACTGCCATAACTGGTCTTCGACCAGATAGGAAAATTATCACACCTGTCCTTCAACCTTCAAATACTATTGATGTCTATTCGAAAGCTCCAACTTCTTTTTCAGGTTTCATCAATTTCTACCTTCCTAAAGCTGGTCCTGTAACTGATGAAGAACACATAGCTTTCCTTCTTCTTTGACTATCAGCTTATGCTGTAGGGTCTAGATCAGTCCAGGTATCCAAATCTTTCCTTCAGCTTACTAACCTCCTTCATGAAGGTCGACAATTAGCTCTTAGCCAATTTCTCCTTGCCAACCTCTACCTGAGCATAGGTGAAATTGTCCAAAGCATTATATCTCAAGTAAAGAAAACCAATTCTGGTGGCCCAATGTGGCTACTCTAGCTTTGGTTAAATGCCATATTAGGAGATTATTTAGTCGACACTTCTCCCCCGACAATTTCTTTTGCTACTTATGGCATAAAGCTTTGCCATGTAAAACATGAAAAAATCCATAAACAAAACTTGAAAAATTTCATGCACTTCTTCAATATTTTTCATTCCATCTCCTTCAGCACTGAAGATATATATTTTGCTCCTTTTGCCGACCATTCCTTCGGTCCAGAATGGTTTACCCGACCAATTCTTTCTAATGACCTTTCCACTCAAACCGACAATATTTCTATTTGGTCCAACTTTCTTTGTCGGTAAATCTTGGTTACTGGTCTTCCTCGTTCGACAGACAAATCCCTAGAATTATGTCTACCAAATATGGTAGCTCGGCAGCTAGGATTTTGTCAAGCCATTCCAGCACCATTTTCCCATAAAGCCAAGGAACATCTCATCAATGGCCATTTACAAAACAAGTTGGATCTTGTATGAGTGTCCTCAAGGAATGAGATGCACAAACAACATTTCAAGATTTTTGCATTTACTCCTTATAGGGGAGTCTCCAAAGACTTTGTCGAATGGTGGACTAAATACTATAGTCCCTACCACATCGATATTGAAACCTGTCGAAGTCGCATCATTGAAACTTTGGTTCCTGTGCAGGGTCAAGATCCTTCGACAAAGACCAAAGGTAAGCATATTCAAGACATCAAAGCTTTTGAAAAATACTACAAAATCAAATAGGACTTCAGGTTTCCTAGCTTAATTGTTCGACACTGTGAGGAAGTCGTGGCCAAACTGAAACAAACACACAAGGAAAAATGTTCCACTAACTTTCTTTTAATTTCCATAAAAAACCCTTTAGCACGGCTTGAATCTTTTCAAATTCCTTTTCCAAAACCAGTGCTTTTTCCTTGTGCTCGCTTTGGTTTGGACGACGAATTTCTAGGTAAACCTACAAGGGCTGGTAATTTTCCTATTTTAGATAGGATCTATTCTGCGAGTAATATCTTTCTTACAAGAACTCCAAAAGTCAAATTTACTCGTCGGTTTGCCTTGTCGTACGAACAATTTGCCAGGAATACCCGAGTCATCACAAAAATACCTGAAGGTATATTTTATGTTTATATTCTGATATTTTGATTCTTTGTCCCATCTACTAAATATATTTTCTTTCTTGCAGCACTCCCATTGAAAAGACCCTTGGAGTACAAGCAGCCTCAAGAAGATGATGAGGAGGAAGACGAGGAAGCCATTTCTTCAAAAAAGAACAAAAGCAAAAAAGACTCAAAATCCTCCCATTCCTAAAGCTCCAAAGGCCAAATCAACTGCACCAATTTCTACAAAAAATTCCTCGAAACATAGTGCTGCTGCAAAACCTCCAAAACCAAAAACCCTAAAGGTATACAACTTTTCGACCAATCCTCAAAACTTAGTTTCTGAATTTGCTCAAGTTTAATTTGATGTCGAATACAGATTGGTGAATCTACCCCTATTACTTCTGCTGCATTTGTCGAGTTTTCAAACACATCTCCTGAACATCCTCTAAAGGTATACCTTGTACTAATATTTTTTTTTTCTTTTCATCACTTGGTTAAATCTCATCTTGGCTTTTCCTTTGCAGAAGAAAAAGAAGAAGACTCAATCACAATTTCGACTTTGAAGCCTACTGTCGAATTGGTTATAGAAACCATCTCTCTTTCATCTGAGGTAATATTTTAATTGATGTACTTCTTTCCCTTAAATCTCAAATATTACCATTCATCCAATATCTATTCTTATCAAATTCAGGATCCGGAGGCTGAACAATCCGCTGATCATCCTCTAGAACCTGTTATCGAACCAGAAGTTGAAGAGCCAATTCGACAATCTCCCGAGGTAATGTATTTTACCAAACTCAACTATTTTCAAAATGTTATTTATTCTGAAATCTCCTCTATTTATCTCCAGGATTCAGCAAACTTGGCTATATCTAATAGCCCACAAAGGCTAGGAACCAAGAATCCTCCAGAATCTCACACTTCTCTGGCCCTTGCAACACCTGTTGTTTCTTCACCACTTCCGACAGAAACCCAGACTGTCGAAGCTTTAGAAAAAACCCCAATCCCCCCAGGCATTGAGAGTTCTTTTCACTTAGACAAAGCTAATCATGTCCAAATTCTCTCAAAAGAATTCGACATGGATACTCTGATGGCAGAATTCGCCCCAATTGATCCACCTTCATCTCCTCCAGCCAACTTAATTGTTTCTGTGCCAAAAGATACTGAAGACATGGAGGCAGATTTGGACGAATTGATAACAATGTTGTCGGGTGGCCACATAAGTTCTCCTCAAGCAACTCGTTCTTCGACACAGCTTGGACAAGACTCTAGTGATTCTCATATCACTGGACTCTTAACTGAATTGAAGAATACATTCACCTAGTCTTTCTAACACTTGATTTCTGATCAACCCTTTCAAGAAAGAATGGTGACAATCGAAACTGAACTTGAGCCTCTTGCTCAACAATTACCAATAATCAGTCGAGCTCTTCCTACGATTGTTAAGGATTTCCTTCAAAGCTTAATAGCAAAAATGTCTGTCATTCGTCGAGTCATTCCTGCTTATACAAAATAAATTCAAGAAAAGTCTAGAATTTTGAAGCAGTTGATCAACACAAAAAGTGAAAATGCCATTTTGAAGGAAAATCTAGTAAAAGGAAAAGCCAAAGAGGCAGAGCTCGACAAGGAGATTGAAGATTTAGAAAAAAAACTTAAAGCAGTTCATCGTCGTAAACAAAAACTTCAAACAGCATTGCAACAAGGAGCCGCTAGGCAGCAAAGTATTGCCAATAATACCAAACAATGGGCTGTCGAAGCCAAGGCTGTGTTGGCAAAAATAAATTCTCTTGAAGCGGAATATCAAACTGCCTGTTCCGATAAATAATCTTTAGAAGATTCCTAGGGGGTTCTTCAAAAATTCGAAGTAGCTTTTTTTTTCATTTCTAGCTAATTGTCGATTAATTCTTTTGTAAAGCTTTGGCAATATCAAGTTGTAACATTTGTTTAACATTTTTATTTTGACAATGTAACTTGTAATCGCCAAACATGAATAAAGACTTTATTTTTTTGTCAATTTTACTTCACACATTGTCGGTCTATATGGCTTTAAATATTTGTCATTAATCGACTTAATTCTTAAATCAGAATTAATTTCGACAAGTGCATAAGCATTTTCTGAAAACTCTTGAGTCACTTTAAATGGTCCTTCCCACTTTGGGGACCATTTTTCATATTCTCGACAATTTCTATTCATGGGCAAAACTACCTTCCAAACTAAATCATTGACCTTAAAAGATTTGTATTTAATTCGACTATCATAAAATTTAGCAATTCTTTCTTTTGTCGATTCAAATTTTTCAAAGCAATTAATCTTTCATCACTCAATTCATTTAATTCATCAAACATTAAATCCCAGTAATGTTCAACTGGTAACTCATCTTGTTTTTGAATACGAATTGATTGAAAATTAATTTCGACCGGCAAAACTGCATCATGACCATATACCAATTTGTATGGTGATGTGCCCGTCGTTTCTCTTGGTGAATTTCTATATGCCCATAGAACTTGATTAAGAGTATTATTCCAATTCCTAGGTTGTCGACCAATATGCTTTTTAATCAGATTTATGATTATTTTATTCATGATCTCTACCTGATCATTTGCCTGGGCATAATATGGCGTCAACGTGAGCATTTTAATTTTCTTTGAACTGGCATATTCGACAACTTTCTTTCCAATGGATACTGATCCTTGGTCAGTTGTCAAAGTTTGCGGTATTCCAAACTGACAAACTATATTATCTTCAATAAAGTTAATCACATCCTGTTGGGTTATATCCTTCAAGGCTACAGCCTCAACCCATTTAGTGAAGTAATCAACTCCTACTAGAATATATTTGTATCCCTTCGACGAGACAAGATGAATTTGGCCAATTAAATCCAAAGCCTACCCTCTGAAAGGCCAATATTTAATTATAGCATGTAACTCACTAGCTGGAATATTTTGTATATTGCCATCTCTTTGATATTCTTCACAAGACTTGGCAAACATTATACTATCCCTAACCAGTGTAGGCCAATAATACATTTGACGTTGAAGGACCCATTTCATCTTTTCTCCTGCCTGATGAGCCCCACAAATTCTTTCGTGGACTTCTGCCAAGACAATATAAGCATCTGCTTCACTCAGGTAAACCTCTAAATTTCCATCGACAGACTTTCTATACAAGGCTCCCCCTAATACTATAAATTTTGACGCTCTGTACTTGAGCTTTCTATCCACATCTTGACTTGGATTCTCCAAATAACTTAGTATTGGTTGTCTCTAGTCATTAATTGTCGACATATCATTTTGTAGTATATTTTTTTCTTCTAATGGATATAAAAGTTCCCTTATTTCCATTAAATTTGCAAGAACCTTGGATGAAATTCTATACCCAAAGGCTACTTGTGCTAATTCATTAACTTCTTCATTTAAACCTTTGAAAATGTGTTTGACAATGACTTCATCGAATTGCTTTATCAGCTTACTCTCCATAATGTAATATTTTATTAGATTTTCACTAACACATTTATATTTTTGGGCAAGCTGTTTAATGACCAACTGTGAATCACCAAAAATATGCACACTATGTGCTTTCATTTCTACTAATATTTCTAATTCGACAATTAAGGCTTCATATTCAGCCTCATTATCAGAACAAATATACTTAAGTTCAAACATAAACTTAGTTGGAGTACCTTGAGGAGAAACAATTAAAATTCTCACTTCAATTCCATTTTGATGCCTTGAACCATCAAAATATAAACACCAATGTTTTAAATCGACAACATTTATGTTACCCATATCCAAACAAGGGTGGTCGGCCAAGAAGTCAGCAATTGCTTGGCTTTTCACCGCTCTCATTGGAACATATTGTAAAGAAAATTCTGACAAAACAATAGTCCATTTTCCAATACGTCCATTTAACACTAGTTTTGATAACATATATTTTATTACATCAATTTTTGACATAACCAGTACAATACAAGGCATCATATAATATTTAAGTTTAGTACATGAGAAATACAATGCTAAACAAAGTTTCTCTATTGCACTATATCTTATCTCAGCATCATTTAAAACTCGACTAAGATAATACACAGCTCTTTCGACGTTATTTTCATCTTCTTGAGCCAACATACTTCCTATGGTTTTGTCTGATGCTGATATATATAATTTCAACGGTCGTCGAGGCACTAGAGGCATCATGACCGGTGGATTTGTCAAATATTGCTTTATCTAGTCAAAGGTTTCTTGGTGGTAAGGTTCCCACACAAAATCTTTTTCAGCCTTCAACTTGATCAATGGAGTAAAAACTCTGGTTCTTCCTGACAAATTAGATATGAATCTTCTCAGGAAATTAACTTTTCCTAAAAAAGACTGCAATTCCTTTTTGTTTGTCGGTGGTGCAGCCTCCAAAACTACCTTGACTTTATTCTTGTCCACTTCAATTCCTTTTTTTATGGACTAAGAAACCCAGGAATTTAGCAGACGACACTCCAAAACCACATTTTTCTGGATTCATCTTAAGGCTGTGCTTCCTCATCCTGTCGAATTCCTGCCTTAAGTTTGTCAAATGACTTTCCTTTGTTTTTCGACTTAACAATGACATTATCGATGTAAACTTCTATAAATTTCCCGATGACATCATGGAAAATTATGTTCATTGCCCTCTGATAAGTGGCCCTTGCATTCTTTAAACCAAAAGGCATGACTACCCATTCATATGTCCCAATGACTCAAGGACATCTGAAGGCAGTTTTTGACACATCTTCTTCGGCTATAAAAATTTGATTATAACCTGCATGGTCATCCATAAAACTTAACAATTCATGTCCAGATGTGGCATCAACTAACATATTCGCAATTGGCATAGGATAATCGTCTTTAGGTGTGACAATATTCAAATTTTTAAAATCTACACATATTCTTAACTTGTCATTTTTCTTAACTACAAGAACAGTATTAGAAAGCCATTCGACGTACCTGGTTGTTCTGATGAATTTGGCTTTGAGAAATCTTTCGACTTCTTCTTTTATCTTTAAGATTACCTCAGGTGCAAATCTCCTGTTGGCTTGCTTGACAGGTCTGCATCCTTCTTTCATAGGCAATCTGTGCTCGACAAGATCTCTACTCAATCCAAGCATTTCATCATAATCCTAGGAAAAAACAATCTTTATATTCCATAATTAACTCGACAAGCTTTTCTTTGAACTCCTCTGGCAGAAATGAACTCACAAATATAGGCCTCCTGTCTGTTTCAGTGCCCAAGTTTATTTCTTCCAATGGATCTTCCACTTTCACATTTTGCTTTTCATCAAGCCCTTTTTCAACCCTAAATGACCATCATCAATTACACAATCTGACAGCATGCTTTCAGCAGTGTATACTGCTTTGTCGGCCAAATAGGCCGACAGTCTTTCTGATAGATCTTTAACACTTATAACTGGTGCCTGGTCGATCTCCTTCGGCTTTCTTCACCAGTCGAATGTCAAACTGGTCCATCAAACAAACTTCAAGTACCTCTTTGTTAATGACCCCATCACTAACTGAAACTGGCTTGACGTTTGGAGCATATATTTTAAAATCTTGACAGTGATAATCACATATTTATTCATTAAGAAACCCTTATGTTTGGTCATGTACACTCTGAAGTTTAGTATGATTTTGTGAGTTTGAGCTCAAATGTGGTCCTAATTGAATATTTTCAAGCATTATTGAGATTTTACGACGTGATGTTGTTGTAGATAACAGGGACTATCATCTGCCTCTATTATTTCTACTTGATCATCTTTATTCCAAAGAATAAATTTTTGATGAACCGTCGATGGTATCCCCCCGACAGTATGTATCCAGTCTCTCTCTAGCATAAGATTGTAACTTGACTTCGTCGGAATAACCACGAACAATGTCGGCCTTACAATAGATCTGACTTGTACCTTCAACATCACAACTCCGTCTGACGGGGAGGTTTTACCACTGAAATCAGTGACAATCATATAGGTCGACATCAAATCAGACTCACCTTTCCCAAGTTTCTTGAGCATCGCCCTTGAGATCAAATTAATAGCTGCCCCCCTGTCTATCAAAACTCTATTGGTGGGCTTTCCTTCTAAAAGAGTTTTGACATGTAATGGTCGTAAATGAGTCTTCTACTCTTTCGTCGATTTCTCAAGTTGTGCTGTGTTATCAAACACAGTTACCATGTTGTCTTGAAAAAGAAACCAGTGATCATCCAAGTCATCCAGATTTTCTTCGTTTTTCTCAGTGTATTCAATCTCGTGATACCCTTCAAATTCTGCAGGCAACACTGAAATTAAATTTACACTCATTGACTTCAAGAATTCTTTCTCGTCAGACAGCTCTTCATCACTTCTATATCTTCTAATTCTGAAGTAATCTTCCGACGGCAAGTTAGTATCCATAGCCGTTAGAATGTCTTTCAAATTATCATCCAAGTTGATGTACATGTCGAATTGCTCATCATCACCAAGGCCTAAAGGATCCTCTGGATCATTTAAGGCCTCAATAACTTCATCAGTCATTAAGTCCATATCTTGGCAATCAGGCTTTGCCAATTTTTCTCTTTCTTTCTTTACGTCGAGCACGTTCCTCTTCCGCTCAACATCTTGATCAGGATCTTCTAGGACTTTCCTAATTTCTTCTTTTGACTTAACCATTTCCTTATCTTTCTTGACGGGTACATTATTCCTCATTGCCTCATCTTCTGCTGCTATCAATTCAATGGGCCATTTTCTCTTGGTTATGTTTAGAATAGGCCTTTGGACTTGCTTACCCTTTCTTATCTCTTCCAACTTTTCTTGTCAAAGCCTATCATCCATGTCAAACCGACTAACTGCATTTGTTGTTGGCTCCTTTGGAAGCGACCTCCCTGTATTTATGAATTCTTTTATAACAACACTTTTCAACTTCCTACCATCTTCATTCTGATTTGGCATAGGCTTGTTTTTTACTACAAGGCAACTTGTTTCTGTAGGCTGTTCTTTGATCACTAAACCTTTAGCCATGTCCCTCTTCTTTTGTGCTTGTCTTAATCTCTGCAATCCCCTTTTCTTACTTTTCGACATTAGAAGAGATTTTGATGGCCCTGCTACATCCTGGCCAATCATAATTTTACCTTGATCAATTCTACCATTTCTGTAATTTTTATTTCGAAATGGTCGATCTCTTTGAAATTGATTCCTCTTGGCAGTCACTTTTCATCGAAAATACATGCGACTTGCCATTACAAAATTTTTTACCCACCTGTCCACAGCAACATTGGCAGGTGGCACTCTAGTCTTGACTAACCCGATATCACCTCTGCTTCCCACAGGCTCATGTGGTTCCACTAACCAGCCATTCATGTTAGACCTATGCGTATAGATTGGCCTTGGCCTTGGAGCATAAAAAGCCTTTTGTGATCTCTAGGTTTGCTTGTCGAAAACCTTCTTCTTACCTTGTGGGATACTCAACTGTTCTTCAGCAGCTTTCTTTGCAGCGATTTCATCATAAACTGCATTACACCTTGGGCATAATCTTACCTTACCCATTTCTTTCTTCCTCTCAAGAAATGCTTCGAGAGATTCTTCTGGTTTCTGATAGATGTCGAGTGCATCCTGTCGCAACCGGGATCGCGACGGGACGACCGAAAAATATAAAAGAGTCAATGGAGTCGCCACCAATGTTTATTTGAATTGGGAAAACATTAGAAAAAACCATTTAATCAAGCAGACTGGTCTTTCGAAAATGAGTTTGAGTCCGGGAGTCGATTACAGGTAGGGAAGGTATTAGCACTTACACTCCTGTTCCATGAATCTGATTTTATGTTAGTTGTGCAAAATTTTAATAATATCAAATATATTTATTTTTACCCTTTTTCAAGAAAAGACTTTGTAACTAATTTTTTATTTTTTCATTTTTCTTACATTTATTTTCATATAAAAAGAAACAATCAAATTGTGAAAATTTAATTTTTAGCTTGACAGAAATGAATTTCTGCTCCTACGTATCCCCTGGTGCAATGGGGAACTCAAAGTCACGTAGTTCTTTAAAAAATGATTGTGGGTTAACTGATTTTAATTAAGAAAAATTTGGAAAGGGATTTTGTCTGAAAACAAATCTATTCTTGCATGGACTACATATTTTTTATCTTTTTTTTTTATTTGTTTTTTTTATTTTCTTCGATTTTATTTTTTTGTTTTTTATTACTCACGAAACATACCATAAAGTGAACATCAAACAAGAATTAATCCTAAATGACAAACAATTAAATTCAAAATATACCTTTATTTATTTATTTTTTTTTATTTTTTTTTTTTTTTCTCATTTTTTTTGATACATTTTTTTTGTTTTTTTTACTTTTTGATTTTTATTTTTATTTTTTATTTTTTATTTTTTTATTTTTTATTTTTTAATTTCTTTTATCTTGTCTTACCTTTTCATTTTTTATGTATTGAAAAAGAAAAATAAATAAATAAATAAAGTTACCACGTGAATGTGGTATTGGATTCCATTTTTTATAAACCCCTTTTTTATTTATTCTTTATAAAAAAAACTAAAGTTACCACGTGAACGTGTTTTTTTTTGGCTTCGCATTTCTTACCATGCATATTGATATTAGGCCAAAATTACCATGCATATTACGTCTTACGTCACTGAACTATGCATACACATATATATGGATATATAGAAGAGCTACTAAAAGCCGAAACAAAGGGTGGGGAGTCGTGAACTTGCCGCGTCGAAACCAAGAGCGTACGGAGGCCGAGGCGCGGTGACACGATGACTATGATGCGTGAAGGATCAAGGGCATGGAGGGGGGAAGCTTCGTGATACCGTTACGACGGTGGTAACTTAGTGGCGTGTCTATCCTTGTAGGAACGGCAGCGGTGGTGATGATGAAACGATGGTCGCAGACTGCGCGTGGGCTCGAGTTGTGGCTCGTGCTTCCTTGATGATTTCTCACGTGTGCATGGGTTGATGGTGGAGTGGTGGAGTTTGTGAGGAGCTTGTTGGTTTGGATGAAGATGGTGGTTGAAGGGGGAGCAGGGACGTAGTTGAGATGATGAGTAGGGTGGTGGTCACGGGTAGGTGGTTCTAGTGAGCTTAGTGGAGGCCGGAATCATGCGTGGGTGGAGGCTACTACGTGCCGCTGCTTGTGTTGAGGAGACACGAAGGTTGATGATGAACTCACGATGGAGAGATGATTAAGATGTTGAAGTTGGTCTCCTTCTCCTTGGTTTGGACGTGAGTAATGGTGGAGAAAGGATGATGACCGAGTTGACTCGGTTGGGAGGGAGGTGAGGATGAAAGGTGTTTTCGTGTGCATGGAGGCCGTGAATGAGAGGTTGCTCACTGATGAGTTACGGTGTGGGTGAGGTTGGAAGCTATGGAGATTGGGTTGTGATTATGGTGGCTGTTTGGAGAGTTGGTTAATGGTGATTAAGGTGGTTCGGGAGGTTATGGGTGATGGAGTTTTAAGGTAGAGAGGTGGAAGGATGTGATGAAGGGTCACCGTTTGGGAGGAGAGGGTGAAGGTGGGTGGTTGCTTGACGTGTGTGGTTGGAAGTAACGGTTCGGAGGTTGTTGGTATGAAGATGAAAGGAGTGCGGGTGAAGGTTCGATGAAGTCCCACCCTGGTCACGGTTTGGAGGGGTTGTTTGGATGTGGTTATTGGTTACAGTTGTTGGGTGGTGGGGAGGAAGATATGGTTGTGAGCTCACGGTGGAGGGTGAGGACAAAGGCTATGGAGGTTGGGTAATGGAGGAAGGTGGTAGGTGTTTTCGGTGAAGAAGGATGGAGACAATTGGTTTTGATTGATGAAGCAAAGCGATTCCCCCCACGATTCTTCTCTCGCTATATGATATTTATCAGAAATGATGGAAGCAGAAAACCATGTGGCCAGTGTAAAAGTCATGAATATGATGCCAAAATGTGAGTGTGTAGTGGGTGAGGTGTTGGAGAGTCAGGTGAGAGTGAGTGAGAAGTGAGAGTGTCGAAGAAAATGGAGAAAGTGAGTGGGTGAAATTGTGAGGTGAGTGTGTTGTGAGTGAGAGTGAAATGGGAAAAAAAAGTGTGTGATTGCACGTGGAGAAATAAAATGCAAACTGCATGAAGGTGCAAGAGAATAAAATGTAGAGAGAGGAAAAGGGTGGAAAATCAAGCATGCTCCGCATTTTGTTGTATTTTTTCTATTTTTTATGTTTTTTTATTTTTTTATTTTTTTTATTTTTCATAAAAAAAAAGGTACAAAGCAAAGCAATTAAACATCAATCAACAAACATAAAAAGAAAATTTTACGGACAAAATTGGGTGCAAAGCAATTAAACATCAATCAACAAACATAAAAAGAAAATTTTACGGACAAAATTGGGTATCAATTGATTCAATTTTTTACGTTTAGGATAAATGGAAAGTAAAGGAGTTGATTCAATTTTGTCCATGAAGCTTGATGAAAAAGTAAAAAACTTGCATGAGTTGCATCCGTTTGAAGCTTGACTTAAAACAAAAAAGACACAAAGCTTGCAAGTGAGAGTCTCATCCGCCGAAACTTGACAGAAACGTACAAAGCTTGCATGGAGTCGAGTATCCGCTGAAGCTTGACTTAAAACAGAAAAAGGCACAAAGCTTCATGGAGTCGTGGTATCCGCCGAAACTTGATGTAAAAACGTACAAAGCTTATGGTCTGCATCCGCCGAAACTTGACATGAAAAGGTACAAAAATTACTTGTGGGTATCCCATCGAAGCTTGCAAACAGAAGGCACAAAGCTTATGTCGGGTGCATCCCATGAAGCTTGGAAACAAAAAATGGTACAAAGCTTGAGTCGGGTGCCCATCGATGCTTGCAAACGAAAACAACAAAGCTTGCATGAGTTCTGCCATCCCGCTGAAGCTTGGAAACAAAAATGTACAAAGCTTGTAGAGTAGGGTATCCCATCGAAGCTTGGAAACAGAAAAGGTACAAAGCTTGGAGGTCGGGTCCCATCTTGAAGCTTGACAACATAAGGTAAAAGCAAACAGCTTGTGGGGTAGAGTACCCATCGAAGCTGTAAAAGGTAAACAACAAACAACCTTGTGGGGTAGGGTGCCCATCGACGCTTGGACGAGAAAGGTAAACAACAAACAAATTGTGGGGTAGGGTGCCCATCGAAGGCCGAGGGTAAAGTAAAAAGCAAACAACTTGTGGGGTAGGGTGTCCATCGATCTTTGATACGAAAGGTAAACAACAAACAAATTGTGGGGTAGGGTGCCCATCGAAGCCGAGGGTAAAGTAAAAAATTAAACAACAAAGGGGTAGGGTGCCCATCGGCCGGACGAAAATGGTAAACAACAAACGACTTATGGGGTAGGGTGCCCATCGGCCGAGGGTAAAGTAAAAAGCAAACAAAGCTTGTGGGGTAGGGTGCCCATCGAAGCGACAAAAAAGTTGAAGGCAATGGGCACAAGGCCCTGACTTGCTGTGAAAGCAATGGGTGCAAAGACCAGAGAAATAAAAGGCAATGGGTGAAAGACCCGAAAACTAAAAGACAATGGGTGCGGAGACCCGGAGGCAGATAATCTTTGTTTTTTTCATTTTATTTTTGTCTGATCTGTGTTTGCTCTTCTTTTTTTTTTTTTTTTAAAAAAAAATTCAACCTCTCTTTCTTCTCTCTTTTCCTTTTCCTTTTCCTTTTCTTTTTCTTTTTTTTGAATTTTATTAAAAGTCCTTTGAACCAACAACAACCCGCGAAAAGGCAATGGGTGCGGGGACCCGAAAATGAAAAGACGATGGGTGTGGGGACCCAGAAATTAAAGACAATGGGTGAGGGACCCAGGAATTAAAAGACAATGGGTGCGGGGACCAGAAACTTACGGAGACAATGGGTGCGGGGACCCGGAAGCTTAAAGACAATGGGTGCGGGGACCCAGAAACTTAAAGACAATGGGTGCGGGGACCTGGAAATTTAAAGACAATTGGTGCGGGGACCCAGAGATTAAAGACAATGGGTGCGGGGACCCAAGAAATTAAAGATAATGATTTTGTAAAGGCATGCGATGCCAGAGATGGTGCATGATGCAACGGATGCATGGTGATGCAATGGATGTGATGCTTGAGTACAATGCATGTGATGCTAGAAATGATGCATGATACGATGAATGATGAAATGAATGCCCTACTGTAGGGATTCTCATGAAAAAAATTGAGTAAGCAAATTTTGTTTTTGTTTTTGTTTTTGTTTTTATTATTATTATTTTTTTTTCACATCGGAGCTTTGATCGAGTCGCTCTTAATTCCACAACCCTTAAGGACTTTTCCCACAAAAGAATTGAACAAGAACATTCGTTGATTGGCCTTATGATTTGCCTCGATGATTCTTACTTTTCTCATCAACACTCTTGTCAGGATTTCATTGTGTTTCCCATGACCTTTTGAAATTGTTAAAGCGAATCTAAATGCCTTTGCCATATTGTCACATGTTTCACATCTCAATATAAAATTATCATAAGAAATGCATATTAAATCGACAATGGATAGCAACAAAAAGGGATTATCATCATAGACAGAAAAGTACAGGAAAGGGCGGTACAAATGGAACTCGAATTGAAAAGGTTTACAAAAGAAATATGGGAGCGGAATTTTCCAAATTTTCCCGTGATGCTCTCTTGAATGAACAAGTACTAATTTCCCATGTGCGCAACCTTGAACGTCCCTTTGTCTCATGCTTTTTCGAAATATGATTCGACCCACTTTTACATATTGGGAGTGTCTCCGACAAAGCCGTATATTCAAACCGCTTGTCCTTCGGCCCAGATACTCTCAAACCGCCCTTTTGACTTGAGGTATGTTCACTTCTCCTGGATGTGTCAAGTACCATTTTTAACCCTAACTTTTGCCTAGGTCGCTCTTCCGAGTTTTCAACCTAGCGGGTCGCTCTAACTTTTGCCTAGGTCGCCCTTTTAGGTTTTCAGCCTAGCGAGCCATTTTTTTTTTAAGCATAGTACATTTTGACTGCATCTGAATTTATGGGAAGTGGTAGATCTTCGCCATCCATGTTTGTGAGAATCAAAGCTCCTCCTGAGAAGGCCTTTTTTACGACATAAGGTCCCTCATAGTTTGGAGTCCATTTTCCTCGAAAATCCTTTTGAATGGGAAGGATCTTTTTGAGTACCAAGTCTTCTTCTTGAAACTATCGAGGACACACCTTTTTTGCATAGGCCTTCATCATTCTCTTCTGGTAAAGCTGACCATGACATAGTGCAGTTAATCTCTTCCCTTCAATGAGGTTCAATTGATCAAGTCGAGTCTGGACCCATTCGGCCTCTTCTAGTCCTGCCTCCATTAGCACTCTTAATGATGGGATTTCCACTTCAATAGGGAGTACCGCTTCCATTCCATAAACCAAAGAGAAAGGGGTTGCCCCAGTTGAAGTACGAACGGACGTGCGATAACCATGCAGTGCAAATGGTAGCATTTCGTGCCAGTCTTTGTATGTTACAACCATCTTTTGGATGATCTTCTTGATATTCTTGTTTGCTGCCTCAACTGCCCCATTCATCTTCGGGCGGTAGGGTGAGGAATTGTGGTGCTCAATTTTAAAATTCTCACACATTTCTTTCATCATCTTATTATTCAGATTAGTGGCATTATCTGTAATAATCTTGCCTGGCAAACCATAACGACAAATCAGTTCCCTTTTGACAAACCTGATCACCACGCTCCTGGTGACATTGATATAAGAAGCGGCTTCGACCCATTTTGTGAAGTAATCAATTGCAACAAGAATGAAGCGATGTCCATTTGAGGCCCTTAGCTCAATGGGTCCTATGACATCCATTCCCCACATCGAGAATGGCCAAGGTGCCGTTAAAACATTCAAAGGTGCTGGTGGCATATGAACCCTATCAGCGTATGTCTGGCATTTATGACACTTTTTCACATAGTTGAAACAATCAGTCTCCATTGTCAACCAATAGTATCCTGCTCTTAGTATCTTTCTTGCCATTGCATGCCCATTTGCATGAGTTCCAAAAGAACCTTCATGAACATCTTTGATGATCTTCTCTCGCCTCCGTCGCATCAACGCATCTTAGCAAAGACCATATCATGGTTCCTCTTGTAAAGCACTTCCTCATTTAGAAAGAAACCCATGGCGAGTCTTCTGAGGGTCCTTTTGTCATTTTCTGAAGCATGTGGAGGGTACTCTCTGCTCTTGATGAAGCATTTGATGTCATGATACCATGGTTTCCCATCTGGTTCCACTTCTATCATTTGACAATATGCCGGTTGGTCACGACTTTCCATTTTTATAAGCGGCAAGTCCCTATCCTGACTTGCTTTGAACATTGACGACAACGTAGCCAGGGCATCAGCCAACTGATTATCTTCTCGAGGGATATGATGGAATGTAACTTCGTCAAGTTGTTCAATCAACTCCTTGATGTAGGCATGATAAGGGATTAATTTGGCATCTCGAGTTTCCCATTCTCCCTTTAGGGCGATGGATGACCAAAGCGAGTCCCCATATACCTCAAGAACTTTTGCCTTTGAGTTTACTTTGCTGCTTGATTCCCATGGCACACGCTTCATACTCAACTATGTTGTTTGTACAAATCGAAGCACAATCTAGCGTTGATTGGGATGAAATTATTTTCGTGGGAAATCGCATGACCCCAACTCCATGCCCCAAAGTGAATTGGAAGCTCCATCGAACAACAAAGTCCATTTTTCTTTTTCGAGGGTTTTTCTTCTTTAAACAAAGCCATTACATCTTCATCGTGAACTCACACTGCATAGACCCATAATCCTCCACCGGTTGACTAGCCAAGAAATCGCGAAGCGCCGCTTTGATCGCTTTTTGCGTGACGTAGACAATGTCATATTCTGATAGCAAAACTTGCCAGCGTGCAATCCTCCCAGTGAGGGCAGGCTTTTCAAAGATGTACTTGATCGGGTCCATTTTGGACACTAACCAAGTGGTGTAACACAACATGTACTGTCTTAACCGGTGGGCTGCCCATGCCAAGGCGCAACATGTGCGTTCCAATAATGAGTATTTTGCCTCATAGCTGGTAAACTTCTTACTCAAATAATAGATGGCCTGCTCCCTTTTGCCAGTTTCATCGTGCTGTCCCAGTACACAACCCATGGATTCATCTAACACAGTCAAATACATGATGAGAGGCCTTCCTGGCACTGGAGGTACCAAAACTGGGGGTTCTTGCAGATACTGCTTGATCTTCTCAAATGCCACCTGACAGTCCTCATTCCACTCTACTGTCTGGTTTTTACGCAATAACTTGAAGATTGGCTCACATGTTGCAGTCAACTGGGATATAAACCTAGCAATATAGTTCACCTTCCTAAAAACCCACGAACTTCTTTTTCGATGCGAGGAGCGGCATCTCTATGATTGCTCGAACTTTGTCCTGATCAACTTCTATCCCTTTCTCGCTAACCACAAACCCCAAGAGCTTGCCGATTTTACCCCGAAAGTGCACTTAGTAGGATTCATCCCGAGCCTCGAATTTCTCAACCGTTCAAAGAGCTTTTGCAATCGGTTATGTGATCTTTTTCTGTTTTTGACTTTGCAATCATGTCATCCACATAAACTTCTATTTCTTTGTGCATCATGTCATGGAACAATGCCACCATCGCCTTTGATAAGTTGCTCCTACGTTCTTCAATCCAAATGGCATCACCTTATAGCAAAAGGTTCCCCACAGAGTGATGAATGTGGTCTTCTCCATATCTTCCGGCGCCATCTTGATTTGGTTGTATCCCAAGAAACCATCCATGAAGGAGAAAAATGCATGTTGAGCAGTGTTGTCCACCAAAACATCAATGTGAGGTAGAGGGAAGTTGTCTTTAGGGCTGGCCCTATTCAAATCTCTATAGTCAACGCACATTCGCACTTTGCCATCTTTCTTTGGGACAGGGACGATGTTAGCAACCCATTGAGGGTACTTTGCAACGCGAGGAAACCCGCATCAAACCTTTTTAACCTCTTCTCTAATTTTTAGTGACATCTCTCGCTTCATTCGTCTCAACTTTTGCTTGACCGGAGGACATTCTCGGTTTTAATGGCAATTTGTGCTCTACTATGCCAGTATCTAAGCCAGGCATATCTTGGTATGACCAGGCGAAAACATCACAATAATCAGATAAGAGCTTAACCAACTTGCTTCGCTCATATTCTTTCATGGTAGTGCCAATTTTAACTTCTTTTTTATCATCCTCCGTCCCCAAATTAATCAGTTCAGTTGGCTCTTCATGGGGTTGAATTTCCTTGGCCTCTTGTTCCATTAATCTCATTAGCTCGGGAGAGGTTCCCAATTGTCATCATTATCCTCATCAACATGATTAACGGGATGGTCAAAATCGTACAATGGGGTCGTAGCACTGTCATTTTCAAGAGAGTCACTTTCAGATCTGCATTTATTGGTGTTAACACAAGTAAAAAAAAAAAAAAAGGTAATGAATAAAGGTTAATGAAATGGTTGAGCAAAAAGCTGAAAAAAAGGGAAATAGCAAGATAATCTGAAAATGCATTTATTGATAGTAAATATTGAAATTAAAACATGTGAGCCCGCTTTCACAACACATTATCCTAAAGCCTTGGGCAGAGCTAAAGGATTAGCATTACAAAATTACTTTGAATCAATTTCACAAGTCATGGGAAAATCAACGCTCTCCCAATTGTTGAGTTCTGCATCTTGGGAGCAAGGGTACACCAAGTTGACACCATGATTGATGGATTGATCGTCTTCGATAGCGGTCACTTGGTTCAGAAACACCAATCCTGCACTTCGGAAGCTTCGGCGAATGTCACAGATGGGGATCCCCTCAGCTTTAGGCTCCCGATTTTCTAACCTAGCCAACCTCCTCTCCCTTTTCTCTTCTAGGACCCTTCTTTTGTCTGCTTTGGTGGGTTTATATCCTAACCCAAATCTGTCTTTGTTTTCGCAGGGACCCCAGAATTTCACGATGCCTTGTCCATTCATTCCTAGTCCTCTTCCATATTGGTATCCTTTTCCAAGCATTACCTTAGCCATCATCAGGGATGCATTAGATGGTCGGGGCTTCAGACTTTGAACTCCTTCTTCCACATAGGTGGCACTGACAATCTCCAGCGCTTGGAATGCGGTTTCAAGAGCTTCTTCTGTAGCTTCAATATAAGGAGTGTCCAATGGCTTACTCACCAGCAGGTCCTCTTCACCAAAGACAGTAATCATCTTATTATCAACTATGAATTTTACTTTTTGGTGTAAGGTAGAAGGCACAGCTCCAGCAGAATGAATCCATGGTCGTCCTA
The DNA here is from genome assembly GCA_029884595.1 of Ormosia semicastrata. NCBI lineage: Eukaryota > Viridiplantae > Streptophyta > Magnoliopsida > Fabales > Fabaceae > Ormosia > Ormosia semicastrata. Next base: position 50,836,215 of record JAQQTO010000057.1, on the reverse strand, counting down.
AGAGACAACTGTAGGATGGCGTAATATCCATCACTTGGAAGAGTATATTGAAAGTGCAGGGACCAATTTGAACTGGTATTTCAATCTCCCCCATGACCTCTCTTCTGGTGCCATCGAATGCCCTTACTATCATCGTACTTGGTTTCATGCAAGTTCCATCAAAAGGCAGCTTGGACAGGGTTGATTTTGGCAACACGTTCAAGGAGGAACCATTATCAATGAGCACTCTAGCCATTATATGCTTTTGACATTTGACAGAAATATGCAGTGCCTTGTTGTGCCCCATTCCTTCAGATTGGTATCTCATCATCAGTGAAAGTGACATAATTATCGCCAGATAATATTGCCAATAATGCCACCTAACTTGTCAACCAATGTCATGAGAAACATGAGCCTGATTCAGTATTTTCATCAACACTTTTCTGTGCGATTCGGAGTTCATCAATAAGGACAAAAGCGATATCCTTGCAGGGGTATGATTCAGCTGATCTACCACTCTATATTCACTTTGCTTGATAAACTTCAAGAACTCACAAGCTTCTTCCTCCGATACCTCTTTTTTGTACTCCTTCGCTTTTTCCGGCCTTTCTTTTTCTTTTGCTTCGTTCCCAATGGAAGTCTCCCCTATCTTGCCTTTGCCTTTACGGTTCCCCTTTTCTTCTTCTTCTTGGTCCTTTCGCAGCTCCTCAGGAGTGTAGATGCGGCCACTTCGGGTCACTCCCCCAATCCCTGATATATTGGTAACAATAGAAGTCGAACCAGACGCAACCTCCGACTGATCATTCATGGAATTGCTTCTAAGGACTTGGACATCATAATCCCATGGCACGGCTCGAGTGTCCTTGAAGGGAAAAGGACTGGGAACTTGAATGGTGATAGGTTTCGGGCCACAAGGGGACGGCGCATATGCAGCTTCAGTATAGTAGATAACCAACGGTTTGATAGCCGGATTTGCAATGGAAGGGACCAGAGAGTTTACGGCTTCCTGATCTTCTTGCAATTGTGGAATAGCGCACTTATCCATCATGTTTATGCCACTATTGTCCCATAGATGACCTATTTGCACTAAATGCATATCCATTAGATCTTGGAGGATTTGTCTGAACTCACCACATTCCTCAATAGAATGCCCCACATTCCCATGGAGATTGCACATTATTTCACCTTCGTTGCCCCCTTTCTCTTCAATGTGAGCTTCCATCATCCCAGATTTGCACAGCTCTTTAAAGATAAACCACATTGGGGTTTTGATATCTGTCGCTTGTCTTATGAGCTGCAGGGCCGAACACTCCTCTATAGCATTTACTGTGGGATTCCCATGGTTTGGTAAAGGATTGTGACCCACACTAGGAGTATTTGTCTTGAAATTCAACCACTTAGCATTGATCAGATCTTGCACCTTAAACTTTAGTGCTTTGCAATTCTCTGTAGAATGCCCTCGTGGCCCCCGCATGGTAATCACACTTGGCATTTGGGTCAAAGCCTTTAGGGTATGGGGGGTTCTAATGGCTTCATCGGACAAGGAGCCAAAAGAGAGTTACGAATGAGTTGGGGTAGTAATTCGGTGTAGGTCATGGGAATTGGGTCGAAGTGGACAAACTTCCTTTCTTGGTTATTTGGTGGCCTTCCTTGGTTTGTGTTTGGATTTTGGGTCCATGGTTGAGTTGTTTGCGGTGGTAAGGTAGAGGGCGCTGGGTATTGAGTAGGAAATGGCGTTCGGTGAGGCCTCATTGGGTCGTGTGAAGCGTTGGCGACATAAGGGTGGTAAGGCTGGATATGGAATCGGTGGAGTAGTGGGAAAGTACGGGTGGTAAGGTGCGAAAGGAGTCTGGAAGGATGGTTGATGGTTCACAGGTGTTTGACTATATCTCTCTCGGGTGAAGTTTCTCTGATCGAAGGTAACAGCATGGGTTTCTCCCTCCCTTTTCTTCCCCATCGGGGGCCTTTTGGCGTTAAATGTTCCTGTTGAACTTTCAATGATCTTCCCACTCCTCATTCCTCCTTCAACTCTTTCTCCAATGATGACCATGTCTGAGAAATTTGATGACACACTCCCTATCATTTTATCATAAAAGGGTGATTGCAGAGTGTCAATGAACGTAGCCACCATTTCTCTTTCCGTCAGTGGGGGCTCTACTTGAGCAGCCATTTCTCTCCACCTCTGAGCATATTCCTTAAAGGTCTCAGCATCCTTCTTAGCCATATTTTGTAATTGTAATCTGTCCGGTGCCATATCAATGTTATACTTATACTGTTTCAAGAAAGCGTCAGTCAAGTCTTTGAAACATCGTATATGGACGTGCTCAAGATGCGTGTACCAGTTCGAAGCTGCCCCAGTTAGGCTATCTTGGAAGAAGTGGATTAACAGCTTGTCATCGTGAGCATGCGAAGCCATCTTGCGGATGTACATGGTTAGGTGGTTCTTTGGACAAGTGGTCCCCCTGTACTTGTCGAAATCGGGACTTTAAACTTGGGAGGAATCACCACATTCGGGACAAGACAGAGCTCCGAGGCATCCAAAGACCATAGCCACTTGCCCCTTCAATGGCTCGTAGTCTTTCTTCAAGAATTTCCCACTTCTCCCTGGATTGGGGGTTTTCCACAGAGGAATTCAACGGGTATTGTGGCATGATGGTGGGAACAGAATGTTGCCCCGTGGGGTTCCACCGGCGTGTGGTTGAGCCGCACTCAAGGAGTTTGAAGCGGCATCTTTGCTTGCCGGAGGATTGGTAGTTTGCGGTGGTACGGGCGGGATGAAGACCATATGGCGGGATGAAGAAAGGGTATGAGTGTTGTGTTGGCAGGGATTCGTTGTCATTTGACTAGGTGGCTTGATTTTGGGTAGAGTTTGAGGGATTTGGGGTTGGGGACACTGTTGGCATGTCATTATTGGGGGAATTAGTGGCTAATGGTGGTATATACCCTGGAGGGAGGCCATATGGTGGAAAAGACGCCCCTTGGTTTCCCTGTGAACTGGCGACTGAGGGTTGAGTGGTGTTGTTTGGGCAAATGGTGAGTGGCATTGTAATCCCTTGAGGATTAAAGCCTTGGTATTGCTGGGGGAACGCAGCGAAACCGGGCGGGCAAAGAGGTGTGGCTGGATGTCCTTCATTTGCCACCGAAGGATTCCCATCTGTGCTCTTTCTACTCTCCATAGACTGTAACATTTCCATCATTTTGGACATTTGCTCCCTGAGTTGGTTCACTTCATCCCTCAAATCTTGCGTCTGCTCTATCTCATCCATGATCTTTGCTTGGGAACGAGTCCTGTAAGGGTGTCGTGGAAGCTGTTTTCCTGCTATAGTGTCTACTTTTCTGCTCGAGGAAACATGATGTGATTATTAGTATTGACTAAACCAAAATGACACAATGTATGCAAAGTATCATGCAAATGAAATTTTTTTATTTTTTATTTATAAAAAGAATGCTATGAATGTCATGGTAATGCACAATGATGTATCTTTTTCTTTCCTTTCCTCTTTTAGAGTTAGAAACGCGATGAAAATGGAAGATGATATCTTTTATGGGGATGTAATGCAAATGCAAGATAATGTATCTCTCTCCTTTTTTTTTATGCTAAGAATGCTATAGAAATGCAAGATAATGCTTTTTTTTTAGGAATGTTATGAAAATGAAGATGATATTTTTTACTTTTTTGATGCTAGGACTGTCATGAAAATACACAATGATGTTTTTTTTTTCTTTTTTATGAATGCTAAGAATGTAATGAAAATGCAAAATGATATATCCCCCCCTTTTTTAAAAAAGGAATGAATGACATGAGAGATAAGTGAATAAAAAGAGTTAAGAATGAAAATGCTACATGAAGTATTTGTCCTTTTTTGAAAAAAAAAAAATTTTTTTTATACAGAATGGTGCATGGATGAATGACATAAGTGATAGAGATGAGGAAGTTGTTTTTTTTTATCTTAAAAAAAAAAAGAAAGAAGAAGAGAAGAGGAAAAAAAATGCTAGAAATGATAATGCAAGATGATGTATTATATGCTGGAAATGTCATGAAATGTATGATTTTTTTTTTATAATGCTAAGAATGTTATGAAGATGCAAGCAATGAATGACCTTTTTTCTTCATTTGACTTTTTAATACAAGAATGAATGATATGAGGAACAGATAAATAAAGAAGAAGTATGCTCCCTTTGTGTCCTAATGGGGTTGCCTTAAACTTGGGAGTTATATCCTAAGGATCTAAGAGTCTTTTTGATTTGTGAGAACTTCCATAAGGTGGCTTTTCTATTTTAGAGGTCCCTAGAGCCAAGTCCTATTTCAGAATGTTGACCACGAAATAGTGGGTAAACCACTAGGTGTGGGGACATTCAAAAAAAAGGCGCACTCTAGATGAGGTTTTCGCGATAACCAAACAGGATGTGCATCCAAAATGGCTATCACTACGCAACCTCTACCTATCCTAGGATTCACTCAGACCCGGGTATAGGGCCCCACTCAAGCGTGTGTGATAAACGTGTAGGTGCCGTGGGTGCTGGGAGCGTATAAACTTATACAAAAATACCAAAATTACCCCTAATCTACAAAGACATATATACAATAGCCAGTCAGCAATCCTCTACCCTAGGGTTTCAACAATTTAGCACAAGGTATATATACAGGTCACAATATACATGAAATAATGCTATCCAATATTTACATAGAAATACTAAATAAAAACATTTACAAACAAATAAGAAAATGATTAAACAAATAAGACAAAGAGGGTAAAATAAATAAATAAAAGATTATTAAAAATTTGCACAACTAACAGCAGTAGGCTTGACTCTCTAAGTGTCCCCAGTGGAGTCGCCAGCTGTCGCAACCGGGATCGCGACGGGACGACCGAAAAATATAAAAGAGTCAATGGAGTCGCCACCAATGTTTATTTGAATTGGGAAAACATTAGAAAAAACCATTTAATCAAGCAGACTGGTCTTTCGAAAATGAGTTTGAGTCCGGGAGTCGATTACAGGTAGGGAAGGTATTAGCACCCTACACTGCCCGTTCCATGAACGGTACCTTATGTTAGTTGTGCAAAATTTTAATAATATCAAATATATTTATTTTTACCCTTTTTCAAGAAAAGACTTTGTAACTAATTTTTTATTTTTTCATTTTTCTTACATTTATTTTCATATAAAAAGAAACAATCAAATTGTGAAAATTTAATTTTTAGCTTGACAGAAATGAATTTCTGCTCCTACGTATCCCCTGGTGCAATGGGGAACTCAAAGTCACGTAGTTCTTTAAAAAATGATTGTGGGTTAACTGATTTTAATTAAGAAAAATTTGGAAAGGGATTTTGTCTGAAAACAAATCTATTCTTGCATGGACTACATATTTTTTATCTTTTTTATTATTTGTTTTTTTTATTTTCTTCGATTTTATTTTTTTGTTTTTTATTACTCACGAAACATACCATAAAGTGAACATCAAACAAGAATTAATCCTAAATGACAAACAATTAAATTCAAAATATACCTTTATTTATTTATTTTTTTTATTATTTTTTTTACTTTTTCTCATTTTTTTGATACATTTTTTTTTTTTTTTTTCACTTTTTGATTTTTATTTTTATTTTTTATTTTTTATTTTTTTTTTTTTTATTTTTTAATTTCTTTTATCTTGTCTTACCTTTTCATTTTTTATGTATTGAAAAAGAAAAATAAATAAATAAATAAAGTTACCACGTGAATGTGGTATTGGATTCCATTTTTTATAAACCCCTTTTTTATTTATTCTTTATAAAAATAAAGTTACCACGTGAACGTGTTTTTTTTTTTGGCTTCAGATTTCTTACCATGCATATTGATATTAGGCCAAAATTACCATGCATATTACGTCTTCTGCCGAACTATGCATACACATATATATGGATATATAGAAGAGCTACTAAAAGCGAAACAAAGGGTGGGGAGTTACCGTGAACTTGCCGCGTCGAAACCAAGAGCGACGGAGGCCGCGGAGGCGGCGGTACACGATGACTATGATGCGTGAAGGATCAAGGGCATGGAGGGGGAAGCTTCGTGATCTTGTTACGGTGGTAACTTAGTGGCGTGTCTATCCTTGTAGGGCAACGACGGTGGTGATGATGAAACGATGGTCAGACTTTACGCGTGGGCTTGAGTTGTGGCCGTTCCTTGATGATTTCTCACGTGTGCATGGGTTGATGGTGGAGTGGTGGAGTTTGCTGTTGGTTTGGATGAAGATGGTGGTTGAAGGGGAGCAGGACGTAGTTGAGATGATGAGTAGGGTGGTGGTCACGGCTGCATGGTGGTTCTAGTGAGCTTAGTGGAGGCCGGTAATCATGCGTGGGTGGAGGCTACGGCTGCTGCTGTGTTGAGGAGACAAAAGGTTGATGATGAACTCACGATGGAGAGATGATTAAGATGTTGAAGTTGGTCTCCTTCTCCTTGGTTTGGACGTGAGTAATGGTGGAGAAAGGATGATGACCGAGTTGACTCGATTGGGAGGGAGGTGAGGATGAAAGGTGTTTTCATGTGCATGGAGGCTGTGAATGAGAGGTTGCTCACTGATGAGTTACGGTGTGGGTGAGGTTGGAAGCTATGGAGATTGGGTTGTGATTATGGTGGTGTTTGGAGAGTTGGTTAATGGTGATTAAGGTGGTTCGGGAGGTTATGGGTGATGGAGTTTTAAGGTAGAGAGGTGGAAGGATGTGATGAAGGGTCACTTGTTTGGGAGGAGAGGGTGAAGGTGGGTGGTTCTTGACCGTGGGTTGGAAGTAACGGTTACGGAGGTTGTTGGTATGAAGATGAAAGGAGTGCGGTGAAGGTTCGATGAAGTCCCACCAGGTCACGGTTTGGAGGGGTTGTTTGGATGTGGTTATTGGTTACAGTTGTTGGGTGGTGGGGAGGAAGATATGGTTGTGAGCTCACGGTGGAGGGTGAGGACAAAGGCTATGGAGGTTGGGTAATGGAGGAAGGTGGTAGGTGTTTTCGGTGAAGAAGGATGGAGACAATTGGTTTTGATTGATGAAGCAAAGCGATTCCCCCCCGATTCTTCTCTGCTATATGATATTTATCAGGAAATGATGGAAGCAGAAAACCATGTCTTGTGTAAAAGTCATGAATATGATGCCAAAATGTGAGTGTGTAGTGGGTGAGGGTGTCGGAGAGTGGGTGAGAGTGAGTGAGAGTGTCAGAAGAAAATGGAGAAAGTGAGTGGGTGAAATTGTGAGGTGAGTGTGTTGTGAGTGAGAGTGAATGGGGAACAAAAGCTGCACGTAAGGTGCAGTGTGTAGGCAAGAGAATAAAATGTAGAGAGAGGAAAAGGGTGGAAAATCAAGCATGCTCCGCATTTTGTTGTATTTTTTCTATTTTTTATGTTTTTTTATTTTTTTATTTTTTTTATTTTTCATAAAAAAAAGTACAAAGCAAAGCAATTAAACATCAATCAACAAACATAAAAAGAAAATTTTACGGACAAAATTGGGTATCAACACATCCTTTGTGTCAACGTCGAATCCTTATAAATCTCTTATGTTAAGCATCCCAACATTCAAAGGAACTTGCTGATCAACACAAGATACTCCAGCCTGAAACGGATCTGAATCAACCTTCATATCCACTTTAGGCTTGTCAGTAAACTTCAAACGCCCATCCATTATTACTTTATGAATTATGTCTCTGAAATGAACACATTCATTAGTAACGTGACCGAAATTATTATGAAACTTACAATACTTTCGGTCTTTTATTTCATTAAATTTTAATAACCTATGGCCTTCCGACAACTTAATCTATTTATCTTTTCGTAGCAAATCAAAAATTTTGTCGGTTTTTGTTACGTCGAATGTATAAGTTTTCCTATTGACATAACTCATTTTCTCCTTATTTCTTGTAGGCTGTAGAGCCTGACAAATATAAAGGGGACCATTCTGAAGTTCAGCAACATGAACTTCGAACTCATCATTGCTATCTTCAGTCTTATTGTCGGATTCGTCTAATCCAACAAATGCCACCTTCTCTCTTTTAAGATTTTTTTTTGTTTTTGAATCTTCTCAACTTTCAGTTGCTCTATTTGCCTAACATTCTCACTTAATTGGGCAAGATCAACTAAATGTTGATTTATTAATTTCTTCCTTATGTAATAATCTAAGCCTCCTGCAGCTATCTTTACTATTTTGACCTCAGGTATAGGAGTAAAACACCTACTCCTCATTTGTCAGAACCTAGCAAGATAATCGTCCACAATTTCATTGTACATTCTTTTGATATTAAAGAGATCTGTAAGTCCCACCTTCAAATCTCCTCTAAAGAATTGATCATGAAAACTCCTTTTCAACTGAGCACAGGAATGGACTGAGTTTGGTCTCAATGTCGAGAACCAAGAAAAAGTATTTTTTGTAAGAGAACTTGGGAAGAATCTCATTTTAAGGCCTTCAGTAGTGGCCAACTCCCTCATTTCTATTGTATACCATGCAATATGTTCGACGGTCGATTCTCCACTTTCTCCTGTAAACTTTAGAAAGTTTAGGAATTTTAATTCCTCTGGACAACTCTGCCTGTTGCACCCAATCAGGAAATGCTGAAACAAAATAAGGTTGGTTGGCATATCCAACATAAAACTTGAACCTATTCAGCACTTGTTCCACTACTTAATTTACATTTTGTTCAGCCACTTGGTGCCCCCCAAGATTCTGTCGAAACAATCTCATGGCTACATCATTTTGAGCTATTTGATCCTCATCACCTAGATTAAGCATTTGGACATTACCATATTCCAAACGTGGCTGATCATTTTGCCTAAGTTGATTTAAGTTTTATTGATTTTGTCCCACATTTGCTTGAGGTATAACTGTTTCCTTATTTATCTCAGACTGGATTTCTTGAGCATTTTCATTGTCCAATTCGCCTATTCCTAAGACTTGATTTAGCCTTGCCATTTGCTGAGCTAATGCGCTGCAAGCATTATTTATATTTTTCATGATTGACGTAATCATAGCACCCATTTGCTGAGTGAACATATGCACCATTTCATGGTTGCTTTCATCCATTTGTTGTCGAAAGCTGGCCAAATAATTCGTAGTTGGCTTTGTTATACTTTGGGGATTATCTCTCAACATATTTGGGAAAACTGGTCCCAAATTCAATCTTTCCTATCGAAAGAGGGTTGGATTGCTTGTACCTGCAACCCCTACTCCTTGGCTACCAAAACTTGCCAATGCCAAACTTATCTGTGGTTGGCCTTGTGAAGCTACTGATTGGCCAACAGTATTGGCCAAAGTAGAGGCAAGTCTCATTTGTGCTATTATAGGAGGAACATAATTAGGTGGCAACCCATATTGGGGTACAAACCTTGAATTTGAATTTATTATACTTTAGTTACTTGACTGACTCGGCGATGGCTGAGTCATTCCAGGCAACATCTGTTCTACTACTAGATTACTCTAGAGAACACCCGTTGTTATAGCATCATCCACCAGATCAGTACTAGCGATGGTCGAGGGTGGCACAATAACGGCTGTCGAAGGTATATCCGACGCCTGACTACTTACATTACTCATGGTTTGCGTATTTTGAGAAGAGTGGATAAATCTTCCACTTCTTAAACGCATAAAATCATTTCTTATTAACATTACGAGTTACTCTGAACTCGTCCCACTGTGTGTGCCAATTTGTTTAAGTGAAATTTTGGTCGAAAGGTCAAAAGCAATTCCAATAAATAAATAATTATTTATCAAATGAAAATGGGTTCAGAGTTATGTGATAATCTCGCAAGTTTTGAAATTTAACTTGAAATAAACAACAGAAAATTGTAAAAGAAAGTTTAGAAAAGCAAATTTTAAAGAATAAAGAAACTGAAGCAGAAAATTAAAGTGCAAAAAATTTTAAAAAGGCAGTAAAGAAAGCATGTAAAAATACAACGAAATGTAAATAAATTTAAAGAACAAGACTAAAAAGTAAATGAAATTAAAAGAATATTTGCATTAATTTAAATGACTGGAAATGAAAAGGGAAGACATACTTAGATCAAAATCCGTTAATCTGCTCGGGTGAGATTTTAGGATTATGTATCAGCAAATAACCTCCTTTTTTACATTATGAATGCTGATATTTATAGACAAATTACAAAAATAACTGACATCCTAAGATTTTGACATGTACATGACAGTTATGCCACTAAAAACTTCCCTAATTTTTTGATAGAACTAACTTCTAACCATTTTGACATTCTTCGTCAGTTCAATCTCTTGGAAATGCAACTCTTCTGTCGGATTAAACTACTTATCCGACATCAATATTTAATGACTGCATTGAGTCTTCCAATTATTTAGCACTTCCATCGGCTCAACACTTAAAAGATTTTTCCAACATCATCATCCAGCCGTCGAATAGCCAAAGCTTCATTATCATCATCATCATCCAATTTTCTTTTATTTTCACTCTTAACAGTTTCATATTATGAAAATTAAAAGGAACAACTATATGGTTAAAAAATAATAATAATAATAATAACGAGAACAACCGAACACTTTGTCCTTTCTTTGTCTTTTTATTTTATTAGTTTAAAATTTGATTTTCTGTGGTGTCTGAGTCAATTTATACATACTTTAATTAATCTATTTTTTTGATTTGATCAAAGGTAAATTATCTACATCGATACTAAAAGATTCTCGAAGATATTTCTTGCAATCTGATCCTAAGAAATTAGCGTAATTAGAATTCAAATATGTGGTTGTACAATTATCCATTCATCACATATTCGTCTACCAATTAAATTTGATTTAGTGTAAAAGATTTTATATTATATATTCATATAATAAAATTTATATTTTATATATAAAAACTTGATTTAATTTTAACTTATTGATAATATAAATCCAGTTTTCACATAAATAAACTCTATGATATTACCTGTTTTAAATTTGAATATCCATTAAAGATGTAAAAAAAAAAAACACTATACTATCAATGTACGTGCAGTGTATAGAGAACGTTACACCCAAATTTACGTGCAGTAAAATTTGTATTTCCAACACTTTATGTGGATAAAATTTACAGGTAGTGTATATGTTCTGGACCGAGTCTGAGTTCAAAGAATTGGAATAACCTGATCCATCATGCTGACACTCGAGCGAACAGTACACATGAAGTAGTCTAAATATTAGGCGTAACGACATGAACAAATCCTGATCGTACCCCTTACAAGCGGGAGAGTACTGACAGAAGAGTAGTGGTTTCCATGACCCTGTCTCCTACGATTGTGTCGTCACGATCCTAGGTAACAACATTCGACATGCACTGAATACTCAGACATCGTATACTCTCATATGCTCATATAAATACAGTAAGTAATAGAGACAAAATATGAGCTAATTCCCAAACTTTACTATACTCTCTTTACACATCTACTGATTTGAGTATCGAAGTGTCTTTTATATGTACTCACTTCCTCACTCATTACTGTTGTGACTGCAATACAAAGATACTCATCGTTTTATACCTATTTAATTAATCTTCAAAATCTAGTTTTAAACAATATAAATTTAAAATCTACTAAAAAAATACTTTGTAAGTAGAGTCAATTCAACCTCTAAACTGAAATTAATTTCACAGTCAAAAAGACTTGAAGATATTAACAAAAGAAAAAAGAGACACTTCAGTGGGGTCATTCTTAAGGCTTAGGCCCGAGAAATCGATTTTACACACAGTGGAAATCACCAACTTTAACCTTTTCTTTGGTCTTCTTTCCATTTCGACGATGAACAAGTAGATACATTGACTTTGTTGACTTAATATATGAGTACCATCAAGCTGAGCTTTGGATGATCGCTTGGCAAAAGATAAATTTTAAAATAATAGTAAAACTTGTTAGATTTTCTTTTTCTTTTTTCCCCCCTCCTCCCTCAAACGCTATGGAGCCAAAAATAGTCCTCTCTATTCAGCCAATTTAGCACCTTCTCTTTCTTTTGATTAACAAGCCATAAAGCATTTGACCCCTAGTGTCCCCTACATCAAACAATGGCGCCGACTTGACTTACATATTTTTTTGTCTTCTTTTTGCAATGCATAAGCTTTCTAAAACTAGAGACTATTGTGGTGGACTTATTAAGCTGGTCTCAATGTCCACGACAATATATAATATATGAAAGTAACACTTCATGTCAATCAACACACATAGGAATACAGATAGGTTTGGCAATTTCTACTTGTTCCATGGGTACCTAACTCGCCACAAACTGTATTGGTCGGGTTTAAAATTTGCTTTGCTTTGCTAGTGGGATAAGTGCAAATTTTGATTAATGCATCTTGTTCTGTTTCGCACCTCGTATATTAATAAATATTATATTTAGTTTAATTATTAATTAATTTAATTATATTAATTATTTTTTATTAATTTAATATTTATCTTAAATATATTTTTAAGTTTATGTAAAATAAATGATTAATTTTAAATTATGATTAAATATTATATAAATTTAATGTAAAATATTCATAAATATGAAACGGGATGAAACTAATGCGAGTTAGATTTTTTTTTTTTTTGTGAAGCAAGTGTGAGTTTAAATCTTAAGAGTGCAGGATGAGTTGAATTTGCTCAAAAATCCACTCCATTGCAAGCTTAAATGCAGCATGGTTACGCACAAAATACACGTTTTTTTTTTATCTGGGACACAAGCTTTTCATGTTAGTGATGGTGAATTGTTAATATAATTAATCTGCCTAATGTTACATAACGACAAGTGTCAGAGCAGATAGCTTTATATTAATTAGTTTCTAAGTATACTCAAATCATTTGGTTAAAAAGCTTTAAAGCATTGTCTCTTTTGGAATATAAATATTGGCCTTTGGCACACCTCAACGGAGAGGGCGTTTCAATTTTCAATCTAATATAAGCATATGGGTTGGCAGCCTTGTAAATTTCGGTTTAATTATGATTAACATTGGCATAGTGGCTTCTATTGACTATCGGTTATGCAAATTATTTATTTATTATTATGTTAATAAATAATAAAATCATCAACATAAATAGAGAGATTATTTAGATGAGGACGCCCAATAGGATAGTAAAGTTATACATGGTCAATGCTAAGAGGGTCCAAGACTCCAAGTTTAATTGCAGTGTCAAATTTGCTTGTTTCACCTGCTTGCAGTTCAGGAAAGTTGGAAGGAAGTACATAATTTATTAAGATTCAAACTTCAAAGGTTTAGGTGACGTGGAAGTGGAAAAGCACTTTTTATTCAAGCTACTTTATTTCCACGCACATTGCAAGCCAGCATAAATGACTTATAGACCATTTTCCTTTTTAGTCAAGTAAACTATAATTATAAGGGAAATGCTAATTATAAAGGAGCAAACAGCAGCCGTGCAAACGGGCGAGGCGTCGGGGATGGGTATTTCGGAAAGTTTAGGTGACAAAATTTCAATGAATTAATTATTTACAGTTGTATAAAAATTTATGAATCATAAACATGTTATTTTCGAGGCATATTTATATGTTGGATGTGTATCTATTTTAATATATACGGATACATATAAGATATATGTGTTTTATATATTTAAATATGTTTAATTAAAAAATTATTATTTTTAATTTAAATATATCTTAAATACAACTTGAATATATTTATGATATGATTTAAATATAATTTATTAATATCTTTTTAAAAAATATTAATTTTTATGACTAATATCTAATTAGTAAGTCTGTAACCCACTCAAACTTAATTACATGATTGACATTTCAAACTATTATTTTTATATATCTGTATTTCAAGTTTTATCATTTCACATGCAATAATTAAGTTTTTAAGTTTTATCTTTTCACATATTACTATTTTTATTTGCTCTATCTACCTCTGCACGTACTAAACCATCTACTTTATCGTCACCGAAACTTGTCTCATAACACTATTTCCTCTACTTAATTTTTTTTATGCCCATGTACTTGTACATGATTAGTTCTTTTAGGAAAAATTGATTTAAGATATTTTAAAATAAATGTCAATAGAAATTATACTCTATATTTTTTAGAAGAGAATTACTAAGTAATAAATATTGACTCATATGACATATATTAAGATATTGTAAATCTTTAAACTTATAGAAATGATATTAATAAATTATAATTTTTTTCTTAAATTTTATAAATATATATATATATATATAGGGGACATATCTAGTGAGAGGAATTTTTATTGTGAGAGGGTGAGAGAGTAAATCTTGATCATACAACCATACATGGATAGTCAAGATTAAAAGTTACTTAAGGTCAGGTCATGCGACCACTTAAAAAAGTCACATGCATTTATATTCTAATCTTGATCATTCATTAAATATCTAATGGTCAAATTCAATCCTCTCAACTCTCATAATAAATACTCTTTCTCACCATTTTGAGTAAGATCCTATATATATATATATATATATATATATATATATATATATATATATGTACTCAGTATCTTATAATTTTTTAAATTTAATATATTTTTATATCTGTATTCGTGTCCATGTTTGTACTTATAATATAAAACTATAAATTGATGTATCTAATTAGAATGAAAAAAAAAACGCAATTATATATCTTTGCACAAGTGATTTCACTTGGATTTTATATGGACCCTCACTTAAACCTTTTTCTTTTAGTATGGTTCTCTATGTAGTTATGCGGAGTTAATCTACGAAAAAATTTTCCCTCTAAACTTTCAACCAATACTCAAATCTGATATCAAGAATAATGCTCTCAAATTTCAGTTCAATGACAAAAAAAATTTTAAAAAAATGCCGTTGTCCCCAAAAACAATTTCAATAATGCCTTAGGAGATTAAATATTTTGTCTTATTAATAGACATTATTTGGATTAGTCATGGGATGGCTAGAAGTTATTTCCAGGAAGGTGGAATATATTCCTTTGTTTTTGTACATTGAATCCATCCCTGGTTCCAATCAGTCGCGAAAAGTTCAATGCCGTTTTGAAGGTTACCTGGTGAAAGCCCCCTAGTGTGTTCAACTATCATGATTATCGGCATCTCACTCAGTTTGAAATATGACTTGAACAAATTCTAAGTAGCTGTGTAAATATGTAGGTCACTTCAAGAAATGAAATGTAGTTCATGATCTAGTGGCTTGTAGAGATTGTGTGAATATAGTTTGATCCTCTTTAAAACCCTGCTTCTAAATTTTTGACGGTGTAGATTTGTGTGTCTACTGTTAAATGAATTTATACAAAATAAAAAAATTGACATTATATTTATGTAGATTTAAAAACAAATATAATTATACATAAATAAGTGAAAAAGTTTATAAAAATAATGTATAAATAGAGGGAGTGCAAATAAAAATGTATCGTTAATTCGTTACTCTCCCAAATCCCTAATCCCTTAGGCCATTGAGGGCATATCATTGTAGATGATAATAATAGGAAAATAACATGTAATTACTTTAAACTTTCACTCCGTAATAAACAGTTACCTTAAATTTTTAATTTTTTTAATTTAATTCTTAAATTATTGTAATTGTTATAATTAGTTCTTCGTCTAATCTTAATTAATTAATTAACAAAGTACTATATCACTTATAAGTATATGAATCATTAATTAATATGATAAATAAATTACTAATTATTCATGTACTTACATATAACGTACAAAAAAATTTTATTATATTATTTTACCCAAATTATAATACATAATATTTATATCTACATATTATTAGATTATAAAATAAAATATCATTAAATTAAGTATAAATGGTTACAAATATGTCTAAAGTATACAATTTAAAAATATTTTAATATTTATTGTGATGCAATATTTCATTAATTATCTAACATAAATTAGACGAATTAAGAATGATTAATTATAAGAAATTTCAAAAATTTTAAAGTAGGATCAAACTATATTCACACAAATCTACGAACTCCGCTTTATTTCTCCTATTTAAGGGCTAAAACAGTTTTAGAAAATACGTTAAACAGCAGTAAATTAAGAAGAAAAGTAATCAGTCAAATTAACAGTTGAGAAAAGATATTGAATAAGCAACATTGTTCCTCAGAATTTGATATCACATTGGACTGTTAAATAGGAGAAATCTTGTTACTTATATCTCTATTCAAGTTGTTTATTTTTTATTTTACCTTTCTAATTCTTCTTTATTAAGTAACATGACTTTTCTTATTTTTTAGCATTAATATATCTTATTACGTTTGCCCAAAGGAAACTATAAGTAGCGGGAGAAATAAGTCATGTTAGATGATGTCATTTTACCTCAAACAAGTTTGGTTGTATTCCAATTATAATATCTTAGTTTGATTTGTGAGTTTATAATAGGTCAATTTTAATGTTTGACTTGATTTTTTTAAAAGTTTAATTTAACTTGAAAATTTATTTAAAGATTTACTTTATAATAAAATTTTTAAATAAATTAATAAACTTACATTTAAATAGATAAATAAGTCTTTACATAAGTTAACATACTTACTTTTAAATATGTCAACATATTTTTACATAAACTAACAGACTTACCTTTAAATAAGTCAATATGTTTTTATATAAACTAACAGACCTAAATCTCGAAATAGGCCAACGAACCTACTTAAGGGTTAAGATCAATAGACCTTTATTATAACTTAACACTTACATTCTAATTTTATAGATATTCATCACTTTCTTATTTTAATCTTTGGTTGATGTGAAATTTAAAGATATATCAAATTGTTAATTATATACATCTACTAATTTTGTAACTTAATATATTTTTAAGTTCCATATATACCAAAGACTAGAAGAAAAAAATAGTAAATATATATAAAAGTAGAAGTAATATTAATTTATTTTTTTATTTTAATAAATATATTACATTAAATATAATAATAATTATGTTATTTTTATTTTAATTTATTAATTTAAATTTTAATTATTAATTTTTATTAAAATTTAATTAAAATATATTAATATATTATCATAAATTAATAATTATAATTTATAATTATTATAATAATATATATTATATTATATATAATTAAATATATTAGACTAGTTTGACAGATTTGAAAGATGAATTAAATAGTTTGAAGGTGAGTTTTTTTAATTAAACAGATTTAAAAAAAATTAATCTAATTTATTTAATAAACAGGATAAATTAAACCAAATCTTAAATAAACTAGATTATAAATCTCTAACAAACAACTTAAGATATTTCCACCCCCAACGAAAACGGAATTTGATTGTTTCCAGTTGTTGGAGGCCATGCGGTTGGAACAAATTTTTTATTTAACAAAATTTTTATTTTATATTTTAATATTTAAAATATTTATTAATTTTAAATTAATATTAACTATTGAATAAGAAATAAATAATAAAAATTTACTCAATAACTACTAAAAATACAGTTTATTGGAGACAAACCGAATCCCAAGTCACCAGCTACTGAGAATTTACAGCTCGCAGATTGTACGATGATATGATATCACTTTATCTTTATTGCCAGCTTTACACAACTTGCTCGATAACGACATAAGAAATAGATTTTGCTCCGCATATAAATGTGCATTTGTAATTTGTTACTAAGGTCGAAAAGACTTGTGAAGACAGAGATTATGACCATTTTCCAACAAAAAAAAAAAGAAAACGCGTGGCTACCGAAGACGTTTGGTGGGTCTAACTTTTCTGTGTATATAAGTTTAAGTGTACGTAGGTATTATCAATTAAAATTTATAAAAAAAATATTTATATAACTATTTATAGTAAATAAATAAATAAATAAAATGTTACTAATACTTTTAGGCCATCAATATCAACTATTAATTAAATTTTATATATAATCAATGACTTAAATAGGTGTATGTCATGCACTGAATGGTGAGTGCATGTTAAAACGTTTCCGTGGCTATTGGATAGTTTTGGACGGGTGTTATGATATACTTTATTGAATTTGGGTGTATTATATACTTTAAATTTTATTTATTATTATAAGTTTTTTTTTTACAAGTTATTTTTTTATAAATTAATTTTTTCATTTTTAGGCTACTGTTTACTAATATTGTTCACTAGCATTAGTGGTATTGTTCACCGACCACCACTTGTTGCTAGAACTGTTCACCGGCAACCACCGGCCATGACACTGTTCACCACCCCGGCACTGTTTATCACTGGCTACTGTTTATCACCGCTGCACTGTTTATCGACCACTACTATTTATTTTTTAAAATTATACAATTGTGTAAATAATATTAGTTAAAATTATATCAATCTTTATATTTTTTCATAAATAATTATGTATATTAAATTTTTTTAAATATTTATACAATTAAAATTATACAACTATATAAATAATATCGCTTAATATTTATACAGATTAAATTTTTTCCTATAACTATAACTGTTAAAAAATTTTAAAATTTTAACTAATAATATTTATACAATTATATAATTTAAAAAATGAGAGGTAACCAATTTTTTAAAATTATAATTGTATTTATTAAAAAATCTTATAAATTTTAATTGATAATATTTATACTGATTATATAATTTAAAAAAATTAGAGGTGATCGATGGTGGTCGACAAGTAACGTAATAGTCTCAAATCGATAATATAGTGATGGTAGTAATATGCAAAAAAAAAAAAACACCTGAAAAAAAAACTTGAGAAAAACCTAAAAAAAGAAACTTGTTAAGTAGATTTTTGTAATTGATCTAAGTCATTAATTTATTTTATAAATAAATCAATGGCCTAGATGACCAAGTGTATCATACATCTTTTTAAAGGAGGATGTATATTAGAAACGATCTAGTTTTGGACCCCAAAAGTATGTTGGAAACAAGGAGAAGGTTATTATAAATTGATTTTGTTTAGGTCCATGTATGACTATTTTTTTTTATTTAATAGTATTTATATATAGATTTAAGTATATGTAAAATTATCAATTAAAATTTATAAATTTTTTATATATATAATTATTTATATAAAAAAATAATTTGATTAAATTTTTATATAAATCTTACTAGTTAAATTTAATTTTTTAATATTAGCCTTTGATTTATTTTGATTTATTTTAATAATAAATCATTAGCTGATTTTTGCTTGGTCCATCCATAGGGGTGATCCATGTTAGAATTTACTTGGAAACAAGAGATATGCTATATTAACGATTGCTATTGTGCACATCAATATTTTTAGAATCGGATTGATGATTAAATCAGCAAAGAGAGAGGTATAAAGTTGTAAGCATTGTTGTATAACTTGGATTAGAGGTTAACTCGTTCAAAAGACTGAGTTACTGGATTAGCAGTCTAATTGCAGGTTAAGTAGTCAAATTGAAAAATTTAGACAAAAAATATATTTTTATAAAAAATACTATAAGAAAAAACTATTTTATATAAAAATATTATATTAAAATAAAATAAAAAATATTTTATGAAAAAAAATTATAAACTAGTGTGATAATAACCTATTGATTGGATAATAATATAAATTAAAAAATTAAATATATTACTTAATAAGAGTATATGGTTTAGTGGTATAATGTATTTCATGATAATGGCTATGACTATTAGGTATCGTGCTTAATATATATATGCATAATATATATTATATAAATATATAACAATATATAAGAAAAATATAATATACATATATACATATATATGTTAATTATATAAATAATACCAAAGAAAAATATTGAAATATATTTATAACATAATTAAATTTATTTATCATGTAAATAAATATTAAACTAAAAGTATTATACTAATACATTTATAAAATATTATACTAATATTAACATAATTTTCTAACCTATACTAATCCTATATTGGATAAATAAAAAAGTAAGATCTGGAACTTCTTATTATCAATTGAAATGAAATTCTTATTGCATTGTAACCTTCTATTTGTCATTGCACAAATTAAGAGGAAATGTTGAGTTTTAATTATATATTGAAAACCAAATAATCAGTGCTTTAAAAAGTTTTAAATATTTTTTAAAAAATTTAATTTTTTTCCAAAAAAAAAGAAGATTAGTTCATCTCTCTAAACCATAACCAGATCAAATGAATTGACTAGCTCAAGACCAATTTTTGATTTTTTTAACTATTTTTTAAAAATTCAATTTTTGAAGGCTTATTGGACCTTCCGGAGGACCGGCTCCCAGTTTTTTATTACACTGTAAAGGAAAAGACAATCCAAGTCTTTGTCTGCATTTAACTTAAATTTAGTTTAAAAAAAACAAGCATCAATATTTACTTATTTAGCGAGAGTTGATAACGAATTTTTATTTTTTTGTTACAGTTAAGGTATCTTTTAATGAGTTGTTAAATATTTACTTATTTTCTCTTGATTTCACGTGGACTCACTTCATTTCAATTCAAGTTTAATAGTAAGCGTTATACATATATATTAATATAAGAGCAGATGATGATACATATATTTATTTCTCTCAAACCATATCTTCCGAGGAACAAGTTCCTTTGGCAGTTGGCACTACAACGATCATCTATAGGATTCAAAACTTGATGTTAACTTACCAAGCATACCAATAATAACAAAGTAATGGTATAAAAGTTCCCATAACAAAGGGCAAAAAATTTAAAACTGGGCATATATGTATATTACAAGATTGACAACAACACAATCAACAAACAATATCGAGGGCTCATTTGTCTGGCGTTCCCTATGATTCGATAGACGGCAGCTATATAGTAAAAATTGTTCAGTTCAAGAAAAAATCAAGCGTACAGGCCTAGACCGATGTTCTATCATTCTTCAAGTCAACCAACCCCTACACCATTAATGTAATAACAAACCCAATTATTGGCAACACTGTTTTCTAGCAACAGCTGCGGCCAATGTCATCACCATCAAACCAAAGAGCATGCAAATCAATTTGATGAGCTCATCACAGTGTTCATCTTAATCCTTTACTGTGTCTACAAAGCAGTTGTCATGAGCTCATCACAATGTTCATTTTAATTCTTTAACTGTGATTCCAAAGCAGTTTTCGGTTCATGACTGGAGGAGCTAATCCTGGAATGTCACGAATGTCCTTGTTGTTTGGGTGCACAAGCTGAAATTTTTGAAGACAAGCTAGCATAGTAAGACATAATCTGAGCATTGCCAGAAGATTTAATCAGCAAAAATAAGCAGTTTGGCAAGTTCGCTGCAAAATTGGCTTCTGGAATCTAGTTCTACTAGGTAAAACGAAACCAAGGTGATGTTTACAAAAAAGGAAATGGCATTACATTTATAATTACCACATTCATAGAAAATGTATTAAAACTATCTTCCATTTTACATACTTTCCTTCAACATTTGTTAACAACCCCAACTCAACGAAATAGATTTTGAAATGCTTTTTATATACATATTTTTTGTTGTGTCTACAAAATAATGATCATAGTCAGAGAGAAATTTCTTATGATAATTGGGACATGGCTGCATGGATCAAGAACTCAAAAACAAATAAACCTTTGCACACAACATATAAAAAATATATAAACTAGAAGCTATAGATCTGTAAAAGGCCATCAAAAGTTGTATCCAGTGAAGACTTGGAGATGGAAGTTCTTTCTCATGGTTAATCAGTAAATATATTATGCTTCATAACCCACA
This sequence comes from Ormosia semicastrata, assembly GCA_029884595.1. Lineage (NCBI taxonomy): Eukaryota > Viridiplantae > Streptophyta > Magnoliopsida > Fabales > Fabaceae > Ormosia > Ormosia semicastrata. The sequence goes on along the minus strand of JAQQTO010000057.1, from coordinate 50,814,635 downwards.
AAAATGCTTCCGTGTATTGTCAAGCAATTTATACCATTAGTAAACAAATCATCTGAGGCCCAAAAGGTTCACCTTGAAACATGACAATAAAAGAGGATAATGATTCTGAATTGAACCATGAGAATTGAGAAGTAAACTACTCTTACCTTTACAATAATGATGGCGATTACTCCAATGACAATAAGGAAAAGTAATGCCATAATACATTTGTCAGTAGCAACCTATTGCAAAAACTCCAGTAAGTTAATCAATGAATGATTCATATAGTAACTATATTGCCATAAAATGAACTGGATTCTGTAGAAATTGACCTGCCTACCGATTTCCTTGACCAATTGAGAGGCTTTCTTTATAGAGAAATGGATAGAATCCAGCTCATTGACAACTCTGCTCATTTGTTCCGTCTAAACAGGGAAGAGTTTACAGCCCTTAGTTCGCATGTCAAATTCACGTTTTTTTTTTGTTGGGGTTGGAACTATGCATAAGATTCATACCTGAGCTTTAAGAGCTGCTGCAGTCTCTGTACCAACATTTATCGTGTCTTGAACAACCTATTAATGCAGAGGGATTCACGGCAAAAAACTGTCAGCGAAGTTCCCTTTTCTACCCCGAGGAGATGGAGAGCAGAATTTAAATATCCAGAATCTTTAAATCAAACATCATACAGTATTTTTCATTCTCTTTTACAACTTTTTCCTGTCCTTCATACTTCCAGTGGAGAGGGGACAGGGAGTTCAATTGTGGCCAAAAGGTGAGTACTGAGTACACATAAAATGCACATTTATTTTCCACATTAATCCAAGGCTCTACATGAATAACTTCTTTGCTACACATGATCGAAGATTTGAATATACTATGTCATATAAAACCTTTACAAATACAGTCATCTGAATGACAAAAGGAATATGCTTCCTTTGAACATGAAAAAGGATAGAAATATTATTTCCCGGCTCCCTCACACTTTTTGGGATGCTGATGCTTTAGGAGCATAATGTTAAATTAATACACACAAAACAAAATAGAATATGTTCATAAAATTAAATGAGGAAGAAAATGTTGCAAAGAGATGGTTAAACTGTCATAAGATATTTTAGGAAGCAAAATGATGAGCAGGTACCAAATAAACAATAGGAAAGAAACAAGACCACAACAGGACAGAAAGATAACACAAGGTGATAAAGATGGTAAAAATGACTTAGGGCCCAGATTCATTACCAGCAATCAAAGCGTGTTCCAAAAATCATATATTTTCTTAACTAACTGCCAGCTATCATTATAATGAAAGTAAAGCAAGCATAACATGTGGAACAAAGTCGTTTCCCTCTCGGACTAGAAAAATACTTTAGCAAACTATAAAATATGTTGTACTACAATTATTTAAAAAAAACGATACTTAAGGAATAAACCAACCTTCTTTCCCCTCTCAATGGCTTGATCCGTCTCATCCATCATCTGATTCCCTCTACCAATTAGCTGTTCATTTGTCATTGCTGTAAAGGAAAAAGGTTACATCATAAATGGTCCACATTAACCAAATAGTAAACAACTTAGATCCTGTATGGTCATGCCATGAAATCAACAACTCCTTGTTTACAATTTTTTATTTTTTAAAAATTACTTCTTTTAACTTTTCAAGGTGGTTGGCCAAAATATATAAGTGCTTTAAAGTGACAGAAGAAGAAAATATGCCATTAAAGAACAGCAAGAAATTAGCGCTTCTCCTAGGAAGCAAAAGCAGAAGTAGAAAGTAGTTGTTAGACGAATTTCTTTCTTTCTAATTATGCTTTCTATCAAAGCATTTTTTTGGAAAAAAAAATCTCAAAAAAAAAGGGGAAAAGATCACAGCAGGGCCAGACAGGAACTTAGACTATAAAGCATGCATGTTGAGTTATGTGCATATCAAAGCACACCAAGACTATCTCCCAATATAAAATATTGCAGAAGCATGATAATTTTTCTCATCTCTCACTTTCACTGTAATGATTAAGGACTCTTTCTCCACTCATACCGTCCTCATATTTCTAGCTATGTTACTGCTTTGATTGCATCAATATTTGCTAGAATTAGGTGATGTATCAGCACAAAATGAATACAACTATGAGTCATATAAATCAAGCATAACAAGAAGCAAAGGCCTTGTATAAGAACTGACAAGTATGTATTGGTTGACAAAACATATACTAAGCCTGTTCTATCACTAATGTCACACCTAGTAAAACAAATTGATTATGGACTTTCATTTATTTGACTGCTGAAAACGTGTTATGATAAATGAATATTAGCATAATCAATATGAAGAAACCCATATGCTTACAGGAAGCCAGCAAGACATTTTCTTCTGCATAACCTTCATTGGGCCCCTCAAAGAGCTCAATTCGCTTATTCTCAATATTTGAAGCATATCTGCATTGCAATAAAAAAATGCACTTATTGGTTCATGCTATCGAGGTATACATCCTACTCATGTAAGAACAGAAATGACTGTTCATCAAATTTTAAGGAAGCTGAAGGCATATAATATGAGCAAGGAAAATCTATGCCTGCCAGGCAGGCTAAATTGACCACTAATATGATATGTCCACTTACTGCTTTTTCAAAGCAACATATGAATTTAACTCTTTGATCTGCAACAAAAATGGTAAATACAGAAATGCTTGTCAGTAAGGTTCATATAGAGAACAATAAACCACAAATATGAAGAAGTAGCAAATTTGAGGTGTCAACAAAGAAAAGTATATGATGTAGTTATCCAGAGCAAACATCTCACCATTGCCTGCTTTTTCTCAGTCAACATTTTGTTGGTTTCTCTATCAAAGCTACCCTCCAAAGCTTTGACTTCTTTATCGAACTCTTTTATAAGCCTGCAAAAAATAGATCCGACAATATATACACTTCAGTGAGTACTAGTAGAGAGAGTAAAACCTCAATTCTTAAATTCTGGTAAGTCATGATCATGACTAGGTTTGCTTCCAATCCAATACCAAAGGGTTCAGGAAAAGAAACTGAAACAAGCTTTTGAAAGTATGGAAAACAGGGGTTCTTTTAGAAAATAATTAAAATCAAATTTGTTGCTATACACAAGTTATTGAGTTAAGCAACAAAGACTTGGTTTCTGATGATTTACATTTACTACAGATCTGGAAATAGTGACATGTGATAACTAGCCTACTTTGCTTGAATTAATCAGTTCCCAAATTTCACAGTAATTAAAATATCGAATTCACATCTCTTCTGTTCTCTGCTCTCTGCATATTGTGATAGTCAGAGTTTTCAATTTCATTGCATTATATATCAATACACAAAATGCAATGCAATATGTGAATCATAAACAACATCCAAGCTTCTTATTGGATACAATAAATAAATAAATAAAGCTACTAATAAAAAAGATTAGTAGAAAGGGTATGTATGTATGTATGACATGTCCCAATGAATGTGAAAAGTGAAAAGTGAAAGTAGTACCGTTTAGAGTCTCGCATTTTGTCAGTGAGCTCTTCCAACTGCCTGCTCTGCCTACTAGAATCCTTAATCTTCTCCAACTTCTGAAACCCATTTCTGCATCAATAACAAACAAACGTAAGTGAGTGATTAGGAACATATTCAGGTGAGTTTGAGAAAAAGGAAAGAAACAAAAGGTTAAGAAGATTCTAACGATAAGGCACGGAAATTGTCGGCGATGCGTCCGTCGATCTCGGCCAGTTCCTCGCTGATTGCAGATAACTGATCCATATTCAAACTAACTCAACAATGCCTTATTGTTATTGCAACACACTCTACCCTCCAACTTCAGATCCCTACTACAAAAACGAGATCTGAAGCAAACACAAGACGACGCTTAATTATGCTGCCTGCAGCAGGCAAAGAAAGGGAATTCCGCAAAATGCAGAATCAGTGCACCCAAACAGCGTGCGTTTAATTTAATGTTGGTAATAAGACCTAGCTGGATTCAGATCCAAACAACGTTAGAGGTAGCGACCGAAGACTAGGAGATCCCCGAATCCAAGGATCACCACTATCTGTTCTCTCCTCCCTCTCCTTCGTTTACAATACAATGTACAAACAAATACTATTGGGTCTCCCTCGTGATTTACACAGACTTTGTAAATTGGAAAATGGTTATCTTCCACTTTTTTAACGTGTAGGTATTATATATATTCTTTATTCTTTTTAAGGATGTATAATTAAGAGAGAAAAAGTGATAAAATATAATTATGATATTTTTATTATAAATAATATATATATTTATTTTTATATATTATTTAATATTATTTAATATATTTATTTTTTTATTATTTTTTTTCTTAATCATATATTTTTAAAAAGGTGTATACTGAGTATTTATATCTCTAAAAGAAATATAAGATCATTACTTTTTAAAAAAATATAATAAATTATATTAGATGAAGTATGAAAAAAATATATATATATTATTTATGTTAAAAATATTATAATTGTTGTGAATTTCTTTTTTCAAACAATACTAATACTAATAATAATTTCAGCTAAAAAACACTTGATTCCAGCTCTTTCTTTCAACTGTTAAAATGGATCAAATTTGGTAAATTAACTTTTATAGTCCAATAAAATAAGTAAATTGTGTTAGTGAAAATGAATATAAAATTTAAAATACTTGAATTAGTTTGGCTTGAATTACTCTGGCCTACATTTGGGTCGAGTTGACTCGCTTTGATAACACTATATAAGATTGGATTAGATTAATAAAATATTAATCTAAAATTCATATGATCTAATCTGAACTGACCTGTTTTGATAACTATACATCCAACCTTTCCTTCTAATCCCTTAAGTCACAATCTATTTGTTATTTTTAACTACTCACTTAATTGAGTTAATAAATACATAGAAAGTGATTAAAAGAATTAGAGGAAATGGTTGAGAGAAAAAATTTGTAACTAAGTTTTGTTTATAATTTGAACAGCTATTAGGATTCAAGTGTGGTGTGGTTGGACATAGTTTTGTTATTGTGCTTCCGCATGTTTTGTCACTTGATCGCTTTTTTAACGGTAGTTATTTGGTTATGGTGGTTAGGGACTAATTTATTACACTTTTTTTCGGAAGAGATTGATATTTGCTGGGGGGGAAAAGTGTTACATCATGTTATCACTTTGCTTGTTTAACAAATGAAAGATAAAGAAAAAGTATTGAAATATATGTTTTTTCTTGTTCTAAAAATGATATAAAAATGGTGTAACAAAAAATAGTATGTAAATATTATTATTGATTTTTGAAATAAAAATGTTACTTGCATAGGAACTTCTCCTCACAAATCTTTGATAGATTTTAGTGTTTTGAATACTCAGAATATGATATTTAGATGATAGTCTACTTATTTCTACATATGATACATTTATTCTAATTTAATATATGATATATGAAAATAGTAAACCATATTCATATATGGCAAAGTGTCATAGACAAGTGCCACATTTTGAGTGTTCAAATTTTTTTTTTTTGTAAATTTTAAGATGAACTCATTTGCATCATCAATAAAAAAAGCTACGATATGAGTAAAATATTATCTAATGACTTGAATGAAAATTTATGTAAGTATCATTAATCTTTTAAAATGAAACATTTTGAAATATGATTTGACTCACAAATAAAATTATTTATTTGGAAAGTTATAAAGAAATAATTAATTTAATTTTATATTTTTTTATATTTGAATTGTGTAAATTTAAAAATTCACATAAAATTTGATAGAGTTTGAATTGATTTGAATCGATTTTAATTTCATTAATTTATACATCTTATATATTCTAAGTAAAACAGTAAAGTAAATTTTGTTTATACTAAGTAATAAATTTATTATATAAGAATTATTTTAATTTTTAAATATTTTTATATTTAAGTTGTGTATATTTAAAATTTCATATAAAATTTGATAAGATTTAAATTAATTTAATTTAATTTTTAATTATTTAAATTGACAATTTTACTTTTATTTATTTAAACATCTTACCTACTCTAAGTGAAACAATAAAGTATTCTTTAAAACAAAATAAATTCTATTCATTTTTTTACATTAAAGTTTAGGAGAGGGATTATAGTTTTATCAACATTATTTCATCTTACCAATTAAGCTAACTCTTATTTACTTTAACAACACTTAGTTGGTTCAAGCAGTTCGATACTTATTCCTCTTATGTAATATCTCAAGTTTGAGTCTTTTGAATGAAGAAAACAAGCGCTAAGAGAGCTTTATACCTTTGAGGTTCAACTCGGCTCGACTCCGAATTAGTTGAGACCCACTGTAATTTTTAGATACTAGAGGGTTTAAAAAAAAACTCTCATTTACCTTCATTCATTTCTTAAGTGTTCTAAATATAAAAGTCGATTTATAAATCAATTTAGTTCATATTTTTATAACAAATTTAAAACATTGAAATTATTTCTATATAAATTTTATTCAAATTAATTTCACATTTAATAAATTCAAGACATAAATATATTTTTGATCTCTATAAATATAATATCTTTTAGTTTTAATTCCTATTAAATTTTAGATTCAATTTGTGTTGCTAATTTTTTTAAAGTTAGTAAATTTAGTCCATGTCGTTAGCAAGGATCTGTTAAATGATGACATGGCAAAGAGGGACCAAGTCATCGTTGCTATGTGTCCTCCATTATCCATGTGGAGCCATATGACATTACACTATTTGCCACATCTTCACATTCTCCCCTCTTCTTCTTATTTTTCTTTACTCCTCTCTTCTCTCTTTTTCTTTCACCTCAACCATAACCCAACCTTTAATTCTAACTCAAAATATAACACAGAAAATTCCTAATATAGAGCAACCACAAAGCCTTTGCCCTACACAACCCAATCACCACTCCATCATCCCACATAGCTCCAATGGCATTGAAAACCAAACACAGATATGAAACAATCTCCTTTTTCATTCTCAACTATCTATTGACCCTAGAATATGTTAGGTTCCCGAGTTATGGAAATAATAACACACAATTAAAATAGAGTTGAGAAAATTAGAACTGACACACAATATTTAACGTGCAAAACCCTCTAATGGTGATAAGGAAAAAATCACGGGCAAGAATAAAATATTTTTACTATGTGGAAAAAAAATTACAACTTCTCTCTAATTCTAAGGAGAGAACAATGACATCATCTATTGAAATAGGAGAATACACATCTCTCTATATAAAATAGGAAAGACTCTCAAAAGACATTAAGTAATATTTTTTTGTGGAAATGGGATGATGAAACCATTGGAGGAGGTCTCTATTTATAGGCAAGAACCTTCTCCCTTAAGCTACTTCACTGAAAGCAATCAGAGAAAATTTATTGCTGCTGCCCAACTGTCTCCTACTTCATTATTTGCCTTCTGCTTCACCAAATTTCACTTTTCAATGCCCAACCACTTCTGCCAACTTAAGTCAATTTCTTTGACTTCTTCAATGCCACAAAAGTGGCTTTTTCATAATCTCTCACTAAAAGTCACTTTTGATGAGTTTTCAAAACCTTTCTTATCTTGCCAGTTTCATGTTGTCTACAACTCTTATAGGACATAAGAGGATCTACACTATTTACACTTGTCAGAACTGATTGGTTTTGTCATAACATCTGCTAGGTTTTCTTTGGTATGAATCTTTTACATATCCACACTCCCTTCTACTACTACTTCTCTAACAAAATGATATTGAACTCCTATGTATTTTGTCCTTGAAAGAAAGGCTGGACTCCTTGCAATGTGCAAGGCACTCTGACTGTCACAGTACAAATAAATCTTTTGTTATTTGTGCTCAAGTTCCTCCATTAACCTTTTAATCTAAATTGCTTCATTGCATGTTTGCATAGCTGCCATATATTCAGATTCTATAGTAGATAAAGTTACAACAGTCTGTAACTTTGATAAACAGCTCACAGCTCCTTCTGCAAGTGTAAACACGTAGTCTGTAGTAGATTTCCTTTTATCAAGATCACTTACAAAATCTGAATCAACATATCCCCTGATAACAAACTCTGATCCTCCAAAACATAATGCAACACCTGAGGTCCCTTTAATATATCTTAGGATCCTCTTAATAGTATTCCAATGCTCTTTACCATGATTTGCCATAAATCGACTAACCATGCTAATTGCTTGTGCAATATTTAGTCTCGTACAAATCATAGCATACATAAGGCTTCCCACTGTTGATGCATATGGTACTCGAGACATTTCCATCCTCTTCGCTTCATTGCTAGGACACATACTTGAGGATAATTTATAATTGATAGGAAGTGGGATAGAGACTGGCTTACAATCTTACATGTTGAAGCGCCGCAAGATTTTCTTTAGGTAGTTCCTTTGAGAAAGCCAAATCTTCCTTTCTTTTCTATCTCGGTGAATTTGCATCCCTAAAATCTTATTTGCTAGTCCCAAGTCCTTCATATCAAACTCCCTAGCCAATTGTGCCTTCAATTCTTGGACTCGATCTTTGTTGGGGCCTACCACTAATATGTCATCCATGTACAATAGCAAGATGATAAAATCATCGTTACCAAACCTCTTGTAATATGTACAATGGTCTGAACTCAGTTTGTTGTATTTGAGACTAATAATGAAGAAATCTAATCTTTTGTACAAACACCTTAGCGCCTGCTTTAGACCGTACAGAGATTTGATTAACCTGCAAACTAAGTTTTCCTTGCCTTTTTCTTCAAAGCCTTCTGGTTGGAGCATATATATCTCTTCTTCTAGCTCTCCATGAAGAAAAGTTATTTTCATATCTATTTGTTCAAGATGTAAATCAAATACAGCTCACATAGCCAGGACTACTCTGATAGTGGTAAGTCTGACAATTGGAGAGAATATCTCAATGAAATTAATTCCTTCTTTCTGAGCATACCCTTTGACCACCAGCCTTACACGATATCGTTTTACTTGATCGTTGTCATCTCGTTTGATCTTATAGACCCATTTGTTACCAATGACTTTTCGTCCTTTTATAAGTTCAACAAATTCTCATGTCTTGTTTCTATGTAAGGCTTCTATTTCTTCTTGCATTGCTGTCATCCATAGAGACGCATCTGAGCTACTCACAGCCTCCTAAAAGGTTGACGATTCTCTTTCTTCTATTAGAAGACAATATGCATCGTGACTTGCCATAACATAGTCTGAGTACCATGACGGTGCTCTTATCTGACTCGTCGAACTTTTGTATCATTGGTCTCATCTGGTTCTTATTCCTCGTGCTCTGGTTCTGCTTCAGAAGAATCATATTCTTAGATTTCTCACCTATTTTGACCATAGTAGTTTCCTTAGAAGTGTTGTCATTTTCTTGTTCACTTTGCATTCATTTTTTACAAATATCACATATCCGCTGACAATAACATTGTGGGTAGTGGGATCCCACAGGCAATATCCCTTAACACCGTTAGCATAATCCAATAATATGCATTTCTTGGATTTTGGATCCAGCTTTGTTCTTTCTTGAGAATTGTACATCACATATGCAGGACATCCGAACACATGAAGAAAAAAATAATCTACTGGCTTACCATTCCACATCTCCACTAGTGTCTTTAAACCAACTGCAGTTGATGGTAAGCGATTTATCACATAACAAGCGGTTTTGACTGCATCTGCCCAAAAAGACTTAGCTAGACTTGCAGTTCGCAACATAACTCTTGTTCTTTTTAGGATAGTTCTCTTCATCCGCTCTGCTACACCATTCTGCCGATGTGTATGGGCAACTATAAACTGCATTTGAATACCTTCTTGCTTACAAAATGTGTAAAAATTAACATCTGTATAATCTCCTCCATTATCTGTCCCCAAGCACTTCATCCTTTTTCTAGTTTCAAGTTCTACTCTTGCTTTGAAGTCCTTGAAGATTGGAAACACATCTGACTTCTTCTTAATTGGGTACACCCATAATCTCCTAGAGTAATCATCAATGAAATGATACAAAGTATTTTGCTTCTCCTAAGGACATTTTTGGTGACCCCCACACATCAGAATGAATCAAGTCCAATATGTGCTTGCTTCTAGTAGTTAATCTATCAAACTTTAATTTATGTTGTTTGCTTGTAACACAATGCTCACAAAAAGGTAAGTTTACCGATTTGAGCCCGGAAAGGAAATCACGTTCCGCTAGAATCTTTAAGCCATGTTCCGACATATGACCTAATTAGCGATGCCACATTATCGTTGATTCTTCTTGGCCGACTGATGCAACTAATGTATCTGCCTTTTTCAATGTTTCTCCCATAAACATGTATAGATTTACCGTGATCTTTTATGCTTTTATAACCACAAGAGCACCTCTTACAACCTTCAAAATCCCACCTTCAATATGGGTCTTGCACCCGAGGTCATCCAATTGCCTAATAGACAATAAATTCTTTTTAAACCCTTCACATGTCGTACCCCTTGAATTGTGCGAACTATACCATCATGTAATTTTATTTTGACAGTACCAACTACAGCAATTTCGAAGGCATAATCATTTCCTATGAACACAAATCCTTCTGAGATAAGTTCATAAGTACTAAACCAGTCTCATTGTGAAGTCATGTGCCATGTTGCTCCTGAATCCATTATCCAAACATCAATGTGCTATTTTCTGCCTTTGGTACCAATTGCTACTTCGCTATAAAGGATTTCTCCATCATCAAAGGTACTCGTAACACATCCTTGAGAGGTTATTGCTTCAGAAGATTTTTCTGCATTTTTCTTGTTGTGCCAATAATCTTTCTTCAAGTGCCCTCTCATGCCACATTGGTAGCATTTGAAGTTCTTCCTTCCTCGTTATTTTGATCTACTATTATTTCGGCTCCCACTAGAGCCAAGTTCCCTTGATCTTCCTCTCGTCATCGACAAAGCCTCTGCTTGCTTTAAGCTTTCTAATCTGTCTTCCTTGTTCTTTCGTTGGATTCTTCTTCAAGAATAGTAGCAACAACATCATCAAATTGAAGACTATCAATAATATTATTATTTGTTATGTTGATGATGAGTTGATCATAAGAGTCAGGTAGACTTTGAAGTAGAAGCTCTGCACGTTCATTTTCTACCATGTTGTAATCTGATGCAGTAAGCTGAGAAAATAGCATGCTCAGATTGTTGATGTGTTCCGTTACTGTCATGGATTCACTCATTTGAAGAGTATAAAGTCTCATCTTTATGAATATCATGTTGTAAAGTGACTTGACGTCGTACAATTTGGTGAGTACATCTCATATCTACTTTATCGTCTTCTTTTCTGCAACACTTGACAAAATTGAATTTGCCAAAGCTAGATGCAGGTTGCTGATAATCACATATTTTATTTATTAAGAAACCCTTATGATTAGTCATTCACACTCTCCATATTCTTAATTGATTGAGTTTGGTATGATTTTGTGAGTCTAAGCTCAAATTGGTCCTAATTGAATATTTTCAGCATTATTGAGATTTTACACTGTTTCTGTATTTTGGCCATAACTTGAGTTCCTGATATCTGACAATTATGAATTTTATCTTGTAGGAAAGCTAAGAGAGAGCTCTACAACTTTGATGAAGAGCTCGAAGTCTTAAACAGATGTCTAAGGGACCTAAGTGTACATGAAAGTCAGAATACGAGTTCTGTCACTAGAATCCGAACGGTTGCACTCATAAAATCATATATCAAGTTTTAATAATGGAGATGGGCTGAAATTTGGATAGCTGATAGTCAAGACCCAAATAAACAACTTTCATGAATAACACATTTTGAAATAATGAAGTCTAATGGGTCAGTTTGAGCTTGCAAGTCGAAACAGAGGTGCTGAAGTTGGGTTTGAGCAACCGCGGTATTTGGGTCATATCTTGGGCTGTAGGAAACCAAATTGGACGATCCAGATATGCATGTTATAGCCAAGACAAAGACCTAAAACTTTCATGAAGAATACTTTTCATGAATCCGAAGCATTATCGGTCGTTTTTGGCTTCCAAGTCAGACCAAGGAATTTTCGCACTCACCAACCCATTCACCTACTTCACTCACCAACCCATTCACCTACTTCACTCACCAACCCATTCAACTACCCCATTCACCAACCCTTTCACCTACTTCACTCACCAACCCATTCAACTACCCCATTCACCAACCCACTCCCCTTTGTCTTTTGCTACCCCAGACTTCTATAAAAGGGCACCATCGGTTATCATGGAAGACACAACTTGAACTCTCCTTCATTTCTCTCATAGTTTCTTCTTGTTTCTTCTCAGTTTTTCTTGTGATTTCCTTTTAGCTATGTGTAACTAAACCTCCTTTGGTTAAGAGGGTGATGAAACTGCTAGTATTGATGTTGTAAACCTTGCATATTTGATTATTTCAACACGCTTATGTTTTTATTCATATATTTCTCGAATCTATTGTTGGTATGAAGGTTTTTATACTTGTTTCCACTTTCTATGAGATAGAGTTGGGTTTATTATGCACGGTTGTGGTAATAGATCTAATGGGATGTATGATGTTCATGTGGGTATAATTATCTTTGTGCTATTTGCCGCTTATAAAAGTGGTAGATTTGGGTTTATTATGCACGGTTGTGGTAATAGATCTAGAGAAATATATGTTCTAAGTAATTTAATCCCTGTGTGTGTGATTAGATCTTAGTGTAATTGGTTTTCTAAATCTTAATGCAATTGTTGGATAATTGTAAGAGCGGTTGCTTTATGATTAATCGGTGATTAGAAGTTGATTTGAGCGGTTGCTAAATTGGCCAACACGTAAGGAAAACAGAGGTTTACTCTCACAATTGCATAAAAACATAATTGAGCATGTTGGAATAAAATAATATGTGGATTTACATCATCATATAAATCTAGTGGTGGATTCAATCTCTTAACCAATTTTCTTATATTGTTGTTTTCGGTTTATTTATTGTTATTGTCTTTGAAACTGCTCATTATTCATCAAAACTCCAAAACCCCCTTTTTACTTGTTTATTGTTAATTAGAGTTTAAATTGGGAATTACTTGATAATGTTAATTGACTTGGTTCTCTCAGTGGATCGACCCTTACTAACTACAACTAGTTGTAAGGTTTTTTTATTTTCTCGTGAGCCTAACAACCGATTTTTTTAATCACTACATCCACACGCATCGAATTTTGGCGCCGTTGCTTGGGAGCCAATTTTTCAATTACACTATTAATTTATTTCCTATTTTTACTCTGTTTTTATTTTTATTTTTTTTTTAGTTTTGAATTTTTTTTTTCTCAGTATTTTGTAGGTGTTGATGTCTATTGAAGGGGTAGACGCAGGATTGCTAAATTTGAGGAACTATATTGATCAACTCACTTCACATCCTCAATTTCCCTTCCATCCTGGATAATTTCCACTTCACACTGGCCGACGTTGAAGCGCCCGTCACATAGATCTTTCCGGTTCTGCGGCATCCGAGATATCCGAGCCACCCGAAGAAGCAAGTGATGGCGAAAAATACACTAAGGATGTTGGGTGCTCCGAACTTAGACCAACAACCTCTCGTGCATAGAAATTCCCGAGAATGAGGAAGCATTTGAGTTGAAATCGGTCTCATTCATCTTTTGCCATCTTTTAATGGACTAGCTTTCGGAGAAGATCCTAACAAACATCCGAAGGAAATCCATGTTGTGTGTTCTAGTATGAAGCCTGGGGAATTTCGGTGGAGCAAGTCAAGCCGAGAGCTTTTCCGTTTTCCCTAAAGGATTCGCAAAGGAGTGGTTGTACTACTTGCCACCCTTGATCAATTCAAACATGGCGTAACATGGCTCGGGCTTTCCTAGACAGATATTTCCACGCATCAAAGGCCGCCACCATCGAAAAGAAATTTGCGGCATCCAACAAAAGACATGGGGAATCACTTCATGAGTATTGGGAGAGATTCAAGAGATTGTGTGCTAGTTGCCCTCAAAGATCAAATCGTTGAACAACTTCGATACAAGACTTTTATGAAGGTTTGCTAGTGATGGACCGCAACATGATTGATGCTTGCTAGTGGAGGAGCATTAGTTGATAAAACTCCTCAAGAAGCTAGAAACTTGATCTCAAGAATGGTACGCCAATACTCAACAATTCTACTCTAGAAATGACTCATCAGAGTAAGAGCGGTGAAAGAAGTAGAGACAACAAATCTACGACGAAGAAATGACTCAATTGACTGCTATGGTTCACGGTTAATGGATTCAAAGCACCGCTCATGCTTGTGGGATCTGTTGTTCATCTGGACATCCCACTGATACGTGTCCCACTCTCCAAGAGGACACAAATGAGGAGGTAAGAGCAGTAGGGGGATATGCTGGCCTTTCAAAAAATTACAGCCCCTACTCAAACACATATAATCCAGGTTGGAGGGATCATCCTAATTTTAGCTATGCAAAGCAACCTCAAAATCAACCTCCAGCTTATGGACCTCCAGGATTCCAACAAAGGCAAGCACATTTCCCTCAGAGACAGCAGCAAGTTCAAACTCCTAAGCAACCTGAGCCTTCACTAGAGGAGCTAGTGAAGCAAATGGCTACTAATAATTCGCAGTTCCAACAAGAAACAAGGACTGCAATCAATAACTTGCGAATCGATATAGGGCGGTGTCCTGAATTCAACAAGTTTCAAAGCCAAGCTTCAGAAAACTACCCTCACAAATTAAGTCAATCCGAGGGAAAATGCTAGTCTTTGTCACGTTGAGAAGCGGAAGACGATGGATGAGCCTACATCTCCTCCACCAATCACTCAAGAGACGGATGAACCACCCAAAGAAGCAAATGATAAGGGCAAACTTCCAAAGCCCCTAAGGTAAGTATTTACTGAACCCTTCCTAAATATGTTACTAAAGCTCCTTTTCCTAGTAGATTGGTTAAAACCAAGAAAGAAGAAGCAGAAAAAGAAATACTTGAGACTTTTAGGAAGGTAGAGGTTAATATCCCTTTGTTAGATGCCATTAGCGGTACCTAGATATGCAAAATTTCTCAAAGAATTATGCACTAACAAGAGAAAGTTAAAAGGAAATGAAAAGGTCCAAGTGGGAGAAAATGTTTCAAATTGTAATTAAAAAGAAACTCCCAACCAAATGTAAGGACCACGCACATTCACCATTCCATGCACTATAGGTAACACAAGGTTTGAAAGGGCAATGCTTGATTTAGGTGCATCTATAAATGTCATGCCATATTCTATTTATGCATCTTTATACTTGGGTCCTTTGGAACCTACTGGTGTCGTTATTCAATTGGCTGATAGATCTAATACATACCCTAAGGGTGTGGTTGAAGATGTTTTGGTGCAGTGAATGAATTAGTGTTTCCTTGGAGACTTCTATGTTTTGGACATGGAAGAGGATGAGTCTCCCCAAATCTGCTCCTATCTTGTTAGGGAGACCATTTTTGAAGACTCAACGCGCGACAAAAATTGATGTGCACTCGGGAACTCTAACAATGGAATTTGATGGGGAATTAATTAGATTCAATATTTTTGAAGCTATGAGATACCCAAGTGATGTGCACTCGCTTGTTTAATTGATTCTTTTGATCCTTTTGATTCTTTAATTTCTCAAGCAGCTTTTGATACTAACCATTTTGATGCTCTTGATACAATTCTAACTCATAGCTTAGATGTACGGGAGGAAAAGAAGAAGAGTGAAGAAGAGCCATGGAGTGAAGACATTGATGAAATTGTTGTCTTTGCCTTAAAAGAGCTCTCTTCCACTCTGTAAGAGCATGAGGTAACTTTTGTTGATTTACCATTACTACCGATATACCCCAACCTTTTGTGCGTGCACCTGAATTGGAACTTAAAGCACCGCTGATCATCTTAAATACATCTTCTTGGGAGAGAAGGACACCCTTCCAAAGTAATAATTGCAAAGTCACTCACCCAAGAACAAGAAGAGAAAACGGTAGTCTGTTTGCAGAACATAAGACACCATTGGTTGGTCAATAGGCGATATCAAGGGTATTAGTCCCTCCATTTGTATGCACAGGATATTAATGGAGGAGGATACTAAACTGTGAGAGACCCTCACGGAGGTTGAATCCTCCCATGATGGAAGTTGTGAAAAAGGAGATACTAAAGCTCCTAAGTGTGGGGGTGATCTACCCCATTTCGATAGCAAGTGGGTAAGCCCAAATTGTAGTACCAAAGAAATGCGGAATTACTTGTGGTAAGAAATGCTGAAAATGAGCTTATTCCCACAAGGTTACGACAGGGTGGCGTGTTTGTATTGATTACGGTGAAGTTGAATGCCGCCACGAGAAAAGACCACTTTCCTTTACCTTTCATTGATCAAATGTTAGAAAGATTAGTCGGTCATTCTCATTATTGTTTTCTCGGATGGTTTTTCGTGTTACAATCGATTGCCATAGCTCCGTAAGACCAAGACAAGACTACATTCACTTGTCCATTTGGTACCTTTGCATATAGGCGAATGCCTTTTGGACTCGCAATGCACCAGGAACTTTCCAAAGATGCATGATGAGTTTATTTTCTTCGATTACATTGAAAACATCATTGAGGTTTTTATGGATGACTTTAGTGTCTTTGGAAATGATTTTGAAAATTGCCTGGAACATTTAACATTGGTTCTTAAAAGATGCATTGACACTAACCTGGTATTGAATTGGGAAAAATGTCATTTCATGGTGAATGAAGGTATTGTGTTAGGTCATGTAATTTCTGCTAGGGGAATTGAAGTAGATAAAGCTAAGGTAGAACTCATGCATTCTTTGCCACCACCCACTAGTGTGTGGGAAATTCGTTCTTTTATTGGTCATGCAGGTTTCTACCGGAGATTCATTAAAGACTTTTCTAAAGTCTCATTGCCCCTTTGTAGACTTCTTCAAAAAGATGTTAATTTTAACTTCGATGAGAAATGTATGGAAGCTTTCAATAAACTCAAGAAGTTGTTAATCTATTGCGCCTATCATCGTGCCACCCAACCGGGAGTTACCTTTTGAACTAATGTGTGATGCCGTGACTTTGCAAGAGGAGCTGTCTTGGGACAACGAGTTGATAGAGTTCCTTATGCCATTTACTATGCATCAAGGACTCTAAATGATGCTCAACTTAATTACTCAACCACGAGAAAAGGAACTTCTAGTTTGTTGTATTTGCTTTAGAAAAATTTAGATCATATCTAATTGGTTCTAAAGTGATTGTGTTTTCAGATCATGCAGCCTTGAAGTATCTTCTAACAAAGAAAGAAGCAAAGCCTAGATTGCTCCGATGGATTTTATTGCTCCAGGAATTTGACTTGGAGATTAAAGACAAGAAAGGGAGCGAAAACTTGGTGGCCGATCACTTGAGTAGATTGGTAACTGAAGAGGAAGAAATGCCTATCATGGAGACTTTTCCGGATGAATATTTGATGGTTGTCAACACCATAATCCCTTGGTATGCTGACATTGTTAACTACCTGGTTACTAAGGACTTTCCGGAGGGTTTGAACAAGGCCCAAAGAGATAAATTAAGGAGTGACTGTAAATACTATATCTGGGATGAGCCGTACTTATGGAAGCATTGTGCAGATCAAGTCATTAGAAGGTGCATTCCTGATTCTGAGACACACTCCATCCTCTCCTTTTGCCACACCTATGCATGTGGAGGACACTTTGGCAGTAAAAGGACAGCCAACAAAGTGCTTGACAGTGGTTTCTATTGGCCTTCAATTTTCAAAGACGCTTACAACTTCTGTAAGTCTTGTGACCGATGTCAGAGAACAGGTAATATTGGTCCTCGTAATCAAATGCCTCAGACTCCGATCATTTTTGTGGAACTCTTTGATGTGTGGGGTATTGATTTCATGGGGCCATTCCCTCCTTCATTTGGTTTCACATACATTCTTTTATCTGTTGATTATGTGTCTAAATGGGTGGAAGCAAAAGCCACCCGATCTCGATGATTCTAAAACTTTTGCGATTTTGTTAGAACACATATTTTCTCCAGTTCGGGACCCCAAGGGCTATCATCGGTGACCAAGGGACTCATTTTTGCAACGAGAACCTTTGATGCTCTATTGAAAAGATATGGAGTTATGCACGAAATCTCCACTCCTTACCATCCACGGACAAATGGGCAAACCGAAGTGTCCAACCTAGGAGATTAAGTCAATCCTTGAAAAGACAAGAATCCATCAAGAAAGGATTGGAGCACTCGACTTGACGACGCTTTATGGGCTTATAGGACCCTATAAGACTCCCATTGGCATGTCACCATTTCGGTTGGTGTATGGAAAGCCCAATTTGCCCGTTGAGTTGCAACATCGCTCTTCTTGGGCCATTAAACAAGTAAATATGGAATTGGAAGGAGCTGAAAGCAAAGGAAGTTCCATTACAGAACTGGAAGAATTAAGAAATGAGGCCTTCGAGAATGCCCCGATTTATAAGACTAAAGCTAAGGCATTCCATGACTAGTTGATTTCCGAGAAAGAAATTTCACGAGAGGGCAAAAAGTTTTACTTTTTCAATCAAGACTCAAATTGTTTCCGGGTAAATCGCGTTCTAAAGTGGATTGGGCCATTTGTGGTAACTAATGTTTTTCCTTTTGGTGCAAGTTGAGATCGGGAGTGAAATTTCGTGCAAAACATTTAAGGTCAATGGTCATCGTCTCAAACCTTATTATGAACTTCCGGAGAATGCGAAGTGGAGGTGATGAACCTTCTCCATCCGCATTATGAATAAAAAAAAAAAAAAAAAAAAAAAAAAAAAACAATTTGTGTGCCCGACAATGAGGTAGGTAGTGCCATTAAATTTTGTCAATCGAAGCATGTGGAGGTCATTTTTCTTCAACGACAACAACTGCAAAAAAAATCTTGCAAAGTATGGATTTTATTGGCCTACTTTATTCAAGGTCTACTACACCTTTTGCAAAAGTCTGCGGAAATTGGTCAAAAAGGTTCTGTTTGAGATTATCATCCGCACCTACTCCTTAGAAAATTGAGATCAAGGAGGCGCAGCTTTGGTTATCAAACACGTGGGGCAAGTAGATAATGGGATCCTAGGAATGGTAATGCGCTTTTACGGTTAATGGACAAAGACTCAACCATTCCTGGAAAACCAAGTTCTTAAGTTCTTTTGTGTTGGGTTAAGTGGCGGATACGGTACTCCGTGACTCTCAAGTCGGTTTATTTTCGCTTCCCAAAATAAGCCGAACTCTTCTTCTCCTTCAAAATGGATGTCATTCTTTCAAACTGAGCAAATATTTTCCTTCCCTTCCTCAAAATGCTTTGAGAACAATCTACAAAGTTCGAGTTGAAAGATTGAGGCTGTTAATGCACAAAGGTATGCCAGAAGATATACGCTGGATAATTGAAGCAAAGGTCCGATTAGCAGGTGAGTCCTCAATTTCATTTAACTCATATATGCCTGGTTTTGGAAGAATTTCATATTCTAAAAGAAGAAGAGCAAAAAGGTTACAAGTTTATCACAAATGTGGACGATGGAACTATAACAAGCGATGTCGTACTTTGGGGATGGTTTCCGCAAATAGAGAAGATAAAATTTTCTTCATTAAGAATGGACTGAGTAAGGAGTCATTAGATGATATCTTGTTGACTCTTGAGACGCATTCTTGTGGATTGGTGCATCGTGAAATTCTTAAATTGTGGAATCTCTTCAAGGATGAAGAAAAACGCTACAGTCTTGGGAATCTGACTCTAAAAGACCCTGTTTGCCAATTTATAAGAAAATTGGATGGGAAGCTTATCCTCGACTCATAGAAGACGTTTAAGCCATTATTGGACGTTCAACCAGAGGCAGATGTGAGCCATATCCACAAACAATCAGACGTATCATCTTCTTCTTCTTCTTCATGTCATCTTTCAAAAAAAAAAAAAAAAAAAAAAAACAAAAAAACAAAACAAAACAAAAAAAAAAAAAAAACAAAAAAACAAAAAACAAAAAAAAAAAGAAAAGAAAAGAAAAGAAAAGATTACTGTGTTTCTTAATTTCAACCTTTTCTCGACAACAAACAACCTACTCATATAGGAGCTATTATTATTATTATTTTTTTCTCTTCCCTATTTAAACACTCCATTTTCTTCACTTTCCCGCAACTCTTAATCATTCATGAGAGTGTGAGTGTAGAGATGGAGGGAGCTTCTTTCTTCTTCGTTCGTAAACTTGTTAGTATCTGTGTATTTTGTGGGACACATTATGGGAAGAGTTTAGAGTTTGTCAACGCAAAGAACCACTCTTGGTAGAACACTTACAATGCGAGGAACATTCGTGTAGTATATGGGGAGGTTGCCTTGGGTTAATGGGGCCAATCACTTTATGCATTTCTAAGAGGTGGTCAAGTTTTAGGTGTCATTCCCGAACCTTTAACTCGAAGGAACTTTGTTGGAAAGACAATTGGACAGAAATTCAAGTATCATCTATGCATGCACGAATGACGGCAATGCTTGAAAACTCGATGCCTTCATAGCCTTACCCAATGGTTTTGGTACTTTGGCGTAAGTTTTTCAAATTGTTTCTTGGGCCCAATCAATATCCACCAAAAACCCATAGGTTTGTTGAATGTTAATAATTTCTTTGATAATTTGCTATCTTTTGTTGACCATGTCTTTGTGGAAAACAAATTTGTCACACCTTCGCAAGACAACTCCTTATCTCGGCTTCCACTTGATGAGTTAATTAATAAATTGGAAGCCTTTGTTTATGAACTTGATCCAAAAGGATGGTTGTTAATAGATCGGTCGAGACAAGAGTGCAAGCGAGACAACAACAAGGGAGGCAAAGAAAAACAACAAAGTGTGACCCGACACTTCATCTATAACTTTCCTTTATCTTTAGTTTTATTCATCGTACTTTGTTTCGTTTAAATTTGTGTCAGCTTTCTCCAACAGGTAATATCTTCTATCATTTACTCATCTATATTTTAACATTGGGGACAATGTTGTGATCTAGTTGGGGGGGAAGGATAGTTGACCTAAAAAAAAAATTAAAAATTAAAAAAAAAATTGTTTTGTTTGGAAAGTATGATATGATTGTCATGGACTTATTAAACTAATTAGTGATGGCAGAGTAAGGAGTAATTTTACTCTTGAGACGCATCTTAATTGGTGGCAGAGTAAGGAGCTTGTTTTTTAGGTAGTAATTAATTAGTATTAAATTGTGGAAGTACTAAAGTTTTATTATTTGGTTTCTTTTCGAGTGCATCTGGCATGCAGCAATGACAAAGGTGCTTCTTTTTCTCGCTTAGTGTTGATTCACTTCTTATCGTGTTGTGTTGCTCTTTTCTATATCTCTCTTTCACATTGAGGGCAATGTTATATTAAGTGTGGGGAGAGATTTTAGCATTAAAAAAATGTCTTAATTTCAAAAAAAAAAAAAAAATTTTAAAGAAAAGAATCATTGCATGATTGAATAACTTTTCTCCCTTCTTGAACTGATGTGCTTGGTGATGGATGATTGAATTAATGAATTGAGTTTGATGGATGCATACCTGGTGAGATTTTGAGCCTAATGGATGGATTTAACATTTATGCCATTCTCTTCTTTCTTGTGTGAATTTCACTCATGAAATTGTTGCTCTAGAACTTGCTTTGATTCTTTTTAAAAGCTACGTTTTCACTTGCATGCATGAACATGATTGAGGCCCTCTTTCTTAATTAGCTAGTTTAACCAAATAGCCAACCTTGTTTTCAATATGATATCAAGCACTCTTTTGACTTCTTGAAAATTCTCTGATTCCTGCCAACCTTGTATATTTTCCTTTGCTTAACCCCTTTGAGCTTATTTAACCATTCCTTGTTTCTAGCTCTTTATGTACCTTAAATGAAAAATCGTGTTCTTATTTTACCTTAGGGAATAGAAGAACATTAGCTTGGTTAATGAATGAGTTTTTGAACAAGTGTGGGGGTGTGTGTACAAAATGGTTGTTGAAAAAGGAAAGAGTGCCCAAAAAAAAAATAAACAAAAAAAAAACAAAAAAAAA
This sequence comes from Ormosia semicastrata, assembly GCA_029884595.1. Taxonomy (NCBI): domain Eukaryota; kingdom Viridiplantae; phylum Streptophyta; class Magnoliopsida; order Fabales; family Fabaceae; genus Ormosia; species Ormosia semicastrata. The sequence continues at coordinate 50,792,737 of JAQQTO010000057.1, read as the reverse complement.
AGAATGTATGTATATAGTTATGTTCATATATAAAAAAAAAAAATTGATTTATTGAGAAATGAATATGTAAAGGGTTATACATTAGAGTTGGGATGAACTTTTATGCTTGTTATTGGAACTCACCTCTCATTTGCTTTTATTCTCTTTGGTATTTATCCTCTCATATCCATTTTACCCTCTTACTCGTTACCTTGACCTCACTACAACCTTGAATAAAGTCCTCATGATTTGTGTATGCATGTGTTTTGAGTAGTGGAGAAGTAGAAGATAAGCAAGCTTATGGTAGTGCAATTTTCATGGTTGAATTGAGTGAAATACCTACCTTTTTAAACACTTGAGAGATTGAGAGGGAATCTTGTGAAGATCTATCATTCTCGATTCATATTGAAGATACCTTGCTTGTTGGTTTGAGATGTGGAGAATTGTTAACTCATGAATGTTTTGATCCTTTGAACCTTTGGTTGTTCTTCTTGATTGTAAAATTTTGGGCTCTTGAATGTCGTTGGAATTTAAATTTTTGTTAATCTCTTATGTCTCTTGTTTTGGTCTTGAGTTTTGCCCAGAGTGCAAAAAGCTAAGTGTGGGGGAATTTGATAATCACATATTTTATTTATTAAGAAACCCTTATGATTAGTCATTCACACTCTCCATATTCTTAATTGATTGAGTTTGGTATGATTTTGTGAGTCTAAGCTCAAATTGGTCCTAATTGAATATTTTCAAGATTATTGAGATTTTACACTGTTTCTGTATTTTGGCCATAACTTGAGTTCCTGATATCTGACAATTATGAATTTTATCTTGTAGGAAAGCTAAGAGAGAGCTCTACAACTTTGATGAAGAGCTCGAAGTCTTAAACAGATGTCTAAGGGACCTAAGTGTACATGAAAGTCAGAATACGAGTTCTGTCACTAGAATCCGAACTTGCACTCATAAAATCATATATCAAGTTTTAATAATGGAGATGGGCTGAAATTTGGATATCTGATAGTCAAGACCCAAATAAACAACTTTCATGAAGAACACATTTTGAAATAATGAAGTCTAATGGGTCAGTTTGAGCTTGCAAAAGTCGAAACAGAGGTGCTGAAGTTGGGTTTGAGCAACCGCGGTATTTGGGTCATATCTTGGGCTGTAGGAAACCAAATTGGACGATCCAGATATGCATGTTATAGCCAAGACAAAGACCTAAAACTTTCATGAAGAATACTTTTCATGAATCCGAAGCATTATCGGTCGTTTTTGGCTTCCAAGTCAGACCAAGGAATTTTCGCACTCACCAACCCATTCACCTACTTCACTCACCAACCCATTCACCTACTTCACTCACCAACCCATTCAACTACCCCATTCACCAACCCTTTCACCTACTTCACTCACCAACCCATTCAACTACCCCATTCACCAACCCACTCCCCTTTGTCTTTTTGCTACCCCAGACTTCTATAAAAGGGCACCATCGGTTATCATGGAAGACACAACTTGAACTCTCCTTCATTTCTCTCATAGTTTCTTCTTGTTTCTTCTCAGTTTTTCTTGTGATTTCCTTTTAGCTATGTGTAACTAAACCTCCTTTGGTTAAGAGGGTGATGAAACTGCTAGTATTGATGTTGTAAACCTTGCATATTTGATTATTTCAACACAGTTATGTTTTTATTCATATATTTCTGAATCTATTGTTGGTATGAAGGTTTTTATACTTGTTTCCACTTTCTATGAGATAGAGTTGGGTTTATTATGCACGGTTGTGGTAATAGATCTAATGGGATGTATGATGTTCATGTGGGTATAATTATCTTTGTGCTATTTGCCAGTTATAAAAGTGGTAGATTTGGGTTTATTATGCACTTTGTGGTAATAGATCTAGAGAAATATATGTTCTAAGTAATTTAATCCCTGGTGTGTGATTAGATCTTAGTGTAATTGGTTTTCTAAATCTTAATGCAATTGTTGGATAATTGTAAGAGCGGTTGCTTTATGATTAATCGATTAGAAGTTGATTTGAGCGGTTGCTAAATTGGCCAACACGTAAGGAAAACAGAGGTTTACTCTCACAATTGCATAAAAACATAATTGAGCATGTTGGAATAAAATAATATGTGGATTTACATCATCATATAAATCTAGTGGTGGATTCAATCTCTTAACCAATTTTCTTATATTGTTGTTTTCAGTTTATTTATTGTTATTGTCTTTGAAACTGTTCATTATTCATCAAAACTCCAAAACCCCCCTTTTTACTGTTTATTGTTAATTAGAGTTTAAATTGGGAATTACTTGATAGTGTTAATTGACTTGGTTCTCTGTGGATCGACCCTTACTAACTACAACTAGTTGTAAGGTTTTTTTTATTTTCTGGTGAGCCTAACAACTGATTTTTAATCACTACATCCACACGCATCAGTTGCCAACAACATTGTCATTCATCTCCTTCCACTTGTCATCAAGTATCCCAGTGGATCTGCCTTCAATTGTTACTAAGCAATTGTCCTTCCTCAAGATCGCTTTTATCTTCAGTTTTGATAAGGAGAAATTACTCCCATTGAACTTCTCAATCTCAAATTTTGCTGTCATGGTATTGATAACAATCTGTTTCTCAACTAGACTGGCTTACTCTATTTTACCGTGAATAGTATCATATACGTGAACAATATTGTATATATATACTGTATCAGGACAAACCTCTTATACGTTAACAATACTACAAAAGTATACAACTACACGTGTGAATAATAACCATGAACAATACTCACAGTGTGAATAGTACTAGTAACCAAAGACTTTGATACCACTGTTAGGTACCAGAATTATGAAAACAGTAACACATAACTAAAATAGAGTTGAAAAAATTAGAACTGATACACAATATTTAACGTAAAAAACTCTCTAATTGTGATGAGGGAAAAACCACGGGCAAAAAGAGAAGGTTTTCACTATGTGAAAGAAAATTACAACTTCTTTCTGATTCCAAGGAAAGAACAATAACACATTCTCTTGAAATAGAATAATACATCTCTCTATATAAAATAGAAAAGACTCTCAAAAGACACTAAGTAATATTTCTCTATGGAAATGAGATGATGAAACTGTTGGAGGAGGTCTCTAGTTATAGGCGAGAACCTCCTCCCTTAAGATGCTTCACCGAAAGTAATCGGAGAAAATTTACTTCTGCTGTCCAACTATCTTCTACTTCATTATTTGTCTTCTGCTTCACCGAATTTCACTTTTCAATGCCCAACCACTTCTGCCGACTCAAACCAATTTCTTTGATTTCTTCAATGCCACAAAAGTGGCTTTTACGTTCATAGAATAGACCTATGGGAAGCCACCATGCAACCACCGTCCAGCTACCGCACCTTGATGATCACATATTTGATATATTAATAAGCTTTCATTTTTAGTCATTTACACTCTCCATGTACTTAATTGATTGAGTTTTATTATGTTTTGTAAGTTTGGACTCAAATTGGACTTAATTGAATTTTTCAGCATGATTCACGTCTTACATTATTTCTGTATTTGGGTCATATCTTGAGCTGTAGGTGGTCTTTGGAGGTGATTCTGGTGGTATTTGAAAGATAAGAGAGAGTTCTATAACTTTTAAGAATACCTCAAAGGCCCAATCACACGAGTAGATAACTCAAATTGGGGTTGAAGCAAGAACTAGAGTGTTATTCTTGACAGCTTGACCTATGTGCACTGTTCATTCCATATTTCGAGCTAGAGGTTGTCAAATGTGCTAAAATCTTGATGCTGAATACTTGAGACCTATATCTACAACTTTCATGTTGAACACTTTTCAAGAATCGGAGGTCTAGTAGGTGATATTGGGCTTGAAAGTCAGAACAGAGGTGCTGGAACTGGGCTTGAACACTCTGCATTAATTAGCCCATATCTTAGGTTATAGGTGGCCAAATGAGGTGATTCTAGTGTCCATTTTTAAGCCAAGATCAAGCCCTACAACTTTGATGAAGATCATATTTGCTCATTCTGACGCATTCAATGACTTCAGAGCTAAATGATTTTGGAGATAAGGAATCTCTATAATTTTCTACTCACCAAAAGTCATTTGACATTTTTCATTCATTTTCCACTCATCCACTCACTAATGACTCATCTCCATTGTCATTTTGTATTTCTAATCTTCTATAAAAGGGGGCCTTAGCAGATCATTAGGGGTGTTAGGTGTTAGTTACCAAAATGATGTCATTTTGTTACTAAGTTTTCTTGTAGTAATTTTCCTTTATTCTAAATCAAAGTCATGTTCTTCTTCTTCTTCTTCTTCTCTCTTTCTTTCTTCTTATCTATGAGTAACTAAGTCTCATTTTACTTGGATGAAAGGGTGAAGCTCTTGGTAATAAAATAAGGTTAGATTTATTCTTCTCTTGTGCTTAAATAATTTATATTTTCTAGTAACCATTATATGTGTTATATTTTGTTTCTTATAATTTAGAAACCATCTTTGTAAAGAGGAGTTCTTGATTTGTTGTAGACAAAATATTGGCTCAATGAATGCTTTAACCCATTTATAAGTGGTGGTAATATTTTTTTGGAAACATAATATAATTACGTATATTATTTTAAATGGACTTTTAACGTTGTATTTTTCGATTGGAACCTCCATGTTGCGAGGATGCTAATTGAGTTATAAAAGAAATTAATCTTACCTTTATTTTATTTACCAAAAGTGAATCTTTTAACTCAAATAAATAATTTTTATTGTAGTAACAAAATATTTACTTCACCTTAATTAATCTTCAACAATTCCCTGTGGATCGACCTCGGACTCCCGAGAAATTTATTACTTGAGACAATCTGCACTTGGATTTGCAAATGCGATAATTGAAAAGTGTGTATCACACCTCTCCCCCATCAACTCGAAAAATATAACCTACATCCCCAAAACCCAATCTCACCATCACCGAACTCAACCTCTTTGCTCTGCATGCCTTTCTTCCACACACCACCAGGCCTCTGCTGCCCTACCGTGAACAATCCCACATTCCACCTGAAGTTAAATGTACTCTCCCCTAAAACTTCAAACCCCATCACTAGTAGCAGATGGATGGGTTTGTGAATCGCTCTTTGTGAACACTCAATTTTGACCGGGCTCCCAATATGAAAAAAAAATGAAAAGTGACAAAAAAATTGAATTAATTAAAGGTCCATGTTTATGTTTTTTTTAGGCCCAATTGTAAGCCTACTTTAAAAAAAAAAAAAGAGGGAAGGGGTAGTCTTTGTTACGTTTGCTGCTAGTTGCTCTCTTTCAGTTTGCTTTCAATTTGATTGAAATGCAACTACACCATGTCAATGTCTGCTGCAATGCTGCAGCAGCTCCAAAGGCCCAAGGCTCAAGAGAAGCAAAAAATGGAAAGTTTTCAGTGATGAGCAGACATGAGAAGGTGACAGCCCAGGAGAAAAAACATAAAAATGGAAACTGAGCTAGACCACTCTATCTGCAACCTACATTGATCTCTTTGGGGTTGCAGATTGGTTTTTCTGCTCACAAGGGGAGCATCGTGAAAAAGGGGGAAGGGGGGATTCTTCAATTTAGACAGAGAGGATATATACAGAAAGCATCACACGAAGGGGGGGTGGCTGCCATCTCCATTACCGAGCCATCCTGCAACCCAACAATCCACTCCACCTTCACCCATTACTCCTGAATCTTCCAAACCTTCAACCTACCACCCTTCACCTTCAACCTTGAAGCCACCACAGAACCATCACCCTGCTGCCCTCCCAAACCGTGACACAACCTCAACCTCCTTCTTCCATCACCTTCAACTGAGTCAACTCACCACCTTTCACTATTCATCTTCTTCAACCTCCATCTCTATCACTCTAGCTTCACCATCAACCATAGCCACCCAAAACCAAAAACCACCCCTGTCTTCCCCAAACTGTGAAGCTCCACTCCATCACACACCCACCTCACCAACTTCGTCACCCTCAGAGCCACACCGGAGCCCCACCGTGACCTCGTACCGACGACCCTCACAGCCAAGCTGTCGAACCAGGAGCCCTGCGAGCGACGGCCGTCTTTGCTCCCCTCCGTGCACGACCTCCACTCGGCGTCCAGATCCGACTCCCATCCTGTTGTCGCCGCGCTTCGGTCTTGCTGGAACTCACTAGATCTGAGGAAATCAGAACGACGCCACCCCAGATCCCGCCGTTGCCACGCCATCGAGCCGTTCTGAATCTGCAACCGATTTGCGCCGACCGTCGTTGTCGTGCCGTCCAACCGTTCTGAACCGGAGAGCCAGATCTGGCCGGCGAACCAGAAGTCGCTCACTGCGATTGAGCCACCGAACCCGCATCCTCTTTCTTCACAGATCCGACCCGTGAAGCACCCTACAGTCGCCTTTGTCCTCGCACCGCCATCGGCCGGAGATCCGAGCTTGCAACCGGACCAGTCGTCGTCTGCACGATCGGTAGCACCCCCTCCTTCGAGTCGCCTCATGCAAAAATAGAGGTCCAATTTTCTCAGCTTTAATATCCCGATGCTTTCAGCTTTGACTTTTTGAAGTTTATTAGAATCATGACAAAAAAATGCAATGAAGTTGGGCTATTGGTATATTGGGTTGCTAGTATAATGGGCTTAATAATTGCTGGATGTTGGGCTGTTGGTATAGTAACTCAGTTTCATTTGAGTTTTGTTTGTTTGTGGCTTAGTTTTTTTTTTATTTGTCAAAAAAAAAAGAAGGAAGAAATTTTCTTCCAGTGTCAAAAAAAAAATAAAAAATAAAAGTTTAAAAAATATACAAATATAAAAAAAAATAAAATGCTTTTTTTGTTAAAAAAAGGGTTTAAAAATAAAGGTACAAAAATTAAAATACAACAAAAAATGAAAAAATAAAAATGTTAAAAAAAGTTTTGTATTGTTGTGCTTCATTTGGTTTTATTATATTTACTTGGATCATAGTATGATAATATGTTGTTCGTGTGATTACTTGTTTGTCCTTAAGCATTCCTAAAAATAAAAAATATATATATATAAAAAACAAAATTTAATCAAGGTAATGGTCAATGATGATGATTGAATAGCGGATGCTATCTTCGATATCATTTGAATCATAAGGTTTTATTGAGTAGCCTGATGCTACCTTGAATCCTGTGCAAGAATGTTTTTGTTTTTAGATAAAATACTCTTGTCAAAAATCTTTTTTTTCTTAAATTAAAATCAATCAACTCATAATCATTTTCTAAAAAACTACGTAACTTTGAGTTCCCCATTGCACCAGGGGATACGTAGGAGCAGAATTTCATTTCTGTCAAGCCAAAATTAAATTTTCATAATTTTGTGGTTTTTTTATTATTATAAATAGTTACAATGTTTGCAAAAGGGGTAAAATAAATATTTTCAAGGATTGTTAATAATTTGCACAATTAACTAAAGGTGCCATTTTAGAACGGGTGTGTTAAGGGTGCTGTGGGATTAAGTTTCCGCCCTTCCCTATCCATAATCGACTCCCGAATCCAATCTGGTTCCAAAGATCATTTTCAAAAAAGGGTTTTCCAATTTTTTTCCAATTTAAATAAAATTGGTGGTGACTCCATTTTCTTATTTTCATTTTCTAAAATCCTATGAGTTGCTATTTTTTGCAGCGATCCCTGTCATATGAGATGGCGACTCCACTTGGGACATTTGGAGAGTCGTGCTGTTGTTGTTAGTTGTGCAAATTATTAATAATTTTTATTTATTTATTTTACTCCTTTTTATCCTTGTTTTTGTTTTCTTTTTGTTTGTAAATAGATTTTATTTAGTACTTTTATGTAAATATTTGATAGCATTATTTGGTGTTGGTTTTGACATGATATACTTGTATATATTTTGTACTTAATTATGCATAATTGTTGAAACCCTAGGATAGATTATTGCTGGCTGGTTGTTGTATATATGTTTTTACAGGTTGAGAGTAGTTTTATCTTTTTCAATTTTTGTACAGGTTTGTATGCTCCCTCACACACATCACTATCACTTACCTCACACACTTTTTGGGCTCTATACCCGAGTCTGTGCGAAGCCGAGGAATAGGAGGAGTCTCAACTTTTGTTATTGAGGGGCTTTATGCTCACTTGACATTTGTTGAGACACCACTCAGATTGTTACTAATATCATGAACTAATCATATTGAGAGGGTTTATCACTACTTATGATTAATTCATGATTTGGGTCTTTATCTTTCGAGATAAGGGCAATCTGAGAACCATGACTTTTTAGAAGTTTAGACCTGTCCCGAAAATCTTGCACTGATAGATTGAACATAATGACTGTCAAATCTTAGGTTCCACCTGACTAGGGCACAAAAGGGAGCGTACTTCTTCTTCTTTATTTATCTGTTTCTCATATCATTTATTCTTGTGAAAAAAAAAGAAGGAAAAAAAGCTATTCATTGCTTGCATTTTCATAACATTCTAAAAAAAAAACTTGTATTTCATGACATTGCATTTCAAAAAAAAGATAACTTGCATTTCATGACATTGCATTTCAAAAAAAAAAACCTTGCATTCTCATGGCATTCATTGCATAAGAAGAAAAAAAAAAGAAGGGATATCTCATCTTGCATTGTCATAACCCTTTTAGCAAAAAAAAAAAGTATTTGCATGTCATGCATTATCTTTTGGGTTTATAACCCTATAAGGGTTCCTCCATGTAGATTGTTAGGATACATTCTCTAGAGTTACCTCGATAAGAGGTACCCTTAGGGTGCACCATTCTTTTTCTGGCATGCTTACACTTTTTCTTTAGTATTGTAGGGTGAGTTTGCTTGGTAAAGTGGAAAGATTGGTACTTATCAATAGCAAAGGATGGAAGAAAGATGTCATGGGCAAAACACAAGCAATGCAGTTGACCACAAGAGGAACATAAAGATTGCAATTAATGGCAGTGATCTAAGGCATGCGAGAGATATTACTCAACAGATGACTCCTGAAGCTCGATCAGAGTTTTTGAGTAGTTATGGGCAGATCTTGGATTTATTGCGCATCACAGTTGAAGAGCCTGTCTTGAGTGGCCTAGCTCAATTTTGGAACCATTCTCTAAAATGTTTTGAGTTGCCTGACCTAGATATTGCACCGACCATTGAAGAGTATGCTATCATGTTAAGACTCCCAATGAGCAAGCACTCAAATGTTTATCTTTATGGAGGGTATTATGTGTCAGTAGGGAAGATAGCAGAACTGATAGGGGCTCAAACAAGTCAATTGGGCATGAAAAAAAGGGGAGGAACAGAAGGCTTGAAGAAAAGCTACCTCGAAACACATCTTCAGTATCTAGTGCAACAAGGAAAGTGGGATTTCTTCAACAAAACACTGGCCTTAACCATCTTTGGGTTAGTGTTATTCCCATTTACCTCAGATATGGTAGATCAAGCAGCAATGGATGTATTCTTCAAGTTTGAGAGGCATAAAGCAAATCCAGTCCCTGCTATTCTTGCTGATACTTCCTTGACAATGGAAATCTGTCATCAAAAGGGTGGTGGAAAGATTCGATGCTGTACACACATGTTGTACGTTTGGATCATGACACACATGGATGTGCACAATCGCCTGGGACTCTTACCTGACCCGTTAAGGAATTTTGGTCGCATACTAGTGAAGCAACAAAAAGCTTATGAATGGAAAAATGAGTTCATGAGGATGGGGCCAGATTCTTTTAAATGGGTATGCCCATGGTATCATGGAGAAGAGGTAGTTTTCAGCTGCAGTAACTTTCCTAATGTTCCCTTGATGAGTCCTAGAGGCGGTGTATCATACGCGCCAATTCTTGTGCTTAGACAACTCCGATGGACTCAATATGCGCCTAACGAAAAGCAACTTGAAGGGTTCAGCTTCTTATACCAGCAAGATGGAAGCACTGCTAAGCGAGAAAAAAGAGATTAAAGATGCTTGGAAGAATATTCATATAGCAGGAATAAAGGAATTAGGGAAGCATGTGGTGGTCTGTACCCCTGAATACTTGCAATGGAGAGAGGTAAGAAGGATGCAAAATAGTATCCCTCAGACAGTTTCAGATGATAAAGGTCATCCTCAAATCATACCTCAAATGGCCACCGAGAAGGAAAGACTGAAAGCACAAATGAAAGTCTTGGAACAAGGAAAGGAAGCCGCCGAGGTAAAAGTAGTCATCCACCAGAGTCGATGCCAGAAGCTAGCTGATGAAGTTGAATATTTAAAAGACACATGTGCAGATATGGCTGAGACCCCAAGTCGAGTAAAAAGGGCAAGGAAAGGAAAGGAGACAGAATTTGAAAAGACCACAACAGAAGTTCGTGAATTGCGAGCAAAGATAAGCGCTCAGGAAGAGACAATGGCGTTGAATTTGTAAGAGAAAGGAAAGTTGGAGGCGAATGCTAGGATACAAGATCGTAGAATGCAAGCCTTACAAGAAGCTCTGACTAAAGCAAAGGGCCGCTCTGACCAAGGACGAGCATTAGCTACCAAATATCATGATGCACTTGTGGAAGCAAACCGAAAGAATAAACATTTGAAGCTGAAAATTCAAGAGTTGGGGCTAGACCATGAGCAGTGGAGGCTCAAAGCCCAAAGACTAGTGAGGCAAAAAGAAGAATGGGCAGAAATGTGGCAATCAGTAGCACAAGATCAAAGGGCTGAAAAAGAAGAATGGAAGAAGAAATATGAGAACATGTCTGATAGCGTGCAATATCATGCTGTGCAACTGGTGGATCATTTTGAAGAGGCAGACCTTCAGATTCGACTGAATCCATTGTTACAACTACCACAAAAAATAGCCGAGTTCATGAAGTATTGTCGAAGTCTTGCTAAAGGTCTTAGGAAGAAACAAACAAAGTTGTTAATGTAATGTTGTTTATGTTGCCTTTTGAGGAATCTGAGACCTTGTACTGATTGAAATTTGAAATGAATATGAATCACCAATTGCAGTGTTTTGTTCCAAACATTGATTTTACTGTTTTTCACCTGGGCATTATTCATTGAAGGGTGAATGCCCTCTTGAATAGGTTGTCGATCGTGCTCTCGACCTGAGACAATTCGCCCTTCAGCGAAAATACAGGAAGCCTAGGGTTCAGTGAAAGAATGACTGCATTACCTGTGAATATCCAAGAAGATAGCACCCATTGAGGAGAGAATACTCCATTGGGATCGCTGTCAACCATATTCTTGCCTAAGGGATGATGAACCCGAAGTGCAGAATTTAGGATCCTGCATTGCTATTGAATATCCGTGCAAATCTTTCCACAATCACCAAGCATCCTCACAATAGCGCTAACTTTTTTCTTTCCTTTTCTTTGTTTAATGTTGTTTTGTTTTAATAAATCAATTTGATTCAGGAATCATTGCGCGGCCTAGGAAAGAAGATACCAATCAAACCCGAGTTCACAATACCAGATCTCGGACCAGAATGGCTGCTAATAATCCTGAGGCGGGGAGGAACTTGAGCAGAGAAGTCGATGAAATGACAAGGAGGATAAATAAGGTGTCAGAAGCCCAAGTACGGTTGGAAGCAATATTGCAAGATATGAGGGAGTCTCTTCACTTAATCAGCGGGAATAGGTGTACAAATGAGGTTGAAGCATATATAAATGTGCCATCAATGACCGCCCCGACCTTCCCGGCTATTACCTCAGGTATCACTGTGGGGATCCATGAACAACCACCTCAAACGACACCGGTTGTCATGCCTATTGGGGAGGGGTATCGCACTTTGGAAGGTGCTCATAATGAAGTTCCTGGTTATGCTGGCCCTACCTGGGAACAACCTCATGTGTCCATCACAGGGCAAGCAACAGTACCTCACTCTGGGAATAGCCACATTATGACCGAGAAAGATAGGATGAGGGAAGAGTGGATAGAGAAAATAGAGGAACAGATCAAAGCAATCAAGGGCCCCAATGCTTATGGACCTCTAAGAATAGAAGAGCTGTGTCCTACCACAAATGTCGTAATCCCTAAAGACTTCAAGATTCCTAATTTTGCCAAGTATGATGGAAGTTGCAACCCTTAGTTTCATTTGATCAGTTATGGAACCAAGATGGCTGTTTGGTCCAAGGATGATAAGTTCCTCATTAGCTTTTTCCATGAGAGTCTTACAGGTCCTGCTTTAGAGTGGTATCTTCAATTAAACCACTCTAAGATTTCTCGTTGGACAGAATTGGCTGACCTATTCATGGACCAATACAAGTTTAATCTGGATGTAACTCCGACCCGGGAACAATTGAGCTCGATGTAGAAAGAAAGTGATGAACCTTTCAGACAATACGCACAGAGATGGAGAACTTTGGCAGCTCAAGTTCAGCCCCCATTAACACTATCTGAGATGTGTTCATATTTCCTGGGAACCTTGGGAAATCCTTTTATCGGGGCAATGGTCGGGGTAGCCTATAAGGATTTTGCAGACTTGATAATGGCAGGAGAAAGGATAGAGATTTTGGCCAAAACTGGGAAGTTGTCGGTGAGCAATATAGAGAATACTGCCTTTAAGAAGGGATTCCAGCCGAAAAAGAAAGAACCCGAGGTGAATTATGTCCAATGCCAGCAGACCTTTCGACCTCGATATTCCCCACAAAACTCAAGCCGTCAACTACCATATAACCTTAACCCTCACCTTCCATACCAAACACCTATATTTCCTTATTACCCGCCCCACCAAGCTATGCCTACCACAAACATCACCCCAACTCCGCAATTCCAAATCAATAATGTTCCCACACCACAACCATATATGCCAGCTCGCCCAACCTATACCCGATACCCACCTGCACCTCCACAAACCTACCCAAATCACCCACAACCTCAGCCAAACTTCCAGAATCAAGGTCGTTTTCATCCTCAAAACCTACCCTCTTTCCCAAGGTTGTCCATTTCAAATGCGGACCTATTCTAAAAGTTGTTTGACACCCGCGCAGTACCCTGGAGCTACGAAACAAGGGTGGAGATAAAAGGAGTCGGGGAAGGGACTTCGAATGCCTGAGTGGCAGAAATACATCAAGAGGAAGACCTAGTGACTAACATAGTCGGGGTAGGGAGAATTACAAGGAGTGGGCGATACTATGGCCCAGTAGAAGTAGAAAAGAAAAAGAATGTTAAAGAATGGAGTAAGGAGGAAGATACAAGAGAAGAGGAGAGAGGGAAAGAAGAGGAAGAAGAATTTTTGAATATCGTGAAACGAAGTGAATACAATGTGATGGAACAGTTGAAGAGGACTCCAGCAAGGATATCCCTCCTGTCACTCATTTTGACATCTGAGTTACATCGAAAAGCGTTGCTAAGAGTACTAAATGAGGCTTATGTCAAACCTGATGTTACTCCTGAGAATGTTGTCAACATGGTGGATCCGGTAAAGCACGTCAACATGATCACATTCATGAATGAAGAGATCACCTCTCGGTCTGAGAAAAACCCCCGAGCCTTACACATAACCCTTAAATGCAAAGGGTATATGGTTGCAAAGGTTTTGATTGATAGGGGGTCTGTGCTAAATATCCTACCGAAGTCGACTCTAACCTCATTATTAATAAGTGAGGATAAAGTGTTACCTCGAGAAATGGTGGTGCGAGCCTTTGATGGAAATAGGAGAGACATTTTAGGAGAGGTGACGTTGCCATTAGAGATTGGTCCAAGTAATTTTCAGGTATCGTTCCAAGTTATGAACATTGAGCCTGGTTACACAATGCTCTTGGGGAGACCTTGGATCCATGCTGCCGGTGCCGTTCCCTCTACCCTACATCAAAGTGTTAAATATATTGAAAACGGGTCAATCATTACCATACATGGGGAGGAAGAGATTATGCTGTCAAAACCAGTTTCAGTGCCGTATGTGGAAAGTGCAGAGAAAGATAAAGAGAATTTATGGCATAGTTTTAAAATAGTTGACACTGGAGTTGGTAAAGAGGAATCCCCGACACAAAGTGTGGATCAAGTGGTGGCCCGGATTATGGCAAGTAGTGGTTACGAAGAAGGAAAAGGCTTGGGCTCACAGTTACAAGGTACTCGGTCACCGGTGTCCTTTCGGGAAAAGTGGGACAAGTTTGGCTTAGGGTATGAAGCATCCCTGGAAGAGAGAACAAGGAGCATGACCCTCGGAAAGAAAAATGACAAGGGCAAGATAAAGCATATTCCCCACCTGAGGGAAACATTCCCAGCACCAGCTGAGGTAATCATGTCCGGAGAAGTCATTCGCTCCCGATGCCATCCCACAGTTAATGCGTTGCATGAAGAAGGCCCAGAGGAGAGCAAGGTAATCCGTCCCTCTGCTGATGAGGAGCCGCTGAAGAACTGGAAGCCCGAACCAGTGATTGATGTGATTGTTTCCAAGTAATTGTCTGGTCATACTGTACTAAGCTGATATTTAAGATTGGCTGTGTTTTGAGTTTATGTTTGTACTATTTGAGACATTAATTTAATGAATTTGCATGCTTATTCAACATTCCTCCTCGTTGCACTTTGACTTGTCCGTTTGCATTCATCAATTTCCCTTTTTGTATAATATCTTTATTTTTTTTCCTTTATCATTCCCACTCTATTTTGCTTTTCCAACTCCACACAAATTATTTTCTAAGGATCTGAGTCTCGTAGAAAGTGCGCCTCGCGAAAGAGACCTTGAAAACTCATCAATTGATTCCCATGAGATGTCTGAGGGAGAAGTTGTTGAAAGTTTTGAAAAATTACTGGAGTATTCCAAGAAGGAACTTGACTTGAATGGTGAGGAAGCCGAGGTGATTAACATGGGGACAGAAGAAGAGAAAAAGGAATTAAAAATGGTGGAAAACCCTGAACGGGAAGAAATGATTGCACTCTTCAAAGAGTATATGGATGTCTTTGCTTGGTCTTATCGGGATATGCCTGGATTAGATCCGGAGATAGTATCCCATAAAATCCCATTATATCCAGATGTTGAGGCAAAGAAGCAAAAGTTAAGGAGGATGCATCCTGATATGTCCCTAAAGATTAAGGAAGAAGTGACTAAACAGCTAGAAGTAGGATTTGTAGAAGTGTCAAGACACCCAAAGTGGGTAGCCAATATTGTGCTTGTGCCTAAGAAGGACGAAAAAGTCCGAATGTGTGTGGACTACAGGGATCTGAATAAGGCTAGCCCGAAGGATAATTTCCCACTCCCTCATATCAATGTTTTGGTTGATAACACTGCTAAGAATCATAGGTTTTCATTCATGGACGAATACTCAGGGTACAATCAAATCCCCATGGATGTCAATGACAAAGAAAAAATCACTTTCATCACTCCTTGGGGGACATTTTGCTACACAGTGATGCCGTTCTGATTAAAGAATGTTGGGGCTATTTACCAACGCGCTATGGTTGCTTTGTTCCATGACATGATGCACAAGGAGATTGAGGTGTACGTGGATGATATAGTTGCCAAATCTAGAGAAGGAGAAAGTCATGTGACAGTTTTGCGTAAGCTGTTTGAAAGACTCAGAAAGTACAAGCTGAGATTGAACCCTGCTAAATGTGTTTTTGGAGCATCCACTGGAAAACTGCTCGGATTCATTGTTAGTAGAGAATAAATAAAGGTGGATCCGGATAAAGTGAAAGCAATACAGGAGATGCCTGCTCCTAAGACAGAGCATGAAGTAAGAAGTTTCCTCAGGAGACTTAACTACATTACTAGATTCATTGCCAATTTGACCAGTACTTGTGAGCCTATATTCAAGCTGTTGAAGAAACACCAGCCAGGAAAATGAGATGAAGAATGTCAAGGAGCTTTTGACAAAATAAAGGCTTATCTAGTGAATTCTCCTGTTTTGGTACCACCTATGCCTGGTTGACCTCTGATATTGTACTTAACTGTACTGCTAACCTCCATGGGAGCAATGTTGGGGCAGCATGACGAATCAGAGAAAAAAGAGCAGGCAATTTATTATCTGAGTAAGAAGTTCAATGATTGTGAAGCCCGATACATGGCAATTGAGAAGACTTGTTGTGCTCTGGTATGGACCTCAAAACGATTAAGGCAATACATGTTGTATTACACCACTTGGCTGATCTCCCGAATGGACCCCCTGAAGTATATATTTGAAAGCCCTCATGTTTCATTAAGGGTTTCAAAATGGCAGGTGATACTATCAGAGTTCGACATCAAGTACATAACTCAGAAATCCGTCAAAGGAAGTGCAATTGCTGATCATTTAGCTGAAAACCCTCTTGAGGGTGGACAACTAGTAACATCCGAGTTCCCTGATGGAGAAATTTTGACATGAGAGGAGAAGAAGAAGGTGAGGATAAGCCCATTTGGAAGATGTATTTTGATGGAGCAGTCAACATGCATGGTAGTGGCATAGGAGCTGTGGTTGTTTCACCAACTGGAAAGCAATATCCAGTCGCTATCAAGCTTGATTTTGAATACACCAATAATGTTGCAGAATATGAGGCCTGTGCTAATGGTTTACAAGTTGCAATTGACTTGGGGATCAAACAGCTAAATGTATTTGAAGATTCAACACTTATCATTTATCAGGCGAACGGTGAATGGCAAACCAAAGACCCGAAGTTGGTACCTTATCAAAAGTATTTGACCCAGCTGGTCGAGAAGTTTGAGGAGGTAACCTTCTCCTATTTGACTCGAGACAAGAATCAGTTTGCAGATGCCTTGGCCACTTTGGCTGTAATGACCAAATTGGATGTTCATAATAATGTCCAACCTATCCAAGTAAAGACGCGCAGTGAGCCGGCGTACTGTGCTAATGTGGAAGATGAGCCAGATGGTAAGCTGTGGTATCATGATATCAAGCAGTATATTCAACATAGAGAATACCCAATTGGGGCAAATGAGGTGAACAAGAAGACTATCCATCGGCTGGCAATGGCCTTTTTCTTGAATGGAGAGGTTTTGTACAAGAGAAGTCATGATGGCACATTGCTTAGATGTGTAAATGCTCGTGAAGCTCGCATAATCATGTCTGAAGTCCATGAAGGGATTTGTGGAACTCATGCTAATGGTCATATGATGGCACGAAAAATTCTCAGAAGTGGCTATTATTGGTCCTCCATGGAAACAGACTGCATAGAATATGTATGAAAGTGTCAGAAGTGCCAGATATATACAGATCGAGTAAATGCACCTCCATTTCCCTTGCACAATTTGGTATCTCCATGACCTTTCTCAATGTGTGGAATAGATATCATTGGACCCATTAATCCTAAAGCTTCCAATGGTCATTGCTTCATTTTGGTAGCGATTGACTATTTCACCAAGTGGGTAGAAGCTTCCTCGTATGCCAATATCACTCAAAAAGTGTTTTTGAGATTCCTTAAAAGGGATATTGTCTGCAGATATGGAATTTCAGAAAGGATAATAACAGATAATGCCACCAATCTCAACGGTGCTGAGATTCAGAAGTTTTGCGAGAGCTTCAAAATCAAGCATCATAATTCAGCTCCTTATAGGCCCCAGATGAATGGTGCAGTTGAAACAGCAAATAAGAATGTCAAGAAAATTGTTGCCAAGATGGTGGTGAATTACAAAGATTGGCATGAAATGTTGCCCTATGCTTTGCACGCATATTGTACCAATATACGATCGAGCACTGGGGCAACACCTTTCTCTTTGGTATACGGGATGGAGGCCGTTTCTCCCATAGAAATTGAGATTCCTTCTTTAAGGGTTTTGATGGAGGCAGAGTTGGAAGAATTCGAATGGGTGAAGACTCGACATGAGCAGTTGAATATGATAGAAGAGAAGAGACTGACGGCTATTTGCCATGGGCAATTATATCAAAGCAGAATGGCGAGCCTTTAACAAGAAAGTTCGTCCCAGAGATTTTTGTTTAGGAGATTTGGTTTTGAAGAAGATTCTCCTAATCAAGAGGATAGCAGAGGAAAATGGGCGCCGAATTATGAAGGCCCATATATAGTCAAGCAGACATTTTCAGGAGGAGCATTAATTTTGCAGAACATGGATGGAGAAGAATTGCCGAGGCCCGTAAACACTGATGTTGTCAAGAGATTCTATGCCTAAAAAAAAATAAAAAACAAAAAACAAAAAACAACAAAAAGACAACAAAAAAAGAGGGACCCGTTAGGCTGAAAACCCGAAAGGGCGGTCTAAGCAAAAGTAAAGGCAAATAAATAGGCAAGATCTCAAAGAAAGTTGGCATGAAACTCTTTGAAGGGCTCACCAAACTGGGGCAATTCTTATCATCATTTGATTAACTACACTGAGGTAATTTTGTTCGCTTTCAATTGCCTACACTGGGGCAATTATTTTTGAAGGACTAAGGAGAAGATGTGTTGAAGGAAGTAACCACATAGAGGCAATAGTTGAGTTATCAGGCCATTGCAGGGAATCAATCGAGTGAGAAACAAGGAAGTAATACTGGGGCAATTTTTTCTTATCCTTTGTAACCTCCTTTAGTTCCTAGGATTTCATCTTTCAAGCATGTGTCTTACTAAAAGTTCATGTATGATCTGATCACCAAAGCAATAAAAAGAAGTTTGTTCATTCAACGAATTTCTATCCATTCATGAATGCATGCTTACTTATTAAGTTATGTCTCAAATAGGATAAATTTATGGTTAACAATTTGATTTGACAATTCTATAACAATCTTTCAATGGTTGAATTGGACTAAAAGATCTCAGTAGCTCAAACTACAGATTGCAACGCAGTATTGGATTTCGTTGCCAAAGAGAAAAGGGGAATCAAGAAAAATAAAAAAGCAAAAAAGAAGAAGAAGAAGAAGAAGCAAAATAGGAAGATCGAGGTTATCAGGTCCAACGAGCAAAAGCATGTGAACAAGGGTTTTAATTGGTTCAAGTTTTCCAAAAGTCGCCGCTGGTTCAAAGGACTTTTAATAAAACTAAAACAAAAAAAAAGAAAAAGAACAAAAAAAGAGAGAAAAAAAAATCTTTTTGGATCAAGCTTCTTGTCTTTCTTAAATCTCTGTTTTTCGGGAGCACAGTGGCCCATCTGTCTTTTAAATTTCGGGATGTAATTGCCCATTATCTTTTTAAATTCTTTTGAGCGCATCGGCTCCATGCATTTTAATTTCTGTCCATTCTTTTGAGCGCATATTTTAATTTCTGTCAATTCTTTTGAGCGCATCGGCTCCATGCATTTTAATTTTTGTTGAGCGCATCGGCTCCATGCATTTTAATTTCTGTCTATTCTTTTGAGCGCATCGGCTCCATACTTTTTAATTTCTGTTGAGCGCATCGGCTCCATGCATTTTAATTTCTGTTGAGCGCATCGGCTCCATGCATTTTAATTTCTATCAATTCTTTTGGGCGCATCGGCTCCATGCATTTTAATTTCTGTTGAGTGCATCGGCTCCATGCATTTTAATTTCTGTTTATTCTTTTGAGCGCATCGGCTCCATGCATTTTAATTTCTGTCTATTCTTTTGAGCGCATCGGCTCCATACATTTTAATTTCTGTTGAGCGCATCGGCTCCATGCATTTTAATTTCCGTCTATTCTTTTGAGCGCATCGGCTTCATGCATTTTAAATTCTTTTGAGCGCATCGGCTCCATGCATTTTGATTTCTTGTCATTCTTTTGAGGGCATTGGTGCCTTGTATGTTATTTCTCGCATTTGTTTTACATCTTATGCATCGCCAGACAAAATTGAAATTCATATCTTTACTCGTTTCTTGCGACGATAATATGAAGACCACGGTTTTCTTATTATCTAGGAAGAAACCAATAAAGAGGGGCAACTGTGAACACTCAATTTTGACTGGGCTCCCAATATGAAAAAAAATGAAAAGTGACAAAAAAATTTGAATTAATTAAAGGTCCATGTTTATGTTTTTTTTTTTTAGGCCTAATTGTAAGCCTACTTAAAAAAAGGGGGGGGAGGGGTAGTCTTTGTTACGTTTGCTGCTAGTTGTTTTCTTTCGGTTGCTTTCAATTTGGTTGAAATGCAACTACACCATGTCAATGTCTGCTGCAATGCTGCAGCAGCTCCAAGGGCCCAAGGCTCAAGAGAAGCAAAAAATGGAAAGTTTTCAGTGATGAGTAGACATGAGAAGGTGACAGCCCAGGAGAAAAAACATAAAAATGGAAACTGAGCTAGACCACTCTATCTGCAACCTACACTGATCTCTTTGGGGTTGCAGATTGGTTTTTCTACTTACAAGGGGAGCAGCGTGAAAAAGGGGGAAGGGGGGATTCTTCAATTTAGACAGAAAGGATATATACAGAGAGCATCACACGAAGGGGGGGTGGCTGCCATCTCCATTACCGAGCCATCCTGCAACCCAATAATCCACTCCACCTTCACCCATTACTCCTGAATCTTCCAAACCTTCAACCTACCACCCTTCACCTTCAACCTTGAAGCCACCACAGAACCATCACCCTGCTGCCCTCCCAAACCATGACACAACCTCAACCTCCTTCTTCCATTACCTTCAACTGAGTCAACTCACCACCCTTCACTATTCATCTTCTTCAACCTCCATCTCCATCACTCCAGCTTCACCATCAACCATAGCCACCCAAAACTCGAAACCACTCCTGTCTTCCCTAAACCGTGAAGCTCCACTTCAACACATATCCACCTCACCAACTTTGTCACCCTCAGAGCCACACCGGAGCCCCACCGTGACCTCGTACCGGTGACCCTCACAGCCAAGCTGTCGAACCAGGAGCCCTGCGAGCGACGGCCGTCTTTGCTCCCCTCCGTGCATGACCTCCACCCGGCGTCCAGATCCGACTCCCATCCTGTCGTCGCCGCGCCTCGGTCTTGTTGGAACTCACTAGATCTGAGGAAATCAGAACGACGCCACCCCAGATCCTACCGTCGCCGCGCCATCGAGCCGTTCTGAATCTGCAATCGATCTGCGCTGACCGCCGTTGTCGTGCCGTCCAACCGTTCTGAACCGGAGAGCCAGATCTGGCCGGCGAACCAGAAGTCGCTCACTACGATTGAGCCACCGAACCCGCATCCTCCTTCTTCACAGATCGGACCCGTGAAGCACCCTGCAGTCGCCTTTGTCCGCGCACCGTGTAACACCCTAGCTCTGATACCAACTAATGTAACACCCTAGCTCTGACACCAACTAATGTAACACCCTAGCTAGGGCATCACATTTCTGACTTCCGACTCATAATCTGAAAATAAGTTCGCACAAAGTTTGAGTTATAAAAGATGGGTTTCAAAATTTCTTCTTTACTGAAACGTAAATTTACTGAAAATATTAGGTAATATTGAAAATCATATTTCAACTATTCATTATGCAATATTGACACCAATTAATATCACAATTTAAAGAGAAATATAAAATTAATAGACTTATTTTTTTTTTTTTTTTTTTGACAAGAGCAAACCCCATGACAGTCCTACTTAATAGCACACATACAACACTAACGGAAAACTTTAACATACTTATTCCTTTTTCTCGTCCATCTTGATGCATCGGACATCCGTTCCTTTGTCAACACCGCACACCTTCGAGTCCCGAATGTCCACTCCTTATTGTTATCTCCAATCTCGAGTATCCATCGTCCGTTATGTCTAAGACAACTCGATCTTTCTATTATTTGATTTTAACAAGATGATACACGAAAAACAATATAACAAAGAGGTGAGATCACCTACACCAATACCAACATGGCGGACAGAGATAACACAAACAAGAATATTATACGGATAGATCATACCATAATCATGCTATCGAAGATTAATCAACTATCATCATCTAATCATTTATCGGTTCAATCATCATAAACAATACTTATGATAATGCCCTCAAAGATTATCATCATCATCATCCAAGTAATCAAAACAATTGTCATAACCAATAACCAATATTCCTCAATTAATATATCACTCAGATATAAATGCTCAGTTTATGCATATGTACAAAGACTCGCTTTTTCAAAAACAACTCCATGGAGGTTTTCACAATTTCGAGAAGAATGCTCTAGTTAATTGTCAGCCTTAGCCCAAAGACAATCTCCCAGTCGTTGAAAAGAATCGTGTTCTTGTCGGGTATCGTCAATGCGTTGCAACGGACTGCATCGCCAAGTGGTACAGGGTACTCGCCAATTGTCCACTGGTCGACCGTCGCGCCTTGACGCCCCCAAGATCCATCATAGACCTCACTATCAATTCTCATTCCCTCTTCAACCACGAGGGCCATAATAGCTATTAGTTATATTTTATACAATGCACGAATATATCAGTGCAAGTCCAACCCCAAAGGGTCAAATCTTTTCAATTTCATTTGTTCAATTTATATCATATGCTTCAACACATACTTTTCTAATGCATGTATAATGCACCAAATCCATTCACAGGCATCTCTTTCCAATGCATACAAAATGCATCAAATACCAGTCGTAGGCAAAACACGTCATTTTCTCATACAGTGTCCATACACTGGCTCAACTGTAATTATACTATATTTTCAACACGAAATCATGTTATCATGTTTTCATAGTTATAAAACATTTTCGCTGTGTTTTCACAAAATTGCGCAATATTTTCATTATGTTTTCACAATTCCAAAATGTTTCTATTACGTTTTCAAAATATCGTAACACTTCTGTTACGTTTTCAAAATTCTAAAACGTTTCTGTTATATTTTCACAATACCGTAAAAATATTCTATTGCTTTTAAATCACATAGTGATTTTTCAACAGTACGTCAAATATTTAAACTCACGTAAAATATTTAAACGTAATTCAAATCACGTAGAAATATTTTAACATATTTCAAATTGCGTAGAAGTATCATTTTTAAGATACGTAAATCATTTTTCACCATTTTACAATCATGTAAAATATTCCTCAATATTCCAAACATTATTTTGGACTTTCAAATAAGTCAATATCATTTTTAACACATTTTCTTACTCAAGAAAATCTTTTTCCCCGTTTCTTTACTCAAGAAATTCTTTTTAAATATAATCCACAAAATTACTTTTTTATTGATATAAATTAATGTTTCAAATCTTAAAATTTCCACATGTACTTCAAAACTTGAAAATAAGTTATACTTTAGTAAATTCTCAAATCACCATTATATTCTCCATTTTTCTCAAAGCATTTCCAAACACAACCTTCTTCAAAATAAATTGAAGTTCAAAACATTTTCGTTTACAAAAACTTAATTTCTCAAGTGATAAATGCTCTAATTCCATTTCCAAATTCTTGTATTAACTCAAGTTACGTTTCTACTTTGAAAATCACTTTGTTCATAAAAATCAAGGCATTACAAGCCTTCAAAAACGTGGACATGATTATTGAAACCATTAAATATTTTTCCTTCTAAATTGATATGGTTTTACACAAACAAAACCATTAAAATTTTATTTTCAAAACCAAAGTACCGATGGTTATAAAAACCAAACCCATTTGTTCAAATTCATTTTCACTTTCTTTGCAAATCTTTTTTCATTCTTAGTCAAAAATCTTTTCCTTAATATATATTTTCTCAAAATCACTTTTTATTGATCTAATCCTACAAAATCATATTGAGTTGTTTTAATTATTGTTTCTTAACTTTAAATTTCCTAACGTTTTCCAAAACTCAAATAAATTCTTCGTGAGTAAATTTAGGTTACAAACATTTTCTTTTATATTTCTAAATCACTTCTAAAAATTGACTCTTTTTAAATTAATTTGAAGTTCAATACTTTCAATCTTCTTTTTATGAAAATTCCACTTCACCTAATTTATAACACTTAATTCCCTTTTCAAAAATCCTTATTTGAAAGTTCTTGTATTTCATAACATCAAAACATTTTTCTAAATTATCAAAACCTTATAGATGGCCATTGGAACCATGAAATATTTTTCTTCTAACTTAAATAAATTCCATTCTTGTTTCTATACAAAATAAATCAATAAAATTTCATTCTAAAATTTGTGTTCATGTTTTCTTAAAAAAATAAACCTTTAGTTCATTTTTCATACTCCTCAAATCAATCCAATTTTATTCTTCCATAAATATATTAATTTGTAAACACCTATTTTGAGGTGTCTTGGCCGAAATTCTCATTGTTCTAGGGATCAAAATTTAATTTCCTTGTTCTTGAAAAATTTCAACATTGACCCAAATCTAGGGCATCAAAACTTTAACTCTTCCTTGGCCATTGGAACCAAGATCAATTTTCTTTCCATCCACACATCATGGCCTACATATATATATTTCATCATAAATATCACAAACATGCCATATACTCATCATGCATATTATAAGTATACTATCAAAGCCATAAAATCATGCAAATCATATTAAGCATAGACAAAAATAATCAAAGCACAAGAAAATAAAGTAAAGCTCATAAACACACAATTAATTATTACATAACCATGGATTGGAATCCTCACATGGATTCACCATCCATCAAATATAAGACCATCTCTCACCACCATACTTGGTTGGTGAGATGGATCTCCCTCTTACCTCTTTAAGATCCTCAAAAACTCTTTGTTTTGCTTCTCTTTCCAAGTCCTTCACCACCAAGGGCTTCTCAAATACAAAACAAAATACATAGAAATTAGTATATTAAGCTTGATTAAGAGGAACCATGGATCAAATATGGTTTAGAACATGAAAAAAAGAAGAGAAGAAATGAAGTCTTCTTATACTTCACCTCAAAAACCCAATAACTTTGATCTTGAAGAAAGTCTATGAAGATGAATGATTTAGAGAAAGTCTCCAACATGAAAGTGTTTTGAATTGATGAAAGAATTCAAGATATGTAGCTAGATAAAATTATGAAAGATTGGAAGTGGTTCTATGGGTGGTGACCGAATAGCTCAAAGAATAGAGAAAATGGTGTTCTTTGTATTTGTTCTTAGTGTTCTTGAACAATTGGAAGAGAGAGAAGAGAGAGAATGGTCTTTGTGTTACTAAGTGTGATAGAAAATCAAAATAGAGGGCTGAATTGAAGTGGGTAACCGTAGGAGTGAAAGAATGGAGAGATAGAAATTTGTTTAGCATAATTGAAGGCTTTATCACATGCATGCAAAAGTCTTCCACTTTGTCATCTTTTTCTTTGGCCTAAAAGGCTACTCCAACATGTCTCAACATGTCTCTTCTTCTTTCTTGCTTCTCCAACCGTCTCCCCCTTCATCATGCACTCCAAAGTTGTCATAATTACTTGCAAATTGATTAGTTAATTCATTAGATTAAGTTTCCTAATCAATCTTAACTAATTTTCTAATTACATAACTAATTAATTAGACATATTATTTCATATATTATAATCTCTAATTAAAATTAGGATATCTAATTAAGAATTAGATTATAACAATTTAACATTTAATTTAGTTTACTTGACTTGTTAATTAGACCATTATTTGAAGCATTTCTAGCCATTGATTAATTCAATGGTTAGGATTTAGGTAGACTTTTAATTTAGAAGACTAAATCTAAGCCATTGGATCCTTCTCCTTTAAATTCTAGCTATTAGATGTGTCTCCAAAATAAAGGGTCAAGATTACTTCTTCTTACTTTTAATCCAAGGGTCATAATTAGTCTTTGCTACTTTTTAAGACCAAATCTCCACCCTTGATTAATTCTTCATCCAATGGTCATAAATGGTCTTTGTCACTTTTTAAGACCAAATCTCCACTCTTGATCAATTCTAAATCCAATGGTTGTAAATGGTCACTTTATATAATTAATTTTACACCGTTGATTAAATCTACGGTTGATATTGAAGCTTGCCTAATTAAGTTTATTCTCACACCATTGATTAAATCAATGATGATTATCTTATGTTTCTTTATTAAATTTATTTCTTAACCGTTAATTGAATCAATAGTGGATATCCAAACCACCAATGTTGACTTAAGCAATATAATTTCTATTTTTATCTACTAAAAATCCCACGAAAGAATATATTTACTGTATTTTTATCTTTCGATAAATAAATACGTACAAAACAAATTTTCTAAAATTGTTTCTGGATTCAAGTTTAGTAAGATCCCCTGTCTCCGTCTAAACAGTACAAATTTTTCTATGCGTAGAAAATTTTTTCACTTTGCGAGACCCACCTGGGCCCACGTATGGTCACCTGGGCCCACAAACACCTCGTGGGGCCCACAAAAAAAAAAAAATTTAAAATCACACATAAAATCACAAAAATTAGAAAATGTATGAAAATCAAGTCAGATTGTTAAAAATAATTAACAGTCAAGAGAAATAAATACGAAAAGATTTTTCCTACCCAAAATTATTATTTTCCCGACACGGAATAAATCACTCAAAACGATCAAATATCTTTGACGGAATAAACAAAATAATTTTACAAGATCCGAGAAATTACTAAACAAGAAAATTACATTGGTAATGTCAAAATTATTGTTTATAGGATAGGAAATTTTGGGGTGTTACAATTCTCCTCTAAAAAGAAATTTCGTCCTCGAAATTTGAGAAACATGATTTCACACCCTCGGAATAAATACGGATATGGTGCTTTCATCTTATTTTTCAATTCCCATGAAGCTTCCTCTCTTACATCTTCTATACTATTCTAATCCCACAAAATCTCTTTCTTTGATGTTCAACTTCTCCCGATCAAACAGATATCTCGACTCTATCATAGAGATTTTGTTGGTTATTACTGAAGATGTTGAATGTTACTCCAAAAAGAAAGAATTTCCATATCTCTGATATCAACATAACAACAACTGGTCTTCATTCATGCCTAGAATAGTTTTTTTCAGATAACTTCCAACTAATGTAATGTAATGTTTAACTAATGTAATGTATTACTTAAAATTTCCTTATCTTCGTATCGCTACATATTCTAGATTTTTGCTTTTAACAAGAAATGGCTCACTAACTGAGTTCTTCTTTCCACAGCACTATACTGGATACTTCCACAAATTTTTTTTTCTACGGTTTTCCATTACCATCTTAAGTTTTCCCATAGAAGAATTGTTCCAATCTTTTGAAAAATTCACCACGCTTCTGCTGCGTTACTCAGATACGTTAACATGGATACAAATATAGAAATATCATTTCTTGCTAGATATTCCTTCATTCGGGAGATGAAAGAAAACATCATGGAAGATAACAAAACGAATTGAGCCGTTATCGAACATATCCAAGAAAGAATTGGATGTAACTTGATTTTCAAAAATGAATTTTCTCTGGATTACTCACACTCTGTTGAAATAATCTCATTGGATATGGTTGGAAAATAACCAATCCATTTTCAAAGACCATGTCTGTTTATGAAACAGATCAAACTAACACAAAAATTTTGAACAACAGATCAAACTAATACAAAGATTTGATCTCTAACAACAGATTTGAATAACTTGAATAGCTCGATCGACTAAGAATAGAAACAGTAAACAAATTGAGAGGATAACGAATAACTCTAACATATAATTGATCTACTCAATCATATGTCATAAGGAATAGGTTATTCACGAAAATATTCAAGATGGTTTATAGGATTAGCTCCAATGACGCAATCTCCATTGATTAAATCTTTCGCTCAAAACACTCTCCGTTCCATTCGAGTAACAACTTCCCTTACTATCTAAAATTTTTACTAATAGAAAACTCTATTTTCAAAGAACACATCAGAGATTATACTCTTTGAAAATGTGTCCAACTTTTCCGTAAATTGTTTTCTTGATGTACATTTCTTCATTAAGTACCGTCTTTCACATCCTTTACTGTTTTTGGTTTCCTCAATGGTTGTAAATACATCTTCCGTCGAAATCAATTACTTTCTCAATATCCTAAAAAAAAATCAGGTTCCAAAATTACGAAATCTTATATTCCAAGACTGATTCTCTTCCGTCAGATTCTAAACTTCAACTTCCAGTTCCCACGAACAGGGTCCTTTGTTCGTGCGGTCGTCTTTCCACATTGCTCCTGTTGCTCCCGTAGCTGCAACTGCATTATTAGTAACATGTTTCACTTCCACACAAGTATAACTATCCCGAGCCATTCCCTTTTTTTTTCAAGGCATGCGGATCGAAATACAATGGATCTAATATCCATTATAAACAACATTATTTCCTTTCGGAAAACAAACACAGCGAACACAACACAAGCAAAATAGACCTAACCACAAACCCCAAAAGACTCAAACCGTGCTCTGATACCAACTAATGTAACACCCTAGCTCTGATACCAACTAATGTAACACCCTAGCTCTGACACCAACTAATGTAACACCCTAGTTAGGACATCACATTTCTGACTTTCGACTCATAATCTGAAAATAAGTTCGCACAAAGTTTGAGTTATAAAAGATGGGTTTCAAAATTTCTTCTTTACTGAAACGTAAATTTACTGAAAATATTAGGTAATATTGAAAATCATATTTCAACTATTCATTATGCAATATTGACACCAATTAATATCATAATTTAAAGAGAAATATAAAATTAACAGACTTATTTTTTTCTTTTTTTTTGACAGTAGCAAACCCCATGACGGGTCCTACTTAATAGCACGGTACAACACTAATGGAAAACTTTAACATATTTATTCCTTTTTCTGTCCATCTTGATGCATCAGACATCTGTTCCTTTGTCAATACTGCACACCTTCGAGTCCTGAATGTCCACTCCTTATTGTTATCTCCAATCTCAGAGTATCCATCGCCCGTTATGTCTAAGACAACTCGATCTTTCTATTATTTGATTTTAACAAGATCTGATACCGAAGAAACAATATAACAAAGAGGTGAGATCACCTACACCAATACCAACATGGCGACACGAGATAACACAAACAAAGCAATATTATACGGATAGATCATACCATAATCATGCTATCGGCATTAATCAACTATCATCATCTAATCATTTATCGGTTCAATCATCATAAATAATACTTATGATAATGCCCTCAAGATTATCATCATCATCATCCAAGTAATCAAAACAATTGTCATAACCAATAACCAATATTCCTCAATTAATATATCACTCGAGATATAAATGCTCGGTTTATGCATATGTACAAAGACTCGCTTTTTCAAAAACAACTCCATGGAGGTTTTCACAATTTCGAGAAGAATGCTCAGTTAATTGTCACCTTAGCCCAAAGACAATCTCCCGGTCGTTGAAAAGAATCGTGTTCTTGTCGGGTATCGTCAATGCGTTACAGCAACGGATCGCATCGCCAAGTGGTGCAGGGTACTCGCCAATTGTCCAGTGGTCGACCGCCGCGCCTTGACGCCCCCAAGATCCATCATAGACCTCACTATCAATTCTCATTCTCTCTTCAACCACAAGGGCCATAATAGCTATTAGTTATATTTTATACAATGCACGAATATATCAGTGCAAGTCCAACTCCAAAGGGCCAAATCTTTTCAATTTCATTTGTTCAATTTATATCATATGCTTCAACGCATACTTTTCTAATGCATGTATAATGCACCAAATCCATTCACAGGCATCTCTTTCCAATGCATACAAAATGCATCAAATACCAGTCGTAGGCAAAACACGTCATTTTCTCATACAGTGTCCATACACTGGTTCAACAGTAATTATACTATATTTTCAACACGAAATCATGTTATTATGTTTTCATAGTTATAAAACATTTTCGCTGTGTTTTCACAAAATTGCGCAACATTTTCATTATGTTTTCACAATTCCAAAATGTTTCTGTTACGTTTTCAAAATTCTGAAATGTTTTTGTTATATTTTCACAATACCTTAAAAATATTCTATTGCTTTTAAATCACATAGTGATTTTTCAACAGTACGTCAAATATTTAAACTCACGTAAAATATTTAAACGTAATTCAAATCACGTAGAAATATTTTAACATATTTCAAATTGCTTAGAAGTATCATTTTTAAGATACGTAAATCATTTTTCACCATTTTACAATCATGTAAAATATTCCTCAATATTCCAAACATTATTTTAGACTTTCAAATAAGTCAATATCATTTTTAACACATTTTCTTACTCAAGAAAATCTTTTTCCCCGTTTCTTTACTCAAGAAATTCTTTTTCAAATATAATCCACAAAATTACTTTTTTATTGATATAAATTAATGTTTCAAATCTTAAAATTTCCACATGTACTTCAAAACTTGAAAATAAGTTATACTTTAGTAAATTCTCAAATCACCATTATATTCTCCATTTTTCTCAAAGCATTTCCAAACACAACCTTCTTCAAAATAAATTGAAGTTCGAAAACATTTTTGTTTACAAAAACTTAATTTCTCAAGTGATAAATGCTCTAATTCCATTTCCAAATTCTTGTATTAACTCAAGTTACGTTTCCACTTTGAAAATCACTTTGTTCATAAAAATCAAGGCATTACAAGCCTTAAAAAACGTGGACATGACTAATGAAACCATTAAATATTTTTCATTCTAAATTGATATGGTTTTACATAAACAAAACCATTAAAATTTTATTTTCAAAACCGAAGTACCGATGGTTATAAAAACCAAACCCATTTGTTCAAATTCATTTTCACTTTCTTTGCAAATCCTTTTTCATTCTTAGTCAAAAATCTTTTCCTTAATATATATTTTCTCAAAATCACTTTTTATTGATCTAATCCTACAAAATCATATTGAGTTGTTTTAATTATTGTTTCTTAACTTTAAATTTCCTAACGATTTCCAAAACTCAAATAAATTCTTCGTGAGTAAATTTAAGTTACAAATATTTTCTTTTATATTTCTAAATCACTTCTAAAAATTGACTCTTTTTAAATTAATTTGAAGTTCAATACTTTCAATCTTCTTTTTATGAAAATTCCACTTCACCTAATTTATAACACTTAATTCCCTTTTCAAAAATCCTTATTTGAAAGTTCTTGTATTTCATAACATCAAAACATTTTTCTAAATTATCAAAACCTTATAGATGGCCATTGGAACCATGAAATATTTTTCTTCTAACTTAAATAAATTCCATTCTTGTTTCTACACAAAATAAATCAATAAAATTTCATTCTAAAATTTGTGTTCATGTTTTCTTAAAAAAAACAAACCTTTAGTTCATTTTCCATACTCCTCAAATCAATCCAATTTTATTCTTCCATAAATATATTAATTTGTAAACACCTATTTTGAGGTGTCTTGGCCGAAATTCTCATTGTTCTAGGGATCAAAATTTAATTTTCTTGTTCTTGAAAAATTTCAACATTGACCCAAATCAAGGGCATCAAAACCGTAACTCTTCCTTGGCCATTGGAACCAAGATCAATTTTCTTTCCATCCACACATCATGGTATACATATATATATTTCATCATAAATATCACAAACATGTCATATACTCATCATGCATATTATAAGTATACTATCAAAGCCATAAAATCATGCAAAGCATATTAAGCATAGACAAAAATAATCAAAGCACAAGAAAATAAAGCAAAGCTCATAAACACATAATTAATTATTACATAACCATGGATTGGAATCCTCACATGGATTCACCATCCATCAAATATAAGACCATCTCTCACCACCATACTTGGTTGGTGAGATGGATCTCCCTCTTACCTCTTGAAGATCCTCAAAAACTCTTTGTTTTGCTTCTCTTTCCAAGTCCTTCACCACCAAGGGCTTCTCAAATACAAAACAAAATACATAGAAATTAGTATATTAAGCTTGATTAAGAGGAACCATGGATCAAATATGGTTTAGAACATGAAAAAAAGAAGAGAAGAAATGAAGTCTTCTTATACTTCACCTCAAAAACCCAATAACTTTGATCTTGAAGAAAGTCCATGAAGATGAATGATTTAGAGAAAGTCTCCAACATGAAAGTGTTTTGAATTGATGAAAGGATTCAAGATATGTAGCTAGATAAAATTATGAAAGATTGGAAGTGGTTCTATGGGTGGTGACCGAATAGCTCAAAGAATAGAGAAAATGGTATTTTTTGTATTTGTTCTTGGTGTTCTTGAACAATTGGAAGAGAGAGAAGAGAGAGAATGGTCTTTGTGTTACTAAGTGTGATAGAAAATCAAAATAGAGGGCTGAATTGAAGTGGGTAACCGTAGGAGTGAAAGAATGGAGAGATAGAAATTTGTTTAGCATAATTGAAGGCTATCACATGCATGCAAAAGTCTTCCACTTTATCATCTTTTTCTTTGGCCTAAAAAAACTCCAACATGTCTCAACATGTCTCTTCTTCTTTCTTGCTTCTCCAACCGTCCCCCTTCATCATGCACTCCAAAGTTGTCATAATTACTTGCAAATTGATTAGTTAATTCATTAGATTAAGTTTCCTAATCAATCTTAACTAATTTTCTAATTACATAACTAATTAATTAGACATATTATTTCATATATTATAATCTCTAATTAAAATTAGGATATCTAATAAAGAATTTGATTATAACAATTTAACATTTAATTTAGTTTGCTTGGCTTGTTAATTAGGCCATTATTTGAAGCATTTCTAGCCATTGATTAATTCAATGGTTAGGATTTAGGTAGACTTTTAATTTAGAAAGACTAAATCTAAGCCATTGGATCCTTCTCCTTTAAATTCTAGCCATTAGATGTGTCTCCAAAATAAAGGGTCAAGATTACTTCTTCTTACTTTTAATCCAAGGGTCATAATTAGTCTTTGCTTTTTTTAAGACCAAATCTCCACCCTTGATTAATTCTTCATCCAATGGTCATAAATGGTCTTTGTCACTTTTTAAGACCAAATCTCCACCCTTGATCAATTCTAAATCCAATGGTTGTAAATGGTCACTTTATATAATTAATTTTACAGTTGATTAAATCTACGGTTGATATTGAAGCTTGCAATTAAGTTTATTCTCACACCATTGATTAAATCAATGATGATTATCTTATGTTTCTTTATTAAATTTATTTCTTAACCGTTAATTGAATCAATAGTGGATATCCAAACCACCAATGTTGACTTAAGCAATATAATTTCTAATTTTATCTACTAAAAATCTCATGAAAGAATATATTTACTATATTTTTATCTTTCGATAAATAAATACGATCAAAACAAATTTTCTAAAACTTGTTTAGGATTCGGGTTTAGTAAGATCCCTGTCTCGTCTAAACAAGATACAAATTTTTCTATGCGTAGAAAATTTTTTCACTTTGCGGGACTCACCTGGGCTCACGTATGGTCACCTGGGCCCACAAACACATCGTGGGGCCCACAAACAGAAAAAAATTTAAAATCACACATAAAATCACAAAAATTAGAAAATGTATGAAAATCAAGTCGAGATTGTTAAAAATAATTAACGGTCAAGAGAAATAAATACGAAAAGATTTTCCCAGGCAAAAATTATTATTTTCCGACACGAGTAAATCACTCAAAACGATCAAATATCTTGTGGAATAAACAAAATAATTTTACAAGATGTCAAAAATTACTAAACAAGGTAAAATTACATTGGTTTGTCAACATTACTGTTTATAGGATAGGAAATTTTGGGGTGTTACACACCGCCGTCGGCCGGAGATCCGAGCTTGCAACCGGACCAGTCGCCGTCTGCACGATCGGTAGCACCCCCTCCTTCGAGTCGCCTCATACAAAAATAGAGGTCCAATTTTCTCAGCTTTAATATCCTGATGCTTTCAGCTTTGACTTTTTGAAGTTTATTAGAATCATGACCAAAAAAATGCAATGAAGTTGGGTGGTTGGTATATTGGGTTGCTAGTATAATGGGCTTAATAATTGCTGGATGTTGGGCTGTTGGTATAGTAATTCAGTTTCATTTGAGTTTTGTTTGTTTGTGGCTTAGTTTTTTTTTATTAGTCAAAAAAAAAAAGGAAAGAAGAAATTTTCTTCCAGGTGTAAAAAAAAATAAAAAATAAAAAATAAAAAATAAAAAGTTTAAAAAATATACAAATATAAAAAAATTTAAAAAAATTAAAATGCTTTTTTTGTTAAAAAAGGGTTTAAAAATAAAGGTACAAAAATTAAAATACAACAAAAAATGAAAAAAAAATGCTAAAAAAATGTTTTGTATTGTTGTGCTTAATTTGGTTTTATTATATTTACTTGGATCATAGTATGACAATATGTTGTTCGTGTGATTGCTTGTTTGTCCTTAAGCATTCCTAAAAATAAAATATATATATATATATAAAACAAAATTTAATCAAGGCAATGGTCAATGATGATGATTGAATAGCGGATGCTATCTTCGATATCATTTGAATCATAAGGGTTTATTGAGTAACCTAATACTACCTTGAATCTTGTGCAAGAATGTTTCTGTTTTCAGATAAAATACTCTTGTCAAAAATCTTTTTTTCTTAAATTAAAATCAATTAACTCATAATCATTTTCTAAAGAACTACGTAACTTTGAGTTCCCCATTGCACCACGGGGGATACGTAGGAGCAGAATTTCATTTCTGTCAAGTCAAAATTAAATTTTCATAATTTTGTGGTTTTTTTTATAAATAGTTACAATGTTTGCAAAAGAGGTAAAATAAATATTTCCAAGGATTGTTAATAATTTGCACAATTAACTTAAGGTACTGTTTTAGAACGGGTGTGTTAGGAGTGCTATGAGATTAAGTTTCCGCCCTTCCCTATCCATAATTGACTCCCGAATCCAATCTGATTCCAAAGACCATTTTCAAAAAAGGGTTTTTCAATTTTTTTTCAATTTAAATAAAATTGGTGGTGACTCCATTTTCCTATTTTCATTTTTTAAAATCCTATGAGTTCTTTTTTTTGCATGATCCGTCATCGCGACACTCTTAATGAATGTTGGCGACGATGGTTAGATGACAATTGTTTGGACGAACTTGACAAATTTGGATGGCAGGACTGGTTGCTAAATCGTTCTTAATGGATGTTGGCAGCGTGACAGAGACAAACTTGTGGCTTGGGTTGCCTTTTGGAATTTGGGTGGTTGTTGCAAATGGGGAAGAATGAGTTTTTTGTTATTTGCTGTGAAGTTGAATAGTTGTTGCAATAAGGGCTTGAAAGGAGGGGAATGTATTTTTTGGGTCTTTATTGTGAATTTTCTCTAGTCAAAATTTATAGATTTGATTTGTTACCGTGGTTGGTGAGATTTGAAAGGATTTGAGATGGTGTTATTTGTTGCTTGTCAAAACTAAAGGCTCTACAACTAGGGTTGGAAAAACGGGGGATGACGAACGGCTCTGCAACTAAGGCTAAAGAAAAAAAAGGAGAAAGAAGAAAGTAGAGTAAGAATAAGATAGGTGATGACATGGCAAGTGATTTAATATCATGTGAATTATACATGACAGGTGACAACTGTGATTTGACATTTTGTTAGTCATATCATTACTTAATAGACTTAAGATAACAGTAGAAATTAAATTCATTAGCTTTTGAAAAATATTAGGAGTACAAACCAAATTCAAAATTTAACAGGGTGTAAAATAAAAAAGTACTATATTTACATAGACCAAAAATATATTTAAGCATAAATTCAAAAACAATAATAGTATATTTTGAAAATATAAAAATAAAAATCAATCCAATTAAGATTGGATTGAATTTAACTTAATTATGGTTGAGTCACTTCAAGTTAGAGAATCAAGTTAATATTTAAAAAAATAACTAATAAAATGACATTATTTTATACTAATTTTTTGTAAAATAATTAAAATTATACTGTTTTATATTAAAATATATAAAAAATTTGGGTGAACCAAAATTAAACTAATTGCTCAACCCAACTTATGTTTTTATGCGTTAATTTAGGAAGAGTTGACGGATTAGGTCAATCCTATAAACACCCATAGGGTAACTTTCAAATCTCGATCTTTCTATTTCTGCGTCAATCTCCTAAGTCCTATCCCCTTTCAACATGGCCGCTGGTGGGTAGCTTTGGCCCACTGGTTGGTGAATGGTGATGATATATATTTGCCTAATCACTGCGATGATGAAGCATAACGTGCAAGCATGCTTCTTGTCCTAAGTAGCGTTAGAAATAGGTCGAGTAATTCGTCAAGAATTTATGGTTTAGTTTATTTAAGGCTTAAATTTGATTTGATTCATTTAATAAAAATATTAAGTTAAGATTTTTAAAAAAAATTTATTTAATTAAATAGGTCAGATTTTAGATTTCTCCAAAAGTTTTATAGACATAATAGGTAGGCTTATTTAATTATATATATTATTATTTTATATATATTATAAAATTTAATATTTATATAATATAATTAATTTAATAAATAATATAATATTTTTTAAAATTTAAATCTGTTAACTTATATAAAGGTATAAGTTAATTAACTTATTTCATTGACTTATTTAGATATAAGGTTGTTGATTTATTTAAAGACTTTATTATAAAATAAATATTTAAATAAGATTTTAAGTCATGTCAGAATTTTAAAAAAATTAAGTCAAACCTTAAAAAATGATCTATGTCAAGTAAATAGATCAAACTCAAACTTTATATTTAAAAAACATATCAAATCCATTTAAGACAAATCTGACTTAACTTGATCCATTTCTACTTTTAGTCCTAAGAAATGGCTTACCAAAGAATAAAATTGATATGTAAATATAACTCAAAAACTAATAGGCATATAAAAATGAATAAGACGTACGTGTGTGTGTATATATATATGTTTATTCGGTAACATATCAAATAGTGTAAGAAATACACAAATTGTAAACTAATTTAGCAACCCGAAAAAAATTAAACACATTGCAAATTTGATTCTATATAGAACTAGATGCAAATTTAATAATAAAAGCTTACCAAAAAATTAATAACAAAAGCTTTTCTTATGTGTGTGAATAGTTAAGTAGTTATCATTTTTTGAAATTTTTTTGTAATAGCCTTAAATAAACCCTTCATCAACATAACCAAACTTGTATCTTCTATTTGAATTTGAATAATGAACATTATATAATGTTAGAGGTGGGTATGTGGGGCTGACTCGGTTCATAATGAACCACAGTTAAACGGACCTGTGTAGGTTGGCCCACAACTTAAATGTTGACCCATGTCTGCACTGTGTTAAATTGTTGGTTACACAGATTGGTTCGTAGCCTGCAATCTTCTTTCCCCCCCCCCCCCCTTTTTTTTTGCTTTTAAAATATCTAAAAACATTTGTAGACAAAAAAAGGGTGTGGATCATATTAGAAGCAATGGCAAGGGCAGAGCGAGGCGAGGATGCAGATCAGATGCACAATAGCGGCAAGGGCAAGTCACAATAGGTAGGTTGCAAGCTTGTGGTTGCAGGCAGCTTACGGGTGAGTTGTGAACTCAATGATGATTGACAAGATTAGTGACAATGGGTCGCGAGCTCGTACCTCATCTCATCTCACTGGGGGATTGTGGATCATACTTGAGCTTCGTAAAAGAAACCCAAGTGTACCATGAAGTCCTCCAAAAGAGCTCCTACACAAGTTCTCACATGCATGAAAGATGCCATAGAGGAAGTTAGTTATAAAAGAGAGAAATGGTCGCCACATGATATATTCACATTAGAGCACTCCATAACAAACACATTATTACTAATCATGGGGTGACCTCCATTTCCCCTCATAAAAAGCTAGCATCAGCCATATAAATAGACTTTTGGAATCTTCATACCACCTTCGCAAATATTTTTCATGGCTTCTACTTGAGAGCTTGGACGGAACACTAATTTTAAAGTTTACTGGATTCATAGACTTAATACTCACCTAATAGTTTCTTGCTCTGTGTATTTACTTGCTTTTTATTTGATCAATGGATTAACTTTTCTTGCCAAATATAGATGATATATTCATTAAAAATGAAAGGGAAGCAAAGTCCCAAACCAGATACAAAGGAGCATGTGCTCAACATCACTCCGAAAGGTGGAAGTAACAATAAACAACCTAAGAATGAGAGCTCTTATACTCCTGCCAACGCTCGAAGATTATAGATTGAACTTCCAAAGGGGAAAGAGGTTGGCTGGAGAGCAACCTTACATTTCTCACTTTCCAAATTTGCCTAGTAATTAAGCCAAGCCATAGTTTCGAAATTGCTAGAACCTGCTTTCTTTTTGTTGTAACTAGCAAGAAACGCCTTCCACCAACCATGAATGCTAGCGGTAGAGTGAGGGTGAGGGGTGGATAGGTTATATTGTCATTGGTCGCATAATAGCTGTAGAGAATGGGCAAGTAATGAATAAATGCTCCCCCGTTTCATCTTCATTGTGACATGGATGACAAGAACTAGAAGGAACCAGAATGTCAGGCTTTTGAAGGCAGGGGTTTAGAGCAAGACCACTATGCAGAAGATGCCAAAAGAAATATTTAACCTTAGGCGGAACCTGAAGAGCCCAAATCGATCTCCATGGGAAATGAAGGAGGCCAAACATCATGTCGCTGATTTGGATAGAGGAATTCCACATTAAGTCTATACCTAGATTGAACACTACATACACCTGAAGAGTGAACCTGCCAAACAACCCGGTCTTGGCCTTGGTGAATAGGAATTCGGTAGATTGCTTCCACACATAAGAATGTTCCCGATTGGATTGAAACAAATTTTTTGATTTTTTATTATAGTTTTTTTATACATAATTTCATCAAATTAGTCGAATATAAAAATTTAAATTCATTAAATATAAGTCTAAACTAATCAAAGTATAATAAATATAAGCTCAAATTAATTTATCAAAATATAAATTTAAATTATAAATATAAGTTCAAATTAATTGTTATTCCTACAATAAATGTATAAATTAAAGAGATATAATTAAGTTTGATTTAAAGAATAATAAAAATGTTCAAAATAAATATAAGTTATATAAAAATTTCTTAATTAAAATATTATTTTAAAAATGTATATAAAATTTCAATTTGATTTAGATTGAATTGATTTTTAAATTTAAATTTAAAATCAGATCTATTCCAATTTATTTTTTTGAAATTTTTATTATTTTCGATTTATTCAATTCTTAATTTTTTGACTTGGATTTTTGAGTTTTGATTGGATTTATTCAATTTTCAACAACTTTATTTCCACAATAGATGGCTCAAAACAATTGTTCCACGGCCTCCGATTTCCCCATACAAAGCTGGCGATCCATAAAGGATATAATCAAAGGTTGTTTGGGGATAATTTGCCGGACACTGTAAGCTATAAAAAGGAGCAACATCCAACCATTTTGTGCCAAAGATCTCAGGCATTGTTTCATTTCCTAAACCACCCACCTTATGCCTCGGTTTATAACTTCACTCTCTTGAAGTAAACTGTTCCAGCCCTATGAAGGATTATGAGCTAAAGGCACTGTTAGGAAATCTCCATAAGGGAAATATTTACCTTCGAGGATTTTATATAAGAGAAAGGATTGATTGTAGAGCAGCCTCCACCTTTGTTTAGCCAAAAGAGCCAAGTTCATCGCTTTTACATCTTTAAAACCAAGCCCTCCTTCTTTCTTTGGTAAGCATAGTTGATGTCAACTCACCCATTTGATTCCCTTTGTTTGAGGGTT
The DNA here is from genome assembly GCA_029884595.1 of Ormosia semicastrata. Lineage (NCBI taxonomy): Eukaryota > Viridiplantae > Streptophyta > Magnoliopsida > Fabales > Fabaceae > Ormosia > Ormosia semicastrata. The sequence continues at coordinate 50,753,425 of JAQQTO010000057.1, read as the reverse complement.
GCTTTGCCACCAAAAATCACTCATAAGTTGTTGGATTGCCACATTGTCAGGGAGTTTAAAGCATGACATTGCATAGATTGGAATGACCGAGAGGACTGATTGAAAAAGGACTACCTTACCAGCTTTGGATAGAAGCTTGTTGTGCCAACCTTCTAGCCTGGACTTCACCTTTTGAATAATATATGCAAATGTGAGCGAAAGTATTTATCTAGAGCGCCAATATACCTCACCTGAATTTGATTTGCCAACGGAGATCTCATCATGTGGGGCGTGTTTTTTGAAAAAGAAAAAGAAACAAAAAAGATAGTTGATTTGTTCAAGTTGACTTTTTGCCCACTAAAGCTCTCAAAATCTGGTAAGAGTTGTGATACCATGTTTAAATGACGTTCATCAGCTTTGCAAAATAGGATAGAGTCATTTGCAAAGAAGAGAGACGAAATTGTCACGTTTCTTCTACTAATTTTGACTCCTCAAAACCGACATGTATGTTCTAGCCGATGAAGAAGGAACGTGATCCCCTCACAACAAAGTAGGAACAAGTATGGGGATAGTGAGTCACCTTGTCTCAGTTCTCTATCTACTTTTAAATATCCAAAAATTTCTCCACCCACGTAAATTGAGTATGTAACAGTGTTTAAACATGCCTTGATCAGCTCAACAAATTTAATTTCAAAGCCAAGAAGGAGCATGATGTTCTTTAGGTAATCCATCAATTAATGGTTTAACTTTTGTTGACTTGTTGAGTCTCTTAATACTTAAATAAACAATTATAATTTTTTTTATTATATTTTTTTTTCACATCACTTTTGGTGGGGAACATTTAATCCCCCTCATATAAACTTGTATCTCAATTGGTTGAAGCGCATTAGGTGTACTAAGTGGTGGGGGGTTTGATCCCCCCTCCCAAACATTCATTTTTCAGTTCATTTTTTTTTTTCAAAATACTTCAATTGGTACACGCAAGAAATAGGCCAATTCTGCAGCTTTTTGTTCAATTTCTCGTGGAGTCAAATTCTCGTCAATACGAGTCAAGGGAATGGCCCCCTGTCCTATGATTTCCATATAAAGGATACGACGAGTATAAATACCCTCTTTAACTTCTATTCCATATAAATATCCACTCTTTCCCCATCCCTTCCCCCTCCCTTGGGACCCTCCCCTGAGTCCGGTGGGATCCAGATCCAGCACCAAAAAAAAAAATTACGATTTCACTGTCTTATTTTCCTTTTCCTTTTTCTCTAGATGGCTAACAAGATTAATCAACAAAAAGCATTGCTGAAATCACAGACCTATGTGTATTTACTAGGTTAGCTGGTGCTCTTTGCTTACTTCATAAACATCAACATCATTATACATTACAGTAACATTTTGAAAGGGGGAAAACAAAGGAGAAAAAAATCTTTACAATACACCTATACTATTATAATGAAATCAATAACAATGTTTTATTTTTGCAACGTATGTCACCTAACTGATTATAAAATAAGTAAACTACTCATGACCTTGATCTGCAACAAGCACCTCAAAATATTGTACACTACTTTCTTGCTAAATGAATCCTTTGCACCTTTAATTCAATCAGAAGAGCAGAACTGTAAGTTCTAAATCTGTCTTGGACTAAAAATAGATCCCTATCAGAGACAACATCAAGCAGGCGACAAAATTCAATGATCCATCATAGGAAAGCCAGTGGGGAGACCCTGATTTCTGTGGCCCAACATTTGCCTCAGTTGGGCTGGGGGCTGTCAATGGAGGAGGATTAAGGTTGTCTCTAGTAGGAGGAGATGAAGGGAATGTAGGAGATGGAATTGGAGGTGAGGCCTTACATGAAGGGTCTGTGCTGTTAGGACATGGAGGTGTAGGAACACTAGAGTTATTCCATGATGTACAAGCTTCTGACAAGACCCCATCTATGCCATGGCATCTAATTGAAGATCCTGCTACACATATATTTGGGCTGATAATTTTCACATTGTTGAGAACAAAATTTTTCCTACCATGGTTAGAGATTCTTAGCATACAGTTTGGTAATGAACTAGGAATAGTTGTCCCTGTGGGGAATTGTTCCAAGGTGCCAAAGAGCAAAGGTGATGGGATTGAATGCCGGTGCAAGAAACCAGAAACAGATCCTTCTTGCAACATCATGTTAGCTAACAATCGATCATTTGGCATCAAGAAAGTCACATTCCCCTGAAGACTTGTGTCAGGTGGAGACATATTGATGAGCATTACAAATGTGAAGTAATTAGCTTTTTGCATCTCCATTGTGGCTGCAAGAAGGTCTTGGTTCCTTGCAGGAATTTCAGTTGGGGTAACTGATGAAATCGACATCCATAGGAGGAATACCACCAAGAACACGTTGCTTGCCATGTTTGGTGTTTTCTGCAAGTTGCTTGATTTCTCTCCTCTTTTGAATATGTTGGTTTTATCATGAAAAGGGCATTCTAGAATCTTAGAATTGAATAAGGAAAGGGGTAAATTTTTTATGCGCACATGCAAAGATGCTGCTTCACCAACTAAGCTTCATGCCTCCTGGATGATTGGAACCTCTAATGAGTAATGAGTATAATGATAATTTTCAATTAAGCTGGCACAAAATCTTGGGTAATTTAAGTAGCATTATCTTATTATGATATTCTAATAAATGCAGTGCATAGGTTATAGGTAGGGTGGAGTGGTATTAGGACTTAGTTCCATCTTATCAAGCCAAAGACAGAGTTTGCCATGCCAAAGGATTTGCCATTAATTATAGCCATATTTTAGCTATAGAATGGAGAATAGAATTGAGGGAAAATATAAATAAAAATTTACTCCGTAGTTTGTAATCTTCATGTAGCATTGCTACATGTAACATCTTTTTTTTCTTACCTATTTTTATTTAGATTTAATTTGAATGTATTGCATGTAAAAGTAAATTTTTTATACTTGTCGTCTAATGATACATTATCACATCATTAAAAATATTTGACTTTCTTAATCATTACCTTAAAAGTAATACATGTGATATTATATAATTGGTTAATGGTATAAAAAATTTTACATAGTTAGTATATAAAAATTAAAATATTTTTATTTTTATATCAACTTTAGATGATTGTTTATAAAACATTCATTTTAGAAAATAAATTACAATACAATTCATGTGATGAGATCATCACAAAAAAAAAAAATATTAAATAAGGTCAGATAAAAAAAAATCTTAAATAAGGTTTTCATTATAAATAAGAAGGTATTCAATATACCACTAGATTGAGTCAAATTGATACAAACTTATTACAATATAAATTACAAACTTACTAATATTTGAAATTATATATTAAAATATCACATCATAATTTGTCATTATTTTCAGCACTTTAGCCCAACGATATATTAAGAGTATATTTAGCCCTGGCATTTTAACAGTTATTATCACATTTATACTTTGCAAATTAATAATTCAAGACGAGCTATCAATTTTTGTTTTCAACATAGCAGGTGGATAAAATAAAATTTCTTACATATATGCAAAAATATGATTTGATTGTTGATAAAAGATCTAACATTATATATATTAATCCTTGACAGCAATTTCTTTGAGCTATGAAGTGAAACAGAAAATTCTAATTCCGTTGCCGGGACTCGAACCCGGGTCTCTCGGGTGAGAGCCGAGTATCCTAACCAACTAGACTACAACGGATTTATTTTGACAGGTGCGCATAAAACTATACATCTAATACAATAACGCTATATATCCTCATCAAGCGCGAATCAAGTCGGATGTGTACCCGACCCGCCCAATGTGGTTTTCTATAAAAAGAGGTCGAAGGGAATTAGGGTTTCTGTGGCTATACCATTCGTTCACTGCCTCTACCTCGTGCTAAGCTCACAGCGCCTTCGATCCCGAAAACATGGTACTCTCTTTCTCTTCTCTTCCATTCATTTGTTTCAGTTCTGTTCATTGCCACTTCCACCATTCAATCCAGAACATCGCATTCAATTTTATGGTCTTGTTTTTTATTTTATTTCTTTTGTGTTTTTGTTAATAGCATAGAGATAGAGGAAACTAAGGAATCTAGGATGGGTTGTTTTGATTGAACCCCTTCTCCAGCTTCATTCAGATCTGCAGTCCTCAATTTTTATTTTTTATTTTTTATTTTTTATAATCCCAAATCTTCCAAGCACGTCTCTGTTACAGTTTAGTGAAGTTGAACTTTATTAGGACTAATATGATCGATCGCTAGCACTAAATTATTGTCTTGGAAAGCACTTAACTTTACTGAATATGGGTTTTGGGTTTTAATCAATCTCTACGAAAATGTATATTTTACTTTTCTTTTCTTTTTTTAATTGCCCATCAAGTTTTAAGTTGATAGTACTTTCCGGTTTTTGCAGACTAAGAGAACAAAGAAGGCTGGCATTGTTGGAAAATACGGTATGTCTTTTAACGATGATAATTTAAACTCTGATATGGTTTTTGCGTATTAGGTATTGCCTTGCACATATAATATAAGTAATTATGCTCCCTTGACCTTTGGCGGGGTTTGTTATTCGTGTATATATTCTCTAGTTTCTGGAAGAATAATCATTGATTTATGTATTGTTGTTAAAAGATGCGAATGATTTTTTGTGGAAAAAGTTGCTGAAACACATGCTGTTTGGAATCATTCCATTCAATACATGTTATGTATGTACTCTGATAAGCTAACTCAACACCTCTTTATTTTCTCCATTCACATCTCATGTTGAAATGCAATATTAATATATATAAGGTGATGGTAGGATCCTAACGGGTTTAAGATTTTGGGCAAAACTATTGTGTCTGACCACACTTACTCTTTCTTACCTGATTCATTAATTGAAGTATTTATAGGCGCAATTATTTTTTACATCAACAATTTTGGATTTATTTATAGGTCATTGAAAATGCCTTACCAAGAATATATGTAATTTGCTTGGATTAATTCCTGAGAAACCTTTTTGCTTATTTTTCTTATATCAGGTACCCGTTATGGGGCTAGTCTGCGGAAGCAGATTAAGAAGATGGAAGTTAGTCAACACAGCAAATTTTTCTGTGAATTTTGTGGAAAGGTAGAGCTTATGTTATTTTGTATGTCTATAGGAAATATCCTCTACTAAGGTGTTTAGTAGTTTAGATTGAACCTTTTCAAAAGGTTTGAATTCTGATGATCAATTATTTGTTGCAGTATGCTGTGAAGAGGAAAGCTGTAGGAATATGGGGGTGCAAGGACTGTGGTAAAGTGAAAGCAGGCGGTGCCTACACTTTGAAGTAATGCTCTTCTTCCTTTCTACTTCAAAATCCCTCCCACTCCCAAAAAATATAAAAAAAAAAGAAATCAGGCACCTGACTTTTTTCTTACTATTTTGACAGTACCGCAAGTGCTGTGACTGTACGCAGCACCATCAGAAGGTTGAGGGAACAAACTGAGGGTTGAGCTTCTGGTTGATGCCAGTTTTTTAGCAATTAGACTTTGCGTGAATGCCTAGTTTTTGTTCAGAGAACTGCATTGTTTGTTTTCAAAGTAAAACTTTCAGTTCAAGATTTAATCTGAGGAGACTCTTTTAATTTAATTGTATGGAATTGTTTCTGTTAGAGCAATTTGGCCACGTAGTTTTCTTTTGTTCTTTGCATCTGCAACTCTGCAAGTGGCTCATTGTTTTTTGTGATGCGTGTTAAGCTGAATTTTATAACTTACCCTGGAAATTCTCCACTCTTGAAAGCACTGCCTATGTTAATTTGTTCTATCAGGAAAATGAGTAAATAAGGGTGTATCTACATTCAAATCAGATAGTAAGTTAAGATTATGATACATTATAGATTAAATTAAGGATAAATATATTTTTACTTGTTTATTTTATTGACAAGCTCATTTTAGTAGTGGTTTTTGTTAGTCTGATAGTTTCCTTATGGTCTCTGTATAGAGGCTTGCTTTTAATTGCAGTTAAGGCTTGGTAGCACTGAATGTAATATTTTGGCTTATTTTGATTTGAAATGATACTATGTAAATCCATTAAATATTCTTGATGATGATTGAATCCGCGAAGCTTTTAGCTTTCTAATGAACAGTAAAAAGTTTTGCTGCTTAGGATAGAGTCCCTAGAACTAGAAGAATGCTTTGTTCTGCCAAGCCGATCTGCAGTGACTAAACAAATGAACCAGCAATTCCGTTAGCATTTTCGTTTTTGGTTATATTATTTTGCTATCTGATTAATACGAGCATTCATTTGCTTTGCCTATTTTATCTGGAACAAATCTTGGTGTTGAAAAGCCCCCAATCAATATTTTGAATAATTTTTGGCTTGGTCATAACGATGTCAATTTAGGTATTTTTCCATTTTGCAGGGCTACACTGTCACGAACTTTAGTCATGATAATCGAGAGCTTGAATCTTCGTGTGAACTCCTTGATCTACCGTACATAAAAATTTAAAGAAAATTACGAAGTTTTGCTTTTGTCTGATAGCCAAAAAATAAGGCAGAATTTTGGGACCATAATCAACATAGATGTGCATGGTTGATATGTTAATGTTAAAACGGAAATGCGTTCAAAGTCTGGGCAATTGCGGTGTTGAGCTATGCGTAATTATGTGAAATCTTTTTGTCATTCCCTTTATCTCTTTTAACATTATATTTAGATGATAGTGAAAGGAAAGAGAACGAGAGGAAGATAAATAATTTTTATTGTTTAAGAGTTTTAAAATATATGAAGAGAAAGAAAGATATATGAAAAATTATTATTATTATTTTTTAAATGTTTAATTTTTATTTTTTAAATTGAAGTAAAATAAAAAAAAACACATGAAAAATAAAATTTGTTTCATTATTAATATTTTGAATAAAGAGAATGATAATTATATTTTATTTATGAATTTTATTTTGATTTTTTTTTCACTTATTCTATTTTGTTTTATTAATTAAAAACCATCTAAATATATGGTAAAACATTCAAAGGAAGCTTCACGTATAGATCGTAAGGTTAACAAATGTACGTTACACAATTTTAACTTTAGACGCTAACATAATTTGTAATATAATGTATAACGACGAATTGGTTTTAATCTTATAGCTATTCTATAATTAAAAAAAATTAACAGAACAAACAAGTCAACAATCTATAATATCATTTATTTTCCCTTTTGAATTATATGACATAAACATATTATAGGACATAAAAGGGAAGAATTAACCTACAAAAGGGAAGAATTATAGGATATAAATTATTGAAGAATTGAAACACAAGTAACTTGTTTTTACTACCATTATAGGAAATTTCCCACAGCGTTATACTACCATTATTTCCCATCTATTGAAACCATTAATATCATAATCATCTTACACAAGCCCCACTTCTCTTCTATTGTCACTCACAGCTAGCATCATGAACTTCCAACTCAACGGCATTGAACCTATTCAACCATCTACTTGGTTTTAGGTTAAGGAACTCTTTGGTCAAAACAGAGTTGAACCGATAAAAATCATACTGTAACCCCGTCTAAAAACAAGGTGGAACAAAAAAGATATATGTAAAATAGAAGCCGAAGCATGGATTATGCGCTAGTCTGGGAGTAGCAAGAAACGGGGACTAGGTATCCTCCAAGTAGAGATTCAGCAAAATGAAGTTGGAAATAAAAACTGTAGGGATATTTTTGCCTATCACTAGCCCTAAAAATTTCTAACATAGTATTTGATTTGTTTACTATTTTCATTTTCATTTTCATATATATATATATATAGTAAAAGTGCAAAAAAAAAAAAAAAAAAAAATTAACACATGTCAGTCAGGATAAGAAATCTTATAAATAAAAAATAATGTTAATAAAATAAAAATTTGAGTTTATTAAGAGGAAATAAAAAATATGTAGGACAGTGCTATTGAAATAATTTCTATAAATTTAAGAATTCCTGAATGAAAAAAGTGATACATGTCAACACGAGAAATTTAATAAATAAAAAATAATTAATCAAATATAATATTAAAAAAATTAAACTTAAATTCAATAAGGAAAAAAATAGTAAGATAATGCTATTGAAAAGTTTTTTATAAATTTAAGATTCAACTAAGATTAATTTGTAAATAAAAAATAATAGTTAATAAAAAATAATGCTAATAAAATTAAAAATTTGAATTTATTAAGAAATAAATAATAAGTAGGATAATACTATTGAAATGAACTCCTCTAAATTTAAGAATCACTAAATAGAGAAAACAATACATGTCAGCATGAGAAATTTAATAAAATTATAAATAACTAATCAAGGATAATGTTAAAAAAATTAAAACTTGAATTTAATAAGAAAAACAGTAAGATAATGCTATTGAAAGAATTTTTAAAAATTTAGGATTCAACTAAGATTAAAAAACTCTGCCAGCACCACAAATTTAGTGAATAAAAAATAAAAAGTCAAATATAATATAATGCTAACAAAATTAAAAAAATGAATTTAATAAGAAATACAAAATTGAATAATGCTATTAAAATGATTCTTAGAAATTTAAGCATCGCTGAATGAAGAAAGCAATATATGTTTGCATGAGAATTTAATAAATAAAAACTTAATTTATCAAAGATAAGGATAACAAAATTTAAAACTTGGATTTAAAAAAAAAAAACAAAGAAGGATAATGCTATTGACATGATAACTATAAACTTAGGATTCGATTGAGATTGTAACTCATATGCTTAAATTATAAATTGAAAATAATAGGAAGAACTCAACATCATTTATCAGATAGTAGTGCTAAAGAAATATTTAAATTAAGCCTTAGAAATATTTTTCAAATGAGTCATTAATAAGTTATGTATAATTCCATTAGTATAGATTATATTTTTGACATTCCTTTGTTTACTTATTTAATCTTTATTTTTACATTGACAATCATTAAATAAATTACATTTTTGTTGTATATAGTTTTTGGTATATAAATTTTTGAAGTATTTAATTTTGCTAGACATGTGTGATGAAATTATATTTATTATATTATTTTGTTCATGTTTACTTAATCTAGTTCATATTCACAATTGATTTAAAGTGCTTTTTTCTTATAGATACTTTTCATATTTAAGATTACCCTTAAGAATTTGAACAAAGTAATAAAAAAATATTAAGATAATGCTATGCAAAGTATTCGTATAAATTTATGCTTCATAATCAATTTAGGATTAAGTGAGATTGAGATAATTGATAAATAGAAATTATAAAAAATTATGAGTATAAAACTCAAGTAAATAAAATATAATTAATAATTAACCAAGATTAATGTTAACAAAATTAAGATTATTCATAAGAACTTAAATTTAATTAGAAGAAATAAAAAAATAAAGTAAAATAATGTTATTGAAAGGATTCATAAATTTAAGATTTGATTGAGATAAAAATATTCAAGAAATAAGAATAAAATGAGAAAAGAAAAAAGAAAATATAAGAGTATAAAAATAAATTAAATAAATATAATTAATTTATGGCAGTGCTACAAAAATAATATTAGCCTTAAGAACTAAAAATTAATAAGAAAGATAAAAAATAGAATACAATAATACAATTGAAAGGATTCATATTAATTTAGGATTTAATTGATAGGATGATGATACCTATATATTTGTACTATAAATTGAATAAAATATAAAAGACCACAACATCTTATATTAAAAAAAAAGATATATATCTCAATCAAGTTTTTAAAAAAAAAAAAAAACCATCAAGCTTGTAAACAATATATAACTCAATTCATATAAGTTGCATTCATAATTGATTGATTTGCACTACCCCTTTCATATAAATATTTTTGCTATTTATGATTAATCTTAAGAACTTTAATAAGAACAAAAAATAAAGTAGGATATTGTTATTATGTAAAAGATTATAACGCTACACAAATGGGGGAAAATGGAATAAAAAAAAATAGCAGGGGATCTGTAATCTGAGACATAATCATAGACAACATGAAGCAAAGTTAATCGCAAGAATACAATTTGTAATAAGCCATTAAAAAGTGTAGTCAAGTACCTAAGCACTTGCTCATTGAATTTGTAGCTGAAAGTGAAACTAAGCACTTGCATCACATGTCTGCATATATCTTTACAACACGCTCCTAAAACAAGTAAAACGGAGGTCTAGATTGTACTGATTTGGAAAGCTTATGATCCGCAGGATGTTGCAAGGAGAACTACAAGGAAGAGTTAAATAAGACATGGGAAAACTCTTACTTTCATGAAAGGTTAAATTGCAGCTTCATGGCTTGTGAATTTTGAACCCAAAAACTCTCGGAACATAGCTCTGTGATGGTTTCTGTGGCTTCAGTTGCCCATACGTCATCAAGAAGAGGTGTGGAAATGTTGTTCCAAAATAAGCTCCATCAATGTCTAGATAGACTCAAGGAAATTTGGGAAGTACAAGATACAGTGTTCCACCATAAATTTGAACCACAATTACATAGCCAAAACATAGTGACATACAACCATCCCAAAAATCAGATACATATCAGGAAACAAAACAAACAATTACCAATATAATGTCTAACCAAACTTAACATTAGAGAGAGAGAGAGAGATATTAGATAAAAGTGGTCTTCCAAAAATTTTACAATTCCAAAAAGCTGTTAACTTTTCTGCAGGTTAATCCATGTAGCTTTTGGGATTTCCACAATTTTGATAACAAGTAGATGTTTTTAAACATACACATGCCTGAAGTTTCGGAAACTGTCCGGCCACTTGAGACACTACAGCTGGAAGTGCAATCTCAGAATATAGCTTTTCTTTTTTTTTGGATAAAATCAGAATATAGCTTTTCTTAAACAAGAAAATACAGCATTGTTTTCACAAAGTCACCAAACACTTCCAGATATCAGATATATCTTATTAAGAGATCTAGATTATGAACCACACACCCTATATCTGTTAAACCATTCATTGAATACTACTTTCTCTTATTCCATTATAGACCAGTTTAGTCTTGTCTACATACCAATACATCCAAGTAAATATTTTCAGAGAAGTGAACAATGTTTCTGGTCATTCTTACACACAGTTAATCATATTTAGAAGGCAGTTTATGATCCACATCCAATTTTTTTCTCCTCTTTGCAGATAGCAAATAAAAACAGCTGGTATATGTAAGTGTGAAGTAAATTGCCAAAAAAACCTAAACCTAAAAGGATGCATCCCTACAAACAGACTACTTCCATGACAACTAAAGAATGAATCTCAAAAGCAAGGACAAAATGAGAGGCACAAGAGAAAGAAAATATAATTTCTCAGACAGGGTGATACATAGCTGCATCAGCTAAAACCCCCCACAAAGAAGTTCAATAATAGATATAAGGATACTGCCTTGATACTTGGACCGAGGATAGTAAAGGTCTTCACACCTAGGGCAGTATATTTTCACGGTACTTGACCTAGGAATGTCTGACTGACCAACAGGAAGGCAGGGTTGTCCAGAGCAGTAAACTCTTGGGCATCTGCCAAAATCATAGTTCTTGTACTTGTCGAGCTGCAAAAGTTACGACATTTTTACAAGTGCCAATCTCCTCAATGGTAAAGCATGAAAACAGTGATAAATGACAGTGAAATATTACCATGGCAGCCATTCCTTTGCTTGTCAATACATATCGGGCATGAATCAGACCATAAAGCATCTCTGCTGCTGATTCAATTAACTCGTTTTGTTCCTCTGTGAACATGTCACCTATAAATTCCAACCAAACCAAAGTAGCTGTTATACAAAAATGAACAACAGAATGACCAAATAGCTAATCAGAGCTACAGACATACAAGTGTACAATTTGAAATTCAACTTCAAGGATAATAATTTCACAACCAAGTCAAGGTACGCTAGATTATCATAAAAAACACGAGAAATTCAAATACATGTATTCTGGACTCGTACATGAAGTCTCAAAAATATGAATGTAAGCTTACCATGGGAGGATTCAACATCCAAAATTAAATCAAGAGCATAATCATAGTAAGGCACTTGACTGCTTAATCCACAGAGGTTGAAGTCGTCTTGAATGTAATCATCATCAACCTCACAAAAGAATTCATTTCCTCTAAGATTGCAGAACCATGAGATCCAAGATGTGTCATCCCCATCAGAACCACTAACATCTGACTCTTCACTGTCTGTTTCAGATTCCTCTGCAGCCAATGCATGTATAGAAAACTAAGTTAGCTCATTAATGCCATTCTTGGCACTAGCCAAATAAAATTTTTCAGTCTTGGGCTCTTGGCAACTATATATTCATCAAGTGTCTTTTCTCCCTCTCTTTCATTGTCAGCTCTTGCCACCTCTGCCAACAATATCTTTTTGTGAAACAAGTCCCACCATGCAATATACTCACCGTTGTCTTGAAAAGTTTTTATCTTTGTTTGCAAGGGACGGAGATGACAAAAAGGAAACAGCTACATAAGAAATACTATAAGATAACAGAGAAAAAGGTGGATTATGAAGAAATATTTTGCCAGAGCATATAAGGTGATAAATGGGCAGGTATCAAATCAATGTATTTCCCTCTTAGCCTTCCATGCTTTGCCTTCCATTTACATGAATTGAGTTCTGAAACTCCTTTCTAGACTTAAAGTAAATTATAGTAAGAACAGAAATGAATTGAATGCTCTAAGTCCTTCATTCCATTAAACTACAAAGTAATTGGATCCTAAAGTAAGTATGAAGATACAAAAATATAAAGTATGAAAAGAAATCAAACCACTCATCAAGCATTTGGCATTGGAGAAGTAGGGGAAGGTCGGAGCACAATCAATACAAAGATAGCATTGGGTAAGTTAGATGCAGTATCTCCCAATTTAACAAACTAAAGTTCCAATTTTGCACAAGTTACACCAAAAGCACAAACTCGAAGCGTTGTTTGGGAAAACGAGATTAAGCAAAAACTTAAAAAAAGAAAAAAAAAGGAAAAAAAATTGCTATTGGGTAAAAGTTAGGATTTTGAAAATATAAAAAGGGTATATATAAGTTTGCAGCAAAAAGGGGTATAGGCATTGGAAAAGAGATCAGATCCTAATGAAGAAAAAGATATAAACTTTGAAGGGAGGATAGGAAGAGAGAGAAGAACCTGAGAGATTGGAATCTTTGGAGATGTTGGCAGAGGCAGACTTGGAGGTTAAAATGGAGGACCTGTCTCTGTCTCTATCTCTGTCTCTGTCTTTGGCGTTGATGGGTCTGGAAGTGGAGGGTGAGGATCTTTCGAGCTGCTTGTCGAGGACCTCGTTGATTCGCTTCCGATCCTCCGATTTCGAGATGGACCCACCAACTCCAACTCCTCCTCCTCCTCCTCCTCCTCCTCCTCGCTCTCTGTACATGCTTGCCATGTCCTCTCCCCCTATAACTCGATTTTTCAACCCCCTTTTGTTTACCCAATCATATTCATAGCGTTGTTACACTATCAAATGAATCCTTTTTTCCGTTTGCAGTTAGCGAGAAAAAGAACGAGAGAGAGAGGGAGAGACAGAGCGCTAGGGTTTTTGATTCAGGGTCAGGGACCAATGCATACATACATACAAACACAATGCTAAGCTAAGCAATAGCTCATTTTTGAGATATTTGTTAGGGTACCTATATATTTAAAACTCTTAACAAATTTCTTAAAAGTGGGTTATAGCTTTTTAGAGAGATATTTAGTGAGCGGGTATTTTATTATAAGAAAGTAATATTAGTAATTTTGATTATATAATTATATATAAATATTTAAAATTAAAAATTATTTTAATATTATATAATTATTTAAAAATTATATATATATTTATATTTTAATTTTAATTATTTATATAAAATTTGATAATCAAGATTTATTATTCTCATTTTTTATAATAAATATTTTTTTTACTATATACTTCTCATAACTTTTATGGATAAAGATGATTTTATATTTTTTAGAGGTATAGGTATTGTATACATCTCTTTTAAGATATGTGATTGAGAAAAAAAAAATAAAATAAGTATAATAAATGATATTAGATGAAATATAAAAAAAGTGTATGTCTTATTTGTGATAAGAATATCATAATTAAACTTTTATATATACTAGCGTATGATTCGCTTTTTTAATTTTAATCATTTTGATTTGATTATATTATTTATTTGGTAATATATATTGTATTATTATTATTTAATATTACTTAAATGAGAAAATTAATGTAAGTTATTTAGTTTTTGAGAATTATAAAGTGATTTGTACTAGCTACAACTATTTCTAATGTGAGAAGTTAGAGTTATATGTTTACACTTTTGTCTTTGTATATAACTTTGGAGAATGATAAAAATTTAAATGGTTATTTTTTGAAGAATAAAAGCGGATACCAAAACTAGCAATCCCTTTTATTATTAGTAATATATATATATATATATATATAAGGAGTGTATTTGATGAGAGAAATGAATCTTAATTATTGATTTTATATAAATAGTCAAAATTAGAATATAAATATCTGTAACTTTTTTGAGTAGTCATGTGATATTTAAGTAACTTTTAAATTTGATCATTTATGTGTGGTTGTATGGTCAATATTTATCCATCTTACTGTCTCACTAGATATGTCATATATATATATATAGCGTATCCGGTGAGGAGAGTATTTGTTATAAGAGGTAAAATGAGTGAATTTTGACTGTTGGATCTTACATGAGTAGTTAAAATTAGAATATAAAAGCATTTGACTTTTTGAAGTGGTCACATGATATTTAAGTAACTTTTAATCTTGATCATCCATGTATGATTACATGATAAAGATTTAGTCATCTCACCCTCTCACAATAAAAACTCTTATCACTATATATATATAAATTAGTAATAATAAAAAAGTCATTACTCTCACATTTTACAATAAACATTCATTTTACCGGATAGTGACCTTTTTATTATTACTAATTTATATATATAGGATTTTACTCAGGTGAGAGGAGTGTTTATTGTGAGAGGTAAGAGAGATGAATCTTGACCATTGGATCTTTCATGAATGGTCAAGATTAGAACATAAATACATGTGACTTTTTCAAGTGGTCACATGACCTTCTAGTAACTTTTAATCTTGACCATTCATGTATGGTTGTATGGTCAATATTTACTCCTTTCACAATAAAAACTCTTCTCACTAGATATGTCCCTTATATATATATATAAGAAGTGTATCAGTGAGAGGAGTGAATTTTGATCATTGGATCCTATATGAATAGTTAAGATTAGAATATAAATGTATGTGATTTTTTTTAAATGGTTACATGACCTTTAAGTAACTTTTAATTTTAATCATTTATGTGTGGTTGTATGATCAAGATTTACTCCTCTTACCCTCTCACTAGATATACCCTAAATATATATATATATAGGGAGCGTATCCGATGAGATGAGTATTTATTATAAGAGGTAAAATAAGTGAATCTTGATCGTTGAATCTTACATGAATAGTTAATATTAGAATATAAATGCATTTGATTTTTTTAAGTGATCACATGATATTTAAGTAACTTTTAATCTTGATCATATGTATGATTACATGATCAAGATTTAGTCCTCTCACTCTCTCACAACAAAAACTTTTCTCACTATATATATATTAATTAGTAATAATAAAAAGGTCACTACTTTCACATTTTACAATAAAACATTCATTTCACCGGATAGTGACCTTTTTATTATTACTAATTTATATATATATATATATATATATATATATATATATATATAAGTGTATTTGGTGAGATAAGTGAATCTTATCATTAGATCTTATATGAATAGTTAAGATTAAAATATAAATGCATGTGACTTTTTTAAGTGGTTACATGACCATTAAGTAACTTTTAATCTTAACCATTTATGTGTGGTTGTATGTGGTGAGATGAATATTTATTATAAGAGGTAAAATAAGTGAATCTTGACTGTTGGATCTTACATGAATAGTTAAGATTAGAACATAAATGCATTTGATCTTTTTAAGTGGTCACATGATATTTAAGTAACTTTTAATCTTGATCATCTATGTATGATTACATAGTCAAGATTTAATCCTCTCACCCTCTCACAATAAAAACTTCTCTCACTAGGGGACATATCTAATGAGAGAAGTTTTTATTGTGAGAGGGTGAGAGGATTAAATATTGACTATGTAATCATACATGGATGATCAAGATTAAAAGTTACTTAAATATCATGTGACCACTTAAAAAAATCAAATGCATTTATGTTCTAATCTTGACCATTCATAAAAGATCGAATAGGTCAAGATTCACTCATCTATAATCACTCTCTCACCTGAGTAAGATCATATATATATATATATATATGAAGTGTATCCGACGATAGGAATGTTTATTGTAAGAGGTGAGAGTAGTGAATTTTAACCATTAGATCTTACATAAATGGTCAAGATTAGAACTCATCTACATGCATTTATGTTCTAATCTTAATCATTCATGTAAAATCTAATGGTCAAAATTCACTCATATCATCTTTTACAATAAACACTTCTCTTACCATATACGCTTTATATATATATATATAAAATATCTAGTAAGAGGAGTTTTTATTGTGAGAGGGTAATAAGAATAAATCTTGACCATACAATCATAGATGGATGATCAAGATTAAAAGTTATTTAAAAGTCATGTGACCACTTAAAAAAATCACACACATTTATATTCTAATATTGACTATTTATGTAAAATTCAATAGTCAAAATTTAATCCTCTTAGCTCTTACAATAAATAATCATCTCACTAGATATTATATATATATCTATATTAATGAGTTGGCGTTCAGGTTAGTTTGCATGCATCTCAACTAGTTTATTTTTTTTTTTGTTTTGATCAAAGACAATCCATCCACATTCGGATTAGGAGTTTGCTTGCATCTCGACTAGTCCACCTCCCCGGTCTGATCAAAGACAATTCATCCATATCGGGATTAAGAGATTCATAATAATATTTCTTGTAACCTGACTTCAAAAAATTAAAATAGTTGTGACTCAAACCTGTGATTATGCGCTTACTCACATATCACATGCTCGTCTAATGTTAGGTCAATCAATTATAATATATATATATATATATATATAGGATATGTTAAGAAATAGTTAATATTTTGTGTATATAATAAATATATAGCTTTTAAAAAAAATGAAATAGTTTAAATTATATACACTAAAATATTAAGTTAGCTTGGTATATGTAAGTACTTAGTGTGTGTTTGAATTAGAGTTGATAAACTTAAATTTTAGTCAACTTGATTTTACAAACTTAAATTTGGTTGAAAATGAATTTACAGTAATCTGATTTATGTTTAGAAACTTTTGTCTCAAAAGTAAGTTTGACAAAATGATTGTTGTTTGGATAATACTAATGAAAATCACTTTTATACGTGTAATTACCAAAAAGGATATGAGTTAATATTACTTTGCTCATATTATTTTTTTTATCATTTTATTTTTAAAAATTAGGTTTTAATAAATTAGATAAATGTTGTTATAATATTTTTTTATTTTTAATGCTATTATTATTTTAAAATATAAAATATACGTGATATTTTAATTTTTAATTATTATTTTACAGTTTTAATATAATATTTTATGTATTAAATAATAATGATTCTACTAAATCCACACTTGATGGAGAAATCCACTGCCACCACAGCTAGAGGCACAATGTCATTTATAAATCTAGTCTTACCTATGAGGAACGAAAAAAAGTGGCAATGAGCAAGAGTAAATGAAAAAATAGAGACATGCAGAAGCTCAAAACTATCTCCAGCAAGGTCAAGAACCATGACTAACAAAACTCAAGAATTTCTTCCATTTCATTCAGAATCTACCTTTGATAAATTTCTAAAAATTCTGAGAAAATTTCTACAATTGGAATAGGAATTTTTTATTTTATTTTTTGGCAGAATCAGAAAAAGAGACTCTTGAGAAGAACAAACATAGTGATTTTAAAGACACTAACTGTAAGAATTAGAGTGAAGGCTAGACAATAATGGAAGAAAGGTAGAATAAATATAAGATAATTATGGACTATGTAATGTAATTTTGTGAATGCAGAAGCAAGACCATCTTGCTTTAGACCAACAGCAAGTTTGGGACAAGAAGTGAGTTTGAAACCTTGCTTCAACGTGAAACCAAATAAGATGCTTTCTTGATCAAAATCCCGTTTGATGCCATTAACACACGTTTGGGTAGTTCAAACATGAAACCAAACACGTACTTAATATGTTTGTGTGGTACTAAGAGGAATTTTTTCAGTTAAAGTGCTTGTACATTTTGCAAGGAGCCAGATGGATTATCATAAGGAGAGGTTTGTAATGGTACGTCTTCTTTTCCTAATGCATGAGAGAAATTTTAGAATGTTTTGGTAGGAAAGAAAAATAAATGTTTATTTTTTATTTTTAAATAAGATAATTATAAAATATTTATAAAAATGTATAAAAAATAATTAAAAAAGTTATAGGATAATTTTTATTTTATTCCTTTATTTTAAAAAATTCAAATATAAAGACTGTATATTCAAAATCTCAAATATACCCTAAGAAGATCATTTTTATGTAGTATCCCACCAAACATTGTTTAGTCTGATATGAACCTACCTGTTTGACACTGCTGGTATCAAGTTCCTATATAAAATGCTGGAATATTTATCTTCATTCTACAAGATAAAAATTATTTACTTTAATAGATATTATATCATATTTTTACTATTTTGAAATAAAAAATCATACATCGTTATTTGATGCATTAATCTCATCGTATAAATGATAACGAATTTGAGCTGTCTAAAACTTAAACTCTTCACGAAACACATACAACACTGGTTGGTGGGAATGCACCCAAATGGATAGATACACTAACAAGTTCATAAAAGGAAGGCAACGTGTAAAACCTACGCTAAACTTTGGCCATCTTTTTGGCACTTTTGCCTTATACATTGTAAGTAACTCTATAGTCTATTATCCTTACTCTTCCTACACATATAAAAGCGGCCACTAATAGTGAGGAACCTATTTGCTCCGCAATCTGCCATCAAGTTCAATGACACAAAGTGGTTCCAAGCAGGCACCTCGTAGTTGTATCATGATAAAAGAAATGGAAACACCTCCCAAGTGGGGAGGAGAAGAAATTATACATAACTTAGCAATCAAATTTCAGAGAAGATATCATTATTTCCTTCTCTTCATGATTCTTCTTCCACGCATTCGTTCTGCTTCCTTTGCTTTCTCATATGTCATAATGTTGTGTGTGCAACCTATGATGGAAGATGGCATGAAATGCTTTTCTATCATCACAAGATTGAGGAAATGTTAAGTATCATTTATCATTATTATTATGATGCATCTTATTTTGCACGGCCTTTATAGCCGCAACTCTCGCTGCGTTTGCTGCTTTATTAGCTGCAGCCACTACTTTATTCATGCCTTCATCCCCCTTCGCCATATTGTAAGCTTTCTCAGCAGCGCAATGTGCATCCTGCTCAGAATGAGAGAAGTCAAGCATAATATTTCTCATAATTATTATTGAAATCAGGTGGCTTAAGGCTGACCGGAAGGCCCAAGTAACCTATGCAGAAAGCTAACAACAAACAAACAAATAAAGTATTTTTCCACTAGGTGGAGTCAGCTACATGTATCAAACGACGTCATTGTATTATGTCATAAACCATGTCTTAAGAAAGGCCATTTAATTTTAAATCCAAGTCCCTTTTAATTCCCTTTCGTTAAGGTCTAACAAAATTACGCAGAGAGCTAAGTCTGACAAAATTAGTTAAGGTCTAAGTTTTTTTGCCTGATTTCATTAATTGAATGTCCTTCATGATAACAATCAGGAAGAAACAAGGAGAGCAACTATAATGAGCAGCAAAACAATATATAATTATATCATTGTTTTTTATTCCCTTACAAAAAGAACTTCCCTTCTCCTCATCCTTTTATTTTCTATTGTTCTACTAACTTTTCCTGTTTTTGGTAGAAGTTTCCATATACATACTGATTCATCATAAGTGCAAAAAGGACTATTACCTGGACTGCATTGAAAACCTTGGCATGGTCCACAGCACATGGAGACCCAGTATGACTGTTTTGCATTTTAGGATCATCAAGTATCCCATTCTGCCAGTGACCACATCGTGTGTCCCCATTTCTGAAAGTGTACCTTCCCAGTCCTTGTCTTCTTCCTTCATGCCATGCCCCCTCATACCGATGACCATTCTGAAATTGATACACTCCAAAACCATGCATCTTGTCTGCAAAATATTCCCCAGCATATATGTCCCCATTCCTGCAGTAGCATACATGCAATTAACATAAAGAGTAAAGACCCAATCAAAAGAGGTATATTTCATATTTCTTGAGTAAATTAAACCTTTCAACCACAATTGTTCTTTAGTAATGCATTCAATATACGTAGAAACCTTAAGATACTACAGAATTAATGACAATAACACTGTTTTATACCTCCTTCCAATGAGACTGTTCTTTGGTCCATGTTAAAAAATGAGAAGTGGTAAAAAAAAAATATGGGAATTATACAGTTCTGGAAGTGTCAATCAATTTCAATAGGAGTTCCAGCTATTAATGATGTCAGATTGAAGAAGAAATTTAGACAGTCAGAAAGTTGCATTCTTATACTGATACAGTAACTGACAAATACTTCAAGTACACTTACACTGCTATGCAGTAACAGATTCGATATTCAAATCACTTTCCTAGTATTTTAGCTGGATGTATACTATAGGTAAAATTGGTTGAGATATAATATACTTGATACTGGGACAGGTCTTCTTATTTAGCAGAAACAGGAAGCAAATTTAGCATCTTCAGGCAGATTATTAATAACTTAGAAAGTAATTGTCTACAAGATATGGCTTTGATCTACTGACACATGCTTACAAACAGGCAGAGCTTTGTTCCAAGCAGGTTAAAAAATATACAGAACACTTGATTAAATAATTGCCTTGTGGTTAATGTGAAACTAGAGCAACCATTTTGGGTTCTGACAGTAAATATTATAAACAACTGATTGAACACCAGGTAAAAACAGAGTAGATAAAAAACCTATCATGTCAGCTACTGCAACAAAATGTTGTTAGCATTTTTTGTTTGGCTAACTGTAAAGCATAGTAAAGCTAAATCAATATCCCCCTCAACTTGTAAAACAAGATTAGCAATGTAACAAATCCAATTGAAGGGAAATGAGGGACTCAACAAATGTTATAGAATACAACGCTCTGGGGCAATGGTGCTATATTATCAGTCTGCTGTTAACTAGGAAAAGTATAGCAGGAATTTGAGAATGCAACTTAGTGTGGAACACAGGTTGGTGACAATTTGAATAGTCATATTTTGCAACAAAAACTTTATAGGGTAAAATACATTTTACCCCCTAAAGTATAGCCCTTCCTCAACTTACTACCTTAAGTTATTTTGTTATCACTTAAACCCATGTAGTTTGGTTTTAAGTGAAAACGTTACTTTTTCAATTAAATCAAATAGAAGTTAGTTCAGACACTTAAAACCAAACATCAAGGGGGTTAAGTGATGAAGAAAAACTTCATTTTTCTAATGGTAAGTCTAGTGGTGTGCTTGTGCCTTATGCTCCATTTGATTTTTAACTGAAAAAGTAACATTTTCACTTAAAATCAAACGTCAAGTGGGTTAAGTGATAAAAAGAAAACTTTAAGGGGTTAAGTTGAGAAAGAACTATAACTCAGGGAGATAAAATGTATTATTTTACCTGACTTTATATGATAAAAGTGGTCTAGATTCTAGAATATTAGTAACTAACACGTGAATATCAACATACCTTATATGGGTAATTTATGAAGTCATAATTGAAGCATTGGTATATTTGATATACATATTGTCCACTATGCTCTGACACATACTTCTACAGGCCAGATGGACATATTTCTAACTTTTGCCCACAGAAAAATCAATGCTTTCCAAAAAGAAAATAAAATTGACTTGAATCAGATGCATATAAAAGTTGCCATATACTACTAAACGTCTAAACCTAAACAGAAAGTCAAAGTTTCAACCAGAAAGTCAAAGTTCCATTGCATTGAATAACCCAATAATACTAAACCTAAACAGAATGTCAAATCTCCACCTCTTCCATGCTGTATTGTATTTCAGTGGAAAATTCATGACCAATTGAATCTGTTAGTTAGTTGGTTACTTGGTTACAACATACAAGCCATCAAACCTAAAATCCTAATCCAACTCTAAACTCTACCCACTACAACCCGGTGAACTATGGAGAATATAGAACATGATTCCATCCTACATGCTTAATGAAGAATCAGACATTAACCAACACAGAAAATGTAGTTCTGATAAGGAATATACAATTATAAACTGAAAAACAAAACTTCGATGATGTTAGCCAAAGAACAAAAACTTACCTGAAATGGTACTGGCCAAGTCCATGTTTCACACCCCATTTGAATTCCCCAACATACCGGCTCCCATCATTGCAAGTGTGGACTCCAAACCCATGACACTGGCCATTGGACCACTCACCAGCATACACATCACCACTGTAAAACCTATAGACTCCAATTCCATGCCTCAAACCCTGCCTATACTGCCCACGGTACCTGCTTCCTCTTGCCCATGTCTCAACACCATACCCATCATACTTGCCATCAATCCAATCACCCTCATACCTCCCACTCATGTGATAGTGATAAACACCACTCCCTGAACACTTCCCCCTATGGAATTCACCCTCATACACATCACCATTGCTATAAACTTGCACCCAAGATCCTGAATTTGTGGTTTTCAATTGTTTTGGCTTCGACCCAATAGACCATAGAACAGGCTTAGGAGGAGAACTTGTGGCAGTGGAAGATGAAGAAAAGAGCTTGGTGTGCAATGATCGAGTGAAGAATAGGCGAATAGAGGGTAAACCGGGTAGTGCTAGATTGAGAGAAACCAAGAGTGCCGTTGAAAAAGCAATTAAGGAGAAGAAATCTAAGAGGAATGATTGGCGATGATTTGAAAGGAGGAAGTAAAGGGAAGGAAGGGAAAGGAAGATGAGGAAACGTAGTAAATGGGTGAGAGGTTTCAAAGTTTGAAACTTTGAGCCAAAGGGTGTTGAGAATGATGGGGAGTTTGGGTTGTGGTTGTGGAGGGAAGGAGATGGAGGTGAAGAAGGGTGAGTCATTATGGGCCTCTTGTGGGGTGAGGAGAGTGGAGTTTGTGTTTGTGAAGCTGATGATGATGATGGGGTATTGTTGGAGAAGCGTTCATGGTGACAAAGACTTGGGGTATTGCTTTGTTGGGTTGGTGGTGCTAGTGGGTAGTGTGGAGGTGAAGAAAAGGTTGGAACTTGAATTGGGAAATGGCTTTGGTTTGGAGTGAAGGTGGTGGTAGAAGTAGGTTGAGTTTGAGGGGCTAATAGGGTTTGGATTTGGGTGTTTGGAGAGAAGGAAAGTGGTGGTGGCAAAGTTGAAGAAGTGGAATCGGAAGAGAGGCCTAAGCTTTCTTTTCCGATGTGAAGCTCAGATTTGTGATGATGCATTAACAACATACAAAAATAATGAAACTGCTTTGTTGTGTGGTGTGTGCCTGAAAGTGAATATATCACAGATTCACTGTGCTTTGCAATTCTGGTTTTGTTTCTTTTGTGTTTTTTTTTTCTTCAACCCGCGGCGAGTACAAGGTTGCTTCGGTTTTTGGATGTGTGGGTTTTGATTCAGAGAAAACCGGAGCTGGAAAAGTGTAGTTTGTTTTCGTTTTGTGCGCGTGCGTGTGTTTGTTTGCGTACATGAAGGGGAAAAAACAGAGACATGTCCTTTGTTTGGATTTTCCAAAATACCACTTATATAATCCTAGGTTACAAAGCTGCATGCTGAGGTGGTATTTATGTGCAAATACAAATTCAGAAATAATAGAAATAAATTAAAATTTTGGTAAAAAGATAAGATGTACAGAGTAAAATTATTATTGTTGCAAGAAAAATGTTTTATTCATTTATTCAATTTTTTATTAATTTTTTAATTATTAAATAAAAAATATTAAATATATTTTATATTTTTAAGATATTAAATATATATTTATCTTTTATTTAATATTAAAAAAATTATTTAAAAAAATTGTATATAATATTATTCTTGTTGTAATACGATAAAATTACATTAGGCAACTTGCATCATAATATCATGCTGTTGCAACTGTTATTATTACTTAATTTGGTAGGTAAATGGGGGCAAATCTATTAATATTTATTAGTAACAAATTTATTTATTAAATTATTATTTTTTAAAATTATTTATTAAAATATCAAGTTTTTGTAAAATTTTATTAATTCTTGGTATCAGTATTATTCTTGTTGTCCAATAATTCATGTTGGATGCGATCCCTACTTGGATGTATAAGATAACTTAACATATAGTTATCATTACGGCATTTGTTGTATTGAAAATATTGTGTAGTGTTCTCATATGGTCATAAACTATTTTACCATCAAAACTGATACAAATGCGTCTATTCTTAATTATGTCAAGTTTTTACCCAATTAAATGAAAGGTCGAGTTTAGGTTTAAAAAATTGTTTCAATGAAATAATGAAACTAAACGTTACAAATTAAATCTAGTTATGAGCAACCATTAGCACTGTTAGCGAATTACAATCAATCAATTTTTACACTTTAGATTGATTTTAAAAATCGAAGTTGATCACACTCTTAACGTCATGATCGGTTCATTGGCAAGAATATAATCCTATAGAACCTAACAAATTCAATTAACCTCAATAGTTCAATCTTTCTGATTCTATGAAAAACTCGACAAAATATCTCCTAAAAATTAGACGTTCTCAAAAGTATATCATCCTGTATAATGAGACATATATATATATATATATTATGAAGTGCATTTATACATATACATATAGTCATCCCAGTTTAAGAAAATGTAATAAAGGAATAATAAATTCATACATGAAGTACAATTACTACATCAATGAGAAGGACCATCAGAATGTGGTGGTTTGTGAGGGAGATCAAAAGAAGGTCCTGACTATGAAGAGTAAGGAGGATATATATATATTTTGGAAATTTAAAAGTAAAGGATATGGTGGATAAGTGTAAGCAGTGGTGGGTATGTTGTAGATGGTGGATAATCTAGATATGGTGGGCAAGATAGAGGTGGTGGTTTGGTGGATAAGTTTGAAATGAGTCCCAGGCACACCCGAAGAATCAGAGTTCTCTGAAGGTCGTAGTCGAGATCGAGTACTCGCTAATAAAAGACCTATCCATTTCAGTACATTGCTCCATTGTGAAAATCTATACACAACACTGAACACAGTTTGATTTTCGTAGAGCTTTAATTTTAAATAAATTATCCTTTTCAGAAGTTCAAAAGTATCAAGTTTTTGATTAAACTCTCTTCACCTAATTATAGTAAATGAAACAATAAGGTTCTTAATTGAATAATAACAACACAAAATCAATTAACACATTTGACAACCGAAACAAATATGTTTTATACCCAACTAATTTCAATATCAATAAATCAACAATTTTAATTAATAAATAAAATTACAAAACTTAATAATCAAATTGTTATTTTTTGTATGAACAAATTTTAAAAACCTACTAGCTAACAATAAAACAAATATACAGAGATAACAATAATCAATAATCCTACCAATAAACTAAATATAAATACACAATAAATTTACAAACTTAAAAAAAAACAAATAATATAATATTCAACAAATAATATAACAATAAGTGTCGGGATAAAAATACTTACATATATGAGAAGAAATTAAGTTATAAAGAGTTTCGAGAGTTTAGAGATAAAATTTTTATAAAAATTTGAGAAATTTACTATATTAAAATAATTCTTAAAAAACGATTATTCACTATAATTTCAAAACAATGAAATTTGATAAATAAGTTTGTCAAAATGTTTTGGTCAAAAATAAATGGACACAAACATTAATGGATAGAGATCTTTTATTTATTAGTTAAAAATTTCTGTATTAAAAATATTTTTATTTATTTATTAGATATAGTATATGTAATTTTTATTTTATTTTCTATTGTACATATCATATGTAATATATAATAAAAATATGTATTTTTTATCAATAGGATCTTTTTCTATTTTTGACTAATAGGAGAGAATTTTTATCTAATTTTGTGTTTGAATTTTTTTTATTAATGAAATAGAATGAAATATGTAGAGATAAATCGAAAAGGAAAAAGGAAGAAATAAAATATAATTACTATTTTTTTTGTTTAAAAGATTAATAATGAAATGGAACAAAATTTCATTATCATATGTTTTTCTTATTTCATTACAATTTTGAAAGAATAAAAGTTGGATATTTAAAGAAAAAGAGAAAAATAATTTTGCATATATTTTGTTTTCTTTTTATATATTTTAAAACTCTCAAATAAAAAAAAAATTTATTTTTATTTTTTTTTTTTAATTATCTATCATTTAAATATAGTGTAATGATAATGATGACCTTTTCGAAAGTAGGGTTTGCACAACCCGACCCACGAACCCGCCAACCCGGCAGGCGACCACATATATCCGGAACAGAACCGTTGAATATCGTTCGAATTTTTTTGGTGAACCGACCCGAAGCGACCCATTTTTTATTTATTTTAAGTTTTTTTTTTTTTTTTCCTCACAACCGATCCGTGTAGAATCGAATTACATATCTAACCCGAAAACTTATATTGGTTCGGTCATTATCAAATTTTTCTCTCATCTTTTCTCTCTCTCCCAAATTATATCTCCGGAGTAATTGTGATTTTTCTTTGCAAGTTTAATACTTGTCTTTTTTTGTTTATTTATTTATTTTTATTAATTATATATGAAACTTATATATTATCTATCATCCAATTATATTTGTTTTTGGTTATTCTTTTAATGTACCAAACACACATATATATATATATAATAAAATAAAATAAAATAAATTCTATTTTAAAGTGAGCCAAGCATCGGAAAAAGATTTATTATTTCATCTTAATCAATTTCATTCTCATCCTAATTTTTATTATGACTTCATAAAACTTAATTTCAGATATAAATATACTCGAACTATT
Organism: Ormosia semicastrata; assembly: GCA_029884595.1. Lineage (NCBI taxonomy): Eukaryota > Viridiplantae > Streptophyta > Magnoliopsida > Fabales > Fabaceae > Ormosia > Ormosia semicastrata. The sequence continues at coordinate 50,726,357 of JAQQTO010000057.1, read as the reverse complement.
AATAAAATCATCTAATGTACAAAAAGAAAAATGTCACCCTTATTAAGAATATTAGATAATTATAATTAATTTGCAGAATATGAATAATCAAATTATCATTTTATTTAACAATTACCCTTAAATTTGGTAAATTTTTATTATTCTGTTAAATTCTTTGTAAAAGTCTGTTAAATTTCCTCTTATTAACCAGTGACGTAGATGGAATAAAATGGATGAGGATGGTTAGCCAAAAAAGATAAAAAAAAGTATAAGGATGGTTACTTCGTAAAATCAAGGCATATTAAGGGATGAAAAATGTAAGAGCATAACCTCAAAACAATGACCAAGGTTTGTTCGTCCGTATGAAATTTTAAGTTAGATCGTGAGATTTATATATATTAAAATAAGAATAATATTTTGAGAGGGTCTTTAATTAAATATTTAATTATATTTAAAAAATTAATATCACACATATTAAATAAAAAATATTATAAAAAAAAAAACATAAAACAAGTCGCTTCTCTACAAATACGCAACCAACTGACTATGTCAAAAGTGGGCGCATTCAATAATGATTGTGTTATTTTTTTAATTAAAATATTTTAATTTTTATTTAATTTATTTATAAATTTATTTTATATTTTATAAAAAATTATAATATATAATTTAATTTAATATTTTTTTATATAAATTTATAATAAAAATATAATATATATATTTTAATTATACGAAAAATATTATCCATTTAATAATGAGAACTGTAGGTTAACGGTAACTGTTCCTGTTAGTGTTGATGTTAATGTTAACCACATCCACATGGCATACTACATAACTGAGACGTTGCAATCGTATCGGCTTTCTATTGCTAACTCGTCGTGGCTCCCTGAATTGGAAAGGAAGTTAGAGCTTAGAGCCTGAAGAGTCACATGGTAGTGCTAAATTTACGGAAACGCCACTCTTCTCTTTCCTTCCACGAAGAAAACGTAACAATAGGAAAGCCACACAAGACACAATAGGATTTACGAAGATTTTATTTTTTATTTTTTATTTTTTCGTTTTGGTCAATGTTAATTTTATAACATATCCTTATGAGTTTTTGAAATGATAAGTTTATACAGAATTTTAAAAATTAAAACTTACCTTCTTAATAATAATATATAACTATTTAGATATTTTTTATACTATTGATTTAATTATACTTTTAACTTTTTTTATAGTATATTTCATTCGATAGATAAAAGATTAATTTCTCAAAATACGATTAAACGTCTAACTAAAAAATTTTCTCTAATGATGTTAATTCCATATACATGAAGTTTAGAATCGAATTTAAGATTATATGTTTGAAGAATCTAAATCACTTTTATTCATACTAACACACATTAATTATACTTTTACTTGCTTAATTTTATTTAAACTAATTCTCATCTTTAAGTTTATTTTATTTTATTTTATTTTTTTATCTGAGTTCTTATTAAAATATTTTTTTATAGTTTTTTTAATTGATACAATCAAGTCATTTGACAATGACATAACATCCTTTTTTATTTTATAATACCAAGGACCTATTTTAATAGACTTGGTGGAAGAATCACTAGAGAGACTTCTAGATGGCCCCCTAATGGAGCCTTGGAGAGGGGTGGAGAGAAAAATTGAGATGAAGAATAATTGCGGGAATCAAACCCTTCTACTTTTCTTGTATGTCCTTAGCTCAAACCAACTGAGCTAGCAACACAGAACACATTATACCTTTTTTGTTGATGTAGATCTATGTCGTGTTATTCCATATCAACAAAATAACACCACATCATTATCAGAGATTTAAATATATGAACTTTAGAATTAAGATAGAATTATAACAACTAAAATGAGAGGAATAGGATTCAAAGTATAATTCAACCTATATTATGCGAGGAGATAAGAAATTCAAGAGGGGTGAAGCCTCCACATGTGTGTGATTGTGCACTTTGATTTGTTCTTATCCATCTTTGCCTATCTTTCTCATGGCCCTTACATAACCCAAACCATTGTCCTTATCCGTTTCATCTATTTTCCATCCCATGTCTCCTTATCCCGTAATAGGGCACAGCGCCTTCATCTTTCAATGTCCATGTCCTTACTTGCTTGTTCTGCCCGCAAGATATAGAAAAAAGGCAACTATGGAAGAAGAACAAGATAGTAATGGAATCTTGTACTTTGATAGTTTAGCTTACAGAAAAATCTGCCTTCCATTCCATTTGTTTCTTTTTCATTATCTCTATTTGAACACTGACAGCTTCTTTTTTTTTTTTTAATTTTTGGTAAAAAGAAGGGGCAGCAGCTTTTAATCTTCCCATCCACATTTTGATCAACTTCTACCAAATAGCTCCTTTTTCCCCCCCACTTATATATGTTTAAAATCTTAAACTATTAGTGTTGTCGTGCTAGAAGAAATTGCGGGGGAGAGGGGGGGGGACCTTATAAGAAATGCTAACGCCAAAAAATGTGGCCTCAGCTGAATTAGCTGATGCAGGAATCAACTGATGGAGTGAGAAAGATTTGGCTAATAGTTGATGGTAGGTTAGTAAACAAAATGAATAAAATTGGGCTAGATTCAGGAATTGGGCTTAAAAGTGTTTATTCGAATCAACCTAATATTTTAGCAATGCAGGAAAAAGCTAGTAGTTTTACCAAGTCAACACAATCCCTAGAAAATAGGAGTAGTTGCTAAGGCAAGTGTTGGATCGTTGAAGTTGTTTTGAATGGATAAGCATTAGATCATTAGCAACAGGCTCATTTCCCTTGGTTTTAGGATAATAGATGAACTCTCGGCTGATACATTCTTTGAATCTGGACATTTATCATGCTAAGCTTAGTCGAGGGTAAGTTAGTGGGTAAGTAAGCTGTCAGTCACTTGACAAAATGTGCGGTTATAATTAGTATATGTGGTAGATAGTGTGCTTAGACTAGTAATAACTAATTTTTGGCTTATATATAGTTGGAGAGTTTTTATTGTACATACATGACAACAAACACACTAATTGATCAATGCAAAGTTGCTTTTCCTCTATTTTGAGCTTTAGCAAGTATTATTTTTTCTGTAATTTGTAGTTCATTTATAGTTTACAATTATTTATTGTATTTACATTTCATTTAAATCTTGTCATTTGCTTTATCAGAATTGTAAAAAGTTTTTGTGCACCATTGTCTATTTAAGAGCTTTCTTTAATAGTTTTAAAGAACCTATAGTCAAGGGACAGACTCCCTTCCTCGACAATAATTGGTTGTTGTTGGGAATAAGAAGATTTGTTTGATTAGCCGATCTACTTCAGCTAGCTGTTTAGAGACTTTTAATTGCAAACAAGAAATTAAAAAAAAACTAATATTACTAGTCTCTAGCAAGAAATTCCCTCTTTGGATGAGAAAATATCTAAGGATGGGATACAGAGAGAAAAGATTCAAAAGAACGATTTTTGTGAGAAAATTTACAGTTTTGTTATTTGTAGACAAAAAAATTTTGCACACCATTGTTACACCCATTAACAATGTTTAACAATGTGTTAAAAATTAATTAATGTGCCACCTTGTTACCTTTGCTCTCTGTCCAAGATGTGGGCAGCTGCCTGAGAGCTCTCTCCACGTGCTTAGGGACTGCAAGAAAGTTCGGGATCTTTGGCTAATATTGGTTAGGCCTTCCTGTTGGAACTCATTCTTTGCTTTTAATATTTAAGTTTGGGTTAAGGCTGGATTATTTGATAAGTTTGGTAGGCAAGAATTTGGTAATTAGCATTTAATTTTTGGGTTTATTGTGTGGCTTTTGTGGATTAATAGGAACCATGTTATTTTTGGAGATAGAAATGGAGATATTCAAAATGTGTTCTTTATGGTTCAACAAAGGGTAGAGGAAATCACGCATGATAACTCCAGCTTATATGTTCTCACTGGAAGGAATAATTATGTGCAACAAGCAATAGGTTGGACCTTCCCTAATCACAATTGGATTAAAGCTAATGTTGATGGGTCATGCTTGTATGGTGGCAACGTTAGTGGCTGTGGTGGAGTACTCCGTGATGCCTTTGATTATTGGGTTTGTGGTTTTGTGCGTAATATTGGTTCCTCGTTTGTAATACATGCTGAACTTTGGGGTATTTGGTTTGATCTTAATTTAGTAAAGAAAAAAAGAGTCAAACGATTATCGTTGGAAACAGATTTTCAAATTGTTGTGCAACTTGTAAAAGATGGTTGCTTTAATACTCATCATTGTTCAGCTATTGTTTCCTCTATTAGGCAGATGGTAATAGATGCATCCTATGCTGTTAAGATTTCTCATGTTTCTAAGAAAAGTAATCATGTGGTAGATTAGTTAGCTAATTACTCCCGTGAATTTGATGTGAGGTTTCATGCCTTGGTAATTCCACCTCATGACTGTGAAAAGATTCTACTTGATGATATGATTGGTATTTCATTTCCTAGAGTTATAGTTGATATTTTGAAGGGCTTTGGTCCCTCTTTTGTACCCAAAAAATAATAATAATAATTAACGTGTATTATTTTCAGTACGTCACCAACTTCTTAAAAACGTCTATTAACAAATCCATACATATGTTAATAACTCATTTTTACACATTGTTAACCAGTTATAACAATGGTGCAAAATTTTTTATGTGCAAAAATCTTTTTCCTTTTTGTAAGAGGGACTGCTCTAAAATCACTTCAATCTGAATGTATCATCTTCTTGAATAAGATGTAGATATCTTGTATTACCTATAGATTTTGTATTTCACCATATGTGCAGAGAATAACTGAATGATTTCTGCGGCTGAAAGCTTGAAATATCCTCTACATCCAGAGTGTACACATTCCATATAATGATCGTCATCAAATAAAGTAAACTTAGGATAGATGCACTTGGAATTGGATCACTTATAATTTACAAAGTCAGGTTTAGAAGCCCAGATCCATTGGGTAAAGTCCACCTATGCAAGTATTAAGTAACATAAAAAACAGGAATTATAGATATCAGCAGGGATTCAGTAATCTTAAGATACATCCATAACAAATATGACGTGAAGCTAAGTAAGGAGTATTCTAAGGTAGGCACAATTAACCATAGATACTCAAATCAACCGTTACATGTGTAAAGGCATGTTTTAGAAATTAGTGCTTTTTTAACTTGGCCTGACATAACCATTCACATGTCAACTATCGATTTGAGTATTTATAATTTTATAATAGACTATAGACTATACCTATCTAATAATTTTTGGCTAAAAGAACAATTTGAAATAAGCCACTATAAGTGCATTCAAGTACTTACCTAAAAATCTATCAAAAAAGTTTTATAAAAAAGCTCACTAAATTTGAAGCAGAAGCAAAATTAAGCTCTTGCTGTTCGTGCCTGCATATATCTTTACAGTCTACAAAACAGGAGGATCTAGATTATACTGATTTCGAAAACAGAAAATCCACTAAATTTTTAAAGAAATACAACAAAGACCAAGCTAAACAAGGCATGCGCAGGCTCTTAATTTGATGAAAGCTTGAAATCCATCCAGCTTCAGGGCTTGTGAACTTTGAAACCAAAAACTCTAGGAACATAACTCTGTGATGGCTTTTGTGGCTTCAGATTCCCATAAGTCATCAGAAAGAGGTGAGGAAATGTAGTCCCAAAATAAGCTCCATCAATGTCTAGACGCAGTTTAGGAAATTTGCGTATAAAATACAGGATATTATGTTCCAATATAAATAAAATTGAAACCACAATCATATGCCAAAACATAGGGTAACAGGCAGACTTTCCAAAAATTCAGGATTTAGTTAACAAAAAGAAAATCTCAACAAAATAAGATTTTTTTTAAAAGAAAAAAAAACTTAAAAATAATTTGTTGACCGAGTTATGGAAGAATTCACAATATATGAAATCAAGCAAAACTTCTTAACCTCAGAGATAGAGAAACTTGTTACCAGTTATTTCTCTTTCTACAAATTCAGAAAGTAAATAAATAGAGTCTACTAAAATTGTATAGAAGAAAATCCAAAAAGGAACTCTTTACAGCCATTTTCCAGTATGTTTTTCTCTGTTGTTTTTCATGACTTTCATTATATATACATCAAAACATACAAGTCAGAAATTTCAAAAAGCTGTCCTTATGATCCGTGGGTATGATAGAAGAACATTAGTTGCCTTTACCTAGTCAACATAAACTTCTCAGATATAAGAAACATACTATCAAATAGTGTGATCGAAGCATAGCCTGCTAAGTACATGCCTGTAATAAATAGAGGCCTTGATTTTGAACCACTCTATGATGTGTTTGAGTGTCCACCTATTACTATGCAACAGAAAGCTCAAAAGCTACCCATACTTCCTTAGGTAGGTAAAACATTATGATTAATTTTCTTAATCACCATATTCCACTATATGACTAAGTTTAGTCTTGTGTACATATACTACAAGCAAATCCAAGTAAAAGAAGTCTTCTGAGAATTAGCAATGAGTTCCTACCATCATTGTTATTCATAGTTAGCCATGCATGTAGGAATTCTTTTTTTTTTTTCTATTTTTTGTTAGATAGCAATCAAAAGAAGCGGAGTATATGGAATGTAAATTCAGCAAGAAGCACGCTAACATTAGCTTAGAGGTAGAAGTTAGAGATCACACAATCCCACAAGTCACACAATTTAGATATCTTAGATCTATCATACAAAATGACGGAGAAATAGAAAGAGATGTAAACCATAGGAAAGTGGGATGGATGAAATGGAGAAGTGTTTCAAGGGTTATATGGATGAGTGGACATACACGACAATATAGGATCATGAATGAATACATTAGAGAGAAAGTAGAGGTAGCACCTATTGACGAAAAGATAGTAGAATCTCGCCTTAGGTGGTTTGATTATGTGAGGAGAAGACCATTAGAAGTCCCAGTAAGAAAAGTAGATTAGATAGAGGATAGTCCACTAGTTAGAGGTAGAAGGTGATTAAGAAAAACTATAGGGAAAAGTGAAAACCATTAAAAAGTACTTAGAACTAAATAGACTTTTTGAGGACATGATTTATGATAGAACACAATGACGTCGTTTGATCCATGTAACCGACCCCACCTAGTAGGAAAAGGCTTTGATGGTTGTTGTTGTTCAACAATAAAAAGAAGAAAAAGAAAAGGGCAGCAAGTAAATGTAAGAGAAAAGTGAAAATGCCTAAAAGCCAAAAACTTCATATGACACCTTATAAAGTGCAAGCTTGCTTGACAGAAAAACAAAATATAGTCTTGAAAAACAAGGACAATGTGCAGAGGTGGAAGAGAATAACAAAAACCAAATTCTCAAGAGACATAATAAATAGTTGAAAGGAGCTGAACAAGATGCTTCAAAGGATACTACCTTGATACTTGGACCGTGGGTAGTAAATGTCTTCACACCTGGGGCAATATATTTTTATAGTACTTGACCTTGGAATGTCTGACTGACCAACTGGAAGGCAGGGTTGTCCGGAGCAGTAAACTCTTGGACATCTGCCAAAGTCGTAGTTCTTGTACTTGTCTAGCTGTAGATAATCCAATGTCATTTACCAGTGCCACCTCTGTTTACAATGAAGCACAAAAGAAAGGATAACTGGGAGCAAAATCATACCATTGCAGTCATTCCTTTGCTTGTCAAAATGTACCGGGCATGAATCAGACCATAAAGCATCTCTGCTGCAGATTCAATTAACTCATTTTGTTCCTCTGTGAACATATCACCTATACATTCCAATCGACCAAAAGTAGCAGTCAAACAAACAAATAGCAGAATGGCCAAATAGGTAGTCAGAGCTAAAGTCATATCAGTGTACAATTTGAATTTAGCTTCATGTGGAAAAACTTTGGCTTACTTCAGTCAGAATAGAAACACACATATTTTCATCGCATAAAATCACTTGCATTATAGACCTAAAATTGAATTCTAGAAAGAAAAAAATAAGCTTACCGTGAGAGGACTCAACATCCAAAATTAAATCAAGTGCATAATCATAGTAAGGCACTTGACTGCTTAATCCACAAAGGTTGAAATCATCTTGTATGTAATCATCATCAACTTCGCAAAAGAATTCATTTCCTCTCAAATTGCAAAACCATGAGATCCAAGATGTGTCATCCCCTTCAGAACCACTAACATCCGATTCTTCACTATCTGTTTCAGATTCCTCTGCAGCCAATACATATAAGATACAGGTCAGCAAATTAAAGTCAGTCTCAGCAGTTGTATATCAAGTAAGCATGTTCTCTCCCATACTACGTGGCTCGCTTTAACCGTTAGATCTCACCCCCATCTATTTGCCACGAATCTTATTTGCACAATTTTTCATTTTCCTTTTACTTTTTTATCTTATAGAACCAACAACTTTAAAAAAATGCAAATAACCAAAAGCAACTTGAAGACTAGGTAAAATTCTACCAGGAGCATGTTAAGGTGATAAATCAGCAGATATTATTATTAGTCTAATACATCCTGCTCTTGCCTTTGTGTGATATGCCTTTCATTTCCGAGAGTGAAATTTTGAATGATCTGATCTGGCTTTTCTTTCTACTGTTAGCATATGGCAGGCACAGTAATGGCATTAGTAGTATCAATAACATGAATTAATCTCCCAACACACGGAAATCATTTTATGCAATCTTGCATTTCTTATCCTGCATTAGCTAGTTCCTGCAGTGTACCCGCTGAGTTGCTAACATCATTAAACTATTTATTTAATGATTGATAGAATAAATACATTTTACTTTGGACCATTAATTTAATACTAAAAAATATCACCCTAGGACTGATCTTTTTAAAATGAAGAACATATAAAAATAACATTCCAATAGAGCTATTAACATTGGAAAACAGATCAAACACAAAAAGATAGAAGAAGAAAAGCAATAATAATAATAGGAGATGAAAGAGAGAGAGAGGGAAGGTAAGGTAAGGTAAGGTAAGGTAAGGAAAGAAACCATGTTGAGGGTTGGAATTGTTGTGAATGATTGGCCTAGAAGTGGAAGGAGAGGATCGCTCCAGGTGCTTGTCAAGGGCGTCGTTGATCCGCTTCCGATGATCCACCTCCGTCTTCGACCCAACAGGACCTCCTCTCTCTCTCTCTCTCTCTCGCTCTCTGTTACTGTACATGCCTCCCTTAACCTCAACCTCAACCTCAACCAATCATAGGCATAGGCGATTAGGGTTCGCTTCTCAAATCTCAATTCTAAATATGATTTGATTTAAATATTGATGCACCACTTTGTCAGAGGGGAGTCTCACACAAGGAAAAATAACATACACAGAATAACACTGTTCTTTTTGCCACAAAAGGATGACAGAGATAGAGAGAGAGAGTATGGCGTTATAAACTAGTAGTGTACTCTTGTTTCATTTTCTAACAACAACAAACAGCCAGCTTCATTAATTAATAAGTGGAAAAGTTTCTTTCGAGTTTCGGATTCGGAATATTTGTTGCCCATGAATTGCCAGCCCAACTCAGCTCCCTCTCTCCCCCTCTCTCTCTCTCTACGCGACAATGCCATGCGTCGATGATTAGCATTTTTTGGATGGGACCCTTCTGGTGTTCGTGTCAGTATCATGTTTCATCGCCACGTTTCCATGTTTTTTTAACTTAGTACCTAGTGATTTTTTTATGGGTTTTTATTAATTTGTATTCTAAAAAATATATGTTAAAGAATTAATATAATATTTATTACTTATTTATACTATTTTTTTAAATTTTTAAGATATTAAATATTTATATTTTTTATTTAAAATTTTTCGTTTTTAATTTTTTAACATATGCAAAAGGCAAAAATTAACAAAGCCTCATTTTTATTTCGTTATTTGTTACTACACTGTAAAATTACAATACAACCATGCCTACCAGCATCTAGCTACTTTCCAAAATCGCGAGTTAGCCCTTTCAGCTTGGAGACATTGTCAATAAATGAAGGCTAACTTGTGCATGGTTCTTTCCAAGCTTTTTATGGCTATCATTTTGATTTGGGAAAGGGAAAGTGCGCTGGAGATACAACTAGCGGAAAGGGAAAGGGGAAAAATTGAACATCCCACATCATCCTCATGTTCTAATTATATTATACTAATTAAAATTGGTATCAATTAAATTACAATATATTTGGTTTTAGAATTTTGCCAACGCCAACTAGCATTAGCACACTGTTCAATGCACCTTTTTCTTGCAACAAGTCATTTCTTCCTTCCAGTGAAAAAACATTTTGACTGGTTAAAAATAGAGCTGTCAATCTAAATTGAAGCCCATGGTACAACCCACTAAATCCTGCATAGGATTATTTATTTTTTCAGCCCATTTTCTAGTAGGGCTTTTTGGCCCTTAATCCATAACGCCCCACCAGTAAGTGGACTAGGACTGGGCTGTCCAGTGGGTCAGCCCCTATCACAAACATGCTAGTACAAGTTGGCTGATAACTTCATTTTTTGCTTCGGTTGTAGCTGAATATGTACATCTTAATTTTGGTTTCCAAGGCAGATGCAGATCTGCTCTGACGAACAAGAGATCAAGAGGGTTCAAGCTCTCTACAATTCACTTCCCTATAATTAATCCTGCAGTAGCCTCCTAAAAGCCAAATCCATAGTCAACTACTAGACCACTCTTAAATCATAAGCTATTGGATAAAATAGAGTCTCATATAGGTGTTAGAATGCTAAATTCTCATCTGGATCGCCTTTTCTAAACCATCTTATGCTAATCCATATATTTTGTCAACCCAAACGATCGACCTTTATAAGAATATTTAGTACGGAATCTAATATAATAGGTAAGATTTTGTGCCACAATTGGATGCCTACAGTGGGAGTAATTGGGGGAAATACAAGAAGAGACGAATAACAAGCTGCTGAACACAATCATATTCCACAAATAAATTAGAAAACCCTTATATTACAAATATAAACCTGTCCTGTTAATTTAAGTACAGGATAGATTTCAAGATGGGTAAAGTAAGCAAAAATTATGCAATATCTGCACATATGATACGCTATTACCCAGTATGATGCTATAGTTTAATCATCAGCAAAATATCTCTCCTCTGCATCAACATTGGCTTCCCTCTGCCAATGATCATCAAGGGTCTCATCATTATCTATTTTAGAGTAATCTAGATGTTCGTGATCTTCCCCTAGTAGAAACTTCTGTTGCATAATGTAGGTGAATTGGTTCAACCGGTCCTCCAGCTCTTCTGCAGATAAAATAGATTCCTGACTCTCTCTGGCTGGATCAGATAGGGCATCATCAATTGCATCAGGCTGATTCAAGTGCCTCTACCAGTAGCAAAAAAGAATATAATCGTTTAAGTCCACAAACATATGGTAACCGTTATAGCACTAAAAAATCCCCTAGTCCCAAAAATGAGGATTAGTGGATCCAAAAACAATAGACATAGTTTCAGCAAATGTTGAATTGTTTAAATCAGACAATTCAAATGGAAGATATTATAACAATAAAATCAGAATTTAAACCAAAAAATAACGCTAATGAAATATCATATTGCTTGTCTCTCTTCAAGACGACATAGGGTTCATTGCTAGATCACCATCATATTTGGCAACACGTGCCAGTAGTGACCATGATAGGAAGTGCAGAAGGAATTACTACAAATAAAATTTTGCATATTAACATACCATCATACCATTTCATATAGTGATTGGTCCATGTAAACTACAAGAGTATAATACACGACTAAGTGGGTCAAATGTAGAAGAAAGTTCATAAAGTGAATTCTAAATAGTGATATGCAGTTGAGATTATGTAACAGAATTGAAGAAGTCAGGGCTGAGATAGTATGCAGTTGAGTTGGATTATTTATCAAACAAGCCCCCCCCCCCCCCCCCCCAAAAAAAAAAACGAAAAAGACATTTAAATCTAATTACTTCCAATTTGATTGATATGTGAATCATCTGTTGAATCTAATTTATCTGCAGTTCTGCATAACATAGCTGAAAAGCAACTTGACGGTTAAACCAATTGAAACAAAGTTAAAACTTGAAATAGATGGTGATATCATAAACTCTAATATATCATCTCTTAGCACCAAGTGCAACTTCTTCCTCTTGGTCAATGAAATGTCAGAGTGTAGAACTTTTATATAATGCATAGATGATTGCTGCTTGATTGATATCCCTCTCAATCTCATTTAGAGAGAACAGTCCAAAAAAATATTATTATGAATGGGATGCATCATCTTTCTCTTGATGAGCAAAGATGATGCAAGGTCTCACTCTCAATTCAAATACAAATTAGAATATCCAGAGTATCCAAGCTAAATCTGGTGAAACCAATTCAGGCATACATTAAAGAGCATCATCACCAGAAGATCATAAAAGAGCAAAAAGAACACTTGAACTGATAGCAATCTCACTAGTCACTAGCTGACACTTATCCTGTGGAGAGAAAGAAGGAAAAGTATACAGAATGCTCATGCTTCTACGTCAAAGACAACACATTGATCTAAGATATGTATATCTACAGAAGAAGATAATAAATTTACCAAATTAAATTTTAAAATATCACAAGCAAGGTCACAGGTTGACAATAACAATAAAAAATCTAATTTCAAAAGATTCAAAAGTTGAAAGATTATTCTAACGATACAATAAGGGAGAGATGATATTTAAAACAAGGGGCTAGTTAAAACCAAAAATAAAAAAAATAAAAAACTGAACTTGCATGAAAATAAAACTTCCAATAGACATTGATTGATAGTTTAAAGTGTAGTACCTCTGCAGGCCGTGCATTGCTACTACCTTTTCTCCTTTCTTCATCCTGCTCCTCCTCTTGGTCGTCTTCTTCTTCTTCTTCCTCCTCCTCCTCTTGCTCTTCTTCTTGAAATCTCTCATTACCAATCCAGTCCCTTTCAGCCACACCCAGCCTCTGCTGCTCCCCTCTAATCTTGGCAACCAGTGCAGCTTCCTCACACCTCCTCATCAGTGTCTCTGACCAGCGCTCTCCAGGCCTTGCCATGCCTCTGCCGATCTGATCCTGAAACTTGCCCACGTATTCGTGATGCAGATATGGCTCTCTTTCCCTCATCGCATCTTCAGAGAAATAGTGCCCATCGCACATCAGTTTATCCAAGTAAGCCCGCCTCCGGTTCTTCACCGTCACCAACCTCATCCTCAACTCCTCTGACGTTGGGCTCAATATGCTCCGAAGTCGCTTTATGTGCCAATTGATCTCATAATCGTCTTTCATCAAATCAAATTCGCTCAGCTCATTGAATGTAAGTTGGGACCCATATCGTTCTAAATGCACAAAACATAAAGAGAGACATGTTATAATATTTCCTAATGTGAGCTATCATTAATTGTGAAATTTGCGCTGTTTATATGATCTAGGTTTTAGACAAGCATGATAATCTCAATACTATTAATGATTCATTTGTTGTGGGCTATGCACAACTAATTTTGAGTTAGTATAGATAGACGGCAATAGTGTAGGCCTCCGCTAAGAGTGACTCTTGAAGAATGTTAGTATCGTGCTACAATAGTGACTCTTACATTTGAAGGGAGGAGGTTGGAGGGGAAGGGAAGGGAGGGATAAATTTTCATTTCTAAATTGAGAAAATTATAAAATGTTAATAATAATAAAAATGAATAAGTGATAATTGAAAGGTTACATGATAATCTCTCATTTTATTCCTCTCATTTAAAAAAAAAAACTCAAATAAGAAGAATGCTTAATTAAAATAAAAAATTGCCCTTCCCCTTCAAACTCCTCCATCCAAACATACACTTGGAAACTATTGGAATTTTACTGTAACAGTGACTCTTTATGGGGGCTGTTACTTCCACCTAAGGTGTTCACTTGTGCCATTATCACAGTTTTTAATTCATTGCGAATACAAACAGTTAGGCTTTTTATGTTTCATGCTAAACTTGGTGTTTTACGACTTCTCTTACGAGGACAGGCACACAGACAAAGCTGTCAAACTCAGAACTCAATCCTATCTATCACAACCTATTCCTAGGTTAAGGTTTAAGGTTTGCTTGGAGTATCATCAGAAAATTGAAACCCATTATTAGATAGCACCTAGAAAAACACAGAAAATATAAATAAAAAAAAAGGAAGAGAGAGAGAGAGAGAAAGAAGGAGAGAGAGGGAGGTTACCTAAGAAAAGGGCAGCGTCTCTGGAGAGAAGGTCACGGAAGATGGCCTTGCGTTGAGAAGGGAAAGTGACAGTGGATTCGAGAGCGCGGGGAAAGTAAAGGTTCTCCAAACATGACAATCTCTCTGTTATTCTCTCTATTGCTTCCTCATTCATCATTTCCTTCTTCTTCTTCTCCTCCGCCATCTCTCTCTACTCTCTGTTCGGTGAACTCGTCTGGAATTGGAATTTGGAAGCAAGAAAGCAAACTATTTATAGATACCCGTTTCTTGTTGGACTGCTCTGCTCTCATGCCCATGGGCCACCTCATCACGGCCCATTTATTGGGCTTCATACTCTTCCATATATATTTTTCTTGACAAAAAAAGCTCATATTTTTTGGTACAAAAACTCTTCATATATATATATTTATTTATTTTTTAGAGTATCTTCCGATCAATAGATGAGAGATTAATTTTTCAGAATACAGTCAAATGTCTAATTAGAAACTCCTATGAACGGTAAACTCTTCATAGATATAACATAGTTTGCTGCCCAATCTCTTTTGGATCTTCATCTTTATTTTCTATTTTTTTTTCACTCCCCTCTAAAGAGGTTTTGTGCTTACTTTGTGTAACAAAAAATTTTAGAAGATATAAAACAAAATGTAATTCAATTTTCTTCTTGATGAGTATGGAGTATGTTCTTTATTTTTATTTTAAACATAAGTATGGTACCCCTAAAATGCAGGTAAAACAAAAAATTCGATTATGGATACTCTTTTTTTATTTTAAAAAATCATAGATGATTTATATATAAAAAAACAAAGGTTCAGTTTAACTCCAAGATTTCATCTTTAGTAAATAATTGGTAATCTTACTATAAGAGTGCATTTGTTTGTACTTTTTTTAGAAGAAAAATATTTTTAATTGTTTGAATAAGATTGTTAAAATAAGCATAATTTAAAAGTAATAAACTTTTCTAAAAAGTTAGTATGAGCTGCTTTTGAAAAAAATCATAAAAGTAAAAGAGCGGAAAAATACATTTTTTGCTATTTTAATTTTTTTTAAATTTATCCAAACACACTTTAAATCTTTGTTAAGTTTAATGATTTATTCTAACCTTACAATATAGAAAGCATCCCTCACCATAATTTTTTTGTAAAAAAAAAAGAAAAAGATTTGACGGGGTCAACTAAGATTGTTACATCAAATGTAAGTATTATTAGTTGCAAATCGTGTAATGTAAAAATGCATTTTTCTTAAACTTTTTTTAAAAAAACTGAAATTTTTATGGTCTGAAAAAAAAAATATGTTGGAAGAAATCTAGTTGGAAAAAGGATTGTGTCATTGAGAATTCCCGTTCTAAAGAGTCTAAACACGGAAATTGGAATTTAATTACTCTATTACGGTTCCACGCTAATTGACGCCTAATGTTTTTCGTTTACAAATGATTGAACCAAAAAGTATATTGAGATTAACTTTATATGGTGCTCAAATATTTCCATTAACATGATAAAGTACTTAGCAGTACTTAGATAGGGTACCCCAACACCAAAAGTTTATGAACTGAATAAATAAAGATACAGGGGAAAATCCATAGCTGATACCCCTCTCTTTGTATATTGAATGGTATGAATAGCTGAAAGCCTGTAAGAACTCCAATTAATCACAACAGCTCCAGATGACTAGTAATTACATCTGGGTAAGACTGGCTTTATAGAAGTTCCAAACGGTCGTAAGGTGGTGCAAACTGCAATATGTAATCTTTATCTGAAACCAATAAAGAAATGAACATACTAATTACTAACAGACAGTGGCAAGGCTCTCAAAACAATATCCCCAATAACATCTAATTGCCGAACACATTAATCTTAAAGCTCATCCAATCAAAACTCGAAAAAAAGGACAGCAAAAATGGGAACAACTTCTATATTCTTACACTATTCTTTTAACACTTTTTTTTTTATTAATAATGTATAAATTCATAGTTAATCACGTATATTAGTTAATTAATGAGTAAATCTAAACTCTTAACTATTTTTTACATAATTTCTATTAACCAACTAATATAAATAAATAATTATAAAAAATAATATTAAAAGAAATGTAAATACTGATTGAAGTTAAATGAACAGTTATTCAAACGGGAAGATAACTTTGCTTAGGTTGTCATATCTCCCATTACTTGCATGGATAAAATAAAAAGACATGTAAGCCCAGTAACTCCTGCGGTCTAAATCACTCTGTGGTCTTTCTGATAACTTATTATCAAATGAAGCATCAGTTCTATTAATGCTTCCAAGGCTTTCTTAATTGACAAATTATTAATACTCAAATTATATTATTATATTTAAAATTAATATTATTTGTGGTATATTTTAGACAAAATAAAAACGAAAGTGACTATAACATTATAAATAGTGATAAAATTTTTATATTAATGATAAGTTTAATATAGCCTTTAAAAGAAAGTAAAAATTTAAAAGATAATTATTTATTTTTGTGATAATAAATGTTTCTTATTTGTAGGTATATATATACTTTTTATATATGTATTTTAATAACTAAATAATTATTTTTATATCGTTAAAAAAATTCATTTCTTATTAATTGAAATAAAAATGTCAAAACAAGTAAAGATCTGATTAGTCAACTCGTCTAACCTGTCAAATATGATGGGTTGGGTTGTATTTTGTAACCTATTTTTTTAAGGCTGGTAATTTTAACTTAACTCATATAATCGTAAGTTGTGGTGGTGAACGAGGTGAGTTGACTTATCGAGTCACTTTTTTTTTTATTTTTTTTCTATTTTTTGGTGCAAATTAAGCAAGTCAACCTACGTGTTGACCTATCTAACCCGTCTTTTTGTCCACTTTTTGACATGTGTTAATCTGTCTAACTCATCATTTTTTATTTATTTAAATTTTGTCGAATTGACTCATCTAACATGCCAACCTTTCATTTTTTTTAGATGAGTTAACTTGCCAATATGCCATAAAACATGGTAGATACAAAAAAAATGATAAAAAAAATATTACTATGTAGTTTTTATAAAATGGTAAAAAGAAATTTGTATTTAATTAAGAAAGAATGTTATTATTTAAATGGTACTAGTATTAGAGTTGATAATACTTTCTTATTTTAATTTTTTAAAATGATTATAACTAATTTAAAGAAATATATGGTGTATAATTTTTTTATTTTCTGAATTAAATAATTAATTGAATTTTAAAAAGTTGAAATTGAATAAAACTTTTTTAGTTTTGTTCTTTATCTTTTATGTTGGATAAATGTTAAATTATGTTTTTATATTTTCTATTTGGAGTCAATTTTTTTCAAAAATAAATGAAACTAAATTAGACACTTATTAAATATTTAAATATTGAATAAATTTTGTATATTTATAGTTATACAATTTAAAACAACCAATGGAATACACAAGAAAGATATTTTGAGTAATAAATATTATAATTGTTAAATATATTTTTAAAATTCATTTAATTAATTTTTATACTTTAGATGTTGAGTTGAATGTGTGACTATATAAGACAAAATATGATTAGGAATGAATGCATTAGAGAGAAAGTAAGAGTAGCACCTATTGTGAAAAAGATAGGAGAATTTTGCCTTAGGTGGTTTGGGCATGTAAAGAGAAGATCCTTAGAAGGCCATGTAAAAAGAGTAGATCAAGTGGAGAATAGTCCAATAGCTAGAAGTAGAGGAAGACTAAAAAAAATTATAGGTAAAACGATTAAAAAAGATTTAAATTTAAATGACATTTCTGAAGAGTTGATTTATGATAGGCCACAATGGCGTCGTTTGATTCTTGTAACCGACCCCACCTAATGAAAAAATGCTTAATTATTGTTATTGTTATAGAAGTTTTTATTTAATAGTTATATTCTTTGAATTTTAGTATTATTAGATATTGATCAATTAGACTAAGAGTTTATTTGGATAAGCTTTGAATAGAAGTAATTTTAAGATATCATAAAAAAGTATTTTTTAAGATTTTAATTAAAAGTCCTATTTTATCATTTGGATACAATTACAAAAATCATTTTCTAAAATATATGACCAATAACATTTGTCATTTTGAGATGATGTAAAGATATTTTTGTCAAAAATAACTTCCACACTTCCTTAAATGAGTTTTTTTTTTCTTTTTATATATTCTCTATTTTTTTCAAAACTACTCATTGTAACTTCTCAAAATAATTAGAAATCTAATTTTTTTATTCTGATTGTTTTTAAAAACTTACCCAAAAACACTTTAAAATTTTTTAGATGTGACTTTTTTATTAAGAAAATGCTTTTCAATTAAAAAAAAAACTTAAACAAACACATCTTAATTGTTTATATAATGATTTGGACTCCTAATTATATTTTTTATTTTAGATAAAGTAATAAGTGTATATGAAAATAAATAAATTTATATAATGAAATTAAGTTAAATTATTGTATATAAAAATAATAATTTAGTAGAAGTTATTACCCCGTGTGGTGACGCATGGGTCATAGACGCTAGTTATAATACATATTGAACACTTGTGGGTAACATGAAAGATTACACTAACAAACTGCAGACTAGTATATCCCATATGTCTGTCAAGAAGCAAGCATCCACAACCATTTGTTGGTATAACAAAGACATGCCTGCTAAGCTCTAGACTATGTGCAAAGCCAGCCATCCAGGGAACAACTCTAATTACCAAGCAAAAATTGAACAATTCTTTTCTTTTCTCTCTCTCTCTCTCTCTCCTAGGGAAAAAAGTGACAATTCTAACTTGCCAACCATGCAATGGAAATTGGGCTATAGCACGGATGGTGCATTCCACAAACCTTCAGCACCAGTTCCACAGCAGTTGCAGAGTCTGCTTCGACCACACCTTCCTGAGCCCCTTATCCCAAGCAACAAAGCCATGAATATACCACATATAGCTCAGCAAATGTAATATTACATAGGAACAGGTTTCTAGCAAATCCACATCCAGTAGAATCACTTAAGACCTCTTCACAGCTTGTGCACCCATTGCCTTTCACTGAACCTTAAACAATGAATCTAAGCCAGTCCTCCTAGGGAAAATCACATCCAATCAGCACTTCCCTGTTGATCTCAAAGCAAGCCACAATCATCTTGCTTTATATACTGCCAAAATACAAGTCCCTGAAATAGGTTTATTGGTCTATAAAGACTCATTCGTCTCTTAAGCCAGATATTTCAGCATGCCATACCAAATAGCATTTTCCAGTGGTGCACATCAGCATTGGAGATATTCCTTATGCAGTTTTCCAGGTAGAACACAAACCAATCCAGAATATAAATAGTCTTGTATTTTTTCTAAAGGAAATATTTGCAACTTAATTGGAGACTGAATAAAGTACAAACCCACCAATGAATTCAACCCCTCCCCCCCAAGATAAGTTTCTCTCAAATTACTAATTAATCATGACCTGCAAAAGTCACATATAATTACCATATTAGGAAGGATGTTTTAACATCAAGAAAAAAAAAAGTTCCGATGCATACATCTGTGAATAAATGATTTGCTCATAAAAACTTGTCTTTCTTATGAAATCTTTAACCATCTTAAAAACATAGATAATGTTTAACGGATTTAATTTAACTAGGGTTTTAAGTAAGAGCTTAAATTTTCTTTAGCCACAGATGGTAGAACAATTCATAAAAGATCACAAAAGTCCTCTTAGAAACGAAGTGAATTCCACTGGATAGGAAATGTATGCATAGCAGAAAATAGAAAATGAAGTGGAATAAAAATGGGGGAAAGGAGCTATAACATCACCATTTCACCTAAAAGTTAACAAAAGCAAAAGAGGATTGTAGGAATTTATTATTATATGCTATAAATGAAAGAAAAGCCGACAACATACACATGGAGAAACTAATATAAATTCTCATATTAAATAATCAATACGATCAACTTTCATTGAAAAAAACACCCATTATTGCATTGGAGAACACCAAATGGTGTTCTTCCCCAGCATTGAGTTAAATATGATTTTCAGATTCTGAGCTAGCAAAGGGAAAACAAAGCAGAAAAATCAATTTATACAATTCCTTTACGCCATAGGATTAGTTATATTATATAATTACTTACATATAGTGACGCATATATAGTCATAAGTCTTTTCAACTTGCAGTTAAGTAAAATCTTCTGAGACATTGCGAGTAGCTTTTCATGCATCATCAGCTGTAAGCAAGCGAATGGCAAAGGCCTATTTGTCAGAATTCCTCCAACTCCCTGGCAAATAAGTACAATTGATTCCATCTACAACCTTTCAAACAAGCAGGTAGCAGCATGCCATCTTTCAACAAAGAACAGCACATCATCAATGAGCAGGTTCCACCACTTAGTAGAACTTAAGAGTTGTATAATGAGAGATCAAATGATGGACCCGTTTCAAATTGATAATTACACCATCAGTATGAGAAAACTCATTGTAAATATCATGGTAGGATTAATGATTAATGAAACAAAAATTTCCACTTAATTCTTGTTTGCCAAGAATGCTGAAGTAGAGCCACAACTAAAATCGAATAAACTCAAATAAGGCTAAGCAGATAACGTTGACAAGGCTCAGACAACAAGGGTATTGCTGGAAAACATGGAGGTACATCAGTACATTAATATTTACCAGAGACCTTTAATCAATACCCACCCATTTCCTAAACTCCTGAACATGCTCAAGCCTTTTGCTTTGTGCTTCAGTTCTTGCATTTGACGTTTTTAAACTCCTATAAAGATTCTTATGAAGTCTTAAGAACTCACTTTTATACATCCACTTATCAGTATACATGTTTTGGCCTTTCATATGGCCAATGACCTCCATCACTCTCTCAAAGTAACCTCCTCGAAGAAAGTTTAGCAGCAGTAACTCATATAGATCTCTATTTGCCACTAAAGTGCCACTCTTCATGAATCTCTTAATGTCTCCCCACAAGATTGTGATCTCACGATACATACCAAGAGATGAATATCCACACAGCATATAAGCAAAAGTTTGAATTGTGGGTTGAATTTTCATTTCGCCCATTTTTCTATATGCCTTCAGTGCATCCTCTATCATTCTTGCCTTGCAGAAAAAGAAGATGGAAGAATTGAACTCATACACCAAAGGAAAAACTGTCTGATCTTCATCTTTCAATATTTGAGCCAAGGTGATAGCCAAATCTGATTTACCAGGTGAATTTGATGTTTCTGCACAGAGAATGTGTTTGTCAATAGCATCATCAGACAATTCTTTGTCCAAACCAACCCTTTTCATCTGCTTTAGCAGTGCCTTTGCTTCCCTTTGCATTCTCCCCTTGTGATATGCTGACAAGAGTAAAATATATGTATCCCAGCCCATTGGAGACCCAGCAGCCTCTACATCATCCAAAATGTCATGAGCAGATTCAAGCCAGCCAAACTGAATGCAAGCACCAATCACATCAGAACACAAACTGGATCCTGCTACTGAATATAGTTCCTCTTGAATGCTAAGTAAAAGTTTTGAAAGTTCACTAATCCTCCCATCCTTCTTGTAACCACTGATGAACTTAGCCAGAGCTCTGTTACTGAGGACAAGTTTTCCACCCCTATAAAAAATAAGATCTTGTCTACCTTCTTCCACTTTCAGGACAGAATCCTTCTGCAGCAGCTCAGGTTCAATATGCATCTTCAATCCATTCTTAAGGTTATGCGATCCGATTGCAATAAAGCAAGGCTTTTGCAAGTGTTGCCTATCTTCTTTATTAATATGACAATTATGCGAGCTATTCATATCCAAAACAAGCTTAGTAGCAGCATCAATGTCATTAAATTTGAAGTGCAAACTCAACAAACTATCATAGAACTGACGATAGTGGCGAACATAAGCAGCTGACACACTGTCAATATGATCTTTTAATTCTCTCATTTCATCTCTCAAACCATTCATCTCTAGGATCTGTGAAATCATTATAATTGAGTGTGCGTCAGCCACCGTCCCGGTCAGCGGCATTAATTCAATAAGGCACAGGCCTTTCAGAGACAATTTAAACCTCACACAAGCATAAAGAACAAGGTTAAAGATCAAAGTATCCAGCTTGACCGCAACTGCATAATGAGCCTTTTTATCATTCAAGCAATTATAAAATTCGCAAACTTCAGACAGATAATTGGATGCAAGATGTGTTCCAATTTCTGTCTTCACAAGATGCAAAACAATCAATGACAATAAATGCATAGGGGCCACACACCCTTTGTTCAACATCAACCTGAGAACCACCGAGGCAGGGGCTGGCATTTGCAACCTTGCAAGAGACAGTGCAAGTTTGGTTAAGGTATCAGCATGAAGGAACCCTGAGTTCTCCTTAACAACCTGCAATACCAAATCACATGCTTTTCTCATCCAAACATGATTGGATGAATAGGACAACTGAACAATGAGCTGGTTCACTAGGTGAACCTCAGGGTAGCCATAAAGGGTTCTAAAATCCTGAAAGGATTCCCATGCTTCATGCACTTGGTGATTCCTCAAAGCAAATTTAAGCTTCCCCAATAGAATTTCTTGGGTGGAACGTTCCCATGATAACCTTTCACAATGGTTGGAATTAGAAGTTGAAAATTTTTGCAGAAAAGGATTGAACTGCACATAGCAAACATGTCCTCGAAAAATCCTCTGTAAAGTTGAAGTCTTTCTGACGAAGTGGTTATGTAAAAGAATGCATTTGGTAAAAGCAAGCAGCACCATGCCACCATGCCTATGCTATTGAGTTTATGCATACAAATGCAACCCAATTTTCTACTCGACGTTCAAGGAGAAAGAATTCGTACCGTATAGCAAGATAATATCATGAATTTTCGATTTTGATAGTTGCCGAAGCAAAACAATGGAAGATTTGAGATGTTCTGATGGGCATTGGATGCGAATGGCAAACCCTAATGTAACTGAGGAAGATGACATAGATGAAGCAATACGACTACAGTATTGGCATTAGGTAGGAGAAATTCTTTTTTTTTTTTTAACCAAAGATAATACAAAAATTTAAATAATATAAAAACTAATTTTGTTTCATCAAATTAAATTTGTCGGCTCCTAGTTGTAATTGTGGAGTAGTTTGACAAGTAACCGTGTGTTTGACCCTTTTCAAATGGAATAGGTGGGGTTAGAGTAAAAAGAAAAAAAAAAGAATGGAATATAATTTTGATTTTTTTTATTTGAAAGTTTTATTAAGAGAATAAATTTTTATTATTTATATGGTTTTTTTATTCTACTTTAATTTTAGGAAAATAAAAATTGAGCATTTAAAATAAAAGAGAAAATATAATTTTTTATGTGTTTCATTCTCTTTTCATGTATTTTAAAATTCTCATACAAGAAAAGTTATTTTTATTCTTTTTTTATTATTTTTCTCATTACCTATTATCTAAATATATAGTATAATATCTGAATGAATATTTGATTAAAGATTAAAAATTAACTTTATAACACTTTATAATAATATTTAGACTATTATTGATAATATTTTTCTTTTGTGCAAAATAGACTATTAATTATATACAGAATAATATTATTAAATTATAAAATTCTATTTATTAATTTAAATTTAAATAATATTTTGATCTTTAAATTTTTTATTTATTTAGATTTTGATTCTTATAACTTTTTAAATATTAGTTTTGTTTCTTACTGTTAAAGTTTTGGTCTCTTAGAGATTAATATTTTAATAAGTGAAATTATAGAGAATTAGAGACCACTTTTTCGCAGAAATAAAAACTAATGTTTTAATAAGTGAAAATTATTAAGACTAAAATCTAAATGAGTAAAATATAATGATCAATTATTTAATAATAGGAATCTAAACTTAAATAAGCAAAAATATAGAGAATTGTACTTGAAAAAATATAGAGACCAAAGCACAAATGGATGAAAATTATAAGAATTAAAACCTTATTTAAACCTATTATTTATATTTTTAAAATTTTTATAATTGTAAAAATCATATAATATTGTTTAAAAAGTTAAATTTCTATTTTTATAGACAGTATTTATAAGGTTTATGTAAAGGAGGTTTATATATATATATATATATATATGGAGAGGATCAAATTACGTTGGTGTAAGTCAAAGTCATTCTTATATTATTAAATATTTTTTATTGAATAATTTTATCACTAAATTACCATTGGATTGAAAGTTATTATCATATAGATCATTTCTATAAAAGTTTATATTAATTTAAAATCGTTTAATACTTTATTGATATATGTCATATTTCAAAAATATATATTACGTTAATCTTAACGTATATCAATGAAATCTTAAACGATTTTGGATTAATATAAAATTTTATAGAAATGATATATATGATAAAACTTTCAATCTAATGGTAGATTTAATGAAAAATTATTTAATAAAAAATATTTAATGATATAAGAATAACTTTAACTTACATCGGTATAACTCGATCCTTCCTTATATATATATATATATATATATATATATATATATATATATATATATATATATATATATATATATATATATATATATATATATTAAAGAGGTTTATGTAAAGGAGGTAAAAATTCGGTTTCTATTGTATTTGATCTTTAAAATATTTAAATTGTTAAATATAATTTGGTTTGAGTTTTTTTTTTTATCTGTTGGTTTGAGAGTTTTGCTATAAGTCAAACTAGATTAAATCGCAAATACTTGTAATATACTTATATCCTTACCTTTTTCATTATTCCTTTCTATTGTATTTGATCTTTAAAATATTTAAATTGTTAAATATAATTTGGTTTGAGTTTTTTTTTTTATCTTTTGGTTTGAGAGTTTTGCTATCAGTCAAACTAGATTAAATCGCAAATACTTGTAATATATTTAGATCAAACTAGATTTAGTATATATTTGAGGTAGTTATAAAAGTTTAATTATTTTAATAATCGATTATTATATAAATTTTTTTGTTATAATCGATTATAATTAAATTAATTTTATGTTTGAATATGTTAGTTGAAAAGTAATTTTAAGTAAATCGATTCGTTTGGATAGTATAAAAAGAATCGTTTTTATATATTAAATTATCAAAATAAGTATAAAATGATTAAAAAATTATTTGATTGAGGATAAAATAGTATTTACATATCAAAGTGTAAGAAATAATTTATAAGTTAAAATCATAAGCTTCAAATTTTAACATTATAAAAAAATCTTATATAATACATTGAATTTCGTATAAAAATTAAAGTTAATTTTACCAAACATTATAACACTGTTAAAATAATTTTTTTTTTAAATAAGCTGAAAAAAGCTAATCAAAGTTGAACTAAACACACTCTAATATCCTTGCCTTTTCATTATTCCACCAAAAAATATATATATATATGTACTTTTTTTCAAACTATTTCTTTATATTCAATTGTTGATTTTTTTTCACGTCAGCATGTAATAATCAACTTATCTTTAATCTATTTTTCTAGCCTAGTCAGGATTTTATCATATTTTCTCTGCATTTCTTTCTTTTAAGCTCTTTTTTTTTATGTGATTTTCTTTTAAGCTCTTGTGTGCAACAACTAATTTAAAATTAAGAAAACTGGCCCTTCGAGGGCATCCGATAACAAAAAATACAGTTGATCATTGATCAAAGTTCCTAAAATGAGCGATAAAATATGCAACTTTTTCTATTTTTAATTCCCTCCTTCAATATATTTTATTTTCAATTACATATTTTAATAACGCATTCAAATATTTCAATAATTGATAAAATAAAGATACAAATTTCAGGTAAAAAAAAGATACAAATTTGATTATACATTTTTCAGCCATATATCACCAATGCATTTAAATATTTTCAATTATCTATTGCACAAAATAGAATAAATTTTGAGGAGTATAATCTGAAGGTTGTAACATTTTCCCTGTTGCACTGCCCCACCATTTCACTCTTTTTTCTTCTTTGACATGTTCTTTTTGACCTTCATAAATGTGTAAATAATGAGCTTTGCTTTAGAGTAATTTTATATATTCCTATAAATTCTTCTTAATAATCTTTTTAATATTAAATAAAAAATATTAAATAAAAAATATATACATATAATATTTTGAAAATATAAAAAATATTTAATATTTTTTTATTAAACAATTAAGAGAATTAATAAGAGAATTAAATAAAAAAATAAATTATTTATTTTTATTATATCATCTTAAAATATTCTCTTAACTATTTAATAAAAAAAATATCAAATAAAAAATTACATATAACATATTTTTAGAATATAAGAAGTATTCAATATTTTTTTATTTAATAATTAAAAAAATTATTAAAAAATCTGTTACGAGAATTAATTATTTTTCATAAATAACAAAACATCAACCCAAAAGTATCTGATGAGGGTTGGGCCCCATGTTTGGGAATTGTGTGTTTTAAGTGTTATTCTGCTTTAATATTTGAATGCTTGTGTGAATCACCCCTTCTTTAATGTCACCATAACTGGGCATGCCACCAGTACCAAAATAAAAAATTTAGCTAGTTCACTTGTGTACTACTATTAATATGTTGTGTGATACAAAATTTTCATTTTTCTGACAATTTTTGTAGTGTACTGTTTTCATTGATTGTACATCTTACATTTTAACTAGGTTCTGTTGTACCAATTTGTCTTATGTAAGCAAATTACTACCTTTGTTTCTCAAGTTTGTTGATAAAAAAATAACCCAAAAGTTACCGATGAGACATTTCCATACATTGGAGAAGAACATAAAAGAAAATCAAAGCAATCACATGAAACCTGACTAGAAATGTACCAAAAAAAACCTGACTGGAAAATTTCATTGAGAATGTGATTTACAACTTCCTGACAAAGGCTAACTAAAACCACTAGGACTGTGCTAGTGGTGAGGTTATAAGTTCAAACCTCATTGCCATCACTGTACCAAAAAAAAAAGGCTAACTACATCATGCATCTATTACTTCAACTCTCTTTAAGCTCTTGCATAAAAAATACACCCAATTTTTTCACTAATTGCATAACTATAGCTGTGTTCTCTCAAGCAGCAATTTCATCCACGTTAGAGTTAAATACAAAACTTGGGAAAGAAGTTGTTATGTCCCTGCATTAATTTCACAAAAAACAAATTATACTATAGTTAGAACATCAGAATCTGGACGAAAGCAGTTTAATATTTACCAAAAAATAATTATATACGTACCTCAGGTAGGGTAGGGTCATGATTTTAAGCAGTGATGGATTTTTAGAAACAAAATTTTGCCACTCGACGATGTCTATTTTCCCATCTTGGTTCAGGTCTGCATCCAAGAAAGTCTGGCCACAAAAATAAAATGTCAAGCTTTAAGCCTATTTAATTTGTGATAATTAATGGGAAAAGAGAGAGAGAGAGAGAGAGAGGTTACAGCACAGCAACAGTAAACTAATTTCTTTCAGAATGCTGATCAACTTTCATATCTAATATTTTGTATTATCCAGGAATTTTACAAACATAACTCACCTTGTCAAGAATTGTTTCTATCACCTCATCTGCCAACTTCATTTCAGACTCACAAAGAAGCGCAATTAACATTTGCTTGACCTGTCAGAAATCACCCGAAAGAAAAATGAAGATGCTCAGTCAAATTAGTAGGATATCAGTCCATAAAGACTTAGGATGAATGCCACAAGTCCACACAAAACATCTTTTCAAAAAGAACGACTAAATATACAAGTAACAAGTGAAAATTATCACTTTAGAACAAAGGCATATCTTTGTGTAGATTGGCACTTCATTCGATTGTCAGAACAGAACACTTCAGTTGCATCGAAGTTGTATGAACAAACAATCACCGTCTTACCTCTTGGCGCTCTATAAATCCTGTATTGTCCAAATCATAGAGCTTAAATGAAACTGCATGAAAATCCCAAACCTAATATATCAGTACAGCCAGATCACACAGTATGGAATCTGGGGTAACCTACAATGAGTTGAGTATTCAATAATTTACAGTCTATCTTGTCTTCTAGTGGTGCATTTGGGTGGAAGACATTGAGAGATCTAACAAAGTCATCAAAATCTATGACTCCCTTCCTCTTAACATCAAATAGATCAAAGATCTGCATGTAGAAAAATTCTGATATCAATAGATATCCAGTCAGTCGAAAAGGCTACGTGATGGAGCTACCACAAGAATGATTTATAATGTCAATGAAGAAATTTATAACAAAGTTACAAAGCTAAACAAACATTGATTTCTATTTGAAAAGGGAAACATGAAGATGTGAAAAATAACCTGCATATCTAAATTTGACAAAAACTGCAGCCAACCAAATGGTTAACAATAAACATGTTACAGGTTAATAAAAGGATTAGTAAATCGAGTTTCTTCCAGATGCATATAGTGAAACAGCAAATTTCTTCAATAACCTACTTGCATTGCAAATCATTGATCTAAAGAGTAAATTTGTGTCAGTCTGCAGCCATTCACACATGTTTGCAAGAAACCTCAACAATTATGACGTAGTTATTAAGAAAGCAAAAGTATGTTATATAGTACCCGATTTGCAAAGATATTCTCCTTTTTCCTATTCTTGAAGATTGCCAATTGAAATTCTTCCTGCAAAGAAAGAACACTCATAATCACAATGAGGACTAAGAATTCAATGTGAAGAACAAATAAACAAAACAAACCTAAATGGTAACAGGATTAGCATAATATATGAAAGTTCCAAATAATTACATTGTATGTAGAAGTTATGACCTAAATTCTTCTGACAAATTACACATGCTAAGCTAGTGACCTAATGTCTCATAACAAAATACACATCACAAGATAGACGTCATAATTTAACTAAGTTCCTCACAGAGTACGAGTGGAGATAGAAACAATGAAAAGAAAAGTACTAATGGTCACGGACTAACTTTTGCCAAAAAACAAAAATAAAAAGGCATTCGCTATATAGTACCTTGCTTATTAGTCCATCATCTATGACAGAACTGCTGATGCTCTTAAAAAGTTCAAACAGTGCTTCAACCTCGCTGACAGTGACTGGGAAACCAAAAATTGACACAAGTTTAAACTACAAAACTAACATGAGTGCTTGAGAAATAGAGATAGAGCAATTCCACAACAAATGCATCACAAGATGGAAACACTAAAACACAACCATTACGTCCATTTAAGTTCAGACACTGACACATATATGAACCAACAAGTCTCGATTTTGTTTCTCATATTAGAAGAGCTTGCTGAATGCATTGGTCTAAAATTGTGTGTTCAGAATAGGAGAAAATTTTTGTAGCAAATGGAAGAAAAAAGTGGCCTTTTCGTTTAAGGAGGTGACAGAATGGAAAAGGAGGATAGGGAATCTAATGTAAGAGAAAAGATGTGAGACTATTCTTTAATCTCTTCAATCTAGCAAGTAGAAAAGAAACTAACAACATTTTCTTTGGTTTGGTTTACATCACGAAATGCAGAAGAAATGCAATTTATAATATTACCTTACATTTCTATACCCACAGATAAGGCTCAGCCTATAATGACAAAGCATAGTCAAAATCCTTTCCCTTCAAGTAGCCCACATCAAGGTAGATTAAAAAAGGGTAGTCCCAAGGGGAAGTGCTGCTTTTCATAGATTCACCTTGGCCTAATTTTAACAATACACCGAACAAAAGTGAACTGTGTTTCGTTTGTTGCAAACTTGCAATCTTTCCCTTCTCAAAAATCCCATAGGAAACATACAACACATAATTGCAAACCCTTACAGAGTACTATACTTTGTGATATCATTATTATACTTCTAAGATTCATCCAGCAAGAGTGCAAGATAAAAAGTGAATTCACAATAAGCAGCTCAGAAACGTGTATAAATAGAATTCAATAAAACAGTCACAATCTTATAATTCTACAAGAATTACAGATTTCCATCATTTCATTGGGAAAACAAATCAACTTACAAGCTGTCTGAGATGCAAGAATTACTGGATCCTCCTGCCCAGGAAACTGTCTTGTCACCTTCGAGTTAAAACAGCCCATTTATGGAGGAAATGCAGGCAAGGCAGCACGGTACAGGACCAGTGCTCAGTCTTCACTAAAATAAATCACCAAAACCATCTTAACCTTGCAATTTCAAGCCCAAATTGAAACACCACAACGTAAAATAATAAATAAACAAATCAACCCTACGACTTTTTGGTATATGTTAGCTTAATTAAACACTGATTTTTTAAAAAAACAAAAATAAAAAATATATAAAAGAAAAAGGAGGAGAAAATTAAAATAATGCTTGCAGTCTGTAGAGTTCCAAGTTCCAACACTGTATGTGAGAAAAATAATTGACCATTAAGAAAAGATGGCTATGTCCGTGAGCTTAGCCACAAAAGGACAAAATTTATGAAGTAATTCTAGAAGACTAGCTCTCAGAATTTGACTCTTCAAAACATCATGGCGTATGATAAGAAGGCAAAGGGCCAAATAATAAACATATTGAGTGATTAATAAATAAAAAAATTGATATTGACTTCGGATTTTTCACCCCATGCCATTAGCAAGATGAAATAATAATAATAATAATAATAATAATCTTATAAAAATTAAAGACCAACCAATATCCAGAATTCCATGGATCATATAGGAATCAAAGCAAGCAAAAGATGTCAAGAAGATCGGTAAACAAACAAATTATAAAACAAAAAACACAAACACACACATAATTAATCAGAAAAAGAGAAAACAAAAAAATGAAACCCACATTCTAATTTTTTTTCCTCTCCTCCCTCCCATAAACCCCATCAAAAAGAACCTCAACATAACATGTAAATCAAACCAAATGAAACTCAAAATGAATCATGTTGATGGAAAGAGACTCACCCAGTTGGAAAAGTGAAAACTTTGTCCTAGAAAATTGGCATTCGAGTGAGTGTGGCGAGTGGAACCAGGGAAGTGGAAAGCGAAAGAAGAGAGAGAAACAAAGAAAAAGCGGAGTTCTTGAGAAAGGGAAAGTGGGTTCAGAGCGTGAGAGTGGAACTCTTATATATATATATATATATATTAGAGATTAGAGATTCACGCTGTTCTTGTCCTAAAGTTCCTGAACTGAAGTAAAGTTTGAAACGTTAACGGCGAGGTTGGTGGGGTGAACACATAAAGATAAAGAATTTAAGAAATATATGGAATAATAATAATAATTATTATTATTAATTAATCGAAAAAGAAAAAAAAATGGATTATGGAATCTTGTGTGGTATTTGGAATATTCCTAGGACTAAATCAATAAAATTTAGTATTAATCAATTACCTGCTTATATTGCGGCAATTACTTGATTTTTCCTCTTGCTTCATCTAGTGACAAGAAAGAAAGATTTTGTTTTTGGAAAGTCTCAAAATAGAATTGTTGCTATTAAATCAACTACCCCATTTCGAATACTCCTCCTATTGATTCAAGAAAATGTTACTCATATATAATCAAATTCCAGATAGGAGTGTTTAAGACTACCGATTGAATAATCTGTCGCGAGTAAATTAGGATGAATTTGAGTTTTAAAAATTAAAATTAATATATTTTTTGTTCTAATTTATGTCACATTGACATATTTTAAGTTGATCGAACTTGCTCTAGTATTATACATATTTTAAAAGTTATAATTTTTTAATAGTTAGTGACAAATAATAAAATATTTTGAATTAAATTTATATATATATATATATATATATATCAGTTCTAGTTTTAGATTTTTAAATTTTTTTATTTAGCTATATAAAATATCTAGATATGTATAATTTGTTAAAATATTGGGCCATTAGTTGCGTCAAGATTAGGCTGCGTCCAAGTTCAAGAATTTAACCCCATCAAAATATTGAGTCGGGATCGAGACATATTAAACCCAATTCAATTCATCCCATGAATATTGAATACCCATATAATAACCTAGATTTTTCTTTTTACATTACAAAAAAATTAAATTTAAAGACAAAATTTTTTTATCTCTAAATATATAAAATTTCATTTCTAAATATTTAGAGATGGAATTAAAGATAAAAATTGATTCATTATTAAAAGTGGTATCTCTGATTGTTAGAGACAGAAAATTTAATTGTCTCTAATTTAGAGACATATTTTTTCCATCTCTAAATTTTAAATTTTCATCTCTATTCAATTATAAGATTCATCTCAGTTCTTTAATTAGAAACGAAAAAATTTTGTCTCTATTTCTGTCTCTAAATTAAAGATGAATTTTTTCGTTTCTAAATCCATTTCTAATATTTTAAAAAAATATTTAAAAAATTAGGTATCTAGTTAGATTTGACACAATTAAACGCTTTCATTTTATATAACAACAATAATCAAGCTTTTTCCTACTAAGTGGGATCAGTTACATGGATTAAACGACGTCATTGTGTCATATCATAAACCAAGTATTCAGAAAATGTCATTCAAATCTAAATCTTCTTCAATCGTTTCACCTATAGTCTTTCTATTGGTCTTCCTCTACTTCTAACTATTGACCTATTCTCCACCTGATCTACTCTTCTTACAGAGGCTTCTAATGGTCTTCTCCTTACATGTTCAAACCACCTAAGGCGAGATTCTCTAATCTTTTTCACAATAGGTGCTACTCCCACTTTCTCTTTAATGCATTCATTCCTAATCCTGTCTTGTCTGGTATGATCACACATCAAGCGCAACATCCTCATCTCCGCGATACTGATCTTATGCTCTTGTTGGTTTTTTACTGCCCAACATTCAGTACCATACAACATCACGGGCTTTATAGCTGTGCGGTAAATTTTACCCTTAAGTTTGAGAGGCACTTTTCTATCACAAATAACTCCTGAAGCACTCCTCCATTTCATCCATCCAGCTTGAATCATATGGTTTACATCTCCCTCAATCTCTCTGTCATTTTGTATGATAAATCCAAGATACCTAAACTGTGTGACTTATGGTATGGTATGATCTCCAATTTTCATCGCTAAACTAGCATTAACTCGCCTCTTACTGATCTTACATTCCATATATTCCGTCTTACTCCTGCTTAGAAGAAAGTCATGTTCTTTCAAAGCTCATCTCCATAGCTATAGCTTCCCATTTGTTTCCTCTCTCAACTCTCCAACTAAGACTATATTATCTGTAAAAAGCATGCATTATGACACCGACTCTTGGATATGCGCAGTAAGCACATCCAAGACCATGGTAAAAAGAAAATCTATTTTCTTATGCATATAATTATCCCAAATCAAAATTTACCAAAAATCACAATAAATCATCAATCATTATAATTATCCAAATAACTATAAAAGATATCAAAATAGTTGAAAGTATATCAAGTAGTTACAATATCCTATGCATACCATTAATTGCTATTACATTTTGCAAGTAGACTTCTCTCTAACTTATACAATTACAAGTAATGCAACTCGAAGTTAAATAAAAAAAAATCATGTTATCATTTTATTCCAACCAACATGTTAGCAACTAAGAAATTGTTTTTGCATTGACAATAATCTGATTGGCCTCAATTCACATTGATGTCCTGCTCTAACTTTTCAAGAGAAGATATTGGCATTGTAAAACACCATAAAGACAGAAAGATATTAAAATAATATTATCACTCAACAAAAACAGAGGAACAAAATGAAATAGTAATTTATGCACTACTTAGCAGCATGTTACCTCAATATTATATCAAGTACTCTTATGACTTCTTGGAAATTCTTTGATTCTTGCCCACGTAAAGCATTGGAAATGACTTGCATTGGAATCTTTGCAGCAAAGCTAATCTTAACTTTAAATGTCTTGGCACGATAGGGGCATTCCATCCTCTTCCTATCATTCTCATTTGGACTTCCATGACCATCAAGGTTGCAGTTCCCATTATTTCTATAAAAAAATAAAAGAAAGAAGTTACAATGTTGGAACAATAATACATAAACCAATATGGAGAATTAACAATAATCACATGCATTTTAACCTGTTTGATGTGACATCCTCTAGAACAACTTGAAATTCAAGCTTGTTTCAAGCAAGAGAGCCAATCGTGAACAAAGTTTTTTCACCATCATAGGCGAAGTCCTTTCTGTT
The DNA here is from genome assembly GCA_029884595.1 of Ormosia semicastrata. Taxonomy (NCBI): domain Eukaryota; kingdom Viridiplantae; phylum Streptophyta; class Magnoliopsida; order Fabales; family Fabaceae; genus Ormosia; species Ormosia semicastrata. Next base: position 50,692,212 of record JAQQTO010000057.1, on the reverse strand, counting down.
TAACTCAGAATCATAAGTTTCCTGCACTTTTTCTATCATTTTTCTCCCTACACCCTTACCTTCAACAGGGCATCCATCTTCATAAGAAATAAACACCTATTCAAATAGAAAGCAAATACAACCAATAAATGAAACATGCATTACAAGAATATTAGCAAGAGAAATCCATAGTTATAGGCAACAAACCTTAGGCATAATAGGATTTCCTTCTAGATTCAGCTCAAGGATGGAACAAAATAAATTAACACTAATGTTTAAAACATAGTTAGATGCTAGCCCACAATATGATAGGTCAAGTTTCACAAGTTCTTCAGTCCTTTTGAGCAATAATTCTGCTAATTACATTGGCCCTTCTTGCAGAATAATGCCTCTATCCAGTCAGAAGAGTAAGTGAGGTATGCATACTAGAACAAATAATAATGGAATCAACAATAAAGTGAAACTCAAGGTAAGAGATAGATTTTACTCACAGTTCCAATGCTCGTGCCTCCAAGCATTAGTCTTGATAAAGTCAAGGTCCCTGCAAGCTAGCAAAGGGTATCAACAATTGATTTGCCTAGTTTTAGACCACTCAGATTCAGCTCAGAAATCCTATAATAGGCAAATTTAATTTAAATTTGTGTATGCCCTAAAAAATAGTTTATGTAAAGATGCATATACCTCTAATAATGTTTAGATTAGAATGTATAGCAAGAAGCATGGACATGAGTATAGCATATACCTCAACTTCAATAACACTAAATCCAAATCCAAAATCCCCTTAAACTGCAACTACAAGGCGACCAAGAGAAGCCAAATCAATTATTAAATCCTATGCTTCCCCACAGAACATTCTAAAAAATTTTCTAAACAAACTCTCAAGACCAAATTTCATCTTATGGGTACAATGGGCTTGCAAGAATTAAATGGTGCAACCAATTTTTTCATCTTAATTTTTCACTTGAATGTGCAAGTAAAGCAAAAATAATTCACAATAAGCAAATCCAAGGATAGATTAATAGAATATCTTGCATATACAATGATACTAAACTCATAACTAAGGCATATATATTAGTAATTTAGTATAGATTAATAGAATATTTAAAAACTTAACTTCTGATAATACCATCCAATATGTTACTAGATTTAACTCATGAAGATGGTTATATAGATTTAATACATCTGTAATACATTATTTCACCATTTCCATGACATTTCCAAAATCTTTTCTTTGCATTCCCATCTCTAGTCGAACACCCCAGACACAAAAAACAAATCCTTTATCTCTGGGACTTAATTTTAAAGAGGGTTTGTATCTATATTCTATAAATAGCCTACATCTAAAAATCAACCTGAGTTTTTTCACTACAACACAAAGACAAGTATGTATGAATTTATTTGTGTGTGGGTGTGAGGAGAAAAATATTATTTACCACTTTAGAGTTGGACTTAGATTTTTTGCCACTGTTGTTTGAAACTGAAGACTTCTCTTTAACTTGTTTCTTTGCTATACCAGTAACAACTTCAAATATTGTTGGTAGTTCATTAATCATATTGAATAGTCATTTCCTGCATCATTACAAATGTCAAATCATGAGTAGATGGGATGGATAAGAAACATATTTAACAATACCAAGTATCCAGAACAAATACAGATTGTTAAATGGTGACTGAAAGAACATAGATTATGGTTGCTAAATAAAAAGACCAATTGATAGGGATCTACCATTCACATCATAATCAATATAAAAGTTTGACTTTTCCTCCTTGCACTAGCTTAAGATGAGTCAATACTAAGTAGATATGAAAATTCTAATTTGGGAAGAAAATGCTAAACATGTTATTTTACTTATATCAAACATCAAGATCTTTGCTGCCCTGCAAGGTGGGCAACTGCTTCATAAATGATTTATAACTATATAAAATTACAAATCAACTGAGACAAAAGGTAGATGTTGCAAAACAACTATTAAGTGGGGACAACTGATCACACTAAGCAAGAAGAAATCACCCACTGAACAAGGAGAGGGAAAGTAAAGAAAAGAAAATCCTACATGACCATGAATGGAACAATGTGATAAATCTGACAAGCAGGACCCAAACTGCTTCCTTATTTTCAAGTTCATCTTGAGCCAACTTCTTTACAAATTAACTTCAAATAATAGTTATGCTCAGAGTAAGATATACCTGTCAGCTTTATCAAACCCAAATTTGGCTCCAAAATAGAAGGCAAGGGCAAGTAACCATGTATCACTATGGACAGCAACTAAACACAACCAGTCTTTTTCTAGCATGCCATCCCTAGCAAAGTTAATGCCGAGCACAGGCTTAGGAAGCTCTGGAGGAACTTCTTCAACAGGTAAATTTAATTCCCACTACTCATTAGGTAATGCATATAAGTACAAATTCTCCTTATCTGAAAGAATAAAATAATTAATATGTAAAACTTATACAAGGAATAAAATAGCTACAAAGGAAAGCAATTTAATATGGATAAAATAATTTGTAATTCTACCTTTACAATATATTTTTCTGTGAAGCTAGAATAACTCTATAATATCTTTACTTCCTAATAAAATTTATTTCCAAGAAGGTTTTGAGAAGTATTAAGCATTCCATATTATCCTAATTCTGCAGTACAACAATGTCTATGGGAGAATGACACCAAGGGTGGCGATACAAATGTATTCCCCTTACGGTCAATCAATAACAAGATTTGATAATCACATACAACTATGTAACCACATTTTTATAGCAGATTAACCAATCACGTATCTTATGGAAAAACATTAGGCTATATCAACCCCTAGTAGCCTAGTGTCATTCTCCCAGTGCCTATTCTATATCCAAAGTTTACAACATGCTTGAATACCGTCTGCAACTATATTTAATCCTAGAACGCAATAAGTACTGTAACATAAGTTATGGCTACACTGACTGATGATTACAAGGAATGTATATGAGTATTCAAAGCTATAGCCACATGATAGAGAACAGTTTGTCAATTGGAATACATCACCAAACTATCATTCGTAAGATACTACGAACTTAGTTTTTTTTGTTTGTTCTGGATCGTGGACCGAGATCCTACCCAGAAGGGTCAACCCGGCACACGCTCCACCTTACTCCTCCATCAACACCCCGGAAAGTACTGTAAGACCTCGGAATGCATAATTCATGAGGATTAGGGAATCAACAGATCTTCGTAACTGCTAATACGAATCTCTTTGATTTTATAACCTTTCCTCTCAATAAATGACTATAACGTCTACATTACAATAATACCTGCATTGAATGCTCTGCATTGAATGCTCTGACTCCAATCATGCTCCATAAAGATCAAACTAAGTAAACCTAAAGAGGTAACGTTTATTGAGTAACAGACACCTTAGCACACTAGCTGACTTGAGCGTCGGAGTCCTTTTTGCAGGTACCACCCCCGCCGGACCTTGACGGTGGAACGCAGCTGCAGAAGGGAGGAAACCACCAAACCATACCTTCCACAGGTATCCTTCTGAATCCGTTCAGAACATTTGGCGCCGTCTGTGGGAAACAGATAAATTACTATTCCCACGTTCATCATGATCAGTACGAGGCAAAATCAACGGAGAGGAAGTGCTGCGCATGCTGCCCCTGCTCACGAATAGGGCCCAGCGGTTCAGCGCGACCCTCCTTCCGTCGCACCACCAGAAACCTCCGTCGTAAGGAGTAGACTTGTTCTAGTTGAGACGCTCAACGGGGGACACGAAGCTTCAGCTTCAGCTGAAAGCCCAGTCCCCTCGCGAAGGGTCTCTGTCCGGGATAGACTTGTCTACCCCCCAACCGGAGAGAATAACGCAAATCAAGGTGCAAGGGTCCTAGCGCATGCCCGCTTGGGAATCCCCAACTTGGATGCTGACCATTCACATTATGAGGACAACTCGTAATCTGGAATGGCGAGGAATGAACTTCGAGAATTACTGCGCCAACAGATCGCACTGATTGACAACCAACAGTGTCAGTTGGAGGAATAGCGCCGCCGTTTGGACAATTTAGAAAGGTTTGCGCAGGCTGGCAATGAGGGAGGTGAGCGACTCGCAGTTCAAAGGGAAACCCAACATGTCGGTGCTGGGGTCATAGAAAACAGTGACCCGATCCCCGGCCATCAGCAGCAATTCTTCGATGCCCTAATGGCATATAGGGTCCCGAGGAACTTCAAGCCCCCGAGCAATTTAGAGCCCTACGATGGGACCACGGATCCACAAGAGCACTTGGATGCTTATACCCAATCCATGCAGCTCTACGGGTATACCCCAGAACTGTTATGCTGTGCTTTTCCGCTCTTCCTGAAGAAGGATGCTCTTCATTGGTTCGTGACCTTGCGGACAAAAATTGAAGGATGGGGGGACCTCACGCAACGATTCTTGTTACATTATACCACTGCCAAAGAACGACCGAAGTCAATTGATTCTCTCTCTGGAATTCGCCAAAAGAGTGATGAATCCTTGCGCGAGTACATCAAGAGATTCAGTCATGCTTGTATGGGTATTGAAAACCTCGATGACAGGATAGCCCTCAATTACGCCAGAAATGGTCTACGGACTGATTCAGACTTCTTCCCACACCGGCAAAAAAAGAAGCGGCGGTTTAGATGAGTTCCACTTACAGTGCGTATAAGTACGTGGAACCGGAAGAGATTACCAGGGCAAAAGAAAGCCTCGAGAAAGGTGAGCCGGTTCGAAAAAGAATCACAATTCCCGGCCACCCGAGATCCTCCAAGAGTGAGCGGTATAGGCCTAAGTATTCTGAGTATACTCCTTTGAACACCCCTCGAGAAACAATCTTGAAGGAGGTCCTTCAAACCGAGTTCCAGGATATCAAAAGGCCACCACCTATTAAAAAATAGTCCCAGAGGGATCATTTGAAGCATTGCAGGTGGCACAATAGTTATGGCCATGAGACCGAAGATTGTTATCAGCTCCGAGATATTATCGAGTCCCTGATCAAAGAGGGACGTCTGCAGAAGTACATTAGTGGTTTTTGTGGCAGTCAAGACCACAGAAGGAGAAGGAATCAGAGACGAAGCCGAAGTCCACGGCGGAGTCCAAATCAACATCGACAAAGAACCCATAGCCTGGTCGGAAGAAACCGAAGTCCCATCAGAAGATCTCAAACCCCGACACGCCGAGAGGGGGAGAATAGACAAGGGCCAAACCGGGATGCCCAAGAAGGCGGATACCGGAAGGATAGATTAATCCACACCATCGCAGAAGGGTTCACTGGAGGAGGAGTGTCAAATAATTCCTGAAAAAAGGCACTTCGGACGGCGATTTTAAGCGTGTCAAGTTCTTCACTAAGACCACCCGCCCGAAATAGTGGAACACCTCCCATCTCTTTCTCCATGGATGATTATGGCGATATCATCCGGGATCATGACGACCCACTAGTAATCTCCGGAGTAATATCCAACGCCGAAGTCTATCGAATTTTTGTGGATCAAGGAAGTTCGGCAGATATCATGTTCATGGATGCCTTTGAAAGGCTGGAATTCTCTTTATTTAAATTAACACCATATGAAGGTGAGCTCACTGGTTTCTCTGGGGAGAAGGTCGCCCCGGTAGGATACTTTGATACTTTCCTGACCTTGGGTGATGACAGCGCATATAGAACCGTGAAGGTGAAATTCTTGGTTGTGGATTGTCCCTCGGCCTACAACATCATTTTAGGACGTCCTACGTTGAACAGCATGGCCGCTGTAATCTCCACCGCCCACCAAGCCATGAAATTCCTTAACCGGGATAATAAAGTGGTCACGGTCAAGGGCGATCAGATTGCAACCCGCAAATGCTACAACGAAAGTCTAAAAATCAGTAGGGCATCCAGAAACAAAAAGGCGCGCACACCCATCCCAACCCACCAAGTCAATGTTTTAATGACTGAACTCGATGCACGAGAGGAAATCCGAGGCACTAGACCCCAGCTCGACGGAGACTTGATCCCGTTGCAACTTGGTAATGAACCTAGTCACACCACCAAAATTGGGGTGAACCTCGACGAGCAGGAGAAAGCTCAATTGGTAAAACTCTTGCAAGAAAATAAAGATCTTTTTGCCTGGACATCTGCTGATATGCCTGGAATTGACCCCGCTTTCATCTGTCATCGTTTATCTATTAAACGAGATGCAAAGCCAGTCTCTCAAAAGAAGAGGAATGTTGGCCCAAAAAGGCAGCAAGTCATTGAAGGACAAGTAAAAGAGCTCCTGAACGCCGGATTCATCAGGGAGATTTCATATACCACCTGGCTGTCCAACGTTGTCTTGGTTAAAAAATCTAACGGCAAGTGGAGGATATGTGTGGACTACACCGACTTAAACAAGGCGTGCCATAAGGATCCATACCCCCTCCCTAATGTGGACAAGCTGGTTGATAGTTCCTCCGATTTTCAACTACTGTCTTTCATGGATGCTTACTCCGGGTACAATCAGATTCCGATGTACCCCAGGGACGAAGATAAAACCGCGTTCATCACCGAAAAAGTAAGTTACTGCTACAGAGTAATGCCTTTCGGGTTAAAAAATACCGGGGCTATATATCAGAGAATGATGAACAGGGTCTTTGAAGATCAGATAGGGAGAATACTACAGGTCTACATCAATGATATGATAGTCAAGACCTCGGTGTCAGGATCCCACACCTCGGATTTAGAAGAAGTGTTTGAACAGCTTAGGAAGCACAATATGAGGCTTAACCTGGAGAAGTGTGCATTCGGGGTCCAGGCTGGAAAGTTTCTGGGGTTCATGCTGACTCACCGGGGAATTGAGGCAAACCCCGACAAGTGTAAGGCCATGCTTGACATGCACAGCCCCCGGAATGTGAAAGAAGTACAACAGCTAAATGGACGGATCGCGACTCTTACGCGTTTCTTAGCTGGAGCCGCTCACAAATCCCTCCCACTTTTCAAATTGTTGAAAAAGGGGACCGGGTTTGAATGGACTCAGGAGTGCGAGGACGCATTCGTCTCCTTGAAAAATATCTTGTCATCCCCCCCAATTCTCACAAGACCTGAGCTAGGAGAAACGCTGTACATATACCTCTCCATTCATGAGGAAGCCGTTAGTGCAGTACTAGTCAGAGAATCTGAGGGTGTCCAAAAGCTGGTCTACTTTGTGAGCAAAGTATTGCAAGGCCCCAAGCTCCGGTATCAGAAAATCGAGAAGGTCGCATTCGCACTCATCGTTACGGCCAGAAGACTGAGACAGTACTTCCAATGCCACTCGGTGGTGGTAAGAACAGATCAGCCTATCCGACAAATATTGCACAAACCGGACTTGGCAGGAAGGATGATTGCATGGTCCATTGAGCTTTCCGAGTTTGGAATCACCTACGAACCCAGAGTAGCAATCAAGGAGCAAGCACTCTCAGATTTTCTAGCTAAATTAACCTCGGAAACAAATAAAGCCGAAGAAAAACAATGGACTGTGTTTGTTGATGGGTCCTCAAACCCAAAAGAAAGTGGTGCCGGGGTGATAATAGAAAATTCTGACGAGGTCACTGTAGAAAATTCCCTCAGGTTCGAGTTTCCCACCTCAAACAATCAAGCTGAATATGAAGCATGCATTGCCGGACTAACGATGGCTAGGGACTTGGGAGCCACCAAACTTAAACTATGCAGTGACTTCCAACTCGTAACTTCACATTCGAGGTGATTATCAAGCAAAAGAGCCACTTTTACGAGATATTTGCTTGAAAGTAAAGCAGTTTCTCTTAAGTTTTCAGTCGGTACAGCTAGAACACATCTCGAGAGAGCAGAATTCAAGGGCCGATCTCTTGTCCAAATTGGCTAGCACTAAAAGCCTGGGTAATAACCGCTCCGTGATCCAGGAAATCATCCAACAACCATTAATCGCCGACATGGCAATTTTCCAGGTTGACGGGGAGGAGCACGATTGGATTATGCCGTTGGTGGAGTACTTACAGTCCGGCAGCCTCCCTGATGACCCAAAGGAAGCATCTAGGCTAAAGAGAACCGCGGTCAGGTATACTATCTATAATGGGCAGCTTTACCGACAGGGATTTTCCTTACCCCTCCTTAAGTGTCTTACGCCGAAAGAAGCCAAATATATTTTGGCCGAAGTCCATGAAGGGAGTTGTGGACACCATCTGGGAGAGAAAGCCCTAGCTTTGAAGGCTCTCAGGGCAGGTTACTACTGGCCGACGATGGAAGCAGATGCTCTTGCACATGTTCAAGTATATGACAAGTACCAACGGTATTCGGATCACTATCAAGCCCCACCTGAAGAACTATCCACGATGTCCATACCCTGGCCCTTTTATCAGTGGGGAATGGACATCCTGGGTCCGTTCCCTCAGGCTCCCGAGCAGCTGAAATTCTTGATTGTTGCGGTGGATTACTTTACCAAGTGGATTGAAGCTGAGCCCGTAGTCACCATCACCTCGGTTCGAGTTCAGAAATTTACTTGGCGTCACATTATTACCAGATTCGGTGTTCCGGAGTCAATTGTTACGGATAATGGGACACAGTTTAAGGACAATGGGTTCGAAGAACTACTTTCTGGGCTGAAAATAAAACATCATTGTAGCGCAGTCGAGAACCCTAGGACAAACGGACAGGCCGAAGCCGTAAATCGGATCATAGTCCGAGGATTGAAGAGAAGGTTAGATGAAGCAAAAGGGAACTGGGCCGAGCAGTTGGACCACGTCCTTTGGGCCTACCGAACTATTCCCCACTCCTCGACAGGCGAAACTCCTTTCAAGCTAACATTCGGATGTAAGGCCATGATCCCGGTGGAAATTGGAGAACCAAGTCTGCGTTCTCAGAACTTCTCGTATGATGATAACCCCGGGTTAATCAGGGAAGACTTGGACCTGTTGGAGGAAAGGAGACGTATTGCTCACATACGAGATGCCGCGATCAAGTAGAGAACGACATCCCGGTACAACCTAAAGGTTATCCCGAGAAGATTCCAGCCGGGCGACTTGGTACTCCGCAGAGCCGATGTTGGCGGAAGGAATGCCTCCCAAGGAAAATTAGCCCCTAACTGGGAGGGTCCTTACCGGGTTGTAATCAGCACCGGCAAAGGAGCTTATACCCTAGAAACTTTGACAGGGAGGCCTGTAAAAAATTTTTGGAACGCAGACAAACTTTGTTTGATCTGCCCAAAATTGTTATGAAACTCACATTATGATATTCAATAAAGTAAGTGTTATTTTTTCTATTGTGTCGTTCTTCTATTCAATTTTTAAGTTTTTCAGTTACTTCATAGTACCAACTGAGGTGTGTTACCTAGTTCGTGTAGTAGAAAAATCCTATATTGGAAAAATTCTAGCACCAAACTAAAAACACGAAACGACCTCGGCAAGGACTAGTCTGTTAAAATATCGTCGCGCGGTATCCTAAAAAGGACCCCGGACATTGTTTTCTACCTTTGGCACGGATCTTAAATGCTGGATTTATCTGGACATCGGATCCTAAGCCAAGGTTTAAGCAGTTCTACAAAGAATAAAGAATATGACATCTCGATCAGCAAGAACAACGATAATTAATAAAACCCAAAATCTGGGTTGAAGTTTACAAAAAATCGGGGTACAGATAAACCAAGACCTCGCGCAGGAGGTTAAAAAAAAACCCTAATCTGCAGCTGAATCCGGACCACAGATGATAGAGTCTTCGACCAAATCTGAAGAAGCCACACAAGGAGCTACAAGAGATCCCTCCCGACCAGAGTCAAGCCCATCCAAAACCAATGCAACCCCGGGGTTGAAATGTTGAACTTGGCTGACAGCGTTGCTGAATTGATCTTCTTTTATCTTTGTGCACAACGATATCAATTGGTTAACATCAGCCTGAAGAGAGGTAATTTTAGCCTCACACCATTGAGACTTGGCCCAAGAATTGTCACTTTCAGGCCGGAGCGCGGCAATCTGCTTCTGCTGCTCGGTCAGGGTGGCCTCCTTTGCTTTGCTGGCATCCTTCAAAGCAATTACTTCGGTTTCTAACTCCTTTACCCGAAGTAAAGCTTCATCTTTGGCCTTTGAGGACTCCTCCAGATCCTTAAGAGCTTTGGTTTCGCCACTCTTGGTAGTGGCCAGTTTGTCCGCCATTTCTCGTTCATGATCCTCGAGGGCGAGCTCTAAGAACCGAGCTTCGGCAGCAATATGGATCCCCATGTTTTGGAAAGCCAACAAAGCTTCCTTTGGCCTGCATCGTGCGAAGTGATCCACAACCTCTTCATCAAGAATATTAAAGTCAATAAATTTCTGGGGATCTGCTTCCTCCTGAAATAGCTCTATTGGCCCAGAAATTTGTTCTATCGCTATCCTCTTACTCCGGCCACTAGACTGCCCTTCTTCCAATGCCGCCCTCTTGCGTCCTCGAGGTGATTCAGGAGAGTCGTCCACATTGATAGGTTCCACCACCTCAGAAGGAACCTCGGGCATCGTGCTCATAGGGGACGGCATAAACCCTATTGGAGGACTCATTGGAACGTCAGAATTCCTTGCCCTAAGTGCCTCCAAAATAGCCAAAGAATCACTACCCACCATCTCGGCTAAGCTCTCTGCAAAACATAGAAACAAAAGTCAGATGCATTAAAACATCGAGCATTTAAATAAACACCACGGCTGACTGACGTTACCTAGCACAGTCCAAAGTTCATCGTCATCCGGGTTATCTAAAATATCTTTAGGTCGGATCTTGCCGACCTCTTCAACCCACATGTCGAAGAAGTTCACACATTCAACCTCTTCATCGGTGAGCTGGTTGATTTCTTTCTCAAACGATTGAGTAGGGATGCTCCATGCCGCCGGATTCCAGTAAAGACTGAATACCGTCTCCTCACTATTACCCAGCCAAAAGGGACGACTGCCACTCGCCACCTTCAATTTGAAAAATTTCTCTTTGAAGTCCTTGTAACTCTCCAAGTACGGCAAGAATACAGCTCTTCCTTGCCGGGATCGAACTGAGAGCCAAGACTGCTGTCGAGCACGGGCTCCAAGGGTTGAATACCGGGTATGGAAATAGAAGAATGCCCCGTCAGAGCATCGCAACCCCACTACCCGGCATATTCTTTCGAAGGCCAGGATGTTTGCCCAACCGTTGGGATGAATTTGACTGGGGGCAGCATGAAGAGTCCGGAGAATAGCAATATGAAAATCGTTGAAAGGAAGCCGTAGTCCGAACCGCGTGAAAAAGTCCTCGTAGAGATACATGAAGTGCTCGCCTTCTTCACGGGTCCAGCACACTCGTTCTCTCCCCGGGGACAAAATCACGAACTCATCGTCCTTTTCACCACCCTCGGTGAGCTCCAGGTATTCTTTCAGCCTATCTAGTTCAGCGCCGGACTCATAACGGGATATCCTGTCATAGGCATCGTCTGCAACCCACGTACAGGGCAACAAAGGACCTCGGCGAATCCTAATCGCCTGCTCCGCTTGTTGATCCGAGGTCGGAGCAGGAGCTTCACCTCTTGGCCGCCTTCTTCTGGCCATTTAGTTTCCTAGAAGACACACAGAGACCTAGGGTCAGAACCAAAGATGTTCAAAACATCCAAACATGGCAGTGGGTAAGCAGCAAGCTAACCCCCACGCACCGGCCTCTGCACCCATCGAGACTTAAGCCTCGGAAGGACACCCCCGCCCGCCGTACTCGGCGCAGAAGGGGAGGTGCAACATCAGGCAACACCGTTGGAAGAGGGGACGAAATAACTATCCCCAAAATTGATAGAAGAGAAAAACAAACAGTCTACCAGAAGGACGTTCGCATGTTCAAGTTATCGGTAAAAATGGTGTTTAGAGGAAGAAAATACCTTGACAAAGGTTAGTAGAGGCTGCTTTAAACAGCAAACACCACCTCTGACAGCCGTGAAAACTTGTCGGATTTCCTCTCAGGCAACCAATTTTTAAGCAGAAACAGTAAAAGGTAAAAAATGGAAGGACGAAGCCCTATTTATAGAAGCTACGGTTAGGGGACATTTCCATCCATTCAGTCTGAATTTGAAAAGATGTTCATTATGGGCGCAAAGCACTATGCACGACTCCTTAACCAGAGCAAGTCACGTGGCCCACGTCGCTGTCATAGCAGTTGAGGGGACGACCGCTTAGCAGAACTAACCAACCCTAGTATCTACAACGTCTACAAAATATTAAAGACCCCGACCCATTACATATCCCGGTAAATCCCTTCACGGTAACAAATACCCCGGTTTAGTTGCTTAAGCTTTGCACTTTGTCTGTCTCGACAAAGTACAGAGCTGGGGGCATGTTATACGGGGCGAGCATTGGACTCACCCCGGTACAATATAAATTCCACAAATAAAAAATGGTCAAAGAAGTTGCTTGACAATTCAATCAGATTTTATTTCATTTTATACATCGTCATACATCAATACAAGGAGAAGGAAAACAATGGATATGAAAAGGTTAAACAACACTGACGAGCCCAGCGGCCAACTTTATGCTGTGAACTTTCATATCCAGATTCCCTAGAGCACACACCAGTCTCTTCCCTGTTGAGGCTTCTTGAAAAAGTGGATTGACTTCAAAAAACTGAGCATAACCGGAACAGAACACTGCCGCGGGCTCAGGAAATTTCTGCCATACCACTTATCGGTTCCACTCACAAGGATAAAAGAAGACGGACGTGTGTCCTCCTCGGTTGAACGGAGTTGGGCGTGGAATGAACTTCTTCATGATCATTCCGGGACGCCTGAAGCAATTACTTCAATGGTCCCCCCGGCTTATCTAAAAGGAGGACCAAGAAGGGCTCTATTCTCCAATTACCTCCATCCAACACGACAGGGATTACAGAACTTCCCAGTGAATAAGTATGAATTAGACATTCCTTCGTACGCTGGGAAGGTAAAGTCTACGTCCTCATTACGCTGGGAAAGAAAAGTTCCTAATGAAACAAGGTTTTCAGCAGGAAAAGAAGTATCTTCAAATATTTTGGGAAAAGTAGGAAAATGGTGACCTTCATAAAAGGCAAAACTTCTCTAACTCCCCTCTGAACACAAGCACAGGCGCAAGAACAGCAAAACCATTCTGGAAGATTGCAGAATTAGGAGGAAAAAGGAATGATTATACCAAGCGTGAACCTCCTGTATTTATAGAACGAGAGGCTTTGACCGACCCTACGAATCAAATCAACGACATTAAATGCTCTCCCTTTCCTATTAGTTACGAGAGCAACGGATGTCTGGGAAACATTGAAACTGATCCTCTTTTAAAGGATCCTTATCTCCCATTTAAGTCAGAAGTAACAGTTTCCAAAGATAAGGATTCAGATTTCTACAAGTTTCAAGAAGTCTAGGAACAAGATCCAGATTTCGAGGAAGCAGCAAGATCCAGACTCCGGGACAAGAGGTACAAATTTACCGATCTCCAACCCTGACGACATTTTAATACAATGAACGTCGACCTCGGCACGAGACATCGCAAAACCTGGCTTTGAAGTCAGGGCGTAGCCCGTTACGTTTTATGAAGCTGAATACCTTGGCACTTGACTACCCCGTCAAAGCACCAAGCTGGGGGCAACTGTTCTGGACCGTGGACCGGGATCCTACTCAGAAGGGTCAACCCGGCACACGCTCCACCTTACTCTTCCATCAACACCCCGAAAAGTACTGTAAGACCTCGGAATGCATAATTCATGAGGATCAGGGAATTAACAGATCTTTGTAACTGCTAATACGAATCTCTTTGATTCTATAACCTCTCCTCTCAATAAATGACTATAACGTCCACATTACAATAATACCTGCATTGAATACTCTGACTCCAATCATGCTCCATAAAGATCAAGCTAAGTAAACCTAAAGAGGTAACATTTATTGAGTAACAGACACCTTAGCACACTAGCTGACTTAAGCGTCGGAGTCCTTTTTGCAGGTACCACCGCCGCCGGACCTTGATGGTGGAACGCAGCTGTAGAAGGGAGGAAACCACCAAACTATACCTTCCACAGGTATCCTTCTAAATCCGTTCAGAACATTTTTAAAAAAAAAGATAAAGACATGATAATAAGTTAGCTAAGTTGACACCCCTTGACGCAAGAGCCTCGAGACATGTAAAATGTAAATCAAACACGGTAACAGGTAACTTGAAGAGTTTAAAATGGTAATGCTGGCATATTAGCCTAATTGCAGTATATGTATTAGAAAAGGAAAGTGAGGACATCTAAATTACTCAAAGTAGTAACTTCAAACCACTAAAAGAAATAATTCAAACATAAAAATTAGTGCAAAAGAGCTTTCAACTGTCATGGTGAATCAACAGAACAATATTTATTAAATTTTTAGAGAAAGTCTTGGGTTGTAACTAACCAGGATCACATTGGGTGTAGAAATCTTCAACATCTACAACAGCATGACCAAGCCAAAAAAAGGAACGAAAAAAAAGTTAAATAAGTAAGGAAAAAAATCCTAAAACATTGATATATAGAAATTTGTATAGGAATTTTAAAAATAAATATAAAAAGAACAGTCATGTATGACACTTCGACTGCATCATTGAGAAACATGAAACAAAGGGATTCATATGATATCATAAAACTAATTGATGTTATCTCTCTATCCTTTTTCCTCAAAAACCATGACAATAAATTAAAAAAAATTTAAAAAATCACAATTTGTAAATTAAGTGTGTTGGTTCCCCCATTTGAATGCATCATAGAGGAATTGGAGATTAACATATCATACAACAATTGCTCTTGTGATTTTGATTTTGATTTTTTGTTGTTTGTTAAAATGTTAGGGAAAATTGAGAGCTGACCTGAGCTGTAGTTGTAAAATTGAGAGAGAACTTTGAAATTTGAGAGCTGAGAATGAGCTAGAATGACCTAAGAGATGGAGAGCTGAGAACGTGCTAGAGCGACCTAAGAGATGGAGCGAGAATGAGCTGAGAGATTGAGCGACAACGAGGTGAGATATGGAGCGAGAATGAACGAGAACGAGGTCAGAGATGAAGGGAGAACGTAGCAGAACGAACTGAGAGATGGAGATGAGAGATCGAGGGTTGAGTGGGAGCGAGAGAATTGGGTTTCTGAGTTAGAATTAGGGATTTAGGTAGAAATGTTAGAGACGGAAACACTTTATCTCTATCTTTAAAAAAATTATTAATTAGATTATATATATATATATATATATATATATATATATATATATATGTATAATTTAGAGACGGAACACATCCGTCTCTAATATATTTGACTTTTTTAAAACACTTATTTGGCTAAATAGAGATGAAATTAGAGACAAAAAATTCATATATGAATAAATTCTGTCTCTAAATTCCGTCTCTAAACATATTTGACTTTTTAAAACATCACATTAACCGAATAGAGATGGAATTAGAGACGAAAAAATTTGAGACGGGTAAATTCTGTCTCTAACTATATTTGACTTTAAATTAACTAAATAGAGACAGAATTAGAGATAAAAAATTTTGAAACGGATCAATTCTGTCTCTAAATTCTGTCTCTAAGTTTTAAATTTTATTTTTTCTCTCTAATTCATCAAATTTGTCTCTGTTTTTGTCTCTATTAGAGACAAAAAAAAATTCATCGCTAAATTCCGTCTCTAAATCAAATTTTTTTAGTAGTGTTATTTCAAATGATTAAGAAATATTTTTTTTCCTATCAAAATAACATATATGACATAGATTTTGAAGATTCTTCCTCAATAAATAATTTTTTGTTCTAAATAGAAAAGAGAAATATAGATAGATCAAGACAAGAAGTTGTAAATAGAGAAAAGAAATATAGAGAAATCAAAACAAGAAAATATAAACTCAAAATTTAATTCTTCAGGAACTAGTTGTATTTTATAATTCTTCTTATTTTTTCATGGGAAATCATGTCCTTATACATGACTTCAAATACAAAGAATGAGAGAGTGGTTACACTTCTCAATACAATGCACCATTATGTACAAAGGTTACAAAGTAAGTGTAATGATTACAAAGTGATTAGGCACATGCACCAAAGGTTATAACCATTAACCTTTACTAATGGCACTCTTAAAATCAAATTAAAGTAGTCATCCACCACATGTAAAATATGTATGTTTTACAATACTTTGTCTTAGATGACTATACACTATGAATATGTCTTGTTAAAACTTTGTTAAGAAAAATTCAGTGGGATAAAAACTTAGCAAAGAAAAAAGAGTACAATATTTATAGGCAACTTCCGCTCAAAATACAACTAATTATGAAAGATTCTTAAGTTGACGTATTCTAATGTTATGCACATGCTTCTTGAAAATTGAAGTTGGTAATGCCTTTATGAATAAATCAGTTGGATTGTCACTTGAGCGAATTTTACAAATATCAACATTATCTTTCTTCAGGAGTTCATGAGTGTAAAAGAACTTTGGTGAAATATGTTTAGTTATATCACCTTTTATGTAGTCACCTTTGATTTGTGCAATACACGTTGCATTATCCTCATGCAATATTATTGGCTCATCATTTTCCTTCAATAATCCACATGCTCCTTTAATGTGTTGGATCATAGTTCTCAACTATACACGCTCACTACTTGCTTCATGAATGACCAATATTTCTGAATGATTTGATAAGGTAGCAGTGATTGTTTGCTTTATAGACCGCCATGAGATAGCAGTATTTCCACATATGAACACATAACCTATTTGTGACCGAGCTTTATGAGGATAAGAAAGATAACCAACATCAACATATCCTACCAATTTTGACTTTTCTTCATTTAGGTAAAACATACTCATATCAAATGCTCCATGAAGATAACGAAGAGTGTGTTTTACTCTATGTCAATGTTTTTGAGTTGGTACAGAACTAAACCTTACTAGTAGATTGACTACAAAAGCTATATATGGTCTAGTGTTGTTTGTAAGATACACAAGTGCTCCTATTGCACTAAGATAAGATACTTCAGGACCAAAAATTTCTTCTTCATCTTCCCATGGACAAAAAGGATCTCCTTTTACATCAACTGAACAAACAACCATTAGGGAGCTTAGTGGATAAGATTTATCCATATAAAATTATTTCAAGATTTTTTCTATATAAGATGATTAATGAATAAGAATTTCTCTTGCCAAATATACAACTTCAAACCCAAGACAAAGTTTTGTGTTTCTAAGATCCTTCATTTCAAATTCATTATTTAGGTAGTTTGTAGCCTCAAAGATCTCATGGATTCCATATTATGTATAAATCATCAACATAAACTGCAACTATAGCAAATTCAAAATTTATTTTCTTGATAAAAACACAAGGACAAACAAGATTATTTTCATATCCATTTTTTAATAAATATTCACTTAAATAATTATACTGCTTGTGTTTAGATTGTTTTAATCTATACAAGGATCTTTGAAGTTTAACATAGTACATTTATCGAGATTTTGAATTATATGCTTCAGGCATCTTAAATCCTTCAAGGATTTTCATATATGTCATTATCCAATGATCTATATAAGTAAGTTATTACTACGTCCATTAGACGTATGTCCAGTCTTTCAGAGACTGCCAAACTAATCAAAAATCTGAAAATGATTGCATCTATAACAGGGGAGTAAGTTTCTTTATAATCTATATTAAGCATTTGTGAGAAACTTTGTGCTACAAGTCGTGCCTTTTATCTCACAATTTCATTTAACTCATTTCTTTTCCATACAAAGACCCATTTATTCCTAACGAGTTTGACATCTTCAGGTGTCTAAACTATTAGTCCAAATACGTTACGTTTTGGCTCATGAATCTAACTCAGCCTGTATTACTTCTTTCTATTTTAGCCAATCATTTCGATGTTGACATTCTTCTACACTTTGGGGTTCAAACTCATTATCATTGATAATTTCAGAAATAATTGCATATGCAAAAATATTATCAACAACAACTTCATCTATTCCCCTTATATTTCCACATTTTAATAAAATCTCATAATTTACTGATACCGAAACCACTTTTGAGGTTACTTCCATAAAAATATTAGATTGTTGATCTATATTGCTTTTGACCTCATCAGGAGTGTCAATGACCTCTTCTTGAGCATCACTTTGAAGTTTTTTTATTTCCTTATTTTTTTGAGGAACAGTATCCATTGCACCAATAGGTTTACCATGCTTCTAGCGTACTTTAAATTCATTAGTTGTCATACCTACAGAATGCCTAGTAGGGACAACTAATTGTGCAGGAGTATTTGCAGTCGATATATATGATTTAATGACTTCTTGAATGTCTACAAAAATATTTGGCAACTAATTTATGTCATCCTGCAAATGAATTATTCGTTGAACTTCAAGTTCACATTGATTTGTGCGTGTGTTAAGATTGGACAATGTTGGTATATTCCAACAAATTTCTTGTGCTTTGGACTCTTTACCTTTTTCTTCCCCTAATGACGAGAAAGTTGACTCATCAAATTGACAATATAAGAATCTTGCTCTAAAAAGATCACATGTTAAAGGTTCAAGATATCTAATGATAGATGGTGAGTCAAAACTGACATAAATACCAAAGCGACATTGGGGCCCATTTTAGTTCATTGATGGGGTGCAATAGGAACATAAACTACACAACAAAAAATTCTAAGATAAGATATACTAGGTTGTTGATCAAACACAAGTTGTAAAGGTGAAAACTTGTGATATGCAGATGGTCAAATACGAACCAAAGATGCAACATGAACTATAGCATTCCCCAAGCAGATGTAGGAAGTTTTGATCTCATAAGTATAGGTCTAGCAATAAATTGCAAACACTTAATAAAAGATTCAGTTAAACCATTTTGAGTATGCAAATGTGCAATGGAATGTTTAACACTAATTCCTATTGACATGCAATAATCATAAAATGCTTTTGAAGTAAACTCACCTGCTTGATCTAAAAGAATTGACTTAATAGGATGATTAGGAAAACTTAATCTTAACTTTATAATTTGAGAAAGAAATTTAGCAAAAGCATCATTATAAGTTGAAAGTAAGCAAACATATGACTATCGAGTGGAAGCATCAATTAAAACCATGGAATACTAGAATGGTTTACAATATGGATGAATTGGGCCACAAATGTCACCTTGTATTTTTTTGTAGAAAATTAGGAGACTCCAAAGATAATTTAGATGGAGAAGGTCTAACAATTAATTTACTTTAAGTACAAAAAGTTAAAAAAATAATTATTAAGCAAAAGAATTTTTTGATCTTTTAAAGGGTGTCCATGTGTATTTTTAATAATATGTCGCATCATAGTTGAACTTGGATGACTAAGACGATCATGTCAGAGCATAAAAGTTTAAGGATTTGAGCATTTTCGATGCATATAATTTAACTCAACTACCCTTATTTTTGTAAAATATAATCTAAATGATAAACTTTGAAGTTTCGCTAATATGAACTTCTTGTTCAAAATTGTAGAGGTAATATATAGATATTTCACATCTCCCTCATTTTTTGTTTCAACATTATATCCATTGTGACGTATATCTTTGAAACTTAGTAGATTTTTTCATAATCTACTAGAATATAATGCATCATCAATATACAATTTTATCCTATATGGGAATATAATATCGACTCTTCCAGTGCCTCTAATTACATTTGCAGAACTAGATATGTTATTAACATTAATTTTAACTAATGTTAATTGTACGAAATATATTTTATCACGAAGAATTGTGTGAGTTGTGCCAATGTCCACCAAACATTTGTCATTCTCCATTATATCAAATTTATTTTGTATTATCTAGTAACACAAAAATATATTTTTACAAATTAGAAAGAAATAATTACCAAGAAATATGCAAGTCATTGCTATTCATGTTATAAATAAAAACTTTAATGAAAATATACAAATGATAAACTTCAAAATAATGTAAACAAAAACATATTTCAATAGTAGACATTTGCATCCCCAATCAAATGATCAATCTTGTCACTATAGTTTTCAAAAAAATTAAAAACATCAAAATCAACTTTCATAAGAGACTCATTATTATAAGTAGGATCAACAGGTTCAGAAAAATTCACTTCAACATTTTTTCTCTTTTCTTTTAGTGATGCCTTGTAAAGATCAACTAGGTGTTTTGGAGTGTGACATATGCGAGACTAATGATCTTTTGTTCCACATCTATAATAAATATTGTCATTGTTTTACCCCTTTTCAAGATTTTCCTCATTTTTGACTCATTTCTTTTGGTTTCTTTCAGAACCTTTGCTTTCAAAACTTGGAGATGGATTAGCACGGGTCCAATATTTTTTTCTACCACAACCCCTTTTAGCACCACAACCTCATCCATGACCTTGAGAAAATGTCACATTCGCTTCAGGGAATAGTGCTGAGCCAGTTGGACGAGATTGATGATTTTTCATCAAAAGCTCATTACTTTACTCAACCACAAGTAAACAAAAAATTAGCTCAGAATATTTTGTGAATCTACGCTCTCAATACTACTGCCGCAGGAGTACATTCAAGGCATAAAAAGTAGATATGTTTTTTTTCTAACTTATACTCATTAGTAATTTTCTCTTCACATAATTTCAATTGAGAGCTAATCTTAAATAAGGCTGAATTATATTCACTTATAGTTAAAATCTTGCAAACATAAGTGGATCCAATCATAGCGAGCTTTTTGAAGAATCATTGTTTTTTGGTGTTCATATATCTCTTTCAAACTGTTCTGAAGTGCTAATGGATCCTTAATAGTAATGTATTCAGTTTTCAATTTTTTGTGCAAATAATGTTGAAGGAAAATCATTGCTTTTGTGCGATTTTGTAGGGATGCTTAGTTTCCTTATTTTATAGTATTCCCAAGATTCATAGCATTAAGATGAATCTCCATAACAAATTTTTTCCAAAAATATCAAGGACAACAAATTCAAGTTTCATGAGATTTGACATTATAAAGACACTTGAAAACAGAAAATAAAAAATTAGATTGATAACTAAGAATTTAAGCAATAAAAAATCTCACATACACCATATTGTAAAACATGTAAATATATATACTTTGATCATACAAGAAAGAAGGTATGCATAACACATGTTAGAGAAAAAAAATTCTTACCTTGATATATAAAAAGAAGCTTGAAGGATTTTGCTATACCGTAGAAACTTGATCGTGCTAATAATGTATTGTAAATAGAAAAGAAAAATATAAAGAAATCAAGACAAAAAGTTGTAAATAAAGAAGAAAAATATAAAGAGATCAAGACAAGAAAATATGGACTCAAAATTTAGTTCTTCGGGAACTAGTTATATTCTATTATTCTTCTTATTTATTCATAGGAAATCATGTCCTTATATAGGACTTCAATTATAAAGAACGATAGAGTGATTACACATCTCAATACAATGCACCATTATGTGCAATGGTTACAAAGTGATTAGGCACATGCACTAAAGGTTATCATTAACTCTTACTAATGACACTCTTAAAATCAAATTAAGATATTCATTCACCATATGCAAAATATGTATGTTTTACAATATATCTATTATTTGACTCAAAGTTGACTTCATAATTAAGAATATGCTTTGTACATTACTTACTTGAGATTTAACATGAGAGTTATTATGGTATCCTGACGAGTATACTATTTTGAGTGAGTTATGAAGTATTTATTAATTATTGATTTTATAATTAATATTTAAACTTCTATAAATATAACTAACAACCAATAAATTATTTGACAACTCACCTTAATCATATAAAAAAAAGATAAATACTAGAGCAATATCCTTTTAACATTAAACCAAAATTTAAGAGAATTAAGTATAGGTATTCTAAATGCAATAGGTTATTGTAAAATGCACCTTTATTATGGTATTCTCACATGTATTGTTAGAAGAATAAATCATCGGGCACTATCACTAATAAAAAATCCTCCCAACAATTATGTTTTTCAAAGTTTGAATTTTGATCCTCCTCTTAAAAGTGTGACTCACTTGCTATTGCACCTAACCCTCCCAACAATACTTATTTATTTTACTTAAAAGTGTGAGTTATATGTAACAAAAGAAAAAGTGAGTTATATAATAGAATTAATTTTTTCTATAAAAATAATATTTTTTCATATTATTAGTTTATTACATGCACTATGAAAATTTTGCTAATCAAACTATTTGAAACCTTCACAAAACATATCGTTTGAATTGAGCAGTAATATAGATGGGAAAATGGGTCAACTTGTCTTCACCTATCATGGGTCAGTTGAAAACAAAGTGAGATGAGTTAACTTGTTTTTGTTTGGTGGGTTAGAAAGATCAACTCACCCCATTTTATGGTAGATTGGTGGGTAGACAAATTAACTCATTTAAAATTAAAAAAAAATTCAGCCAAAAAAATAAGCAAATAAAAATGATGGATTAATGGGTTAAACAGTTCAAATCTCAAAGAATTAAATAAAAAAAAGTATCAATCTAAGGTGGTCAACTTGCCTAAAGCTAAACAAAAGCTAATGGGTAAGACAGGTCAACCCACTCTAACCTGTCACAACTTATAGATTAAATGGACTGAGTTAAATGAATTGACTTAAAAAAATTATGTTGGATTATGCAACGCAACCTATCATTTTTTATGAGTTAAACGAGTTCGCCAGGTCGAATTCATTTTGCCAATTCTAATTATCTAAATTGACAAATGACACTAATTTATTGACTTAAATAAAACTCTTACAACTATGCCAATTATACATAACATTTATATATAAATGGTTGTGTGTACTTTTTAACAAACTAATAACTAAGTATCCCGTGCATTGTATGAATTTTTTTAAAATTCAAATAAAATTTAAACAAATATAGATTAAAAGAGAAAAAATGTTTAAAATTATAAGAATGTATGCATAATTAATTTTTTTATCTGATATGTATAATTAATTTATTAAGATAGAATCTAAATATATATATTAAAAATAAAAAAATATTTAAAATTTTAAAGGTGATATTTATAATTAATTTAAAAAAATTTGAATTTAAAATTTAAAAGAAAAAAATTTAAAATAACATATGTTATTTTTGGGATAGAGTAGCTTACAAGAAAATGTACTTTAATTTATTATATTGGGATTGATTGTTTATAAGTGTTTATACATGACATATTGTCATTCCTTTGTATCCGCACTAATTGATATTTATTTTGGATACTAGCTATCATTGGAGCTGGCCTCAATAGTTTTATTACTAATTTGGCTATGTCTAATTTGGGTGTAAATTTTTTTAAAATAAATTATAAAGTAAAAAGCATTAAACATATGCAGTCACTTCAAGGAATAAATATTAAATAGCACTATCGCAATGTCTTGCACTCTTGCTAAGACATTATAAATGGTTTCACATATTTTATTCTGCAACTAGTCATGTTTCCTCTTAAAATTTACTATAAGACTCCTGAGTTTGTATTATGTTCACCAATATTCATTTTCATTTGTACCGCTTAGTTTTCACTTAATATTACCTATACAATTTAAGATAATGAATATATATATATATATAATGAGAATAATTTTTATTGTGAGATAATAAAAAGAGTAAATTTTGATCATATAATCATACATAGATGGTCAAGATTAAAAATTACTTAAAGATCATGTGACCACTTAAAAAAGTCACATATATTTATGTTCTAATCTTGATCATTCATTAAGATTTAATAGTCAATATTTACTCCTATTACCTCTTGCAATACATACTCATCTCATCAGATATGTTCCCTATAGAGGAGTGTTTATTATAAGATGTGAGAAAAATGAATCTTGATCATTGGATCTTACATAAATAGTCAAAATTAGAACATAAATACATGTAACTTTTTTAAGTGATCAAATGACCTTTAGGTAAATTTTAATATTGACCATCCATGTATGGTTATATAATCAAGATTTACTCATTTTACCTTATCATAATAAAACTCCTCCCACTATATATATATATATATATATATATATATATATATATATATATATATATATATATATATATATATATATATATATATCATTTAAGTCTATGTCACCACCCCTAATTTTTTTAAACAAAAATGACCAAGTAAGGCGCAATATAGTTGGAAATTCAATATATGCACATTTTATTTAGTATTCAACTTGCCAAATACTTTCATAGAAACTAGGTTTGCAGCTTGTGCGTTGCAAAGACAAGAAAAAGGAAAGTTTTACGACTTTTATTAATATTTAATTTTTTAGTTTGTTATAAAACTGTTTAATATATATATATATATACATATATATATATATATATATATATATATATATATATATATATATATATATATGTTCTTTTAAGGCAATTCCTGCTAAAAATTTGACCTCTCCCATTGAGAAGAATGATCTTAATAGACTTCATCAACAATTAAATTACTCAAATCAAACCCTTCATAATATAACAAAATCTTTGGAACGAATAGATAATCAGGTAAGTAAAGACTATTCATCGGTACAAAGTACAAATCTAGATCCTAATAGACCTATCTATAAGATAGTTAATGTGCCGGAAGAAGGATTAAAAAATATAAAACTTTCTAAGTCAGAAAACTCCTTAGAAGAAATAAAGAAAAAATTAGAATTATTAACTAACCCTTCCTCATCATCATCAACTCCTAAGATTTTAACTTTAGAAAAAATTGAAGAATTAGAACAAGAATTATTAAATTTAAGGATAGATGAATCAAAAATTAATAAATTAAAATCCCCAATGCCAGTTTCTACCACTAGAAACTATTACTCTAGGCCTACTTATCCAGATGTCCAATTTGAAGAAAGGGCCTTTCAAGACTCAGTATCCTTTTCAGGAGAAGCCCTTAATAAATGGAATATAGATGGGCTAGGTGAACAGCAAATCTTAGATACTATTCAACAAATGACCATGGCCGCAACGGCCCATAAAGGAAAAAACAATTCAGATAAAACTATTGCTTCCTTAATAGTATTAGGCTTTACAGGCCAACTTAAAGGATGGTGGGACAATTGTCTCTCCCAAGCCGAAAAAGATTTAATAATAAATGCAGTAAAAATAGAAGCAGATGGCCAATCAAAGGAAGATGTAGTAACTACTCTATTGTATACTATAACTAAGCATTTTATAGGTGAACCTTTAAAATTCCAAGAAAGAATAGCTAATCAGATTGTTAATCTATATTGTCCAACCATGTCAGATTATAGATGGTATAAGGATATGTTTTTAAGTAAATTATACTTAAGAAGTGATGCATCAGCTGATTATTGGAAAGAAAGGTTTATAGCTGGTCTTCCAAAATTATTTGCCGAAAAAGTCAAAGTAATGATTCAAAACCAAAATTCAGGACAAATTCCTTATAGTCTCCTTACTTTTGGACAAATATCTAATTATATAATAGAAACAGGACTTCAAGTATGTTTAGACTTAAAACTTCAACATAAGCTTAAGAATGAAGCAAAAAATTGTAGAAAAGAATTAGGTTCTTTCTGTTCGCAATGGGGTATAGAAGGAATTAAAGCCCCAAGTAAGCAACAAAAGCCATCTTATAAGTACATTTCTAAAAAACCTAGAAAATCAAGTAGATATTATAAGAAAACGCATAAGAATGAAGCCTCCACTTCACAAGTAAAAAGTAAAGGTAAATCTAAGCAAAAAGAAACATATAAAGGAAAGAAACATATAGTTTGTTATAAATGTGGAAGAATAGGGCATTATAAAAAAGATTGTAAAGTTAAACAAAGAATAAATAGTCTACAAATAGATAAAGAACTAAAAGAATCTTTATTAACTATTTTATTAAATGATTCCGAACCATCTGAAACTGAATATTCATCTACAGATGAAGAAATAATTAACCAACTAAGAAACTCTTCGTCAGAAGAAGAAGAAGATACTAATTCAGATAATTCTATAAAAGAAGGTCCCCAGATATGTCATTGTTCTACATATACTAAAACTATAAATGTAATCACTAGAGAACAAGCTTCTTCATTATTAAGCCTTATAGAACATATGGAAGAATCATCGGCTAAGCAAGAATTTATTCTGCAAATAAAAGAATTTCTGGATCAAAAGAAAGAAGAAAAAGAAATTAAGAAAATAGATATGAAAGAAGTGTTAAATAGATTTAAGAAAACTCCTAATAATGAAGTAACATTAAAAGACTTACAACAAGAAATAAAAGAATTAAAGAATGAAATTACAATTTTAAAAGAAAAAGATACTGAATTAGAATTTAAAATGTTAAACTTACAAGCTCAAATTATAATACAAAAAGAAAAAGAAACTTCTCAGGTAAGTAACGGAGATGATCCCTATATTAATCTACTTACTCAAATAATTGTACATAAGTGGCATTGTGCAATTGAATTACTTACTAAAGGAGAAAGATTTAACTTAATAGCTTTAATAGACTCTGGAGCAGATATGAATTGTATTCAAGAACGATTAATACCTACTAAATATTATGATAAAACAACTGAATCATTAAGTAGTGCTTCAGGAAACAAAATGCAAATTAAGTATAAATTAAATAATGCTAAGATATGTAAAAATAAAGTATGTTATAAAACTTCTTTTTTATTAGTAAAGAATATATCAGAACAAATGATTTTAGGAACTCCTTTTCTTACTCTATTATATCGTTTTCAGTAACTGAACAAGGACTAGTTACTCATGCTTTCGAAAAAGAAATATGTTTTGAATTCACTAAACCACCAAATATTAAAGAAATAAATTTAATAAAAGAATCTTTAATAGAAAATAAAATTAAGCAGGTGAATTTGTTAAGCAAAGAAGCTCAATTTAAAAGAATTGAAGAACAAATTAAGAATTCTAATATTCAATTAAAAATAAAACTTCTCCAAGAAAAATTTGAAAAAGAAGTGTGTAGTAACTTTCCTACAGATTTTAAGGACCGTAAAAAATATGTAATTACTTTACCATATGTAGACGATTTTGAAGAAATAAATATTCCTACTAAAGCAAGGCCAATACAAATGAATCAACAGTATATAGAATATTGTAAAAAAGAAATTCAAGAATATTTAGATAAGAAATTAATTAGGCCAAGTAAATCTCCGTGGAGTTGTGCAGGATTCTATGTTATGAATGCCTCCGAAATAGAAAGAGGAGCTCCCAGATTAGTAATTAATTATAAACCTTTGAATAAAGTTTTAAAATGGATAAGATACCATATTCCCAATAAAAAGGATTTAGTTGACCGTGTTCATCAAGTTAAAGTATTTTCAAAATTTGATATGAAATCAGGATACTATCAAATAGAAATAGCAGAATCTGATAGGTATAAAACTGCCTTCGTAGTACCCTTCGGTCATTATGAATGGAACATAATGCCTCAAGGACTTAAGAATGCCCCTTCTGAATTTCAAAATATTATGAACTCTATACTTAATCCTTATACTAAATTTACGATAGTATACTTAGATGATGTATTAATACTTAGTAATACTATTGAACAACATTTTACTCATTTAGAAATCTTTTTTACCTTAATCAAAGAAAATGGCTTAGTAATATCCGCCAAGAAAATGAAATTATTCCAAACAAAGACAAGATTTTTAGGATTTGAAATTAATCAGGGAACTATAGTACCAATTGAAAGATCAATAGAATTTGCTAATAAATTTTCTGATGAAATCAAGGATAAGAATACTCTACAATGCTTTTTAGGATGTGTTAATTATATAGCTGATTTTATTCCTAATATAAGAATTATCTGTGCCCCGTTCTTTAGAAGATTAAGAAAAAATCCTCCTTGTTGGAATGATGAAATGACTCAAACGGTGAAGAAAATCAAAGTTTTAGCCAAATCTATCCCTTGTCTAGGACTTCCAGATCCTTAAGCCTGTTTAATAGTTGAAACCGATGCATCCGAATTAGGATATGGTGGGATCCTTAAACAGGTTTTAGGAGAGTCTTCCCATGAACAAGTTGTTAGGTATCATTCAGGATCATGGCAACCGGCTCAACAAAGGTATAGTACTATTAAGAAAGAAATACTAGCTATTGTTTTATGTATTATGAAATTTCAAAGTGATTTGTTTAATAAAAAGTTTTTGTTAAAACCGATTGTAAAGCAGCTCCTTCAATAATTCAAAAAGATGTTAAGAATTTAGTTTCAAAACAAATTTTTGCCAGATGGCAAGCCCTTTTATCTTGTTTTGATTTTGAAAAACAACATATTAAAGGAAAGCATAATTATTTACCAGATTTTTTAACCTGAGAGTTTTTACAGGGCTATGGCAACTAAATCAAAAGCTAAGAAGGTTACGCTTGATAAGTATTTGGCTGAAGCCCAAAAGCAAGAAATAAGTACACAGATAAGTACTAGGTCATTGACCTTTCCTTTAGGGTCATCAACCCTAGCTGCTTCTCCTTCTCCTATTCGGTCTATACGACCTCCCTCTCCTTCTTCTAATAAATTTACTCCTTTGTCTTACTCACAAGCTGCTTCCTCATCCAAATCTAAGAACTTATCCTTCCCTGCTAATAATCCCACTACTGAAGAATGCAAATATCATAAAAAAGGACTTTTTGAACCAATAATGACTGTTGAATTAGGATTCTACTCACCAAATTCCACTCCTCGGGAAATAATCCACAATATGCTTCCCAAAGATTTTCATTATGTTCCTTATGACAATCTTAAGAAAAATAGGCTTTTTTATGAATTAATTCTTGTTGATACTCAATCTATCTCACTTGATCATTATTACAGTGTTTCTGATCCTCAGTTTATAGATTTTTCAAAAGCAAAAATTCTTAAAGTATTAAGTCCTAAAGATTGGAAGCAACATCTTCATACTCCCAAAACTTTTTCCATAAAATTTGACCCTCCTACTTATACCTACTGGGATTATCAGAATGCCTGGTATAAATTTTTACTCATCCGACCTTATAATCATTCTTGGTTTTTCTGGTTTAATAAAGGAATTTCGAATATTCCCTCTTGGTTCGCAGATTGGGTTAGAAGTACAAGACCCTGTTTAGATATTCTTCCTCAAGAAGCTAAGCAAGCCTACGATCTGTTTGTCACTCAAACCGATTTTCCTTCTGGAACTAGGCTTTTACATTTTTATATTGCATTTGGAATAGCCTGGATCAACGTCTGGGACTATGTTTCTTATTTTAAGGATCAAGTTACTCAGCCAGAATGGATTGCTATGGAATTTAGTGTTAAGTGGTGGGCTCAATATAACATGAACCTAATAAGTCCTGCAGCTATTAAGAATTGGCTTAAAGTAAATCCAAGCTTTGCTAAGAAGAATCACCAGAAGCCTTCGCAGTTTGAAGAACTCAAGGCAAAACTCTTGCAAGAATTAGCCTCATCATCTTCAGAACAAGACTTACTAGATAAGCTAAAGACAACCATGTCTACATCAGGCTCATCCCCACCCTCAGAAAACCTGCATGATAATGATGACCTTTTGGCCGACAATGAGGACGATTGCTATGGACTGATTACCTCCCTGTAGCTGGTGGGATCCCTGTCCCCCACTACGATAAGCAGCCAAAAGCAAAAAGAAAAGTTACTGACTCAGATGGACCCCAAAGCATCTCAGCCGACGCTTCACGACAAAGGCGGCTATAAAGAAGATAAAGACTTCGGACTTCAAAAATTTGAAATCTGAAAAGAAGATAAGGACTTCGGACTTCAACTTGTTGGAATCCGATTCAGAAAACCTAAGCAATTCTATAAATAGCTAAGGCTTTGTTGCCTTTAGGCATCGAAGAAAAAAACTTCTCTTCATCTCTCTCTTTTGTATTCACTTCTCTCTAAAACCTCCAGTGTATTTCTAATCAAGTATTTGTAATTCTACGCAAGTATTGTAAAGAAGTATTGTGTATCAAAGTTGTAAGTATTTGTATTTCAATAAAAGTACTTTCTGTATATCTTGACTAATTCTACTCTACTTTATCTTTGAAAATGCATGTTAATACTTATGTTGAGCCGATGCGTCAACGATCCTACCCCGAATGGTATCAGAGCCTCGTTAAGAGGTTCTGAATAGTCAAAAACGTAAGGAAGGAAGAAGGACTTAGCGTTGGTCAGCCCTGGTCGGTACGTTGGTTAGCCCGTGTGTTTAGCCGGAGAAGGCTGTGTAGGGTGGTCCCGTGCATGCAGTGGTGGTCCCGGTAAGAGAATTCCTTCAGTATGTCTAGACTATTTAGGACTCTTAGTGATCTCTCTCACTTTAGTGGTAGAGCGTCGTCAAGTATAGGTTCTTCTAAGTATCATAGTGCCTCTTCTAAGCTAAACGTAGATCAAGATTTAGTTCAAGATAAGGAACTTCAAATAGCAAATATAGAAAATAATTTACAAAACTGGGCAATACCTTATGTACCTCCTAAGGAAATATATAAGACTAGTGCATCTTTCTTTAAACCTAAGGATCAAATACATATGTTTGAAGCTACTCATGTATTAGAAAAAACTTGCGAATCCATAAGCTTGTTAAGCACAGATTTAATTGATCAACATCTGAAAGATAATTACAAGTTTATACATATAGGATTAATACAAGTAGCAGCCAAAGGACAACATAGATTAGGAATCGATAATCCTGTCTTAATCTTATTAAGGGATAAAAGACTTAAGAAATTACAAGATCAAATTACTGCAGTCTTAGAATCCAATCTACATGATGGACCCGTATTTTTTAATTGTTATCCTAATTATACAATGCCTTTAGAAGATCATATGACTAAGCAAGCTTTAGAACTGAATGTTAAAATATTAGAAGACATATTGCAAGAAGGTGCTAAGCACATGTCAATATTGTTCCGGATTCATTATAAAGTATCTTATGAAGATCAAAACTTTAAAGCTTTAAGGCAATCACCTAAGCATGAAACTATAATTATGGAAGCTAATCTTCAAAAATCATCAATACTAACTCCTAAGAGATTAACTCATGAAGAGATAATTAATAGAATTCCAGAAGATTGGGTATTTCCAGAAGTAATTCCACTTCAGCCAATAAGAAATACTAGAATCAAATCAATAATTCAAGATGGTTCTAGCATAAGGATAGGAATGTTAAGATCTAATTCTCCAATCATAAGCATGCCTCCTTCAAGAAATTCAGTAGATGGATCCTCAATAAAATTAACTGGTGTAAATTTTAATCCAAATATACCTCAACCACTTTATCAACAAAGTAATAAGTCTGATTCTCCAGAATATTCACCAACCCGATCCCAGGTAATTAATATGTTAACTAAGAATGATCTTTTTGAAATTGATAAACCTTGGATAAGAACTGATTTCGAAGCCTCCTATAATCATGATAAACGACAATGGTATTTTAGTACTTTTACTAAAGACCAAACCTTTAAGTATAGAAATTTGTTTTATGAATATTTACAAAACAATCAAATTAATTTACATTTCTTTAATTGGTTTGAACATTACTGTTCTCAAAATGGGATTTATAATCCATTTTTGGAAGTCAAGGATGCTTTATCATATTTAGTAAGGTATATTTGCTAAGTTATCTTCTGTCTTGATCCTCATTCCGTTTAGAAGTCGAGGGCATCGCCAACAGATCGGAAGAGCGCAAGAAGAAACAGTAACACTAATAGTAACAGTACAAAAGTAACATAGCAAAATCATGCTATGTATTGAATAAATAACTGGTGAAAAAGAAGATCAAAATATGCTCAGAAGAAGTTAAATGAATGCAATGCTAGTAATACACAAGTTATAAATGATCTATTTCATTTTCATTATTTTAGATGATGAACGATCGGTTTCAAATGGATCGTTGTTTCTTGTTTCATTTTCATTATTTTAGATTATGAACAATTGGCTCAAAAGGATTGTTGTTTCCCATTTCATTTTTATTATTTTAGATGATGAACGATCGATTCAAATGGATCGTTGTTTCCTCTAAAAAAGAAATGTCTGAGGATCACCCATGATTTTGGATTTTTAATAATCATGTATCCTTTCATTCCGAGTAAAATGTGTCACAATTATGATGGTAAAGATTTTAATATAAATCTCAATAAATTTTACATTGGAAGGACAAGTGAATCTGCATCATTAATAACTCAATAAATAAAAAAGTAAGTTTCAAGAAAAAGAAATTGTTACATCTATAACCAATGACAAGACTTTGCCATTAAAAGCAGTCAATGGAACGCATGCCACCCATGTAGCCACGTGTGCCACCTATCCAACCAATAGGAAGGAACCACATTTAATGCTCACATAATTATAAATAAGGGTAGTGTAACATCCTCCTTGATGTAACACTCTGGAAAACATGTTAGAATTGTATAGGGATACAGAGGTAGTATAATACCTGCTTAACATGTGTACTTAATTTTGTGACTTTCTGAGCATGTTTAGTCACTTTGCTGTAATACTATTTGTGAGAAATAACTGTTATTAGCCTGAGAAATGGCTTAAACTACTCAGTTA
This sequence comes from Ormosia semicastrata, assembly GCA_029884595.1. Taxonomy (NCBI): domain Eukaryota; kingdom Viridiplantae; phylum Streptophyta; class Magnoliopsida; order Fabales; family Fabaceae; genus Ormosia; species Ormosia semicastrata. Next base: position 50,659,837 of record JAQQTO010000057.1, on the reverse strand, counting down.
ATGAAAATAAATGTGGAGACTTTATTTCTAGGTCACAAATATGTGAACTATGCTACAGTTAAAATTTGAGGATAATCAGAGTTAGTTTGATATTTTTAAGCATACTGGATATGTGTCTTAATACCGGATTGACTAATCACAGATATAAAAAAATATGATAATGGTACAACAAGATTTTTAATGAATCTCATGATTTATTTTAAGTCTGTTAAAAGTTAGGAATCTGGACTCGGTAAAATCTGAGTGTTCTTAAAAGATCGGCATTTTTGGTACCCTTTAGTAATTGGCTATAAGAAGCCAATTATGACTTCTTCTATTCATTTTATCCCATAGCAGAGAAGGAAAACCATGAGAGAGAAGGAGAAAGGAGGAGAAAAAGCTAGAGGACCAAGGATCAAGCCTGAAGAAGGATCCAAGAGCAAGATCAAGGCTTCAAGATCTTCATCTCAGCTACAAAAGGTAGGGGTTTTTGAGCTTGAACTTCATCTTTTTCTCATTTTTCATGTTAGGCTTATTTGAGGGTTAATATGCCAAATTGAGTTCTAGTGGTATTTTAAGTGATTTTCTTATTTGGATGAGTTTTAAATGGTGTTTATGACTTGTTTATGCTAAGAGTTTGGATTAGAAATTGAAAATTTTCATTTTTGACCTAAAACACTCTAAGTGTTGATTTTAAGGGTTTGGATGAGTGATTTAGTGTTTTGATCCATTTATGATGAAATCAATTAATGTTTTATGTTTTTCTCATGTTTGTGAACTTGTTTGGGACTTAAATTCATCAAGAAACGAATTTGAAGAGATCAAATCTCAGAATTTTGCCAATGGAATAGTGTCCATTACTGCAAAATTATATAGCAAATGCTAATGGGCGCTCGGCGCTCAAGCGCTGAAGCTTTGCGCGCTTATGCGCGTGCTGCCCAGAAGAACACACTATGGTGTTCACGTGCTCAGGCCCTGGTGCTTAACGCGCTCAAGTGCCCGAGATAGGGCAGGTCTTGATTTTAGCATTATGATGCTAATTTAATTCCCTACTTATTGGCATTATTTGTGCAAGTCTTTTAGGGTGTATTGAGGCACTTTTTGGAGATAATTCTTGGAGAGAATTATCAACTTGCATATATGAAAAGTTTAGGAAATTCTTAGATATTAAAAGTGTGATGGAATGCCATAAAGTAATCTTGGGAACCTTGAGCATCCAAGTGCATTGGAATGCAACAAGGAAATGTTTAGAACCTTGTTCAACAAAAGTTTGACTTTGGATTCGCTTGTGAAGTGATGGTGTGGGGGTTCTAGATATAAGACCATTAGTGTTGAAACACAACTAGTGGTAGTTCTTGGAGAGAATAACCGCTTACCTTATGGGAAAGGATTTGAGTACTAGAGACATGAATAGGTTCCTTTATGTGATAGAGTTGAGCTAATGGATCATGTATTCTAGTTAGATCCTTTCTCTTGGTTGAGGTGAATCTTGTGATAGGATTTTTAAAATCCCTAGGCATCCTTTGAGAAGTAGAATGTCATATGTCAATACCTAGAACCTTGAGCAACTTGTGGTTGCCTTGTGATTCACTTGTGAAGTGATGAGGTGAGGTATTAGGTGCTATATACTGAGTGTGCTTAGCTAGTACTATTTGTTATCATACATAGGTTGCTCATTTGTGTAGAAAGTAAAGCTAGAGATGCATGGATGACATTTTACTCCCTTGTGAGATGAGATTGAGGTATAGGAAGTACTAGAAACGTGACGTTGCTCCTTAAGCGGTAAGTGTGCTTAGTTGTGAAGTTTGCTAGTTTTCTTTAGTCACTTGGTTAGGAAGGACCTAGTGATGAGTGTTTGTATTTGTGAAATACATTGCATATATTCTTTTCAAACTTGTTGTCTTGGTATTTTCCCATGTATTGTAACCTGATATGGTGTGCACAACCATTTGGCCAGAGAGTTGTAGGTAATTGGTCCAAGAATTTTTTGAAATGAGGACTAGTCCTAGATTCTCAAAGCGGAAGCTCATTATGGTCAGGGTTACCAGTATGGGGTGGTACTAGTACTCTTATGTTGGTGAGAGGAAAGACTCACCAATTACCAAGTGGACTTATGCTTTTAGGCCTAACCTGCTCAGTATATACAAGGGAACGCAGTTCCTGGAAAATAAGCAAGTAGCATGTATTTTTCTAAAACCTAAAATCTGCATCACCATTGCATAATCATATTATTAGGATCTTGTGTGAGCATAATCATACATCATGTCATAAAGCGTTACATTGGTTGGCCGCTGTATGGGCAGTTGCCTTGCTTGTTTGTTGCTTGCTTGCTCAATGATATCTCATGATTATATGAGCGGTTGTTTGATATCATTGATTGTTCGGTATCAGTGCGAGATAGGATTTTAGCTTGCCTTGTGAATGTTACATAGCGTATATATACATTCTGATAGTGTTGAACAATAACTCATTTATCTGTTGCAGACTTAATCTTATGTTTGTTGTATGATTTGTTCACTGTGATGAATGAACACTGGTTTTGGAATGCTTATACTGAGAAATTGTGATTTCTCACCCTGATTGTGTTTCCATATAAATCTAGGTACAGGTAAGGAAAGCAGAAGGAGCAGAAAAACTAGCGTAGTTTATTTTGTTTCTTACAATAAATATGTTGTATATTTATTTCCTGCTACCTTGAGTTTGTATAAGTTTTGTGTTACAGATTGCCTTGAGAGGCTGATGATGTATATATATAGCTTTTTGTTGTTCAGGCTCCGCATAATTATTTATGTGAATATGTGTTATGAGTTAGTTTGACGTTAAAGGTTAGAAATGGCATAACTAGTACTGTGCGCCTTATATATAGTAGATATATCGGGTTCTCGGTATTAGAATGTTACACCTGACCTATTAGTTTTAAGAATTGATATAGAAGCTTAATAATATTTGTGCTAATTATTTGTTAATTTTGATAATTCTTTGAGCTAGTTTAGGTATAATGTTATAACACTAGATATGAGAAAATAGCTTATATTAAGAATTTAGCACAAATGGCCTAGATAATGGAAATAAATAAGAAAAATTTATTTCTAGATCACAAATAGTTAGAATTAGTTGTGGTGAATTTTGAAGAATTAATTGAGTTAATTTGGTATTTTTAATAACACATAATGAATGTTTAAATGCCAAATTAAATAGGAATGTAGCTTGAAAAATTGAGATTTTGAGGAAATGTCAAGTAGAGGATAGAGAATATTATGGAGATGAATACAGGTTAAGGCAGATACCTGTAAGCCTATCAGCTTAATTCCTTAGGTTTAACTTAACTTAAGGATGAGTAATAGGGTTTAGTGACTATTAATGGTGTATATGAATAATTATTAAAAGATGAGTATAAGAATTAAATGAAATCCTAAAATTTTCTATAACACTTATAGAAGTTAAAAAATTCATTAGTGTAAGATCAAAGTATCTTTAAGAGATAAATTTCTCACACCAAATATTTTGTCCTTATCCTTATCTTCTCTCCCTTGGCAGAAGATAAGAACAAAGAAATAAAGAAAGAAGGAAAAGAAGAGAGAGAGAGAGAGAGTGTGTGTGTGTGAGAGAGAGAGAGCAAAAGTGTGTGAGAGAGAGAGGAGGAAGAAAAAAAATAGAAGGAGAATGAAGAAGAAAGAAGAAAAGGAGGAGCAAGTAGAGAAAAGAAATAACATCACTAAAGGAGTTGAGGTAGGGGTGTAGTGTTTCTTTGTTTCACTATTTCCTTTTATTTTCACTAAGAATTCTATGTTGAAGGATTTGGTTTAGAAATGGTAAATGGTATGTTGAATAGAAAATATGTGTATGTTTATGAGTTTTGAGCTTAAAATTGGCTTTGAAACTTAATGAATTTGAGATTGATAAAATGGGTATTGTGAGTTGTTTATTAATGACAAACCCTCTATAATATTGGCTTGAGAATATACTTGTGATAAGTGTTGTTTTCCTGGTTGATGTTGGATGGTTTTGGGGTTGACAAGCCTAAAACCTTTGTTTTCTGATTAATAACAGGTGATAATCGATTACCACGAGTGGGTAATCAATTACCATGCTGCGTGAACATTGCTGGAAACGTGGTAGTCAATTATGACGAATAGGTAATCAATTACCAAGCATCCGTAAGACAGTAATTGCACACGATAATTGATTACTATATGTGATAATCAATTATCAAGCCTCTGACTTGTGAATTTCCAGTTGGTAATCGATTACCAGGAATGGGTAATCGATTACCAAGCTTCTGTTTTGAGACATTAGCATGTGGTAATCGATTATCGTGAATGGTAATTGATTACCAACTTCTTATTTTGAGAAAATAAAGTTCCTTATTATATGGAGACTAAATGAAGGCTTATATTATGATCCAATTCACTATACATAGTATCTTGTTATATGAATATGCATCCAATAAACTCTAGAAATGATATGAAGATACATTTTGAATGAATGAGAAAGGATGACATATTGCATTTAGTTATTTATAGAATAACTATTTTATGCACATGGTATATGATGAAATGAAGTTATTGTACATTTGCTGTGATAAATAGGTGTACTAGAATTATTTGCACCTAGTTCATCATGAGCATTGACATTGTACACTTAGTATAACTTTGTATTGTGCACTCATTGAATTGAGGATTGATTATTCAATGCATTTAGTTACTTAAGTAGTAAAGTAACCAAAGTTTGTATATGAGATTGTGATGAATGAATGGTAGTGTACACTTATTGTATATTAGAATCTGTATTGCTCCTTTAGAATACAAAGTTGAGTTGTATTTGGATAATAAATTGAGAATTGCTCCCTTAAACCATAAGGTTGAGCTAGTATTTGAATTTAAACAATAAGTAACTAATTAATACATCTATATTTGTATCAAAACAAACTAGCCTCCATGGCATATGTACAAAAATTACACAAGTCAAAAATGACTATTCTACTCGAAGCTACCAACTTCACTTCCTCTCATTGGAAGAATTTTGATTTTGATCTATAAATTATCATGGAAACAAAGGGGTGAGAATTCGTAAATTCTCAATAGTATAACATAGCAACAATCATAATACAATTCCATGATAAATACATATAAATAACATTTCATATACAGTTATGTATTGATGCTCATGAAATGACCAATATTAATGCTTATGAAATGTAACATGATAATGCTTATGAAATGTAGTATGTTAATGCTTATGGAATGTGATATGTTAATGCTTATGAAATGTCATGTCCTTCAACAAAGTGCCCGTACGCAACTTTGACCTAGGCTAAGTGCTTTTTCACTCTTTAGCCATGCATTAATGCTTATGATATGCTAATGACATTCTGAATTCTGTTATTTGATTAGCTCTCTTAGCCCTTTTTTGAACAACATTGAAAACACTTTCACTTGGTTATGCCTTTAAAATAGCTTTGACATTTCGATTAGAATCGAAAACATACTAGTCGAATAACTTTCATAGTCTATTTGATCAACCTCAAAATCTTGCCATTCAAATAGCTCTCTAAATTTATTCGATTAGCCTCATGAACAATATTCTGTAATGGCCTATTTGAATAGCCCTTAATCTATTCAATTAACATAAAAAATATATTGTTCTAGAATGCTGTTCAATTAACTATTATATCTTTCGATTAACTTTGAAAACATGCAAACTGAATAGCTCACTTAGTCTATTCAATTTAGCATCACTAGTATGCCTTTCTGTATTATGCCAAATCGAACAACTCTCATAGTCTATTCGATTAACCTCAAAATTATGTTATTCGAATTACTCAATTAGTCTACTCAGTTTAACATTGAAATCATGCAAATCAAATAGTCGTCACACCAGACTTGGAACATTCTATGATATTCTATTCGAATTGCCCCTCTGGCCTATTCAAATAGAATACTGTAAAAAGACATTCTGGAACATCAGAACAACACTTTTCCTATTTTTTTTCATTTTTATACCCACTCTTTTACTACAAACACCAACTATACCATAAATCATATAGTAAAATAGTGGAATATCATCAACAACTAGTTCTTCTAACTATATTAATGCATGTACATGTCTATACATATGTATGTTCAAATCTCTTCAAACAAACAAATTAATACACAGAATCATAATGTTCTTGAGTTTCATGGAAAACTCCATGTTGTCCATTTCTTGTCAGTTTTCGACAAGTAGAGAATGGCATGGCATAGCAATCAAACACAACAACCCCTTACCTTAACTCCCTATAGATGGTGTTTGATTCTTCTTTTTGGTTCTTCCTTTAGTTCTTTTTTTCCTATTCTTTACTTTCACATTCAGCTTTCTCTTTTCTTTTCTTTCTTCTCTGTTTTCTTGTTTCGTTCCTATCTCTATCTTTTTCTCTCTTTTCTACTGCTAACAGCCATGTGAAATAAGAGAAAGTAAGAGATATTTATGCCACAAGGTCAAGGACGGTAGAAAGAAGGATTAAAGGGGATAAGTTAGTTTGACTTGTGGGTAACTTTGAACATTTGTACCTCTTAAAGATATTCTAGTCCTCTGTGTTAGACAAAAACGTCAAACTAACACATACTAGTATTAATATAAATCTATAATCATAAACTAAGACTAATATGTTAGGTAGGATGTTACAGGTAGCCCTCTGGATTGAATTATCAATTCACCTAACATTAATGAATTTAGGAGATAATTCTGTTTGGGGGAAGGGTATTCAAAATTCTATTTGAATTATGGAAATGAACCTTCATGAGAAAGGGGATCCTATATTTTTATAAATTCCTCATTAGTTTCCTTATATGTCATAGTTTCTCTTATGTATATAAGGGTTATTCAAATAGTTCTGTGTAACAAAAAGAGAGATTGTTATAAATAGGTTGAAGTGCATTAACCTGAAAGTAAACTATTACCCAACAAAGTGGCAGTGTGAGGCCTTAATTCACTCCCTACCATCATAATATAGAACTCGATTATATCAGGTAGCTCCTACCTATTAAGGTACGTGAATATGAGTTTTGTGGGAATGAATGTATAAAAATAATAATTAAATGAGCACTAGAATGAGAATTAAATATAAATAAAGCATTATGAGAATGTTATCATAATAGATCATAAAGTTGAAATGAAAATGTGATATTGAATTGTAATTCATATTTGAATGTTGTTGTGAATATAACTTATGACCTTTGATAATTAAAGTTTATGAATTGATAGTAATGTTAATAATTGGATTTTTACCTCGGGAAGAGAAAAGGCTTATTTTTGACTTTTGTCATCTTTCTATCTTATATTTTAAGTATTGAAATAATTTTTTTCCTAAAGCAGCTGAAATTATTGTGATGACAGTATATATGGTAGAATTACTGAGAATTATAGAATTCTCACCCCTTTATATTATGTTTCCATGATAATTCTAGGGAATGCTTGTTTAGCCAAGTGAGATGGAGATTATGAATGAGAAGTGGAATCTTTTCTAATTTTGTTTAATTTGTATTTAGTTTGTAAGAATTTGTGCCTTAAAGGCATAGTATGTATATTATGTATTAAGATGTACAATCTTGTATAAATGACCATATTCAATTATATGTATATTATTTGTCCCTCACAAACAGTATCATATTATATATATATATATATATATATATATATATATATATGTCATAAATATAATTACAAAAAATGGTATTAGTATAAGAGTGACGTGTTTAATTCTAATTATTAAAGTGTAAATCTGGATATGCTATTAGTATTAGTATTAGGACGTTACAGGTAGAACTCCTAGTGCCTATCACCACAAATCATTTTTTGCTTTGAGAGAAAAAGGAGAAAATGTCTTCAAAGCCTCTCTTTCTTCCAAGAAAACACCTTAAGATATTCATAGCTAAATAATAAATAGAAAATAGAACCTTTTCTTCTCAGGCATAATGGTTTATTTAGACCTAAGTTAAAACTAAGCGTCCTTTGGTCAATGCCGCGGAGGTCAGCAAAAGTTTCTCTTCCTAGGCATATGAAGCAAATATGCGAGGAAGGGATGTTTGCTAGGAAAGAGTCTTGACAATTGCTGAGTTTCTGAGATGAGAGACCAAGGAAAATCTCCTTCACCGAAGCACTTGCTATCATGCTCTCATTGCATATAGGGGGAGGTAGAGGGCCTCGGCTGGACAGAAACGATAACTCGAGTGGTCAACCCAATCAATAGGTGAACCCGATCAACAAGGAAGAGACGGTTCAAAACAAATACAACAATCAAGCACATCAAGATCTGGAGACTTCAGGAAGAGGGAGAAATGTCATGGACTCTTTTTGTCCTATTGGAAATCTCTGGGACACCGACTTCTGGTGAATTAGTAGCGACCAAGACAACAAAGGACAATTAGATGACGCAAATGCCATTGAAGCAGGATCAAAAACCAATAACACATGTATATGTAATAAAGATATGTGTAGGATGACGTTTGGAATGAGATATATTCTTTTTTATGTAATAAACATTCCTTGCATTCCTTTTATGATCGATTATAACGTTTATTGAACTAATTACTGAATGATCGGCTGTGGCGTTGTTGAACTATTGGTTGTGACCATCTCGTCCTACCCTCATTATCCTTTTCAGAACTATTTTCTTCTTCCCTATTTTTACCTCTGAAAATTTTTCCATATGCATGTAACTTCCTCAAATTTTATTATGACTCCATCACTAATCCCTCTCAACTCAATTTTATGTAAATTTGTTTAAAAAAAAACTCTGATACAATTTAAATAGATTTAAAGACAAATTTAATAATATGAAATATATTTAATTTTTGTGTGTAGTGAAACAAGAAGGGAAAAAACTATATAGCCCGGTGATTTTTCTCCCAACATTGTCCCGGCCAAAGGAGAGTGGATTAAGTCTTGTAAGACCCACTTCATTTTAAACTACACGTGCTCATCCTTGCTGCATATCATCCGGGGTCGTGTAGTTGCACTCAACAACAAGCTCAAGCAATACAACATAATATTTTAACGGTCTCGTTTACCAAAAATATTTTAACTTTTTTTCACTTCATTCATAAACTTATATTATATCTTAAAAATATTACAATTATATACATCTTAATTTGACATATCTCTTATATAAAAATATGATAAAAAAATATAAATATTTAGTTATACGACGTCAAACATTTTTCATATTCTAAAGAAAACCCGAGGAGCGATAACATAATCCCGAATGGTAGTATAAAAGCGAGACATGATGATGGACGAAAGAGGACAAGGAGACTTAATAATAATCTCCAGATGGACAGGACCGTTATAAGCTCATAGTTAATTTGAAAATAAACATTCATTAAAGCACGAATTTTGTTAATAAGTGTTTTTTTTATGAAAGTTAAAATAAAACTTTTTAGATGAAAATAAGATAACTAATAATAAAAAATTAATTTTTAATACACTTATTACCTTTTTTTTATCTAAAAAATTTATTTTATCTTCTTTAAAATATTTGTTAACAAAATCATTAAAACATTAGAGAGTATGTTCTTAAAAGTCTTCTTGCCTCATATGTCAAATGATTCGAACAAGCATGGCCGACAATTTTTTTTTTTTGTAAAAGGCTCAAAGCCGACCACGTTATGTTACTTTCACAAAAGATAACAAACAATCAAACATGACGTGCGGTGCGTACACAAATTATTATTATTTTTTCCTTCTTACAAACTTTTTAGAATTAATTGGTATAAACTATCATTATTAAGAAGTTTTATATTTATATTGATTAATATTTTGATCAATAAATATTTAGTTATTTTTTTATTACTTAAAATAAAAATAAAGTGTTAAAATATTACTAAATATTTATGTAAAACTCTTTATACTTCAATATATATCACTTTAATTCAATTTTTTTTATAGAAACCAGTATTTTACAAGTTAAAAATGAATTTCGAAAGCTGAACCAAATCAACATATTTTAATTAATAAAAAAATTGAGTAACTTTTTTTTTAATAAAAGAACTACATTCAATTTAATAAAAATGTCTCTTTCCTGCCTTGTATTTCATATAACATATATTTTATTTTTAGCCATCTTATTATTTTTTTAAAATTTTATTGATAAACTATAAAAAAAATTATAATTTTATTAAAAAAAGTACCACAATTAATTAAAAAACTTTATCTAAATTTTATCGTTCACGTATAGTCATGTAAATTTGAGGCTTTTGGGGTTACGAGACTCAGAACATGTCAAGCCCGTATAGTCCCGTTGTTACAACTTACAAATATACCAAGAGATTTTGTATAAATTCAGTATATCAAATTTGAATATACGAAGGCTGAAAAATATGGACACATTATCAATACATTAGTGAATATAATATTTATTTAATAAAAATTAATGATAACTCAATACTTTAGTGTGTGTGTATATATATATATGATTTACTTTTATAAAAGTACAAGAAGGGAAATGATCCTTTTATATAATATGATGATCATATTAGAGAGAGATAGACATAACTTTTATCATGCATAGACATACTATGATTGATTATAGGGTCCATTAGCTATTATTGTTGAAAAAATCAGACCAAATCAGCTGGTTCAACTGAAAAATTGGTGAATCGATCACAGGTCCGATCAAATTAAATCACAAAATCGGCCAGTTCAAGAATCGATCAAGAACCAGCCAAAAACCAATGGTAAACCAATTTGAACTAGTTTTTTTTAAAAATAAATAAATAATTTTTTAATCAACAAATTTTTAAGTCAAATAAAGACTCAATGTCAAGTTACAAAAGTCTACTTATAAGGCCAAAAAAAGTATAAGAAGGTTTACTCCTAGGAGTGGAAACGAGTCAGGTAAGATCAGACCTTACCTTAAACGGATCTGACCTGTTTCTCAAATACAAGACCTGATTTTAGCATATTTACCTGACATAGGTCATTTTTCAAGGCATGACCAGACCTTTTTAAAAGTCTGGTCTGACTTGAAAGTTTATTTAAAGGTTTACTTTGTAATAAAACATTTAAATAGGCCAATAGGCCTATCTCTAAATAAGCCAACCAGATAGGCTAATGGGTCTAAACTTTTATATAGACTAACGGACCAAGACTTTAAAAAATATTATATTATTTATTAAATTAATTATATTATATAAATATTAAAATTTCATAATATATATAAAATAATAATTTATATAATTAAATAGGTCAACATACTAGGTTTAAAAACTTTTTCAAAAGCCTAAAGCCTAGTCTGTTTAACTAAATAAGTTTTTTAAAAAACATTGACCTGACTCTTTTATTAAACATAAAAGAGTCAAGACAAGTCAGACCTTAAATAGGCTAAGCCTTAAATAAGGACAAACCCTATTTTCATCCCTATTTACCCCCTCTTGGCTTTTATATAGGTTATATGTTTGAATATTTTACTCACTACTCTATGTGAGATTTATAAGTATGACTTCATCTTAGTTTTTATATATATTATATATTTAGATGTTTAACTTATTGTAGAATGTGAGATTCTGAAGTATTAAATAAAATAGTATGAAATATTAATATGTTAATTTATTATTTAATATATTATATAATATTAATATATATATATATATATATTTTAATTATCACCAATTCGACCACGATCAAACTAATAAACCGTAAATCAATATCTTTATCAGTTCAACGACTGATTCAATTTTAAAAACATTGTTAACTGTTGGACAAATTACTCTTACTTCCCCTAAAGTTTGGTTAACTTGCACAGATACCCTCCTAAATTGTAACGTGACACCATGCTCCCTTTATAAACGGTGATAGTTTCCGTTTATTAAAATATAGAATTGCTATTATATCCATCCTATTTATTTAATACAATTCATATCATACCATCTCCTCTGGCCCCCTCCCTCCCTCTTCTTGTAGCATCCCCTACCTCCAAAACCTTAACCTCTCTAACAACTCCTTCTCCAGTCATATCCCCATAGCACTCAAGAACTTCAAGCAGCTCCAGCGTTTGATCCTCGCTTGGAACAATCTCTCCAGCGAGATTCCGAACGGCGTGTAGTCAGAACTGGAGAACCTATTGTAGCTCGACCTCTTCGTGAACAACTCGAAGTAAGGATTTTCTTTTCAATTATGAAACGAGTGCTTTGCCTCTGCATCTGTGTTTGTAACTATAAAAATGACAAAGTTCCGGAAACTGGGTCAACCCATCGGCCATGGAATGTCCATGCTTAGGCAGCTTATATTACTTTCAATTCAAATCTCGAGCTCGTTCCCTTTGAAGCTCAACAATAATCAATGGGTACCCCCTTTTGTTTCGTTTTCTTATTCAGAATGATGGTTTTGCAATTGCTAACGCATGTGTTAGATTTTTTATATAACTTAATGTGGTGCCAACATTTTCTAGTGACTTTTACGAAGTTAAACCATTTGGTTAATATTGAAAATAATGGTCAAGATCATTATTTGTAGGAAATTTCTCCCTATTAAAAATCATGAAGCAAACATAACCCATATATAAGTACCAACTGAAAGTACAACCTAATTTTGGAAGAAGCCTTTTGGTAGGTTGTTCATTAAGATTTCAGATTGAATGGGTTTACAGCATTGCTCTCGTTGTCCATAAACTGATGTGTTTCAATAGGATATTCTCTCCCTAATAGATGTCGATCCCTTCTTTTGATGAATCTGGCAATAAGGCACCTTAGGGGCTGCATTCATGTTGGCGGGTATTGGGACGTCATTGTTGATAACTAGCATGAGAACCGATCTAGCATCATCGATTCTTCCAATGGCCAAAACTTCAATCTTTGGTAGAGGCATCATAGAATGGTGTGAGAGGAACTTGTTTAGAATCGGGATCAGAGGTTACCTAACCTCGCCTCTAAAATAGTGATTGTGATTTCCTCCGAGTGTTACAACAGTAGATAGGGATGGTGTACCTACAAGGCACTTCGACACCAAGTTAGAGTTTGCACTAAAAAGAAAAGAGTGTATTAATTATGATAAGACTTGAGTGGCTTAACCTGTATTAATAGGGGAGTGAAAGTAATTATCCTCAGGGATAGGTTTCCCTATCAATAGGATTATATTAATTATGATAAGATGTAAACCTAATTATCCTCATTTTAATAAGGGATTCTGTTAGGATATAATGCTCATCTAGAATCCAGGTTGAAGAGCCTAGAGAATGTTAGCAAGCGGATAACACGTTCGGGCTGCTCAAGTTGGGTTGTTCTGTTAGGCTCGGTATTTGGTGTAACCAGTTTAGAATAGTTGTCCCTAACTTGATGCATTGATGTTTCAACTAAGTATTGAGGTACATCATGTCGGGGTCAGTAATAGCATGAGATACCCCTTATCACGATCGTCTTCTGTGGAGTGAATTAGGTCGGGACCAGTTGCCCAGTGGAGTATCTTTAGGGGTGTTCATTGGTTTGGTTTGACCCGACAAACCTAGAAAACCAAACCGAATTAATTAAGTTGGTTCAGTTTAATTCAGTTGATTGGGTCTAATAAGTAAAACCCGATTAAAATCGATTAGTGGCTCGGTTCTCAAGTTCCATTTGATGCCTCTCTTTTTTAGATTTTTTATTTATAGCATTACGTTGCCATTTTGAGTTTCCCCAGGTTATGAGGCTTCCATTTGCACTGTAGTTTCCATTTCAAATTTGATCCTAAGTTCTCGACAGCCCTAGCTGTCGCTCACCACCCTTACCTTATCACCCATCAAGATGAGTCGACACCAACGATGTTCCTTAACCCTTACTAATAGTCTCAACCTAAACCACCCCAAACTATGCCGAAGTTAACAATTAGTCTTACAATGAAAAACTAATCAATAAAAAATTAAAAATGCATATTAGAGCAAAAGTTTATAGGGCTAGTTATCTGGTGTGTTTAAGCAAGGGCTTCGAAACAAGGCATGGGTTCATGGTGTCATTGTAGGTTGTGCAGTGGGCGATGGGTTGATGAAGGCAGTGTGGCTGGAATGGTGGTGCAGGGGAAGGTGGCTTGTTGGGTGTTTGGGTAACTGTAGTGCTGTCGACGGTGGAGGTGAGGTTCACAGGGGTGCAATGGTTGATGTTTGAGTCATGGTGGTGTGAGGCAGTGTGATTGATTTCTATTTATGGTTGGGGTATACTCGCCTTATAATGGATGAATGGGTGTTAGATTTTTGTGGTTTTAAAGGATGAAGTAGGGGCTATTACAGAGGTTGCTTTTGGTTTTGTTTGTGGATTGTGATGGAGTTGTAGATGGATTCCATATGTGGTTTTCTGGGTGGAAGAGTTTGTTGAAGGTCAAACGTGTTGCCCTTTTTGCTAACCGCAAGTACACGGGTCGCACAAGTAATACAGTTAAAGAGTAAGAGATCAATCCCACGAGGAAAACGTATTTCAAAGTAAAGCTGAGTATTAACCAATAGTCTAGTTAATGCTATCCAAAAGCATTAAATTTATAAATGAATGGTTAAAGAAATATAAAGACTGAAAAGCAATAACTCTAAGATAAATAGATAAATAGAGAAATAAGAATTACTTTTCATTTCCTATTTCAACTAATGAATTGCAATCCTTACAAGCAAAGTCAAAGATTGGTTTAGTTAGCTTGAGAATCGATTTAGTTAAAAGCCTATGTCTAGGTCAATTAACCCCGGTTTCATTCCCAACTCACTAAGTTTCCTTGAGAACCAGTGCAAACTCCACTCATTAATGATCTATTCTCAATCACTCATTATACATGACCAATAGGTATATTTCTATCCTATTAACAAATCAGCTCATCCAAGCCAATTGAACTTGCCGAACATGTATCAACCACATCATATCCATATTAACAAATCCCTATGTCTAGTTCATTTGTCAATATTAACATCATGCAATTAGTGATCACCAACCACAAGCATTAAACACATTGTGATTGAACTCAACTAAACTTCAATATATACTCAAAAGATTACAAATTTCTCAAGATCTATATGAAACTACAAAGTAAAACTTATATACACCTAGCTAGCCATGAATCATGAGAGTACAAACATATAAATCATGATCATGCAAAGAATAAAGAGAGAAAAGAAGAAAGGAAAGGAAGGAAGCTCAATAGATTGTATCCTTTAAGCTTGATTCACCCTCCATAAGAAGGATGGCCTCCAACCTTAGCCTTTTCTCGCTTCCTCTAGGTCTAAAAAACCAAAAACCAGTAGTTGCTCTCCAAAAATGATGAAAACTCTCGTAGAAATTCGGTGCAAATCTATTTATAGAATGAATAAAATGGGGTCACGCCGCGGCGTCAACATATCCGCCGCGGCGCGCGTGTAATTAGGTCACGGTGCGCCCGAGGCGCCTACTCTTCAACGTTGCGGCGCTCCAAATTTCGGATTTTATCTACTAATGCGGGGGAGCACCGCGGCGCAACCATATCCACGTCGTGGCGTTGAGTGCCGATCGCACTTTTGAGCTTCTCTTAGGCTTCCCGGTCCAAAGTCGCTTCAACTTCTTCATTTCCATGCTTCTTTTAAGACCTCATATAAGAGAATTTATCAATTCTTTAAATCATGCAAATGTACTCAATTTGATCATAATCTTGAAAGTATTTACTCAGGATCACAATGGAAGTCATCAGAATGAAATCAGATAGAAATGATGCTAAAACCTTCCATCAATGCTTACAAACAAGGACTAAACTTGCCATGTTGCACAAATATAGGGCAATAATAACTTAACTCTACAGAGTTATCAGAGTTCTATTGTGCCGTTAGGTGAATTTTGCTCAGAATAATTAGTCTCATTACCCAAATCGAACCAACGCATTGTTGTTCAGTTTGGTTTGGTTTGGTTTGAGTTTAACCATGAAAAATTATAAAAAACTAAGCCAAATAGAACTAATTGATTTTGATTGTCTTAGATTTTTTTTCCTGAACCTGAACCAACCTGATCTATGTACACCCCTAGGTATGTTTGTATGACCACAATCCGACATCATGTATCCATTATGAATTGCTTGTGTAAGGGTTTGATGTGAAGAGCCTAGATTTGTGGTAGGGCACTACTATGCCCCTAGTGATAAGGATCCATAATGATGACATAAGCGGGATCCATTATCGAGGAGAAAATCCAAGCGCTTTATTAGGATCCATGTCATGTATCTTTGAGGGATTTCTCTCATATGGAGGGCTTGATGCTTGGAGCCGAAATCTGTTTTCGATAGGGGTGGCACACGTGCGAGGCAAGGGCGGGGAGTACCTCCCTACTCTCCGTCCCTACACCCCAACTATATCCCTACCCCCAGCCTCGTTTCCCGCCACGGGGGAATTTTTCCCCCTATCCCTGTTCCCGAATCCTCATGATACTTACCGAGATTCTCCGCTATATCAAAAACATAAAAAAATTGAAAAAATAAGAAAAAGATGAAATAAATTATTTTAATATTTTAATTTTTAAATAAATATAAAATTTAATTTAAAAAAAATATTAAAATACATATATTTATTTATATAATAATACATATATATTATAAAGGGTATTTTAATAATTTAACGGGATGGGGACCCTGCGGGGCGGGGAGTATGGTCCCCGTCCTTGTCCCCGAATATACCACGAGGAGATTTTTCTCCCTATCCCCATCCCCGCGGGGAGAAAACCCCCACATTCGAAGCCCTATTCGGGGCGGTCCCCGTGGGGATCCCCGAAATGCGAGAAGAATTACTATCCCTAGTTGTCGATGCTATTGTGCCACCAGAGATGTGGATTTACAATATTGACATATCTGAGATCCATTGTGTTGGTGGCTTAAGTTGCCAGTATTAGGCGTCTGCGCCCATGGCATATTAGTGTAAATTGGATGGACGCTTGGCTTTCCCTTGCGCTTCATATAGGAGTCGAGGTCGTTTTAGCATCTTGGATAGCTGTTCAATGACATGTGGCATCTTGAGAGTGGACGTCGTCGTTTGGTTTTCGCGCCTAATCATTTCAAAAGGGTGCAAAATGAATCACGTATTCCTCTATGATGGTGACAATTGAGGGGATAGGACGCCTATAAATGGGGGAATGGTGGAGAGTGTTTGCCATTTTCCAACTCTCCACATTCTTTCTCTTCTTTTTTCTCCAACGAGCAAGGTGATTTCTGACAGATACAATACTTATCTAGAATCTAAGCTGATGAGTCTTGAGAATGTTGGCAGGTGGATACCACGTTTGAGCTGCTCAAGCTGGGTTGTTCTATTAGGTCTGGTATTCATTGTAATTGATCCAAAATAGAAACAAAGCTAGTTTTAATGCTGCCTTTCAAAGGATCCTTTGCCTTAATGACGACGACCATAAGATATAGGGACTAGGTCCCATGGATTCCACAAAGGCTAGCGTGTGAGCAAGTGGCGGTTGGAATATAGATGAAACCATGAAGGAGAAGCCATTATGAGTGTGTTTGGAATGTAAAAAAATGGAAATGATTTGATTTGTAAATCAAATTTAATTAAATTTTGTGTTTGGAATGTTAAAAAATATAAAATGATTTAATTTCTAAAATTTCATGGATTTCATTCCTTTTATTTTAGAAATCTCATCAAATTTAATACAATTTGCTATAATTTGATTTGATTTGAAATGAACAGACTATTTTATCTTTAGTAACTACCTCTAACCACCTCTTATAAGGGTTAAAATGTAAAATAATAAAATCAAATCAAATCAATTCACATTTTAATAAATTTCAAATACAAAATTTGATTTTTAAATCAATTCAATTTTTATTTTTAAGTTTCAAACATAAAATTTAATTTATAAATCAAATCAAATCAAATGATTTCTCATTTTTATTTATTCCAAATACAACCTATGTGTTTTAGCCTTTTAGGATTTTGAGTTTTAAAGTTTCATGGGCTTTAAGCCCATTTGATAATAATTTAAAACAAAAATAAAAAAGGGAAAACTGCTGGGACTTGAATTGGGCCTTGAGAACATGGACCGGCTTTTGGGCTGGATATCATAACTTAGAGTCTTAGACCAGCGTCCAATCATGTGAAGGAGCAGCTTCCAACACTTACTGAAAATAAAAGGCATGACGTGAAGCTGCAAGGTACTGAACATAGTCACTTAGTCAGCTAGTAAACCACAGGGCAACCACGTCTTGTTGAGGTACTTCAACTGAATATACATACTGTCAAGTTATATATTTGTTTAAATGATTTGAACACCTTTATGATCCTACAGTGCTGTATTATATATATGCAAAACGATTGGGACATGCTCTTCTTTGTTTATTTTTGTCAATTATTTATTTATTATGTTTATATGCTTTAACAAAATAAATAAACACACATAAGATTAGTATAGCATTTTAGGCCAGCTTGAGTTTTTTTTTTTTTCAATTCCTAAATAAAGACTTAAACCACTTTATCCGCTGCTTTTAAATGATTTGTACAATTAAATTTAAGAAGTAGCCACAACATCTTTAGCTTTAATTGTACATAAAGAAGATCATGTTATGGTTAAATATAATTAATTGCGATTAAATATGTTAGTGTACTTTATCTTTGCTTCCATGTAGATAATTGCATATACATATTTAATTAAGGACGAATAGGAAAACATATTATATTTCTCAAGTAGCCCTAAGGTGTTGAGAAATAAGAATGTTTTCTAATTTTATTATAAAGGTTATACACGAATTATTGTGCGTCGAAATCTTTACTCAGAGAGATTTTAATGACACATTATTTATGAAATGACATATAACTCATATGGTATTATACATTAAAGAATTTTAATTATGAATTTATTTTATATTAAAATCTTAACCCACAAATAGATTTTAATGACATACTAATTCATAATATAAGGATATTTAAATCACAAATTTATTTTATGTTAACATCTTAGCCTATAGGCAGATTCTAATGACATACTAATTCATAATATTGTGTATAACTTACATTGGTGAGTATATTATAAAGTTTGCCTCCGTACCAAAAAAAAGTTTACCTCAATAAGTATGACATAAACATGTTTAATTTACTAATTTGTAGCAATATTAAAATTTTGATATTTTCTTTAGTAATAATTAAGTTCCCTACTAGGGTAGTGACAACTATAAGACCTAGGAGACTATTCTTTTTCATTTAGGGTGCATGGACATTGATAAGAACCACACAAGGAAAACAATATTGATGAGATTGCATTGTGCAAACTTTAGGAATTATCAAATCATGTCAACATTATTTTCATTATGTCTCACAACTTTGTTTGTATTTGTGGTTTTGCCTCTGAGTGCAAGAATATGAAGGATTTCATAAAGGTTTTATCCTTTAATAAGGCACTTGCAAGCACGCTAATAGGAAGGTTGTCATTAATGAAGTTTATTAAGTGTCAAAGGTATGTGAGAGCATATCACTAGGATAAGAGACATTGCAGCTCAACTTTAAATTTATGGTATAACTCATTTAAGTTTCTCTATATCACACTTAACGATAAATGATCAATTAAAGAACTACTTATCATGTGTGTTCAAAGGAAAGAGAGGACTGATGTAAGAGATGAGTGAAGGTGCACTTGTAGTGACTCAAGATTAGGATAAAAGAAAGAAAAGACAAGCAAAGAGAAAGAAAAGCAATGATTGCTTTTCTGCCAATGCTAAGATCAAAAAGTAGATTAGGTGCTTTCTATTAAAAGAAATGACATGTAAAGAAAGATTGCCTAAAGACTAAAACCTGGCTTGATATGCAAGCTATTTAAATCTCTTATGTATAAATCTAATATATTAATATGTGTTTATCACAATACAAGATTGATTGATTATATATGATTTTCTAACCCATGATTCTAATATTTTACTTGGTTTCATAAGTCAAAGAAAATCAGCTAAAGATGAATGTATCTATTCAAGAAATTAGGTGCGTTCACATGTGGAGACTATTTGCACATGCAAACTTATTTTAAATATTGAATTTTCTATAGATAAAACCTTTTACAGTTTTCAAGTTCCAAAAATTTAATTTTAGACTTATTTCTTCATATTATTCAATAAAATTTTATGAAAATTTTATTTATTTATTTATTCAAGTATGTCATTGTTGGAAAATAGTAAATAATATTATTTCTTGCAGTTTAATGATTGTGCAGACCAACATAGTATTGAACATTTTGTTGTGAATACGAGATTCTTTATTTTGTGGCACAAGAGATTGAAATATATCTCCAAAAGAATCAAACAATGAGTAAGTTATAGAATATTAGAAACTTCTGACTTTACTAAGTTTGATTCATGTATGGACTACATTAGGAGAAAGTAGACCAATAAAAGTGTAAAGAAGAGCTTTGAAATATTAGAAATTATACATATTGACAATTGTTGTCAAAATATGGACCTATACTTAGGTAGATGCACTAAAATTGGACATTTGTTATGTTTTTTTTTTCATGTTTCTCAACAAGCATGATATTATAGCTCAATGCACCATATTTGGCTCACCATATTTAAATGGTGTGACTATAAAGAGAAACTTAACATTAAGGGATATAGGTTTTATTGTCCAAGCCTTACCGGTATATCATTAATGTTGTTAATTAAATCAAGAAATGTCAAATTTCTTGATATTGACTTGATTAGTGGGAGTGATCTAACTCAAAATCTAGATTTTGAGAAAGATCATAGAGGTTATATACCTTTTATATCAAGTTACAAATTAGTGATCCACATCAATCCACTAATAATTTGGAAGATCAAGTTGTTGAACAATAACCTCTTGAAGAGGTCGATGGTGCAACATTAAGGGAATTAAATAAATAATGGATTTAGCAATACCAAATGATATCAAGTGTATCTATAAGAACCCAAATGTAATATAGGAGCTGAAAATGATCTAGCAACATTTTCAAAATCGAAGCATAATATGTGATTCTAAATTGTGGTATAATGTTATGAATGATTAGTTGAGTTCTATGGAAAATAAAGGACAAATGAGACCTTGTTGAGTTACTTAATGGGGTTATGGTCACTGGTCTTTAAAACTAAGACACATTAGGCAACCTTATGTATGCATATACCACAAAGTTAGTGGGAGTTAATTCATTTTTTTAGTCTTATATGTGGATTCTCTCTTACTTTTAACTAATGACACAAGGCTGTCATATTACGTGAAACAATTTCTCTCTAATTTGACATGAAAAATATGGACTTCTTATGTCATTTAGCATTGAGATTCATGGAAATAGATTTATAATAATTCACTGTCTATCTTAGAAGTCTATATTAATAAAGTTCTTGAGAGATTTTGAATAAAAGATTGTTAGCTGAGAGTGATACCTATTTTGAAGGGAACTGATGAAGGGTATTACATACGCTTCTATAGTTTGAACCCTTGTGTGTGCTCAGGTATACACAAAACTCAGGCATTGCGCTTGTAGTTGGAATACTTGAGAGATATCAAAGTAGTTTAAGTTTAGACCATTAGATAGCTACAAAATAAAGTATTAAGATTCCTTTTAGGAACTAAAGATTACATATTTATGTGATCTGACATAATTAAAAGTACTTGGATACTCAGACTTAAGATTGATGGATGTGTTAGCTTGCATAAGTTAGCATCAAGTTGCATCTTTATTTTAGTTCATAGAGCTATTATGGGATCTAAGTTTGTCTCTTGTTTTTTAGGCAATACCAAAGGGTATTTGTTCAAGAGTTTCAATTCAGGGCTTCCAGTGATTGATTATCTCTAAGCCATTAAGATACATTGTGATAATTCAATTGCTACATTCATGGCTAAAATAGTGGGAGTCGAAATAAACACATGATAATGAGAAACGTGTTAAAGGAAATGAACTCATCGTTTGACAAACTTGGCATTGAATTATTGGTTGTGGATCCTTTAAAGAGAAGCATGCTACTATAAAGTTGTTTAAGGATCATACAGTAAAATATAACTTTATTAAATTATACAAAGTTCTATGAAACTCTATGTTTGTTTTGTCTTATCATATGTGGTGTACACATTTGGCTTGAGAATAACATAATATAGGACTCTCTAAATAAGCATAAGGCTTGTTCATCTAGTTGAATGACATAGTGAGGCATCTTCGTAAGAGAAAATTACATTATAATACATGAAAAGTAATACTCGTTTGAAGAGGACCTGCCATCATGATTCATTTAATTAAATCTCTTGGATATAAGCATAAGGATATTTATGTTGTGGATATTATAAAGCTTGAGAAAATGTTTCGATCAAGTGGGAGAATATTATATTTTTTTTATTTAACTTAATATGGTCCCAACATTTTCTAGTTGTCTTTTACCAAAGTTAAACCATTCGGTTAATTAAGGATAATGGTCAAGACCATTATTTACTTAGTTGAGCAAAATTTCCAACTACCAAAAAGCGTTTATCTCCACTTCTTGAGATAGTAAGCCTATCTTGAATGAGTCTTCTTTGATGGAAAGAAGGCATGTGCCATATATATATATATATATATATATATATATATATATATTAAGCACAGAGTTCTTGATCTAGGTAAGTCGAAAGAACACCTTATCGATTGACTATTATAGACTAGAATGATATATATAATTTTTTTGACAATTTTTATCATTATGTGTTTATTCACTAAAAAATATTCATTATAAATAATAAGAAAATATTTTTTTCTCATTTTAAAGTAAAAGATAAAAAAAGAATCATAATATATATAGTATATTAAATGAAAAATATATATTTCATGGTTCGCGGCTACCAATGGGTGAGTACTATGATCTCTGCCCTTGTCCCGTCGCGAGTAATCTTTAGGGATCCTCATGGATATAGACATTTTTTGCCATCCTTACTTGTGAGTTTTAAGAGTGTTTCAAACTTAAGGAAACATTTGATTTATTTTCTATTTTTATTTTTTAGTTGATATGTTTTCATTGATATTTACAAAATGTCACATTATTTTCACTTTGTTTTATGCTTTCAAACTTTTAAGAAGGAAATAGTGAAAAGTATATTTTCTTATTTTTACCATTTCATTCACAAAAGTTTAAAAATATAAATTAAAATAAAAACAATGTGATATTTTTATAATTATCAATGAAAACATATTAACTAAAAATAAGAAAAAAAAACAAACCTAACACCACCTTAGAGTGCCTTGTGTATGTTTTGTCTAAAATGTAAGTCTCACATTGTTTAGAAAAAAGACTCTCGAGGGATGTTTATATTTGTATGTTGTCAATAGGTAATTACTTTATAATATTAGACTAGGATGGTGGAAATGGACTTAGCCTTGATACACGTGCGTGCTCGCCCTGCCTATCTGGTCCAAAGATAACTAACATAGAACACTTAATAAGGCTATTTATTAGCAATACTTGTAAGGATAGTATGTTCAAAGAAAAAAATAAGTATATTTATAGTCCAACGGTAGTTAAAAACCTGATCAAATAATAATTCCTAAACTGAATAACTATTTAAAAATAAGATAAATTCCTAAACTGCCCAAAAATAAAGATGACATAATCCTAAATTTAACATAAACGATAATTGATAATTCTTTATCAGTATCTCATCATTCCTCTGGCACAGGAGGAAGGTTAAGGGCGAAGAGTTGAGCATTAGGATGAAGATTAAGGCCAAATGGCTGAGAGTTCGGAGTTGTGCATTCGGTGGCTGTGCGTTCGATGGCGGCAGTGTGTTCAGCGGCCTATAAACAATCGTATTGTGTGCACGCTGCTGCCTGTGGACACTTAATTGTCAATGATTTGGGTAGCTTGCGCCAGATTGGTCACACTCCCAATGCCTAATATTATGGACATTTAAATGTTTAGATAAAGGTTAACAACCATCTTACATTCATATTTTAAGTATTTTTTTATTTAATCACATAATTCTATTATATTATATATCTCACATTTATAACTTTGATTTGTACAGTTTTATATATATATAATATCACGAATAATTTGAAATTAATAATTAATTATTAATAAATAAACACAAATAAAATATTATTAGTCTAGCATCATCAAGATTAAAATATAGTTATACTTAAATAAAATCTAAACAATTCTCGATCATTCTTAATCATAATCCCATCATTCCTCTAAATAACATAACATAATCATATTATAAGTCTTACACCTCGCACATATATAATTATTCTAAAATTTTTTGTGTGAGGGTGAAAATATGATTTCATTTACTCTCGCATTCTCATGCTACAAAACAAAATTAATGATAAAAAATTGGATTAGAATGACCAGTTCAGCTAAAAAATTGACCACGTATCTGTCCATTTAAAACTAAAAATTGAAGGTGCAAAGAACTAATCAAAAATCGGATGGACAGTCAAAAACCTATAAAATTCGTAAAAGTCGATAACAAACCGGTTTAAACTATTTTTTTAAAAAAAATTTAAGCTCATTCAAAATTAATTTTTGAATTAAATAGAAGCTTAATACAAATTTACGAAGGCCTAAAAAATGTATAATATAGTTTGCTTTCTTCTTAATTTTTATATAGATTATATGTTTAAATATTTTACTTATTATTATATGTGATACTTATAAGTATGATATCATCTTAATATTTATATATATTATATATTTGAATGCTTTTCTCATTATATAATATAAAATTTTAAAATATTAAATAATATAATATGAGATATTAATTTATTATTTAATAAATTATAATATTAAAAATTATATATTTAATTATTATTACTTCGATCATGATTAAATTAATAAACTGTAAACTTATGTATGTCTTAACCGACTTAAAGAAAGATCTAATTTCAAAAATATTAAAGAAAACCCAACACCGGACATCTTCCTATTTCGTCGGCCATCCCTCCCGACCGGATAACATAGTTTAACCGCACATATCATTGGGTGGGACCCAGTGGCCTTCAAGTTTAGAGCGCAATTTCTTCCTTTCTTGAATGAGTAATTCGAAATTCATTTCTGATTTTTTTATTTTTTTCACATCATTTTTTATATTTTTCATAATATCATTTATTTTATATATTTTTTTATTATTATTTTTCATTAAATTACATATCTTTAAAAAATATAAATAATATATACATTTCTAAAAAAATTGAATAATTAACTTTTTCCTTCTAAATTCTTAAGCACTATTCAGACAGCGAAAGCATCCTATAATTCATTCATATGCCCCCACACACTCAAGCCCACACCCGAGGCAGTACAGGTATGCACATTGAATTGACTAATTGAGGATCTAGGAATAATCGTCCGCGTGTCTCCTTCGCATCCGGAGAGATACTAGTAAAATAATATTATATACACATTTTTAAGTATCATTTTATATTTATGTCATTTTTATTACGTAATTATTATTAATTACATTTAATTATCTATGCATTTGTTTATAATTCATATTTATATTTATGTTTATATTCTAAATTTATTTAATATTCTAAATGTGAATAGATATGTACAAATTTTAAAGAAATGATTTATTTTCTTACTTAATCTTTTTATTAATTTTTTTAATTATTAAATAAAAAATATTAAATATTTTTATATTTTTAAAGTATTAGAAGTATTTATTTTTTTTTATTTAGTATTAGAAAAATTATTAAAAAAATTTAATAAAAAGATATAGAATTACACTAAACTTTGTCCTCCCAATAATGTACTGTCAGAGTCAGTGTCGTTGCTTATTTCTGTTCCTAAGGCGGCACTTCACATTATTACAACTGACCCCTGTTTGTTGTTTCTTTGCAAGCATGTCCCACGTAAAAGCAGAGGACCGCACACGTCCTAACGAATTTTCTTAAAGAGTAAAAGATCTTTCTCATCCTCTTTTCCAGCATTCACAACATGCTCAACTGATTTTCTTTCTCTTTCCGCGTTTTTTTTTGTTTATTTTTTATTTTTTAAATCAATAATAATATGATTTTATTTTTGAAAAGAATATAACTATTAACACACTTATATAAATATTACTTTACATACACATACAATTTTTATAGCTAATCTCATTTCATTTTATATAAATATATAATGATTGTGTCATATAATTTTTAATATGAGATAATGTGTTTATTACTTTATTGCATATGTATAAAAAGTATTTTTATTTTTAAAATATAGTTAATTTTATATAATCTCTTTTACAGTTTTACACATATTTTTTTATGATAAAAAATATAGATTTTTTCCCATAAAAAGTATATGCAAATGAAAAGTATAAAAATTCCCATTCCTGATTTATTTTAGCTTCCTTTTGTGCACTAGCCACATATAAATAATAATCTCATTATGTGAACATTCTGATTCAGAATATGATACTCAATTGACACATATCTCACATTGGTATACGATAAATCCATCTCACCTTGAGATATTGTATTTCTTGATACTCATATCAACATATGATGTTTATACGAGTGTCATGTACGGGATGTCATATATAGAAGTGGAAATAGGCCAACGATCCATTGGAACCTATGACCTAACTTATTTTTTACCTACATAGGTCTAACTTATTTAACAAATAAGTCAAGACTCAGACTTTTTAAAAAATTTATTTAAATATGTAGGTTAAGACTTAAGTTTTTGAAAAAGCCTATTTAACCTATTAGACAAACTTATTTTTTAAATATATGTATATATATATATATAAAATTATGAATTTGTAATACTTATATAATTTACTGATTACATATTAGTAATAATATATTTATTTTATATATAATATAATAATTTCATTAAAAGTTCATATCTATTTAAAAATTAAAAAATTTTAATTTTTTTACCTATATAAAGGTTTTCATGCAATATAAATTTTTAAATAAATTTTTAAATCAGATCAAATTTTTATATTTTTATAAATAGATTAGGTTGAGTTTTAAAAAATGTTTATAACAAGTAACATGTCAGACTTAGGCCGATACATTACAAGATAGATCTAAATCTATTTGGATAAAATCTAGCCTAATTCAACTTATTTCTATCATAATAGTATACAACTCTTATATTCTTACATTAATAAGTATATATATCTATTTTTACACTCTATCTAATATCATTCATTATACATATTTTTTTTTTATTTTTTCTCATTCAATCACATCTCTTAAAAAGAATGTGAATAATATTTACATCTTTTTTAAAAGTATAAGATGATCATTTTTTAATAGTATAACAAGTATTAACAAAATATATTCCAATAAATAAATGATTTTTTCACACACTTTTGTTACACTCTGTTACACCTACTTTATTGGGAAAGAAGGGAGAGAAAAAATTGTGTATTAATAAGTGTGTTCTTGTGGTTTTATTATCTAAAAAGATAAGGGTAAGTATAGTGTGAAAAAACTGGTGTGGAAGCAGCATCACCCATCAGTTTTGGACTATAAAAATATACTATAATTTGGTGAGGTGATTTGCTATGAGGAGGAAGGTGAGCTACTGAGCTCTGTTCAGTTGAGTCTTTAGTGGCTTAATTCACTGTTTTGACAAAAATTTTCCTTTTCCCGTGGGTCTCTTTTGATTTGTTTTTATATTTATTGCTTTGAACTTGTCCTTGGCTTGCGTATGCCTCTTTTATCAATTTGGCCTCCTTGGAATTTTTTATATATAAGTTTTAAGTTCTCTGTTTACTTATTTGGGTCCTCTCTTTTGGTCTAGTGGTTTTAGAGGTGCCTGTGGAAGAGGGTCTTCTTGTTGTTTTGGAGAGGGTTGACATGGAGGAGCGGTATGAGTCATTGAAGGACCTTGGTTCTGGGAATTTTGGAGTGGCCAGGTTGGCCAAAGACAAGAAGACTGGAGAGCTTGTTGCGGTCAAATACATAGAAAGAGGGAATAAGGTAAATAAAACAAACCTTTTGCCAGATTGATACAGTAGCCATGAAGTTGTGCAAATTCAACTGACTACTAATGACAAATGCTATTGTTGGTTCAAATATTTCTGTGCATTGATTATTCTTTTCTTGAGCAATCTGAATTTGATAACTGAGCAATATCTTGTATCTTCTTGCATATTTTTCTCTGGGCCAAAATCTTAATCTTAAATGTTCAAAGTTTCACAATATCAATAGTGAATTCAAGGTACTATCTACTAGTTTGGACTTTGGAAACTGCTGATCTCAGGTTTTTGTTTTTCCTGGTGATAATATTATTTTCCTTCATCCTTATATTTCTCAATCCTCAAAATGTATTCCATTAATTGGTACTCTCCAAAAAAGCTGATACTTCGTCTTTAATATCATCTCCAAATGTGGTCCTAGTTTTAATGTTTTATAAGAGAAAATTCTAGTATCATTGTGCTGGAACCCTTCGAGTCTTTAAAGATCACTCTTTATTTTATTTTTATTTTTATTTTTATTTTTTATTTTTGAAAAAAAATTGAATGTAATAATTCCTCGTGAGGTATTTTCCCACTGATGTCGAAATTTTGACTGTCCTTGCAAATCCTGACAACATTTTGTACCTAAAGCTGATGTGTGATGGATTTCTTTTTTGTGATTTTTATAAAATAATCATAGAATTTGTTTTTGCTGTTCTCTTTATCAAGCTTAAGTAGCTTACATCACCACACTCAGCACTATGGAGAAGGGTATTGTCAAGCTTAATTAGCTTACATCACCACACCCTGCATTATGGATATTGGGCCAACCACACATTTTCTTTTCAAATAGTTTCGTCCAAGTTCTTTCTGGTCTGAGTTTCTTATGAGTGAGTTATGTTTGTGGTATCAGATTGATGAGAATGTTCTGAGGGAGATAATTAACCACCGATCTTTAAGGCATCCAAATATTATCAGGTTCAAAGAGGTAAGAGTTTGTTTTTGTACCTAAAACTGTTCCTCTTTAGGTTTCAAGAGGAATTGGGCTCATTGAATTTAGTAGACCATCTGCATTATTTTTGTGCATACAGCTCTCATGTTACACACTGCTTGAAACTTGTTTCAGAAAGAAATTTGAGTTGTTCATAATTAGATGTAACTGTCATAAAGAAATTCAGATGTAATTCATAATGCCCTTTGCAATCAGTAATTATCTCTCACATAATGTGCCAAAAGCTCTATGGTGTGTTGCATTATTACTACAAGAAATGAGGTCATAATCGTCTGCATTGAGTTATTGTTTAAATAATACACAAAAATCTATGTTACATACTGTATTTTCTGGCATTATTTCTTCAAGAAATTTTGCAAGCCAAGATCTTTTTGAAAATATCTGCAGAAATCACATGGACTTGTACCTTCAACAGCAACTAACAAATCAACTAACCAGAAGTCAACAACAAATCCTTATCCCATTAAGACTTGTACCTTCAGAAAGAAAAAAAAATGTTCAATTAGTTTAGTTATCTGCATTTAATGTTGTGATTTGTTTCTGTCCTTTTACATGGGCTAAGATCAAATTTTACTCCAATTAGTCATGCACGATCGTGATTTGTTCTATTCAGAGCTTTCAGAAATTATATACAACAAAATGCTGAATCATAGATCTTTTCTGCAGGTCTTGCTGACCCCTACTCATTTAGCTATTGTCTTGGAGTATGCTTCAGGTGGTGAACTCTTTGAGAGGATATGCACTGCTGGTCGATTTAGTGAAGATGAGGTTGTAGAATTTATCTGATTAAACTGTTCTTTTTCCTTTTAAATCATCCGTATACATGTATAAGGTATTCTTATTGAAATTTACCAAGTGACTGTTTGGATGAATTCCCTATATTACAGGCAAGATATTTCTTCCAGCAGCTAATATCTGGGGTTAGCTACTGTCATTCAATGGTATGCAATGCACTCATAATTCATTGTGTTCTTCATTACAAATTCTTTTGTGTCTTATATATCATGTCATGCTTACTACTGCAGGAGATTTGTCATAGAGATTTGAAATTGGAAAACACTCTCTTGGACGGAAATCCATCTCCTCGGCTTAAAATTTGTGACTTCGGTTACTCCAAGGTTAACAGCATCTAATCTCACCAAAATGAGCCTTTTTGAGATATACCTTGTATTATATTATATCCGGTGCTTTCATATATTTCTTATAATTTTTGTTGACTTTCCCATTTAATTTAATATTCAATTGCAGTCTGCTTTACTGCACTCTCAACCTAAATCAACAGTTGGAACTCCTGCATACATTGCTCCTGAGGTTTTGTCACGAAAGGAGTATGATGGAAAGGTATTGAGAATTTCTTGCATCTTCCTGAGTGCCTTAAAAATCATCTCATGCCACATTCTGTGGCAATTGGCAGCTATGGTTTTACAATTGACGCTCAAAGTCTAATATACATGAGCAATTCTTAGTTAGGAACAATCTATCATAGACATACAAATCAGTATTTGATATATGTGAAGTTGTGGGGACCATGTTAAAAATGCACCAATCCTTAAAGTTACTTTTGTACATGTCGAATAATGAATTGAGTGCCTGAAAAATAATGTGATAGACCGTGTTTAACTAAGAATTTCTCATCATCCATTAAACAGTTCATCATATAGTCCAGAATGCTCAATTTCGTACAAAATTTGGTTATTTTGTAGATTGCAGATGTTTGGTCCTGTGGTGTGACTCTTTATGTCATGTTAGTTGGTGCATACCCATTTGAAGATCCAGAAGATCCTAGAAATTTCAGAAAGACTATTGGGGTGAGCTCTTATTTAACTTCAAAGTTCCATTATGTAATCTTTGATAGCAGGAAACTTAAACTCTGATTCTATGATTGGTAGAGAATAATAGGTGTTCAGTATTCCATACCCGACTATGTACGTGTTTCTGCAGAGTGTAGGAGTCTTCTCTCTCGTATCTTTGTTGCCAATCCTGCCAAGGTTTGTATCACTAATTCTAAAAGTATACTAGTACTTCAATTATACAACCTATATTAGAATAACAAATGTTT
Organism: Ormosia semicastrata; assembly: GCA_029884595.1. Lineage (NCBI taxonomy): Eukaryota > Viridiplantae > Streptophyta > Magnoliopsida > Fabales > Fabaceae > Ormosia > Ormosia semicastrata. The sequence continues at coordinate 50,628,979 of JAQQTO010000057.1, read as the reverse complement.
ATGGTAATAGGCACTAGATAAACCCATATTTCACCTTTAAAATGTCAAAATGGAAATAATATGGATTTGTTTTATAGCAACTTAAGTGGATTTAGTTCTTGTATACTGAATCTCCTCATATTTTCAAACTAACTATTTCTGATCCTTGTTAAAGAGGATTACCATCCCAGAGATAAAACAGAACCCTTGGTTTTTGAAGAATTTGCCTAAAGAGATCATTGAAGCTGAAAAAAAAGGTTATGAGGAAACACAGAAAGACCAACCAAACCAGAGTGTGGAAGAAATCATGCGGATCATACAAGAGGCAAGGACACCAGGGCCAGGATCCAAAGCTGGTCATAGTGGGCAAGCTGGCAGTGGCTCAATGGATGTTGAGGATGATGAGGAAGTTGATGTTAGTGGTGACTATGAACATGTGTGATAGAGGCCTTAATTAATTTGCGGATGGCTAGATTGTTTATAAGACCTAGTTTGCATTATTAACATTTTATCACACTGCAGCAGTCATGTTCTAAAGATACATACTGTATCTGGGTTTGTAATAGGATTTTGTGTTTCTTAAGCGAATAATATTAATAAAAGGCTTGAATTGGTGTTTATTTTCAGTAAATCACAAGGGCAAAATGGTTTGGTACGTAGTTTTATGATCAATCCAAAAACACTGATTTTGTGAAAAGAGTATTTGTCATTTTCACATAACTTTTTTGTGTCATAAAACTTACATCATTTTAATGCATGGATTGGTCCAATCCGGGTCCACCATGTATAGAATAATAAAAATATTTTATCACACTGCAGCAGTCATGTTCTAAAGATACATACTGTATCTAGGTTTGAAATAGGATTTTGTGTTTCTTAAGCGAATAATATTAATAAAAGGCTTGAATTGGTGTTTATTTTCAGTAAATCACAAGGGCAAAATGGTTTGGTACGTAGTTTTATGATCAATCCAAAAACACTGGTTTTGTGAAAAGAGTATTTGTCATTTTCATATAACTTTTTTGTGGTATAACACCATTTTAATGCATGAATTGGTCCAATCCGAGTCCACCATGTATAGAATAATAAAAATATTTTTTTAACACATAATATGACACACACTTGAGATATCGTGTCGCATATGAGTGTGACTCATTATTTTTGAATATCGTATGTCAAACTAGGATGAATATATTGTATACATATGTGAGTGAACTGTCGTGTAAGTATTCAAACAATGAAACTTAATAGAATAATGTGTATAGTACTAATGCAAAGAAATTGATGTATATGATGATGTACAAAAGTATGAAAAATAATTTTCCTATTAAAATTGTGTGACCTTAAAACTCTAAGTCGAGCATATAGATCGAAAGAATAATATCCCAGTTGGATTACAATTAAGCATGTCAAACTTTAGTGTGTTATATACACTAATATCTTTAACTTCTCCTCACCCTTCTCTTTTCACAAAAACACTAGTTTTGTGAAAAGAGTATTTGTCATTTTCACATAACTTTTTTGTGACATAAAAACTTACATTATTTTAATGCATGGATTGGTCCAATCCCTATACAAGGGTCCACCATGTATAACAAAAATATTTTTTTGAACACTAATAATACGACATCCACTTGAGATATCATGCCGCATATGAGTATGACTCATTGTTCTCAAATATCGTATGCTAAGCTAAGATGAATATATCGTATACAAATGTAAGTAAGGTATCGTATGAGTATTCAAACAATGAAACTTAATAAAATAATGTGCACAATACTAATGCAAAAAAAGTGGTGTATATGATGATGTACAAAAGTATAAAAAATAATTTCCCTTATCAAAATGGTGTGACCTTAAAACTCTAAGCCGAACATATAGATTGAAAGAATGATATCCCAATTAAATTACCATTAAGCATGTCAAACTTTAGTGCGTTATATACATTGATATTTTTAACTTTTCCGCATCCTTCTTTTTTGATAAAGTAGTTATCGATCTCTATAATCAGATGAAATTTTGATATGCTCGTGGTGCATAAACTAAGTATGTAGTAGAACCCAATTTGACATAATCACATTGATTTATGAAAAGAGATTTGATTTGATTCCTAGCAAGACGAGACAAGGAGGTGATGAATCTTGCGGACTTTGAAGTCTTAAATACACTTGCTCGCATATGATGATGGCATATAAAGGGAGAATTATATTTTATTTTAGAAGCATCAATTAAAAATTTGGGAATTTGAACCCGACGTGAATCGAACACGCAACCTTCTGATCTGGAGTCAGACGCGCTACCATTGCGCCACGGATCCGTTATTGGTCATACTGCATTCTAAATTTAACTTAACGGCATCGAGCTAACCTGAGTAAATCAATTAGTCCAATGGCGTCTGCGTATGCTGATCCGTCACTATATGTTAATCGACAACTACTGATTTTTCGGTGTTTTAGCAAGTGTTCTTACAGGCATATGCTGATCAGTCTTTATATGTTAATTGACAGCTACTGGTTTTTCGATGTTTTAGCAAGCATTTTTATAAGCATTGTTGACAGACTAATCCTCAAATACTATTATAACTAAGAAGCTCTTCTAATAATTTTTTTTTTAGAATTTGAAACTTGATATTTTTCTTAAAAGTACAATTTACTTATCACTATATCTAATCTTTATTAGTTGACAGCTATTAATTTCTGAAAATATAACAAATTATATAGAATTTAAATAAGATAGATGAAAATTTAGAATGAATTAAATAGCATATTTAACCCAAAAAAAGACTAAAAAATTCCCCTCAACTTTAATATATATGCATTTTTTGCCTAAAACCTTGAAAATATGCATGTATCCTCCAACTATACTTAAGTCTAAAACGCTAACGTCTGTTCAATTTTGGATAAGGTTTAACATGTTATTTTCACATGAACAAGGAAAAACTTTATTTTACTCCCTTCAACTATAGGTCATATGTATTTTGGTTTTAAAACTTTTAAAATGTGTAAATTGATCTTTCAACTTTCAAAGATAGTGTACATCTTAGTTATGTCATCTTATTTTTGTCAAAAAAAACTAATGAAGAGAGTGTTAAGTAATCACATAACAGTCATGCGATTATCTTCTTCCTTATAATCATCTTATGAAAACCATTTGAAATTACTCCATAAAACAATTTATGCAAGTGCTACTTGCGAAAATCAGGGTGATTGAGGAGAAGATTTCATTAGGGGTGTTTTTCATGATGTGCACACCATCAAACAATTAGGCATATATTAGTTTCTAGAAGATTTGTCACATTATCACATGCAATCAAGTATGGAGAGGTCCTTCAAAGTCTTAGTATTACGTTGTTGTTGTGACATGAAAAGATAATATAGGATAAGAGGCTAAAGTTTAATAAGATAAAATATTTTTTTTTTACGATAAACTATAAATTTACTCAACTAAAAGTACAATTTCAATAAAAATAATAAATTTATTTAGAAGGAAACAATACATACAATATTTAACAAAAACTAATTTATGATTTATAACTTTGTTCTTAATCCATAAATTATCGATGATAATGTATCTTTCACTATATATGAAGACTAATACATAACGTGTTGTCATATGAAGAGAATATTGCATCTCTTATCTTAATAAATCAAGGTTAATCTGTTATGTAAAATTAAAACATAAGATTAACTTAAAAAATTAAAACTAAAAATTTCATATTTATCATAATATCAAATAAATCTTAGAAACTAAAAACTAAACTCTTCATGTCTATCCCAAAGACAATAGATTTGAAAGATAACAAATTGATAAATTATTATACGATTGATTTTTTAATGCATAATTATATATATAAAATATACAATTGATAATATAAATAATTATTTATTTAGACAAAAATAACATGTTTCTTGATTAAAAATTTAATACAATTAGTGGTAGGAGTTGTAGACTTGTAGTTTAGTTATGGTGATGATAAGTGATGATGACTACAACAAAGATACTTATGGGATGGTGATTGCGGTGGCAACAATGTTAGAGTGATGGTAGTCATGGCAATGCATGGAAGGTAGGAGTGTAAGTGGGTGATTTGATTTGGTTCCTGAGGGAAAATAAATTCGAACTAATCAAAATCAATTGGTTCGGTTTGATTCGATTTTCGTGTTTTTTGATAACCGAATCTGAATCAAACCGAATCAAACATCTACTGATTGGTTTAGTTTTGGTGATCAGGTTAACCATTTTTTTAATACAAAAATCAACTAAATAATTAGCTTTCTATAGCAAAAAATATATATAGTAAACCTATGAAAAAATTTCTAGAAATATAATCAAACTTAATGATTTGAACACTAATAATTATTTCATGTTTCAGAATGTGTATTAAAAAGTTCATAAAGATAGAATAAAGAAACATATTGATATTTGTATTAAGAAATTATATTTGAATAAGTTAAAAAATTCTTCAAGAGAAATTTAACTTGACAAGTTGTATACTACTACTATTCAATTAAAGAGGAAGTTGTGAGGCTACTAGCCTAAAAATATATATATATAACCAATTGAACACCTAATGACAGGACATGAGTGGAGCTAATGGAGACTTGATTAGTTGAACTTTGAATCAGTAACCTAGCGAATCAAAGTCTCCAACCTTTGCAGTCATATCTTCATCCAAAAGAATGTTGTTGAGTTTCAAATCACAATGCACAATAGGCACTTCACTATCATTGTGCAGTAATCCAATGCACAAGCAGCATCAATATCTATATTCAATCTCTCTATAAAGTTTAACTCATATTCGTTTGCATGTTTTCTCTTCCCCTTAATCCAATCTTCTAAGCTCCCATTACTTAAGTACTCATAAACCACAGCTAGAAATTCATTGTTTTTAAAGTCAACACTAGAGCATTTAAAGTCAATTCATCGTTTCCAAGCTTCCAAGTTCAGATGATGTTGTTGTTGTTACCTTCACTTTTCTATTCTTTATGTATAATAGCAATCAAATTGTCAAATATAGTATCAATGTTACCACTATAGCTATGATGATGTAATGTCTGACATGCCGTCTTCCATGGCCATGAGGCTCACATGCAAAATGAAAGCAAAGTTTTTTATTGCCTTTTATATGGACAGCAGAGAGATTTTGGAAAACTCCACCACTGAGAATGGTTCCTTTTAAATCATTATAAGAGAGGTTCAAAAGTTGAAGGACATGTAGATTTTGAAGTTCAATAAGAATAGATCCAGATAGTTGGTTGGAGGAAAGATTCAAAGTTTCCAAGTCTCTCACCTCTCTAAGAGTTTTTGGAATAGCACCTAATAGTATATTCCTGGCCAAAAATAAATTTTTCAAGTTCAGACAATTGCTGAATGACCTGGGAATGTCACCAAACAATTGTTAATTTTTCAATTTTTCAATATATACTATGTCTAATATTGACTAGAGTTAATTTTATAATCCAACTAACTCATTTAAGAAATTAATGATGAAATAAGTTAGAAAATTAGTAATTATGCAGATCAAACACTAGTGTCTCTTTCAAATAAGACTAAACCTCTAATTGTAAGAAATAAGTAAATAAGTTTGTTAATAAAAATCTACTAATATCACGAAGTACTATGAAACCAAAACATGGGTTCATAATTCTTACCAGAAAATTTTCTGCAGCCCTAGGATCTCCAGGATTTTTATCAGGGTGAACTATCCTTGCCTGCAAAGGAAAGAAAGGGTAAGCGGGGTAGGAGACTGATCTGTTGATAATTTCAGTATCTTAAATACTTTTTGTTTGATCTAATTGGACTTCATATGTGCTCAATTGTTGACATTTAGCTAAGTTTCTGATTTAGAGCTTAATCGGATGTTTATTGTGAAACTATGCTTAAATGTGGTTATAAACACTTATAAATGAATTATGCTTTTCAGGAGATCTTTGAGTTTTTGAGTCCATTAGCATCAAACTAAGCTTGATGACCATTTGAGAAGAGAGATGAATACTTAAGAAGATCATTTTTACCCTTAGAAGCAAAGAAAGAAGAGCATTTGTGAAGAATCAATGTTGCATTTGAAGAAAGTGAGTAACATGGCCCGTGTCATATAACATGGGGTGGGCCATGTACTCCTCTGACTACCGCAAGGCTGGGTTAAATCCTATTTTTAGTCAACACGGCCCGTGTCATATGACACGGGGTAGGCCGTGTACGTCTCTGTCCTCACAAGGGAATTCAACTTTGAGCCTTGACCAAACACGACCCGTGTCATCTGACACGGGCTAGGCCATGTTCTTCTCTGACTTTTAAACCAGCTGGAAGTGTGTTACCAGACTCGGACACGGGTAGGGTCGTGTCATATGACACGGCCCGTGTCATCGGTTCAAAAACCTAAATTCGAATTTTGATGCTGAATTAGATATCCAAACTTATAAATAGGGTTGCCTAGAGCCCCTAAAAGAGATATCTGGACTGAGAGTCGTTAAGGGAACTGAGGGAATCACAAAGAACAAGAAAGAAGAAGATTCGATCAAAGATTTGAGTCTCGGGTTCGAGCAATTGGAGATCAATCAACCTTGATTATTGGAAACTGGTTTGATCTTTTGTTTTCTTTTGCACTTTCATTCTAAACTATGTTTTTCTTCTGTTTTTCTTGTGATTTTGAATTTGTCATGTGTGGCTAAACTTCTTAATTAGCTAAGAGAAGATGAAACCCTAGTTTTGATTATGTAAATCTTGCATATTTCTTTATATCAATACAGTTATGTTTTTATTCATATGTTTCTGATCTTAAATCAATATAAAGGTCTTTATATTCTTGCTAAATTTCGAGAGTACTAAAACTAGGATTGCTATGCGTGGTTGCGGTGGTAAAACTAGTGAGACATATGATCTAAGTAATTTAATCTCGGTGTATGATTAGATTTTAGTGTGATTGATTTTCTAATTCTTAATGCAATTATTAGGTAGGTGTAAGAGCGGTTGCTTTACAAATAACTAATGGTTAGGGTTTGATTTGAACGGTTGCTGAATTAAGTGAAACTTAAGAAAAATAGGGGATTTATCTCACAATCACACAAGAACATAATTGATCATGTTGGTATAAATAGTATGTAAGTTAACATAATCATATAAATCTAGTGGTGGATTCCATCTCTTAACCAATATTTTTAATTTGGTAATTCAATTTGTGTTTACTATTTTTGTTTTAAGTTTAATTTCTATTTTTAGTTTTAATTAACAAAATCTCCCTTTTTACTTTTTACTATTTTTAAGAGTTTAAATTAGGAAGCAATCTATAGTGTTAATTGAATTAGTTCTTTGTGGATCGACTATTGCTAGCTACAACTGGTTGCAATATTTTTATATTTTTTGTGAAACTTGAGAATTATTTTTTATATTATTTTTAATCACAATCTACATCAAACCAAATTTTGGCGCCGTTGCCGAGTAACTAATTTTCCAATTGTGCTATTGATTTGTTTCCTACTTTTTACTTTATTTTTGTTTTTGTTTTTAATTTTTAATTTGTTCTTTACGATTCTTTTATAGGTGTTGATGTCCATTGATCATTGGTGAAGCAGTTAATAGATATGGGGAAAGCACAAGTACATGCTTGTGAGATTTACTTATCAACTGAACATATCACTGATATGTGTCCCACTTTCCTAGTGGACACAAATGAGGAGTCCCAAAATCAACCTCTAGTTTATGAACCTCTGGAATTTCAACAAAGGCAAGCATCTTTTCCTTAGAGGCAACGACAAATTCAAGTTCCTAGGCAACCTGAACCTTCACTGAAGGAGTTAATGAGGCAAATGATCGTTAGTAACATTCAATTTCAACAAGAAACAAATGCTTCATTCAACGACCTGCAAAACCTACTAGGGCAATTATCCACAAATCTCAGCAAGGTGCAAAGCCTATTTTCTGAAGGATTTCTCTCACCGTTGGAAGTGAATGTGGAGGAAAATGCTAGTGATATCATATCGTGAAGGGAGAACTTGTTAGGTGAACTCATCTCTCCCCCATAAGCTACTCAAGAAAAAGACCAAGAGCATAAAGAGGTAAATGAGGAAGGGAAAAACTCTAAGGCTCCCAAGGTAAGTATTCCTGAACCCTTTCCTAATATGGTGGAGAAACGTTATGATGAGTTGTGTGATGAATTTCCTGATTTTATTGGTTTTAATAATCTTATTCATTGCTACTCATGTACTGATTGTAATGGTGATATGATATGTGTCATTTGTGTTGAGATTTTTGCATCCTTGAAAGTTGCTGGTTCTGTTTACTCAGCAGCTAATGAAATTGAAGGATCTATCAGTACGGTTCTTGATGCAGTTGTAGATTCTAAGACCCAAAGGGATGTGAAGTTGCAGGCCACTGAAGAATTTTCACAGGGAGAAGAACACCGGTTGACGGTCACCACTGAAGTAGATTTTGTTTTTGGACCTGGATCCAACATAAACAATGAAAATGAAGTTGTAAAAGTATACATTTTCCTTCCAATGGTGAAGCCAAAGAAATTAAGGAAGGCCAATAGGATCCCGGTGGAAGCCCTCATGCCTCAAGCTTAACTTGGTCATTACACTTCAGCCAATGGGACCCCGGTGGAAGCTCTCTTGTTATTTCAAGCATAAATTGGTTATTATGCTTTCGCCAATGAGATCCTGGTGGAAATCTCTTCATCTACCTCTGTTACTTCAGTTGATAAAGATATTTCTTCCCTCTCTTTTATCTTACTTGTCCTAGATTTATTAAGGATTGTTTATTGTTGAGGTTTACATTGAGGACAATGTAGAATTTAAGTGTGGGGGAAGAATTGAAATTTTGTTTTTTGTTTTATTTCTATTTTTATTTTAATTTCTGTTTTCTGTTTTTGAAAAAAAATTGTGTTTTTATTTGATTTCCAATGATGTTTTGAGATTTGTGAAGTCTATGAGTTTGAAGCAATTGAAATTCAAGGTTATGATTTATAAATTTCTTCTTCCATCTTGAAATCGACATGCTTAGCTTTGGATATTTGATTGGTGGATTGAATTGATAGATGCATACCTTGTGAGATTTTGAATTTATTGATGAATGCGATTAACATTTATGTCATTCTCTTCTTTCTTGTGTAATTTTCACTCATGTTATATTGATCACTCTAAAACTTACTTTGATTCTTTTTTAGGTTACATTTTTACTTGCATACATGAACATGATTGAGGTCTTCTTTTGTAATTAACTACTTTGGCCAAATAGCTAACCTTGCATCATTTTCCTTTGATTATATGCCTTATGTGAAAAATCATGATTTTACATTACCTTAGGGAATGAGAGAATATTAGTTCATTTTCATTAGAGGAGCTCTTTTACTTGTGGGCAATATATAGTACAAGTGTAGGGGTTATATCTTTGATGTGCAATATGCAAAGTGTTGGTGAAAAGAAAAAAAAAAAGAAAAAATTCAAGAAAGGTTGTAAAAGAAAAGAAAGAAAAATGAAAGAAATATATAAAGAGGATGCACATTATATAGATTTGAGGGGATAAAAATTTCATGTTTGTCAATTGAGTTTCTCCCCAATGTTCTTTTATTCTCTTGGGTGCTCATCTTACCATACCCATATTATTTCTTTCCTTTACCTTGACCCCATTACAACCTTAAATAAAGTCATCTTGATTTGTATGTGCATGTGTTTGAGTAGTGGAGAAGTAAAAAATAAGCAAGCTTATGGTAGTGCATTTTTTCATGGATTGAATTGAGTGAAATACTTAACTTGTAAACACTTGAGAGATTGGGAGTGTATCATGTGAGGATCTATCATTCTTAATTCATACTTTTCAAATTGAAGATACGTTGCTTGTTAGTTGGAAATGTGAAGAATTGTTATCTTTTGAATGTTTTGATCCATTGATTCTTTTCTTACTCTTCTTGCTTATAAATTTTTGCCTCTCTTGAATATCATTGGAAACTGAGTCTTTTAAATTTTTAGGTTTTGAATTTGTTTTGTTTTCTCTGTTCTTTGGTTTGGTCTTATGTTTTGCCCAGGAGTGCAAAAGGCTAAGTGTTGGGGTATTTGATCTGTTGATAATTTCAGTATCTTAAATACCTTTTGTTTAATTTAATTGAACTTCATATGTGCTCAATTGTTGATATTTAGCTAAGTTTCTGATTTAGAACTTAATTAGATATTTATTGTGAAACTATGCTTAAATGTGGTTATAAATACTCATAAATGAATTATGTTTTTCAGGAGATCTTTGAGTGTTTGAGTCCATTAGTATCAAACCAAGCTTAATGACCATTTGAGGAGAGAGATGAATACTTAAGAAGATCATTTTTACCCTTAAAAGTAAATGAAGAAGAGCATTTGTGAAGAATCAAGGTTGCATTTGAAGAAAGTGAGTGACACGGCCCGTGTCATATAACACGGGGTGGGCCGTGTACTCCTCTGACTACCTCAAGGCTGGGTTAAATCCTATTTTTGGTCAACACGGCCCGTGTCATATGACATGAGGTAGGCTGTGTACGTCTCTGTCTTCACAAGGGAATTCAGCTTTGAGCCTTGAACAATAACACGGCCTGTGTCATCTGACACGGGCTAGGCCATGTTCTTCTTTGACTTTTAAATCATCTAGAAGTGTGTTACGAGACTCAGACACGGGTAGGGTCGTGTCATCGGTTCAGAAACCTAAATTCGAATTTTGATGCTGAATTAGGTATCCAAACTTATAAATAGGGTTGCCTAGAGCCCCTAAAAGAGATATATGGACTGAGAGCCGTCAAGGGAACTGAGGGAAACACGAAGAACAAGAAAGAGGAAGTAATCTAGTGGTGGATTCCATCTCTTAACCAATATCTTTAATTTGATAATTCAATTTGTGTTTACTGTTTTTGTTTTAAGTTTAATTTCTATTTTTAGTTTTAATTAACAAAACCTTTTTTTTTTACTTTTTACTGTTTTTAAGAGTTTGAATTAGGAAGTAATCTATAGTGTTAATTGAAGTAGTTCTCTGTGAATCGACTCTTGCTAGCTACAACTGGTTACAAGGTTTTTATATTTTTGGTGGAACTTGACAACTATTTTTTATATTATTTTTAATCACAATCCACATCAAACCAGAGACATATCACCTCTCATCAAAGTGATAGAAAGAAGTCAATTTTTAGGTGGATGAAAAAGAAATGTTAATTCAGGAAAAAAAGAAAAATGGAAAACGTTAGTATAAATGTCCTCTTCTACTCTTTCTAAATGTCAAATCCAAAAGTAAGCATAAAAGAACTATTGTTTCACCTTTGTGGTCGGTGAGCTGCGGTGTCAGTGAGCTGTGGTGTCAGTGAGCAGAACCGAACGTTTTGATAGATGAGTTTTCTGACTTTCTGCGTTGGACAAATAGCGCGGCTCGAGTTATGGCAGAGCAGATCTGGCTTGAGCTGTGGCGGAGCAGAACCTACGGTAAGCTACGGTGCCGGTGAGCAGAACTGAACGTTTTAGTAGAGGAGTTTTCTGCCCTTCTGCATTGGACGAAAATGACGTTTTGGGAGTTGAGAATTAGGAAAGTATTACAAAAAGTCAAAAAAATAAGTACTAGCCAAAAAAGGCTGTAGCATAAATTAAAAATAATAATAATAATAAAATATATAAATATATAGTTTGGTTTAGTTTGGTTGGTTTGGTTCAGTTTTGAAATTTCAAATTCGAGAACCGAACCAAATAAGGTTTAATTAGTTCAAATTTTACCCGAACTAATCAATATATCCAAACTAAACCGAACCAATTAAATTGATTCAGTTTTGATTAATCGAGTTGATCGAGTTATCCGAACCAATTTACACCCCTAATAAAAAGTAATGAGATAATACGGATAAAATAATAGAATAATGTTTAAATGATCTATGCAGCCTTATTCTACTCACATAGACTAAAAAGAGTTATGTAATAAATATAAAATGAAGTGAAATCCAAATAAATGTACTAATTTAAGTGCATGTTTGGTAACAGATTAAATTTGTTAATATATTGTCAACAAATTTTTTTTCTAAAAGATATTTTTTTATTGTTTAATCATAATTAACAAAATCAGTTTTAACTTTTATATGAAATTTAATATATTATAATTTTTTTTATAATATTAAAAATTGAAATTTATGATTTTAGATTATAAATTATTTCTTACACTTTAATATGTAAATATTATTTTATTCTCAATCGAATAAATTTTTTAATTTTTTTATGCTTATTTTAATAATTTAATGCATAAAAATAATTCTTTTTATATTATCTAAATGAAATAGATTAACTTAAAATCACTTTTCAACTAACCTATCAAATATAAAATTAATTCTATTATAATTAATTATAACAATAATTAATTATTAAAATAATCAAATTTTTATAACTATTCTCAAACACCCTTGAATTTATGCTGTGCAACCCAATGAAGCTAATGATCCTTTACGTAGATGTTAAGTCGCGTGGTCCTGCTCAATGACTAGCTTAAAGTGGTCATAAGTACTATTCTACAAAACTAACGGCTTGAGTTTTCATTTGTGATGTGGGGCGGATGTTATTCTACGTTACGTCAAGTTTGAGTATATTATACATTTAAACTTTTGACTTATAACAGTAAGCTTTTTTCTTATAGGTTGTTTTTTTTTTACTATTTTGTTTTTTTTTATTCAGGCTATCATTATTGGTCATCGCCGGCCACCTCCAACCATCGTTAGTGAACTTCCGGCCACTTTCAATCGCTGTCGGCGAACTTCCGCCATCGCCAACCGCTGTCTGTCACCGTCGCTGGCCACCTCCGGCTAACTATTGTTTACTTTTTAAAAATTATACAACTGTATAAATAATACCAGTTAAAATTATATCAGTCTTTATATTTTTTCATAAATAATTGTGTATACTAATTTTTTTTTCTAAAACTATAATTGTTAAAAATTTTTATAAATTTTAACTGATAATATTTATATAGTTATATAATCTAAAAAAAATTGAAGTGACCGATTTTCCTAAAATTATAACTGTGTTTGTTAAAAAATCTTATAAATTTTAACTGATAATATTTATACAGTTATACAATTTAAAAAAAATTAGAGGTGACCGGTGGTGGCCAACAAGCGGCGTCTGATAAATGCCTACCAACCGACAATATAGTAGTGGTGATAGTATGTAAAAAAAATATAAAACAAAAAAAACCTGAAAAAAAACCTTAAAAAAAGTGTTTAACAAGTTTTTTTTAATTGATCTAAGCCATTAATTTATTTTATTAATAAATCAATAACTTAAATTATCAAGTGTACCATATACCCTCCAACAGAGGGTGTATATTAAACTCCCCCATTGATGAGGTTAAAAGGTTTAGATGCCATTTGGTAGATGATTTGTAAAAATATCTTATAACTTCTTACTAAACTTATGATATGAAATAGGTAATTAACATCATTTCCCATAAACTTTTATGACACCATTCAGGTGTAAGAAATGAAAGTTTCAACCAACCTGCCATGGTAGTCTTTAAGAACTCTCATCCCCTGCTTTTGCCGTGACCCATGAGACTGCAATCAATATTTAGCTTGTTATTATCTGGTTGAGAAATTTTTAAGTGGAAACTTCCTACTTTAAGCATATAAATTAACATTTATCATATATAAAATTATGTTAATATATATATATATATATATATTATTTATTTATCATAACTAACATAATTTTATACATGTCAAAAGCTTATTTATATGTCTAATGTAGGAAATTTTTATCCAAGAAGTTTTCTATTTGTTGTTACGTTATATTTTCACTCTTAAACAATACTTCACCTCCATGTGTGAGGTGGCAAAATCAAAATATGAGTGTGTAAAAAATAAAATAATATTAATTGTAATTTAATGATAAAAGTTATACAAATATGAAATAATGTGTAAATGTCTAGTATTATCTAATTAAACAATGCTTAAATGATTGAAAAATAGTTAAAAAAGAAAAGAAAAGAAAAGAAAAAAAATTCATATTTTGGTCCGTCACTAATGTGTCTATTCTCAATTTGGTCCCTCATTGATCAATTTTTACAACTTAGTCCCTCACTAATCAAAACTAACTTCAACAATATAGTCCTTTGGTATTAGTGAAAAGTAACCATCTTTTGTATTTTGGGTTAAAAAAAGGTAATGTCACTCTCGTGCATCAATTCAATCCATCTTCACCTGAGAAGCTTCAATTTGCAACCGATCAAGCAGCTCATTTTTCAGTTCAAAAGTGTACTTCTTTTACTGTGGCCACAACCTCATTAATTTATAAGATCGTGAATACCCCATCGTACGACCTTGCACTAACCAATTTGCAAGATTAGGACTACACTCTACCCTTCCCCAATTTTGGCTACATATGGCATACGCAAGTGAGTTTGGACTTTCATTACAATCCAAACCTCAATTACTAGCATATGTATTTCTAAATGTGCACTTTGTCAAAGGCTAAAAGCTAGGGCTCTTATGATTCCGTTTAACCATTTTGTTTTTTATATAATCATCTTACCATTTTAATTTGGATGATAAATAATGGCCTGTTTGTTAGTTATTTTAGAGTTTTCTTACTTCATCCACTGCGACTTGTTGCAACTCAATGCTCAATGCAAGTTGGAGCTTGTTTTGGTCTCCTACGATAGCTTAGTCATGATCTTACAAATTGGCAGGTCATGATATTGTATTTTTAACCCCAAAAATATAAAAAGGGGTTAATTGCTGATATATATTAACCCAACATTTTGTAATGACGTGTAGGATCTTAATAGTGATATGTAAACATTTCATCTTCTTGACTAATAATGAGTTAATGAGGGGATTAAATTGAGGTCAATTTTGATTAGTCAGAGACTATATTACAAAAATAAATTTATGAGAGACCAAATCGAGAATAAAAACATAAGTGAAGGATTAAAATGGAGTTTTTCTCAAAAGAAAAAAGAGGAAGGTATAAAAGGAGTTGATATGGTGTACACCCTCTATTAAAAAAGTTATTGGGTAGACTGAGAGTAATCCTCTGTTTCAGAAAAAAAAAAAGACATGTAAAGATTGAATAACCATATAATTGTTGGATTAAAAAATAAAATTATTAAATTTAATTTAGATGATTGTAAAATTATTGAGAATAATACTATCATCCTATATAAGAATTTTCCCCCTGTATTGGGAACCACTTCCATACCAAAAAATTCCCAACTGTCTCAAGCCTCAACAAGTCCTCAACTCGCGCTCTTTCTTCTTCTCCGTACTATTCTTTTTGGAATCATTATGACCACTCACATTCACATTCCTAGTTCCATTTGCACTACGAAGGAGGGCACTGTTCTATCCAAACCACTCAACAACTATAATTTCTAGCTCAGTTATCTAAACGCAAATCCATTTTCTGGGTATTGCAGCTGTTCTTCCCAAATCCTCAAATGGGTCGCAAGAAAAACGAAACGGACTCCACTGTTTCCAACCCTTTGATCCTCCTCTTGATGGTGTCCCTTGTTTCCTGCGCTTTGGTCTACACCTTCGTCTCTGCACTGCTCACAACCTCTTCGGTTTCGGACTCTGGCTCATTGGCATTGGTTGTTGAAGACGGTGCAACTGGTAGTAGAACAGACAATGGTGCTGGGTGTTGCAGAGGAATTGAAAATTTGGAGCTTTGGGGTGCTGCTGTGAAGTGGGGTTCTGAGTTTAAGTTCAACAATTCTGAAGGATGTTGCAATGCGTGCAAATCCATGTGCAATGAGAAGGATGGATCGTGTTTGTGTGATACGTGGGTGTTTTGTGGGAATCGTGACAATTGTGGATCTAGATTTGGTGAGGTAAGTTACTTTTTCGAGCCACCAACTTTTGGAAATTTACTTGACTTAATATTTGAGATCAATTAATATTTAATATTTTTATAAATTTTTGTACTAATTAATTTTATAAAATTTTATAAAAATATTAAATCTTAATTAATTCACTCAATTTAAATACCTAGGATTTAAATAAAAATTTCTCCTAACTTTTGTTACTTGACTTAATATTTGAGAAATATTTATATGTACTTCGTTAATTGCACACCAATACTCTTACGTCATGCTTACACTTTTTGTTATTGGCAAAATAAAAGATAGAGAGAGGATGTGACGACATTTGTGTTACTCTAATTTTATTATCTTAAAAGAGAGCGGTGTAAGAACGATGTCATGAAAATATTCTATAAATAACATGAGTATTATACTTACATAAATATGGTACACTCAAGTTAAATAATTTAATATTTATTTTTTAAAATAAAGTTTTGAATTTAAATCTTGTAAATAAAAAAAATTAATACTACAAGAGTTTTATATCATTTATAATTTAAATCTGACTTAATTTTAAATTAGTTGAAATTAATATGACTTATGAATAATAAGAGATTTATATCAAAAAAATTTAAGTATAGTAGGATATTAAATTTTTATATATCATTAATTAATAATTATTTATTATAATTAATGATGTGTGTATAATTTATTAATTTAATGCATTTAATTTATGGGCTTTATACAAGAGTTTGGGAGTGGTAAAACCAAATGTTTAGAGTTGCAGAGTCTAGGGCTAAATAAATGACTGTAATCATATACATATTTGTGCTGAAGTTTAATTTGACTTCAGAAACATGGACAATATACGTTGCTTCCTATTATTACCATTCATATTTATTCTTTTTTTTTTCTTGTTCCCCATAATATTCCCCACTTAATAAGTGAGAGAATAATCTTTTAAAATATGATCAAATGTCTAAGTAAGGATCATTTTCAATAATATTATTTTTATAAACATAAATCTTAAGATCAAACTCAAAATTACATGCTCAAAGGTAAAGTATATATTTTCGAGTAATCGGATCGGGTCGGGTCAAATTTTGTAAACCCTTTGAATATCGGTTCGGGTAATGGGTTTGGTCAACCAACCCGACAACCCGACCTGACGACCCGACAATTCAATAAAACGACGTCGTTTTGCCTATATTTAATTTTTTTTATTTTTTCATAAATCGATCTGCGACCCAACTAAACCCGATCAAATTTGAGTTCTTTCAAATTTTTTTCTCTCAACCCGACCCAAACTCACATGATTGATTTAAATTTCTCTCTCCTCTAAACCCGACCCGACGCGACCCGTGTGCACCCGTACTCAAAGGATCCAAGTCCCTTTAACTCACACCAATACATTAGTACCATTCATATTTATTCAGTCACCTACACTACTGTCCCAAAATAATTGTGCTCTCCAGTATTTGAGAAATGACTGCCCACATCTTACCCGTGTATTTCCGGGCCCTGTCTCTTTCTTTAGATTCATCCTCAACCTGAAATGTCTAAATGTTTTACTGCATGATTAGCTAAGCAAGAATAGTAAGTGCTAAAGTTGTATGGTGCAAAAATAGATTCATTAGTGTACTCAAGTGAGCCGGAAGAACTTGCCTGTTTTTTTTGGCTTGCATTAGCAAAGTGTATGGGGCACAGTTTTGAGATATGAGTGTGAAGTGGGACAATCATTATCTCAGATGCTGGGTATTAGTAAATTAAACTGGTAGGAACCATTTTGGATGAGTTGTTTTCTGTTATTGCTTTGTGCAAATACTTTTGGTGTGAATTTATGCATGAAAGTTCATTTAGTCCAGGGCTAAATCCTAGATTTTTTTTATAGAATAAGTCAAATTTAAATTTTTTAAACAATATACATACGTTGAGCTAGCTTAGAAGTCACAGAATTAAGCTTCATTATTTCAGTGCTGGTTAAAGAAACAAAAGGACAGCCTAGACCCTGAACGGCAAGACGCAGGGCGTGCTGGGGAAACAGTGAGTTGGACTTCTGGTCTCATCTTTGGAAAAGGAGAGGTAAGAGAAGTTTGTGGGTGCATAGTATTTATTTATAAAATTAATGTTGCATGACAGTTATGCTACAAAATTGATTTCATAGTCATGGGCAAAATATCTACATCAAACTACTGCATGATTTAAAATTCTCCCTCACATACTGGCTAAGGAAAGCATGCTGAACCTGAAAGAATTACTATAGACTCAGGTTCATGGTGAACCCTATACTTGGCAACATATCTATCTCTGAATTTTATAATATGTACATATTTTATTTATAATTTAAAATTATCTTTTGAATGGTGAATATGTTTTCATGTATATGGTGAACCCTATACTTGGCAACATATCTATCTCTGAATTTTATAATATGTACATATTTTATTTATAATTTAAAATTATCTTTTGAATGGTGAATATGTTTTCATGTAGAGTTCACCATGAACCCAAGTCTATATTTACACAATTCATCCTGAAATGTAGAATGTGATTATTAAGCCTCTTTATTGCATGTACTAAGGTATCAATTGAGTGATGGGATGAATCTGATATATCTGAGTAGAACACCAACTTTGGCATTGGTTGTGTCTTGTGATTAATTGGTAATCATCTTGGGCAGATTGCCTATGTTGTAAAATTGTCTTCTCTTTCCATTGATAGTTAAATCTTACCAGTCTCTTTATGATGCATTACATAGTTGGAATTTTATCAACTTATGAAGGGTTATCTTATTTATCAATACTATTTGTAATCTATCTTTTTGCAGGGAATTATTGGGCTGGAAACTGAATATGGAACTCTTCATGTAAAAGTAAGCGTTATGCTTTTAGCAGCTTTAAAATTTGATGTTGTACCAATGACATGTTGTACATTTCAAGTTAGGTATTGGTATATTTGAAGGTGCACATGGGAACACTTTAATCAAAGAAAGAGTTCTTAAGACAACTAGAATACTTGCCAATGGGCTGGTCAGGATGAAACCTGCATCTGGGTTTGAGCTTCTATGAATATCTGTGGTGATCCTTTGCCAATATATTTAATAATTATACAAAGGATTCATTGACTAGGAAACTGGGTGATTTTGGTTTCTGTTAGGTACTGATGTTGTTAACTTGATGAAATATAGCTCCAAAACAGCATTTTATCTTGCTGTTAATGCCTGATATAGCTTAACAGAGTCTTGTTTCTGCATTATGAATTCGTACTACTTTGATTGTATTTGCAAATTGATTAGTTAAGAGTGAGGAATATGTTGACTTGGGACATACAGTTATTGACACCCTTGATGATCTCTTTGAAGTTTATGCTATGAATAGATATTAAATTTGGCATTTTTCTTTATGCGGTGTGATATATCCACGAGGTTGCTGTCAATCTGTTATTAGGTCTCTGGTTTGCTAGAAAAATGCAACCTTTACCACATTATTCTTTGTAGTACTCATTTTAATGCTGTGATTAGCTTTGAATGGTTTTTATTCATATGTCATGCTAATTCTGAAAATTCTTTATTTGGTGCAGCTTTTCCCTGACTGTGCCCCACACTCTGTTGCCTACATTCTGGAATTGTTGCCTTTGCGCCACTGTGCAGGCTGCCAATTTTATCGTGCAGAGGGCCGAGGTCAATCATGGGATTCAGAAGGAAACCACACAAAAAATGTAAGACTGATTTCCTCATCTGATGCATGATTGGATGTATAGACATTGATATCCTTATCACTCTGCATTATCCATTCGAAATATGTTTTGCAGCAGCATTAGTTACTTAATTGTGCAATTCTGCATTATAATCTGTCTTATTATTGTTAATTATCCCCATTATGACATTATTTTTTTTGGGGGCTGCTATTTAAATGGCGTCGTTTGATCCATGTAACTGACTCATCTAATAAGAAAAGACTTCATTGTTTTTGTTGTTGTTGTTTTTTGTTGTTGTTGTTGTTATTTAGGGCAGTACATATGTTTTATTCCCAGCCATCTAATATCCTTCTAAAACCTATAGGTTCTTTTCAGTATGAACAGGTTAAATGTTATTTGAAACTATCAAATCACAATGAATTAATCCATGTTGTAGCTATTCAACCAATAAATCTCTGGAATTTCAAAGATCAGGCATGAACATTCAGCCATGTTTGCACTTTTGCATTTGCGAACGCTGCTTTTACTTTTTAGCATGAGATTTGACTCTTACCAAACAGACATTATGTCAGTGTTTTTATTGCTTAAACGAATTTTGTTTCATTGATGCAGATAATTTCCGTTTCATATATTTTTACTACATTAGCAATCCCTTTTAAAGTTAATTTTTCCCTCTCAACAATATTTCCCTTTCATAATCGCAAATGGAGTAGGTGAAAATTAAGGACTCTACTTCATGTTGTAAATGTTAGAAATCACTATACACTTTTGCTTTCTATTCGAAGACTATTATTATTATTATTTGTCCACGGAGAAATATATATTAGATGACAATGCAAGGCAGTTGATTGTTTATTAGTGTTCAACGATGGTAAGTGAATCCTCTTATTTTCAGGCTGCTTTTGGTCCTCCTTTTGCATTAATTCAAGGGACACTGGAAGCCCAAGGAACCATATTCAAGAAAATTCCCATCGAAGATTGCCCAACTATAAGAAGGGGTTCAGTTGCTTGGATTGGTTCAGGCCCAGAGTTCTTTGTAAGCCTTGCCAACCATGGGGAGTGGAAAAAAGAATACACTGTCTTTGGTTCTGTTCTTCCAGAAGACATGCATATTGCTGAGAGAATTTCTACACTCCCCACAATATCTGATGTTTGGAACAATATCAATGTGACCGTTTTGGAAAAACCCGTTCCTTTGATACTGCGAAGAATCAAGAAAAACCATGAAGATTTTAACTAAGCAAATTCAGCTTGAAATAATTCTTTTGATACAAATGTGGTTTAACAATTTTGGCTTGAAAGTTTATAGGTATATTGTTCTGCTTTCAAGTCATGTGGACATAACGTTTGCTGTTATGTCTCTCACTTAAATGAAAGTTAGCTGTAACTTCATGTAATGAATTTCATTTAGCTAAGGGGTTCAGAGAAAGGGAATACGAAAATTAACTGCCATGTAAAATCTATATGCAAAAAGTCAGAAACTCAATATTTTATTTTATTATATTCTTTTAAATCTACACATAGTTGACTGCTAAATATAAAAATTTAGAGTAATTTTTAAGTAATTACGATTTATTATAAATATTTATATTATTATTTAATATGTATAAAATAATAGAAATTATTAAAAATTATATTAATTTTTAAAATATTTGTATACAAATTTAAGTATTGTAAATCGTGGTTACTTCTCAAAAATTTAGTGTTAACAATATTATTGATATTAATGTTAATTATTGGGATTTGTTGTGAAATAATCCAGTCGAAGCGTTCAAGACTTTCAGCTTTTGAGTCCGGCGAGAGAGGCGCAATCTACGACGGCGGAAATATCTCAAGCAAAGGTGGTTGTTCCCCTTCCCATTCTAGAATTCAAGGAAGGTACGAGATCTTCGTGGAAGTTCTCCAGATAGGCTTATAGGCTGTCTTTGGATAGCAGAGATGTCATGGATGCCAAAGGAGGTCTCCACCCTAGAGAGATCCGAACCAACACACTAATGCTTTCAATGAATCTCGGAGCAGAGAGCGACGACGTAAGCGCTCTCATCGGAGAGGTCGACGACTACTCCGATCTTGTGGTGGGCGGTGACGCGGGGGGCGGGAGGCGAAGGAGGAGTGGTGGCACGGGGATAATGTAACAAGAGACCAAAAAAAAGGGGGGGGGGGGGAGATGGATGGAGAGGAAGGCTACATAACCTAGCATAATAGCATCCGCGTAGGATTTTGCTAAAGAACACTTCGAGTGTTTGTGGGCTCGAAGTTTCTAGCCTTTGAATCACTTAAGTTTCATGAAGCAAATATACAGATATGTATACGAGGATATACACATAAAAAATTATAAGATACAGACATGTTATATATATATATATATATATAAAATTATAAAATTTAAAAAAATTATAATTTATTAATATTATTTTTATAAATTTAAAAATTTATAATATCTTAATATATATTATATATATTAATATTTATTATTTAATAAATTCTTCTTAAAAAATATGAAGTATAATTTTTATTAACATTTTTTGAAAAATTTCTCAAATCAACTTTTCTTAATAAATTAACTATGTATAAATATATATACATTTAAAATAAATAAATTAGAGAGAATATTAGTATGAAAGAAACTTTAGTGACGATGAAGTGAACAGCTTGGTATGAATAGAGATAAAAGGAACAGATAAAAATAATAGTATTTGAAAAAATAAAACTTAAAAATCTAATAGTGACATGTCTAAGTCGTGTCTTAGATGTGTTCAAACATATTCGAGATGTGTCTAAATTAAAAAATAATAATCTTTTTAATTAAACACATTTAAATACATAAGACACGTATGTCATATGAGTATCTTTATATATTTAATACAGATATATATTTGACATACAGATACGTTATAAAAATAACATGTTCATACTTCATAGCTGTATTGAGATTTGTATTTTGGGGATATCTTCGTAGTTGTGAAGCTAATCTTAGTAGTGACTAGGTAAGAAGTTTTCTCAAAATGTCTACTTTAGGAGGTAAGATTTAATTGGAACTGTACTTCATTTTTATTGCGACCAACTATTTTTGGGTGTATTGAGATTTGTATTCAGATTAACAATTGCTCAAGTACTTATTTGCTTTAGCTTACAACAGCATAACCCTAAAATATGTAAATAAATAAATAAAACATGAGAATATGGGATGGTTAACAGAATGCGTGTAATATACAATTTAATCCTAATTTTTAGAATTGGATTGGACCAGTTGATCGGATCGAAAAACTTGGAAACCAATCCTCTAGTTGATCTAGTTCTCCCTTAAAAATTGAATTTTCAAAAATTGATAAAAAATCAAAAAAATTAGTTCTGAACCGGTGAACTCATGTGAACCTATGGTTGAACTAGCCAAAATAATTTTTTTTTAAAAATTAACTCTATTAGTTATTTAGTTTCCAATTTATAACCAAAATTAAGTCTTTCTCTTCTTAATTTGTTCAATGTGAACCAATATGAATTTGTAATATGATAAGAGTTTGACTTCAATTTATAATAAGAATCTTTATCTCTTTCTTTTACTTATTTAATATCAGACTAGTATAAATTAGAAAATAATGTTAGTATTAATATAATACCTTTAGTTTAATATTTATTTATGTGATAAATTAATTTAATTATGTTAGGATTACATTTAAGTTTTTTTTTCTTAATTTTTTTTATACACTTAACATATATATATATATATATATATATATATTTTTCTTACATATTGTTATATATTTATATATTATATATGTATATATATAAAACATCGATTTAATCCTGATCCAATCTCAGTTAAATTTCAAAATCTTGAACTTTACTTTTTTCCGATTCTAGTTGGGTTCTAAAAATAATGAGTTTAATTGCTATAAGGGGTCATATTACTAAGTTGAAAAGTATATGAGGATTTTTTGCGCAACCTTGGAGGGAATTATTTGCATTTGCCCTAAATAATAACAAAGATACGAGGATTACAACCCTGCTAGAGGAATACAACCCTCCTATACACTTGTCCCCATCAAAGATTTTACAGGTAGTCCTACTCCTTTCTTCAACCCATCCCTTCCAAAGATATTGAAGAGATTGTTACACCCACTCACTTTTTCCCTGTTGACCCACCATCTCACTTTTGATGTGCTACCGAAATGAGAAAATGATAGAAGTGTTTTTAGTCGTATTCAAATATCAAAAGACTCAATATTGCGCCTAACATTGCTATATGGAGTTCACCTCATTCACCTTTCCCACTACTAAAGAATGATTGTTGCTTGAAGTGTTAGCCTCTTTATATTATATATAGCTGTATCACCATTGCAACATCCCTTTAGAAAATCCATTCTGTCTCTCTCCCACAATGTACATAATATTTTCTTGTTTTTGCCAACTAATACTCAACTAATTAATGCACTTGATTTTCTACCTCATTAGTTTGTAAATTGGATGCACTTGAATTCACTTCATGAACACCACCCATCTCAATCTCACTGCTTGACAAGTGGAGTGAAAAACCATGAATATAATGGTTATAGGTTTTGGCCAAAATATGGTTTGAAGTCTACTATTTTGGTTCTCATGGAAGAAGATTGTCATTCATTCAATGGCCAACCTCAACTTTTTATTTAAAAGAATGGGACGGTAATGATGGAATTCCTTACTATTTAATTATATAAAAGCTTTAATATCATTCTAAGAGTTAACTTTTTTAAAAGTTTAAATTATTACGTAAAGATTTATGAACGATTTTATATCTGACAAAGATATCTCGAAAAACACAGCTGAAAATTACAACACCTCAGTCATTCTAAGATGGCTTCTAGGTGTAACAGATTCAAACTACAAGGCCATAATGGAAGGGTGCTAAATATCCAACTTTATCAGTGAGGCTAATTAGGACGAGCCATTTTTAAATATATAAAGAATTTATTCAAGTCGTCTATTATTACGATTCTGCATCATATAAGGGCTTTCCCATCGGTGGAAAACGGGTACTTGAGTTACTATTTCACTCTCACTCAGGTTCATTGTTCTATTGTGATTTCACATTTATCGTATTACTTCATTATTTCTATTTTAAATGTATATTCCCATTGTTTCCTTGCTTCCTTTTTTATTCTTCTGCGTGTAGGCGTCTGATGATGGCTTTATTTTTAATGAGAGCTGGGACATCGTGGTCTTCTTATGGGGAGTATGGTGGAAATTGAAGAAACTAAGGCACAAAATGATAGTTTGCCATATTTGGTTTTGATTATTTAAAAAAAATATTTTTTTATAAATTATTTTTAATATAAAATAAGTTAATCTAAATACACAAATAATGTTTTTCTTATAAAACAATAAAAAAAAAGAAAAAAACCAAAGTGACCCTAGTGGAGACAATAATAAAGATACGAGGAATACAACCCTCCTAGACAATTTTATGTCCCCATCAAATATAGTTTACATGTAATCCTACTGATCCTTTCTTCAGCCCATCCCTTCCAATGATAATGAAGAGATTGTTAAACCCACTCTCACTTTTTCTCTGACACACCATCTCACTTTTGACGTGCTACCGAAATGACAAAACAATAGTAGTGTTTTTAGTACTATTCAAAAGGCTCAATATTGCGCCCATCATTCACCTCAGTCATCTTTCCCACTACAAAATAATGATTGTTATTGCTTGAAGAGTTTGCTTCATCATATGATATATAGCAGCATCAACAATGCAACATCCTTTTAGAAAATCCATTCTGTCTCTCTCCCACAATATACAAAATATTTTCTTATTTTTGCCAACTAATATATATTAGTGTGTAGCAAAAGTTGCTTCAACTAATGCACTTGAATTTCTAACTTATTAGTTTGTAAATTGTATGCACTTGAATTCACTTCATGAACACCACCCATGATCTCAATCTCCTCTGCTTGATAAGTGGAGTGAACCCCATAGAGCACATAGAAGATGGTAATGAAGCCTGACCATATAGCAAACCTTTGGAAAGAGATGAGTTTTAGGGTGGTCATGAGGAAAACATTAAGAAAGATGGACATGGCAGGTGGCCATGGCATGAATGGCACAGACCAATGAGCATCTTGGTGGGCAGGGTTACTAGGCACTACCATGTGTTGGAAGAAGGCTGTGATGGTGATTATGAACCCACCAAATAGTAGAAGACCCCACCATTGCTGCTTGAATTTCCACGATATGGAGAAGCATAGTGAACTGAGAGAAAGGAGAAACAGGAACAAGAGAGTGTGGAAAGGTGGGGTATGGCTAGTGATTACATATCTACGGTATATTAGAGCATTGGCTACAAGGTAGAACACCAAGAGCGTGCCGATGCTGACCAACTCAATTATAATGTCAAGGTCGGTGAAAAGAGCAATAGATGCTGTGCAAAGTCCTACATCAAGAAAAGGGTAACTGAAATTAAGATGTGTCAATCTTGCTGAGTTTTGAAATCACCAAGTCAAGTATATGAGTTCCAAACTTTTGGAGCATTTGCGGTTAGAAAGCCCATTTATGTTTATTTAACTGACTACAAGAAAACTAGAACTAATGTTCCACCAATAGTTTAACAAAAACAAAAAAAAAAACCCTATATACACATTAAGGATGGATATATCATTTCTTTTAGCATAGACAAAGAGTAGCTAGATAGCATATACCAAAAAGATTCTCTAGCAAAAATATTTTGGGGGGAATTGGGGTTTGAACAGTCTTACCTTTGAGGGAGACCTTGAACCAAGTGTAATGGATATACTATTTGAACTTATGGCATGTATCTAAACTCTCATTGACTTTAAAATTGTTTTAGAAATAACTAATGTTTTAATTGCTTTGAGTAGAACTTTCAGGTACTATTTAGGAATATTATGACAGTTTCAAAGCTACTGTATTTTAGCTTTTGTGAAACATTATTTTAAAAGCACATTCAGAATATTATTTGATAAAAATGAGGTAAAAGTTTTTTTTTTATCTGAAAAAATGAGATAAAAGCTGCTATGTTACATATTGATTAGTTATATTTGATAAAAATTATTGTAACACTTTTTTAAATATCTAAAATTTTAGAAGATTAATTGTTAAGTTAAATGAATCTAATTTATATATAAAATTTATACAACTTCTTCCTACATCAAATAATATATCACATATCATTAAACTTTCACCAATATATAGAGTAAAGTTATTCAGAACCCGAATACATAAACCACGTCATTAATCAAAATAATTTAGAGATTTCTTTTTTGTGCAATAATGTAAGGTAGAGAAAGATAATATTTTATTAATATAAGTTAAAACTAATTATTTTGACGTAATAAAAAAACAGTAATGATTGCACATTAAAAAAGTCTATATCATTCTTACACCATTTCTTTTTTGGATAATAAAATAAGAAACGTACACATTCTAATACACATTCTCTACCTTTATCTTCCAAACAAGTAAAAAGTGTAAAAATGATTTAAGAGTTTTGATGTACAAATATCATTTTTATAAATAAAAAAATGCTAGTTGTACATCTCTCATGGCTCACATATCAAACATTTAATATATGTTGTAAAATTAGAATATAGGTGTGCAGAAAATAAAATAAGACTAATTATAATCAAATGATAAAAAATATATAGATCAATGTAAGGTAATATGCGTGTGGGGCTAGCATTAATCTAAAAAAAGTATCAAAGTCAATAGTTTAAGAGAGAAGGAAATAAATTAGGAAATGAAGTGTGAATAGATAAGTGAAGCATTAATATATAAGAAGTTTAACAATTAACAGACCCATTTTTTTAGAGATAGTAGATCTAAGAAACCCTGTAGATTTCAATCAGTGATTGGATTCATACATTCAAGAACACATGCCCACACGCTACACCTAGGGATGAGAAGGGACCATTTGAACTTTTTTGCTCAAATGACTCCAAAGGAGTAAAATGATTTTATCAGTTAAGTTAGCTATCACCATCAAAAGGAGACTATTTAATTAAGGGTAATTTATAAAATTACATTTATAAGTAATTAAAGATGAGTGCAGTTAGAAAAATGAAAACGTTAATAATCCCATCCTAATATATATGTCCTTCAGGTGACACTCAATCTTATTTAAAGAAAGTAGGAAGATAATAAATATTGAGTCATAATAATAACATATTATTAAGATATGTGAAAAGTCATTTGAGTAATTATGTTAACAGAAAATTCATAGAATATGGAGTTTATTTGATTGAACCAAAATTTAATATGATGAATCGTTAAAAAAAAAAAAAAGCCTCAAATATACATTTAAAACCAAATTACGATTATATTTGATTGCAAAATATTGGGTCATTTTCCGTATCACTATTCGTTAGATTCATGGCATGGCGTGAGTACGATTAAAGAAACATTTATATGAGAAGGGCATATATATATATGAGAATGTGAATATTTTTCAAGAGAAGAAAGACAAATGTTCAAATGACCGAACCTGACATAATGTCTTGAGCTTACTTTCTTTTGTAAATTAGGACATGAATAGTTTGCTTACCCAAAAAGAGTGTGGCATTCAATGGGGTGCCTGTTGAAGGATGTACTTTGGCTAACCAAGATGGCACCAGCCGTGCCCTCCCTATAACACAAAGGTATCTGGCTTGGCCTAACATAGCAACTAAGAGAGAAGCCACTATACCTAAACTTGCGCCTGCCCCAACAAGGTTGCTCGCCCAACTCCAACCAATTTTAAGGAAAGCGATTGAATATGATGCTTTCTCTGATATCTGTATATTAAATCATAGGAACAATAGCTTTATCTCTATAAAACAACATATATTATATATGATGCATAAAGTTAAGGTCCAATTCAAGCTTACAAGAAAACATATATTAGTTGTTTGATATACTACTAACCTTGTTGTAAGGAACCATCATGCACAAAGACACAGCCATTAGGCAATAAAGCAAAGTGGTTATAAGAACTGAACCCACAATTCCAATAGGAAGGCTCTTAAAAGGATCATTGACCTCCTCTGCCATGGTTGAAGCTGAGTCGTAGCCTATATAACTGAAGTAGACTATTGCTGCTCCATCAAGAATACCTCTAACACCAAAAGGAGCTAGTCCTTTTGGATTAACTAAGTTTTTGGCACTTCCATTGCAATAACCAGCGACTATGATGAATCCAAAGAAAATCACATGGAAGACTGTCATAATGAGGTTCAATATGGAGCTTTCCTTAGTACTGCAATCAACCAAAAAAATAAGAACGATGGAATATATATATATATAATTTTCACAATCCACTAAAGATAATCAATAATGTTAATACTTAATAATGGTTCAGCTTTCCATGATAAAAAAATAAGCAACACCAAAATAGATACAAAAGTAGTTTGTTTCATAACAGGATAATATAATATTAAAATGTTTATCCAATGAAAAATGGATCACTAAGCTGATAATAAGTAGACAGCAAAACCATATATTCCCGGCAGAAGGGAAAAATAGAGACGGAAGTAACAAATAGATCAAACCTATGACACAAGCACAGAGTGAGAAGAAGAATGAGAGCCACGGCTGGAAAATCCAACATGTTATAATCCTTTGGCAATCCATGGACTTCCACTCTCCACACATTTGGATCATTTTCTCCAAATACAAAGCTCAAATACTCAGTAAAACTCCTTGCTACGGCAGCGTTTGAGAAGACATACTCCATTAGTATATTTGCCCCAGCAAAATATCCTAAAAATTCTCCTACATCACACACAAAAATTGTTTGTTTATGTAAGAGCAAAGTGAAAGTCAAAAGGGGTGGAAGAGAACCAACCAAGATGGAAGAAAAGGTTTTATACCAAAGGTTAAACTTAAATAACTGAAAGCTCCTCCAGCAACTGGGACTTGAACAGCAAATTCAGTGTAACACAAAGAGGACAGAAGGGCTGATATTCCAGCTATGATATAGGATATGAAGACTGAAGGACCAGAGTGATGAAGGGCTACAGGGCCAGTTGTGACAAACACTCCAACACCAAGCATTCCTCCTACTCCAAGAGCTACCAGATCATACCACTTTAGCTTCCTCTTCATGTCTGCCCCAGACCTCTGCCTCACTTGGTTGAATTCCTGGTCTGGGGTCCAAGTAGCTAGCATTCTTTTTCTAAGCCTGTGAGGAGTTTGGGAAAGGGAATGGAAATAACTTGACAACATTGTCATGCTGTTGGTTGCAGTGTGGATGTTAGACATTGTTGTCTATAAACACTGAGTTTGTTGGCTTCAATAAAGAGTGGATTGAAGGTTTTAAATATGAAGTTGAGAGGGGGGGGGGGGGGAATATTGCTTGATTCCTTATGAGTTGATAAGAGGGCCTAGCCAATGTCCCAAATGTCACTAGCCTTTTTGAACAATTTTGTTAATCATACTATAATTTGCACACCACTTTTACACCAATCACCACATAATGCACGGATCATCACATAATGGTAATCGATTATTATTCTCAATCATCACATGATACACGCTGATCACAAGTTATTTGTATGCTCATCAGTATAAAAAGTAATATGCAAAATTTGGTGTGTAAATATCTTTTTCCTTTTTGAAAGTACCTAATTCTCCTTTAGTGTGTTGAATATTAACAATCCAACCCCCTTCTCTCAGGATCTCACTCACAGCTACAATGCTTGGAGAGCCCAAGACCTGCAACGCGTTTTTTCTGGATGAAAGCATCCAACCGAAAATGAGAAAGAATAATTAAAATAAGTAATGGTAGAAAAAGGCTCAGATATTATTAAAAAAAAATAGCTTTGTATGAGGAATATCACTATGTGAAGAGGGACTTTGACCTAATTCTTTAGAATTTTCCCTCGAGTGAAACACTGAAAAGATGTGACAAGCATCCACAAAAGCACCAAAAGATTTCTTCACTAAGACTCAAGAATAGTTGGACTTGATTCTTGTGTACAAAATATCACATTGTGCACAGTTGTAAGTTGGTGCTTGTATACTATCAATAATCAATTAGAAAAAGGAAGCAAGTGTCATTTCTTTAGTTAGACGGAATCATTCTATATAAATAGTTTAGCAGGCCTGAGAGTATTTCCTATATGATCAATCCAAGAATGATACTCCAGTTTATAAAACCTTATCTTTTAAGGTTCATATATATCTTCTTCCATGCACCTTTTGCTTCGGAGGTAATTAATAAGGGAAGAGAACCAGGAGACATATGACAACCAATAATTTAATTATTTAACAACCATCCCTTCTATGAACTACATTTAAATTCAAAAACCTCAGCCTTCTCGCCTAGCTAATTATATACTAATAACAAGTTTAAGTTTAATATGAAATAAATTAATTGTTTTGACACATTTAGACAATTATATATGTGCCATGCCTATATATATCAATATGCAATACTCCTGTTGTTTTGGAACCCATGAAAGCAAATATGTCCTTAATTAATTGACCTTATATATGTACTTGTCAATCACTTTCAAATTCCTGTCTAATAGCGCTTAGCCTTTATGTGTTGAGAGCACAGTTTGACCTCAATCAACTTTGGAGAAGGAAAAAGATAATTAAAAAGACCATCCTTGATTATTCTCACTGGCCACTGGCCAGGAAACTCCTAGCTAGGTTCTTTAATAACATGTAAAGTACTATAGACCTAGTGTACTGCCTTATATCATTTCTCACCATGCGATTCTCAAGCAGCATCCAATTAAGCATCACAAATATTTAGCTTGCGTCTTCATGACACTGAGATTAACCTTGTGCATATTGAAAATTCAATTTTCATGTGACTAGCATAGAAGTCCATGATTCTCCATTAAGGCAGTAGCCCTCAATTTCAAGTTTCGGAAAAAGGAAATATAAGTTTTTTAAACCTCCAACTGAATCAAATCGCTGGTAATTTATTGACATTTGGAATACTAGCATCTGGAATCTATATCCAGTTCTTTATCAGTGACATTATGTAGATTTGATGTGATTTGCATCAATGTACCCTCTATATAGTCTAGTAATTTTACGACTTAATAGGGTATATACCTATATTAGTTCCGTACCCCATAAGGAATTCTGAGATAACTAATCTCAAATTTCTTCCTATGGCACCTATAGCATATAGCTTGATGCTTCCCTTGAAGTTGGGCGGGTTTAATCGGTGCATCTACCCTATCCCAATAGGACTAGAGCAAGAACCAATTGGAGCAACTTCATGTAACTTTTTGAAAAGAAATAAAATTAATGGGAATCAGTTATAGCAGTTAGCAGTTATAGTAAAGTAAATTTTTTACTCACACAAGTCAAGCAAGATTATCTTGTGCTTTTTCTTTTTCAGGTAGAATAGAATATATAATGGTGGCAAGACCGAAAGCCTCCTTGATAAAGTATAACAGAAGGTCAATCGTTATCTAATCTGTAAATCTCACTCTCAAATGAAGTGTATATAGTTAACTCGATATATATATATATTGGGTGGTCCATTACTCCATTACATATATATCTCCACTCACCACTTGTCACAATGGGAAACCTCGTAATCCTTATTGCTTTGGATCTTTTATCGGTCAGTATATATCCACTTGAACAGTTGACTTGAAGTTATTTGATGTGTGTTAATTTAAAACTTTGTTGGATTATTTCGACACCTATTTTTTTCATGAGTGCAGGTATTAAGAATAAGTTGTTGAATATTTATTACTTTTAGTTATATTTAATACATTTTTTAATATTTATTATAAAATTAATTATCAATAAATATTTAACAATTTATCTTAAATTAAGTCCCCAATAAATACCACTTTGAGAAGCGCCTGGATAATTGTCTTTCGTTTTATTAGTGCTTATCTAAGTCAATAAAATTCAGGGCCTAACTTGACATCATGATTCACGAGGGTTAGAAGGTAGAGTTTGTATGCTGTAAAACAAGATAATGGGAAAAGAGACGTTTATTATACTCCTAAAAGATTTTTGAGCAGTGATATTTTTTTTATAAGAGTCGTTAATATATTTTTTTATTATTTAATGAACAGTTGTGAAGAATGACTTGGTAACGGATCAGTAGGTAAAAGCATATAACCCAAACTAGTTCTTCTTCAAGACACGGGTCAACTCGCGACGAAAACGGGTTTACACAACTACTGGTGTTTTGGAGCTTGATTTCTTGCGTTTCTTAGTGTCTTAGCACGCGATTTCATCTTACATCAAATGCCTAGGAAGATTTGACTATACCTATGGTGAAAATCGCAAGGATTTGTTCAAGTTTTCGCGGGTTGACCTGTTTCAAACCAGGTCCGCCATTGAAAAGTTCCATGGCTTCTCGTTCTTTAGCATTTTTTAACGTGATTTCAGTGAAAAACAAAATCTCATGTTAGATCAATCATCAATGCATGCTTACCCAGTGTTAATCGTAAGCATTCAAGCTATTTTTAGCTACACCTCATAGATCAAGATCAACTCTGACGCTTCCATTTCACAGCTCGATACCAACTTCGGCGCCTACACTTTGCAGATCCAAACCAAACCGCACTACCTACACTTTGCAGATGGAGACCAAACCCGGGTGGCTACACTTTGCATCTTCACTATTTTGTACAGAATAACCCTTCCACAATCAATGAATTTGGTAGACTTTCAATGGCTCCCTTTATGTCTCTTACAGAATTAGTAAAATTAGAATAAATTGTAACATAATATTGGATAATTATTATTCAATTATTAAATTTCATATCCATTTATATTGCATTTTTTTCTCCATATTATATTCGTTATTACTAGTCGATGGTACAATCTACTTGCAATAGTAAGTAAAGTATATGGGATAAGAGAATTATTTCTCATGTCTTCACAACTATTCATTATATAAAGTAATATATCAATAACTCTTGTAAGAAGAATATTACTGCTCAAAAATATTTTAAGAACATAATAAACGTCTCCAATGAAATGGGCGAATGCCAATCACATTGCTAAGATCATTTAATTATTTGAAGATAGAGGACTCCAATTCATCCAGAAGCTAGCTTTTCCTTGAATAATGATCACTCCAAATTCGGTTGCTTGGAAATGATCATATTGAAGAAGTTTCACAGGTAGTTGAGATATATAAGCTTTAAAAAATGAAAAACAAAGGGAAAAAAAATTACAGATACACATTATGAAAACTAATCTTTTAAGGGGCCCTATAATGTTATTCAATGCAATCAAATGTGACTTCATTGATTATCTCAGGCAAAAGATCGATGCTGCCATCCCCATCCTCTTGATTTGGCTAGTAGAAGGAATTCTATGTCATGTGTGTCATGTCAATGATGTCACGAATCTCATGATCACATACAGAAAAAACAAATAGATAAATTATTTTGGTATTATTTTAATACATGTAATTGACAGGTATAATTAAGAATGACCACGGGACGGGATGATCAGGACCGGAGGTAGGGGGATGAATATCTGCCCCAGCCACCACCCCATATCCACACGGATATCTATTTCTTATTCTCTGTCAATAAATGAGTTTATATCTACGAATATTTATAAGTATTTAATAAATTGTAAAAAAAATATAATATCATAATTTCTTGGAATTTATCCAACATAATTTAATCTAAAATAAAAAAGAAAATATTGTAGCTTCCTTTATATTGTGTTGTAGATTTGAAATAAAGGAATAGAATAACATTTGGAAATATAAGTTTCCTTTCATAAGCCTATCTCAGTGTCTTGCTTCCACTTTGAGTGTAGTGATGTGAAGATCAGGTCTTGTCACTCTTCTGAGTTTTTATTTTCTTAATGTTTATGCAAGAACCTTTCTTTGTGTTCCTGCATGCTTTGTCTTGTATTTTCCTTTTTTGAAACTTCCATTTTTATTTCTACATAAATTCTGACTTCTTGGAGATTGGGATCAGGAAGGGAATAGATGAATGGACATGCTATCTTTTATATGCACATGACTTGTGTTTCCGATACGGTAAATTTTCAATCAAAGTTGGTTGCATTGACATGGCTTATGTGGCTTGGTTTATGTTTCTTTTCAATCTTTGATCCCCCTCTGTTCTTTAAGAATGGCTAGAATTATATACTTAGATAAGTTATCTTAAATTTTTCACACATATCATTTGGTATAATCTAAAGGCTGTGTAACAAAAACATTAAATGTTGTACTGTCCAAACATGTAATTGATTCTTGCAATCTTGGTTCGGCAATTATATATTTGACAAATTGCAGGAAACCTTATACATTTTTATTCAATTGATTAATTCTTTTTCCTTTAAAGGGTCCTTTTGTCAATGGAAAAGACATATCTATCACAGACTTGTCAATTAGACAAAAGTTATACCACATTTTAATTTATAAAATAAGTTTTTTGATAATTTCATATAAAGATATTTTTATAATTTTATTTATAAGTATTCGTGAGTACATGAGAATCACCTCCGCCCTTATCTCATTTATTAAACGAGAATAACAAATAAATGAGTACTCATACTCGTGAGAGAAAGATTTTTTTCCATATCTGTCCCGTCATAAGTATTACCTGTAGATACTTGTAAGGACGGATAAAATTATCATCCCTAAGTATAATTACATATCACTACAAAAAAAGTGGAGTTTAACCGTGGCTAATTTACGAGAAAACTGTGGCTAACATACTTTAGCCATAGTTACTAACACCGTAGCTAATCATGGCATCGCCCCAACTTTAGCCACTGTTTTTCCAATCGTGGTAACATTAATTTAGGTACAGTTAAAGTTTTAATTAATCACGCTTTAACTGTAGCCCAACTTAGTAGCAAATTTAGGTAATTTTAGTTGAGTTTGCTACGGTTATTATAACTGTGACTAAAACTCGTGTTTTTGGTAGTGTATCTTTATTTTTAGAGAAAAGTTTAGAGAATGAAAATTTCTAACATTCTAAAATTAAATCATGAGACAAATTTTAATGAGAATTTATAGTAGTATAAATATCAATAAAAGTTCATGAATCAAATTTGTTTTATTTTTTACATTGTTTGTATGGTTGGATTAGTTCACTTGGTGTTTAAAATAATTTATAATTAAAATATTTTAAAAATACCAAACATGTCTTTAATCCTATTAATTGAACCGACTTCGTTGACATGCCGTAGTAATAGATCAAAGCACAATGAGCACAGGTTGACTTTCATAAACTTTCAATTCTGCCCACTTGCTCCCTTACTGGTTCTTGACCCCATTTATATCTCTCCAGTACATTTACCATTTTTTCCAATAATCTACGTAATAGTTAGACATAATTATTAGCTTAAAATCGAAGCTTTTATTAGAGCCATGCATTGTGCAAGTCAGGTGCAAACTGATATGATCCAACTTGCGTGGGTTTCACATTTAGTGCCATGTAGATGGGATTATTAATACATAAGAGGAAGTGGTAAGCATATTCACATAATTAAGTACCTATAATAAGAAAACACTAGGGGAGTGGAATTTTGGTTATCCCTTTAGAGAGATTGTTAAGTATTTATGAAATTAAAAAAAAATTTACTTTATGTCATTAAATGTATGTCACATTAATTATAATATTAAAAATATCATTAAAATAAAAAATAATTATGACTTATAAAGTAGATATAACACATTCAATAATATAAAGTAAAAAAAAAAAATTTTACACCAAGAACACTTAAAATTTTCTCCATTGGTGTTAAGTTGCAAGAGGGAGGGCAGCAGGAAGATGTGCCAGCCCTTTTGCTTTCCATTTTCTTAAGTGGGTCATCCAAATTTGCATTAACCTCATCCCTCACCTCTCCTCCTCCTAGTGGGTGAGTTGCCCACACCTCCACAGGATCTGCACCAGCTTTCTTTGCCATTGAGCCCTCATAAGGTAATATCACGTGTGAAAGATGCTTTGCTTTGTTTTTATATCATCATAAGAGACAAGATACTAATTAAAAAGTAGAGAGAGAACAGTGAGAGGATCACTGCAGAGTCTGCAGGAGGAAAAAGAGAGAATTAAAAAATACCAGAAATCAACGCTCCCAAGTTACAAACTATTGTCTTTTTTACTTTTTTTCCAAACTTACTCAAATTGCTTAGGTAGCCTTGCCTTCTTAGTCGACTTCTCTGCAACACCATCTAATTCGCTAACTAAGAGTTATTGAGCTAAACTAGCTAGTAGCTACATATATTCATAGCAGATATTGATACTTTCAGCAACCCAAGCAAAGCCCTAATAATGGGTGTTTATAATTGCAAACTAACATTTCTCAGGTTTCCACTCTATATTTTATCATTAGGTTCAGACTTCATATCACCAACCAATCATGAATTAAAGCTATAACCTTCTTAGTTAAATCAAGCTAGGCATAAATACCCTCTTTAATTTCTATGGCTATCACATACACTGATTTTGTCAGGATGTTCATGCATTCAAGCAAAACCTAAAATGTTTTCTGTGCTCAATATGCCTTTTGAATAGGAGGATTCCCTTCACCTGACAGTCATATTCTAATATATTTAACACAAAGTAAAAGGAAATTAAGCATATTCTTATTAGGAAATGATTATAGCTTCATCACCGCTTAATTTATTATAATGAAAAGCCAAAGATCAAGGATGAGGAATTGATAAAAAAGCATAATGCAGAGACCTAGGCAATTTGGCATTGGGTGGTGATCAGTTTTGCGCATCATTTATCTCAACCACTCTAATTTTTACACAATAATTAGTTCAACACATTCCTACACAGGAGAACACATATACTTAGGTCTTACATTACACATATGAGAACTAACTTCAATTCATTATTTAAATTAAAAATGATATAAAGGCAAAATGATATACAACTATACCATTTTCCTTTCCATTGTCGTTCTGTTCGTGTATTTATTAAAAATTGGTATAATGGTTCCATTATGTCAAGCATCATAGAAAAAAGAAATCCATTTTACCAAACGAAAAATTGGCACACTCCACGCGTGCTAGTAAATCTAATAACATCTGCCTTAGACGTGTAACAATAACATCGATCACTAGCTAGTGGAAGGAGAGTATTGAACATCTTTTTTTCACATATTTTTACTCTTGAAAATTATGGTGTTTTTGTCTTAATTGGTGGGGCTTTTACTGGTCTATCTCATCTAACTCATGCATGTTCTTTGATTCATGGGCGAATATTAGGTTGAATGGTCTTCAGAAAAAGATGTGGATAATTTTATTTTTTTGTAGTTATTTGGACGATTTGGCAAGTTAAAAACAGGTTAGTGTTCGACAAAATTGAACTAAATTGGGAACAGGTCCACACCCAAGCTAAGTTGAGGCTTAGGTAGGGTTGGTGTTCTGGTTTTCCTTTTTCACCGAAGTTCTTGGTGTCTAATTTGCAGGATGTTAGAAGATGGAAAAATTCTGGGTCGATAAGGCAACAGGTTACTAGATGGTCTCCTATATCTATGGGTGTTTTTTCTCAGAGTTTAGATGATTCGGTTAAAAGTAATGTGGGGAAGTTTATCATTGGAGGTACTCTTAATTGGATATGTATGGGAAGACTTTATGTTGTTATGCTAGTTCTATGCATTGCTGTGATGCTAATGAAGCTGATTTTTTTGCAATTGTTTTTGCTCTTGAACTATCTTTAAAAAACATGATTTTTACAATACCCAGTTTTGATTGCTTCTGACTCATTGCTTGCTTTGTCTTGGGTATGTGATGATAAGAACATCCCGTGGAGGTAGCGCTTCCTTTGAACAAGTTTCAATCTTTTAAGATGTGCTTCAAGGATCTTAGTTTTGTGCAGCAGAGAAGAATAGTTAAACCTAAAATTGTTTCCTAGTTTTGTAGTGACAATAGTTTTGAGGAACAGAAGTTGTTGTGATTTTGTTCTTGATTCTTATGATTTTTTCCTTTTTTTATCTTTTTGATATGTTGTACTTCCTTATGTTTCTTGTACACTTAGTTTGTGTAGGTTCTTGCTCCTCTCTGGTAGAGATTGTCTTTTGAGCTTTGAACCTTTGTTAGTTATAAAAAAAAAAAAAAGACCACTAGCTAGTGGAGAAGTGATTATAATTAATTTGCTGCATTATTAGTTTATATGAAGTACCATAATTTAACTAAAAGCAAACTTTTTTTTGGGTTGAAAAGCAAAGTTTGTTACTTGGCTTGATTTCGAAGAGGAAAAGCTAGTAGCTCTTATTGAAGTTGAACAAGAGAGAGTTCTCATTTATATAAATTGCTGAATACAAAAGCTTATGCAGAATAAGAGGCAAATTGCCTTATATATATACAATAAAGAGATAAGGAGGAAAAATAACTAACTTATAACTACCTTGTAACAAACTAAACTACTAACAACCAATTAATAATTATTAGTGGGTAATACCCCCCCTCAAGTGGGACTGTGAATATCACGAAGTCCCCACTTGGACAGAAACGAATGAAAAGAAGTAGAGTGCAGAGGTTTGGTAAAAACATCTGCAAGCTGAGAGGAAGAAAACACAGGTAACAAGTGGATGAGCTTGGACTGAATTTTCTCCCACACCACATGACAATCTAGTTCAATGTG
The DNA here is from genome assembly GCA_029884595.1 of Ormosia semicastrata. NCBI lineage: Eukaryota > Viridiplantae > Streptophyta > Magnoliopsida > Fabales > Fabaceae > Ormosia > Ormosia semicastrata. The sequence continues at coordinate 50,589,994 of JAQQTO010000057.1, read as the reverse complement.
TTTGCTACGTTCATGGAAAGTCAGATTGTGAGCAAGATAAATGGCTAACTTATTGTCTCAATAAACAGAAACTGGTTGGAAAAAATGAATGTGGAGATCATTGAAATAGGTACTGAAGTCACTGAAGCTCACGTGTCAAGTTGGCTAAAGCGCGGCATTCTGCTTCAGAGGATGAACGAGAGACAGTACCTTACTTCTTAGACTTCCAAGAAATGAGGGAGGAACTTAAGAGAACACAATAACCAGTGACTAATCTCCTTGTTTCAGAACAGCAGGCCCAATCAGAGTCAGCAAATCCATACAGCTTAAGGGAATTGGATGCAAGAAACAAAAGGCCCTTGGCACAAGAAGCTTTCAAGTACTTAAGAACCCGAATAGCAGCTTGGTAGTGTGTGTCCAGTGGTTTAGAAACAAATTGGCTAAGATGCTAGATAGCAAAAGATATATCCGGTCTTGTAATGGTAAGATATAATAGTCTTCCAATAAGCCTTCTATAAGAGGACTCATCTGAGAGAGGCTTCCATTGATCTGCGAAGAGTTTGGTTGTTGGAGTAAAAGGCGTAGTAGATGGTTTGGCAACAAGATAACCACTATCTTCTAGAAGCTCAAGAGCATATTTCCTCTGATTAAGAAAGATACCCGACTTGGATCGTGCTATTTCAAGGCCAAGGAAGAATTGCAGCTGTCCAAGATCTTTTATTTTAAATTGACTATCAAGATAGTGTTTGACAGAATGAATTTCGACAAGATGATTTCCTACCAAAACAATGTCATCAATGTATACTAGTAGAGCAGTGAAGTGAGGACCATCAGATTTTACAAACAAGGAGTGATCTGCTTGAGACTGCACATAACCAAGAAAAAGCAATGCACTGGACAGTTTGGAATACCACTGTCTACTTGCTTGTTTGAACCTGTATAGAGACTTATGTAGCTTGCACACTTGGGAGGGATTAGCAGTAGGAAACCCTGGGGGAAGAGTTATGTAGACTTCTTCATGTAAATCACCATGTAAAAAAGCATTGTAGACATCCAATTGCTCAAGATGCCAACCTTTCATTGTTGCCAAGGATAGAAGAACCCGAACAATAGTAAGTTTAGCTACTGGGGAAAAAGTATCAAAATAGTCTATATCCTCCATTTGTGTGTAGCCCTTGGCTACTAGGAGAGCTTTATATCACTCAATAGATCCATTGACGTGATATTTGACCTTATAAACCCATTTGCAGCTAATGGGGTTTTACCAGGAGGTAAATCAACAATAGACCATGTGTTGTTTTGAGTCAAAGCCTGTATTTCAGCATCCATTGCATTCCTCCAGCAATCAAATTTCGAGGCTTGGGCAAAAGTTCTTAGTTCAGGGTTAGCAAAAACAACGCAACAGAAATGTGTGTAGGTAGGAGAACAATTTGCATAAGAAAGAAAAGAAGAAATGGGGTACTGCACCTTACCTGAAGAATGAGTGGGACAGCTTGTGGATAGGCTGCAATGATAATCTTGTAAGTAGCGTGGTTGAGACCTAATTCTGGATGAATGTCTAATGGGGACAAGAAGTAAGTTGGTAAGGTGCTGTGATGTGTGAGTTTCAGGATTTGGAATTGAAGGAGTAGGTTCAGGAGGTGGTGGGATAGGAATAACAAGATTATCATCAAATAGTATAGGAGAGGAAATAGAAGGAGTAGGTTGATGAATGGAATCATGAGGATGAGGAGGATGAGGAGGAGTAGGAGAAGAAGAATATGATAACTGAAATGGAAAATGATTTTCATAAAAAATCACATTTCGTGAAATGAAGAGGTTATTTGAGGCAAGGTCATAAAGGATGTATCCTTTGGTTCTTTCTTTGAATCCAAGGAAGATAGGCTTTCGGGCTCTGGGGCTAAATTTGGTTCTATGAGCTTGTAGTGTGGTAGCGTAGCTCAAGTAACTAAAAACATTTAGATGAACCAATGTGGGAGGTTTATTATGCAGAAGTTCATAAGGACACTTGGATTGAAGAAGGGGGACTAGGAATCCGATTAATAATATGGACAGCATGCTGGACAGTGAAGTTCCACATATTTAAAGGAACATGGGAATGAAAAAGAAGGGATCTAGCCACATTTAAAATGTGTTGGTGTTTCCTTTCGACCACCCCATTTTGTTGGGGGGTCTCAACACAAGACTTTTGATGAGTAATGCCCTTTAAAAGATAAAAATCACACATAGCAAATTCAGGTCCATTATTAGACCTTAAGCATTTTAGTGTGGTGTGAAACTGATTTTCAATGTATGCTACAAATTGAATAAGGTGATTGCGAGTTTCATCTTTTGTTTTCATGCAAATGACCCAAGTATATCTACTAAAGTCATCTACCAAAGTAAGGAAGTATTTGTGTCCTAGAAAAGAGACAGTAGCATAAGGGCCCCAAATGTCAGCATGTAATAACTCAAAAGGTGAAACTAATTTTGTAGTACTAGTGGGAAAGGATAACTTTCTTTGTTTAGCATAGTGACAAGCATCACATGGATGTACATTTGTTTTATTCTGAGTAGGAATGAAAGGAAATTGTTTGGAAAGTAAATGCAAGCTAGAAACAGATACATGGCCTAAGCGCATGTACCAAAGTTGAGAAGAATCATGAATAACATAATTGCATGTAACGCCAGTAGACTTAATTGATGTAGTCTGTATCACATATAGCCCTCCTTGAAGATTAGCTGAACCAATCATCTTCTTGGTATGATTCTACAGAATTTGACAAGAGTCAGTATAAAAGACAATGTGGCAGTTTGTAAATTGAATTAATTGAGCAACAGAAATCAAATTGACAGTGAAAATAGAAATGTATAAGACATTTTCCAAGGTTAAAGTCTCAGATAGATTCACTGTCCCAGATATGGAAGCAGTGACCCGAGTACCATCTGGCAAGGTGACAGGAATGAGTTTGAAGTATTGGTGACTTGTAAATGAATGGAAATCAAAAGTTATGTGATCAGTGACACCTGTGTCAATGATCCACAGGTGCTGATTCTTACCAAAATTGCTAACAAAATTGTAAGCAAGAGGTGTGGATGTAACGGAATTGGTCATATGAGGCATTGGCTGGGAATTGATCTTTGATTGTTGAAGTAACTCAAGGATGCCTTGATACTGCTTTGGTGTAAAACTAAGTGCGTGAGTACTCAACTCCTGGTCATCTGTAGTTTACATTTTCCCCTACACTTCGACCAGTTAAAGTATTAGCCAAGATGTATCACTAATTAATATTGCAACATATGACCTACCGTATGTAACATGAAAAATGAAACTGGCAATATATGAAGAGGTTTTTGGAAATACAACAACAACCAAAGTCTTTTTTAAGTAAATAAAATTAATTATATAAATAATAATATTATTATATCTTATCAAAAATTAAATCTTTTGATAAATTATTTATTTTTAAATCCTTTCAAATGATTTCATTTATTTTTTTATCTATCTTTCATCTGATTAACTCTTTTAACATAATCACATAATTTATTTATATCATAAATATTCGGTAAAGTACAACATAGGCAGAGTTGGATAAACGATGTCCAGATCTAATTGACACTAATGCACTGTACAAGGCAGTATAAATAATCCAAACTTCATTTTCAATGATCATGGTTGTTAAAGAGTGTTATATAATAAATAAATAAAAGACAAAATTATTTCCGATGTAATTTAAAATGTAATTTTGGCAGAGTTTTTTCAGTGAATTTTAACTACACAACAAATATTACGGCAAAATTTGTTTTCCAAAAAATCCGTTAAAAATTAAATTTCCATCAATTATTGTATCTTTTGCTAAATAATATTGAATTTTTAAAAAAATTATATTGCCAGTTTTGATTTTTTTAAATGATTTTTTTCAAAGAAATATTGATCAAAAATCCAAAAAAAAATATTTTTAACCAAAATATTGTTACTGGTACAATGTTTGTTGAATTTCAAAAAAAATTACTTTCTAGAATTTAAAACATATAATTAGATATGTACCAAAACATATAACAAGATAATAATATAAAAAATTATACTAAGAATAGATAAAATTATGGACTTTGAAGCATAGTTGTATGATTCGGCCCGGTAAGTTCATCAAGGAAACTCATGACTCGAGTTTTATGTCAGTTTGGTCAATTTAGTGAATCAATTTTTCTACTGACTTGGTCAAACTTGGATTGATCCGATGACTCAACCAGCCAAGCTGACTCGGGTTGGCCACTTTTTTTTTTACAGAAACTTAACAAAAATACAACTTAATTTTAGGATTTGAACATTACACTTAAGGTATTTATCATAAAAGTGCATTCTATCACTAAAATGCTTCTGTTAAATATTATTCTCAATTTTTAATTTATATTATTATCCAACAAAACATGCTATATGAAAAATTTGTTTAAAAGTTTTTTTTTCATATAGCATGTTTTATTTAGCATTTTTTAATATAATATTTTTTATATCAAGTAATTTTTTATATAATATTTTTTTAAAATATTTCATTGTTTGTCTGGGTTTTCTAGTTCAATTGTTTGACTCACAGTCGGATCATTGACCCAGTGACCCAACCTTCTAACCAGGTTGATCTCTGGTCCAAGTCGATCTTGATGCTGAATTCTGATCGTTACTAGGGGTGCTCATGGGTTGGATTGGGTCACCTAACCCAATCTCGACCCAATATTTTTATCAAGCCAATTTTTTAAACCTAGACCTAACTTGAACATGGCCCGATTAATGATTAGGATAAGATTGGGTCAACCCAATATTTAAATAAAATGTACAAATTTAAATATTATGTATAGTTAAATCATAAAATTTTAAAAGTATAAAACAAAAACTATAGGATATTTTACAATATATATTTTAAGAAAAATTATATTAATGAAAAAAGTATTAATTTAAGTTTAAAAACTTATAATTTATTACTAATTTTCATAAAATTATAAGTTTTAGTATATTATGTAATATAAAGTAGGATTGGACTAATCCGATGTGGCCCAAATTCGATTCAAAAATTACATCAAGCTTAATTTTAAGAGCATAATACCAATAAATTAACTTTAGACCGGGCTGAGTTATCGAGTCTAATCGAGCCATGAGCACCTTAGTCATTACAATCATAGTTGTACGGACCGAACTGACCTAGCCGGTCGACTCAAGAAACTCGTGACTCGGGTTCTAGGTCAGTCCGATCTACCTATTGAATCATTTTTTTTTGTCAACTCGGTTAGATCCGAATTGACCCAAGTGATCTAGTGGTCAACTTGGCTGGGTTGACCAAGGTTAGCCAATTTTTTTTTTTAAAAAAAAAGAAACTAAACAAAAAATGTAATTTTTAAGATTTGAACACCATACTTAAAGGTCTTTGTCATAAAGTGCATTCTACCACTAGATCATATATACTTTCATTGAATATTATTCTCAATTTCTTAATTAATTATGCAACCAATAAATTATTATCATTGTTTGTTTGGAAGTATTTTTTTCATGTAATATTTTTTGTTTAATATTTTTTAATATAACAGTCTATACCAAGTAAATTTTCATATAATATTTTTAAAAATATATTTAATTCTTTATCTGAATTTTTCAATTTGACCGATTGACCAACAGTCGGACCGTTGGCCCAGTGACCTGGCCTTCTAACCGGATGAACTTTCGGTGTGGGTTATTCAACTATGATTACAATACCTCTCACACTAAATAGAAAATAATCATTATCCTAAGTAGGGGTGTTGACTGGGTAGGTTCTGTAGTATTTTTTAACCTAGCCTATTCATTAGAGCAGTAAGTTGGGTTGAGTTGAGCACGTGAGTCCAACATATGTTTAAAATTCTAGAAAAAAAAGTCGAAATACGAAATTAAAAACTCATTACATATAACATGCCTTGTATAAACCTAACAAGTCACATATTAATTCATATAATCAATCTAACACAAACATAATAGGTCTCAAATAAATTAAATACACATAAGTGGATAACAAATTAACAAGTCTAATTAATTTAAGTCTAAACTAAACTAAACTAAGCTAATAGGTTTTAATATTCATAAACAACAAATTATTCTAATCAATTGAAGTTAATGTCATCATACATACCATGTGGATTAATATAATTATTGATTTCACTCTCTATTTTTTTCAAGACGCTACAATTCTTGAAATATGAAGTTAGTGATTTAGAATTTCTTTTGAGAGATTGAAAACTTGAGAGGGAGTAACTGAAATGTTGATTAATGAAAATAAGTATACTGTTTGTGTGTAAGCATTTTTTCTTTTTATTAGGCTTCAAAGTAGAATAACATCATTCCACTAGATGAGTATTCTTTTTAATAATGACTTTTTAATTGTGACTAAATTATTTTGTTTTATTTTAAAAAAAAACATGGGTAAGTTAGGTACTCGTAAATTAGACGTTTTCAAATACATTATTTGACGTACAAATTACAAGTTGAAATTTTTTTGATCATTATATTCTTATATTAAACAGTACATACACTCATTTTTATATATCATCTAATATTTTTTATTATACATATTTTTTTATTACTTTTTTTACTCAATCTCATCCCTTAAAAAGGGTGTAAATAGTACTTACACCTTTTTTTAAAGATGTAAGATAATTATTTTTCAAAAATTTTTAACCTAATCTAACTCGTAAACTTAACTTAACCCATATTTTATAAATTAGATTAAATAAAAATTCATAAATTTACGAGTTAACTCAACACGCTTAATACTCTTAATCCTATGAAGCCTAATAGACCATGAAAAATTCTTGCATATCCCAATAGACCACTGATGGGAGCCGTACATTGTGGGGCCACGTTCTGCTTCAAGGGGAGATGCCCTTGCATGTATATGGCGAGTATTTGCAAAAGCCAATATAAAGGATCTAAAAGTAGCTAGTGTGAGTGTGTGGCCACAAACTAATTGTGAAAAGATGTTGGAATCGTCTTATGGTTTGCATTTTAATCTAACATATCATGAAATACACTATTGGTCTCTCATTTGAGGTTAAAGAATGATCACTAACTAGCCAGAGAATCTGTGAGAAGGAATTCACGACAATCGAATTTAGTGACCAATAAAGATCTAAATGTAAGGAATTTTATGATATTAAACGTACATGGGATAACTTTAGAGACTCACTCACACAACATGTGTAAAAGACGAAAAACTTTCTGCCAGAACAGCAGACAATGTTTATCATAATATTCCCATTCAGGTACGGCTTTGATGGAAGAGCATATGTGCAGATAGTTTTGCTTAGAAAATTGCTAGTTGTACATTTTTACGAAGTACATTAGTTCACATTTGGAGTATATAGGAAAATCAGAATATGAATATATAAAAAATAATGTAAAATTAATTATAATTAAATGATAAAAATTTTACAGATATAAAGTGATGTGTTTAGGTAAATGTATTATTTTGGTTTTTCTTTCTCTCATCCTTCCTCACCAGTCATCACACATAAAGGGTGGGGCGAATATAGATTCATTCACATAAACCACGCGGAAGCTCATAGACCACAAGTTACTCTAATCCATTTTCCAATTGGTTTTGTTTGGCCCCCAGTGTTAGCCACAGAAAGATTAAACATCCTTTGATGATAATGTTATTGATTATCACCAAATCAAAGAGAGTAAAAGGTATTCCAAATTCTGTGTTTCCATAGCCAAAGCACAATTTTTATCTGTAAGAAGTGCTCTTGGGCATTATACCACACAATCCTAAATTATAATGAGGATTTTTTATCAGTGCCTTCACCACCTCTCCTTTTTAGACAACCACTGTTACTTTGACCATTGACTTTAAAGCAACGGATTTCCTCCATAGTTTCCTCTTTCATTTTCTCCCAATGTTGTTTCCCTTTTGACTCCTTTCAATCATATAATTCTTCACGGGTTTGGAGCACCTAAATAGTTTCCTCTTTCATTTTCTCCCAATCTTATAAACGTTTACTTCTTGACGATGAAACCAGAGATGTAGATAATCAAAACTCGTTATAGACACACATATATGAAAGGTCCATTTGGTTTTGAATTTACTTGAATTGATTTTAAAAGAGAATCGATGTTGAAAGATTTGATTTGAAAAATAATAATGTTAAAAGAATTTATTTGTGTAATGATATTTCAAAAGTTAATTTAGAAGAATTAATTTTATTTCAATAGTAAAGTAGAATCATTATTAAAATAAAATATAGGTATATTTTGAAAATTTTATAGGCCTCATATCTAGAATCAATTTTATTAATTGGAGAAGCAAAAATATTCCATTTTTGATTTCTCACATAACCAATTTTACAACCTTGACTTTATTTTAGAAGCAAAAGTGATTTTGATGGCAAATCAGACTAGCACTGTATTATTTAAAGATAAAATTTAGATAAAATTCTTTAGATATTTATAATATTATTCTCCAATAAAAACATATGTATATATTATTTTATAACTCATCAATAAAGATTTTTAAAAAATGATAACATGACTAAGAAATAAGACTATATTTTTATTTGAGAATAACTCCAAAAACACCAACAGAACTTTAGGTAATAAATTAAAATAGAAAATAATTTGATTTTATTTTATTTGAATTGATTTAATTTAAAAATTAAATTTTATGTTTAGAACTTTAAAAAAATAAGAATTGAATTGATTTAGAAATCAAATTTTGTGTTTGAAATTCATTAAAATGAACTTTAAATTAGTCTATTCATTTCAAATCAAATCCTACTAAATCCTACTAAATCCTATCAAATTTGATAGAATTTTTAAAACAAAAGAATTGAAATCCATAAAATTTTAAAAATCAAATCATTTCTTATTTTTTAATATTCCAAACACAAGATTTAATTAAATTTGATTTATAAATCAAATTATTTCTTATTTTTTTACATTCCAAACACACGCATGCTTAAATTTTGTATCCCGACTTTTTTTTTCTTTCTTTCTCACTCGGTCACTCCCCATTGCCCATTGCCCATTGCCCATAGCTGAATAGAGAGAAGAAAATTCTGTAATGTTACAGAATCTCAGCAAACTAAGCAAAAGTGTTGAAGACGTATGTAGGCATAAACTCTTCCTCTATAAAGAACTACTTTAATTCAGCAGTGTTCTACAATTCTGGACCACAAAGGAAAGGTCATATATCACTAGAATCTCTTAATTGATTTTTTTTTTTATGGAACTGTTATTTGATTTAATCATTACCGTACTTCGTAGGTTCTAAGGAAATTTTGTGAGGCCTATTTGAAAACTCAACCTAGTGTTGAAAATTAAACATTCAACACTAAAATTAATTTAGTAGTGTTTGTTTAATACATGTCGAAAATGAGATTAAAAGTGGACAAATACTAAAAACATTCAGCAAATGATAGATAGCTAAATGTATTCAGCAACAATTTATTTAAATCACTAAATAAGAAGGTTAGTATCATTAATCTAACATCCATCAACATCATAATTATAATGGGCTTCTGTTCACGTCTTTGTACAGAAGATACCGTGTTGGAGTTTTACCTAGGGCAGCATACCTGAAGACAGCACATGTATTAGGACACATGTTGGAAGACGAGATCAAAGTTACATATAATGTAATAATGTATCATTAAGAATGTAGTTAGACTAAAAGAGAGGGCGGGGGGGAGGAATGTAATTATATGTTATTTACCATTGTGGGACGAATGGTGCCATCCAAATGACATCACCCGCTTGAACTGGATACCTATTCATAGAAACACCAACAAAAACTACAATGAAAAAGCAAATCATAGATGTGTAAAGGCAGGTGATGGACTGATGGTCCTCAAAAGAACATAACTACAATGTCAGCTTTCAATGATCAGAATAAACACAATATTCTGCAACAAGTCAATCCCAGAAAGACCATGAACAATATATTCCATCCAAAACTCACTAAAGAACACAGCCCCAAATCTAACCCAAAAATTTGGCAGAGACACTGCATAGACTTATATACCAGTTGTGAGAACAAAGAGAATGTGCAATGCTCTCCACCAAGAAGCACAAACATTCATACCTGACCAGATAGGCTCAATAGCTCTAACAACATTAGTAGCCAAAATAGGGCCAAGATCCCAAATTCAAACCAAAAGCTGGAGAGGTTAGATCGACATGGCAGAGTCATAGATTTTGTATATACCAGTGACAGCACTTCCACAAAGGCCAAGTGAAACTTTCTCTCTCTTTCAATGCGGTAGTATCCATAAAGTTTAATGTATGCAAAGAATGCCACTATCTAGAACTCCATGCAACATATAGGCCAAATTTTTTGGCAGGTCAGGTCTATAACTCTTACCAACTATCACCCAAACGATAAATGCCTTGCCCTTCCAATAGCAATAAACCATGCTGGTTATAATGCACCTCCTGCAAAAGCCACAAAAATAATATAAAAACTAAAAAGGCCTTTAAACTTTCACAGGAAGACAAACTAACTCTCTCGTATAGGATTAACTCTAAGAAGTGCATCATAGATCCTAACATTAAGAAGAAAATGCCCTTGCTGATGTCAAAAACAATTTCATGGAAGTATAACTGTATTAAGGATATGTATTGAAGATGGAATAACATTACATTAATTAATTGCAAAAGTGATAAAATTGAGCTTCGTGGTCAAGCTATAAAAACTACTCATATTGATTCCATAGGCTGATTCAAAATTGTTCAGGTTGTTGCTGTATATATGTTTCAACTCTGACAGCACAAGAGCCAACCTAAATTTTTATTTGACAATATAAAAATAGGAACTTGAGATAATGGGTTAAATCAGAAATCTACATTAAATGCATCCCAATGATTACTGCCTAGCCCAAAAGACTATCAGTACACCTTAAATTCCAAATATTAACTGCAAGTTTAGAACAAAGATGTAACTGTACATGAAAGTATAGAACAGAATATTCATATATTTAGTTGTGCCATTAAGGATGTTTGCATGATACACCATAGTTATATTTTATCAAAAGTTTAAAAGTACAAAAGGAAAGGTAATCTATTAGCATATCCCCACTGTAATATGACCCACATTCTTAATGTAGCTGTAAGGCATACATACATAACATATCCACATCACTACTTTACGGGCAGAGGAACAGAAGATTACCTTTACATTAAGAAATTCTCCAGGTTTAAAATCCATAATCTGCAGGCATGGGTACACCAGTTACATTTAACTAAAATTGACTAGAAATCATGGACATAGGAAAATTACATAAATGCAATGAATAGCAGACATTGCCAAAAGAATAGGAACCCAAGTACATGAGAGAAAATAGGAGGCAAGTGAACTTACATGGATATTGAAGTCATATGCCAAAGATGTTGGAAGAAGCTTACGCAGTTCAAAAATCTGACAATGCGTACAGAAAGGAATAAAAACTGTATGAGTACATGTATGTTATATGCAGCCTTGTTTACCAAGAAGTGATAGAGAGAGAACAAAATGAAACAAAACAAGTAGACTTGATTGTTAAGGATATGCCTCAAGCAATGGGGAAATTCTAATATACCCCAAGTGTATCACCCACAGACCAGTCATACAGTGACTTGTGTCAGTAGTTAAATATGGACTGTCAGATTCACTTGAAGAAGTGATCTGAACCGTTGGGTGTATTACACCCAAAAAAGTCAGACAATGACATGTGTCAGAGTAGTTAAATATGGATTCTCAGATTAATGATAAGAAGTGACCTGAATTCACCATTGGGTGTAATACACCCAAAGCATGTAAGAATTCCTCCAGGCAATGACATTAATAGTTGTAACAGTAGCATAAATGTTCTTTTATGAACTATCACCATAAATTGGAAACTATAATGGTTGAATTTAAAACAAAAAGGAAAAAAGGAGAAATAAAGCATAATGCCTTTCAGAATATTGGAGTCAACAGCTTACCTCGCCTGGAGTTTCAAGGAGTGGCTGCTTATCTGTTGAATTAACCACTAGCTCCGGGACATGATTTTGCAGCGGAGCATACCTAAAAGGTTATAGACATACTTAAGTCAATAAAGTACTCATGTGACTGCTCTCTATTTGAATGTAAGCTACAAAAAATATGATATGTAATCCTTTAAAACTGCACCAACTTATGTTGTGACTACTAGAGGCATTTTGATGTCAAAGAACCTTGAAAGATAAAGGAGTTCATCAATCCATTTTCAATACAATTAATTGGGTGAAGTCTCATAATGGTTAGGTCATGAGGATGAAACATATTTATAAATAGGAGAAGTACAAAGTACAAACCTTCGTTCAAATACCACAATAGTAGCAGGTGCATCACATTCAATTGAGTGTTCAAAATTTGGAGGTAAATAAGCATATGAATCCACCTGGAATTGAAAACACAGCATTAAATTTTTTATAGCCTTTATAAACAATATTGTGATAGTTAAATTCTTCATGAATAATGATATATAAGGTACAACAACAACAACAACCAAGCATTTTCCCACTAAGTGGGGCCGACTACATGGATCAAACGACGTCATTGTGCCTTATCATAAACTAAGTCTTCCATGCTGCACATAGCTATGCAGTGTGCAAATAGACTAAGGTTATAAGTGTCAGGCTAGTGGGAAATATATATTTCTATGCTTCCTTTATATAACCAGAAAACAGGAGGGTTCACCAAAGAAGCCAGTCTTGCATTAGAATCTCAAAGCTAAAAATTTGAGAAAACCAAAGAATAGAATGTGAGAAACAAGAAAGCATTATTTTAAGCTGTTAATCAATTTTTGCCTTCATTCCTTCCCTTGTTTCTTTTGTCACATAATTTTCCAATCTTCTTAATTATTGATGTATAAAGCTTCTCTAGGAACAAAAGATTGTAATAGCATGGATTAAGTAAATAAAATTTTGAAGCCACATTTGTCATTGTTGATTTTTATATAAAAACATTCCAAGGATTGTATCTTAAATTTAAGCCCAATTTAAATGCCTTTGGATTTTGCTACTTTGTAAATAAAATACTTATAATATTGAAGCTAACCTACCAATGGAGTGTTGGTGTATGCCCTAGAGGCCAATTTATTTTGATCGTACTTACATACATTGTATTATACTATTTATTTAATACATGAGGCATTTCATTTATTGTGCTGTTTATTATAAACATAATAAAGTCCTTAGAATAGTAAATTTAATGTCATAGGACATCAAGTAGATGACTTGATCGTGAGATCCTATTAAATAGAATTAGAACACTATTCTTAAATGTTCTTAGTCAAGTATTATTGTTAATTAGGACAACAATAATGCATTGAGACTAGTATGTGCGTAGACTGATGGTCACATCTCACGGATCATGGATATGAGATATCAAGTCTTCACATGGATACATATTAGAGTAATGATGTTTTGTACTGACCCACCATGAGAACGTTGCGTGAATTGTTACGTGAGTGTCATAAGCGATTCTCAAAGTGACAATGGTGTATGTGGTCCTTTGACCTGAAATCACTATGATTCCTACATAAGGAGTTGTATGTTTTAATGCCACCAAACATCATCTGTAACAAGGTAATTATAAAAGTGGTTATTGGACATACCGCGAATCATGCAGAGAGATATGAGTAACCTAGATGGGATTTGTCCCTCCTACATAACAGGAATGATATCTTTGGGCCCCCTAATTGAGTGAGACTACGAAATGCATGACCATGCTCAAATGAGTCAATATGAGATATTGATCTCATTTGTTTTTACTAAGTCTACTCGAGTATCAAGAAACGAAAGATTGAACTATACAAGGGTGACACATTCCATGCCTTGTGTTCAATCTAGATATTTGGACAAAGGGACTAAACTATACGAAAACATTAGTCACGGAAATGTTATGTCAAATCACTGACATTCTCATTACTTGAGTAACAGCGATGTGTTGCTAGATACCGCTCACTGTTTGTAATACTAAAATAGGATTTTAATATTACTGCCAACGTCATGAGAACCTACAGGGTCACACACATAGAACAGATTGAATTTGAGTAATGAGAATCCAAGTTGGACTAGGATTCCATCGTGGGCCAGACTCATAATAGATGAGTCCAAGGTCGCACTGCTAACCCTACTGCTACTCTCACTCGCATAAGGCAATCACTATTATAAATAGCACTGTTAAGGGGCTGTCAAGGGACACACAATGAACCCTAGCCGCACCCTAATAGAAACAGTGAGTGAGAGAGTGACAAGTTTCTCTTCTCTTCGCAGCTAGCACTGTGCTAGAGACGTAGGACTCCAAGATCGCGGACGTTGGACGTTCGTGACTCTGTTCGTGTGAATTAAGTAGAGGCATTGTAGTTGTTGCGGTGCTAGTGATTTGCATTGAACGTTATTCTTCTGTCTTCAAGAGGTAAACCCAAAAAATCACGAATCATGACCCCCCTTTTCGCATAGATCCTTGGTGGGAATCATTTTTCCGCTGTTTTTTTGTTCATGGATTTTCCAACATGGAGGTACAGCTGGAATTAGGAGGCCACAAGTTTAAGGCAACGTGTGGCATATGCAGCTCTCAGTGTATTTGGCAGTAGAGGAATGCCCATATTTTAAGGGTGTCTCTTTGCCCTTAAATTTATGGACAATATTGAGTTTAGAGCTTCTCTTTGGTGTGAGTTGCTCATGGTTGTTTCAAAGGAATTGTTATTACCGAGATGGAAAGAGATTGAAGAATTTGTTTCATTGTTGAGCCAATTTGGCTCGCTGTTTTCTTCAACTGTTTCTTTTAAGGAGGATATCTTATTCTCCCCCAGATAATTTTTCTTTCTAATAATATTTTCTTCTTCTATTAAAAAAATGGCCATTAGTATTTCAAAAGACGAATCAACCAAACCTGAGATTTATATAATAATTATTAGGGACACCAATTTTAAAAGTACTCAAAATTAGTGATCATACTGACAGAATAATTTCATTTACATAAAAATCTTAAACTTATTACCTTTAGTATATGGCTAACGCCGGGAGCATTAGTGAGTGTAACAGCACCTTGAAGCACAAAGAAGAATCTAGTAGGATAAAACACATAACAATCTCGTAAATATATCAAACATGCATTTAGAGCCAGAAACAATGTCAAATGGTTTGGGGTGTCATGGAAATGGAATTGGGACAGGCAGAATTTAGCATTAAAAAACTGAAATCACAAGTTCACAACCTCTCCACATCATGCAGGGGTAGTCCTGATCTTGAATTCTCTGCAAAAGGGATAAAGCATAAATCAGAAGCATACCACAAAAACCACAGTTCCAGTGGCAACCTATAAGTTGCACAATTCATAAATCAATAAATGTCACAAATGAAATGCCAATATGGTTGAGTGAAGGGAAAGTGTCAAGGTAGACTTGGGGATATAGTGGCAATTGTAACCCCATCACATTATGATCCCTAAAAAGAGAAGCAAATAAGATACTGCTGAATATTAAAAATTAGGCTGACACAAAAGAAAAGTGGCAGTCAGACTAGGATTGGTAACATGGCAATGAAACAAACTGGGCACAAGATATAATGGCACTGAATCATGCAAGAAAAATAGTTGTTAAGGTGCAGTTACAACTTACAGGACATCCCAGGGCTTCGTAGGGATGAAGTATGTGACAGCAGTTCTTGAACCAGTGTGACTTGAAGCATTGGACCAGAGAAATACCATTTTGGATTATAAAGAAAGAAGAAGCCACTCTGACTGATGAAACCAGATTTTTTTTTACTTGCACGATTACTGCTACAAAGTATTTTTGCTTTGATTGCCTTTCTCAAGTGTTCAATATTTTCCATGTCACATGTCATTTTATTTCAATAAATATTTGATCTAATGTTAAGGAGGCTTGTACATATCCCATATGCTACAGATATTCATGGAAGGAAGAAAATGGCATCAAAATTTTGCATCATTGTACATGAGAAGAAAGTGGCATCACAATATTAGTACGTGAGCAAATATATGTAGTCTGGAATAATTGATTCCCCCAAGCTGAAGCAACAATTTCTCATCTGATGAATGAGAATATGGCCCATAGACAACTAAGTAAATATAACAGATGCTATGAAATAAGTCATAATCAAACCTTTCAACTTAGCTAGGTACATTACAAAGTGAGAACCCATTTCTGGTGAAATTAAATATGCCCCTGATGTATTGATCCTGTCAAAGCAATTCAAGTTACTGTAGAACAAGAGGCTTAAACATATTAACCAAAACAAATGAGGAAACTCAAGAGTACCAATCAGGTAACGGGCTATATACATGACTTTCTGGTGATATCAAAGCATGATCTCTCTTATAAACACTGCGTGTGAATCCAGGCAAATCTGACAAACAAAACCACAGTAAAGTCAGTTCATTACAATTTTACTTTATATTTCTTTCTTAGGACATAGTTGAGAACTCAACAGTAACAAAAACCTTAAGATCTAATAAACAATCTTTTGATATAGATTACAAATAAAACAAAGATCACAAGTTTCACAACTAATGTATCCTAATGGATCAAGCCTGGTAGTTGAGTGTCACATTTCAGCGCTTAGGCCATTTCTTTTCAGCTACCAAAATCTCACAGTAATTGTGAAGTCCACAGCTTAATCTTGGAAATAAACTATGTGTGCAAAAGTAAGGAGTGGAAATGAATTAAGCACAGCGGATGCCATCTCAAGCGTGGCTTGAGAAAGAACTTCTTGAGCTTGACCAAGCTCACAAGCCTGCTAGAAAATGCATAGTTTTATATTTATTATATACCTACTTAAATTTTTTACATTTACATAACTTGTATACAACTAAAATGTATTTTGCGTTTACTACAAAGATCCCCCCTATCATAAAAACAGACACAAAACTCCCTTTTTTTATAAAAAACAATACAAGTCTACAACGAATTTGTGACATGCATTTTGGAGTTAGTTAAAGCATTTTTTGTAAAATAAATGAATAATTCCACATAAACAAATATAAACATGTAAAAAAAATATAGTTAAAAAGAAATGTGCTTAATTGAGCTAGCTAACCAACTAACAAGTCCAATCCTTTGTAACTCAGAGTTGGTTAGATTATTTCCAATCTAGTTATAAATTTTATGCCGACTTGATCTCAACTTATACTCTCCTTCAGTTTAACAAGTAACCAATCACATAAAGATTTCAAGGCCAATCAATAATCACCAGTAGTTCTCAGTTGCTTGTTGCTTCACTAACCAATTGACATCAACATAACAATAATTCAATCATTTTTGTTTTCATATCAAACAAAACAATTTTTCAAGAACAAAAATAGTTAACTGACCTTGAAGGTGGAGAGGAGAGAGAGTGGGGTTGTCGACTTTCCAATAAAGGGGCTTCGATTTTGATTCCAAGCTAACCATAGAAGGAGCAGAGCAAAACCCTTGTTCAGCCAATGCATATTTAAACAAGCCTGAAAAAGCAACAAAACATAACTAAACCAATTTCCTACACTCTTCAACTAAGGACAACCAACAAAAGATTAAAAAATAAAACTTGAAATTTACAGGAGACATATAACATTAGGGTGTTGCTGCCCTTTTATTTTTTTCTTGGTAGCCAAATAGAGTATAGAATAAAATACTAAAAATAGTGAAAGAAGTGAGGTGAGGGAGAGAAGAGAGAGTACCCAGAATGAGGAGAAAGACAAAGATACTCCGCATTTTCTGAGGAAGATGAGAAGGTGAGAACTAAGAAGTAAGACGAGTGGTTCAAATGTAAGTATGTATATTATGTTATGTGTGTGTGACACTGACACTGACACTGACACTGGACTAGTGCTGATTACCGAATGGATGAGTGGAGAGACAGACCAACAAAACAGAATAAAAGAACTCTCACACAAAAATTAATATAAATAAAAAAAAATTAGCTTAATTATAAATTAAATATTAAAGGGCCTTAAATTATTTTTTATATTTTGATATGTAAATATTATTTTATCTTTAATTAAATACTTTCATTTTGAATTATATTAACTTAAAATCGTTTCAACTAATACATTCAAATATAAAAATAAATCGATTATACAGCCCGTTTGTTGTTTTTCCTTTCAGTAGTGGGAATTAAATAAATAATTGAGCGGGTCTTATTTTCTTGGTAAGAAATTGTGCAAGTGATAGTTAGTGTAATTTTAGGTGAAAATAATGGTTAGATAAAGCCTTTTTTAAAGTATTGATTTAAAGATTTAAATTCATGACTTCGTAAATAAAGTTTATTTGAGTTTACAATCACCTTTCATTATAATTAATCATTGTTGGATACTGAATAAGTCTTTAAATAATTAAAAAAAACTCAATTGTGTTAAGATCAACATAAAAAAAATAAATTAAAAGCAATAATCTTGTTTTAGTAGTGGAATGTTTCTAATTAAAATCTTTCTCTCAATAATTATTTATAAAATAATAACACACTACAAGTATAGTTAACTATTGATATTGTGTTATAAATTAATAATTATTTATCTTAAGATAAATGTTTTTTTTTAGATGTGACTCTTAGTCTTATAATAAAAAGAAGGGATAAATCATCATTAATCATTCAATATATCTATCTATGTTTATATATCTATATATAATATATAATTGTATAATATATAATTTAAACTTTCTATCTAGGAAAATTGTGCTATATATCATCTTTTTAGGCACTCAAATCCCCTCCAATTTTTTAAGATTTCCTCTAATAATAAGTTTTTTGAAAATTTAAATTTGAAAAAGATAAATATTTGAAAAGAAAATAATTAAAATAAATTTTAAATAAAACAATAAATTTATTAATTATTATTAATTGAATAGATATTATTAATTACAAAATTAACCATTATAATTGACCCAATCAAAGTTAATAATTCAATTATTCAATAACGTAATATTCTATTGAACTCTCCTGTCTAGAAAACTTGTGCCATGTGTTATCTTCTTAGACACCTAAATTCCCTCCAATTATTCAAGGTTTCCTTTAATAGTAAGTTTTTTAAAATTTAAATTTGAAAAACAAAAATATGTGAAAACAAAATAATTAAAACAAATTTCAATTAAAACAATAAATTGATTACTTATGATTAATTGATTAGTTATAATTAATTTCAAAATTAAAAATTATATTTGACCCAATCAAATTTAATTATTCAATAATGATATATTCTCAAATATTGCAGTCTTCAATAAATATTAATAACAATAGAAAATAATATAAGTAATCATATTTAATTTTCACATAATTAGGTTAACAAATCAAGTCAAATTAATTAAATATATGTTAGAATATACTTGGAAATATATTTCAATTTTTATAATTCAAATTTTAAAATAAACATTCTATGTGGGGTAGCTTCATGTGATTATATATTTACCACAATATGGTAATTGTCAATCTCTCACAAAATTTACCATAAAAATGACAATTACCAAAACTTTCTAGGAGAGATTGACTCATAATGATTTACGTGATATATCGAAATTGATTAACAATTACCAAAGTAGAAATTGATTACTCAAGATAATGAAAAAAGTTAACTTGAGTGATTATTACAATTACCACCAATGCTCGTATGAGTGTGTGTATATATGTATATACACGTAATATCCTCAAATGTTGTGGTCTTCAATAAATATTATTAGCGATTTACTTTTCATGACAAAGAAAATAATATAATTAATCATATATAATTTTTTTATTGTACCACGTGTTATTTTCTTAGGCATTTAAATTCCATCCAATCAGTCAAAGTTTCTTCTAATTGATTAGTTATTATTATTAATTCCAACATTAACAGTTATAATTGACCTAATCAAATTTAATTATTCAATAATATAATATCATCAAATATTGTGATCTTCAATAAATATTATTAACAATTTATTTTTAATGAGAATCTTGAGAAAGAAAATAATATAATTAATCATATTTAATTTTCCCATAATTATGTGAACAAATCAAATCAAATTAATTAAATATACGTTAGAATACACTTGGAAATATATTTCGATTTTTACAATTCAAATTCAAATTTTAAAATAAACTTTCTAGGTGGGGTAACTTGATGCTATTATATATTTTTATCATAATGGTAATTGTCAATGTCTCATAAAATTTATCATAAAAATAACAATTACCAAAACTTTATAGTTGAGTTTGACTCGTGATGTTTTAGATGATATATCAAAATTGATTAATAATTATCAAAACAAAAATTGATTACTCATGCTAATGAAAAAAGTCAAGTTGAGTGATTATTACAATTACCACCAATGCTCGTGTGTGTATATACACGTAATATCCTAAAAAATTGTGGTCTTCAATAAATATTATTAGTGATTTATTTTCAATAAGAATCATGAGAGAAAAAATAATATAATTAATCATATTTAATTTTTTCATAATTAGGTGAACAGATCTAATCAAATTAATTAAATATGTGTTAGAATACACTTGAAAATATATTTCTATTTTTAGTATTCAAATTTTCAAATAAACTTTCTAGGTGGGGTAGCTTGATACGATTATATATTTACCACAATCTGGTAATTGTCAAACTCTTATAAAATTTGCCATAAAAATAACGATTGCCAAAATTGATTACTCAAGATAAAGAGAAAAGTCAACTTGAGTGGTTATTACAATTACCACCAATGCTCGTGTGTGTTTATATATCTATAATCTATAATCTATAATTTATAATTTATTATAATTTATAATATATTTATAATATATCAAAGCTTTAATCACTTACACATTTTTCAATATTTCATCTCTTCATCTTTATTTTGAATTTTAGATTTGATTTTTTATTTTATTTATGAATTTTAATTACCTATACAAATTTCTTACTCTCCCTATTTTTATCACTCAAAACCAAAAACTCCTAATTTGTTGAATCATCTACTCCCAGCCATTTTACTCTGGTGAACTCAAAACTCAACAAATATGGTGATGAACATATTGAAATAGAAGATATTCAATATAAAAGTTTGGGTTGTTGTCTTGCAGCATATTAGGATTGATCTCTCAGGCCCGAAGCACTAAGCGGTGCATGTGTCAAAGTCAAAGGTGGGGGTTAAGGAGGACTTAGACCACGTTATTTGCTAGTTGAGATTCTAATCCCAAATGTTTGATTTCCTACAAGATATTCAAGATGAAAAATGAGAGTTTCAATTATGTTGCCTCCTATTTGTTGCATTCAACTATTTCTTCTTAAATTTCCCTTCCCTCCATTGTCATTATGCATTTCCCTTCTCAGCATGTAATGTCATTTCAATAAGTTCTTATTATCTTTTGCTAATCTCTCTTCTTCTATCTCCTTTCGATTCATACCTCTCTGCCTTACACACTTCTATTTTTTTTATAAAAAAAATCTACAATGTGTTATAGCAAATGCTCCAAGGTTTTATGATTTGCTGCATCTTAGGTTGTATTGTTTTTGGGTTATTGTTGCATCTCACTCAGTTATCATTGTTGAACTTCTCCTAAAGGTGTTTCAGTGTGTTTCTTTCTTCTTGTAGCACCCTTTTTTGTTTTTTTCTTCTTATTTTTACTTCAAAATCGAGTCTTCATTTACTCTATGAATCCTATTTGGGTGAATTTCATATTTATTCTATGATTAGTTTATGTGAATTTTTCTTCTTTTTATGTATTGTTCATGATTTTTTTTCCATTTTTGCTCTGTCCCCAAATATTGTATCATAAATCTCTATGGCATTCCTTTTATGATCATGGTGCTACTCATTTCGATTTCTATAAGTATTTTTTTTTTTTGAAATTAATTAAGTTTTAGGCTAACGAGTGTTTTTTATGATCTAGGTTTTTGCATGTTAATTGTGCAACATAATCCTACATGCGTCCATGATTCTTCATGGAGGTAAGATCCTAACTGCCAACTATTTTATATAACTACTCTTTCCTTGATTCTTTGCCTATTCGGTTGCTAAGAAAAAAGTTGCTTAAAAAGAAAAATAAAACATTGCTAAATAGTGGTAGTGATTTTTTCTATTCTTCTTATATGTGTGTGTTTTTGGCGTTTGATATAATGCCTGATGTTTACAGCTACTCAGTTGGTTATGTTTGTTGAGGAATTTGTGGGTGGCTACTCTCATGGTTCCAATTTTGAAATGATCAAAGTTAAGTAGAACTCAATTAAAGGTGTTGCAAAATAAGGTACTAAACTACATGATCTTCATTGTATTGCCTTTAAAGGATTTTTTTGTCGAAGTGAAAGTTAATTATGGCTGGCCAGTCAATTGGACCAATAAATCTATATGACATCAACATTATTTCTTCATTTATGTAGATTGCAGGCTTTATGATCGACATGAAGAAATGGATAGGAGCATATGACTGCATAAAAACAAAAGTAAACCCAATCTGATCTTTATATGCTACTTCATATCTTATCATGTTATTTAACCGACATGCGTGAGATTGTTTACAAACTCGATCTAATCATGTTATTTGATTTGCTTAAACTGTTTGAATTTATTTTGAGATTTTGAATTTTCACTCATAATTGTCTTATCTTTTGGATTTGTGGTAACTTTTTTTCTTGTCATAAATGTGATATTTTTGAGATTTTGAATTTCTACTCATAATTTTCTTATGCTTTGTAGTTTATGCATTGCAGCTGCCTTATTTTGATGTTGAAAGGATGATTTTTTTATTTTTTTAATAATATTTTATAAGTATTGGTAGATAGTATAGTGTGAGATATTTAACTATGAGTTCTTAATTTTATATGGCATATTTGGAATCAAATACTTTTTTTTTGTATTTAACAATTATTTGTAATTTTTATCCATTATTTATAAGCTTGACTATCATTCAAGATTTAATAGATATGTTTCAAATTGTCCTAAAAGATATTTAAGACTCTAAAGCTATAATTCTTATTGAATGGGTTGAATAGACATGTTTATATTTTTTAGGCATATTTTGTAGTTAAATTACTTAAATAGATAGGAGTTATATTTTTCAGTTATATATAAATTACTAGGGTTTTAAAGGACAATTATTTTTTCAAAATTATTGAACCAATTCCCAATAATTATGAACATATCTAAGACTTTGCTGAAATTTGATGAAGCAATAGATAAAGGGACGTTGCAATGATTCATAAAGCAATGCTAAGTTTTAATTTGATTTTTGTCAATGTTGGGTTTTATTTTTATTACTTTTAAGTTTTGATTTCAATAAGAATAAGATGTTCATGTTTTGAATTAATAGAAACAAAGGTCTATTTAGTACTCTAGAGCTGTATTTATTCTAGAATAGGATATATAGAGCTTTGTATATTTAGTTTATTCAAGTTTTGTTGTTTAATAGATATAAGCCTATCTCTTTAAGTTTAATTTAAGTTTATGGGGTTTTATTGGATGATCATCATCAACGAACTTCAATATATTGAAATAAAGAGGATTTATAGAGCGTAGTTTTAACAAAGTGAAATTGCAATTTTGTATTTTTTATGAATTATTATTCATTGGTTGTGTAACTGTAATATAATTTCTTTATGCATTTATATTAAAATTAAGATTCAATGGTTTTTTATGTAGCTTTCAATAAGGGAAACTTTTTCTTCTGTTAATAAATCTATCTATTCTTTTGGTTTTAATACAGAAATATTGTCAAAGTAGAAGTGTGTCATTAACAAAGAAATTGTGAATTTGATATCCAAATTAAGAAATTATCCATCCATATCTTCATAAATTGTTTGCCTGATTGAAAAAATCTCAGAAGTTATGTTGGACCCAATTGAGTATTTAAGAATTGAATTTTCTAATATCAATTTGGTAAAGGAGAATTAACAAATGATTTCCTAGGACTTCAATTTGGCTGCTCATGGTTTTACTTTAAAGTCTAACTAAGGATGGTATCATTTCTTTGCCTTGACACGTCTCATCAACTTGATGATTATGAAGACTGAGTTCACTAGACAAGAATCATGTTGGGTCGATTTCTCTAAATGAGAGTTTTCAAAATTTTGGCAAGCTTTAGGAAGATAGAAACTCAACAAATTCGGTGATGATAGAATTTTAGGTTGCTGTGGTTGATGAGAATAATCTTCTAATTTAAATGTGCCTTTTAACGATTAACTTGATGACTATGTGAACTCAATAAAAGCTTCATAAGTATGTATATGGTAATCTACAATGCAATCATTTTAACATTTTTGTCAATTTTCCATGCCATTGAAACCAATACACATTTTTAGACATGTTCATGTAATAAAGAAAACTTCAACTCTTACTATTGTTCGATTTGAAGGATTAAAGGCTACTTTTGTAGTTAAATTAATTTGTGCACTTTTTTTATATCAATAGTTGTAATCTTTTTCGCAAAATTAAATGGCGCGGAAACATTTGGTGTTAATTATTTTATCATTTACATTGTTTAGAATTGAAGATTTGCCATAAAACATAAACAAATTAAATAAAAATATTATTTATATTTTAAGAACAATAATTGGTAAATAAAATTTTCATGAAATTATTGAAGAAATATTTGTATTTATAACGGTTTTTTTCACTTTTTAAATATAGTTATTTTTCAATAAGTTGAAAGATTCAGAAAAAAGAACTAAGAATATTACTGTATTTGTCTTTTTGTTATTTGTTGAAACTATGTTAAAGTTTTATCATGTTTGAATTGAAATAATAATAATAAACTCATCCTTATAAAGTTCTTAAAACTCTTTTTAAATATTTTTATTTTAAAACTGAAAATAACTATTTTAAATTTGGAATTGGAATTAATTTCAAGCTTCATATTAGCCATTATTTTAATTTACATGCTTTTAAGGAATGAAAAATTATACAATTACTTTACCATATGAATTTTATTTATATTATTTTAAAGCCAATGTGTTTTTTGTTGTTAATGAATTTCTTTTACTAAAGGTATTATTATTATTATTATTATTATTATTATTATTATTATTATTATTTTATGGTACTATTCAATTAAAGTTATGAATATGGTTAAATATGATTTTCTAAGAAAAATCTTACTTCTTTTAACTTACATTTAGGATTTTTAAGTTAAAAAGTTGTCATTCATTTTTTGGGATTTGTTTCATTAAAATTAATTATAATTATTTTTAAAATTATAAAATAAGAAACACTCGTAAAACATGTTGTTTGTGTTTATTAATATTTAAGTTTTTTTAATTTACATAGCACATGCTTGATAACTCTATGTAAAGACATGTTAATGTCTATATGAGATTGAACAATTTACAAGAAAAATATATTGAAATGGATTGAAGCCTGATTTATTGTTAGAAAACTAATTTAATTTGTTACATTTTTAAATTTTTTTTATATAGATACAGATACATATAATATTTAAAAAATCTTAGTGTGTACATCATATGGGAGTAAATTTTTTACATAAACTGATAATAATATTAATTGAATATAATTTATAATTAATAAACAACAAAATCCATTAATGAATATTCAAGTATTTTTATATTTCCATTTTTTAGGGTTAAAAACTTTACATAAAAACATTAAATATTTACATCGATGAGTATACATATTTCTTTTTGGTTGAACAATTATTTTTTAGTACAAGAAGGTAAAATGTCAAGACTAAAATTTTTATATTGTTATATCTTTTTTATATAATAAAAAATTTCAATTTCTTATTACAGGTTTTGCTTATTACCTTTCATTATTATTTATACATTTTCTTTCTTAATGATAGGTAAAAAGGTTTTTTAATTGCAGGTTTTAAGGATTGTTCATGCTGTATTAGAAATAAAAATACATTATATCATTCCAGGTACTTTTGCAAAAGAACTTTTTATACAATAAATATTTTTTATTATATTTTTTCATTGATGGTTACAAAATTTTTAAATTGTGAGTCTTAAGAGCTATCCATGATGCACTTAAAATGAAAATACCATATAACATCTCATGTGTTATTGACTTCTTGCAAAATTAACTCTCTGTACATTATAAAAAAAATGTGTACATCTATAAAAAAAAAATAAGAAATGTTTATGTAATTATTTCTATTTATATTTAAATTTTCGTTATATGTTTCATTTTTTATATTTATACATTAGATCTAAAATTAGTTTTTTTATTTATATATCAAATAATAATATTTATATTGTAGCGTCAAGTGACATTGTTTCCCTTATTCTTTTGGTGGAAGAACAACTCATTCAAAATTCTCAATTTTATTCTCTCTCACTAAAGAGTCCACCTACAATATTAAACAAGGAAACTTTAAGGCATAACTGCTTTCTCATACAAGTCAATTTATTCGGGATGAAAACCCAATGATAATGAAATGAGCTTTTGAGGCTCTTGATAGAACAATGCGAGATTATTACCAACCTTTTGGAAGGAAAGTTATTGTTCATGGAGGAGATTTCAGGCAAATATTACCAATTATTCCTAAAGGCAACAAAGAAAACATTGTCATGACAACTATTAACATTGACTAAAAACATGAGATTACAATCAGGATCTAATATGTTAAATTTTGAGGAGGTTAAACCTTTTGCAAAATGGATTATTAGAGTTGGGGATGGTGAATTAGGAAGTGACAATTATGGGGAAATTGAGATTGAAATCCCAAATGATCAATTGATATTAAAACCAGACAACCATATTGCAAAAATTGTTGATTTTGTTTATCCTAATTTGATTGAAAATAAGCAAGATTTTAAGTTTTTTGAGAATAAAGCAATTATTGCACTAACTCTTGAAGTTATGGAGCAAGTAAATGAATTAATTCCTTTTAGTATCCTTACAGAAGTTAAGGAGTATCTTAGTTCAAATTCTACCTCAATAGCTGACAAAGATGTTGGAATTGAAGTGGAATGATTTACAACTGAATTTTTTAATGAGATCAAATGTTCTGACATGCCAAATCATAAAATTACTTTTAAAAAAGGAGTTCATGTAATTAATGCTCCTTTGAAATATTGATCAAGTAGCATGTTTTTGTAATGAGACGAGATTAATTGTTGATGAGTTGGAAAATAATGTTATTGGAGCAACAATAGAAACAGGGAAACAAATTAGTGAGAAAATTTATATTCCTTTAATGAATTTGATATAATCAAATATTGGAATGCCAATAAAATTTCAAAGAACACAATTTCTTTTAAATGTTTATTTTGTAATGACTATTGACAAAAGTCAAGGGTAAACCCTCACACATGTTTGATTATTCTTTACCAATACCTGTTTTTATATATGACCAATTGTATGTAACAGTTTCAAGAGTCAAAGCAAGGAGTGGTTTGAGAATTCTTATTTCAAACGACCATAGTAATTTATATCAAATAATGAAGAATGTTGTTTATAAATAAGTTTGTCAAAAGATTCAAGTATAAGGTAAATCAATTATTGAATTAATGTTACTTATTGGTTAATTTTCAATTTATTTTCATCATTCCAAATATATTTATTTAATTTATATTTACTTTCTTCACTTGTAGGTGTGATTAATTCGTCATATTTATCAATTTATAAACATATATTTTAATCTTTTAATATTATCAAATCTTCATTTTTGTATCCATTAAGTCACTTAATATTATATTTTACATGCATCTTTAACATACATAGCCTTCTTGTAATCACCCCGTGCATCGCATAGGCCAATCACTAGTGACTTTATTACAAAATCCACCATTGGATTGAAATTATCTATTATGTAAATTATATCTATAAAGTTTCACATTAATCCGAAATTGTTTAATACATTATTTATATACATCAAAATCAATGTAATATATACATTTGAAATCCATAAAAAATAAGAACTATATGCTTAGTTTCTTATTAATATTCAATTTTTTCAAAATTTGACACAAATGATCAAGACGATGAAAAGTTATGATTCAATGGTTGAATCGACAAAATCACGCTTTTTAAAAGTTATTAAGTAATGTAAGTGTATGTGTGTGTGAGAGAGAGAGAGAGAGAAATCAAGTTATATTAGTGTCAAAGTCACTATTACACTATTAAATATTTTTTTATTGAATAATGTTCTCACTAAATTCACTGATTGATTGAAAGTTTCTATCATATAAATCATATCTATAAAATTTTACATTAATCCAAAATCATTTAGTATTTTATTGATACATGTCAAGATGAACGTAACATATACTTTTTGAAATATATAAAAATAATAATCACTTGATTATATTCTTATTGATATTTAATTTTTTCAATATTTAACACAAATAGTCATGATGTTGGATAGTTATAATTTAACTACTAAATCGATAAAAATTACATTTTATAAAATATTATTAAATATGTAAGTGTATCAAGTTTTACACTAAGGTAACTTAATCCCTTTATATATATATCCCTTAAACTAGCTAACTTATCATTTTCTGTGTTGTCTATTTTTCAGGTTTTTTATTTCAATGGCTTTTGTTATTGATAAATTTTTTGACATAAATCCATAAAAACAAAGCTGGAATGTGAAGGCTTGTGTTGTCCGTTTGTGGATGATTCCAAGCTATAACAATCAAAGAGATCCAAATTCTATGAAAATGATTTTGCTAGATGAATTTGTAAGTAATCATATTCTAATACCAAATGACTTAACAACTAATATTTATCTCAGTTTTGTGTTTGTGGCTTTATTTTCTGTGTGGAAACAGGGAGGATGAATTCATACCTCCGTGAGGAGGACATTGGTGTATAAGTTTGAGAAGCTGGTTGCCAAAGGCCAATCAGAAAATTAACTATCGGTCCTACATTGGATTCTTCCAAACGACTAAACATAAGTATCATCTAAACTTCTTTTTTCATTCCAAAGTTGATCATGTCGAATCTTCAACAATTTCGCCTAATGGCTTGAACTTTTATTTCTTTTGAGGATATCCTTCAAGCAAACAATGAGCTCCTACTGTCGCGACCATAATCGCCATAGGAGCGGCTTATTTCATTGGAAAATAATAAAATATATATATATATATATATATATATATATATATAAGAAATGGTTTTCAAAGCTAAGTTTAAGTTCGGAAGTCAATTATGTATAAAAAGGTAAAAATTTAATTTTACAACATTCTTAATACATTCACTCATAAGACAGTTATCTTAAATCGATTATGTAATTTTATTAATAATCTTAAAAATATTTGTTTAATCTCTTTTAACAAACAAAACAAATTAATTTACAAAAATTTACATTTTAATTTGACTTTCGACGTATTACTTGAATACGATAAAAAATTCAAAGTCAATGTAATTTTTTAAAAAATATTGTAAATTAATTAATTTTAATTATAAATTTTTTTTGAAACACACTATTTTTTTTATATTATTCTCTTACATTACTTTTTTTTAGATAATAAAATGAGAGAAGAAACACACATTTTAATACATGCTCTTTTTATTTTTTTCACAATTAAAAAAGAGTAAGCAATGATGTGAATAAAATAATGTACAATAAACATTTTTCAATTATTATTTTTTGACTGGATAAACATTTTTCAATGAGAAATATGCACTAAGTTGAAAAATGTGAGCTCACAAGTGCTCACAAAATAGGAGATCTCATATTCTCATTTGTAAATAAAAAAGAAAAAAAAACCAAAAAAAGGAATTAAATATTATGGATATAAAGGAGGGCGCGAAGAATTGCCAATGGACGTTGCGGCGGTGGACCCAGACACCTGCTTCAGTTCAGGGTTTATGATATCAACCCAAAATTAGGGTTTTACTGAGCTTTGACAACATCTCCAAAACTCGCTTGCAATATTCTTTGAAACCGCAAACGGAAAAGGCAGAGTGAACTGTTAGTGCAATCTCCGAAGTTCTTTTGCAATAATCACTGATACAAATACAATGTCCAAACCAGAAGCAGAAGCAGAAGCAGAAGCAGAAGCAGGTTCTACTTCTATGGCTTCTCTCGTCGCTTCGCTGTCCAAAAGCTTCCACCAAGTGCCTCCGCCGGCCATTCCGGCAATGCTGGATTGCATTCTGGTGTCCACTGGTTCCTCTCCGCCGTTGCTCTTCGCTTCACTTCTTCATCATTTCCC
Source organism: Ormosia semicastrata (assembly GCA_029884595.1). Classification (NCBI taxonomy): domain Eukaryota; kingdom Viridiplantae; phylum Streptophyta; class Magnoliopsida; order Fabales; family Fabaceae; genus Ormosia; species Ormosia semicastrata. The sequence goes on along the minus strand of JAQQTO010000057.1, from coordinate 50,559,944 downwards.
TCCTCATCTCAAGGTATCTACATGTTTTATTCTTTTTATTTTTTGATAATCTGAAGAAACTCTGAAAAAAAAAAACGTTCGAGAGAAACTTAATTTTTTGAAATTCATGCCAAGTGATTTGGATTTTAGCTATTTCTAGAAATGATAAGATCGTTTTATTATTATTATTATTATTTTTTACCTTATATTGAATTATTTGAGGTTTATATTTGGTTGTCTTTGTTGAATGTAATAGGATATAATCAAGGAGGGTGATAATTTGGATTCTGATAAACGTCTCCATCTTATGTCACTGTTGGCCGCATTTTGTCACCTCCTGAAGAAAATAGGTGAATTACCCTCCCATTTATGGCATTGTTTTGTTTTTGTTTTATTTGTTTTGAACTTTCAGAAGGGCTTTCTGTAAACTACATGGCTTTATCTCTGTTGTACATTCTAAATAGAAACTGTAATAGTATGCTTAACTATTTCAGCATACTATGCTGAAATGGAGCATTTACAACTGTTGAATTACCTCTCATCTTCTTCTAGGAACCCTTCCATCTAACTTTTTTCTTTGCAGGGCCTAATTGTGACGCGTTGCAATCATTTGTGTGGAGATGTTTTCTTCCTTTAGCTAAGGTGCTACAGGCATTTCAGCATGACTTGCTTAATCAGGTGTAATACAATGTTGAATAGCTAGGTTACTGTCTTTTGTAGGTAACTGTTGGAGGATTTTTAATCATCTAATTATTTGCTTTTTTTGCCTCTATTGATGTTGGATATGCGTGATTTTGATGTTAGATCATAGAATCATTCATGGGTGTTGTGATTGAAACTCGCTCCTGGGAAGTTCTTGAAGTAACTTTGGTGCCTATTTTTTTAAGATCAGTTGGTCTTTCCATGGGAATGCTTCATAATGGTGATTTGGATTTCTATGAATGGAATAGCAAAACATTTTGCCCAAGTTCGTATAACGTCGCAACTGATCCACTAATAGACAAGGAACTATTTCAGTCTTCAAGTAGTTTTACATTGCCAGCATCATGCAATTTTTTGTCTGTAATTCTGGAAGCTTCTCTTCAGTTTCTGCAAACAGATACAGTCTCTAAATCAGCAGAAGAAAAAGGGTGTTTTGCAGATAAATTTGTTATAACTTTGATTTGGGAATTATGTAATATGACTGAACGGATGCTTTTGCATAGTCCAGAGCACAGGTCTTGTGCAGTTGGTTTTCTTCTTCCTATCATTCTCAAAGCATTTCCTGCCAATTGCTCATGTGATGTATCAATTCGTGGGCAGAAACATGGTTTTTCTCGGTAGAATCAGTTGAATTCATTATTGTTCATCTGATTTATATACATTCTATTAGTTGTTTATGAATGCATCTTGTATATCATTGGTTTTCAGGGAGAATTTCTTCATCAAAATGTGGAACTGCTGCAGAACTCTGTTTTTGATTGGACCTATAGAGAGAAGAGAGGCGTATAATGTACTCTCTTTGTATTTCTCTTTTTCCTGGTCTACAGAAGAATGTGAAGATGCTGATACAATCAATAGTATTAAAAAGTTTGACAAAAGAGCAGAAAAAGAGTTCTGGGATGAAATAAAGATGGGGCTGGTATTTCAGCTCTGTTTAGTATTTTTCTGTTAGATTGTTTAATTTGTTGCTTCTTTGCTTACTTAAAAATCAAACTGAACCTGGTCAGGTTGACAAGGAGAGCTTAGTGAGGAAGCAGAGTTTACATATTTTGAAGATGGCTCTGAATATACGAGGAGGAACCAATTCCATCTCTAGCATTTCAAAACGGAATAACAATGGAAGGCATTCAGTACCTCACGGTGTAACAAAAAGGGAACTATGGGCTTACAAGGAAGCCAAGTCACTAGGTGTTGGAAAGCTTTCGACTTCAGATGACGTGATTTTCAACAGCCAGCAGTATTGGGATGCATTTGTACTTTTATATGAGATGCTTGAAGAGTATGGTACTCATTTAGTTGAAGCAGCTTGGAATCATCAGGTGCGTAGTCATGCGTTCACATTTTCATCTTATCTATCTTTGAGCATGAACACCTTACCGTAAATGTGTGAATTGATAAAGGTATTAGGTATGCTTGGTATTTAGGAGTAAGTAGGACAGTAGGAAATGAGTGAGAAGAACTAAGAGGTAGCAAGTTGTAGTACATCCTTCCCTGGTATGGTGGTTGCACCTCATACTTGAAAAGAAAATTTCTTTTCATATGTATAAAAAATGAGGTGATAATGCAAAAGCTAGGTCCTTTTTTTTTATATTGATATATGTGTTATGTGTCTGTGATCTAGCTCAAAAAACATCTGCACATTTATTTTTTAACAATACTTTCTTATATGGTTGAAGTGGTTGAGAAACCCTTCTAAGTTGCAGAGAAATTTAGTGTATTTTGGAATATGAAGTGTTGAAGACATTGGCTTTATTTTTTAAAGTTTCTGGATCAAATAAGTCCCAGTATGTGTATTGTTTTTTTGGGCTCTGTTTCTTCCTGTGTACTTTCTGTGCATATAGGTTTTCACCCCCTGTAAGATACTCTTGATGTATGTTTCACTTATAGAAAAGGTTATTTCTCTTGGACTTGGGATTTTGGTTTCTGAATTTTGTGCTTTCCACAATCAATGCATCTAATATGCTAAAATGATTGTATCTTACAGGTCTCTTTGTTGCTTCAATTCTCTGGGTCATATCTCAATATTGGAAGCAGTATCGGTAAAGTTCATCAAAATCAATTTGAAATATATGGTGAGACTTTCAGTTGGTTATCTATTTTATGGGAACGAGGCCTTCATCATGACAATCCTCAAGGTTAGTGTAGTAGTCATTATGAATAAGCGAGGAACCAATTATTTTTGTTAGTAAAACTTCAAAGTCAGGGTACTGATACCATTACCCAAATTTTGTAGTTTGTCATGTATTAATTTAGTCCTTTCATCTGTACTCATCATTTTTCCTTTTTTGGTGTTTCCCTAATGATGCAGTTAGGTGCCTGATCATGCATTCTTTTCTGGACATCAGTTGGGAGAATTATGGGAACTGCATAAAATCAGTGCCTGAAACTTTTGTTCTTGGTCCATTTATGCAAGGGCTGAATGACCCAATACACCACAAAGAGTTTGGTTAGTGCTTCACACTTTTGGGCCCTTTCAAATGAATTTCTTTTTATTCATATTTGAATTTTTGTTAAGCTTTTGATGTATTTATGCAATGGCTTAATTTAAAAATGCTTAAATTATTGCTTTCTCCAAATCTGATGTTCTGTTTGTTGGCATGATAAAATGTGTCTCCTTCATCTGCTTATGCTACTGGTAAAATGAATAATGAAAAAAAAAGAAAAATTCATATTCGGCTTAATACTGCTTGTGATTGACTTTGCATTTCAGGTGTAAAAGGAGTTTACATGTCAAGGATGATTGAAGGTGCTGCCCGGTTTCAACACCATTATGTTAGTTTCCAGGCTTCAAGGTATGCTTAGAACCCTGTGTTTGTAAGTAGACCGGTAGTAATTATTTTTGGGTGTATAAAAGAAGAATTCATTAAGAAAGGAATGTGTTCAAAAGCAGGAGGATTATGAGTCCTTCTAAGATTACAAAGAAACTACAGAAAGAAAAAACAAGGGCTGCCTACTGCAGGAAGCTCCCATCATTGTGGGCTCTTTTGGGGGGGGGGTCAGAGCCAAAAGAAAATACGCCAGCTCAACAGAATAATCCAGTTCCTTTGCATGCCTATGCTTGAAAGTCCCTTTAAAAACCCGTGAGCGGAAACCTTCAAAGAAGTTAAGAAAACAGGCCTGTCCCATAATAGGTGTGGAAGAAGAAATTTATGGCTAAAGTTTCTTGAATTATGCTACAGCCAAATAACCCACACTCCTGCAAAAGAGCACGGGCCAAACCACCTTATTAATCTTTCTACACCCAAAACCTTTATGCCAATTAGTGAAAAGACTTCCAAATTAGGCGGATATATCCTGCAATCTCTAAACAGCCCAAACAACTTTCTCCAAGCTTCCTAGTAGACTAGTAGTTTTAGTTTTTAGTTTAGAATGACAGATATCCATCTCTCTAAGCTCTATGACTGATTGTCTGAGATGATTGAAGGCATGTGAGTATGTTTCTTTACATTTCCTACAAAAATAAAGGTTGTTCAATTTATGTTTTAGTAGTTCTTAGCTTCATATGGAAGGATGTCTGGGAAAAAATACAGTTGGTCTAAAAGAGGTAAGAAACAAATCAACATTATTATTCATTTCGTTTAAAAACTCCAGGCGTGTAGGAGTGTTGGAGGAAGTAGGAAATGTGACCCAATATTTACCCAGATATCTTCTCAGCATAAATTTTACCGCACAGCTATAAGGCCCGCGATGTTGTAAAAAAGCTCAACAAGAGCATAAGATCGTGTTACAGAGATGAGGATGTTGCGTTGGATGTGTGGCCATACAAGACAAGATAGGATTAGGAATGAATGCATTAGAGAGAAAGTAGGGGTAGCACCTATTGTGGAAAAAATGGGAGAATCTCGCCTTAGGTGGTTTGGACATGTAAGGAGAAGACTCTTAGAAGTCCCTGTAAGAAGAGTAGATCAGGTAGATAATATCTCAATAGCTAGAAGTAGAGGAAGACTAAGAAAGACTATAGGCGAAACGATTAAAAAAGATTTAGATCTGAGTAGCATATCTGAAGACTTGGTTTATGATAGGGCACAATGGCGTCGTTTGATCCATATAGCCGACCCCACCTAGTGAGAAAAGGCTTGGTTGTTGTTGTTGTTGTTGTTGTATCTTCTCAGCATAAATATTTACCCATTATTACATTTTATAAAAAAAAAATACCCATTACAATTGAATGTTGATCATTTTATGGGTTCTTCCCTATCCTTAGATTTCTTGTGGGATGGGTTTGTCTTTATGCCCTTCCTTTGGTGTGTTGCTGTTAGGCCCATATCTTGGGTCTATTCTAGAAGGAGGCAGCAAAGGAATGAGCAAAGGAAGGATAACAGGCAAATTGAAGAGTCAGTTACAATGAGGGCTGAAAATGATGGGCACGCTGAGCTGGATGAGGGAGAACAAGGGAATCATAACAGAATTGGGGAGGCGAAGCATCATAACAGAATTGGGGGAGGTGAAGGAAATCAGATAATTAAGGAGGTGAATGTGGGGAGTGGGGGGATAGGCAATCTGCAACGGAATTTTGGAAAGGGGTTGGCCGTCCAAAGGCTTGAGGGTTAGCTGTCCTAAAGCTTCTCAGTTTTCTTTCTTCAATTTCTATTTTTTTTTCTGAATTCCCAGAAATTCCAGAACCAGTTCTGGGTGTAAGAGCTTGGCTCCCCCTTCTTCTTTCAGTAATCAATACAGTATCTATCAGTTGCCCATGCCCATGGATGGAGCTTCTCTTACTGATATGCAGACAGATTGTAGAGCCGCATTGTATTAATGGCCTCAATAATTTCTACTGTTTTCTTTTGTTCCTTAATTTAGGAGGATATCTTGTCCTCCACCTCTTTTGTAGTCTTTTTTTCTCTTAATAATGTTTCTTTTTCTATCAGAAAGCTTAGCATAATATTAATACATGTACTACTGGTGGTTTGTTAGATTTTGATTGTTTAAAATGACTGAAACATCCATTTTTAGATACCCTGGTGTTCATACTGGTTGCAGTGGGTTATTCCTAAGTAATGGAATTGATGTCTTGTCGCGGAAGGAGAATGGGTACAAGGAAGGGTTATGGCTCCAGAAGCAGTGCTCTATTGCCTTTAAATTAATGAACTTTTCCATACTCTCTTTTTGGTCGGATGAGTGGAGCTTAATTTTTAATTTAATTTTTGGTATTTACTTTAGCATCATTTCCTAGAAGGATATTAGGTCTTTGGCTATGTTGAGACTTGCTTTATTTCTTTTAATATAGATCTATATTTGCATGTTATTAAAGTTTTGATTTGGATTTTAGGTTTTCAAAGTCTTGCATACATGCAAAGTAATCTGAACCCTAAGCTTTTGCAATCTTATTGGCATAATCTCTGTGATAATATGATGGACGGCATGCTTCCTGCCTAACTCAGTGGATTAGTTTTTCTATTTTAAGGTTTCAGGAGTAAAAATGTTGTTGCTGAATTCTGGTGGATTTGGCTTGAGTGTATTGTGAGAGTCTTCAGCCTGAGGTCCTTACATGCACAGTTCTTTAGGATAGGATTTTTTTTTTCCTAGCTTCTTGTGGGATTTAGCTCATGGGTATTTTAGGGGGTTTCTTCATTGTACATGCAAAGGGACTGGAGAGAACCTCTTGAGCTGATAATATATATATATATTGAAATAGTAAAAGAAAATATTATTACAGAGATCTTGAACTGAGGTTTTTTCCTCTTTGTTTTTGTTCCTTTTGCTAGTTTTTAACTTTTTATTTGCTTTAGGAGGACCTTGATTCTCCTGTTCTTTCTTCTCTCTCTCTCTCTCTCTTCACAAATTCTACTTTTATAGAAAAAATGATGGCATGTATGCATGCATGCTTGTCTATCTATGTTTTAGTGGTAATGCTTCAAATACTGTATTCGTAATGCTTTTTTAAGCTTTTCCTTTATTTCTCTGTTAATGTACATATTATGCAATACTTTGGCTTTACATTTCTTATTGTCTAAAAGTTAGTTACAGGAAACGCATTGCATTTTTGTGCAATTTAGCATCTACTGCTAAATATCAATCCTTTGGACGAGCTGGACTTATGGGGCTTGCTGAATGCATTGCTTCAGCTGCTACTGCCATTGGAATACTTATTCATGCCAGTACAGAATCATTTAAAGGCACTTTTCCGGTGGAATTTGTTTCTGGAATGGCAAATCAAACTGATAAAAAAGAATTACTGCATATTTTAAGATATGTTGTTGAGAGCAGCAAACAACATTTCAATCCTAGTTACCGTCTTCGAGGTTTTTAATTTAGTCTGCTTGGATTATGTGATTTTTCTATTCGTTTGATATTCATAAATTTAGGAACCATAGTATAAGTCAACTTACACTGTGATTATGGTTACAGTTTGTGGCAAAATTCTGGAGGCTGCTGTTTCTGTGGTGTGTACATTTGATGTTCCCCTTGAGATTCTTTTGCTTTTCATTTCAGCATTGCCAGGGGAATTTACGGATTATGGTGGTAAGTGAAATATCTAATGTCTAGTGCTTTCTAACAGTCTAACCTTAATCATGAACTTGCATCTCTACACTATTGTTAAAAGTGGAAAAAAATAATGCCAAACACTATTTTCCCTTTCTTTGTCCGCACGCTGAAAACCAATAAATCCAGAAATTCATCATATTGTTTAGATCTACTGATCGGAAGAAACTGGTTGAGAGAAATATCAAATACTATTCACTTTTCTGTCCTGAGTTACTAACTGGATATCTTCAATAAATCCCCTCCTTTTTTTGGAAAACAAAGTTCCCAATACTTCTCATCTGCTGAAACTTTGACACCAATGTCCATGCATTGCTTGCAAGCTCATTCTTTTTGAAGGTTATCTACTCTAATGTGGACAGCATATCACATACAATCAAGCATTAACCCAATGAAGCAGTTGTGTACGTGTGTCATAAAAGGTGATGTTGAATAAATGCACTATCACAATTCTCAATTGAACCACCACATATGGTCCATGTTCTTGTTTCTTGGTGCTGACTAAATAAATATCTTCTCATCGTTCAGCTGTCTAGCATTCATACTAAGACTTGAGTATCAAAGAAACTTAGAGAGGATTTCTGAATTGCTTGAGCAAATTGTACTCAGCATATTGGGTTTATATATACACAAGGAATTAATTACAATATGATATTTACAAGAATAATAAAAAATGATAAACATTTCCTAGGATGCTAAGGTTCCAATGTTACTAGAAATACACAAACTATAAACTGATCAAGTTCCAATAATACGTAAATTCCAACACTCCCCCTCAAGCTGGAGCGTATATATCATAAGCATCCAGCTTGTCACAAATGTATGTTATTCTTGGACCCCGAAGTGACTTGGTAAGAAGATCTGCCAATTGGTCATTAGAATTTACAAACAAAGTAGAGATTTCCTTTGAAACGATCTTCTCACGGATGAAATGACAATCAATCTCTATATGTTTGGTTTGTTCATGGAAGACCGAATTTGAAGTAATATGAAGTGTTGCTTGATTATCACAAATTAACATCGTAGGTCCTATCTCGCAAAACTTCTACTCTTTCAAGAGTTGTTTTAACCATATGAGTTCACATGTAGTGAGAGCCATAGCTCGATACTCGGCTTCAGCACTCGATCTAGCAACAACATTCTGCTTCTTGCTTTTCCATGAGATAAGGTTTCCTCCAATAAGAACATAATATCCAGAAGTTGATCTTCTATCACTGGGAGACCCACCCCGGTCAGCATCTGTATAAGCAACTACATTCGTATGTCCTCTGTTTGTATACACTAGCCCTTTTCTTGGGGAGCCTTTAATATACCTCAAAATCCGAATAACTGTGTCCCAATGATCAACACAAGGAGAGTTAAGAAATTGGCTTACAACACTAATAACAAAAGATATGTCTGGTCTAATCACAGTGAGATAATTAAGTTTTCCCACCAATCTCCAATACTTTCCTAGATCTGAAAAGGGTTCTCCCTGATCTGGTAGGAGTTTAACATGCGGGTCCATAGGAGTATCAACTGGTTTGCAGCTTAGCATTCTAGTTTCTTCTAAAATGTCAGGAGCATACTTCTTTTGTGAGATAGCAATACCATCCTTTGATTGAGCTACTTCAATCCTAAGAAAGTATCTTAGTCGACCTAAATCTTTTGTTTCAAAATGACGAAACAAGTGTTGCTTCAGTCTTTGAATTCCTTCATGATCATTTCCTGTGATAACGATATCATCCACATAGACCACAAGATAGATACACAGGTTAGATGAGTGTGTATAAAACATAGAGTGATCTGCTTCACTGTGAATCATGCCAAACTGCTGTAAAATTGTATTGAATCGTCCAAACCAACATCGAGGAGACTGTTTTAGACCATACAATGACTTGTGTAATTTGCAGACCAATCTCGACTCCCCTTGAACAACAAACCCCAGAGCTCCATATAAACTTCTTCAGCTAGATCACCATGTGAAAAGTCATTCTTGATGTCCAATTGATACAAGGGCTAGCAATTCATGGCTGCCATGGATATGAATAGCCGAACAGAGGCCATTTTTGCAACAGGGGAGAAAGTATCATCATAGTCAAGACCAAAAATTTGGGTAAAGCCTTTCGCAACAAGACGAGCTTTCAAACGATCCACCTTGCCATCAAAATCCACTTTGACAGTAAAAACCCACCGACAACCAACTATCGATGTCCCAGGAGGAAGGGGAATGAGTGTCCATGTGTGGTTAGATTCTAGAGTTGTCATCTCATCAATCATTGCTTGCTGCCATTCTGGATGGGATAGTGCTTCCTGGACAGATTTAGGAATAGAGATAGACGACAAAGCAGATGTAGAAGCATAATGGGATGGGGACAAACGATGATAACTCAAAAAATTATAAATGGGATGAGGATTATTAGAAGAACAGATACCTTTATGAAGTGCTATAGGGAGGTCTGTAGGAGAGGAATCCGAAGCAGGTGTGGATGCTGAAGCAGGTGTGGATGCTGAAGCAGGAGATGAATCACTGGATTCTAGAGTAGGGACATTTTCTAGAGGCGATGGACGAGAACGACATTGATAGGTGATGAGAGGACGTGGTGAAGACTATTGGGGAGAATTTTCTGGTTCTGGTGGACTCGAAGACTGAGGAACAAACATCGGAGTGCTCTAGTAAGGAACTGGAAAGACTTGAGTAGTTCAACTTGTGTAGTAAAGTACGGTGTATCCTCGAAGAATGTAACATTAGCAGAGATACAAAAGCGATGAGAGGTAGGAGAATAACGCCGGTACCCTTTTTGTAGGTGAGAGTACCCAAGAAAAATACATTTAATAGCACGCGCAGTTAATTTATCTTTTCCTGGAGAAAGATCATGCACGAAACAAGTGGAGCCAGAGACACGGGGAGGAATTTTATAAATGGGTTCCTTAGGAAACAAGAGGGAAAAAGGAACTTGGTTATGTAAAACAGAAGATGACATGCAAGTTATTAAGTACCCGACAGTAAGAATAGCATCCCCCCAAAATTTCAAAGGTGCATTGGCTATAACAAAGCACGGGCAATATCAAGCAGATGATGATGTTTTCTTTCTGCAATACCATTCTGTTGTGGTGTATGACAGCAACTAGATTGGTGGAGCATACCATGAGAAGACATAAAAGAATTAAAAGGAGCAGAAAAATATTCTTTTGCATTGTCACTGCGTAAAATACGAATTGTGCACCCAAACTGAGTATGGATTTCATTGCAAAAATTTTGGAAAATGCTTAACAACTCAGAGTGGTCTTTCATAAAAAATATCCGAGTACATCGTGAGTAATCATCAATGAAAGTAACAAAATATCGATATCCTAAAATAGAGCTGACACGATTAAGACCCCAAACATGTGAATGAACAATATGAAAGGGGGATTCAGACCGATTATTGACTTTACTTGGGAAATTACCTCGAGCATGTTTCCCAAGCTGACACGACTCACACTCAAAAGACTACAAATGAGAGAGATGAGGAACCATCTTCTTTAATTTATTCAGACTTGGATGACCTAAACGACGATGAAGAAGATTAGGAGACTCGGTAACAGCACATTTGGTAGATGATGGAGTTTGAAGATAATAGGGTCCTTGTGATTCAAAGCCTGCGCCTATCGTCTGTCCCGTACTCCAGTCCTGTATATGGAAAGAACCAACAGAAAAAGTTATGGAACAACTAAGAGTGCGAGTAAGCCAACTAATGGAAATTAAGTTAAAAGGACAGCTAGGAATAAAAAGAACAAAGTTCAAAGTTAGAGATGAGAGAGGTGCAGCTTGACCGACACTAGTAGCTTTAGCCTTTGAACCATCGGCAAGGGTGATGGAATGAGGAATTTTGGTGGATACTAATCTTGAGAAAAGTGAGGGATTACCAGCAATGTGGTTGGAAGCACTAGAATCTAAAATCCAGGATTCAGCAGACATAGAATGAGTGAGACAAGCCGTAGAATTACTAGTGTGGACGACACCAACCGTAGAATGAGTGAGATCCTTTTGAGGCTTATCAGAGGCCATGAGAGCAAGTTTAGAGATAGTCAAAAGCTCCAAAAAATCTCGAACAGTGGCAGCAGAAGACGCTTTTTTCAGTATAAGAACAAAAGTGGGCTCTAAGGACCCATTAGCCAAACACGGGCGAATAGAGCAAGTGACCAGCTGAACAGACTCAGGGAGGTTCGACGAGCAGAATGGGACCAGCGGTGACGAATTCCGACGACGGGAAGGCGGCGCAAGGCTTACACGCGTCGGACGTTGGACAAATTGGTGACGGAGTGTGGCGACGAGTGGCGGACTTTTCGGCCACGGGACTTGGATGATTGGTCGAAAATGGCCGTCTGAGATGACTGGGGCCCTTACTCTAACAGATGAGGGGACTTTGGACGAGGTTCCAGGCTTGACAGCGGTTGGAACAGTAACGGGGATGAGACCAGAAGTGGGATCAACCCGCTCTGATACCAACTTGAGTATCAAAGAAACTTAGAGAGGATTTTTTAATTGCTTGAGTAAATTGTACTTAGTATATTGAGTTTATATATACACAAGGAATTAATTACAATATGATATTTACAAGGATAATAAAAAATAAAAAATGATAAACATTTCCTAGGATGCTAAGGTTCCAATGTTACTAGAAATACACAAACTATAAACTGATCAAGTTCCAATAATTCGTAAATTCCAACACTAAGTAAAGATTTCAGATATATCGGGTTTAGTGTCACAATTTGTGAGTTGGGACTTGGGAGCATTGCTTGTTGTAGTATTTGTTGGGATATCTACTATAAACATGACCGTAGATTGATTTTTCATCACAATTGACTGCTCTCCAACAAGAACTCTTGATGCTTGTGTATCTAACCATTTTTTTCCTAAGAAAATCTGATGATGTGTGATTTAGTTTGGTACTTTTAACTACTCTCTTCCTCTTTCCCCCAGGTCAGTTAAGGTTGACTGTGCAAAGATGGCTTTCTGGTTGTGGTTACAAGGATAGCTGTGCCAATTGCTGCAGTAATGAGTTGAAGCTCTGGAAGAGTCTCTATGACTTCCCACAGAGCTTTGTCAGTAATCATCTTTCGATTGATGCTTCTCTTAATTATGATGATGAAGACTTGAGTGCATGGGAGTTTGAAGCGAATAGATGGGCAAGAGTGCTTTTCCTTGCAATCAAGGAGGAACATCCTTTGGAACTCATTTTAATGGTTTGCTTTTGTCTTCTTCCTCTGTAATTTTTATCAATGATTATTTACTCCCTCTGAAGATTGGGCGATTAAGGGGAAAAAATATAGAATCATCATTAATGGACTCTTGATGATGGAAGCAACATATTTTCATTTTGGTTCGATATTAGTTTTACTATACAACAATAATAGGATCATTTATGACTTGCAATTGATACTGCTCACTGCAGTGGTATCCTTGTATCGATTCTCTGGTATGAAGTCTAACAATTGATCTGTTTTACCTATTTTTACAGTTCATTCAAAACAATGGCCCTAATATCTTGAAACAAAACCATGATACAAAATACGTAGCAGTCAAATTCTTGATTCTTGCCTTGAGCTTGGTTCTGGAGCTTCATAAAACAAAAGAAAGAGCGATTGAATACGGTAATAAAGCTAGAACAGATGTGGGGAATGCATTCCCTGGAATAGTTGATGATCTGAGTTTCATAGAAGGCATCTCTGAGAAGCTTGTTGATAAATTTCTTTATTTATTGGTATCATCTCTTATACCTATTTCTGTTATGGTGTGGTAGTCCATTTATCTTTCTATGATCCTTAAATCTTTATTGGCATGCAGGATGATCTGGTTCAGTTCGCAAATCAGTCTTGTTCCATTTTCTGGTCTGGTGTTGTTGCAGAGGACACTAGACTGCCTGGTGCAGTGAAAGGAAAACTTGGAGGCCCTAGTCAACGAAGGTTGTCAATTTCTGCCACCACTGCTGTATTGCAGGCGGTAGGTACTTTCTGCACTTTTATTATGGTTGGCTGATTGACTTTACAGAAATGGCTACTAGAAAATTATTCATTGGAGGCGGTACCCTAGTTCCTGAAAATTTAGATCTAAACCACTGAACGATGGACATGATCTTGTGCAGAAAAGTGGCTTAGGATGCATGCATTGATTTTGCCAATTTTTGAAGTTTCTTTTCTGATAGCTTCAACTTTTTACTTTATTCATCAGTGCAGTCAGTTTAATGGAATTCCTTGAATAGTTTGGGCGCTATAGATAGAGCCTAGAAGTTAAAGAACCATCTTGGTAAATGCGAAGCTGATAGGTGTAGGGTCAACGATATATATATATATATTTTAAATTACTTTATTTTATAATTTTTAACTTACCTTCTTGTGAATATCCTTTGGGCTTGGAGTGTGGACAAAGCACTAACCCACCACGCCCTTGTGCTGAATTCAACTTAATTAAGAGAATTGGGCAGTGAGGATCAAACCTGTGACAGCTTGATCAAAAGAGGCTTTGGTACTAAGTCAATAACCATTTCATTAAAAAAGTCTAAGCCAAGCTAAGGGATTGGTCTTTATCTATAACACGGGGAAAAATTTAGGTCTAAGCATCCATCCTGGAGTTTTTTTGGAATTTGCAGGGGTTTTTATTGTGCTTATTTTGTTTTTCCTTTCTAGAATACCATCATTGATGCCTCAAAGGCAGCAGTACTGTTAACTTGTATCCACGTACTACCATATCATTATCAAGACACACAGTTTGATCCTGTTCTATTCTGTTTATGCCTTCTTTTCTGTTAATGGTAAACCATGGATGTTCAAAGGACTGATTTGTTCTTTGCTCAAAGCAGGAATTTTTCTATAAATTGATATGATCACTAATCAGTTCATTTCTGTTCTCTTTAAGTTCTACAATTTGCTTTGATTAAGGCACACCTTTTTTGTTTGCAACATGTCTGATTTTCCTTGTGTTTAACCAAGCAGATCATGTCAGTGAAGGCAATATCATTAATCTTGTCGTGGTGTAAACAAATTAAAACCGATGCTCCGCATAACTCTGCTTTCACTTTTATGTGGCAATTCTTCTGGAGGACTACTAGATCTCCGCCTTCTTGCTCAGAGGTACCTTTCATATTAGATGAATTATCTGCTATAAAATTTTTGTGTCTCTGTCATGATTGAAGTGTGTGATGATGCACTTTTTGTTGTTGCTATGTATGTTTAATGCAGACAGGAGCAGAAATTTATCTTGCAGCATATGAAGCGTTAGTTTCTGTTCTCAGAGTTCTGGCATCCACATACTTTCCTCAATCTTTGCATCTCATCAAGGAAAATGAGGAATTGTTTTCAGAGACAGAAGGCAGGCCGCAGTTAGATTCTATGTTTGTATCTTTCATTCAAAGTATCAATGATCTCCTAGGAGCAGGAGTTTTGGCAAGAACTCGAAGGGCTGTTTTGTTGGATATAAAGGTGCTAATCTCTTTCTTTGTCCTGAGGCACATATCTTTATTGCCATAATTAGGGGTGTAAATGAGCCAAGCCAAGCCAAGCCAAACACTTGAAGCTTGGGCTTGACTTGTGAAAAAAATAGGTTGCTCAAGCTTGGCTCATTTATTTAAATGAGCTAAAATTAAAGTTTGAGCTCGGCTCATTTAGCTCATTGGTGGCTTGATTATTTTCTTTCCTTTTATCAAATCTCTCCTTAAAGTATTTTTTATTTTTTTAAATTTATTAAGCTAATAATTAGTAAATCTTTATAGTAGAAGATGAATTAAAAATAGATATAAAGACCTTTTTTTTTCATAATTCATTACATAAAATGATAAAAAATTCATAACCTCCCATCATTACAAAAAGAAATTTCAAAATAAGCTTTAACATTTAAAAATGTTATACATATTTTCATAATGAAATGTTCTTCTTCCTTTGTGTACGGAAATAGAGGCCGTTGACAATTGTATATACTTGTTGTTAATCTTTTATAAATACTTATTAAGATAAATAGCTTTAGTAATTCTATAGTTTTTATATTTTCTTATTAACTATGATAATTTCTGCCGACATTTTATATATATATATATAATCGAGTTATTCGCGAGCTTTTAATGTCGAGCCCATAAAACTTGGGCTTGACTCATTTATATAATCAAGCTTAAATTGAAGCTTGGCCTTGTTTGTTTAGTTAAACAAACGAGCTTGATCGAGTATTTAACAAGCCGAGCTCGAATAGTTCGCAAATAGATCAGCTCATTTACACCTCTGGCCATAATATCTGATATTTTGGTCATGATAAACTGACTCTGAACTTTCCATCTTCATTTCCTCTTTAGTTTCAGTAGTTTCATTGTTCTGGTCAGTCATTACGCCTGTATCCTGGCATATCATCCTCCAATTAATCTGTTCCAATTAATGTTCTTAAAGCTTTTGCTCAATGGTTAAGTTTACACTAATTATAGGATGTTGTGATAAATCGAAAGATTTTAACTGATTTATTACTGATTCAGTGGGTGTGCCTAGAATCTTTGTTGTTTGTTCCTTCTTATGCTCTCAAGAATGGGTTTCATTTCGAGGAAAACTGCGCTTTCTTCTCAGATGGCACTCTGAGATGCATTTTCAGTGATCTTGTTGAGAGGTAAATAACAGGATGATCTATGTGTTATTTTTGTGGGATTTATGTGGTTGCAGTTAGGGTTATTTATGTATGAGACAATCAAACTTGGTGAATATCCAAGGTTTGTGTCAATACTATGGATGTTCTTTTCTTTTTTTTCTAATTTTCCCTGTAGTTTGGTTTACATTTTTATCTACCCGGTGCATCTTTTTTTTTTTTGGGGGGGGGGGTGGGGGGTGGGGTGGGGTTTTCTTGGTACTCCTTGCAGGATATAATGGACTTCTATTGGCTATTTCTTCTTTTCCCTCCTGGTGTCTTATCCTATTTATGAAGCTTAGCTTACTCAACCTTGTGTTTTGCAGCCTTGAAAATGCTGGGGAAAGTTCGGTTTTACCCATGCTGAGATCACTCAGAATGTTATTAGAGCTAGTCGCCAAAGTGAAGTCAAGTGCGGTTGTTTCCCATTGTCATGTAATAGATGCACAGGTTTACTTCATAGCTAGCTGTTTAGTTTGTGCCCTTCCACATGTTCAATTTACCATGGTGCCTTTAATTGATTGAATTTGCTGTATACATGTGTCCATGAAGCAAACCTGAGAAGCTAGCCTTAGTTGCTGGTTTTGTTAATTTACCTGTGTGATCAGTTTGTATGGCACCTGAAATTTCAAAGATCTCAATATGCTATTCTATCAGTAGTGAAAATTTTGCTACATTTGTCAAAACTAATTGGAGTATATATGCTATTGTTTTTGTTAGAATAGAATAATCATTGAGACAGGACTGTTATCATCGATTGCGACCCACAATTATGGAGGTGCTTGGTGCCCAGGCATGTTGTATGCTTGAGCAAGATGCCCATGTTGGGTATATAGATATGTGATTACCACAAGCATTGCATATTCCTTCTTTTCATCTGAGATGCCCAATGTGTATGGGTGTGTGAATGTGATGCCCTCTTAGTAAAATATTTAACATTGCTAAGTGAAACAAGATAAGAGCATCAGCTTGCTTGGGAATGTAGGTGATTAACAATTGCCATACCAAACATGGGAATCCTTAATACCCATGCATCTAGTGCCCAGGCATGATGCCTCTTATTTTAGTCTGCATGAGTTTCATTGGTTGAATGGATTTGATCTTATGTTGATATTGATAACTGCTAAGTTTGATCCTATAATTATGTTCGATCAAGCATTTTTGTGATTTAAAGGACTTTTCTATCTTCCATAACATTGCTTTTAACTTGGTTTTGTTTGTTTTTGTCTTTTTGTAGCTTGCATGAAATTGCACACTTCTAGTTCGCAATGGTTTAGAATTAGAAGGATGGAACTTTCTTGTATTTTATTGCATGCATTTCCTCTCCTTACCCCACCAGCATTGTTTACTGATCTAATAACTTGCAATCTTTAATCAGATGATGTGGAATTTGGTCCATTCCTCTTGGATATTGCATATAAGCTGCAACAAGCGAAGGGTTGCTTCAATTGCTGCTCTTTTGTCATCTGTTTTGCATCCTTTGGTATTTAATGATGAAAGCATGCATCAAACAGACAATGCACCGGGACCTCTGAAATGGGTTTGTGTTCTCTTCAACAAGTTTTCTGTTCCTGTGTGTTTTTTCTGCTAATTTCTTGCAAATAATGACTATTTTCTTTTAATGTCTGGCATTCAGTTTATTAAAAATCTTCTTGAGGAAGGCACAAAGAGTCCTCGTACAATTCGTCTTGCAGCATTGCACTTAACAGGGTTGTGGCTCTTAAATCCTAGGATTATAAAGTTTTACCTGAAGGAGCTCAAATTGCTATCTCTCTATGGTTCAGGTACCGAACATGCTTATTTGCTGTATGTATGATTTACTTGGCTGTCTGTTGCTTTACCATATAAATATCATTATGAATTTGAGGTTGTCTCTTTCAGTTGCATTTGATGAGGATTTTGAAGCTGAACTAGCTGACAACAATGATGCAAGACTGGAAGTCTCTGTACTGGCTAGGAGCCCTGATCCTGAGCTGACTGAAGTGAGCAACTCAACATTTAAAACGATTTGGCTAATTTAATTTTCTGTTTTTCTACCCAAATTTCTTAAAAAATTACTGTTTTTTATCTTAAGAACATGATATGCTGATTGCCATTAATTGCACATGTATTATAATTTATCACTTTTTTTTTTAAATAAAACATTCTAGAAGCTTTTGACTTTGTAATAATTGGTCACTTCTCTTACCAGGCATTTATTAATACAGAGTTGTATGCACGAGTATCAGTTGCCGTTCTGTTTTACAAGTTGGCAGACTTGGCTAGTATGGTGGGATCACCAAATGAAGATGCTGATTGCATTGCTGCACTAGAATCTGGCAAATCATTTCTGTTAGAGCTTCTTGACTCTGCGGTAGTAGATTACTGTCAATTGATGCTAAGGAATAAATTCTATGCTAAATTAAGGAGTAATTTTGCTACTAGAGTTTTTTAAAGACATAAATATGCATTGTGTGTTATATATTTGGGCTGCTGTGAAATTCTGTTCTTGCTGATATGTACAAGCCAGATTTGCTCTGCTGGTCCTGCTGCTATCTGCCTTCAATTTTTTGAAGAATCTTTTGCGGTTATTTTAAATTATAAATAGGTTTTAAGATAATTTCAGATTGTCCTCTGGTTTTGAATAATACTAATGTATGAAAAGAAAAATGAAATTAGCACCTCTACTGCATGCACGAAACACTCTGCAAAGAGAAAGGAACACTCTTAAGAAAAGAACATAATAAGTTGTAAGTTAACAGAAGGGACTTAATTGTTGTAAACTAGTTTTTGTTAACAAATGATTGTGACATTAGAATGTCAACTGATTACTGATACAAATTCAGAGAGCAAGATGACTCTAAATTTGGGATAGGAGTATAAACGTCAGCATCTTAGCTGATATGGCTGCCATTATTTTATGCAAAATTTGGAATTTAATTTCTTGAATAATTTTCTTTGGTCATACCGTGTTTGGTTCTGTCTATACTTTTTTTTTTTATGTAGGGTGTTCATTTCTGACAAAGTTCAGATGATTATTATGGAATGCTTATGTTGGATATGATATCTGTTGATGTAGGTGAATGATATAGATCTTGCAAAGGAGTTATACAAAAAGTATAGTTCCGTAAGTATCCTTTATTCCCTTCATTCCTTTAGCTTGATGAGATGGAAATGACTAGATTAGCCTGCCTTCTTCCTTTTGAGATGGTTTTAGGAATGAAAGTTGTCATATGGTGCCATGTCTTCTAAGAAAATTCTATTTTTTCTTATCCTTCCCCTCTTCAAAATGGAAAAGTAATGAAAAACCAAGAAATCTTGTCTTAGAACAGTTCTTGACTCCTTCTCCTGGGTGTCAAGGGATCCTGATGCCTAGGTGTAAGCTTGGTCGGATTACATTGTGTGATGTTGGGGCAAATGCCTCTTCTTAAAAAAAAAATCAGTGAGGATATATATAGGTTTCTTGTATATTGTTCCCACAAAGTAAATTGTTGGCTTTTAACTTGTTCAATTTGTTACATTAATGTTACAGATTCATAGACGCAAAATACGTGCTTGGCAAGTAATATGTGTCTTGTCACCATTTGTTGAGGAAGATATAGTTGGGAAAGTTGTTGATTACATGTATCTATCACTTAATGTAAGTAAATTTTGCATCATATCACTCTTTAGTGTTTATTTTTCTATCGAAGTTTTTAATATGTTGTCCATTTGATGCTATTGGAAACATATATTTGTGAGCACATATAAGCAAATGCATGTTCTCCTCTATTTAAATTTCATTTAAATGTTTTATTAGATGCACTGTTATATTCGAGCAATCCAAGATATGTATGATGGGGCTAAAATTAGTGTGAGAACACAGGGTGGGGTCACAGAAGATTTTTTTATAACTATAGGACTGCACCAAAGGTCAACTTTGAGTCCATATCTTTTTACCTTGATCTTGGATGTGCTTACTGCGCATATCCAAGAGCCGGTGCCATAATGCATGTTTTTTGCAGATGATATAATCTTAGTTGGAGAGTCGAGAGAGGAAACAAATGGGAAGCTAGAGCTATGAAAACGAGCTTTGGAAGAACATGACTTCCGTATAATTAGGAGTAAGACGGAGTATATAGAATGTAAGTTCAGTAAGAAGTGTGCTAATACTAGCTTAGCGGTGAAAATTGGAGATCATACCATACTACAAGTCACACGGTTTAGATATCTTGGATTTATTATACAATATGACGAAGAGATAGAGGGAGATGTAAATCATAGGATTCAAGCTGGATGGATGAAATGAAGGAGTGTTTCAGGAGTTATTTATGATAGAAAAATGCCTCTCAAGCTTAAGGGTAAATTTTACTGCATAACTATAAGGCCTGCGATGTTGTATGGTACCGAATGTTGGGCGGTAAAAAGCCAGCAAGAACATAAGATCAGTGTCGCTAAGATGAGGATGTTGAGCTAGATGTGTGGCCAGACAAGACAAGATAGGATTATGAATGAATGCATTAGAGAGAAAGTAGGGGTAGCACCTATTGTGGAAGAGATGAGAGAATCTCGCCTTAGGTGGTTTGGACATGTAAGGAAAATACCCTTAGAAGAGTAGATCAGGTGGATGATAGCCCAATAGCTAGAGGGAGAGGGAGACCAAGAAAGACTATAGGTGAAATGATTAAAAAAGATTTAGATTTGAATGACATTTTTGAAGACTTAGTTTATGATAGGGCACAATAACGTCGTTTGATCCATCTAGCCGACCCCACCTAGTGGAAAAAGGCTTGGTTGTTGTTGTTGTTGTTTTATTAGATGCATTTTTTAGTTATGTTTTCATATCTTTGCATTGGATTTTAAGACAATTACGATGTTTTGATTCTCTCATCTCTCTATGTGTTTGTTTGTGATGCATAATTACATTATGTGTTTGATTATATTTGTATTTCTGTGTTTGAGTATTTTTATTAAATGGAAATCACTTCTGAATAAAAAAAGGAAAATTGCTTAAAGATATAAATTATATTTTGTGACCAGTTTAGACATGCCAATTGCTATATATCTAATTATCATTTTTAATATGGCAAAACCATTATTCATTTTAACTGTTATGATATCAACTTGTATTGACTCTTCTTTGACACTAAATAGAAATAATTATATCTGTTGTATTTTCGCAGAGAAATAACTTACCTGCTGTTCGTCAATACTTAGAGACATTTGCAATCAATATTTACTTGAAGTTTCCATCACTTGTAAGACTTTCTTCTTCCCCATTTTTCCTTCTCTCATTCTTGTATTTTTTCTTTTTTTTTTTTTTTTTTTTTTTTTATTAGAGAAGAGAAATAAAGGAATACAAAAGCAGGGATAAGATATCTTCCTAAAGGAAACCAAAAAAACTCTAAAACCAGAACAAAAAAGAAAGCACATCATCCAAGCATAGCTCACCAGTCTCTCTGCATGTCCAGCAGAGAAACCCTTCTAAAAATAATGGTTAAGCACCATAAAGAGGCTTAAGATCACTTCATCACATAACAGAGGCGATAGCAAAAAATTATCCTTGAAAACTCTTGCTTTCCTCTCCAACCATAAGCTCGAGATAATAGCAAATGTAGGAGATTTTCTGCTTTTGCTTTTGCTTCTTAGGAGAAGCAGATTCTCTCTGTTGGAAAAAACGTTATAGGAAATAGAAGTAGTTAATGATGATTCATTAAGATTCATGTACATAAGAAAAGTGATTCATGTACATAGGGAATAATGTTCTTGAAAATGTAAAGTTGTATTTATTTCACAGTATATATATATAATTCTTGCTGAGTGCTAATCACTCAAGCAATTCAAAAATCTTTCCTTCTAAATTCTCTAAGTCTTTAAAGTCTCTTTTCAACTTGGTATCAAAGCGGGTTCGATCCCGCCTCTGGTTATCGTCTTTGGAATCTCTGCCATCTGGTTCGACAAAAAATTTCTTAACAAATCATTTGTGACCCGTGTCTTGTTCTATCACAAATTGTAGTCACAAACAGTCTCCAGTCAACAAGACCCATCACATTGTCACTGTCCCGTACTCAGTAGTCACAACCAGTAACAGCCCCGCACTTAGCCACTGTCCACCACCAAAGACTTACTGCACGCGCGCCACCAGATGACTTAGAAGGTTCTGACCAGCCAGCCCACCAAGACCCATCACTAGTGGAGTCCTCACGCGCCCCCACGCGCCACCACATGCGCCTCTACCTGTCGACGCGTGAGCTTCACTTGCCACCTTCCCGGAGTCCAATCACCGTCGCACCAGTGCCATCTGAATCGTCGTCTCCTCCTATTTCCATTCCTGCCATCACCTTCCCCAATCGTACCTTGTGCATTTGCTACCCATTCACCTTTATTTCTGGAAACCTCTCAAAACCAAGATGGAATCCGAAGCTGCCTCTCAGTTACCCACAAAATCTCAACCAAGTCAGATACCTACATACTACTCTTCCTTCTCTATTTTTGGAACCCCAACAATAACTTTAGAAAAGCTAAATGGAAGAAATTATTTGGCTTGGTCAGCATCTGTTGAGCTTAGGTTTCTTGGTCAAGGAGTCTATGATCATTTGGAAAAGTCCTCTGATGATATTCCAGAAGAAAATCGTAGTCAATGGGAGAAACTTGAATATCAACTTTGTGCCTTGTTGTGGCAATCCGTCGAACCAAACATTTTGGCAAACTTCAGAACCTTTAAAACCTGTCATACTTTCTGGAAGAAGGCTCAAAGTGTTTTTGCTAACGTTATACAGAGGCTATATGATTCAGTGCAAAAGTTGGTTACTCTCAAACAATCAGACCATGACATGATTTCCTATGTTTCAAAAGTTCAATCTGCAGTTGAGGAGTTAAAAATGTTCTTGGAAGCTGACACCCTTGCAGGTATAAAGACAAAACTTGACAATCTATATATGGTGTTGATCCTCCGTGGGGTGAATTCAGATTTTGATCATGTACGTGACCAAATTTTAACTGGTCAAGAGGTCCCTTCAATGGAGAATCTAATTACTAGACTTCTTTGAGTCCCTTCACCAAAAATGGGAGGTAATTCTATTGATTCAATTGAAACTTCTGCAATGGTATCTAATCGTGGAGGACGAGGAGGTCGTGGAGGACGAGGAGGACGAGGTGGTTGTCCTCAATGTTCACATTGCAAAACAATGGGTCATACCCAGGATACATGCTACTCACTTCGTGGATTTTCAGAAAAATCTATGAATGTCTCTAAGACGAAAAGAAAGTTCACAGAGGATGAATATCAAGAATATCTTCAATTGAAGGCTGCCAACCAATCTCAGTCCTCCACTGCCACAGGTGCCCATCATTCCACAGCTTGCATTTCTCAGTTTGGTAATTCTCAAAGTCCATGGATTATTGATTCAGGTGCCTCTGATTACATTGCTGGTAATAGTTCTTTGTTCTCCACCTAAATTTTCGCATTTCATTTCTTTGGCAGATGGGTCCAAAGTTGTTGCCAAAGGAATAGGTCATGCTTCACCTACTCCTTCTATGTCTTTAAAATCTGTTTTATTCATACCCGGTTGTCCTTTTAATTTGATCTCTCTTAGCCAACTTACTCGCTCTCTTAATTGTTCTGTAACATTTGATTCCGATTCATTTGTCATACAGGAACGTGGTATGGGTTAGATGATTGGCGTAGGACATGAATCTCGGGGTCTTTACTACCTCCAATCAGCTCCTTCCGAAACTTGTGTTGTAGCTGCATCTATCAATCTTCCTCATGAACGTCTAGGTCATCCAAGTTTATCAAAAATGCAAAAATTGGTTCCAAGTCTTGAGAAAATAAAAACTCTTAAATGTGAGTCATGTCAACTCGGAAAACATGTTAGCTCTTTTCCAAGTCAGGTTGAAAGTCGAATAACTTCTTTTTCTGTTATTCATTCAGACATATAGGGTCCAAGTCCTGTAACTACATCTTTGGATTTTAAATACTTTGTTACTTTCATTGACGAGTTTTCAAGATGTACTTGGGTATTCTTAATGAAAGAACGTTTTGAAATATTTTCTATTTTTACCTCTTTTTATACAGAGGTTGAAACCCAATTTGGTAAGAAAATTAAAGTTCTTCGAAGTGACAATGTAAGAGAATATTTTTCTGCTGCTTTCTCTTCTTTTCTGACTTCAAAAGGGATTTTACACCAGTCAACTTGTCCTCATACACCCAACAAAATGGAATAGCAGAAAGGAAAAATAGACATTTAGTTGAAACTGTTCGGACATTGTTACTTCATGCAAAAATTCCCGTTTGTTTTTGGGGTGATGCAATTCTAATTGCATGCTTTTTAATAAATCGGATGCCTTCTTCTTCTCTTGGTAATAAAGTTCCACATTCCATTTTATTTCCTAAAGAACCATTGTTTCGTGTTGCTCCTTGTGTTTTTGGTTGTACTTGTTTTGTTCATGATGTCTCTCCCGGTTTAGATAAACTCTTGGCTCGAGTAATTAAATGTGTTTTTCTTGGATATTCCAGACTGCAGAAAGGATACCATTGTTATTTTCCAGCCAATAATTGTTATTACATGTCTGGAAATGTCACATTCTTTGAAGAAACTCCATACTTTTCTTCTTCTGAGTCTAACATTATCCTTGATGTTTTACCTGTTCCCTATTTTGGTCCATCTCTTTCTCCTTTGCAGGAACAAGTCTTTCCTGAAGCCCCCAGTGAACAAGAAGTTCCTCATGCAACCACTAAGTCATCTTTACCTCCTCTTATCACGTATCAGCGTCGTCCACGTATTCTTGATCCAACATTACAGGGAGTTGAAGACCCAGAAGAATCATGTCCTACTCCACCAGCCACCTTTACTACGGACCTTTCTGAAACCAATGTTGACTTGCCAATCGCCCTTAGAAAAGGTACTCGATCCACCTGGAATCCTCATCCCATTTATAATTTCTTAAGCTATCATTGTTTATCTCCTTCGTATTCTTCTTTTGTATCATCCTTGTCCTCTGTTTCAATTCCAAACAATATTCGTGAGGCACTTGATCATCCAAGATGGCGACAAGCCATGATTGATGAAATGCAAGCTCTTGAACAAAATGGTACCTAGGAGTTAGTTTCCCTTCCTCCAGGCAAGACAACTGTTGGATGTAGGTGGGTGTATACTATCAAAGTTGGTCCAGATGGCCAGATTGATCGTCTTAAAGCTCGTTTAGTGGCCAAAGGTTATACACAAATTTATGGCCTTAACTATGGGGATACCTTTTCTCCTGTTGCAAAAATCACTTCAGTTCGTCTCTTTCTTGCCATGGCAACCATTTGTCATTGGCCACTATATCAGTTGGACATTAAAAATGCATTTCTTTATGGAGAGCTAGAAGAGGAAATTTATATGGAGAAACCGCCAAGCTTTGTTGCTCAAGGAGAGTCTGGATTAGTTTGCAAACTACGGCGTTCTCTCTATGGACTCAAACAGTCTCTACGAGCATGGTTTGGAAAATTTAGTTCTGTTATTCAAGAATTTGGACTGAAGCGCAGTGAAACAGACCATTCAATCTTCTATTGCCATACTTCCCCAGACACTTGTGTTTACTTGGTGGTGTATGTAGATGATATAGTCATCATAGGAAATGATCATGAGAAAATTTCTCAGTTGAAGAAACATCTGTTCAATCATTTTCAAACTAAGGATTTAGGAAAATTAAAATATTTTTTGGGTATTGAAGTTGCCCAATCAAGGAATGGCATAGCTATCTCACAAAGGAAGTATGCATTGGATATTTCAAGGAATTGTTGGATTGTAGACCTGTTGACAGTCCCATGGATCCAAATTATAAATTGTTACCAAATCAGGTGGAGCTCTATTTTGATCCTGAAAGGTATCAGAGATTGGTTGGAAAACTTATCTATCTCAATAAAACAAGACCAGACATCTCTTTTGCAGTTGGGGTAGTGAGTCAATTCATGCAAACTCCACACAGATCATTGGGATGTAGTGATAAGAATTCTAAGATACATCAAGAAGGCTCCTTGACAAGGATTACTCTTTGAATATAAAGGGAATACTCAAATAATTGGATATTGTGATGCCGATTGGGCAGGTTCTCCTATTGATAGACGTTCCACATCAGGATATTGTGTCCTTGTTGGTGGAAATATTGTTTCATGGAAAAGTAAAAAGCAAAATGTTGTTGCACGGTCTAGTGTAGAAGCTGAATACCGAGCTATGGCTACGGCCACTTGTGGGCTTATTTGGATTAAACAACTTCTTCAGGAATTGAAGTTTGGAGATGTTCAACAAATGAAACTATACTGTGATAATCAAACAGCTCTTCACATAGCCTCTAATCCTGTGTTTCATGAAAGAACTAAATATATTGAAATTGATTGTCACTTTGTTCGAGAGAAGGTTCTTTCTAAGGAAATTATTTCTGAATCTGTTAGTTCAAATTATCAACTAGCAGATATCTTTACAAAACCCCTTAGAGGGCCTCAAAGCCATTATATTTGTTGCAAGCTTGGAGCGTTTGACTTATATGCTACAGCTTGAGGGAGAGTGTTGGAAATAACGTTATAGGAAATAGAAGTAGTTAATGATGATTCATTAGGATTCATGTACAGAGGAAAAGTGATTCATGTATAGGGAATAATGTTCTTGAAAATGTAAAGTTGTATTTATTTCACAGTATATATATATATATAATATATATATATATATATATCATTCTTGCTGAGTGCTAATCACTCAAGCAATTCAAAAATCTTTCCTTCTAAATTCTCTATGTCTCTAAAGTCTCTTTTCAACTCTCTTAAACAGCAGATTTTCTTCTTCTGCTCGTACGTAAAAGCATTTTATACTTCGGCCAAAAACCTCAAAACATTAGAAGTGCTTGTCAAAACTAAAATGCAGCTTTTTGTTTATTTTATGGCATGGCCAAACAGGCTATATGCTTGGTGTTGTTTACTTGAAATTTGATTTTCTGTGACTCAGTAAGTTATTTAAATGAAGTCAGGTTCAGAACTTGCTTTGTGTAAGTTTTATTTGGGGATGAGAAAAAATAACTTCTCTTTCAGTTTCCTTCTATGTTTAGATTGATTTCACATAAAGTTGTAAGAGAATTGTCAGTGGGCTAAGTTTCTTGTTAATCTGTTACATGTACAATTCATTGTACAACCTATTATGCAAATTTTGTGATCTGTTATCTGTCTCTGTTGAAATTTTCTTCTATTCCACTTTTCCTAATGCTCAAATTCATAGGTTAACGAACAATTGGTCCCTATATTGCGGGATTATGGCACGAGACCACAGGTAAATATTTTTTTTATTGAATATTTGTTTTCTATGACATGAGACCTCTGGTTTACTATGTTTTATTTGTTGTTAATTGCTACTCACTGCGCTATATATGTAAATTTAGCTTGTATAAACAGACAGTAATGTCTCAATTGATGCATAACCTACATAACATCCCTTACATGTTTCCTATTAAAGTTCACAGTGGCATGATTGTGATTATGTTGGGCATCGTCCTAGAAAAAATTTAATGTAAAAATGAAGCTTGTCGAAACTGTAGGGATTAGATGGATAAGAGAGACAAAAGAATTACTCTAGCAAGACATATACCCATAAAAACCCAAGGGCAGAGCATAAAAATCTATCCCAGAACAGTGACAAGGCATTAGTGATATAGAAGTACTCTAGCAAGTACAAGCATTCCATTCCAACCAAATACACCAAAGAACTGCAAATCAGCTGAACACTGTAAAGTTTTTCCCACCTTGCTCCTTCCAAACCATCTAAAGTTAATTAATAAGAACTGCTTAAAACTTGCAGGGAACACTGGACACATTCACCAAAACTCGGAACAAATTATTACAAACTACTAAAAAGATTTGTTATTTTGTGTTGGTATCTATGCTTGTACCAGTTGAATTGCTGAAAGTATATATTGCCATGGACTTGCAACTACATGTTCTTTATCAGTTTGACATGAAAAACACACTTTTATTTATTATCTTCTTGTTTTGGTCAATATGTTTGATGACTTAAAACAATTTTTCTGCTACCACTTTTTTTAAAATAATTTATGATTTTACAAGTTACATATGTAATATATTAGCTGTTAAAGAACCAACATTCTGCTCCCTTGATGAGGGATTGGGCCGCTTTGCTTCATTGATTTTCTTTATTTTCCTGGTTTTTCTGTTTTGTTCTTTTGTTTTAGGAGGATTACTTATACTCCCTTCTCTTTGTAATTTTTTCTTTTCGTCTAAAATAATTTCTTCTTTTATCACAAAAAAAAAAGAAAAGAAAAAAGAACCAACATTCTGCTGTATGCGAAAAAAATCTTCTAATTTGTTAGGCTTTAAATGTAGGCACTATCTTCATATGTATTCATAGCAGCTAATGTCATTCTCAATTCGTCTAAAGATGTTCAATCTAGACATTTGGATGAATTGTTTCCTCCTCTAGTTCCATTGTTAACCTCACATCATCACAGCTTACGCGGTTTTACCCAGGTTAGCATTTATGATGTTGATTTCTGTCTCTCTCTCTCTAATAAATGAGTCATGATATGCTTGACTGTTTTTGCAGTTACTAGCATATCAAATTCTGCATAAACTGTTTCCACTGTTGAATTCTGGATCTTCTGAGATATTACCTTTAGAGAAGAGGTGCTTTGTGGATTTGAAAACATACCTTGAAAAGAATTCTGATTGCGCTCGGTATGATTCTTATTTTTGTTTCTCTTATATATTTATATTTTATCATAAATCTTTGTCTTCTGTAGTGGATGTATGTAGATTTCCAATTTTATGACATCTGTAGAACTGTAAGAGTGTTTGTAATTGTTTGGAATGCTCGTCAAGTATTTCATGTTGCTGCTGTAAGCTTAATTTTCAACTTGTTTCTTGCTGTTCTGAAATGGCAACCACTCCGTTTGTGTGTGTATAAATAATTTAGAATTTGCTGGATGATGCAAGGAGGATCAGAAGTTTAATCTAATACTCATACAGTCATACTGGCAGATGGGCTGTGGATAAAACCAGGTGGCCAGAAATTGAATCTTGGCTGTTTGGAGTGGCTTTTATGGTTTGAACAATTATTGAGCATTTATTATCAGGAAAGACTAGGATTCAGTTGAGAAGTGCTTATCTTTATTTTTTGAAACAATAATAGAAGAAATTTTATAATGGCCAAGAAAAAATGATTGCATATGAGGGATAAGATGTTATCTTGAAAGGAATTAGAAAAAGACAATTTGAAGAAAAATAAAATCAAGTCACATGAGAATATGTTTATCATTCCTTTTTTTTTCCTTTCATTTTATGTTTTATTTTCACTATAATGTACAAGCCTTGCCTCAATTTAAGTTTCTTGACACGTATTTGCCCTTCCTGTGGTGTTTTTGTGAATATTAATCTTTAAACAAAAAAAGGTACCAAAATACAACTTCAACAATTTTAGTGTTAGATGATCTTTAGAATATATTCTGGAGTTAATTAGGCCTGTAATTGACGAAGCAATATTAGTAGTTTTTCCTAATTTCATTATGTTTCCTAATTTGTTTTTTAACTTAATTTGGAGTCTTACTGTATTATTGGGCTTGGACTTGTACTTTAGTAGGTGTTAGTGCTTTCTATTTTACATCATCAAATCAATCCAATATCATATTATTCATTAGTACTTATATTCTCTTTTCCTACTCCTCTACTTAATCCTTATAATCTCAACATGTTGTATTCTATTTCTCATTGTATTGGATGAAAGTTTAGCTGTGAAAAGCTGTTGTACTACTTTCTAATGAATTGAAATTATTAATTTATACTATCTATCTTTCAGCTTACGAGCATCAATGGAAGGATATCTTGAAGCTTATAACCCAAATAGCTCTATCACCCCTGCTGGGATTTTCACCAATCGAGTTGAGGTGAGGGTCTGTGTATATTTGAACAATCATACTAATGCTACCCTTTCAAGAATAGAAATCTAAATTGCAAAAATGAGGTAGTTAATATTTTAGTTTTAAGTTTTGGATCAGATGGACCTGCTACGGTTTGATCCAATGGCAAAAGCAATCCAATGCCACATTACTTATCCTTTATCTGTTTATATATAGAAACAGTCATTGAATCCTCATATTGCTTTGCTGTTTGGTTGTTTTATCATGAGATTTTGATAACATTTTCAATTTCTTATCTATACTGAGATGGCACCATTGTATCGTACACTTATATTGGCATATAAGATTTATCTTATTTCTATATTAAGAGTCCTCTAGGATCTAGTGCTTAAAATGTTCTTTCCCTGAAGCATATTTGTCAGAACTGGATGAAATATATAAGCTTATATTGCTTTCATGGTGTAAAGAATGCTAGGTTTCATAGATGATAGGAAGAGAATATGAGTACTAACGAATAATATGATATTGGATTGATTTGGTGATGTAAAATACAAAGCACTAGCACCTATTTATACCAAGAAATAGGTCAAGTACTATTATAGTACTACTACTATTACTAGTCCAAGCCTAATAATACAGTAAGACTCCAATCCGACATCTCAAATATATAAGGCTTATATTGCTTTCATAGATGATAGGTTTGTTGATTCTCACTTTTTGTTTGGTGTGTAAAGGATGTTGATTTTGAATGTGTTCCAACATCTCTCATGGAGCAAGTTCTCAAATTTTTAAATGTAGG
This sequence comes from Ormosia semicastrata, assembly GCA_029884595.1. Taxonomy (NCBI): domain Eukaryota; kingdom Viridiplantae; phylum Streptophyta; class Magnoliopsida; order Fabales; family Fabaceae; genus Ormosia; species Ormosia semicastrata. The sequence goes on along the minus strand of JAQQTO010000057.1, from coordinate 50,529,507 downwards.
TACTTTGTCATACTTCCCTATCTAAAAGAGAAATGTCATATTTTTTGTTTCATCTTGTATGTTTATTTCCCCCATCATTGTGCAGGATGCTAGAGAAGACCTACGGTGTTTAATGGCAAAGGATGTGGTGACTATCAGGAATGAGACTCTAAAATTCAATGGGGATAAGAATTGCATGGAAAATTTCTCTGGTGGCATTGGAGGAACACTGCTGAAAGATATGTCTTCAGATTTCCAGAAAAAGGTTACTCTCACCAAACATGACAAGGGGGACACTGAAGCAGGTTTCCTTTATGGCAATGACGAAACCTACAGAAAAATGGCTGGTATGTTTAAATTTGGTCAGCAACTAATAAAGTGATGAAAAGGAACTGACAACAAGACACTTATTTTGTTTTGTTTTTGTTGTGTCATTATGACCATGTTGTGTTGACGTCTGTGTTCCACATTCTGTATGTGCCTCAGTTTTGTATCTACCATAATTTAATTTGGATATCAACGTGACAGAAATAGAAAGCGATGATCTCCTTCTGGACCAATTACTGCAGTCAAGAAGATTATCTCTAGATCGACTAAAGGCAAGTCGACAGAGTTTTATTCTTGTAGCATCACTGCTTGACCGCATACCCAATCTTGCTGGTTTGGCACGTACATGTGAGGTAAGTTACTCTGCTCCCTTTCTCAATCTTATCTATACTATTATTTTATTTTCTTATTTTTCTCTTTTCTTTTTCTGGACAAAAACTTTATTTTCTTTGCACCGTTGTTTAAAGCAGGTATTTAGAGCATCAGGGCTGGCCATTGCCGATACAAACATCATAAGTGACAAACAGTTCCAACTAATCAGGTTTTGATGATAGTAGAACTTTTCTTTTCTCCCTTTATACATGTCACAAACTTCCACAAATAGACTCGTTACTTGGGTTCTGCTTAAATGTCAAAAAGGGAAATACTGTTGGGCCGCTAATAATTATAGATGCTCAAATCTTTAGAGATCGGGGATGTTTGATGATGGACCGGAGACTTCTTATATGTGTGATAGGTATCCACCCATGACAAGGGTGTACTTTAAGAATGGTATGAGGGAAAACAGGGAATCTGTCCCTTGCAATTACACAGTCAAAGGGGAGAGCATGAGTCAGCAAGGGAAGGAAGGGGATTCTAATTGTTAGCACCTGTCCACGTGGCAAGTTGTAGATGGTCAAGTTGTTAGTGAGAGTGGAGAGAATAATGAGAGGCAGCAAGGAGCATTTATAACTAGTGGGAGTGGAGAGTAAAGAGGGAGCAACAAAGAACATTTATAGCTAGTGGGAGTGGAGAGTAAAGTGGGGGCAACAAGGAACATTTACAGTTAGTGGGAGTTGAGAAAATAAAGAGGGACATCAATTAGCATTTAACTAAAGGGGTTACGGCAAATGAATAGGCACTTAGTGGAGAAAATAAATAGGGAAGTGGAGGAGGGGAGAAGGCATCCAATCATTTGAGTGAGGAATTGGGGCCTTTGGGCGGAGAGGAAGCAGACTCCTTGAAGAGTCTGCAGTGTCTATCTTTTCCATCTTTTGTTTTATTTCTGTTCTTAGTTTACTTTTGTCTTTGAGGGTTTACAGAGGTATTCCTCTGTTGTAAGGAGTTCATTTCCATATTTTCCAAAAGAAATCCAAGTTGAACTGATAGGTGACTGCAAAGCAGAAATAAAAATGAGTGTAATTGACATTTCAAATTTTTTTAACTGCTATGACGAACATATTGGCATATAATTTATTGAAATTCATCGGCAAGTGAAAACATCTTTAACTCGTTGAGGGAACAATAGTCAAACACAAGCACTTACACTCATCTTTAACTCACTTAAACTTCTTGCCTTTTCATATGCCCATAAAACATTCTCTGGCTTGAACATATCTTCAAATCTATCCACATAAATAAAAACTTCCTATATACCAGAAGAATCCTTCTAAAGTGACTATTTTTGGACTGGTGGTTGTGTTTCACAGTAAAGAAATTTCTTTAGAAAAACTAGAGTTGTAGACAAGCTCCTTGTTATAGATATATCATATATGTGATTCAAATGTGTATTGGGAGTCCAAGTTGTATGCACAATATCCTGCCGTTTTTTAAGTTGTCTATTTAATGTTTCATAATTGCACAGGACATCATAACACATCTTTAAGACATGTCCACTGGTATCCATGCTCAGTGCTTGTTGGATATGGTTATTCCCCACCCAATAGTGCACGCTTTTTATTACAGAATTAGTGCCTCACTGTATAGAGTCATGCAAATAGGTACAATGCTTTAAGCTTCTTTGTTTATTAATTATGGATAAACTAGTTTCTTATTTTTTTAGCTGAAATTTCCAGTATAATAACTTCCCTGGAAAGAAACTAAGAAATAAAAAATATGTATCCTTCATGGTAGTGTTTTTCATGATATACGTTATAGAAAGCATTTTAATTCATTGAACTATAATTTTGTCAATCACTCCTAAAATTGTTGTTTACAGTGTGACAGCTGAAAAGTGGGTTCCTATAATGGAAGTCCCAGTAGATAGCATAAAGGCGTACTTGCAGAAAAAAAAGAGAGAAGGATTCTCCATCTTGGGTTTGGAACAAACTGCAAATAGTGTATCCCTTGATCAGTATATATTTCCAAAAAAGACGGTAAGTTGTCTATAGAATTTCAGCCTTCCATTTCTTTACATTTTGTTGTAAGATTGAGGTTGAGGGACATCACTACATCAGCAGGAGACGCTGCAATAATAGTAAAATTTTCTCCTTACAAACTTCTTGTTTGGACTTATATGGTTCCTCACTCCCTCTTGGATTTTCTTCCCTAAGATCTTTCTCTATAAAGAATAGGGAATTTTCATATAATGTCAAAATTTGAGTAGCAAATCTTACAGGAAATGAGAGTAATGAATTTTACCTGCTGAATTACCAGCCAATTAGTTACCTGGTCACAGTTAAACCAATTGTCTGAATTGGCTGGTTTGCATCTTCTGGTTCCATTGAATGGCTTTCTGGAATGATACTTGGTGTTAGCATATTTCTTTTTCTGCATGCTACATGTTTAGATAGATTGCACCCTTTTTGGTCACTTTTCTAAATGATATTACACGTTTGAGAATGTAGAAATGGTGGAATGAAATTGTGGCTTTCTCAAGTAAAAACTAGTAGTGGAAATAATATCTAAAGAACGGGGTAACAAGGTGATTTTCTTTCCCTGTTAGTTATCAAAGAGAATTTGAAATATATATCAACCTAAATTACATTATTAGATGTTCAATCTCCAAAATGATCTACTGTGTCAATATTGAATGATGAAGGTAGAAACAGATAGGGATAAACTGAGTAAATGTACATTCTGATCTTCCAAAGATATACACGACATCATATTAGTGTTCCATTTATCAATACTTCAAATTGGTCCTCCAATGATTGGTTATTCAATATCACATTTTTGCTATCAAATTGGTCCTTAAAGGACGAAATTGATGGCATTATTTATCATTGAAGGACCAATTTGATGCCACCAATAAATGAAATACCAATGTGATGTCGTGTATATCTTTGGCGGAGGAGGACTAAAATGAGTGTTTTACTTGATAAAATTTTCTATTTTTCGTTTTTCGTTTTTTTCTTTAAATTGTGGGAGGTGAGCGAGGGGTTTGTGGATCAGGGTAAGTTTTATTTTGCTGGAATTACCAATATTTTCGGGCTGAACTGATTGGATGCTTCTCTTCATGCAGTCTCTGATAGTGCTTCAATTTACTTCCCATTTGATGCCACAAATTTTTGACATTCCTGCTTTATATTTAATTATGTTATTTGGTTGTTTACTCAGGTTCTGGTTCTCGGCCGAGAGAAGGAAGGTATACCTGTGGATATAATTCATATTCTGGATGCTTGTATCGAAATTCCCCAATTTGGGGTTGTTAGATCTCTCAACGTTCATGTCAGTGGCGCTATTGCTCTCTGGGAGTATACCCGACAACAGAGATCTCAATAGCGCGTGGTTGTGAGAGTAATTTTACAAGCCAATTATATTAATACATATAAAATATTTGTTGTATTCTGCACTTGGATTAGTGGTTGAGGGCTTGGGACCATTGAGTTTGGGTTGAAACACTCATAATGGTTATTCTTTTCATTTGCAGTAAGAGGTGGGTATCTTCTTACTAACTCTTCCGCTGTTTAGATTCGTGAGATTGAGTAGAATAGAGAGAAATGAAATGAAATAAGAATATGTTTTATTGTTTAATTATGTTAAAAAAAAAGGAATTGGATGGAAGTAGGTGTGATAAATTTTATCTCATTTCATAAAAAATTATTAATTTTTTTTCTTTTCAATTTTGGGTGGTATGAAATGGAATCATCTTTTTAAGAAAAATTAAGTTATAATTCTTATTATTTTATCAACTTCTCAAATAATAAAATAATAATTTTATTCTATTTCTTTCTAAAATATTTAAACAATAAAATAGTATTTTTATTTTATTTTATTTTATCTTATTTCATTTTATTTTATTTTATTTCATTAATTATTAAATATCTAAATATAGTTAAATATCTCTCAAACAATGATTCCAGTTACTCGTTTGTTGAATGCCTTTCTGTCCTAAATAATCTGATGCTGATCTGCCGAATAAATTTTTATCCGTTTCAATAAATCTCTGTGGCTGCATCTCTGTTAAATAAATTGTTAACTAAACAAAGATGCTGCTCGGACAGGGTCGCATCCTTGAGCTTGAAATTGAAAGTATCTAAAAACTGTCAAATCTTTTCATCTTCTCTGTAATTACAGTCCAGTTGGGTTTTGCTAATGGGTTTCGTACAGCACCAAATTATATTTTTCTTTGTCCTGTTGATTGGTATTTCCGTTATTCGCCTAATCAAAATATTTCAACTTTTATTTAATTTTTTTATAAATTCATTTTGTATCTTATAAAAAATTTATAGTAATATATAATCTGATTTGACATATTTTTCACATAAATTTATGGTCTAAATATGATATGTATATTTTAGTTGTACGAAAAATATTATCATTGGTACTGTAACCTTTACAAGGAGCTCAAAGCCAATTTTCTTCATCTATCTTTGATTGGATTGGTAATAAAAAATAGAATGAAATAGAATAGAATTGAATGATGTATTATTTTATTATTTAGATTTTAAAAATACAGATAAAATGGAATGGTTTTGTATGGAACTCATTCTATCCTATTCTAATCCATACTTCATTTTTTCTTCTCCTTCAAATTAGAAGGTATGAGATGGAATATGATTTTTGCACTATTAATCTTTATTATTTCATTTCATTATATTGTTTCAAACAATGAAATGAAAATTTACTTCCATTTTATCATAAATTATCTAAACAATAGTATAAAATTTTTGTTTTATTTTATTCCATCTCATTTCGTTCAACGCTAAATATTCAAATAAAGCCAGCAAAACATAAAAATATTAAGTAAATGAATTTCTTTAAAAAAAAGTATATGAATAAAATAATATAAAATGTAACAGTAGTGCCCCTTCGCTCCCTTTGTGCTTGACTGGATTAGGATTATAAAAAGCACCTGCTCGGTTTTCTTGAAGCTTTGATAGCAAAACACAAGGTAACAGTAATAGTATTACATTCAGACTTTGGCATTTGATAAGTATCAAATATCAATTAACATTTTATCTCTATAATAAATATATTAACTTTTGCATTAATTTTATCAATAAATTTTAATAATTAAAAAATTTAATAATTTAATAATTTATTAGATTAAGACATATTATGTTTGAGATTGAAATTTATACTATTAATTTATTAGATTTTATATTTTGATTTCTTTTTTTAGGTTTTTTTTTAAAAAAAATATGTTAAATTTACGGGTTCAATCCAACTTAACCCACTCTTAAGTGAGTCGAGTTGAGTTGGATTAAGCGAAAAAATTTCATCAACCTAAGTTAACTTAATTTACTGCCTTAGTGAACGGGTTCAACAATATTGCTGAACTCACCTAACCCATCATGGGGATATCCCTACTAATTTGGCTAAGATATTTTTTTTTTTTGGTGCAATTGTTAAGATATATTTAAATTGGAATGTTTGTACACCGTACGAAAATTTCAGAATGTATTGCGAACGCATAAATGACATCGTAGATGCTGCTGTTTAAGCAGTACGTTAAGGGACTTGTCAGTAATTAACATGTACTTAAGACAAGAACTTAAATCTAATTACATGACGGTTTCTTTATTCAATTTTGATTTTCTTATTACAAATAATGTATACACCTCTTTTTCATAAGTTTACACATATGTTAATGATAGGTAATGAGAAACTGTAAGAAGAAAGCGAAAATAACTTCCTTATTTGTTTTAAAATGCACCGTAATACGAAATTTCAAATGTATTTTGTTCCAAAATCGAGTATGGAAATGAACAATGTAGATTCGCTTATTAATAAAACTTCCAAACATGTTTATATTCCATTCCATTCCTTTCCTTTCCATTCCATTCCTACCTATTCCGTTCCGTTTCATTAATAAAAAAACATCCAAACATAGAGTTAATATTATTTATTATACTTAAATTTTTTTATAACTTTTTTTTACTTAATCACACTCATCCAAGATGAGTGTAAAAATGGGTGTGAGATAAAAAATAATGTAAAACCATCATTCTCCTTCGTTATTTTAACGGAGACATTAGACCTTGAGAGAGGTGAACAGCCACCACAAAATTGAACCTCAAGCACGCTTGCGTGTTGTTGAAAACACTTGAATGAAACTTCTTCCTCTCGTCAACTGAGAACAAAACACATATCAGAATGGGGCATGGTATCATGGCTTATAACAAGATAATATGGTAAACTTTGCATTCAAATACCAGTAATTTTTTCATATCATTTCCTGAAAATCCATCATGCATCTGTTTCTTCTTTTTCTCCTTTTTTCGGGCATTTGACCATGATCTTAAGAAGCTTGGAATCAGTAATTTCCAATTGCCAAAGCAAGCTGGTCTTCCTGCATTATTTGGCTTTTTCTTGGAAGGGGCCACCTGCAAAAGGGTAACAAGGAAACAGCTGCATTACATAATTCCTGCGAATGAGGATCATTATTTTCTATCCTCTTTCTTGTCTACAAGATTCTAAATTTAATTACTGATTCTCACTTAAATACAACTTGGAGGACAGAAAATGAAGACAGGTAAATAATCTTGGAGTACATTATAATAAATTCAGGCGCACCCTTAAAAATGGGCCAAAAACCAAACCTTCATAACACACGACTTAAAAAAAAACAGGATATTATGTAGCTCTTCATAAATTTTGAAAGATCATAAGTATCTAATTATCTACAATGTCAATGGTACCTGGGTTGGAGATTGGAGATTGTTGTTTGCAAACCACTTTGAGAGTAAGGGTGTGGATGATGCTCTTCTTGCAGATTGCCTTAGGAGATGCGAGTACATAAGCAGCCCTGCTCTTCTATCATATCCTTGTCTAGCAGAGACATCAACTACCTCTTGTCTAAGTGTTTGATGGATATGATAATGGTGGTGGTGGTGGTGATGCTGAATTGATGATGACCTCTTCTTCCTAGGCTTCTCAACATATACCCTCACTATCACTGCTTTATCTTTGCTGTAAGTTACCTACAAATATTCTCATGGAAAAACTCATGTCAAGCACATCCCACAGCACAAAGATACTAAAAAACATGTAGAAGTATATAATGTACCTTTTTGGTTGACATTTTGGGCTAAGGAAGGAAGCATAAGCTTTTTGAGAATTTAGCTATGTGTTTGGTTTTGCCCATGTATTTCTATTGTGATGCCATCATGCAGGCATTGGAGGGTTTAGCAATACCAATGTAAGAAGTTAGGATGAGAGAAGAATGAAAATTTATATTTCTTTGGGTGGATCGATACCAAACCATACTTTGAGTTAAAGAAATATAATGTAATTATCAATTATCGTTATCAACAATGTTGGGGCCCAATTGTGGTGCGACGACACTATCAGCTTAAACCTAGGAATGGGATCTTATGGCCAGCTTGTCTTTTTCTTTCCTTTGCTTTGTTTTCCTTCAACAAATTTGATTAATAGCGTTGATTGTTACATTCACCCAAACACAGATCTTTTAATTATTTAAATTTAGTCTTGAATATCACATATTTTAAAGAAAAAAAATGTACATTTCTTTTAAAAAGATTTGAAGCAGTTACAAACAATCATTAAGAACTCTCAAATGCGCTAACTAAAATTCTAAATTCTAAATAATATTGCAATAAATATTTCCATGCACCCACTTAACATTTTTTTGTTAATCATGTAACAATTATGTGGTCACTTATACATTTTTATCACTTTTTATTCATGCTTATCCCATAGTTCACATTAAATAAATTAAATAGAGTACTTCACATAGTATTTGTTATCACTAAAATAAGAAATTGATTTGATTAAATTTAAAAATTAAATTCTATGTTTATAATTTATTAAAATATAAATTTGAATTGATTTGTAAATTGATTTACATATTTAGAATTTTTTTGAGTCTTTATCCAAGTATCACTATACTTGTTGAGTGTGAAACTAATCTCGTTCGAGGTACTTATACTCTTTAAATATAAAATTAATTTCGTTCGAAGTACTAAGGTTATCCCTTCCTACGATGCATTTTTGCACATTTGAACTCTTGGTATTGTAAATGTACAAAGCATGTTATGACCAGTATTAATGATCACATATTCACATTATCACATATTTTAATGTATATGGTTATATTAGCTATTTTTTTTTTAAAACGAAGTTATGTTCTTTCTTTGTTCTTGTGTTGTATTAGGTACATCACAATCTGGTTCATGGAGAAAATACTTCTAATGTGCTTCAATTACTATGTGATCCATGTGTATATCACCTTAATTGCTAAATCAATGAAGGAAAGTCAGTATAAACAAAAACTGAAATGAAGGCATAAGTAAATGTACAAAAAGATATATATGAAGCACAGAAGAAAGCATGAGATGAAGGTTTACTTGGAATATTGTTGACATTGACTTCATCAATGATATCAAAATGGGAAGCCATGGAATCACGGAAAAAAGGCAATACATAGTCGTCATCAGAAATAATTCGAGAAGTGTGGGAAGACGTGGGGAAAGATGTGCTTAGAATGATAAAGATGTGGAAATTATATTACACACTAATTTATACCACATGAGGAATGGACAGGAGAAATTTATTGCGTTGATACTAGTTGTAATTTGAATTAATTCTGCAAGACCAATTGAGGAGAAACTTTTTTTTCCCTATAGTATATCCACCTAAAAGATAAGAGATTAATTTTTTGAGATACGTTTAGACGTCTAAGTAAAAATTATTTTCAATGATATTATTTTTATACATATAAATTCTGTGTTCAAACACAGAATCACATGTTAAAAAAATTTAAATTTGTTCTACTTAGACTAATATATGTTGGTCCAATTGAGAAGAAACTAATATTAGGTGATTAATTTTTTTAAATTTTAAATAATTTAAATTAATCAATGCATATGGTGGTTATTGCATGTGAAAAATGCAGCTTTACGAGTATATATTCCAAGAGTATTGCATTAATTTAACAAAAATGTAACACGCAACACTTAAAATTGTACACGTTGTTAGAATAAAAAATAAAAAATTATTAAATTAAAATTAAATGGTTATAAAACTTTTCAGAATCATCTTATAACAATATTTTAGAATTTCTTGAAACTGTACGTGTAGCTACATCTGACGTGGATGGTAAAGCCGCACTTGACCATTGATGAACATAAGAGGAGCCAGCACGGATGTTAGTTGTAAGTTGAGTTTGTTATCAACCTGTCGGAGCCTTCTTTCATCATGGGTGGAACACTTTTTTTTTTAATTTGATAGTATTTATATATAAATTTGAGTGTATAAAAAATTATCAATTAAAATATATTTTGATATTTAGTAATTGATGGAATAGAATGTAATATGATGAGATGAAATGAGATGTGATGAAATAGAATGAAAAATGAGATAAAATACAATTTCATTGTTTAGATATTTTAGGATGGAAATGAAGTAAAGTTACCATTCATTGTTTGAGAAGTGAATGAATGATAATAGTTATAAGTTTATTTTTTTTAAATTATCTTTATTGTAAATACACTAATTTTAGAGTATGAGACTAATGTAGTAAAATCTTAATTATAATTATAATAAAAAAATGATTTCATTCCATACCCCTCAAATTTGGAAGAGAAAGAAAATTGATTATTTTTTGTGGGATAGATATGGTAGGATGGGATGAGATCCATTCCACCCACTTTCATCCTATTCCATCATTTTTTACATAATCAAACAATGAGACATATCTCCATCTCATTCCATTCCACTCAATCCCACTAATCCAAATATAAGTTTTTTGTATGTATAATTATTAAAAAAAAAGAATAATCTGACTAAATTTCTATACGAATCTGAGTGTTATTAGTTAAAATCTGTAAAGATCTAATCTTTTAATCTTAGTCATTGATTTATTTTAACAATAAATCAAATGCCAAAAAGGCTATGATCCATCCATGGATCACCTTTGGGGTGGTCCATATTAGACTTTCCCAAGCTGTTAAGTGGTTATCGTAGTTAATTATAAATATGCACGTATTAGTTTTTGTTCACACGTAAATTATTTTTGTATTAGAAACACACAATTCAATCAAGGGAATTTTATAGTATATTGATAGGTTTGATATTCATGATGAATTGTCAAGCATTTATTGAATACTGAATTTATAATAAATATTTAAAAATAATCAATAACTAATAAAATGTTTGACAACTCATAATGGATATTGTTCAGAATTGAGTTCTGAAGGTTACTTGAAGAGGTAAGAAATAGAGGTATCCTCCATAGGTGCAACTTTCACAGTCATGGAGTGAGGGGATGTGTACCTACAAAAGACATTCTGATGCTCAAGTCAATAGTTGCACAAGGAAAATAATGTGTAATCGAATTAGGGCATACATTTGTCCTCTTGCCCAGCATGCGCGCATGAGATGAGTTTTTATTGTGCGAGGGTGAGATGAGTAAATCTTGACCATACAACTATACATGAATGGTCAAGATTAAAAGTTACTTAAAGGTCATGTGACCACTTAAAAAAGTCACATGCATTTGTGTTCTAATCTTTATCATTCATGTAAGATCTAATAGTGAAGATTTACTTCTCTCACCTCTTATAATAAAATACTCATTTCACTAGATACGCTATATATATATATATATATATATAGGGTTTAGGAGTTCTTATTGTGAGAGGGTGCCAGGAATAAATCTTAACCATACAACCATACATGGATGGTCAAGATTAAAAGTTACTTGAAGGTCATGTGATCACTTAAAAAAGTCACATGCATTTATGTTCTAATCTTGACCATTCATGAAAGATTTAATGGTCAAGATTCACTTCTCTCACCTCTCACAATAAACACTCCTCTCACCTGAGTAAGATCCTATATATATATATATATAGAGAGAGAGAGAGAGAGACGTATGAGCGTGTAAAAAGTGGGGGGATCTGATCAATTCAGTGCATATTATACGTTGTTCTCTTAGAATATGAGAAATTGTTATTTTGTATGATTTATCCCCTCTTTATGTGTGGAGTAGCACCTCCTCTTTTCTGTTGAGGGAGACATGCTTAGTGGATGAGCTATTTCATGTGCATAGTATGTTTGGGTGCCAATCTGATGAGTCGGGTTGTTCTAATTTTAAAGATTCGTAACTCGATCCATAACAGATATCAAACTCTAAAATAAAATAAAAAATACCATAGAAATCCCCTTCAACGAGAATCTTCATTCATTCTTCTAATAATGGAACGTTAAACGTTGAATGTGTTTCAATTTCATTTGATTGATTTTTTTAATTTGTTTTTATTTTTTTAAAGATTTTATTTGATTCTAAATAACCAAAGAGAAATATTCTTGGTAGCTTATTAAAGACATATATGCAATTAAATGTGTTAATTGTGGGCAAGTTATATACAGAGTTTGATTGATTGTAGCCCACCTTATGAAAGAAGCTATTATTTTGGAACAAAAAATGAATTTAGAGGTGACATGTGACATGAGACTTATATACATAAACTTTATTTTATACAATAGTATTAGATATTAGATATATTAGATTTATGAATAAACTTCAATTTTTATTCATTTCAATTAACTAAGTTTCTTTGTCAGCATTATTGTCGCAACTGTGATCGTGACGGGAGCGACAAAAAATAAATAATAATTAAGAGTCGTCACCAATTTTATTTAAAATAAGAAAAATTAGAAAATTTTTATTTCAAAATAGCCTTTGAAATTATATTAGATTCTGGAGTTGGTTATGTCCCACAGTACTCTTAACACATCCGTCTTGAGATGGTACCTTAAGTCAGTTGTGTAATTTTTGATAACTCTTAAGAATATTTATTTTACCCCTGTTATTAAAAGGTAAACAAAATAGACAAATAAATTATGAATATTTAATTTTTGGCTTGACAGAATATGGATTATGCTCTTACATATCCCCAGGTGCAATAATGAATTCAAATTCATGTCGTTCTTTAGAAAAACGATCATGGGTTGGTGGTTTTTAAATTTGAAAAGATTTTTTGTTTTTTGAGAATTCATTTGATTTTTTTTTATGTTTAGAAAAAAATATTTTGAATCATCGAATTGTTACAACTTAAATGATTTTAAAAGTTACATAATTAACAAGTTGTCATAACTCAACTAATCTCGTTTTATTATTGAATTAATTTTAAAATAAAAAAGTGTTTTAAAATAAATAAATAAAGTAAACTAACAAATGAATAAGTTAAAATGAATAACACATATATATAATAAATAATAATAATAATTATGAAAGAAAAAAAATAAGCAAGCTTACCTATGAGGCATATAAAATGTTATGCTCAAAGAAGTTGGTGCAGCCCCACGTGTTCTCTCGAATCAAACTTTGAAAAACAATTCATTTGTAATAATTTTTTTTACTAAAGTCATTAAGCTCTTATATTTAGCATTAAGCCCAAGTATATAATATTTTTTTAGATTCCCCAAAACAATTGAGAATCACCCATTTATATAGGGAGAGGGGAGAGAGAAGGAGCATGACTTCTTTAATGTGAGATTTAGTGATACAATGAATATAGATACCTTAATTTTCCCTAATTTATCTTTTTTTTATTTTTCAGATTTTCATTCATTTTTTCTAAGTTTTAGATTTTTTTCATGGACTTGAGCTTTGTAATTAGTTTTTTTTTTGAATTTCTTTTATGATCCGGACAAAATCAGGTGTTCACAATTATAATACCCTAATCTTAAATATTAGTGTTGGATTAACTATAAACTTGTTGATCATAATTTAACATTACTAATATCCTAATATTTGATTTTAAATATTTATATATTTATGTGGAATAAATAAATAAAAATTATGATCAATCATGATAATATAATTTATTAGTGAGCTGTGTTATTCACATATACCAAATATTTAGAAGAACCTCACACAGCTTTATGTGTCAGTATTTCATAAGAAAAAATATAATATGGAACTATTAATAAAAGCCATCAAATGACTCAAAAACACTATCGGTAAAACTATGAGGTATATTGTCTTTGAATGTATCATTTTCGTTTGTCCGTTGAAATTTAGAATAGGGAATTTTGAGATTTAAATTCAATAACTTATTGCTATAATGACATCCATTAGGGTTTTCCCCCTCCTTAAGTAAGGTTTAGGTCATAACTCAAATTGCTCTTGTAAAAAAAAAAAAAACACAAAAAAAAGAAGACTCAAATTACTAACTTAGCCACACTTCATAGTTACATTCATTAGGAGTATTATATTCCCACCGTCCTTTTATATTTGTCTTTTTTTAAAAGAAATTATTTGTATTTATCTATTATTTTAGAAAATCAATGAAGTATTAAATATTTTTCTTGATTTAGCCTTGGTATTAATAAATGAAAGAAAAAATTAATGTAGTAATAATAATATTTTAAGTATTTTAATGAAGGATAATTCAGTCCGATATAATTATTTTTACTTATTATGGAAGCTTTTTAAATTCTTGTGTATCAATTTTAAAAGACTAATAAAAAAGGACATATTTGAAAATAAAATAAGCAATAAATTTATACTAAAAAATGCATGCAATAAAATTGATTGGATAGGCGATACAAAAAATATAACTCATTCGAGATAGACATGACCTAATCCCCTATAACGATGATATACGAGAAGTTTTTATGTATTTTGACAATACGACATTTAATTCAATAGAAATATAACAAATGACTTGTATAATTATATAGACCATTTGATTAAATTTAAAATATTATTTAATAAATTTTAAATAAAATATTAGCTGTTGAAAATATTAATCTCAAAGTACATTAAAAATTTTCATCTCATTATTACTTATAATTGCCAACTAGACAATACATATACGAGACAAATTTAAATCAGCTTACCCTTAGAGTTACCAAGATTGAGTTTGCAGCGAGAGACATAGTATCTTTATATGATATCATAAGTCCAATTTTCTTTATTGGAAACATTTTAAATGCTTCTAAAGGAATTTAGAGTACGAATGTTTTACATTTTTTTATCATTGATTTTGTGAAAAAATCAATTGATTTTGTATCAACGGCTCTTATGTTTCACCTGCAACCTTATTAACTGGTAAACACTAATAAATTCTTTCTTTTTTTCCTTCTTAGCTTTCTCTCTCTTTTCTTTCTCCTTCCCCTTTTCTATGTTCTTTTTCGTCTCATCCTCTGCCATCAAATCTTCATGATCACCAACATCTTCAACCCAAAAATCATCCCAAAAGCAATATCCTCCACCCCCTTTGAAATTTAAAATAAAAAACAACCTAGAAATACTCGTGCCATTTATAAGTGCGAATCCAACGACAACAAGGGAGGAAGAGCTTAACCCACTCGAGCCACGTCATTCGTCAGAGCTTCGTGGCCCACCTCGACAATGCAACGTTTGTCGACGATGATGAAGACGAAGACAAAGATGATGACAACATCATAATCATCGGGTGCTGTAGTGAGATGACCTTGATGGTGCGGACGGTGGTGGTCGTCGTTGATGGCATAGCGGTGGAAATGGATTATGGGGAAGGGGATTCTATTTAGATGGAAGGGAATTCTAGATATGATTTCAACGAAAATCAGACAATGACTTTTTATTTTTTATTTAAAAAAAACAAGTCAATGCAATTTTACTTGTAAAAGCAGGTAAACTTGTTAAGAGCATTGATATTCAAAATCTTGTTAGGAGCATTATAAACGACTCCCTCTTTATTACCATTGAAAAAGAAAAAAAAGAAAAACAAAGAACTTACCTAATTTACATTTGGTCACAAAACTAGCACCTCTGTCAATTGCAACTTCCCTAAGCTCTCACGAGGGGGAAACGAAACATTTATGTAGAAGTTAATAAATTATTACTTTTATTAAAAATAATAGGCAAGATAGGTAATCCCATCCTTTATATATTTTTTTATTAATTTAGTCATTTATTTTATAAATCATCATTCAATCTAGTTTTTTGTCATAATTATGTTATATTGTAATAAAAATAATAACATATCACTAATTGATGATAGTCATGTCATGTCCACATTATCGTTATGTTATAGTCATATTATCATTATTAGTGACGAGTTATTATTGTTAGTAACTTATCATTATTTCTGTTAGGATTTGTAATGAAATTATAAGAGAATGCTATATTAAATAATAATTTACAAAATAAAAGATTAAACTAACAAAAATAAAATATAAGAGATTAAATTAAAAAATAAAAATAAATGATCAAAGTATCTATTTTATCAAAATAATACTTTTTTTTAATAATAAGATCTCATTTGTACGGCGAGTGAAAAGAAAAGCGTATAAAAAAAAGATCTCATCCATACGCGGGACAATGACATGCCAAATTCATTTTAAACCTTCTTCCATATCGAAAGCAATCACATGCATGGTTTGAACTTTGAATAACAATATAATACTTATATAATAATAATAAATATAATAATATTATTATATGATAATAAACATAATATCCATACATACCATAATTAAGGTTCTGTTTTCTCCTATGGTTCACGCAATGCATTCATTTCAATGCCTAGTTACTCTCTTCATCCTATATATCCACACCAATTGGTGCCTTCATTTTCTATTATTCTCTATTCTCTATTTTTGTTATTATTTTTTCTTTGACACTTTTCTCACTAAATCACTGAGTCACACTGTTGCATTGGTTCTTGTCAGATATGAATGCTCTTGCAGCCACCAACCGCAACTTTCAACGTGCAGCTCGCATTCTCGGCTTGGATTCCAAGCTTGAGAAGAGCCTTCTCATGCCCTTCAGGGAAATCAAAGTATTAATCTTTCAAATCACACCTTCTTTGGGTTTTTATTTTTCTCTTCTCTGCTTTTCCACTCTTTGGGTTTCAATTTTCATTTGTATATATGGTTTTTCTCTTTCCACATCATAAAAAAAGTATTCTTTTTGTGGGGTGTGTTGAAAAGAGTTTCTCTGTGGTGTCTGATTCGCAGGTTGAATGTACGATCCCAAAAGATGATGGAACTCTGGTTTCCTATGTGGGTTTCAGGATCCAACATGACAATGCTCGTGGTCCTATGAAAGGAGGAATTCGTTATCACCCTGAGGTTCTCATCTGTGGTTCTCATAATTGTTTTGTTTTCAAATCAATATAGATATTTGGAATTTGGGTTTTGGTTCAATTGAATTCATTCTACTTGAAAATTTCACTGCTTGAACTTATGATAGTATAATTTAGCTTTCACGTGTGCAATCTAATGTGCCATGTTTTGTCAAATTACAAATGTTAGATAGAACCCCAATTCATAGAATAGATAATCGAGTGCAGTTAAAATAAATTTTCAAAATTGTATTTTGGGGTTTTGCCACAATTGTTTGTAGGTGGTGTTATCAATGAGTGCGTCATGAACTTTAAAGGAGTCAAATTAAAAAAGGGAAAAGATAATCATACATTCTTTTTAGGAATGTATACACTGTTAATATTCTTTTTAAGAGTATCAAATTTAGTGAGAAAAAATAATAAAAAAATAAATATAATGAATGATATTAAGAAGAGTGTGAAAATAGATATATACATTATTAACGATAAAAATATCATATTGATTGGAAAATTATAGACAATTTTTTATTTAGCAAAAAGTATTTTATTTTAGTCCATTTGTGATCAATGTGTTATAAAAATGTGGTTACTTGGTTCCAACGAGTAGGTGAGGGTCCACTCTTGTTATCCTGGCCACCACCCTAGGTTCCCATTTTGTGTACCCAAAAAAAATGTGGTTAATTAGTAATAAAACTTGTTTTTTTTTGTAATGTCCAAAATTCAGTATTTTCTTAGAATTTTCACTTTTTTCGAAACTTAAATGATAGAGAGTTCTTTGAATTGGAGGTCCTTTTGGGTTTACTGGATTCTGTTCTTCTTTCCTCCTACCCGGATAAAAGGATTTGGTCTCTTGACTCTTCTGGAATTTTTTCTTGCAAATCTTATTTTCAGTACCTAACTTATTCTTCGAATAGGGTTAGGTTTCTTCTCGATAAACCTTTGTGGAAATCCAAAGCTCCCTCTAAGGTCAAGGCTTTTATTTGGACTGCGGTACTTAATAGAATAAATACTAATGATATGTTGCAGGTTCGTAGGCCTCATAAGGCCCTTTCCCCTGATATGTGTGTTATGTGTGGTACATATTCAGAATTAGCTTCTCACCTATTCTTACATTGCTCTGCTGCCAACTCTTTATGGCAGTCCTTGTTTCACATTTATGGCGAATATTGGGTCTGTCCTCGATCTTTAGATCAATTTTTGATGGTTAACTTCTATGGTTTTGGTAGAAGGAAAGAGGCTAAGTTTTTGTGGCAATGTGCTATTTATGCTACAATTTGGTGCATCTGGCTTGAGCGAAATTCTCGAATTTTCAAGGGTGTTTCTTCCGTTCTCAACTTAATTAGGGATAAGACTAGGCGGTTGGCATCTACTTGGTGTAAAGCTCATGGTCTTTTTAATGGGATATCCCTAACAGATATGATGAGGGATTGAGACGCTGTTACATTGATTCTCTCTTTTTGTTTTTCTATCTGTTACTTCTGTTATAGGAGGATCCCTTATCCTCCTTTTTGTTTGTAATTCTCTCTTTTTCTATCTATAAATTTCTTCTTTTATAAAAAAAAAACTTGTTTTTTTTTTAAATGTGATCATAAAAATTATAAACAATTCTCAGCGTCGGAAAGTAAGAGGAGGCTTAGGATTTTGATATTAGGTAGTGTCTACTTTTTTTTTTTGTCATGCGTGGTTTTATTCCATGTGCTAATATAAGTTTCTTATATCTGCATGCTTCTTCAGTTGTCGTAATGAAATTCCAAAAACGCCTTTGAAATTTTACCTGCCTGTTTTGGTCCTCTGAATCCTAACATAGGATTCATGCTGCATTTTCCTATTCATTAGTTGCTTCCCTGAATATGTAAATAAAATGTAGCTTGACATTATAGCTATGTTTGATATGGTTTTTTTCCCCATCAGAGCAGATTATAAACTGAGTGACAAACCCATAGAAGCTTTGTATAAGGTTAACTGTATCATACGTGCTTCATCTTTAAAGTTAATCTACACAGTACTCACAAAAAAGAGATGTTAATCCACACGGTTCTTCTAATGACCATTAAGTCGTTGCATGCTGATGCTTTTAAGTTATAGTTATGAATGTTATCAATAAATTCCTTATCTTGCTTTTAAGTATCAAATAGTCATATTCTCTGGTGCCAGGTTGACCCTGATGAAGTGAATGCTCTAGCTCAGCTGATGACATGGAAGACAGCTGTAGCAGACATTCCCTATGGAGGAGCAAAGGGTGGGATTGGCTGCAGCCCGATGGACCTGAGCATCAGTGAGTTAGAACGTCTAACTCGGGTTTTCACTCAAAAGATTCATGATCTCATTGGTATTCAGAGGGATGTTCCTGCCCCTGATATGGGAACTAATTCACAGGTACTGATTTCACAATATAGGACTTACTTTCTGTCCATTTCTTACTGATACTGGCATCTTACAGTTTCATATATCTTTCTCATTGGTCCACTATTTCACAGACCATGGCATGGATTCTTGATGAGTATTCAAAGTTTCATGGGCATTCACCGGCAGTTGTGACTGGGAAGCCTATTGTAAGTATCAAATACATAATACACTCATAGACTTGCAAAATCCTCTTTTCTTGTGTATATCAATGAGAATTCAGAAATTGGCTTTGAATGTTTTGGCCTGTAGGATCTTGGAGGTTCATTGGGAAGGGAGGCTGCCACAGGTCTTGGAGTGGTTTTTGCAACAGAGGCTTTATTTGCTGAATATGGGAAGTCAATTTCTGATCAGACATTTGTCATTCAGGTATTTCTTCTTGAACAAAACTTGACTCTTAACTTTTGGCTCAAACCCTTGCCTCCAACCTTATTTAATCTCCCTCCATGTGTCTATTAACTCAATTAAATGGGATTGGAAGTAACAAATGGAGGGAGATTAAATGAGGTTGGAGGCAAGGGTTGGAACCGAAGGTTAGAGCCAAGTTTTATTCTTTCTTCTTTACCATGGCAGGATGATATATTATATAGATATTAATCCCACTTTCATCATCCATTTGATTTTTAATTACACTATCCAGGGCTTTGGAAACGTGGGCACTTGGGCTGCTAGGTCTATTTTTGAGAGAGGGGGTAAGGTGATTGCTGTGAGTGACATCACTGGTGCTATTAAAAACCCAAATGGAATTGATATTCCTGCCCTTCTGAAACACAAGGAAGACAATGAAAGCTTGAAGGACTTCCCAGGAGGAGATGCCATGGATCCAAATGAATTGCTTGTTCATGAATGTGATGTTCTTATCCCATGTGCCTTGGGTGGAGTTCTAAACAAGTGTGTTTGTCTATGTCACCCTAAGCACAGAAATCGTCAGCATCAAAGTTTTAGTTTTCTCTTGGTCTTGCACACTGATTAAAATGGCATTCTCCTTATTTTATTTACTCTTTCCCATTTTTCTTTTAAGTTTAACTTAACATTTTGGTTTTAAAGAACTACAACTTAATTTTGGTACCTTGCTCTTGAAGGGAAAATGCTGCTGATGTGAAAGCCAAATTTATAATAGAAGCTGCAAATCACCCAACTGACCCTGAAGCCGATGAGGTAAGGCTACTGACTTACTGATCTGCTATTTCGCATGAGGTATATATGCTGAACTTAGAGAATGTAACTGATTTCTTTTTGCAGATCTTGTCTAAGAAAGGAGTCATTATATTACCTGATATTTATGCCAATGCTGGTGGAGTGACTGTGAGCTACTTTGAGTGGGTTCAGGTAATGGGATAAACAAAGCACTCAAAGCCTAACTTGAAAGCCAAGCTTAAGATTTTATTTTATTTTTAAATTTATGTTAAATCTCCCTCTATGGCTCTATGCTGGCTGCAGAATATTCAAGGTTTTATGTGGGATGAAGAAAAAGTGAACCGTGAGCTGAAGAAGTACATGACTAGAGCTTTCCAGGACATCAAGGCCATGTGTAAAATTCATAACTGCGACTTGCGAATGGGAGCCTTCACTCTGGGAGTGAACCGTGTTGCCCGTGCTACACTTTTGAGGGGTTGGGAAGCTTAAGGAACAACTCTCCTTTGCTCCTTTTGCTTAGCCATCAGATGCATCATTGCTTACTGCTCAAAAAGTAGAATTTTGTTACCTTGTGTTTTTTGCTCTTAATTTTTCACTTCTCAAAGAGGCCTTTGTTTTCTTTCTTTTTATCTTAGTGTTAGTCTAGTAATTAAGTACAGTCATCTGAGGCTCGCCAATAAACATTATTGCCACCATTGGTGCCCCAAAATGAGATAAAATTATAGCCAAATTTGTTTCTTACTCTCACATTGGCACATTAGACATTCTTTGAATCACAAGTGCTCTTATTTTTACATTTTACTTAACTTGCCCCACATGTTAGTTTAATGCATCGCGGTTTTTGAAAAATAGCAACTATATGCTTCTTTGGCATTTGATTTTGAAATCATAGTGATGGCTTCACCAGCTGATTGAAGAAAGAAACTAGCATCCATCCCAAGGACGATGTAGAGGGAGAATTACCAAGGGTTGCTTCCTTAGTCATCCGTAATAAAATAGAAAGTAACAAAATTCAAATAAGAGAAAGGTAAATTCCTAAAAAGTAAAAACATTAAAAGGTTATATTCACAAGTCAAAGCATCCAGATTTACTCGTCCTCCTTCTGAGCTCCATCACGCTTCTTGTCGAGACACTGAACCTGATAGACAGGACAGGAGTTAAGGTCATCTAGTCATTATGGAAGGATGGAAGAACCTGAAAATACTCTCCTTCATTATCTCCATTGAAAGTGACAACAGATGAGGAAAGACAAACCCTGTGAGGACCACTCCTACATACAAAAGACAATGATACATCGGTCCCTATCTTTTGAGTTTCAATTCCTTGAAATTTATTCAGCTTCCATTAGATTTATGGCATTCCCTAATCCTACAATTGCAATCACTGCCTGAACAAACTGAATACTATTGACGGCAATTCATGTGTACAACTGTTTGTATACTCCTTTCTACGATTGATCCCGCTAGCCTAGTTCAAGGATGAAAAAGTAGACTACCCTTTGTTATATTTGTTGGATTGGCTGTAACAGACCCAATTAAGAACTACTCAAACTAACAACACAATTTCAAGGACTCTCAAGAAAATTACTGCATTGCAAACATACGAAAACTATCTGGGTCATTCTTCTGCTCTAGGATGACAGAATTGAAATACAATGTCTAATTCATATTCATGTCATTGTTTTGCACTAGCAAGATTAATAGAACACTATATTAAGAGATAGATTGGGGGGGGGGGGGGGGGAACTACAAAATAGCAATTCCACTACTCTTTTTTGGAAATGCTTGAGTTCTCATCCTGCCAAGTTGCTTGCCATTGCTTGTCATAAAATGTAGTCTCATCAAATAGCTTCTTAAGATTTTCAATGTCCTCATTCTTTCGGATCAGAAGTACTCCCACCACTGCTATGAACAGAAGAGTTTTGCAAAAGAAGTTGCTCATTTGATCAACTAGACCTACTCCTGTCAAGCTATCAACCAGATAAGCCATAAAGAATCCTATCATTGCAGCGCGACCTGCATGATACCCAAAAAATAGAAAAAAGTCGGTGATGAAGATTTTTTTTTCCCTCTTATTGACATAAAACCCTTTATTCTCTAATTTCATTTTAAAATACAAAGCAGAACTAACCATTAAGTAGTTCAGCTTCAGGGAGATGAAACCTTTTTATCCATGCCCACCAAGGTATCATGGAGGTGTCAAAAACTACAGGGTTATCATTGCTGGTTGATTCTGGGTTATCCTCAAGCCATTTTCTCCTCCTAGCCTCTGAAAACAATTACAAAAGTGTTTCCTTAGATGAGATAATGTTCAGAGTATTTAGAAAAAAATAATAATAATAATAATAAAAAATAATAATAATGATTTATAATCCTTACACCAACTATTCATCTGTTTCCCCCTCTCTCAAATAATAGAAAATCAAAACAGATGAAAACATGCACTGTCAAATACAATATAATAACGGCACTGTTAATAGGCACAGTCTTTCCATATTATTGGCAAACTGGTTCCACTGGGCGTTTAGAAGTGTCACAGACCATATTTGTGGCATACAAGAGGCAACATCTGGCGTCACTTTGATAGGCTTAATCTTGGCAGGAGGTAGAATGTATTATTCATGAATAGGGCAATCAGGAAAACAAAAGAAATCTGTTATATATGATAACAGGTCATATATTAATATGACACATCTAAAATCCCAAAAATTAAATTCTTTTCCTGCCAAGAAACGTTGTAGAGAGGATATATGTCAATTGCTATATCAAGAAAAGAAAATGAAACCAAACAAAAACTCTATCCTGAGCTGAAATCCCAAAAAAATCCAAACCAGAAAGAAGGCACTACCTATATCAATAGGATTTGTAGCATTGAGCACGCTTTGTTTATGAAAAGAGGTTGCTTAAAATCACTTCGTTAGAGAGGGGGGCAAAATCTTAGGAGGGATCATTCTCATGCTTTGGCATAAAATCAAACTCCATGCTTGATTAAGTAAAACCACCCAGGTAAGCTGCAGCAGAAGTTGTGTAGCAGTGTTAACAGAAACAAATTGGCAAGGAGGGAAGGGTCGGGTGACATTTTGAAGAGGAAGACAAGGAATCTGCCATAGATGGAGCTGGATCATGGCTGAGAAGCTATAAGGCTCTTGATACCATGAAAGTGTTTCTGCACAGCCGATGTAGCAGCCAAAATGCTTGCGCAATTTTTTCATTAACTATGTATTGATATATATCCAAGTGTGTTTATCTTAATTCTTTACAGATAAGGATAACAACAGCTGCTATGCTTTTGCCTCCACTTTATCATACCCTTTCCCCTCCCCACACCAGGTTTTATACCTCCTATAGATGAGTACTAGAAGAAGAGATAATTATAGATGAGGCTAAGCACACAGTCAAGCAAATTTGGAATTTGAATTAAAACTGGAAGTAGCTGTTCCCTCTACAGGTAACAACTTCCACTTGCAACCCTGGCAAATGAAAATTGTTTACTCCATCTTATGAATTTCAGTTAGATGTCCAGTTTCCACACCTCACATTCTCACTTCCTCATCTAATTATGCTTACATAACCATCTTTAAAAAAAAAAATTGTATGGTAGGAGATAGATGACGATCTAAATGAACAAAATGGGGTATCTGAGAATTTTACCCTACAAAAACCTTTTAATTTAAACATAAAGTCATAAACACAAGAAAACTAAAATGTTATGTCAATAAAGTCAAAATATTTAAGCACATTGAGCAAGCTAAAGCAAATCCACAACGTTACCAGCATCAATAACAGCATCCCAATCGGTGTTGCCATTTTTCTGGAACTGCTTCAAGTCCCATGACCCTCCAACCCATCTTGGGTCCACAAAACCATTGACCACCTTCACTTCTTCTTCAGCCACTGCTACAGACCCATTGGTTCCCACCGGCGGAGGAGGCTCCGGGACGGCCTGCTCCACCGGTGGTTCCACTGCAGTTGCAGCTGAACCAGAAGCTCCCCCAACCCCACTGTCAGGAGAAGTAGAAGCCTTCAAGGGAGAGAGGAGGAAGAAAGGAGGGTTCTTGTTGGGTGTGAGAGTGATGAAGTTGTTCTTGTGGATGAGATGATGGGGTTTGGAGTGTGATGAAGGAGTGGCTGAGAAATGAGTCGGAGGAGAAAAGGAGGCCATGGTGGTGGACATGGCTTGCATTTGCATTGATTGTGGTGTGTGTGTGTGTGTCTGTGTGTGTGGGGTGTGGGGTGTGGGGTATATCAGAATTTAGAACATGGTGGTTGTGGGTTTCTGTTTCTGAGGCTATCCTCAGCCCTAGAAATTATGGGCAACAGTGAAGGGAAGTGAAGTGAATTTTGATTTAAAAAGCAACAAAAAGTGAAAAGCTACAATGTCTTAGCTTAACTGCACAACTTGTTTGTCGTTTGTTGGCGTAGATCAATGCCATATCCAATCATCTATTAGTATTACTCTACACTCCACGGATTAGACTATGTTTACAACTTATAACTTAGGCTTGGTTTGAAGATAGAAAGGAATATACTTCTATTATTTAGATTTTTAAAATTAAAATGAAATAGAATGATATAGAATAGTATTTATTTTATCTTATACTCTGTTTTTTTTTTTATTTTAAATTAGGTGAAATGGAATGATATAAGAAGAGAAATGCTGTAGCACCAAAAAAGTAACCCGACTTTTTTGAACCCGACACACGTGGTTACATTTTTTTCTCCTTTTCATTTCTCTATTCTTTCCCTCGTTAAGCCATTCTCAGAACTCAAAACAAATATTACCCATACAAGCCCCTCATCACAACAGAGGCTGTGATTTGCCACTGCTCAAGCACACTTCGGTGGAGCCACTGAACCGGCGGAAGAACGGTACCATCGTCGTCAGTCAGCCATCAACCCAAGACAGAGCACCCAGCAGAAGAACGGCACAACCGAATCAGCGAAAGAACGGCACCATCGTCGTCACAGAGCACCCAAGAGGAGCATCGCCACCCTCTGCCACCAACCCTGCCCTGCCAACGACCTTCATCCACCGTTGCCGCTGCCAACAAAGCAGGTTCACTCATACATTTCTTGTTACCTGCGTCTGAGCCATATTATTTGCATTTTGCATTATATGATTTGAATCATAGGTTGGATTACCAACTCCATTCGTATCACCTCAGCCAGGGGTAACTCAGTTTTTTTCCTTTTGTTCTTCGTGCAAACTTTCAGTTTGGGAAGTAGATGATATGTCATTAATCTTTATTGTAAACTATGGTCAAATTATGTAATTGTTGTTATGATAGTTGCTGTGATGATGTTAGATAGTTGTTCTCTTTCATAATATCAATAATGTATACTTGCTTTCATTGGACAAAATATGTTTGATGAAATTCCTGAATGAGTTAGAAGAATCAAATTTTGATGCTATATAGCTGCTATTGTATATTGTTTGCCATTCAGTGAGAAGAATCAAAATTTTCTATTTCTCAACTATTATATTCTTCTTAACCCATATTTATATTATCAAATTTTTAAAATAATTTTATGCTGGCTTTTAATGACAGTGTAAGAAACACAGAGAGGGGGCAAAAGAACAAAAATAAATAATACAAGTAGACAATGCTTATCATAGTTACTTGTATTGGATTAGTGTACTATATGGTCAGACATGGTACCTATAAAACTGCACCAATAAAATACAAGTGTATTATAGGCATTACTTGTGTTCTTAATCTGTTAAACAAATGATTAACTTAGTTGAAGATGGTCATTTTTTCTTACTTTCAAGTTGATAAACTAATGAATAAGACTATTACCTGGTAAAAAAAAAAGAAGAGGAAACCCATTTACCCATTGAAGACATTACCTGTTTCTTGATTTTGACCCTAAATCAGGTACCAACAAGCTATTTGTTTAAATTCTGTCTTTTGTGGTATATCTTTTTTTTTACCTTGTTCTTTCATATTCAACCTATCTTTGTTTCTTTCCATTACTAGCAAGTTACATGTTTATGAAATTTTATATCATAAAGTGGATATATACAAAGGAAAGGAAATCTACTTTATACCACTTTTTTTCTTCCCCCTGCTCTGTGATTAATCTTCTCTGTTTGATGCTTATGAGGACTTAACTAGAATTTTTATGCCAAATTTCAGCATGTTCTCATCCTTGTGAGCACTTATATATTTGTTTGTTCTGCCAAATCTCAAGTTAATCTGATTATTTTGGAATGCAGATATCATCCAAGATGGGTATAGAGAGAAGATGCAAAAAAAATAACATTATTAGAATCAATTAACCAAATGTACAAAATAGTGCAACTGCTGGAGCAATCACTGGTATTATAGTATTCACAACAATAGTTGCATCATCGTTTATTCTGTTTGATGCAGAAAAATAGTGCAGTTGCTGGAGCAATCACTAGGGCGACCCTTGCTCTTATATTGGAAGACTCCGGATATGTAAGCTAAAGAATGTGACTGAGTCAAATGAGGCTATTGATGACATCCAGATAAAATCAAACAAATGGAAGAAAAGACTCTTGTACATCATGTTAGAGGATGGTTTTGATGCAGGATTGATTTGTATTTGGAAGTAGTGTCGTTTTGTAATGGGATTTTGTGTTAACCATGTAGGATGGTTTTGACCATTATGTGGGGCTTATGTTGTATTTGGAAGTAATGTTGGTTTGTAATGGAATTTTGCAACCACCATGGGATTTTTCGTAATAGGAATGACATGTACCATTGCTTTGTCTATTGAAATTAGCATTTGTTCACACATAACATTTTTTAGAAGCAATGCATATTCTACTTGAGTTATAATTAGTGACCATTTTGATAATGCATATTCTACTTGGATCTCTTTTTTATCCTTGTAACAATAATTAAAATTAAGGGAGTACCGTTTACAAATGTAACCAAATTCTAAATCATATAGCAATAGTAGCATATAAATACATGACCCTAAATCATATAATCTTTTTTCCTTTACTAAACCATGCTTAAATCAGTAAATGTGTAAAACTCATGACTTTCAACCTTGCTTTTAGGCAATCATCTAAAATGTGTAAGTGCCACCATGTGTCCCCATTAGGTAAGTGTAGCAAAGCAAAATAGAAATATAAAATTAAAC
Organism: Ormosia semicastrata; assembly: GCA_029884595.1. Lineage (NCBI taxonomy): Eukaryota > Viridiplantae > Streptophyta > Magnoliopsida > Fabales > Fabaceae > Ormosia > Ormosia semicastrata. The sequence goes on along the minus strand of JAQQTO010000057.1, from coordinate 50,502,095 downwards.
ACCATGATATAAAATTTCATAACTTCATTGATGTCTTACTTGACCAACTACAATTGTTGTATGCTTGGACTTTGAAGTTCTCTTTAACAAACCCAAAAAATAGTAGTTCACTTTACATTTCATTACCAAGTATGACCAAAGCCAAAAAAAACCCAAATCCCTTTACATCCCTTTACCAAGACTTCTTGTACATTCTTCTTATAATTCAACTACTTAGATGACACTCTATTCTTAAATGACACCACCAAAAGCCACAATTGATACATATTGAGCACAACCATGTTGAGTTCAACTACTTAGAGATTTCATCACTAGGTAATGATGATTCATCTTGTGAAGCAATAGCCAATCCTTGATATTGGTATTGTATCTACAAAAAAAATACGTGTATTACCTTCAAATGCATACTTGTTTAGATATATAAAATATAATTGACATTTGGGGTATTACCTTCTCATTTCTTCCACATTGTTTGCCTCTCTTGCTACATTCTTCTTTTCTTTTTCTTAACTTCTTCACAATTTGATCAACTTTAGATTCCTTTTGTTTTGATGGGGGACGCCCTTTACTACGAACTACTAAAGGATCAAGCACCTTGGTCCACTCTTGAGAAATCATTGAGATGTTTGATATGATTGAACATGTTGCACTACAATGATTAGATATCTCTTGGCAACTTAACTCAACTTTCAAGTGATCAATCCATTTCAGCACTTTCATAACATCACCATCACTATTTACTCCCACACTTGCAACTTCATAAAAGGCATTGCATACCTTATCAAGCCGCTGAGTTTCAATATTAGTAGTGTAATTATTATAACTGCTTTTCACTAATGTGTGCCTTCGTTTCAAATCCTTCCTCCAAAGAGAGAACACATATTTAGAAGGCACTGACTCTGTTTTTCTTACATGATTAAGCATAGAAAGGATGTGTCGACACAAAAGACCTTTAAACTCAAACAAATGACATGCACATTTCACTTCAAAATCTTCTTCATTGAAATACACAACAAAAGGTATGTATTTCATTCTATCATTAACTTTTTTTGTTTCAACAATAGAAAAAGTTAAAATTGATCATTCTTGCCTCTGAAAGTAAGCATTACAATACATGACACAAGCCACCTCCTCTTGGAACTCTTTGAATTTTGCATTGGTATAAACTTTTTGAAATTGGCACTCGATACCATAAACACTCACACAAGGGATTAATGTGTTAAAAGAATTGAAATCTGCTAAGCACTCTTTCTTAACCTTATCCCTTAGAGCATTGTTATATTGTTCCATAAATTGCTTCAAGGTTGTCTTCGAGTTAACATAGCCATCAAAGAATGTATTCATGCTTTCACTTCTTTGTGTTGTAGACATCCCAGCCCAAAATGAGCCCTTCACATACACAGGTACCCAACGATGTCTCTCATTATAAAGCCTATTCAACCATTCATTGTCCTGAAGATTGTAATCTACAATCATTTTTTTCCAGCTCTCCATAAAATCTTCTTTACTAAAAGAATCATACACAGCACTATACAAAATCGATTTGATTGACTCATAGTCAGAATATCCCCTTAACTTCTCAGGAACTTTCTTCATTACATGCCATAAGCACCATCAATGATGAGCCTTTGGGAAAATAACCTCAATTGCATTTTGCATTGCTTTGTCTTGATCAGTGATAATAGCACTAGGAGCTCTTCCAGACATACATGCCAACCATGTCTTAAACAACCATGAAAAAGTTTTAGTATCCTCATTTGACAATAAAGCGCAACCCAGTAATGTTGATTGTCCGTGATGATTGACTCCTACAAAAGTAGCAAATGGCATATCATATTTGTTTGTCAAATAAATGGTATCAAATGTCACAACATCACCAAAATATTCATATGCAGTCCTACTTCTTGCATCTGCCCAAAAAACATTTCTTAATCGACATTTTTCATCCAAATCCATCATATAATAAAAGCTACTATTTTGCTCTTGCATTCGATGAAAATATTCTTGTACAGCTTCAGCATCTCTTGTCCCTAATCGCAGCCTTCTAGCTTTCTCAATATAGTTTCTGCAATCTTTCTGACTAAATGTTAAATTCTCATATCCTCCAACTTCAACAACAAGTGACTGGAAATTTTTATTTACACTAATCCCAGCCTGATCATTAATCTCAAGCCTTTTTTTCACCCGAGACTCTATTTTTCTATTGCATCTAAAAAATCGTGCTTTGCCGGGACTCATTTCATGATTATGATCAAGGAAAACACTAGTAATCTTCACCTTTCCATCTAGCCCCAATCACGCATTAAGTCTGGCCTTGCACTGTGTTTTGGTGGTTGGATTTGGCTTCAAAAGCTTGCTTCGTCGGCTTACTGACTTCCTGGCACGAGCACAAGACATAGTAAAATATTTCTTTCCATCAACATCTTTTTTTGATGTTCTTTTTAAAATAGCAAAACCTTTTTTCTGGGCAAATTTAGCGTAATATGTTTCAATCTCTTTTTCAGAATCAAACACCATCCCGACTCTAAGTTCTTTAATTTCCTCATTGATTTCTTCTTCAGGTTCCTCAATATCATCTATTAATTTTTCTTTATCAAGCTCAAGTTCCTCATTCTTATCTTCTATGACTTCATCAGAAGGCTTGTTGTTGTTGACATGAGAAGAAGATCCCTCCAAAGCAAATTCTGCTTCCATTCTATCAAATTTAACACAAAATAACAAGTTATAAAACAAAATAACTCATCACAAGCAGTAATATATTGCAATTGAAAATTAGTAAACTAAATAGAATTAAAATGAGACCATAATTGCCCAATATTCTTTCTGGCTAACAATAATATTGACTTCCTAAATCGAATACCATTTTTTTTTTTAAAAACCATTCAGGTCTCAATGAAAGCTTCTAAAACAAAGACACTCATGGTAGAAAGCCACAAGCCTGAACCAATCTCAGAATCAGAATCATGTCTTTGGGACCTCATTTCTCAACTTAAAAACAAACCAACAGGAAAAATACAAAATTTATAATTATTTCAAATAGGATATCATAACATATTTTCAACCTAATTAATTTGTTTTGACTTCTATATAGTAATCCAACCTATGATTCAAATCATATAATGCAAAATGCAAAGAATATGGCTCAGACGCAAGCAACAAGAAATATATGAGTGAACCTGCTTTGTTGGCAACGGCAATGGTGGATGAAGGTCGTTGGCAGGGCTGGGCTGGTGGCAGAGGGTGGCGATGCTCCTCCTGGGTGCCCTGTGATGACGATGGTACCGTTCTTCCGCTGATTTGGTGATGCCGTTCTTCTGCTGGGTGCTCTGTCTTGGGTTGATGGCTGACTGACAATGATAATACCGTTCTTCGGCCGGTTCAGTGGCTCCGTCGAGGTGTGCCTGAGCAGCAACAAATCACAGCCTCTATTATAATGGGGGCTTGCGGCTTCTATGGGTAATATTTGTTCTGAGTTTTAACAATAGTTTAACGAGGGAAAGAAGAGAGAAATGAAAAGGGGGGAAGAGGGAAAATGCAACCACGTGTGTTGGGTTCCAAAAAGTCGAGCTATTTTTCTAGTGCTACAACATTTCTCATATAATAATATAAATATTATAATTTTTATCATTTTATCTTATTCTACTCATCATTTTAAAAATGGGATGAAAACTTCTCTCATTCTATCCTTAAATATTCAAATAATAGTTTAAAAACTTTATATCATTTCACTTTACTTCATCACATTCCATCTCATTTTATTCTATTTCACCTACCATAGGTTATCTAAAAGTAGCCTAAATTTATTAGCAAGAAGTAAATTAAAAAGGAAGGGATACAATTAAACAAAAAAACAAAAAGGAAAGGAAGATAGAAGTAGAGTATGATGTAAAAATCGACAAGTGTACCGAATCACAAAAAGTAATAGAGTAGTGAAAAGAGAATCGTCTCACGAGAATTATATTGTCAATTACTAAGTTCGTTAAATTAATACTATTTAAGCTACTCAAAAGGTGAAAGTTGGCAAAAACAAGAATAAAGATAATTAAAAGAAAGTAATTAAAATTAAACAAAATAAAATCAAGCAATCTAACAAGAGATGAAAACAATAATAAGAAAGTGTTAGGATTCGGACTTTACTTGAACTCTTTAAATGTACTTCTAAATATTGGTTTAAACATGTTCTATTTCAATGATTTATAGTCAATTCTCAAAATTAATTAATACTCAATTCCTTAATATATTAATCCTCTTAAACTGTTTGGAATTAACTAATCTCTTAGTCTAACTTCAAATAGAAAGGCATTATCAAGAATAAGGGAATTAAAAGAAAGACCACATAACCCACAACGTCTATTCCTAGTAATTACAAAAATTATAGTGTTTATCACAAGTTCTACGTTCATGCAAATTTTTTCAAATCATACATAAACTCAAAAGATCATTCCCAAATTGATCAGGTTTAGAAAAGTATTAAGAATAGAGATAAACATATAAATCATGAAATAGAAACATGCATTAAACTCATAAATGAAGTTACATAATCAAAGTATCAAGATTCATCATCCCCCTAACGAGGAGAAGTTAGTTACACATAGGGAAAGAACAAAACAAAGATAAGAAGATGACAAACTCCATTGATAATTAGTGGAAAGATTGAAGAAAATCCCTAAACTTCAAGTCTCGACGCACCCACATCAAATTAGGATTGAGTTATCTTGACAGCTGTTGCAGTGTGTGTTACAATTTGGCGTAACTTTCTATTTATAATTAAAAATCTCATACTGTTACGCGTACAGCGCTAGCTCACCAGAAGCCAATTTTCCATAATGTACGCGCATGAACGTTGGCTTACTAGTGCTTGAGCGCTGGATTACCAGAGATAATCTTCCAGTTCTGCAAGTTGCGCGCTTGAACGGTGAACTCCCAGCGCTTGAACGTTGGGATAACAGAGAAAACTCTCACTTTCTGCCTAACCAGCGCTTGAGCGCTGGCTCTTGAACGATTGAGCGCTGAGCATCCAGAGAGCTTTTCCAGCAGCTCTTCCATGCAATAAAATCGATTCTTCATCCCTATGCAAATACTTATCAAAACATAAGAAAATACAAAAAATAAAGAAAAACACTTTAAAATAAAAACATGATAAACTTAAGGATAAAACTTAATTAAACAGATTAAAGGAGAATGAAAAACCTAGAAATTGAACCATAAAACATGACTTTTTAAAGATTCATCAGAGTAGTTATCATTCAATGAAAAGGAATAAATGTTTCTATTCCTTTGTTTGGTTTTATTAGAGAAAAAAATAAAAATACATATAAATAATGGTGAAAGATGCATTGACATTGGTGTAAGTTAAAATCACGTACACTATTGAATAACTTTTTATGGGACAACTTTGTCATAAAATTTATCATTAAATTGAAAGTTTTTATTATGTAGATCATATCTATAAAGTTTCAAATTAATCTGAAATCGTTTAATATATTATTGATATACATCAAAATTAACGTAATATATGCTTTTGAAATCTATAAAAATAAGAACTATGAATTACATTCTTATTGGTGCTTGACTTTTTTTTAAAATTTGATACAAATGATCAAGATAATGGATAGTTATGATTTAATGGATAGATTGACAAAATTTAATAATATTATATATTATATCAAGGAAAATTTTATGAAATTAGCATTACTCTAATAAAAGAGACAATTGTGATGAATCTTGTTAAATGAGTTTTATTATATTTTTTAAAATATTTTTTTATTTTTTAATATTTAATAAAAAATATTAAATAAAAAATAAATACATTATACATCTTAAAAATATAAAAATATATATTTAATTTTTTTATTGAATAAGTAAAAATATTATTAAAAATATGATTTACTGAGGGACATAGAATCATTTTTGTTAAATAATTATACACGTAATAGTTTACTCCATCTTATGAATTTCAGTTAGATGTCCAGTTTCCACACCTCACATTCTCACTTCCTCATCTAATTATGCTTACATAACCATCTTTAAAAAAAAATTGTATGGTAGGAGATAGATGAGGATCTAAATGAACAAAAATGGGGCAGCTGAGAATTTTACCCTACAAAAACCTTTTAATTTAAACATAAAGTCATAAACACAAGAAAACTAAAATGTTATGTCAATAAAGTCAAAATATTTAAGCACATTGAGCAAGCTAAAGCAAATCCATAACGTTACCAGCATCAATAACAGCATCCCAATCGGTGTTGCCATTTTTCTAGAAGTGCTTCAAGTCCCATGTCCCTCCAACCCATCTTGGGTCCACAAAACCACTGACCACCTTCACTTCTTCTTCACCATCGCACTTTCTACAGCACCCATTGGTTCCCCACCGGCGGAGAAGGCTCCGGACGGCCGCTCCATCGGTGGTTCCACCGCATTGCAAATGGTGAACCGAAGCTCCCCAACCCCACCGTGTCGAGGAGAAGTAGAAGCCTTCAAGGGAGAGAGGAGGAAGAAATGAGGGTTCTTGTTGGGTGTGAGAGTGATGAAGTTGTTCTTGTAGATGAGATGATAGGGTTTGGAGTGTGATGATGGAGTGGCTGAGAAATGAGTCGGAGGAGAAAAGGAGACCATGGTGGTGGACATGGTTTGCATTTGCATTAATTATGGTAGGGGTGTTCTTGGATCGGTTTGAATCGGTTTTGAGGCAAAAAATCATCCGATCCAAGTAAGGTAAGTATCATCGGTTCAGTTTGGATTGGATGAATTCCAATAGTCAAACCGATCAAATCCAAACCAATTTTAATCGGTTTAGATTGGATTGGATGATTCGATTTTTGTCCAATAACATAATAAAAATGCAATCTAAATAAGAATAATACACAACAACAATATAATTCAAATTTTAAACTACAAATCATTCATAAAGTCATACAAATCATACAAACAAATAAAATTCAGTAATAATTTCAAAGTTCAGAATTTAAACAAATAAAATTAAAATGACAATTTAGCAATTGTAATCTTTCTCGGAATTGAGTTAGCAATTATAACATACTAATACAGTCAACAAGGGGAAGTGAAGTGTGTCTTTGTCTCACACTCACGTCTGCGGCCGAAAGTGGGGGGAATAGGCCATTGCCCATTGGGCCAATGGGGGGATGGGTTTAGTTAGGGATATTTAGGTAATTTTAAGTGTAAAATCGGTTTGAATTAGTTTGGATCAATTTTATAAAATTGAACCAAAAATCGATCCGAACCGATTGATTTTTCAAAAATTTCATCCAAATTAATCCAATTTATTTCGGTTTTCATCAGTTTTTGATTTTTTTGGATCAATTTTCAATTTTTTTTTAGATTGGTTTGGATGTGAACACTCCTAGATTGTGGTGTGTTTGTGTGTGTGGGGTATATCAGAATTCAGAACATGGTGGTTGTGGGTTTCTGTTTCTGGGGCTATCCTCAACCCTGGAAATTATGGGCAACAGTGAAGTGAAGTGAGTTTTGATTTAAAAAGCAACAAAAAGTGAAAAGCTACAATGTCTTAGCTTACCTACACAACTTGTTTGTCGTTTTGTTGGCTTGGATCAATTCCATATCCAATCCTCCATTAGTATTACTCTGTACTATCTACGGATTAGGCTATGTTACAACTTATTACTTAGGCTTGAGTTGAAGATAGAAAGGAATATGCTTCTATTATTTAGATTTTTAAATTAAAAAGAAATAAAATGATATAGAATGATATTTTTTTATCTTATACTTTATTTTTTCTTTGCTTCAAATTAGGTGAAATAGGATGACATAAGAATAAAAATATTATAATTTTTGTTATTTTATTTTATTCTATCTATTATTCTAAATAATGAGATGAAAAATTCTCTCATTCTATCCTTAAATATTTAAACAATAATTTAAAAACTTTATACTATTTCACTCTACTTCATCACATCAATCTTATTCTATTCTATTTTACCTACCATAAGTTATCTAAAAATAGCCTAAATTTATTAGCAAGAAGTAAATAAAAAAGGAAGGGATACAATTCAAAAACAAAAAGGAAAGGAAGATAGAAGTAGAGTAGTTATCATTCAATGAAAAGGAATAAATGTTTCTATTCCTTTGTTTGGTTTTATTAGAGAAAAAAATAAAACTACATATAAATAATGGTGAAAGATGCATTGACATCGGTGTAAGTTAAAATCACTTACACCATTATGGAACAACTTTGTCATAAAATTCACTATTAGATTGAAAGTTCTTATTATGTAGATCATATCTATAAAATTTTAACTTAATCTAAAATCGTTTAATATATTATTAAAATATATCAAAATTAACGTAATATATACTTTTAAAATCTATAAAAATAATAACTATGAATTATATTCTTATTGATGTTTGACTTTTTTTTTTTAATTTGATACAAATAATTAAGATAATGGATAGTTATAATTTAATGGATAGATTGACAAAAATTAATAATATTATATATTATATATCATATCAAGGAAAATTTTATGAAATTAGTATCACTCGAATGAAAGAAACAGGTGATGAATCTTGTTAAATGAGTTTTATTATATTTTTTAAAATATTTTTTAATATGTAATAAAAAATATTAAATAAAAAATAAATATATTTAACATCTTAAAAATATAAAAAAATATTTAATTTTTTATTGAATAAATAAAAATATTATTTAAGGGTACATAGTATCATTTTTGTTAAATGATTTCTCAGTGTCTCTATCTCATTTCGTCTTTGTACATATTTCTTATTAGAATTCTATTAGTAATATATTTTTTAAATATTATTTATAATATTTATTTTATTATTAATTCACCTTATTCACTTAAAAATTATTAAAATACATATATATATGAATAATATATGTTTTTAGATTAATAATAAAATAAATAATAAAAACATTTATGTTAAATGATTTGTCATTGTTGCTCTGTCTCATTTCGTCTTCGTACATATTTCTTTTTAGAATAATACTAGTAACATAATTTATTAGATATTTTTTTAATATTTATTTTATTATTAGTTCACCTCATACACTTTAAAAAATTTATTACGAAAAAAATATTAATAATATATACTTTTAAATTAATAATAAAAAAATATCTAAAAAATATAGAGAAAAAATATATAGTCACCTTAAACTTTCACTTTTTTGTAAATCACCACCATAAACTTTAAAATTTTCTTAATTAATTCCTAAAATTTAACTAATGACCTAATAAATCCTTATGTTAACCATCTGTTAAATCACTAATGGAGATGCCATGTAGCATTATCTTGCCCATCAAAACTCATTAAATTTGGACCGTTAATTTTTTTATTCATTACAACCTCATTTTTTTAGTTTTTTTTATTCTTAACAAATTAAATAAAATAAATAAATTATTTAAAAAAATGAAGGGAAGACAATCTTTCCCAGAAAATCAGATGAATAGAGTTTTGATCCTCATTTGAAGATAAGCCATAGAGAAGGGAAAAAAGAGAAGACAAGTCTCATTCGAAGCATACTCATCATTCCTCTGCCCATGTGAGCTTCAATAATAGAAAGAGAAGATTTTAAAACCAAAAAATGAACCCTAAGTGTGCAAACTTGTAGAAGGTGGTCCCCTTGGTGGTGGTCCTTCTTGTTGTCCTCGTTTCACAGTGTGTTGACCGAACTTTGAAGATGGCGTATTCTGCACATGGTGGGTCCTCTAGTAAGTTTGTGTTGGTCTTGTGTGTTTCTTTTGATCTTGTGTGTTAATGCTATGATTAGGTGTCATGGTGGGCCTAATGGTGATGACATTTAGGATTTAGGGTTTGATTTTTCAAAGGGTTTTTAATTTGGGAATTAGAGATTTTGTTTGGATTGAATTGATTTGTTATATTAAATTGGTAATCAATGTAATGCAATTAAATGGTAAATGACAACAATTTTGCTTTCATGGTTCACTCGTAGTTAAGCAAAATGTCATTGATTGGTATCTAATGCCATGAGTGGCGCTCATTCTTCTTCCATCGCCTATTAAATTAGGCAGCAACACATATGAGATTAAAAAGGAGTATATATTAAAATAGAAACCAAAATTAGTTTGAAATATATAAAATCCCCAATTAGTATAATATATGAGTGTATCAAATAAATTAGGACAACATGTAGCACAAGACACACAGTGCATAAATGGAAGGTTTAAGTTGATCAAAGAAATTTATCTGCCATGATCAAATTTTAAGAAAATGGTAAATGCAGTTATCATTTACCATTTAACTGCATTATATTAAGTTGCATTTTTTTATGATTTTGTAACTTTTTACTATATTGATGTTGAAATTGTTAGCCATAACAACCATCACCCAAGAGGGGATAAATTGGGTGATTACAAATTTTTATAACAACATTAAGAAATTAACCATTTTGAAGCATTCAATTAATAAATGCAGCAGAACATGCACAACAAAGGTATAACTATTATAGATTACTTAAATACAACTTGAGATATAGGATAAATCAAGTAAATAAGATAGATATCAAGTTCAACTCAAGCATATATAATTAAAGCACAAATGTAAAGAGACAGAGTTGAGAAAAACAAATACAATGATTTATCCTGGTTCAGCCACCCCTTGTGACCTACGTTCAGTTCTCAAGTGAACCACCCGAGATTTTTCACTAAACCATCAAGCATGAACAGGTACTTGAAAACCTTTACAACTAAAAACACTCAACACACCTTGGGATGTCTCACCCTTTGTGCTTGAGCCTCAACAACAAGGGATACATCACCCTTACAATCCTTTAAGGGATACCTTGTAATACCCTAAATAGTATGTTAGACTTGTTTATGTGTTCAAAAGGATAGCATATGGCTTGCTTAGTATGTATGTTTATTTTTGTAATAATCTGAGTTAATTTAGGTACTTAGTTGCAACCCGAACTGTGAAAAGTAACTTAAAATAGCTCAGATAATGACATAACTTGCTTAGGAGAGAGAAATAAATATGGATAATTTATTTCTAGGTCATAAATGTATATAACAACTTATAGTTAATGTTTCACGGTAAACTGAGCTAGTTTGACATTTTTAAGCATACAGGTTATTTAATTATAGTCAGTTTGACTAGAAGTAAATGTGAAAATATTAGATAATGTTGAATCGACTTTTTATATGAATCTTAGTATTTATTTTAAAGTTGTTGAAAGCTGAAAATATGGATTTAGCTCAATCTAAGTGTTTTTAGCATATCATAATTTTATCAGTTTTGGCCTAAAGGTAATATGAGTCTTTAATTTCCTCTTTATAAGGCCTTTCTCACGACCAATTTGTTTCAAAAAGTAGAAACAAAAAAGTTGCCAAGAGAAAGGAAAGAAAGAGAATAAAATGCTAAGGAGGAGGAAGGGAGAAAGAGGAAAGGCAAAGGAAAAACTAAGGTTTGAGATATAGCTAAACTTGAATCTCTACTCAGCTGTCAAAGGTAGGGGTTTTGTGACCAAATCTACTTTTTGTTACTCTTTTATCTATTTATGCAATTAGGTAGCTTAATAGGCCAAATTGAGTTCTAGAGGTGTTTAATGTATTTTAATTGCATGATTGAATTTCTTTAATTATTTGTGACTTGTTCAAAACATAATTTTAATATAAAAGCTTAGAATTTGTCATTTAGACCTTTGAATCCCAATTTTAGGGGTTAGGTCACCCTAGGTTGATTTTGGTGCATTAATCCAAATTGAGAGGTTTAAGTTGGTAATTGATGATTCCTATATGTTTAAGAATTAATTAGGGACTTAGAATCACTTAAAAATTAAGTTGAAATGACCAAAATCTGAGAAAATGACCAATGGAATAGTACCACGTTCTGCAGAATTATGCAGAACCTGGATTCTGCTATGAATGCCGCGGCGTGAGAGACACCGTGCCGCAGTGTGAGGAAGTTACGTCACAACGTGAGGTCAATTTTGTAGTATGCACCGCGGAGTGAGGAACGCTGTGCCACGGCATGAAAGAGATGCTACATCAGTACTAAAACCCGTGACTTGGGCGCCGCGACATGCCCAAATTAGTGTCATGGCGTGAGTATCAGGAACCTTAAAATTGTAATTTTTATGCTTTAAAGTTCTGGACTAAATGAAATCATTAATATATGTTTCCTAAGGTGTGTTAAGGCATAAATAGGGATAGTTTTCAAGAAGAACTATACTTAGTATGTATGGGAAAAATTGGTAGTATTGATTTTGTGAGTATCCTTTAACAGCATTCATGAAGGCCAAGGGAGATTGAAGGGTGTCTGATAGACTCAATTGAGGAATGACATAACCCTGATATTTCGTTAGTGCCAAGGCCAAAGGAGATAAGTAGGGATCCATAAGGTTTTTCAGAATCAGGACTTAAACCGAATTTCTCAGTGTGCTAGGATATGTGTAATGTGAGGATAAACTTTCTCTCTATTTACCACACAATAATACACTAAACTAGTAATTTCTAAGATTTACATTTTTGGTTCTAAGTTGAACTGGATGTATGTATGAGATGTGTGCTACCTTGGTTTATCTAAATATTATGGTTAGACCTTGTAGATGTTTTAAACATATTTCATTAGTAGTTATTGAGATTATGTTTATCTATGTTATGTATGTATGACTGGTTTTGATTACTTATATTAAGAATATAGTTTCTCACCCCGCCGTGTATCATGTAATTTCAGGTGAAACTTCTTCCAAGGGTAAGAAGAAGAAAGAAGCCAAAGATTATATTAGATTATATAATATGTTTCAATTGTTGTACTTATAAGTATTCCTTTTGAAATGTATAGAATTATGTAGTACTTCAAGCCTTTGCTAAGGCTAATGTTGTATATGTACTTTGATACATTATGATATAAATATTGTATTCTGTATTTCATATGGCTCTCTATAGTGTTTCCAATGAACATTAAGGATTTAGTATATGATTAGTAAGTATGTAGTGACATTGTAATGCTAAGTATCTCCTTGTATGACGTATATACTGAGATATTGATATTAGAATGTTACATATCTCACCCTCTTTACAGAATAATCAAATAATAGATAAAAAGAAACTCTCACAAGAGTGGATAATACAAATTGAAACTTAATGGGTATCAAAAAATCACACACTTAAAGTTCAAAATAGGGGTTTATATGAAATGATTGTAAAACTTGTATTTAATGCTTCAAGAATGATTTTCAGATTATTTCCTAACTTTTCTTTAATGTCCAAACACTTTCATTTATAACTCAAAGTATTTTAGAGTCGTTGGTGGTTGGGTGCATTAAATGCTCCAAAAGAGCCGTTAAAACATGTTTTTTGCTACCCCAAATAATCGATTATTACTGTTCAATAATAGGTTATTAGTTTCCGATAATAGGTTATTAGTTTCCCATTACTAGTTATTGGTTTTCCATAACCGGTTATTGGTTTTGAATAACTGGTTATTAGTTTCATCAGAAAACACTATAGCGCACAAATAACCGATTATTGAGATTCCTTAACCGGTTATTGAGATTCTATAACCGGTTAGGAGCTTTAAAAACATGAAAAATGCTCCTGACTTGGTGAATAACTGGTTATGGATATTCCATAATCGGTTATTGCATTCTGATTTCAAAAACTAACTTTAAATAGTCATAATTTCTTCATTTCTCATCCGTTTATAACAAATGACCACTCATTAGAAAAATATTTGAGTCTATTTTCATATGAAATAAGTTTCAGAATAAAATTCAAAATACTTTGAAAGATATGATTAAAAGAGTAACCAAAGCTTAGTTTTGCAAAACACAAACCTGACTATTTTTTATAGTTTTGAACTACCACCATAACTAGCTTTTCCAAACATGTTTGTTGGATATTTTAGAATTTAAAAAACATTTGTAAATATTTTAAAAACATACTTGAGTTCAGTGTGATTTCTTTTTACCTTTACACAAGATTTAAGTTCTATAAGTTAAACTTGAAGAACTTAGACTTGATCTTGTCATCATCAAATCTAGTCCTTAGGCTTGTTGATGTAATCCAAACTTCCAAAAAAAATCTCCTCTTCAAATCTTGAAAATGCTTAGAACATCTTGTCATTCTCATTCTTCTTGAGTTGAGTATAATTATGATCTTTTGCTTTCTTGTTGCAATGCTCACTCTTAGTACTTGGACTATCCTACAAAGTATTGCTCACTTAAAATAAACATAGTTAGTCCTAATTCATAATTCAATATTTTCATATGCATAATTCATAAATGTATAACTCTAATTAGTCTAACATATATATAAGACTTTCATAGATACATTCAAATAAAATATTTATCAATTACTAATAGATATACTCTATATAGGATGCAACTGATAACTCCATGAAATATAATTATTTGTGCCTTATATCTGTGCTATATTGATAGTTTAGTCCTTGTTTGTTATACATATATGAAAGATTTTAAGCTTATATTTGTCAAATTCAATTTGGATATCTTCCTATATGATTTTGAGCAAATTGTACACATTCTGTAAGTGATTAAGTGAAATTGTAACTGTGAGTAGCTTAGTGTTTTATCTAGTACAGGAAGGGCTCCAATCAAGCTGAAATTTGGAAGATTTGGATTAAAATCGGAAGAGAAAGCCAATTGTGTGTTAGGAAATTTAGGTTTCCTCATTAATGTTGGGCATCATATTTAATTGACAATTATATTAGCTTTTTAATTTATTGGCTTGTTATTAAGTGATCTAATTTAGTGAGCCCATAAATTTCATAACTTGATGTGAGCTTAATGAGTATATATCATATTGGCCCATTAGGGGATTATGAGAACCCTAATTGGTTAATATACGTCAGAAATGGTTATGGTCCCCAATATACCAAATCATAACACAGTTCCCCTTTTCCCCATCTGGAAGAGAGACGATGGTCCCATTGAGGAGCTAAGGCAATTTGGTTGAGGAAGATCACAAACCACCCCCTTGTTCGTGATTAATTGCCGCAAAGATTCTGCAACAGCTGGTGATCAATAACTATGGATCCAGGTATTTATGAAAATCCAAGAATCCTTGATAATCTGGCATGATGTAGATCCTGGGCCTTATGGTGTTTTGTTCTATGGTGTATGTATCTAGAATTTTTTTTAAAGATTAAATAATTAAAGAATCAATGTCTAACAAGTAGTATCAGAGCGGTCATCGTTGTTAAATTATTAGGATTTGTAGATTTTTTGGAGCATAGTTAGGGTATTTTTTTATCTTCCTATAATGATTGTTTCTCCCAATTTTCGTGAACCCTAATTATGAAATTTAGGGTTTTTACTTTTTTTTGCTGCACAAGAATGTATTGGTCGAGAATGTGTGCATTTTGCTGCACAATTGCTACACGAAACTTGTATTTTCTTTTGCAAAAGGTAAAATTTTTCCAGTAAGCTACATGGTCTACCCGTGTTGGCGTCCACGGTCGTAATACGTTAAGAATGAATACAGTAATCTTAACAGAATGGAACACGGTCAGGCCGTGTTGAGTAATACGGTCAGGCCGTGTTGAGTAATACGGTCAGGCCGTGTTGAGTAATACGGTCGTGACCTGTACTGATAAATTTTTTTTCTTGGTTAGTCTAGTATTTTTAATTAAGTTAATTGAAACAATATGTTGCCAAAGTAACTCCTGTTGTGTAAATTAATTTGATTAAAATTACATAGATGTTTGCGTGAAGTTATTTATGCAAACTGCGCTCGGCCCAAAGGAAGACACAGTTTGACCAAATAATGACATATATGCGATGGTGAACATGTGACGATTATAAAGTTTTTATTTTTCATGTAAACAATAGTCGGTCCAAAGAAAGGTTGTTGTTTGACAAAACTTATCATCAATATTTGATCATTGCATTGAGAATACCACTTACAGTTAATTTCTCTGTCCAAAGACTAGGAATTAATGTTGTGCTAGGTATCTTGTGATGGATTCTCAATTCTGGATGATTGTTCATGTTTTATTTTTATTGACGTGCTTATTTATGTGAATATGTTTGTTTATTTTGTTCTCTATCTAGTTTCTGTTGCTAATGCTGTAAATATTTCTACTCAAGTCAATACTATCCCAATACTGAATGAGACGAATTTCAAAGCTTGGAAAGAAGTCGTGGAAATAATTTTTGGCTGTATGGATTTAGATTTGGCACTTAGGACGGAGCGACCCACTCCTACTCCTAAAAACCCTGATGAGGTTAAAATTAAGAAGTGGGATCGCTCTAACCGAATGTGCTTGATGATCATGAAGCGCTCTATTCTGGAAGTGTTTCGGGGCTCTATTGCTGAGAGCAAGAATGCCAAGAAGTTCCTTGAGGAAATTGAGTAATATTTTTCCAAGATTGAAAATTCGGAGGTGAGTAACCTTTTGGACAAACTCGTCTCGATGAAATATAAGGGTAAAGGGAACATAAAGGAGTATATTATGGAAATGTCTAATCTTTTATCAAGGTTCAAGTCACTCAAGTTAGAGCTGTCTGAGGACTTGCTCGTGTACTTAGTTTTGATCTCTCTTCCTGCACACTTTGGGCAATTCAAGGTGAGTTATAACACTCAGAAGGACAAATGGTCCTTCAATGAGCTTATATCTCATAGTGTGCAATA
The DNA here is from genome assembly GCA_029884595.1 of Ormosia semicastrata. Taxonomy (NCBI): domain Eukaryota; kingdom Viridiplantae; phylum Streptophyta; class Magnoliopsida; order Fabales; family Fabaceae; genus Ormosia; species Ormosia semicastrata. The sequence continues at coordinate 50,485,482 of JAQQTO010000057.1, read as the reverse complement.
AGAAGAGAGGTCGTAGAGAGATAAGACAAAAAGTACTCACTTGGCTTCGACCTCTCCGAATAAGAAGAAGAAGAGAGCTAAGGTAATGATCACATATTTGATACATTAATAATCTTTCATTCTTAGTCATTTACACTCTCTATGTACTTAATTGATTGAGTTTTATTATGTTTTGTTTGGACTCAAATTGGACTTAATTGAATTTTTCAGCATGATTCATGTCTTACATTATTTTTGTATTTGGGCCATATCTTGGGCTGTAGGTGGTCTTTGGAGGTGATTCTAGCGGAATTTGAAAGATAAGAGAAAGTTATACAACTTTCAAGAATACCTCAAAGGCCCAATCACACGAGTAGATAACTCAAATTGGGGTTGAAGTAAGAACTAGAGTGCTGTTCCTGACAGCTTGACCTATGTGCACTCTTCATTCCATATTTCGAGCTAGAGGTTGTTAAATTGGCTGAAATTTTGATACTAAATACTTGAGACCTATATTTACAACTTCCATGTTGAACACTTTTCAAGAATCAGAGGTCTAGTAGGTGATATTGGGCTTGAAAGTTAGAACAGAGGTGCTGGAATTGAGCTTGAATACTCTGCAGTAATTAGCCCATATCTTGGGCTATAGGTGGCCAAATGAGGTGATTCTAGTGTCCATTCCTACAACTTTGATGAAGATCACATTTACTCATTCTGACGCATTTAATGACTTCAGAGCTAAATGATTTCGAAGACAAGGAATCTCCATAATTTTTCACTCACCAAAAGTCATTTGGCATTTTTCACTCATTTTCCACTCATCCACTCACTAATGACTCAGCGCCCTTGTCATTTTGTATTTCTAATCCTCTATAAAAGGGGGCCTTAGCAGATCATTGTGGGTGTTAGGTGTTAGTTACCAAAATGATGTCATTTTATTACTAGGTTTTCTTGTAGTAATTTTCCTTTGTTCTAAATTAAAGTCATGTTCTTCTTCTTCTTCTTCTCTCTTTCTTTCTTCTTATCTATGAGTAACTAAGTTTCATTTTACTTGGGTGAAAGGGTGAATCTCTTGGTAATAAAATAAGGTTAGATTTATTTTTCTCTTGTGCTTAAATGATTTATATTTTTTAGTAACCATTATATGTATTATATTTTGTTTATTATAATTTAGAAACCATCTTTGTAAAGAGGAGTTCTTGATTTGTTGTAGACAGAATATTGGCACAATGAATGCTTTAACCCATTTATAAGTGGTGGTAATATTTTTTTGGAAACATAATATAATTACGTATATTATTTTAAATGGACTTTTAACGTTGTATTTTTCGATTGGAACCTCCATGTTGCGAGAATTTTAATTGAGTTATAAAAGGAATAAATCTTACTTTTATTTTATTTACCAAGAGTGAATCTTTTAACCCAAGTAAATAATTTTTATTGTAGTAACAAAATATTTACTTCACCTTAATTAATCTTCAACAATTCCCTGTGGATCGACCTCGGACTTCCGAGAAATTTATTAGTTGAGACAACCTGCACTTGGGTTCACAATACAACAATTAATCCCGCATCAAGTTTTTGAACTTAGTTGAGAAAAGTGTGCATCATAAGGATACTGTAGAAGGTTCTTCTCATCAGAAGAAATAGAAGAAGCAGGATGATGAATTTACTTGTTACTTCTGCAAGAAGTCAGGACACATGAAGAAAGAGTGTCCCAAGTACGCCGCATGGCGTGTAAAGAAGGGTAAGCTTCTCACTTTAGTTTATTCTGAAGTTAATTTAGCTTCTATACCTAAGGATACTTGGTGGGTAGATTCTGATGTTACTACTCACATAAGTATGTCTATGCAGGGTTGTCTGTGGAGCCGACTGCTAAGTGATGATGAAAGATTCATCTTTGCGGGCGATGGTAATAAAGTTATAGTAGAAGCTATAGGAACTTTTATATTATAATTGAAAACTGGATTTTATATGGATTTGTTTGAGACATTTTTTGCACCGTCATTTAGATGGAATTCAATTTCTATTTCTAGTTTGGACAAATAAGGTTTTTCTTGTTCATTTGGAAATAATAAAGTTAATCTCTATCAAAATTCATGTGTTGTTGGTCCTGGTTCTTTGATTGATAATCTACATATGCTTGACATTGTTGGTTCCTATAATGAAATATTGCAAACAAGTTCAAAAGGTATAAAGCAAAAATTAAATGAGAATTCAGTTGCCTTATAACACAAACGTTTAGGTCATATCTCCAAACAGAGAATTCAGAGGCTTGTATCGGATGAAATTCTTGAACCCTTAGATTTGTTAAACTTTCAAGTCTGTATTGAGTGTATCAAGGAAAAACAAACAAACATAAGGAAATTAGCTGCCGAAAGAGCTAAGGATGTCTTAAAACTAATACATACAAATATTTGTGGTCATTTCCCTATGCTTTCTTGGAATAGACAACAATACTTTATTACGTTCATAAATGATTACTCTAGGTACGGTTATCTATATTTAATACATGAGAAGTCTCAAATCCTAGACGTTTTCAAGTATTTCAAGGCTGAAGTTGAACTTCAACTTGGAAAAAAAATTAAGGTTGTCAAATCTAATCGTGTCGGTGAAACTATGACAGATATGATGGATCAAGAGAGTAACGTCCAAGTCCTTTTGCACTTTTCCTCAATGAGTGTGAAATTGTCCCGCAATACACCATGCCGGGCAAACCCAATATGAATAGTGTTGCAGAATGACGAAACCAGACTCTTAAGGATATGGTAAGAAGTATGATTAGTCATTTTTTCTTGCCAGATTCACTTTGGGGAGAAGTCTTAAAGACTGCAGTTTATATCCTTAATAGGGTACCAAGCAAAGTAGTAGGCAAAACCCCTTATGAGCTTTGGACTGGCAAAAGGCCTAGCATAAAACACTTGCACATTTGGGGTTGTCCAGCTGAGGCACGACCTTATAGGCCACATGAAAGAAAACTGGACTCAAGAATGGTTAATTGTTATTTCGTTGGTTATGCTGAACGCTCTCGAAGGTATAAGTTTTATAATCCCACATAAAGATCTTTTTTGAAATAGGAAATGCGAGATTCCTTGAGGAAGTTGAGTTTGAGGGGGAAGAAAATATAAGGAATGTTGTCTTTGAATAAGAACCTATTATTGACAGTGATCAAGTCCTTGTACCTATCATTGTTCAAGAAATAGTTTCGATATTAGACAATAATGTTCAGGCTATTATTCCTGACATTGTTCCAGAACAAGGCAACATTGATGAGATTCTTCCTCAAGCACCACCTATAGAACAAACTCAACAACCTCAAGAAGTGCCATTAAGGAGATCCATTAGAGAGAGGAGAAGTACGATGTCAAATGAATACATCGTCTTTCTCCAAGAACATGAGGATGGCGTTCGTTTAACAGAGGATGATCCAATCAACTTCTGTCAAGCTATGCGCACTTCTAACTCTCAAAAGTGGATTGATGCCATGAAGGATGAGATGAAGTCTATGAAGGACAATGACGTTTAGGATCTCATCGAATTGCCTGAAGGTGCGAAGCCCATTTATTGTAAATGGATAATTATTAGATATTTCACAAATACAGCTTGGGATATAGGATAAATCAAGCAAATAAGCTAGATATCAAATTCAACTAAAGTATATATAATTAAGGCACAAATGTAAAGAGATAGAGTTGAGAACATCAAACACAAGATTTATCCTGGTTCAGCCACCAATTCACTTGTGGCCTACGTCTATGATGCACAATTTTTAATTTCAAACAAGTCTACAAACTTGATGCGGGATTAATTGTTGCTTTTCGAACCCAAGTGCAGGTTATCTCAAGTAATAAATTTATCGGGAGTCCGAGGTCGATCCACAGGGAATTGTTGAAGATTAATTAAGGTGAAGTAAATATTTTGTTACTATGGTAAAAATTATTCACTTGGGTTAAAAGATCCACTCTTGGTAAATAAAGTAAAGGTAAGATTAATTTCTTTTATAACTCAATTAGAATCCTCGCAACATGGAGGTTCCAATCGAAAAATACAACATTAAAAGTCCATTTAAAATAATATACGTAATTATATTATGTTTCCTAAAATATTACCACCACTTATAAATGGGTTAAAGCATTCATTGTGCCAATATTTTGTCTACAACAAATCAAGAACTCCTATTTACAAAGATGGTTTCTAAATTATAAGAAACAAATTATAATACGTATAATGGTTACTAGAAAATATAAATCATTTAAGCACAAGAGAAGAATAAATCTAACCTTACTTTATTACCAAGAGCTTCATCCTTTCACCCAAATAAAATGAAACTTAGTTACTCATAGATAAGAAGAAAGAAAGAGAGAAGAAGAAGAAGAAGAAGAACATGACTTTAATTTAGAACAAAGGAAAATTACTACAAGAAAACCTAGTAACAAAATGGTATCATTTTGGTAACTAACACCTAACACCCTCAATGATCTGCCAAGGCCTCCTTTTATAGAGGATTAGAGATACAAAATGACAAGGGGACTGAGTCATTAGTGCTTGGATGAGTGGAAAATGAGTGGAAAATGCCAAATGACTTTAGGTGAGTGGGAAATTATGGAGATTCCTTGTCTCTGAAATCATGCAGCTCTGAAGTCATTGCATTCGTCATTTTTGAACCAAGTGGTCTTCATGAAAGTTTTAGGCCTGGATCTTAGCTTTCAAATGGCTTTGGTTTGAGTCCAATATCATTTTTATAACTCCAGATACGTTCAAATTACTGCACACTGCCCAGGCCCAGTCACAACTCCTCTGTTCTGACTTCCAAGCCCAATATCACATTCAAGGAGTCCGATTCTGGAAAAGTGTTCAACATGAAAGTTGTAGATATGGGTCTTAGATATTTAACATCCAAATTTCAGCTTATTTTACAACTTCTATCCCGAACAATGGCATGAACAGTATACATAGGTCAAGTTGTCAGGAACAGCACTCTAGTTCTTGCTTCAATCCCAATTTGAGTTATCTACTCGTGTGATTGGGCCTTTGAGGTCTTCATGAAAGTTATAGAAATCTCTCTTATCTTTCAAATGCCACTAGAATCACCTCCAAATACCACCTACAGCCCAAGATATGGCCCAAATACAGAAACAGTGTAAGATATGAATCATGCTGAAAAATTCAATTAAATCCAATTTGAGCCCAAACTTACAAAACATAATAAAACTCAATCAATTAAGTACATAGAGAGTGTAAATGACTAAGAATGAAAGCTTATTAATGTATCAAATATGTGATCATCAAATTTCCCCACACTTAGCTTTTTGCACTCCTGAGCAAAACACACAAGATCACTCACAAAAAAAAAAAAACGAAACAGACTCAAAAGCTAAACACTCTAAAAGACTCAATTTCTAATAATAATAAAAAAATGTAGAGCAATCAATCATTCAAGTAATCAAAACATTCATGAGGTAATATATCTTCACATCTCAAATTAATAAGTAAGAATATTTCAATTGAAAAGCATGAGTCAAGAATGATAGATTTTCACAAGATTCACTCTCAATCCTTCAAGTGTTTAAAAGGTAGGTATTTCGCTCAATTCAACCCATGAAAATTGCACTACCATAAGCTTGCTTCTCTTCTACTTCTCTACTACTCAAAACATATGCACACACAAATCATGAGGACTTTATTCAAGGTTGTAATGAGGTCAAGGTAAAGGAGGAGGTAATATGGATATGACAAGTTAAATACCAGAGAATAAAAGAGCATGAGAGCTGAGCTCAATTAACAAGTATGAAAGTTCATCCCAACTCCACTTAATACAAATTTCCTTTACCTATTCTTTCCCTTTCCTTTATTACCTTATTGACCCTCTTCTTTTTATATTTTTTTTGATTTTTTTGATTTTTTTATTTTTGATTATTTTTTTTGAAGAATAAGAACATCATATATACACATTTTTTTAAATATTCTGCACACACACCCCCACACTTGTTCAAGAACTCATCGAATGATAAACTAATGTTCTCTTATTCCCTAAGGTCAAGTAAGAATATGATTTTTCATTTAAGGCACATAATGAGTTCGAAACAAAAAAATAGTCAAATAAGCTCAAAGGGGTTAAGTAAGGGAAAATAGGTCATTTCTAATGCTTTATGTTGATAGGAATCAGAGAATTTTCAAGAAGTCATAAGAGTGCTTGATATCATTTTGAAACAACATACTGCTAAAAAAGGCTGGCTATTTGATTAAAGTAGTTATTTCAAGAAAAATGTCTCAATCATATTCATGTATGCATATGAAAATGTAGTCTCAAAAAGAATCAAAGCAAGTTCTAGAGCAACAATTCCATGAGTGAAATTCACACAAGAAAGAAAAGAATAGTACAAATGTTCAATCCATTCATCAATAAGCTCAAAATCTCACAAGGCATAATTCTATCATTTTCAGTCCACCAATTCAACATCCATAACCAAGCATGTGAATTTTAAGAAAGAAGACAATTTACTCAATTATGCAAATTTCCCTGAATTTGAATTGCTACTTCCACATAAATTAGTTACTACCCTAATTACTCCTTACTCTGCCACTAATTTTTGATGCGTCTCAAGAGTAAATAATTTACTCTTTACTCTGCCATCCCTAATTACTTTTGTTGTTAATAAATTGATGACAAACACAACAAACATATTCACAAACACACTTTTGAAATTTTTTTTAATGATAAACACAATAAATATATTAACAAACACACTTCCTAATTTATTTATTTTTTTTGGGTTTTTTTTTACAACCATCATTCCCTCCAACCAGATCACAACATTGTCCTCAATGTCAAAACATAAATAGGTAAAGGATAGAATATATTACATGTTGCTGCAATTACTGAAAAGAAAAAAAAATCTCATACAAATTTAAACAGAAACAAAGTACGATAAATAAAACCAAAGCTTGTAATTATTTAAATAGTTGGAGTGTCTTGGCTGGCTTTCTTTTCATTTTGCTTCCTTCACCACTTCCTTCACCGCTTCCTTCGACCAATCTATCTGAGATATTACTGGATCAGTTCATAAACAAATGCTTCTAATTTATCAATCAATTCATCAACAATAGAAGTAGAGATAAGGAGTTGTCTTGCTGAAGGTGTGAAAAATTTCTGTTCCACAGCATGGTCAACAAAAGATAACAAATTATCAAAGAAATTATTAACATTCAACAAACTTATGGGTTTATGGTGGATGTTCAATTGGGCCCAAGAGACAACTTGAAAGACTTCTTCCAAAGTACCAAAACCACCAGATAAGACAATGAATGCATCAGAGTTTTCAAGCATTGCTTTCATTCGTCCATGCATAGATGATACTTGAATTTCCAGTCCAATTATCTTTCCAACAATGTTCCTTCGAGTTAAAGGTTCAGGAATGACACCTAAAACTTGACCACCTCTTACAAATGCGTAAAGTGATACAAATTTCCCATTAACCCAAGGCAACCTCCCCATATACTACACGAATGTTCCTCGCAACAAATGTTCTACCAACAAGATTAAGCTTGCTGCGTTACAAACTCTAAACCATTCCCATAACTTGTCCCACAAAATACAAAGAATACCGAGAAATCTACGAACCGAAGAAGAAGCTCCCTCCATTTCTACACTCACTCTCTTTGAATGATTAAGAGTTGCGTAAAAGTAAAGAAAATGAAGTGTTTAAATAGGGAAGAGAATAGAAAAAGTAATAATAGCTCCTATACAGTAGGTTGGTCAAAGTGTCGAAAAGTTTGAAATAATAATAATAATAATAATTTTTTTTTTTTTTTTTGTTTTTTTTTTTTTTTTGACTTCAAGAAAACCATCGTGGTAAAGAAGTCTAGAAACCCCCAAGGATCCCATCCAAAGGATCGTCTCATCCAAAACCAAAATTCAACAAAATCATACAAAGATAAAATAATAACAAATGATTACATACCTTTATGTACGTGTTTCATGGCAGATCTTTATATCTTTACAAGCGTCATGAGTGCAAGAATACCAAGACGGCTCACCCAATCTGGGCATTCTTCTCCCTCCCGCCAGGGATATTTTGATTGAGCTACGACGCCACTAACTAAAGTGCGTAAATCGACAACTACCACCAACGACCACACCAAGGTGAGGTCGGTCGGGCCGAAGAGCCCATGGCATTAAATCACAGGATCCACTCGAGGCATTGTCACGCGAGAATGCAAACACGGACACTTCTTTCTATCCATCAACAAGCGTAGCCTTTGGTTAAAACTGGAATGCTTGCGCGGCTCTCTTCGCAGAGCATGGCACACGAACCTTATTTACCGACCGGCGTGCGAAGGTCCACCCGAGTCAATGACGGTCCCGCCACTCCACCGCAAGGGCTCCTAATCTAATTAAAGACCAAGTACAACCGAAGTTTCGCTTTTTTTATTTTTTATTTTATTTATTTTTTTCAGTTTTTTCTTTTTTTTTTTTCTTTTTTTTTTTTTCCTTTTTTTTTTTTTTTTTTTTTTAAAAATGTACAAGATAATATATACATGTTGTTGTGATTGTGGCTCACATCTTCCTCTCGGTTTCACGTCCCGTAAACGCTTAAACGCCTTCTATGAGTCGAGGATAAGCTTCCCATCCAATTTTCTTATAAATTGGCAAACAGGTCTTTTTGAGTCGATTCCCAAGACTATAACGCTCTTATTCATCCTTGAAGAGATTCCACAAACTAGAAGCTCACGCTGCACAACTCCACAAGAATGCGTCTCAAGAGTCAATAAGATATTATCTAATGACTCCTTACTCAGTCCATTCTTAATGAAGAATATTTTATCTTCTCTATTTATAGAAACCATCCCCAAAGAGTGACATCACGTGTTGCAATTCCATCGTGCACACTTGTAACAAACTTTCATTCTTTTTGCTCTTCTCCTTTTTGAAAATGAACTTTTACCGAGACCAGGCATGTATGAGACAAATGAATCTGAAGATTCATCAGCTAAACGAACCTTTGCTTCAATTATCTAGCGTATATCTTCTGGGATGCCCTTATACATTAACAATCTCAGTCTTTCACACCTAGCTTCATAGACTTTTGTTAAAGCATTTAGAGGGAGAGAAGGAAAATATTTTCTTAGATTTGAGAGAATGGCATCCATTTTGAAAGGAGAAGAAATCAGTTATTATGGGAAACTGAAAAACAAACCGACTTGAGAGTCACGGAGTACCGTTATCCGCCATTTAACCGGGAACACAAAGAACTGCAAAAAGAAAGAAACAACATTAAAATAAATTCTACTCATAACAAGGATTAGAAAGAGAAATGGATTTTACCTCAACAACTTGATGTTCCAGAAATGGTTTGAGTCTTTGTCCATTAACCTTAAATACAATACCATTCCTAGGATTCTCAATGTCTATGGCCCCATAAGAATACACATGTTTGACAATATAAGGACCAATCCACCTAGATCTCAATTTTCCAGGGAATAGGTGAAGGCGAGAATTATAAAGCGAACTTTTTGACCAATTTTAAAAGTTTTTCTCGAAAATTGATTTGTCATGAAAAGCTTTTGTTCTAGCTTTATAAATCTTTGAGTTTTCATATGCATCATTTCTTAATTCCTCAAGTTCATTCAATTGCAATTTGCGTAACTTGGAAGCATCATCAAGACTTAAGTTGAAAGCTTTAATGGCCCAAAATGCTTTATGCTCCAATTCTACAGTGCAAATGATAAGGTTTTTCATAAACTAACCGATAGGGAGACATGCTCAAAGATGTTTTAAAAGCAATATGCAGTAAGCCCAAAGTGCATCGTTTAGTCTTAAAGACCAATCTTTACGATTTGGGTTAACCATTTTTTTCAAAATTTGTTTAATCTCCCTATTTGCTAATTCAACTTGTCCACTTGTCTGAGGATGATAAGGGGTTGCAATTTTGTGGGTAATGCAATATTTTTTCATTAAAAATTCAAATGATTTATTACAAAAATGTATTCCCCCATCACTGATGATAGCTCGAGGAATTCCAAATCGACTCAAAATATTTTCTTTTAAAAATTTTAGAACAGTTTTATGATCATTGTGCCGACATGGAATTGCCTCAATCCATTTTGAGACATAATCAACTGCAACCAAAATGTACACAAATCCAAAAGATGATGGAAATGGACCCATGAAATCAATTCCCCAACAATCAAAAATTTCAATGACAAGGATAGGGTTCAAAGGCATCATATTTCTTTTAGAAATGGACCCCAATTTTTGACAACTTTCATAACTTTTGCAAAAAGTATAACTGTTTTGAATAAAGTGGGCCAATAAAATCCACACTGCAAGATTTTTGCAAATTGTTTTCTTTGAAGAAAAATGACCTCCACATGCTTCAATGACAAAATTTAATGACACTACTTACCTCATTGTCGGGTACACATCTCCGAAAGATTTGATCAGACAATATTTGAACAAATATGGGTCATCCCAAAAAAATTTTTCACCTCAATCAAAAACTTTTTTTGTCTTGGTGTGTCCACCGAGGCAAAGATCTTACATGTTACAAGAAAATTGACAATGTTAGCAAACCAAGACATAGAATTGACAAAAATAAAAATTCATCGGGGAAAGAATCATTGATAGGTGTGCTATCAAAAGATGAGCTTGTTGTCAGCCTTGACAAATGATCTGCAATAATATATTCTACTTCATTTCTTGTCTTTTATTGTGATGTTAAATTCTTGAAGCAACAAGATCCACCGTATCAACCTAGGTTTGGCATCCTGTTTAGACATTAAATATCTAACAAAGAAAGATGATCAAGTGAAAACAACAAAGGGATGAACTAATTAAATAAGCTCAAAATTTGTCCAATGCAAAAATTACAAAGTAAGTTCTTTTTTTTTCAAGAAGTGGTGTAATTCATTTGTGCACTATTTAAAGTTCGACTTGCGTAATAAATTACATGAGGCTTACCTTCCTTTCTTTGGCCTAAAACAACACTAACAAGAAAATCACTAGCATCACACATCAACTCAAAAGGCAAAGACCAAATGAGATTGCATGATAGAGCGTAAGTCAAAAGACCGATTAATTTTTCAAAAGATTTTTGACAATCTTGAGTCTAATCAAATGGTGTATCTTTTATTAGAAGATTACATAAAGGTCTAGATATAGCACTAAAGTCCTTTACAAATCTTCTGTAAAATCCTGCATGTCCTAAAAAGGAACGAACTTCTTTGACTGTTTTTGGGAAAGGCAAATGAGCAATTAATTCAACTTTGGCCTTATCAACTTCAATTCCCTTAGAAGATATCACATGACCTAACACTATTCCTGAGGTAACCATGCAATGACATTTTTCCCAATTTAACACAAATTTTTTTTCTTCGCATCTTTTAAGAACTTTTTCCAAATTATCAAGACAATTTTCAAAAGAATTTCCAAAAACTGTCAGATCATCCATGAAAACCTCTAAATAATGCTCAATCATATCACTGAAAATACTTAGCATGCATCTTTGAAAAGTTACCGGAGCATTACAAAGACCAAAAGGCATTCTTCTATATGCAAAAGTGCCAAAGGGGCAAGTAAAAGTGGTCTTTTCTTGGTCCTCTAATGCAATTGGTATTTGATTATACCCTGAATAACCATCAAGAAAATAATAGTAGGGATGTCCTGCTACTCTTTCTAGAATCTGATCAAGAAATGGCAATGGAAAATGGTCTTTCCTAGTGGCTGCATTCAATTTTCTGAAATCAATACACATACGCCAACTAGATGAGACTCGGGTATGTATTAATTCTCATTTTTCATTTTCAACCACTGTTATTCCAGATTTCTTAGGCACAACTTATGTAGGGCTTACCCACTGGCTATCAGAGATAGGATAGATAATTCCAACATCAAGTAATTTAAGAACTTCAGCTCTAACAACCTCTTTCATGTGTAGATTCAATCTTCTTTGAGGTTGTTGAGATGTTTTAGCATTATCCTCTAAATGTATTCTATGTGTACAGATTAATGGATTAATGCCTTTTATATCCTTTAATGTCCATCCAATTGCACTTTTATGCCTTTTAAGTACTTCTATCAATTTACCTTCTTGTTCTTTGGTCAAGGATGAGGAAATTACCACTGGAGAGCTTTGTTCTTCTCCCAAAAATGTGTACTTCAACCCATCAGGTAATGGCTTCGGCCCAAAGTGTGGGTACTTCTTCATGGGTATCATCATTCATGGATTTTAGCTCTTCGAATCTTGGCTTCCATCCTTTGTATTCCATTTCCGTATACAAAAGCAAAGAGCATATTTCGAAACATCATCATCTAATTGTGTAGCTGAATCAAATGAATTAATTAAATAGATTTCTAATGGGTCAGAAGAACTCCTGATTTGAAGATGATCATCTATAATAGCCTCAATCCCTTCAATCTCTTCATTGTCATCATAAACTTCATGTGGTTGCTTGCACATGTTGAAAACATTAAGCTCCAGTGTCATATTTCCAAAAGTTAGCTTCACCACTCCATTTCTGTAATTTATCAAAGCATTAGATGTTGCTAAAAATGGGCGACCCAAAATAACAGGAACTGACTTAGAACTATCAACCATAGGTTCAGTTTCCAAGACAATAAAATCCACAGGATATATGAATTTATCAACTTGTACCAACACATTTTCTACTATTTCTTTTAGAATTTTAATTGATCTATCAGCAAGTAGAAGAGTACAGAAGTTGGTTTTAACTCACCAAGGTTGAGTTGCTGATAAATTGAATATGGAAGCAAATTAACACTAGCACCAAGATCAAGTAAAGCTCGTTCAATTTTATGTTCACTAATAATGCATGAAACTGTAGGACAACCAGGGTCTTTATATTTCAACTCATTATTGTTTTGAATAATAGAACTTACCTGTTCAGTCAAAAAGGCATTCTTTTTCATATTATGTTTTCTTTTAACAGTGCACAAGTCTTTCAAATATTTGGCATAAGAAGGAATCTGTTTGATAGCATCTAACAGAGGAATATTGACCTTCACTTGTTTAAAGATTTCAAAAATGTCACTGTTATGGTTCACTTTACTTGAATTGTTTAATGCTTGAGGAAATGGGGGTGAAGACGAGGGTTTGATCTCCTTTTGGCTAGGTGGCTTATCAACTCCTTCCTCATCTTTGTGAATTGACTCATCATCTTTCTCAAAAAGTTCAGGAATTTGTTTTTCAATAACCTTTCCACTCCTAAGAGTTATCACTGAGTTGACTTGATCTATTTTTTGACTTTCTGAACTACCCTCATTTAGGCTAAACTGACCCTTAGGATTTGGTTGAGGTTGAGAGGAAAACTTTTCTTTCTTATGAATGGCAAGTGCAGAAGAAAGTTTAGCAAGAGTGTCTTTTATGTCAATCATGACTTGAGTGTTTTGACTATTGATGGCCTCTTGTTTTTCCATGAATGCATGCAATGTTCCTTCAAGGTTTTTCCTATATGGTGGGACATAGGGTGCATATCCTTGAGGATTTTGAGAATCTTGTTGTGCCTGAGGAGGTGGTGGTTGCATGAATTGTGGCTGGTTGTTATTCCTCCAACTGAAATTCGGGTGATTTCTCCATCCCGGATTGTATGTATCTGAAAAAGAAGAAGTATATGGCTTTTTAAAATTATTCATTGCATTTACTTGCTCATGCACAACTTCTTTAAAAATAGAAATTTTTGGACATTCATTTGTTAAGTGTCCTAATTCATCACAAATGCCACAATTTTCTTCATTTTGCACAGATTTGATTTCTTTTACTTTCCCGGATTCCATGGCTTCAACCTTTCTAGCCAAACTAGCAAACCTAGCATTCAGATCTTCTTCTTGACTAAGATGATATTTTCCTTTACTAGCATTTGCAAGGTTTGATCTAATTGAATTTTCGTAAGGATTAGTACCATGCCAAGATTGAGAATTTTCACCAAATGGTCTAAATAGTCTAAAGCTTCATCAGTGTTCTTTATCAAGAAATTCACCATTGCACATTGTTTCCACAAATTGCTTGGTTTCGTGTGTTAACCCTTCATAAAAGAAGCTTAAAGTGCGCCATTTTTCAAAACCATGATGTGGGCAAGAATTCAACAAATCTTTAAAACGCTCCCAACTTTGAAAATATGCTTCATTTGAATTTTGGGAAAAATTTTGGATTTGTCTTTTCAAAGCATTGGTTTTATGTGTTGGAAAAAATTTCTTCAAAAACTCACATTGCATTTCTTGCCATGTGCCAATTGATCTTGGTTTCAAAGTGTTAAGCCAAGTTTTTGCTTTGTCTTTCAAAGAAAAAGGAAACAATTTAAGCTTAACAACCTCTTCAAGGTAAGTTTGATCATGAAAAGCAGTACATACTTCCTCAAATTCTTTTAAATGTAAATATGGGCTTTCAGATTCTAAACCATGGAAATTAGGAAGTAAATAAATCATACCTGGCTTGAATCTAAAATTATTGGCATTGACTGGAAAGATAAAACATGATGGACTAGAATTTCGGGATGGTTGCAAATACTCACGCATGGTTCGCAACGGTTGATTTTTATGTTCATCATGCACACTTTCATTTTCAGCCATTGTGCTTAATGTGTGTGATTGTGATTCAAATAAATCAATATGTAAAGTACCTAGATTAACCCTAACCAAACGACCAGAATTTAAGTCACGATACCAATTAAGCATAAACAAGTAACTTATAGTATAAAATAAAATGTACAAGATAGCAATATAAACTGTCCATTAAATATTAACAAAGGTGTGGTATAAACCAACCACCAAATAAGTTAATAAGCATAAAAATTAAAAAGTTAGTATACAGATAAATTAAAATGTTAGAAGCAGAAAAAGTAAAAAGTTAGATAGTTAGTAAGAGAATTAGTAAGTTAGTAAACAAAAAAAATGACAGAAAATAAATACAGAAAATAAAGTACAAAAAAAAATCGGTCGCGCTATTTGTCCAACCAAAAGACTCCAACTTTTGTCCACCGTATGTCACGTGTCATCATTTGAAATTTGAAATATGAAACTGTTTACGTTAAGAATAAGTGGTTAATACGTTATGAATAAGTGGTTAATCAGTATAACTTTCTCGTTAATACATTCAAAATAAGTAAGTGGTTAATACGTTAAGAATAAGTTGGTTAATCAAGATAAATTTCTGTTAATACCTTCAAATAAGTGGTTAATCTATATCGGTTTAATGGTGAATCTGAGAAAGAGTTCCTAATAATGAATAAGTGGTTAATACGTTAGGAATAAGTGGTTAATCAAGATATGTTTCTCGTAAATCCAAGAAAGAGTTCTCAATAATGAGTAAATGGTTAATACGTTAAGAATAAGTGGTTAATCAATATTAGTTTCTCGTGAATCCAAGAAGTAGGAAATGAGAAGCGAGAAATTAAATGGTTAATACGTTAAGAATAAGTGGTTAATCAAGATTTACTGCCGTGAATCCCAAAAGCGGAAATGAAAAGCGGAAATTAAATGGTTAATACGTTAGGAATAAGTGGTTAATCAAGATCGGTTTACGTGAATCCAAGAAGCGGGAAATGAAAAGCTTGAAATGAAAATATTGGCATACGGAAAAGTCAATAAACATACGTACGGAAGCATAGGGTGGAGGAAAGTTGGAGTATTTTGGTTAGACGAAAAACATTTTCCAAAAAAAATAAAAGGGAGAGTTACCCCCACTAAGTTAAAATGTACAAGAAAATAAAATGGAGAATTACCCCACCGTATTTAAATTAAAATGCAAAAAAAATAAAGTGCGGAAAGTAAATTTAAAGAAAAAAAAAGAAATAAGTAAAAGGGAGAGATTCCCCACCAAGTTAGTGCGTAAAATAAAAGGGAGAAGTTTCCACACTAAGTTAGTATGCACAGAAATTAAAAAGGGAGAGGTTCCCCCACTAGTTAGTATGTTAGTATATATACAAAATTTTTTTTTACACCGTTGTCTTCAAATCAAGTCCTCGGCAACGGCGCCAAAAACTTGATGCACAATTTTTAATTTCAAACAAGTCTACAAACTTGATGCGGGATTAATTGTTGCTTTGCGAACCCAAGTGCAAGTTGTCTCAAGTAATAAATTTCTCGAGAGTCCGAGGTCGATTCACAGGGAATTGTTGAAGATTAATTAAGGTGAAGTAAATATTTTGTTACTATGGTAAAAATTATTTACTTAGGTTAAAAGATCCACTCTTGATAAATAAAGTAAAGGTAAGATTAATTTCTTTTATAACTCAATTAGAATCCTCGCAACATGGAGGTTCCAATCGAAAAATACAACATTAAAAGTCTATTTAAAATAATATACGTAATTATATTATGTTTCCTAAAAATATTACCACTACTTATAAATGGGTTAAAGCATTCATTGTGCCAATATTTTGTCTAAAACAAATTAAGAACTCCTATTTACAAATATGGTTTCTAAATTATAAGAAACAAATTATAATACGTATAATGGTTACTAGAAAATATAAATCATTTAAGCACAAGAGAAGAATAAATCTAACCTTACTTTATTACCAAGAGCTTCACCCTTTCACCCAAGTAAAATGAAACTTAGTTACTCATAGATAAGAAGAAAGAAAGAGAGAAGAAGAAGAAGAAGAACATGACTTTAATTTAGAACAAAGGAAAATTACTACAAGAAAACCTAGTAACAAAATGACATCATTTTGGTAACTAACACCTAACACCCTCAATGATCTGCCAAGGCCTCCTTTTATAGAGGATTAGAGATACAAAATGACAAGGGGACTGAGTCATTAGTGCTTGGATGAGTGAAAAATGAGTGGAAAATGCCAAATGACTTTAGGTGAATGGAAAATTATGGAGATTCCTTGTCTCCGAAATCATGCAGCTCTGAAGTCATTGCATTTGTTATTTTTGAACCAAGTAAAAGTTTTAGGCCTAGATCTTAGCTTTCAAATGGCTTTAGTTTGAGTCCAATATCATTTTTATAACTCCAGATACGTTCAAATTACTGCACACTACCCAGGCCCAGTCACAGCTCCTCTGTTCTAACTTCCAAGACCAATATCACCTTCAAGGAGTCTGATTCTGGAAAAGTGTTCAACATGAAAGTTGTAGATATGAGTCTTAGCTATTCAACATCCAAATTTCAGCTTATTTTACAACTTCTAGCCTGAACAATGGCATGAAAAGTATACATAGGTCAAGTTGTCAGGAACAGCACTCTAGTTCTTGCTTCAATCCCAAGTTGAGTTATTTACTCGTGTGATTAGGCCTTTGAGGTCTTCATGAAAGTTATAGAGATCTCTCTTATCTTTCAAATGCCACTAGAATCACCTCCAAATACCACATACAGCCCAAGATATGGCTCAAATACAGAAACAGTGTAAGATATGAATCATGCTGAAAAATTCAATTAAATCCAATTTGAGCTCAAACTTACAAAACATAATAAAACTCAATCAATTAAGTACATAGAGAGTGTAAATGACTAAGAATGAAAGCTTATTAATGTATCAAATATGTGATCATCAGTCTAGTTCTCAAGCAATCACTCGAGATTTTTCACTATATCTTCAAGTTTCAATAGGTGCTTGTAACCTTTACATAATAGAGCACTCACCACACCTTAGGATACCTCACCCTTTGTGCTTGAGCCTCAACTTCAAGGGATACCTCACCCTCTTTACAACCAAGTGATACCTCACCCTTTTCTCTAGAGGGATATCTCACCCTCTTACAATGATTTCAAGATGAAGAGAAAGATTAAAAACTCTCACAAGAATAGATATACAACTTGAAGAAAAAACTATGGATGATAAAAAAAACTCTCTCAAGAGTGGATAATACAAATTGAAACTCTATAGGTATCAAGGATTCATACTTTAAAGTTCAAAATATGGTTTTGATGATTCAATGATCAAATCTAATGTTCTTGTGTTTTGTAGGATGTAAATGCTTTAAATATCACTTATATATAAAGCTCAAGTGATAAAATAGTCATTAGTAGTGTTTAGAAATGATTTTTTTTATGAAAATTAGCCATTTATAGCCGTTGGAAACGTTTCTGGGCACTTGGTAATTAATTACACACTTCTGGTAATCGATTACATGGCCTCTACCAAAGTTGTAATCGATTACAAGACTTGTGTAATCGGTTACATAACTTCTAGTTTTGAAAACTCACTTTAAAAGGTCATAACTTCTTCATTTCTTATCCGATTAAAGCAAATGACCACTCATTGAAAAGATATTTGAGTCTATTTTCATATGAAAAAGTTTTAGAATAAAACTCAAAATATTTTGAAAGTTATTGTCAAAATAGTAATCAAAGTTTAGTTTTTTAAAACTCAAACTTAACTATTTTTTGTAGTTTAAAGCAAATGGTCATAACTTCTTCATTTATTATTCATTTAAAGTAAATGATCACTCATTAGAAAGATATTTGAATTTATTTTCAAATGAAATAAGTTTAAGAACAAAACTCAAATTATTTTGTAAGTTATGATCAAAAGAGTAACCAAAGGTCAGTTTTATAAAACACAAACTTGACTATTTTTCATAGATTTGAACTACCACCAAGACTAACTTTCCAAAAATAGTTTGTTGGACATTTAAACATGTAAGAAACACTTTTAAAGATGTTAAAACATATTTGAGCTTAGTGTGATTCCTTTTTACCTTTACGTAAGATCTAAGTCGTATAAGTTATTCTTGAAAAACCTTGGGACTTGATCTTTGCACTTTCAATCCTTTGGCTTCTTGATGTAATCTAAGCTTCTGAAAAATTTCTTCTCTTCATGTCTTACAAAAGCTTGGAACATCTTTATCATTTTCATCATTCTTGAGTTGAGCATAGTTGTGATCTTTTTACTTTCTTGTTGCAATGCTCACTCTTGGTATTTGAACTATCCTACAAAATACTACTCACTTAAAACAAGCATAGTTAGTCCAAATTCATAACTCAATATCTTCATATGCATGATTCATAAATGTATAACTCTAGTTTATCTAACATGCATGTAAGACTTTCATAGACACATTCAAATAATATATTTATTAATTACTAATGGATATGCTCTATATAGGATGCAACAAAGAATATATGTAAAGTGTTCTTTTTGTCTTGTATTTATCATTATCAAAACTTAACATATTAAACCATTTAGAGCAAACTTATTTTCACAGAGCTACATCAGATGGATGTCAAGACTGCGTTTCTAAATGGAAACATTGACGAAATGATTTACATGGCACAACAAAAAAATCTTGTATCGGGTGACCCAAAGTCTATGGTATGCAAGCTAAAGAAATCCATCTATGGTTTCAAACAAGCTTCCCATCAATGGTATCACAAGTTCCATCAAGTCATTACCTCGTGTGGTTTTGAGGCAAATGTCGTTGATGACTGTGTATATCATAAGTTCAGTGAGAGTAAATACATCTTCCTGATATTATATGTTGATGATATTCTGCTTGTTAGCAGCAATATAGGCTTTTTCCATGAAACCAAGAAATTTCTAACGAAGAATTTTGAGATGAAAGATCTTGACGACGCCTCTTTTGTATTAGGTATTTAGATACTAAGAGACCGTTCTCAAGGTATCCTTAGGTTGTCACAAAAGAGCTATATCGATAAAGTCTTAAATAGATTTGACATAAAAGATAGTAAATTAGGAGACACACCTATTTCTAAAGGAGACAAGTTTAGTCTCAAATAGTGCCCCAATAATGATCTTGAAATGAAAGATATGCAGAAAATTCCCTATGCATCGGTGGTAGAGAGTCTAATGTACGCTCAAGTTTCTACTCGTCCTGACATAGCATTTATAGTAAGAGTTTTGGGAAGATATTTGAGCAATCCTGGTGTGCATCATTGGAAAGCGGCCAAACACGCGATGCATTATTTGAAGAGAACAAAAGATTATATGCTTACTTATCGGAGATCTGACAGTTTAGAGATCATCGGGTACTCTGACTCTTATTTTGTGGGATGTCAAGATAGCAGACGCTCTACATCAAACTACATCTATGTATTGGCTGGAGGAGCTATCTCATGAAAGTATGCTAAACAGACTCTTGTAGCTTCTTCAACCATGGCAGCGGAGTTCATAGCTTGTTATGAGGCGTCCAACCACGGGATATGACTACGGAACTTTGTCACTAGTTTGCATGTGATTGATGACATTGATAGACTAATGAAGATTTATTGTGACAATAACTCAGCCGTTTTTTACTCCAACAACAATAGGAGCTCGACGAAGTCAAAGTTTATTGACATCAAGTTTCTAGTTGTTAAGGAAAGAGTTCAGGATAGACAGATTTTTATAGAACATATAGGGACAAATTTTATGCTAGCTGATCCATTAACTAAGGGCTTGACACCTAAGGTTTTTCATGAGCATAATGCTCATATGAGTGTTATTCCTGAGGATATCTTAGTTTAGTGGGAATCCTTTTATGTTCTATGTTTTACTTTGGACATTGTGTTATTTGATTTTCTGCAGAATAAAGTTGATGGTTTATGATTCTATTTTTGAACTTGTTTATGCTTTGTTTATGCAACATTAGTGTTGCATTTAAGGACTTTCGATTGATCTCACTAAGGACTAAAGAAAGACCAGTTGGAAATAGGCATATTTGAGATCACATTGCATATAATTTTTATGCTACTCATCCATATTTGATCTACATCATTAAGTATATTGCTATGGCGATTATTGTGGTTTAGTTACACTTGATTATGATAAAAGCTGCAGTGGTTCCATAACTAATATATGAGATAGACCAGATTGTATTAAAGAGAAGTCCAAAGATAAATAACATATGGATGCACGCCTAAAGAATTTGTAGTATAATTGTTTCAGGAATAATATGAAGCCCAAGTGGGAGATTGTTAGGAAATTTACGTTTCCTAATTAATGTTGGACATCATATTTAATTGAAAATTATATTAGTTATTTAATTTATTGAGCTTGTTATTAAGTGATCTAATTTAGTGAGCCCGTAGACTTCACAACTTGATGTGGGCTTAATGAGTAGATACTATATTGGCCCATTAAGGGATTGTGGGAACTTTAATTGGTTAATATATGTCAGAAACGGTTATGGTCTCCAATATACCAAATCATAACACAGTTTCCTTTCTCCCCATCTGGAAGAGAGACAACGGTCCCATTGAGGAGCTAAGGTAATTTGGTTGAGGAAGATCACAAACCACCCCCTTTTTCGTGATTGATTACAGCAAAGATTCCGCAACAGTTGCTGATCAATAGCTATGGATCCAGGTATTTATAAAAAACCAAGAATCCTTGATAATCTGGCATGATATAGATCCTAGGCCTTATGTTGTTTTATTTTACGGTGTATGCATCTAGAATTTGTTTTAAAGTTTAAAGAATTAAAGAATCAATGTCTAACAATGTGAAGTTCAACATCTCGCACTATGGTGCAGGCATGTTTATGCCGCGGCGTGGTGCATTCCCCTGCTGCATACAGAGAACCCAAGGCTTGAACGTCGCGATGCAAAGGAGCGTATGCTGTGGCGTGGTGACCTAAATTGAATACACGCCGCGGCACAAGAATGTTAATGTCTTGACTTGACTCTATTTTCTGAGTATATAAATATTATTTTATTAGTTTTAGTAAAGATAGCTTTTTAGTTTTAGAGAAGCTGCGACTAGGTTTTCAGTTTGAGGCTGAGAGGAAGCCAAATGGAGCAAGTTTGGAGGTCATCTTCTTCATGGAAGAAGATTCAAGCATCAAATATCATATCTATTGAGCTTCCTTCCTATTCATTTCTCTTTTCTCTTTTCCTTGTATCATGAACATGGTTTTTATGGTTATATTTTCGTGTTCAATGAGAAGCTAAGCTGTATTTAGGGATTACTTTGGATCATTCTATGGATATTGATGATTTTGTACTTCTTGAGTTTATATTAATGTATGATTTTGTTCAATCATATAGATCTTAATGCTCTTGATTGTTTGACCAACTTTTAATTGATTTGTTGAAATCTGATGAACCTAGACATAGAAATTTAGATTTGAGATCATATGTATTGTTGATGCATGTTTGATTTCATTCTCTTAGTGGAATGAGTTGATTCGCTAATGAGATAGAAATATACCTCTTGGTCATGCATAGCAGATGCTTGAGAATAGTCCTTAATGAGTTGATTTTACATTAATTCTCATGGAAACATAGTGAGTTAGGTAAATGAAGCATGATTGGTTGACCTAGACATAGACTTTTAATTAAGTTAGATTTTTAAGCTAACTAAACAATTTATTCATGTTATTTGTAAGGGTTGCATATTACCAGTTGAAGTAAGGAGGTGAAGAAGGATTCCCTAAACTCTAAACATTATCTTTATTTCCATTTTATTGTATTTCAGTCTTTAGATTTAATTTAAATGTACTTTTCCTAATTTTTATATTCTTGAATAGAATTATTTAAGTTATTGGTTGATATTTAACATTAGAAGTAACGTAGTCCTTGTGGGAATGATATCCTACTCTTAAACTGTATTACTTATTCGATCCGTGCACTTGTGGCCTATAAAGGGACAAATAGCAACAAAGAACACTTTGCACATTTTTATTTAAATAGAGTTAAATCCAATATTAATTCATTATAACTCATATAAAGCATTATTGGATATATTATATAAAGAATGTTACACATATCTTATTACATGATTATTAAGTGAAATATAACTCTATAAAGTACATAATCATGCATGATCCAATATAATCTATAAGCACATTTATATAGCATAAATATCATTCTTTTCATCTTGTGGTTGTCATCATCAAAATTTAACATATTGAAACATTGGGGCAAACTTATTTTCACATAAATACATCATGGAGGAACTTTGAAGATGTTCCCTACTTGTTGCTGTGAAGGGGGATTAGTGAAAAATGGTTGAATGTGGACACTGATACCTTGTCAATGATAGACTTTGGGAAGGCAGCAATGCAACTTGGGCATCGAAATGTTGTTGGGTGGCATTATACATATGATAATGAGGCATTGAGGAGATGAAAGGCTTGGTAACTGAAGAGCATGTCCTAAAGATTGTTAAGACAATGAAGACCGAGGGAAAGAATGTATTGAAGCTGTACATAGAGCATATAGTTGATCCAGTTGAAGTTTTTGATGAAGTTATGCCTATTGATCAATGTGTTCCTAACCAAGTTGAAAATTATGATCCTAATTTTATAATGGCATTAATTCATAGCCAAGTTGATGATGCTGAGCTTGAATTGACAATGTTGCCAACTCATAGCCAAGTGGATGATGGCAGTGAATCTGGTGATCCAAACTATGTTGAAGTTGATGTCAGTTTGAGTGATAGTGAAGACTTGGATGACTTTGTAGACACCTCAGAAGATGAAGGAGAGGATATACATGACAATGTAAAGGATCTAACTTTGGTTAGACAAGTCAATAGTTGGATGTACAAAAATCTTACAAGCAATAAATTTTCTCCAAGAAGATCCCAACATACAGAAGATACAAAAGTTTATGACTATGATGATAGTGGTGAGCTCTTGAGTCTTGATGGGAGTGATAGCTCAAATGGTGAAATGAGGCCAAAATGACCTGAGTTTAACGAGAAGGCATATCTGCACGAGGATTTAGAGCTTTTGCCTTCTCTTTTTTTCCCTTCTCTATGGCTTGTCTTCAAATGAGGATCGAAGCTTTATTCATCTGATTTTTGGGAAAGATTGTCTTCCCTTCATTTTTTTAAATAATTTAATTTTTTATTTAATTTGTTAAGAGTAAAAAATAATTAAAAAATGAGGTTTTAATGAATAAAAAAATTAACAATCCAGATTTAATGAGTTTGGATGAGTGGAATGATATCATGTAATATCTCCATTAATGATTTAATAGATGATTAACAAAATAATTTATTAGGTCATTAGTTAAAATTTATGGATTAATTAAGAATATTTTAAAATTTATGGTATTGATTTACAAAAGAGTGAAAATTTAAAGTAGTTCTATCCTTTTTTCTAAAAATATATTATTAACATTTCTTTCTTTTTTATTATAGTTATGTGATGTATGAACTAATTTGATTCAACCCTGATAATTTTACTCATTTTCAACTATATTACTTTTCACATCACATAAAGTTAATTAATGAAGTATAAATTTGTGATTAATGAGGTATAGAAGTTAGTTAATGAGTATGTAAAAAGTTAGTTAATAAAGAACAAAAAAGTAGTTAATGACGTATATAAGTTAAAACTTCATTAACTTAAGGGTTACATATTAATATATACTCATTAACTAATAATTTATACTTTATTAACTAATTTTAATATATTAATTAAAAAGAATGTAAATCTTGTTTGAGCGTAAAATGATCATTATTCAATTTGATTATAAGTTAATATATTTAATATTCAAATTTATAATTACGCACTTAGTCACACATGTGGATGTTTGGGAACATTTGTGAAAACTTGATTATTTCACAAAAAATAAATTATAATAAATTAATTTTATATTTGAATATGTTAATTAAAAAAATTTTAAGTTAATCTATTTTATTTGAATGATATAAAAAATTATTAATTAATAATAAAATAATATTTACATTTTAAAATATAAAAAATAATTTATAATATAAAATTGTAAACTTTAAATTTCAACATTATAATTTTTTTATAATATATTAAATTTCATATAAAAATTAAAATTAATTTTATCTAATATGAGGGAAAATTAAAAAATCTACTGCCACACATTATTTGCATATCGTGCGTTAGGCGAATCTAGAGTCATTTAATATTGTCTTGACTCTTGATAAATATGAATCTTGTGTTAATTCAAAATTGCCAATAAAACCCTGAAAAATCAAAGTCCGAAACCCTGAAGAAACCAATCTTTCCGGATTGAATCCCTTTTCTTGAGAAATCGAAGCCTTCCAATTTGCATTACACCCTATCTGAATTCCCAATTCTGAAACCCTAATTCGATTCAAAATTTAGGGATTCATGGCAAACCCAACTTCCTCCTCCTCCTCCTCCTCTTCCCAGTTCACGTACTCCTCGGATCCCTCTTACTTCCCAATGCCCTTCCACCTCCAACAACCCCCCACCTACGCGGCGGCGGTGCAACCGCTGGTCCAAATCCCCCCTCGCCCACCTCCCTCCGCCGCGTACTCGTACCCGCAACCGACGCAATTCCAGCGCGACGCACAGCAACTTTTCCAGCGCGACGCGCAGACGATCACCCCCGAAGCTCTCGAGAACGTGAAGGCCGCCATTGCCAACAGCGAGATCGAGCACAAGGCCGACGCCAAGAAGAAAGCGGTTCCCCGGCGCGCCGCCGGTCAGACGTGGGAGGATCCGTCGCTGGCGGAGTGGCCGGAGAACGACCACCGGCTGTTCTGCGGCGACCTCGGGAACGAGGTGAACGACGACGTTTTGTCGAAAGCGTTCGCGCGGTTCCCGTCGTTCAACATGGCGAGGGTTGTGAGGGACAAGCGCTCTGGAAAAACCAAGGGTTTCGGGTTCGTCAGCTTCGCGGATTCTTCGGATTTGGCGGTTGCGCTGAAAGAGATGAATGGGAAGTACGTTGGGAACCGACCCATCAAGCTGTGTAAGAGTAAGTGGAAGGAGAGAACCGATTATGATGCTTTGGAGAAGCACAAGAAGCAGTCCAAGAAGAAAATGAAATCTTCGAGGGTGGGTGTGTTGCATTACTGAGAAGTAACGTCATGTTAGAATTTGTGAATTTGGGGTTGCAGTCTTGCAGGTGAAACCAAAATTGAACATCTTGGGGCTCATTGCAGCAACTATGTGAATCGTTTTGTTTTTTGCCATTTCAAAATTTCCTTTTTTTTTTGGAATTTATTTTGATATATTTTAGTTTCTATTTGCAATGCAATGTTGTTTGCTGATAACCCTTTTAGTCAGATTGAAAAACCTGGCTCCCATGCTCCAGCTATGTGAATCATTTAGGCTTCATTTAGGCTATGTTTGGGAGGATAACAAGAGACGGAATGACATGGAATGGAATGGAAAAATTTAATGAAAGTGTGTTTGAGAATTAATTTAAAGGAGGGAGTGGAATGACAAGGGAAGATCAAGGAGTCCCTCCCTTGTCACTCAATGCTTTCAATTTTTGTCTCCCCAATTTAGAGGGTCAAGAAAAGAATGACTTCAACATTCCACTCCCCTCCCTCATTAAATTCATTAATCATCCAAACAATAGAATGACATGTTCTCTTCCATTCCATGTTCTCTTCCTTCTTTTTTTTTTAATTTGTTTTGATATATTTTAGTTTCTATTTGCAATGCAATGTTGTTTGCTGAAAACCCTTTTGAGCAGATTGAAAAACTTGGCTCCCCATGCTCCAGCTATGTGAATCATTTAGGCTATGTTTGGGAGAATAGCTAGGGAGGGATTGACATGGAATAGAATAGAAAAACTTAATGAAAGTGTGTTTGAAAATTAATTTAAAGGAGGTGGAATGGCAAGGAAGGATCGAGGAGTCCCTCTCTTGTAGCTCAAAGTCTCCAATTTTTGTCCCCTTAATTTAGAGGGTCAAGAAAAAAATGATTTGAACATTCCACTCCCCTCTCTCATTAAATTCATTAAACATTCAAACAATCGAATGACATGTTCTTCCATTCCATGTTTTCTTCCTATTTTTTTTTAATTTGTTTTGATATATTTTAGTTTCTATTTGCAATGCAATGTTGTTTGCTGATAACCTTTTTGCACATGTTGAAAAACTTGGCTCCCCATGCTCCAGCTATGTGAATCATTTAAGTTATGTTTGAGAGGATAGCAAGGGAGGGAATGACATGGAATGAAATGGAAAAACTTAATGAAAACGTGTTTGAGAATTAATTTAAAGGAGAGAGTGGAATGGCAAGAGAGGGTCAAGGAGTCCCCCCCTTGTCACTCAAAGCCTCCAATTTTTGTTCCCCCAATTTAGGGGGTCAAGGAAAAAATGGCTTGAACATTCCAAACTCCTTTCTCATTAAACTCATTAAACATCCAAACAATGTTATGACATGTTCTTTTCCATTCCATGTTCTCTTTCTATTTTTTTTTAAATTTGTTTTGATATATTTTATTTTCTACTTGCAATGCAAATGTTTTTTGCTGATAACCCTTTTGAGCAGATTGAAAAACTTGGCTCCCCATGCTCCAGCTATATGAATCATTTAGGCTATATTTGGGAGGATAGCAACGGAGGGAATGACATGGAATGGAATGAAAAAACTTAAGGAAAATGTGTTTTAGAATTAATTTAGTGGAGGGCGTGGAATGACAAGAGAGGATCAAGGAGTCCCTCCTTGTCACTCAAAACTTCTAATTTTTGTCCTCCCAATTTAGGGGGTCAAGGAAATGATGACTTGAACATTTCACTCCCCTCCCTCATTAAACATTAAAATAATGGAATGACATATTCTCTTTCATTCCATGTTCTCTTCCTTTTTTATTTTTTTAATTTGATTTGATATATTTTAGTTTCTATATGCAATGCACTGTTGTTTGCTGATAAACCTTTTGAGCATATTGAAAAACTTGGCTCCCCATGCTCTAGCTATGTGAATCATTTAGGCTATGTTTGAGAGGATAACAAGGGAGGGAATGACATGAAATGGAATGAAAAAACTTAATAAAAGTGTGTTTGAAAATTAATTTAAAGGAGGGAGTGAAATGACAAGAGAGGATCAAGGAGTCCTTTTCTTGTCATTCAAAACTTTCAATTTTTGTCCCCTCAATTTAGGGGGTCAAGAAAAGAGTGGCTTGAACATTTCACTCTCTTTCTTAATTAAACTCAATAAACATTTAGACAATGGAATGACACGTTCTCTTCTTTTCCATTTCTTTTTTCAAAATTTCCCCTCCTCCTTTCCTTTTTTTATTTTCTTGGTTTTTTAGAATCTTTGCAATGCAATGTTTACCACCCTTTTGGAATACTCAAACTGGGTAAATGCTACTTAAAGAGTTTGAATTGCAGGTTTTTAAACTTCTGCTCTGGTTCAGGAGATGACTAGTGTAGTGTTGCCCAAAGAGGTTACTTGTGATTTGTCTAATGAAGAGCTATTCTATGGGTGCTCAAATTGCAAATTACGATCAATGTTTCCCTTTATCTTGTCTCTGCGTGTTCCTCCATTTATATGTCCTATGTGAATCTTTTGCAAATACAGCAAAGCCGTAGTTTTCCTCTTGCAGTATGGTTTAAATCTCGTGATGTGGGCATAAGAATCACTTCAAATTCAAATTGCTTTATTTAATTTTAGCTGTGGGAAGAAGTCGCAGAAATTGTCTCGTGATATAGGATAAAAACTCTTGTTTAAACAGTGCACTAACATCCGGTCAGGTCGACTTGGGTTATGAATAAATTAAAGGTTAAGCTAAATTACTTTTGTCCGAGTTAGGTTGGATCAGTTTTGTCCAAAATATTCAGTCAATCCAAATTAAATCAACCCGATTGTTTAGATCAGGATATCAGATTTCTTTTTTACATTTTTTTAGCATACAATCAAATAACAAATAGAATAGCAAAATTGATAAATGCCCAAATGAAAAATACAATTAAAAAAAAAACCCTAACTCAAATCTGTTGATTCAATACCATCTGCGGTTAGAACTTTGAACCATAACTCAATTAGATTTTGAAGTAAATACAAAGGCAGACGTGTAATTAGGGGTGTAAACGGGGTATTTGAGGTTAGATCTTACCTAAATGGATTTAGTCTATTTTTCAAATGTAATGTTTGAGTCTAAATAATTTACATGATATAATTCATTTTTTAAAGTTTGGTTTGAAGGTTTATTTAAAAATTTATTTTACAATAAGGTCTTTAAATAAGTTAATAGACTTATTTTTAAATAAGTCAATAAGATAAGCTAACGGGTTTAGGTTTTAAAAAATATTATATTACATAAATATTAAAATGTCATAATATATATAAAGTAATAATATATATAATTAAATAAGTCGATCCGTTAGACTTAAATTTTTTTTTCAAAAGTCAGAAGACTGACCCGTTTAACTAAATAGATTTTTTAAAAGGCATTGACTTAACATTTTTGTTAAAAAGGTTAGGTCAGGCCAGATATTAAACAATCCAAGCCATAGGTCGTCGACAGATTGCCTGATTTATTTCCACGCCTAGTTACTGCTATGATGGTTAGAGATCTAGGCTTACGCCCTCACCGTCACAATCGTAGCTCACAGGGAAGAACAACTAGTTAGTCGCAGCCAAGGTTTTGAAAATTGGACTAGTCATTGAATTGATGAAAGAACTGATTTATGATTTAATGATTCAATTGTAGTTGAACTAGTATATATATATAAATTTTCAATTTAATATTTCAAATATTTTTTACTAGTTAAAAAATAGAATTTTTTTAATATGAATAATAATGTTATAATAAAGTGTTAAGTTAATAAATAAAAAGAAATTAGTGAAACTCTTTACAGTATTATTACCTAATAATTTAAAAATATTTTGCATTGTATAAATATATTAAATATATTTTAAATATACAAAGGTTATTACATATATAAAGAATATCTTAGCATAAGATGTTGAGTGGAACAATGGCAAAATGGTTGTTAGAGATGTTGTAGGTCTTGAGTTTTGAACCTTGCATCACCCATCTTGGAGCATTTTGCACCTTAAAACATCAAATTAGTGAACCGTTTGAACTATGGTTGATTATAGCACTATCTAAAATTTTACTAATTAAAACTCTATTTTCTAAAATCATCTACGAGAAAATGTTAACTTTTTCACAAATTATTTTCTTGATGAATGGATCCCCTTTGGTCCTTCTATCACTTCAATTGATTGGATTAGTCGGTCTGGTCTTCTTGAAACGTTGGTCGCAACCACCATTGCCAACAATTCTAGCTCCTGTTTTCGAAATAACAGGTTCAACTGACATGATTGGATTGACCTTTGGTTCGGTTCTCGGTTCAATTGGTTTGACCAACCAATCTGGTTTGATTCTCAGAACACTGGTCGCAGCCACCATTACAACTCGTAGGGAAGAACAATTTATCAACACCATCTCAACATCATGGCCATTGTTGCGGTTATAGGGAAAAAGGAATAGCCAATTAGCCACTATCACTGTCATTGTTGTCACACAAAGGGCTAAGGGCAGAGGGCCACCATCACTGATGCACACACCATGTATGACCGAACCAACCTTTGGTCCAATTCTCGGTTTAATCGGTTGGACCGATCGATTCGGTCTGATTCTTAGAACACTAGTGCCACCCACCATTAAAAATAGTTCTAGCTTCGATTTTGAAATCATCGGTTCGACTGACATGAATAGATCGACCTTTGGTCTGATTCTAGGTTTAATCGGTTGGACCAGCTAGTCTGGTTCAATTCTCAAAACACTAGTCTCAGCCACCATTACAACTCGTAGGGAAGAACATTTTATCAACCACCATCTCAACGTCATGGCCACCATCGTGCTCATAGGGAAGAAGGAATAGCCAATCAGTCACTATCATTGTCGTTGTTGTCACACAAACATTAAACTAACATACTCATTCCATCGCTGTCGCTTGCAACTTGATGCATGTAACACCCCAAATTTCCTATATCTTAAACCCTAGAATTTTGAACTTGAGACAACTACTTTTATTGTTTTCAGTAATTTACGAGTATCTACCAAATTATTTTATTTATTTCCTTCTACTTGTATTTGATCGTTTTGACATTTATACCGTGTCAAAGAAAATAAAAATTTTTGAGGTGAGATCACTTTACGTAATTTAATTTTTACCATTAGGTAATTATTTTATAGATAATCGTACCACAATTATGATATTCATCAACATTAATCAATTTTAGTGATTTTATGGATGATTATGAATTTTTCATAAGCAATGTTATGATAATGCCCTCAGGTTATCATAGGTCATCATCCAAGTATTCAAAACAATTGTCATAACCAATATTCCTCAATGAAAATTTTTCATACGATATAAAAATTTGATTTATGCATATGCACAAAGATCTTTACTAAATCTGAATCCATGGAAACAATTTTAGAAAATTTGTTTTAATTGTCGTATTTATTTATCCAAGATAAAAATCGGTCGTTGAAATATATTCTTTCTTGTCGGATTTTTATAGATAAAAATAGAAATTATATTGCTTAAGTCAACATTGGCACAGGTTTGGATATCCATTATTGATTCAATTAACGACGCCCCAAAATAAATTTAATAAAGAAACATAAGATAATCATCATTCCCTTTAATCACAAGGGTGAGATAAACTTAATTAGTTATATTTTATATCAATGTAGATTTAATCATATCGGTGTAAAATTGATTATATAAATGGCCAAATCTTTTCAATTTCATTTGTTTAGAATTGATCAAGAGTATCTTAAAAAGTGACATATTTTTTCAATTTATGACCATAATGCATGAAAAATTGATCAAAACATGTCATTTTCTTACATAAAATTATGACTAATTATAACCTTTATTTAAAGTTTGAAAAAATCATATTATCACTTTATTTTCATTTTTTTAAATCATTTAAAAGAAGGATCTAATCTTCAAAATAAATTGAAAAATCAAAAATATTTTCGTTTACAAACACTTAATTTCTCAATGATTAAAATGCTCTTATTCCCTTTTTAAATTCTTGTGTTAAATAATTATATTTCCACTGAAAAAATTACTTTGTTTGCATTATGAAATCTAGGCATTGGAGATGCTTCAAAAACGAGGAGACAAAAATTATCAATAACATTTTTCCTTCTAAATTGATAAAGATTTACACAAACAAAACCATTAAAATTTTGTTTTCAAAACCCAAAATGGGATATTATTTCAAGTAAAATCTTCAAACTCTCCACACTCACACGGCAAACTCACTTTGTGCATGCATTTTCATTTTTTTCTCTCACCCAAAAAGCCTCCATCTTATTCTCTTAAAATTCCAAGAACACAAAACAACCATTTTCCTTCATTTTCTCACCAAATGGTTCGGCCATGACCACCAAAAGCACCACCCATCACTTTTAATTTCATCCAACCATAGATCTTGAATCTACATGATATTCTAAGCAACTTTCATGTTGGAGACTTTCTCAAATCATTCATCTTCATGGACTTTCTTCAAGAGCCAAGTTATTGAGTTTTTAAGGTGAAGTGTAAGAAGATTCAATTCTTATCTCTTTTTGACATGATCTAAACCATGTTTGATCCATGGTTCCTCTTAATCAAGCTTAGTATACTAATTTCTATGTATTTTGTTTTGAATTTGAGAAGCTCCTTGGTGGTGAAGGACTTGGAAAGAGAAGTTTCTCTCCTAAATCAAGAAGCTTTGAGGATCTTCAAGAGTAAGAGGAGATCCATCTCACCAACCAATTATGGTGGTGGAGATGGTCTTATATTTGATGGATTGTGAATTCATGTGAGAATTCCAATCCATGGTCATGTAATAATTAATTGTGTGTTTATGAACTTTGCTTTATTTTCTTCTTACTTGATTATTTTGTCACTCTTAATATGACTTTTACTAGCATGATTTTATGACTTTGATAGTATACTTATAATATCGCATGATGAGTATATGGCATGTTTGTGATATTTATGATGAAATATATATATGTATGCCATGATGTGTGGATGGAAAAAAAACAAATCTTAGTTCCAAGCCAAGGAAGAGACCTTCTCTTTGGTTTTGATGCCAAAATGAGGGTCAATGTTGAAATTTTTCAATAACAAGGAAATTAAATTTTGATCCCTATAACAATGAGAATTTACTAAGCATGTATACACAAGACACCTCAAAATAGGTCAAGCATTATAAATTAATATGTTTATGAAAGAATAAAATTGGATTGATTTGAGGAGTATGAAAAATGAACTAAAGGTTTGTTTTTTTTCAAATAAAACATGAACACAAATTTTAGAATAAAATTTTATTGATTTATTTTGTGTAGAAATAAGAATGGAATTTATTTAAGTTAGAAGAAAAATATTTCATGGTTCCAATGACCATCTATAAGGTTTTGATAATTTAGAAAAATGTTTTGATGCTATGAAATACAAGAATTTTCAAATAAGGATTTTTGAAAAGGAATTAAGTGTTATAAATTAAGTAAAGTGGAATTTTCATAAATAAAAAAAAGAAGATTGAAAGTATTGAACTTCAAATTAATTTAAAAAGAATCAATTTTTAGAAGTGATTTAGAAATATAAAGAAAATGTTTGAACTTAAATTTACTCAGGTTGTATGAAATTTATTTGGGTTTTGGAAAATTAGAAAATTTAAAGTTAAGAAACAATAATTAAAACAACTCAATATGATTTTGTAGGACTAGATCAATAAAAAGTGATTTTGAGAAAATATATATTAAGAAAAAGATTTTTGACTAAGAATGAAAAAGGATTTGCAAAGAAAGTTGAAAATGAATTTGAACAAATGGGTTAATTATATGACCAATCGACACTTTTTGGTTTTGAAAATAAAACTTTAATGGTTTTGTTTGTGTAAAATCATATCAATTTTAAAGGAAAAATATTTTGATAATTTTTCAAATAGTAATGCCTAGATTTTGATGAAACAAAATAATTTTTCAAGTAAAATATAATTGATTTAATACAAGAAATTTGAAAAGGGAATCCGAGTATTTTACTCACTTGAAAAATTAAGTTTTGTAAAAATGAAAATGTTTTTCAAACTTCAATTTATTTTGAAGTAGGTTAATTTGGAAATGATTTGGGAAAAAATGGAGAATATAATGGTATTTTGAGAATTTACTCAAGTATAACTTATTTTCAAGTTTTGAAATGGTTTAGAAATTTTAAGATTTGAAACATTGATTTATATCAATGGAAAGTAATTTAATTTAATCCTGGATTATATTTGAAAAAGAATTTCTTGAGTAAAGAAAGCGTGGAAAAAGATTTTCTTGAGTAAGAAAATGTGAAAAATGAAGTACAAAGTTATAATATTTTGAGAAAAGATGAAATGGAATTTTTGAAGGTTAAGAAATATTTTTATCGTAATAGAATTGTGGTGAAAAATGATTTACGTATCTTTAAAATGATTTAGAATATATTAAAATATTCCTATGCGATTTAAAATATGTTAAAATATTTCTAAAAGTGATTTGAATTACGTTTAAATATTTTCTCGTGAGTTTAAATATTTTTTCGTACGTTGAAAAATCACTATGTGATTTAAAAGTAATAGAATATTTTTACTGGGCCCACATACACCTGTGGGGCCCAAAACAAAAAAATTTTCATAATTTTCCAAAAATCGTAAAAAATTAGATAACGACAAATAAAATCGTTACGTAAAATAATTTTAATTGTAAAAATAAATGAAAATGTTTTCCAATCTGAAAAATTTTTATTTTCGAAAGTGTTTTATAAATATGAAAACATGATAACATGATTTTGTGTTGATAATACAAAATAATTTCTTGTTTAACCGAAATTACTAAACAAGAAAATTATTATTGTCAGAAGACGTATTTTGCGTATGATTAGTATTTGATGTATTTTATATACATTGGTGAGATGTCTTATTTGAATTTGGTGCATTATATGTACATTGAAAAGATTTAGTCGTTGAGTTGGACTTTGAAATATACTAGTCATTGACAAATAAAATTGAAAAGATTTGATTCAAGCGTAGGGTTGACTAGTATATATATAAATTTGAATTTAAAATTTAAATATTTTTTAATAGCTATTATAGAATTTTTTATTAATATGAATGAGAATTGATAATAAAGTGTTAAGATGGATCTTAAAAAGAAATTAGTGAAACTCTTTACCAGGTGGATTATTACCTAATAATTTAAAAATATTTTGCATTGTATAAATATATTAAATATATTTTAAATATACAAAGGTTATTACATATATAAAGAATTCTTTTCATAAGATGTTGAGATTGAACAATGGCAAAATGGTTGTTAGAGATGTTGTAGGTCTTCTTTTTGAACCTTGAAAACCCCCATGGAATCATTTTTGATAAATTAGTGAGTCTTTGTACTATGGTTAATTATAGCATTTATATTCTTGGTGATATATTAATTGGGGAATATTGGTTATCATGGTTATGACAATTGTTATGATGATTGAACCTTTAAATGATTAGATGATGATTGATTGATTAATCGGTCTAGTCTTCTTAAACGTTGGTATGATCTATCCATTGCATAACTATTTGTGTTATCTCTGTTTTGAAATAACGCCATGTTCAATTGACATAGGTGATCTGACCTTTGTTATATTGTTTTGTTGTGTTCAATTGGTTAAAATCAAATAATAGAAGGATCGATTCTCTTAGACACAACAGTGCGATTACATACTCGTAGGGAAGAACAATTTATCAACACCATCTCAAGGAGTGGACATTGTTGCGGACTATAGGGAAAAAGGAATAGCCAATGCCACTATCACTTTGTCATTGTTGACACAAGGAACGGATGTCCATGCATCAAGATGCACACACCATGTAAAAGGAATAAGTATGTTAAAGTTTCTTTGGTCCAATTCTCACCGCTATTAAGTAGGACCGTCGATTCGGGGATTCTTAGAACACTAAAAAAAAATAGTTCTAGCTTAATTTTATATTTCTCTTTAAATTATGATATTAATTTGGTGTCAATTTGTATAATGAATAGTTGAAATATGATTTCAATACCTAATATTTTCTCGGCCACGTTTACAACTCGTAAAAGAAGAAAATTTTATCAAACCACCATAACTCAAACTTTGGCCAACTTATTTTGCTTATGAGTCGGAAGTCGAATGCCATCATCCCTAACATTGTTACATTAGTTGTCGACACAAGGGTGTTGCATTAGTTGAAGATCACCATCGGGTGTTGCAAAGCATGCTAAGGGCGTCATCATCATGTGGTAGCTAGGCAGCCATTGACATGGTGGTTGGACAGTGGGCACGAAAGAACTTGGTGTGGTTGTCATGTGGAGGAGGAGACTAGGGCACAAACTTGGTGGGCAAAGTCAATTTTTTATTATGAATTTTGATTTTTGAAATAATGATATGTGAATGAAATATTAAGTTTAGTGAGTAATGAGTAAAATGCACATCATTAGATCATTGGGTTAATTTTTTTAACCCATTACTCAAGCCAATGCTATCGGGTTCAATCAGGTTCTATCCGATGACCTGATCCAACCTAAAAATTTTTAGTTAGGGTGGATTAGGTTGGTCGGGTCATTGATCATCCTTACCCCTAAGTGGGAAAACTACAAAATACAATGCACAGTAAGTTAGGCAATATATTCTAGTAGTTCTTACTTGTTAAAAATAGACAAAAAAGTTATCAAGGAACACGAGAAAAATTCTTAAATAGATGTGTTCTACTATAGTCACTCAAATTAATAATTGGCATGTGAAATATTTTATCAACATGTTGAAAATGTACATATTTCTAAAAAAAATATCTTTATACATATTAATTGTTAATTTAACTGCCTATAATAGATTATGTTTAGTAATGGAAAGAAGTTGTGAACATTGTCTAATTACTTGACAAAAGGTCTTGTATAAACAAATATTTCAACAGTTTTTGATAGGAAAAAAGATGATCTTATACTTCTTTTAGAGGTGTAGGTGCTGTATACACCATTTTTAAGGGTGTGTGATTAAGATAGAGAAAGTGATAAGAAAAAATAAGTATAATGAATGATATTAGATGATGTGTGAAAATGAATGTATGCACTGTTTGTGATAAGAATATCATAGTTGTTTTTGATACTTGTTAGTTGTTACAAATAGGTAAAGAAGTTATTTAAGTAGCACTCAAATCAATAATTTGAGAGTATTTATTAGTATTCCTACTTGTTTATTATCATCCTCTTTAATTAACTTTTTTTAAAATGTCCTTATTAAATAGTTAAATTAAAGTAGTGGTCTATTTCCACTCCTATACATATTCAATTTTTTAAACAATTACAATAATTATTTTTAAATTAAAAATCATTTCCTAATTTCTGTAATATATATTTTTTTAAATTCAATGTGACTTAAGCCTAAAAAAAAAAAAATAGAACTAAGCACTACATTACTAATGTCTTTAAACTAGAGGTTAGACCTATTTAAATATAAGTATTTGCATGTACCTAAAAAACAGTTATAGGTATTTGCATATTATACTATATGATGGAGTTCCTCATATTCTATATGATACCAATATCCTCTAAATCAAAATTTTCCCACCACAGGCTGCATGAAATCAATATTAACACAAACTCTAGCGAACCGCCCCCTAGCTGCTTGGAAAGTGTTGGTATCAACTTTTATAAGATTGCCAACAGCACATGCTAGGGCTAGAAGGATACTTTCATCCCAGTATACCATGTTTTCCTAACAGACAAATAATGGTCATAGAGCATCCAAGGGCCACCACAAATCAACTTCCATCTGTCTTCTGCGAGATCAAATTTGGCATGTTATCTGATTGTTTTTAAGAATATGACAATGTAATATTATGAGGAAGAAATGTTATCTATTTATATACAATACAAATGGATCCCTGCAAAGATGGGATATTATTGATGGGTGGATCCCTGCAAAGATAGTAGTGAGCTCCCGGTGACTATATCATGTTTTCAAAGAAAAATGAAATACCTTAAAGAATTAAAGTGGTATATATGTAAAAAAATATTATATTAACATTTATTAATATTTTGATAATATTATTTTTATTTTAATTATTAAAAAATAGAAATTAATAAATACTAATTTATTAAAATATTAATAAATATCAATTGATAATACATATATATCAATTAAATTCGTCATAAAGGTATAGAGCCATGCAAGAAACAAAACTTGACAGGGCTGGAGGTCCAATTATCGTAGAAAGGATCTAGACGCTCAAGAAGCCCAATTACATCTATTTCAGAGCTGTGGCTTCTTTCTCTCACACTCAGACTCAGAGACACACACAACACAAGGTTGGAAGTTGCAACTGTTGAGCCATGGAGGTTGCCACCGCAGCTTCGAGCTTCGCAATCAACAAGCCTATGCTGGCGTTGCCTTTATCGTCTCGAACCGTAAGCCCTATCCGAGCCATGAACTCCTCCTCCACCTCTGTCAGAACGTCTCTCTCCACCGACTTCGTTGCTCCTTTCTCCGGTAGCAGCACCTCTACCCTATTCTCTGGCCACAAGCTCCGACCTTCATGTCTCAATCCGGCGTCGTTTCGTGGGTCTAAGGGTAAAAGAGGCGTCGTCACTATGGTACTCTTTTCCAACTATTTTTGAACCAAATTTAACAATTCACGTTTCTAGTGCGGCGTTGGAATTGGATAAGAGATTGACGTGAAACTTTACCAAGTGTCTAGAAATGCTGTAATAATTTGAAGTGTGGATTTAGGTTTAAACATTTTGTAAGAGGTTATAGGGTTTTTTATTTTCCTTTTGCAATAAAAATATAAAATAAGGCTGAGATGAATAAAATGTAAGAGAAATGTGAACAGTTTGAACATGAAATTGGGCTTAAAAGAATCTAAGAAAATCTAATTCTAGGGGCCTTGAACAGTACTGCCAAGGTCTGAAATTTGACTTTGAGGAGATTTTTAGGGTGAGGGGTGATTGAAGAAGAGGTGGGTAGGTTTTTGTGATGGCCAAAATACAAGGTAGAAGATGCTTTTTAGAACAGGTTTCTGCTGGCAGAAAATCAGGGATTGGAAATGCATGTGAGTCATTGAGGTCAATCATCTTAATCACACCCAAGGAAACAAATGTACATACTACATACTGAAAAGACACATTTTATTGAAATAGCCTGCTCTCATGAATAACTGTAGGGTTCCTATACTAGCTAATAATCAAACAACTTTAGGTAATAACGTTGAGGATAGATTTGTTTGACAAAGGCATTCACAAATCACAATTTCACACCCATGTCTCTTTGACTCCAAATTTCACTTTCTTTGCATGGTATCAAAAATACTGATCTCAGCCAGAGAAAATGGACACCATCTCAAAGTAAAGAAACCAGGAACTTGAATATCCGAATGCTTCATCTTACCCTCAACTGAGCATAACCTATCATCAATCAGCATAAAATGACAAAATGCAAATTTGAATGCTCTTCTTCTCAGAACCCATCTGAAATTTTGATATACAAATTTCCTCTCCTCAAGGTGAATCTTGGGCATGCCTTCGAAGTTTCTAGTAAATTTTTTTATTAAAATTTGTTTTGAGAGGTTTTGGCAGAAATAAGGCGGGTAAAATTTTATTCCATTGTGCCCTATTTGGTTTCATTGTTTTTGTTTGATGCTTTGTTTAAGGAGCACATCCCATCGTTCTTCTTTGTTTTTCTTCTACCATTCTAATAGGTTTTCTTCTTCTGTTGAAAAGAGACAGATGTGTGTAGATCAATGTTGTTCGACATATATTAGTTGTATATAGTCATGGCTGTGTAGTGTCACAAATAAACATTCCATAACTTATATGAGTCCTTTTTAAAGTGTAATTTTGTTCATGCATGATCTATATATTATGAAAATGAGTGGTATAACTTACATGTACAATATTTTATGGCACATTGGGACACAATATATGCTACCAATATAATTTATGCAGGTTTGTTTTTTTTTTTTTTCTATGTCTATGGATAGGTTATTCCTTTTTCAAGAGGAAGTGCATGGGAGCAACCTCCACCGGACTTAGCTTCTTACTTGTACAAAAATCGAATTGTTTATTTGGGCATGTCCCTCGTTCCATCTGTCACAGAGTTGATACTTGCTGAATTTCTTTACCTTCAATATGAAGATGATGAAAAGCCTATTTACCTATACATAAACTCCACTGGGACAACTAAGGTAAGTAATGTTCTTTATGTATACAGCCTAGGATAGTCTTTTCAGCTCCATGAGAAATCATCTTTTTCATAGCATGATAACACAGATTTTTATTTTTATTTTGTTCAAAGCATTTGTCTTACTACGTAAGTGCAAATAACAGGAGTTTTCTAATGCAGAACCCAGAAATGTTATAAGAGGGAATAGGAAATGAAGAGGGGGGAGGCACTAGGGAGTGGGTGTATCAGAGCCAGAGGAGAGATACTGAAGTAGATGTGATGGTTCAAATTACACAACTTTATTAGAAGTAAAATTGGTTTTGAAGTGTAAATGCATTTATTTTAAGAATTAGTAAGGATTATTTTTGGATATTATTTGCTATTGCTGTGTACCTTGATCAAAATTATGCTTGTGAAGGTGCCCTTTTTCAAGAACCTGGAAATGTTATAAGAGGGAATAGGAAATGAAGAGGGGGGAGGGACTAGGGAGTGGGTGTATCAGAGCCAGAGGAGAGATACTGAAGTAGATGTGACAGTTCAAATTACACAACTTTATTAGAAGTAAAATTGGTTTTGAAGTGTAAATGCATTTATTTTAGGAATTAGTAAGGATTATTTTTGAATACCTATTGCTGTGTACCTTGATCAAAATTATGCTTGCGGAGGTGCCCTTTTTCAGGTTAAACCCACTTATGTTCTACTGTTAGCCCAAAAAATTGCAAGACTCATTCAATCATTATGCTTGTTATTCTTACATGCCTATCCATGTAAATTTTGATGAGCACAATGTTGCTAGCAGTTGCTTATAATTGTGATGGAGGGTAGAGATATGAAATAGCAGTTATTGTGAGTAGAGGTGTTGATGAGTGCACTAGCCCATGCTTTCTCTAGATTGAGATATAGTGCACTGAAAATGCAACTCTTGAGCTAAGTCCAATTGTCCAACCTAGCCTAAAGGTACTACCTGGTGCAAACATTGGGCTGAAGGTGGGGGGTGGGTGTTACGGGTGGGGATGATTCTTAGCCCAATCTTGTGAGGATGAAGCATAGCTAAAGCCTGTGGATCAACCAAGCCTCTTTTTTTAGGGCCACCTTGGCTTATTGAGCTTAGTTGTGACAGCCAAAAGTGATGGAGGTGGAGCCAGGATTTTTTAAGTTAGAGGGGACCAATATTGAATAACTTGCTTAATAGCTAATAATATATTGAAATTATCATCTTGGCACATGCACGTCAATCTGATTTTTGTTTAGAAACTAGAGCAAGAGAAGGATGAGTTTTGAAAATTCAAGGAACTACCCACTAACCATAATATTTTTTAGGTTGAAGGTTTTTATCTTGGAGACTCAATGATGCCAAACGTCTACCTAAGGCATATATATTACTATAGATAATTTAACAATTAATTTAAATAGCATATCTAAATGAAGAAAATCTAAATAACCTAATATATTTTTTTTTGTATCAAAATGTAGAATTTAAATTATGAATAGAGAGCCACCCAATTTCACAAGAATATCATACACAACAATAACAGCAGCATCAACTAATCCTTATCCCTCTAGGTGGGGTTCACTCCATGAATCAATTGACACCATTGGGCTATAATGCTTTCATTTCTTGCTACTGACATGTGAACTTGCCTTAGTCACCACCCCTTTTCTTTGCAAAGCAGAAAGCACTGCAAATAATTCCCATAAGATGCTAGAATAATGGTGCCTCAGTCTCCATGAAAATGTCCATTTGTTTAATAGAATCTTGTTTCCTTCTTTCAGGGAGGTGAAAAGTTGGGTTATGAGACTGAAGCATTTGCAATTTATGATGTGATGAGGTTATTATCTCTATGCTTTCTGTGATCATGTCAGTTATTGTCTTTATCTCACTTATGTTGAGCTCTTAAACTATATTCTGCATAGGAGCCATTTAAGTGAAAAAAATGTTTAACTACTGCTTTTGTTTATATTCTTTGCCCTACCTTGCATGGAGTGGGTTTTAAAGTGGAGAAGTTCTCGCATTGACAATGCCTAAATAGGCACTGCCACTCAGATTTTAGCAATAGGTGGGACCCACATGAGTCCCTCTGTAGGGCAGCAATTTGAGTGGCAATACCTATAATAGGCACTGCCTACCCAAGTATTTTTCATTGAAAGTGATTATCTAGCTGATGTTGACTGTTGTTGGGTACGTTTGATGATCTCTAAATTATACCAAGGCCATCAACTGACTGGCAGATTATTAATTTAACTCTTTTCTTTATGCCCTTGTTGTCCCTGGATTTTGTCATGATTCATGAAGCAAATATATTCAGCTTATGTGTATAACGAACCCAGATTGGTGGTCGTTGTGAATTTCCTAGATGAGTTTTGTCGTGAACTCTGTTAATGAAGATAAGTTACGTTTTTGGAAATTTCATTATATTGAGGCATAACAGATAACAGTTGTCTATGACACCACCAAATGCTGATCTATCTTTGAGATTTTTATTTACCAAGTTTTGCCTATCTAGGTCCTGCTGTGCCATAGACATGCTACTTGGTAGAGATTTTATATTGGCATACTGCTTACCTTCTCTTTCTTTTTATTCGTTTTCTGGATTAACATTTCTACCCTTAAATGTTAAAAACATGATGTTAATATCTATTATATATTATTAGTTTAAAGTGGACATGATGCCAAATATTTATTGATAATAACTATATTTATTCTTCGCTGCATAACCTCACCCCTAAAGAGTAGGCAAGTTGTCTTTTTATTGTTTGACTTGTTCCCAACTTGAAGAATTCCCTATAAAAGGTTTGTGTTTATAAACCTAGCTAGGTTGTTCTGCTACAGGTATGTCAAGCCTCCTATTTTTACCCTTTGTGTTGGTAATGCTTGGGGAGAAGCAGCCTTACTTTTGGCTGCTGGTGCGAAGGGAAACCGTTCTGCTTTGCCATCGTCAACAATAATGATAAGACAGGTCCAGTCTCAACCATTTCCTCCTATACTTAGTTTATTGTATGTCTTCTGGGGATCTTTTATCCAAACATAGCCATGTTATCGTTTTCAATTTGCAGCCAATTGCAAGGTTTCAAGGTCAAGCAACGGATGTTAACCTTGCAAGAAAAGAAGTCAATAATGTGAAGACAGAATTGGTTAGAACAATAATTATCTAGTTTACTTCAATCTATTTTTACTTAGTTAAGGTTCAATTGTAATTGATCATTGTTATCTGTAAAGCTACGTGGACCACTGCATACTTTTGTGTTTGTTGTCCCATTAAAATATCAAAAGATCAGTTTGTACAGCTGTGGCCTAACATTTGTTGGTTCCCTTCAACCACAAAGATTGAGATTATGAATTTACGACTTATGTTTTAGAAGATATATATTTAGGGTTCGAAATGGACTTATACATGTTTTGGATTTAAAATATGGACTCTTATGAGTGCGGGTTTCACTCATTATCTTTAACAAACATGGATCTAAAGATTATTATAACAATTCACATTCACACTGTTTAATTTTTTCAAGGTTAACTTATATGCAAAGCATATTGAAAAATCACCTGAGCAGATTGAAGCTGATATTCAGCGCCCAAAGTATTTTAGTCCTAGTGAAGCTGTTGAGTATGGAATCATAGATAAGGTACTTGCCATCTAAAAGTTAACTTATTTTTTTTTGGTCATTTATTTGCCTTGAAGAATAAAAGTTACCGTCTTTTTGCAGGTATTATACAATGAGAGGGGCACTGAGGATCGTGGAGTTGTTTCTGACCTTAAAAAGGCACAGCTTATTTGACTGTTGGAGAATTTGAATCGCTATTTTCGTGGAGTTTTCAGGTTCATATTAAACACTTATTGCAACTCCAAGATTGAATAAATTCTATACACAACCCATCAAACACTAACATTATCTCAGAAAAAGAGTAACTGTCCCCTTTTAACCAAAAAAAAAAAAAACCTTGTGGTTCTTCATTATTATTTTGCCAGGTTGTTTGTGATGCCCAGAAATTTAATGCATGTGGAGATAGGATTGGTCAATTAGGTGATCACCTGTGGTCATAATTTCACGTTTACACTTGGCTTTAACCTTTTGGTATTTGCAACTATAAAATGGGTAATTGTCTAAATTGGTCTACTGACTGCACCAACCTTGAGTTAGCGTTTCATGTTTGAGTTAAAAAAGGAAGCCCAAAAGCTCTAAGGTATTGAACTTTTTGGGCACGTCATGCTTTCAATAAGCTTCTCACTCTTAACGATCTAAATATTAAGCTTCTACTGACAGT
Source organism: Ormosia semicastrata (assembly GCA_029884595.1). NCBI lineage: Eukaryota > Viridiplantae > Streptophyta > Magnoliopsida > Fabales > Fabaceae > Ormosia > Ormosia semicastrata. Next base: position 50,441,420 of record JAQQTO010000057.1, on the reverse strand, counting down.
GACATCCACAATCTCTGTAGTTTCTATTCTTTTCTATTCCACTACTAAGTGCAAGCATAAATACGTTTTCCATTAGGAGAGCAATTGCTTGTTTTTACCGTGGCGACACAACCTATGCTATGATTTTTCCCACCACATCCCCCCTAAAATATGAAAAAGAAAGATGTATGGAGAAGGGACACGTGGAACAGTCATGCTAAGGTTGCTGCTTGGGCTGTTTGGTATACTTGTTTACACCTTGCATTTGCATTATAAAACTAGAGTTCAGATTATGACTGAATTGGCGAATAGGCCGCTTTTTATTTGGCGTGATTTAGTTTCATCTCTTGTTATTTGTCTGCTTGCTTTCGAACACGTGTTGGAGACAGATGTGAGGAGCCATAGGAATTATGAGCCTTGCACACACGCTGGTCCTTAAGTCTTGACCATGTATTTTTGCACTATCTAATTTAAGTGGTATGTCCCATTGATGGAGATTGATGTCAATATTTTTATGCCTATTATAGTGATTGTCACTTTCAATTTTTAAAACATATGGTACCCTCTTTGTTTTTTCTTTTTTTTTTTGTCCTTTTTTTTCAAAAAGAAACCCGGTTTTGTTTTTTTTTGGGGGGCGGGGGTGTGGGTGGGGAGGGGTGGGGTGGGTGAAAAGCAAAGAGAGCACTTCTTAATTACATGGGTCTATATAGCCAGAGTGATAAAATGCATGTAGCGCTAGAGTCTAGACATATTGACTGCTCCAATCAAATATGCTGTGGAACTTTGTGCCTGGTCTGATACGTTTCTGATAGAATTGTTCCTGGCTGCAGAAAATTGTGATGGAAATGTAGATCAGCTGAAAAGGAGCGTCTAGAAGACCAGCAACCAAACTTTACTACCTGGCAGGCCCTGGTCCAAGCAACTAGTAGGAATTGGAGTCTAAATGTTAATACCATAGATTATATTTCCCTTTCCCAACAAAAGGCAGTTGGATCTACCTCTGCGTGTTTTGTAATATGCTGTACCCATGACTGTATTATGGTTCATTTTAATTCTAAATTTACTAAATTTTTGTCTCAGTACAAGAACGAAACTGAATTACCATTAATGCCAATGTTTAGCAAAAATTGAAATACAGAATATCACAAATTTTAAACAGTAAGAGATTTAAGAGTTGGCAAAAAGGACTTGGGCTGGTGTCAATTGAGTTAGAAACCCATTGACCGGCCAGATGTGTAAGGGAAAATGATTCTGGGTGTAGCTTGTGTAAATGTTTTTCATTTATGTACCCAAAAAAAAAACAGAAAATGTTTTTCATTTCAGTTTGTATATTGATTAGTCAAGTATCAAACTAATTTAATCAATAATTTACAGTTAACGAATAAAGTGATGCATGAGAAAGTAGGTAGGTTATTGGTTTAAGTGTAGGTAAATTGTTAGTTAAATTAGCTTGCTTGTAGGTTAATCTATATAGGAAGGATCATTTTCTCAATATTTAATGTGCATGCTTGTAGAAGAAATGTGCTTTGAATTAAGTAATCAAGAAGATTAATGTGGACCAATCATGCTAGAGGTTGTGAATACTAGTGGCGGTGGAAATAGATTAGTATAAATTTTGTCTACATAGTCTTTTTTTGTCTTTTTTTGTTTTGTTTGGCCTAGTCAATTTATTTAAATGAAAAAACTTGACTTTAGTTAAAAACCTATTTAAAAGTTTAAATGAAAGATTTTATATAATTCAACAAACTTAATCTTTTTTTCAGACAAAGAAAAAAAAACAAACTTCATCTTTTCAAATTTTAAAATAAATATAAATTTTAATAAAATTATTATATTCTATACAAATAAATATATTATACTAATATATAATTAATAAATTATGTAAGTACTATAATTTTTTTGGGTACATAAGTATTATAAACTTTTAATTATATGCATAAATAATAAATAAATAAGCCAACTTTATAGGTTAAATATACTTTTTTAAAGTTTAAACTTTAGTCAACATAGTTAAATGTGTCTTTCTAAAAGTCTAAACTAATTTGTTTATTAAATATGTCATACTAATAGACTAAGTCATAAACTATTGATATGTTGCTTAACTTATTCTCACTCTTAAGTGGTATGAAGTCTGATATGAAATCATACTTAAACTTAGGGAAATGATTGTTGCAGGTAGGTCTATGCATAAATCCCTGGCAGATGATTGATTAATTAATTGTAAATTGATTTAACCATTTAATATTTGTTGTTAATCACGATTATAAGTTATGAATTTATGACTAGTCTCTTTTAAATTTATTAGTTATATACTTGATTAAATATACTTGATAAATGATTAATTAACTGCTCTTATGACCTCTAAATTAATTCGACAAGTGGTTAATTAACCTAATGTGAAGGTTGTGTACAATTATTATCTGTGCAAATAGAGGTACAATAAAATTTAGCATTTGTTTGACGTGCAACTCCCTGCAAGCTTTAGGGGACACTCACAGAAGTTAAAAAAATGTTCACGTATATACATCGATTTAGCGATTCAAAACAACGTTTTCCACTAACAATGCATACTCAAATAATACTTAAATAGCATTTACTGGAAAAAAAATGCCTATATAGCAATTAATTTCCAAATCAAAAGATTTGTACATTATTCATATATACATCACATACTGTTGGGTTGAATTAAAATATAAATATAAATTGAAAGAAAATATTTAATATTCCATAATTCTTAACTCTCAAACAAAAGCAACACTTACTTGGAGGATATATCTTAAACATTTATAATGTCAGTCAAGGATGTGGACATTCATATATGAGTTGTGCATAAGCATAATATATATTTTTATTAAATAAATGATAATTGTATATTATATTTTTCTATGGTTTTAATTTTTATACAAGTGCCTAATTTGGGTGTGCATACCACATATAAACTCAAACATTTGCAAAATTTTAATATAAAAATAATACAAAAAATTTACAATGATTATTAGCTTTCAAGCTCAAAGCACTATCCTCGTACTGCTTGCATCAATAACTGCATATTCAACTCTCTTTTTCTTGGCAGCTTCGTGTACTAAGGAAAGAGCCACCAAATGGACGGCTTGGAATAAGAAGCACCTACTGCACTGGATTTCCAATATATTGGTGATTGGATACCTCCTTTCCTATGGGTGACTTGCCCATATAAGCAAATATCCCACAAAACAAATCCTTCTCTACTATAATTACTTCGTTATAATAATGTTGAGCAAATAAAAGTTGTATAAATAAAAAATATATATGCAGTTTTAAATTTTGATTTTTTTTTAAAAAATATTGAAGCGATCCTGTAAATTTCAATATATTGGTATAAGAAATGTTGTGATTTTTCGTGTGTTATCTTTATAGTATGACTCTTATCATTATTTTGAAAGGAAAAAATAAAATAAAAGAATAGACAGGTAGTTTTTTAAAAAAAAAAAACAGATAGTTATTTCTATTATGACATTAATAACATGCACGAGAGTCAAGATTATATGTGTTAAAATAAATTAACTCGTCTTGACTCGATTTGACTTGTATAAACTCATTTTTAAATAAGATGAAACAAGTGTTTGTTTAACCTGCAAGTTAAGAAAATTTCAACTTAACCTACTTTGTGATGGAAGCTAAACAAATTAATCTGCCTAAATGACAAAAATATAAGAGGTATAAAATGGTCTTAAAAAACTAATAAAATAAATATTGTAAAAAATTCAAACAAACCAAAACAATTAAAAAGATTTGACGGGTAAATCCGGCTTGAGCCAGCCCAACCATAACCCAAAACTAGGTATTCTGCCTTTTATATAAGTTGTTTGAAAATCAATCCAAGCCATTGTAAAATCATGACGGAGTGGGCCAACTTATATTAAGACTACCACTCGAGATCTTGCGATTTTCCATTCTTATCTATCAATCGTACAACATCTGTCTAATTCCTTGGCATAAAAATTAGTAATGGGAACTTGGAAGCTTTCTCCTTCTACTTGGCAAGCATAAACCCGATAATAACTTGCGGCAGGCACAAAAATAAGGAAAAAGATGATGTTACACATTTTTTAGAGGTGTAAATATTATACACATTTTTTTAAGAGTATATAATTAAGAGAAAAAAAATAATAAAAAATAAGTATAATAAATAATATTAAATAAGATGTATAAATAAATATATATATTATTTGTGATAAGAATATCAGAGTTACAAAAATAAAGAGACCTAAAGTTAGCATTATTATTATCACCATAACGTTAGCATTATTATTATCACCATTACTACTTTTTATACAATTTAAAACCCAAAAAAAAAAAAAGAGATGATTCCATTTGACCTAAACAAGCCCCAAGTAATTCAATTGCAATTTGTCGAGTTAGAAACAGCTATTTGACCCCCAACTTGCAGGTACTTATCTGCCCCCATGACTGGAGAGGCGTGTGAGTTTGGGCTCAATTCGTCTTGTATTTTATATTTAAATAAATATTATGTTTATTTTAGTTATTAATAATATTAATTATTTTTATTAATTTACTATTTATTTTTAATATATTTTTTAATTTATATTAAATAATGAATTAATTTAAGATAATAATTGATTATTATATAAATTATTTTAAAATACTCATGAATACAAGATGAAATTAAGTGAGTGTAAGTTTTGATATATTTCTTACGAAAAGTATGAATTTTAACTCCTAAAAATACAAAATGAGATCAGATTGAGCAAAAATTGTTCTCTTCCCGCCAATTGCTAAAGCTAAGTTGCTTTCATAGACATACTAATTAATGAATCTGTGAGTGCGTTACAATGAAATGTGGCTGCTAGATATTTAAGGGTGCAATCTTGAATAATAATATAGTTTATCCGTAATGCGCTCCTTCATCTATTTTATTTATTTATTTATTATATAATATTATAATGTTAAAATTAATTTTATTGATTGATGTCTCTGTTATTTAAATTTTATCTTAAAAATATAATTTTTTTTTTACTAAAATATTATAAAAAAGTTTTAACGGAGTAATTATAATTATAATTAAGTGAAATTATAAGTAATTATATATTAATATATATAATCATCATAAAATCTTACACCTTTAAATTTTATTTAAATAAAATAATGGGGACTGACTCGTATAAACAAATATACATGATGTTGGGTTGACTGAGGTTCCTTCCATTTGTTATCTCCACATAGCCTTCGGTTTTGACCATCAAACTAGCATTAAACCACCTGGTTAACAAGATAGACATAAAAACTACTATACGTTAGTGTGTTAAAGCTTATCAACATGTCCTATTTTTGTCTTTTCTTTTTCTAATCAATTGGAAAATCAATCTCATATCATTCGACCAGAACTACATGCTGTAGATATATGTGATGTTGTTTTAGCTTTGATATTTTAAAAGTCTATGTCCCACATTGCTCAACCTTTAAAGTTTTAAAGAGTTTATATATCAATATGTGTTTTGGGCTTTATAAGAAACAAATGAGGTGGTGGGCTCGCGCGCACAAAAATGGGCTAGAGGCTCATGGTTAGTGTAAATCTTTGATTTGCCCCCCCTGCGCGTGATATCAAGAGGCCCGAATCTTTTGTGAAATATTTAATTAATTTTTTGAGCTTACCGGAAAAATGATGTTTTTGAATAAGTCAAAACTGACTTGGTAAACGGGTAGATTTGTTACAACGTTTTAATTTATTTCAATAGACAAATCTGTTTTAACGTTACATTTATTTCCTAACGTTCCAATTAGTTTTCAACAACCAAATCTGTTTCTAACGTTATTATTCCAACAGTCATATTTTCTAACGTTACTTTCTGTTTTTCAACAGCTCTTTCTTGCCTTCTTTAAATACTTTTTCTGACTGAAGTTTTATATAGAAAAAAACGTACGACTTCTCTACCTCTTCTGAAGATAATAACACTCTCTTCCTGGGTTAACTAGATTTATTTAATTTTCTCTCATTGCTCGCTACCTCTGACTCTGCCGAGACGAGCCTGTTGAATCCTGGGGGATTCGCACACCCGTGCGATAAAATCCTTGAGGACAGTGTCTTCTCACACGCCTCGGGCTATTCTTTGATCATTACTTTCTGCGTTGTCTCCCATTAATATCTACAACAATCTCAACGATTTTAAACTATGGCTGACAACAATGCTGACAATCAGGCTACTGCTTCCGCTCCCGCTCCCAACAACCGTGACGCTGTCCTTTCGCCGCCTCCAACTCCAGTCACCTATGCAAAGCCATTTCCAGATATCTCGAAAATAAAGCTCTTCGGTGGCCAAAACTTCAAAAGGTGGCAGGAACGTGTTCACACCATCCTCGACATGCACGGAGTCGCTTCCGCACTTACCGAACCCAGACCGCCATCAACCGCCAATCCAAAATTGATTCAGGATTGGACACATGCAAACAAGGTATGCCGTCACACAGTTATTAGCACACTTTCTAACGATCTGTTCGATGTGTACTGTTCTTACAAGGATGCGAAGGAGATATGGGACTCCATGACCATAAAGTATATTGCTGAAGATGTCGGGAAGCGGAAATTTGTCATTGGCAACTACTACCGCTGGGAGATGACCGAGGACAAAGATATCAAAGTTCAAATCAATGAATACCATAAGCTATTGGAGGATCTCAAGGCCGAAAACATCACCCTCCCGGACGAATTTGTTGCTGGACTTCTCATCGAGAAGCTGCCTCCATCATGGAAGGACTACAAGCAACAGCTGAAGCACAAGCACAAACAACTGTCACCCTCAGATCTGATCACGCACATTATCATTGAAGACACTAACCGAAGAGAGTATCAGGCTGCAAGGGCGAAGGCTTTGGCTTCTCGAGCAAATCTGGTTCAAAATAAATCACCGAAAAAAAGGTATGACAATAACAAAAGGTCTTCTGATCACTTTCCTAGAGTTACTAATCCCACTTTCAAAAGAAAAGGTGCTTGCTATGTTTGTGGAAAGCCAGGTCATCATGCTCCTCAATGCAGGCATAGAGTGAGAAACGATAATCCTCCCAAGCCAAAGGCAAATTTGGTGGAAGGAGACAATATTGTGGCTGCGGTCGTTTCTCAAGTTAACATTGTGACCAGTGTGAACAAATGGGTGGTAGACTCTGGTGCTACCAGGCATATTTGTGCGAACAAAGATGCTTTTACCTCCTACACTTCTGTAGGGGATGATGAAGAACTTGTGTATCTTGGAGATTCTCGAACTGCTGCAGTTTTGAGAAAAGGGAAAGTTCTTCTAAAGCTCACATCTGGGAAGACCTTGGCTTTGAATGATGTACTCCATGTGCCTAATATTAGGGCCAATTTGATTTCTCGTATCCTTTGTTGGGAAAAGCTTGGGATTAAAGTGTCATTCGAATCTGACAAGATAGTAATGACAAAAAATAATGTCTTTGTGGGAAAGGGATATAGTGATCAAGGACTTTTTGTACTCAGTATTTCTGAAATTATTAATAAAATTGCATCTTCTTCTGCTTACTTGATTGATTCCGTTGATATGTGGCATGCTAGATTAGGACATGTTAATATTTCTTATATTAAGAAAATGCGATGTCTTGGTTTAATTTCTGCAAATAGTGATGTATGCTTAAATAAATGTGATATTTGTATTGAATCTAAGTTAACTAAAAAATCTTGTCTTTCTGTACATCAACGTGAATCTGAATTACTTAGTTTAATTCATACCGATCTAGGAGATTTAAAAAATACAATGACTAGAGGTGGTAAAAAATATTATGTGACCTTTATAGATGATTTTTCTAGATACACTAAGGTTTATTTAATTAGAAATAAAGATGAAGCTTTTGAAATGTTTGTTTCCTATAAGGCAGAAGTAGAAAATCAATTAAATAGAAAAATTAAAAAGGATTAGATCCGATAGGGGTGGTGAATATATCTTATTTAATGAATTTTGTGAAAAAGAAGGAATAATACATGAAGTAACTCCCCCTTATTCACCTGAATCTAATGGTGTAGCTGAAAGAAAAAATAGAACATTAAAAGAAATGATGAATGCTATGCTAGTTAGTTCCTCAGCACCCGATAATCTTTGGGGAGAAGCCTTATTAACTGCATATTTTTTACAAAATAGGATACCTCATAAGAAAACTGGTAAAACACCCTATGAATTATGGAAAGGTTATATGCCTAATTTAAAATATTTAAAAGTGTGGGGGTGTCTAGCTAAGGTTATGCTTCCTGATCCTAAGAAAAGAAAAATAGGAACCAAAACTTCTGATTGTATGTTTATTGGTTACGCTGAACGTAGTGCTGCTTATAGGTTCCTTGTTTTGCGAAGCGATGTGCTTGATCATAATACAATAATGGAAACTAAAAATGCTGAATTTTTAGAACATATATTTCCTTTGAAATCTGGAAATAAACAATCTTTAGAAAATATTTCTTTAGAAAATATTTCTTCAGGAAATTATTGTGAAAACTCATATGAGGATTTGAGAAGGAGTAAAAGACAAAGAAAAGTATCATCTTTTGGAAATGATTTTTATACTTATCTTGTTGAAAATGATCCTTTGTCGTTTTCTGAAGCTATTTTATCTTCTGATGCTCAATTTTGGAAAGAAGCTATTAAAACCGAAATTGATTCTATTTCAAAATGCAACACTTGGACTTTAGTTGACTTACCTCCTGGAACAAAACCTATTGGTTGCAAATGGATTTTTAAAAGAAAATATAATCCTGATGGTTCGATTGAAAAATACAAAGCTAGATTAGTAGCAAAAGGTTTTACTTAAAAACAAAATATTGATTATTTTGATACCTTTGCTCCTGTGACTAGAATTTCTTCAATTCGGATTTTGATAGCCTTGGCTTCAATTTACAAACTTGTTATTCACCAAATGGATGTTAAAACTGCTTTCTTAAATGGTGATTTAGAAGAAGAAATTTATATGACACAACCTGAAGGATGTGTAATTCGTGGTCAAGAAAATAAAGTTTGTAAACTTCTCAAATCCTTATATGGTTTGAAACAAGCACCAAAACAATGGCATGAAAAATTTAATCAAATTTTGATTGATGAAGGTTTTACTTCTATTGAAGTTGATAAATGTGTTTACACTAAATTAATGAATGGTGAATGTGTAATCATATGTTTATATGTGGATGACATGCTTATTTTTGGTACTTGTAATGATATTGTGATAAGAACAAAATCTTTCCTTACATCGAAGTTTGATATGAAAGACATGGGTGAAGCAAGTGTAATACTAGGAGTCAAGATCATAAGGAAGGGTGATAGTATAACACTATCCCAAGAACATTATGTAGAGAAACTTCTTAGAAAGTTTGGTCATTATGACTCGAAACCAGTGAGTACCCCTTATGATTCTAAACTCTCAATTAAAAAAGAAAGAGGTGATTCTGTTGCTCAATCTGAGTATGCCCAAATTATTGGAAGTTTATTACATTTAATGAATTTTTCGAGACCGGACATAGCATATGTTGTGGGGAGATTGAGTCGATATACTCAAAGTCCAAATCAGGATCACTGGGCTGCACTTGTTAGACTCATGAGATATTTGAGAGGTACCATGAACTATGGTATAGTGTATAGTGGATTTCCTGCTGTATTAGAAGGATATAGTGATGCTAACTGGATCTCAGATTCAGATGAGACAAAATCTACTAGTGGTTATGTATTCACACTTGGTGGTGGAGCGGTTACTTGGAGATCAGCCAAACAAACTATAATTGCAAGATCCATTATGGAGTCAGAGTTTGTAGCTCTGGAGTTGGCTGGTAGTGAGGCTGAGTGGTTAAAAAACTTCTTGGCAAATATTCCTTTAGGAATAAAACCAACACCATCAGTGTCAATGCATTGTGATTGTCAAGCGGCAATAGCCATTGCAAAGAATAAGACCTTCAATGGTAAAAACAGACATATACAATTGAGGCATAATGTGGTAAAGTAGCTGCTAAAAGATGGAACAATATCAATTGATTATGTGAAGTCAGAAATGAACTTGGCCGATCCTCTGACAAAGCCTTTTGGGAGGAAACCAATATATGAAACATCGAGGGGAATGAGACTTAAGCCAATTTGAAATTAACAGTGATGGTAACCCAACCTTTGTGATTGGAGATCCCATGAAGAAGGTTCATATGGGTAAAAACAAGTCACTTTTTAGTTCTGCTAGCACTAATCACTTTGTCCCTTCCTATGGTGTGAGATGTGCTAGACTGCATTATTGAGAGGATAAGCTTTAAAGCTTTTAATGATTTTCATATCCCTTATGGGTGGTGTATGATTTGCAGCATACACTTGATGAAATCACCTATATGAGTGTCAAGTGGGGCCGCTTGTATGAGATTATGGCATATCTCTAGAGCACTCATGAATTACCGTAGCGCGCGCATGGCCTATTAGCGCAACACAAGCGACAACAATGAGAATTGTGGGGGTGTAGTGTGACTGGTAGACCTCTAATATACACAAAGTATTTTTGGTTCGTAGAAGTTTACTTCACCAACTCACTGTATGTTATGTCTCATCCGTCTAGGTCTGGTTCATAGTCCAAAAGACACCAGATTCGATACATTTACACCCATGGTGTTAACCCAGGAAAAATCTTGTTTTAAAACTTTCTTAAATTTTCTTTAAACTTTTGAAATATGTGGGGGATTGTTGTTGTTTTAGCTTTGATATTTCAAAAGTCTATGTCTTACATTGCTCAACCTTCAAAGTTTTAAAGAGTTTATATATCAATATATGTTTTGGGCTTTGTAAGAAACAAATGAGGTGGTGGGCTCGCGCGCACAAAAATGGGCTGGAGGCTCATGGCTAGTGCAAATCTTCGATTTGCCCCCCCTGCGCGTGATATCAAGAGGCCCGAATCTTTTGTGAAATATTTAATTAATTTTTTGAGCTTACCGGAAAAATGATGTTTTTGAAGAAGTCAAAACTGACTTGGTAAACGGGCAGATTTGTTACAACGTTTTAATTTGTTTCAACAGACAAATCTGTTTTAACGTTACATTTATTTCCTAACGTTCCAATTAGTTTTCAACAACCAAATCTGTTTCTAACGTTATTATTTCAACAGTCATATTTTCTAACGTTACTTTCTGTTTTTCAACAGCTCTTTCTTGCCTTCTTTAAATACTTTTTCTGACTGAAGTTTTATATAGAAAAAAACGTACGGCTTCTCTACCTCTTCTGAAAATAATAACACTCTCTTCCTGGGTTAACTAGATTTATTTAATTTTCTCTGCTGTTCTGCTACCTCGGACTCTGCCGGGACGAGCCTGTTGAATTATGGAGAATTCGCACACCCGTGCGATAAAATCCTTGAGGACAGTGTCTTCTCACACGCCTCGGACTATTCTTTGATCATTACTTTCTGCGTTGCCTCCCATTAATATCTACAACAATATGTAGATTTTTTTTTAGACACAAATTTAAGATAGATACACTCACATAAATCGAAATATACTTTACAGTGAGCCTCCACACCATCTGAGTGTGCTTATTTTAATTTTGTACCTATATAAAAATAATATTTTAATATACGATTATAAGTCAAGATTTTATGAAGAATGGATCTTGTCATATAAATTTTTTACATAACATAATCATGTAAAAAAAGATATAAATACAAATATCATAATCAGATGGGATTATGTTAAAATTTATGAATTTATATTTAAATTCATTGTGTTTATCTTTTCTTCTCGTAACGATGTTATGTGAAAATCTCACATGAAAAGATCCGTTCTCAAATTTTATGTATAAATATAGCAATTTCTCTTTATTAAGACAAAGGTAAATTACATATAAAATTCACGTAACTCAAGATAATGAAATAGTGGCGGAGGGAGTGTCCATGTGCAGTCTCACATAGGCTAAAAAGTAGGAAGTTAGAAATGGATGACGAAGTAAAAATATGTTTCAATCAAAGTTAGATCCAAACTAAAAATATGCCCAAATTTTTAAATTATACATCAAATGCAAAATGGTGTTCTGAACAGTGACGGATCCAGAAAATTTTGTTAGTGGGGGCAAAATTTTTAATTTTTGTTAGTGGGGGCAAAATTTTTTATTTTATCTGATAAATAATTTTTATTTAATATTTATGAAGAATAAAAATAATGTATTACATATATATTAATAGGTATATTTTTTTCTAATGGGGGCATGTGCCCCCAAATCCCACAACGTGGATCCGTCCCTGGTTCTGAACCTGTGTGTCTATTCATAAGTGTCTTCCGCTATAAAAATTTACTATTCAAAATCAGTAAAACAGTTCATAGAACCGGAAATATATAAGTTAACAATAATGTCTACTAAAAGAAAAAGGGAAGGGGGGTGATGGTGTAATGATCAGTTCGATATAAAGAAGAGTATCTACTAGTATCTTCTTTCTTTCTTCTTCTTCTTCTTATTTTTAGCTTTGGTTAAATTTTCTATCACGATATTCTGAACCTGGAGTGGAGCTGCAAGTGCGTGGATCTTCCTAGAAAACTGTTATAATAAAACAAAAGTTAGGCATTTTGCCATTGTAATAAAAAACCAGTTCGGATATCAATTATACAAAGAACCCTATCCCTGAGGGCCCTGATCCCTAAGGGTTCAATATTGCTAGGGTCTAAATAAATGTATACATTATTAGAATATATAAAAAATATTTTAAGATTAAATTAGATTTAATTTTGTATTATTTTAAATATTTAATTTACACATAATTAAAAATATTATTTTAATTATATTTAATTATATTTTTTATAAACTTTTTATTTTATAAATAAAATATTATTTTATACATATTAATTAATTCAAAAATAATTCAAATAATTTACAAAAACTTTTTCAAAGATTTTTCTTGTGTGAGTGTGTGACAGTTGCTCTGTTTTTAGTACACATCGTTATTCCAATCCATTTGCATTTCAAAGTCCCCAAGTGGGAGAAAAAGTGGGCTACCGACTCTTGTATTTGGACCTAAGGCCTGTACTATAAATATGACTCCATATCTTAGCTTCCTATCTCATAAAACCTTTTCTCATTCATAGTTATTCTTGCTTCATATACTTTAGTTTATTGCATTGGTCACTCTTAATTACTTGCTTGCTGCATTTCTCCCCTCCTCTTTGCACCTGAGAAAATTTGTCATTTAGACATGGAACTTAGTTTCAAGCTCCAACTTGGCCTTGTTTGTGTCATAGTGCTCTTACCTGCACTGTGTAACTCCCAGAACGGTTTTACGGACTCCAGAGCGACCTATTATAGTAGCCCTGATGGCTATGGAGTCACAAGTATGTGAGCCTCCTCATCTTCTAGCTAGCTATACCCATGGCATGTGCTTGTACATATAAATTGTGTACCAAGCACATTTGTTTGCAGGCTAGGAATTAGGATAGTGGATAGATATATACCCATGTTGGTGGGGAAGCACATTTGCATGTTTCACTAATGACCATGATATTTTAAAACTGTATATTGTTTTCTTTCTAGAAAAAGTAAATTTGAAGAATTTACTTTTGGTTATGCATGCTCTCCTCCTTTAAGATGCTTTTTAGAAGTAAAATATGCACCGTGACATTACACTACTTTTTGCAGCATCACATAACATATATAATATGATTGGTCAATTGATATATATTTTAGGAGGAGCTTGTGGCTTTGGCGAATATGGAAGGACGGTCAACGATGGCAGCGTCGCAAGCGTGTCTAGGCTGTGGAGGGGTGGAAGTGGCTGTGGTTCATGCTATCAGGTAAAGATATTCTTTCCCTTCTTTTTAATAGAGTTTTTTTTTCTTACACTTAAAATTTCACACCACCTACACCAATTAATGATAATAAAATTATGGGCTTTACTTGTAAAAGATACCGAAATAAGAAGTTGTAAATGAAAAAATAAAGAATTTTTAACTTTTAATGCATTAAATATTTTATTTTTATTTATTTTTTTTATTTTAATATATTCAACAAGTGCTCTTAACAAAATCTTAAAATTATTAATTAACAATATGAAAAGACTGATAATGTGTTTTTCTAAGAAAAAAAACTTATTGTTAATTTATTAACTAATCGATATATACAGATAACTAATAATTTATTCATTATTTAACGATGTGGAATTTCAGGTGTGGAAATATAAGAACTGTTTTTGTTAATCACTATTTCTAACAGTACGTAGTAAAGGAAAGCTGCATGCATCCTCATTGAAACAATCAACAAAATATTTATATGAAAAGAAAAATAAAACTTTGCCAAGTATTTCCACTAATTAAAATTGTTTATTTATCAAATATAAATGATGATGATGATTCAGGTTAGGTGCAAAATACCGCAATACTGCGATGGCAAAGGAGCATACGTTGTGGTAACAGACTATGGTGAGGGAGACAGAACAGACTTCATAATGAGCCCACGTGCCTTCTCAAGGTTGGGGCGCAACGCAGATGCAACTGTAGCGCTGGTCAAATACGGTGTAGTGGATATTGAATACAAAAGGGTCCAATGTAGATCCCGTGGCTTCAACATCAAGTTTCAGGTCTATGAAAACAGCAAAAACCCTGACTACCTTGCTCTCGAGATTCTCCATGTAGATGGAGGAAACGACGTCACTGCTATTGAGTTATTCCAGGTATACATTTATATATATTGGTTGCACCCACACATACAATTCTCAATCGACAAAATTATGTTTGTACATATTTTGTTACACTAGTTTTATATTTGTTTATCAAAGTATAAGTATCTAATTAATAAATGTATTATTATATAATTAACAGGACTAATAATTGATTATTAGTATTGATAATCGATTATTAGTTTTGTTAACTACATAATACACATTATTAACAAGATATTTGTATATTGTTTATCAATTATCAGGTGTAAATTTAATGTACAAAAATAGCGTGCATATAGAAGAATTCATTCTCAATATAACAATTTCTGAATTATTAGATTGAAATATCAACTTTGCCATGTAGATTGACTTAGTTGCTTAAAGATTAGTTAGTTTACTTTTACTTTGAGAGTGCTTCTGTGAGTTCTATCCAATTCTTGTCTCCCTGTGTATTGCATTGAATTTGATTCTTGAAATGTTGTCAATGGTGCAGAAAGACTGCCAAAAATGGGCGCCAATGCGCAGGGCCTTTGGGGCCGTGTTTGACGCTACTAACCCACCAAGTGGTGAAATAAACTTGAGGTTCCAAGTGAGTGGCAGTGCAGGGCTGAAATGGGTGGAGTCCAAGAATACTATCCCTAGTGATTGGAAGGCCGGAGCTGCTTATGACACCGAGATTCAGCTCACAAATTAAAATGAAAAAGCACTTTGAGATCCCAGGAACAGATTAGAATAATGTCAGTTGTTTCTGTCTTTCTGAATAGTATCCCTCCAAGTACAAAAATAATCATTTCATTATTTTCTTTACACTACTTTTGAAATTAATTAATAAAATATAAATTTATGGTTAATCACGTATATTAATTGATTAATAAAAAATCATGTGTATTAATTGATTAACAGAATATCTATTAATCAACTTATATACATGATTAACCGTGAATTTATACTTTATTAATTAATATAAAAAATAATATAAAAAAATGACGTGAGAAAATTGGAGTTATCCAAGTATGTTACTTTCTGTATGCTGCTAGGTGAATGTGTGCTCTTTTGTCCTATTGTGGACTAAAATAATGGGCATTTATGTACTTTTCATCTGAGACTACATGGAATATGAATAAAACATAACACCCTTTCTTCTTTATTGGTATTTAGCTGTTAATGCCATTACACTTGCCTTGATGTGGTTAAAATAAATTAAATTGATAATTTGATATCGACCCATAAGGCAATTGGCAAAATAATGTACTTCAAAGGGTCACTTAATATTTAATGTCTTGATTCAGCCAAATAAACCCACAACTCATTAACTTTTTTCATGGTTTTAAATTGTGGTCTATAATTACAATTGCAATCGTAATATTGTAATTTTAGTAATCTCTATAACTACATTATGATAACAATTGTAACCGCATCAGCTGTACTATCCTACAATTATTTGCAATTATAGTAAACACAAAGTAACTAACAAGAAATAAGAAGATGAACAAAGCATCAAAGAGATGAAGAAAGTAAAACTTACTAAGAGAAATCTTCATTACTCATGAAAACTGATTCTTAAGTTCTTATTATTACACGTGCATTGAATGCTTATATACACAAAATGAGTTAAATAACTAACTGAATATAACTGTAACTAATTAACTAACTGAATTAACAGAAGCAGATATGTGATGACAACATCAGAAGGCAAGTGTGGTTGTTTTGATGATGAGCTGGATGAAGGTGAGTTAGATGAAGTAGGATTAGATGGAATATCATATGATAGTAACGGTAACCACAACCGCAATTCAAAACCATAGTTCTTTTCTAACAACTCTGACATAGACACTTAAAGGAATGTTAAGGAAAAGAGAAGAAAAACCATAATTCTAGCTTAATTAACACTAGTTTTGGTCCAAATCAAATGAAATGACCTTCATGTTAGTGTTGCTTAAGGCTTTGTTTAGATGGGTGATAATCTGGTACAGGATGAAATGTAGTGTGTTGTGTAGCAGGGATAGAACGCTGCTCCATCTTTTGGCTAACACTTCAGCTAGGTGTAAAAAGGGGAACAACGTCCCCCTCTGCACCCCAAAAAGCTCAACAATTTAGCAACAGAGGAATGAACTTGTGCACAATGGCTTCGGCTTGCAACCAAGGAAAATGGAAAACGCAGGTTCAAGAAACGGAAAAATAACTCATAGGTACAGCTTAAGAATAAGTTTTACATTTCACTTCCTGATTAACCAATATTTGATTAACTAAGTATCAATTAAATTTAACCAATATTTTACCAATCATTAACCACGAAAATGACCCATAGGTGTAGCAGGAATGCATGATAGATTAGTGATTAATTATAAGTAGGTTATTGGTGAAATTAAATTGATACTTGACTAATCAAATATTAATTAAACACAAACTGAAATTAAAAACTTTTTTCCCAAGCTGCACCTAAGGGTCCATTTCTCTAGAGAAAAATGATAACAAAGCTGCGGGCATTATTCATATCATAACCATTAGCTTGGGAGAGGAGGGTCCCTAAGCTGTGGGTGGAGAGTGACTCCTCCGTTGTAGTACAGTTAGTGAACAAGGATTGCTCAGACCATCATTGTGCAACTATGATCCATACTATATACGGTGTTTGCAAAAGTCAGTGGCAAGTGAAAGTCTCTCACAAAACAATGTATGCATTCATTCTCCTTTTAAAGGACAAAAGGCTAAATTTAAAATTCAAGAACTGAGTGTATACCAACTGTTGCAAATCTATGGGCTTGGTTGGCATAATTGAAGGACTGAAATAGGCATAGTAAAAATATATTCCTTTTCCGAATGAGATAACGTTTTTTTCGTTATTTCTGCATTTACTGTTAGAGTAGTCACCATAAGCAACAATAGCAATACTTGTCAGGCCTTAATACATCCTACCAGTGCATTCCACAGAACCACAATAGCAATCCTTCTTTTTTATATTGCCATCAGAATCATGGACTTGATCTATCATATAATTGTAATCATAAGTCAGCTCTTGCAAGGGAGGAATGCTCTCAGCAGCAAAGAGCATTATGTGAGGAATCCTGTTGTCATCATGATCATAAAGGACATTTTGAGCATAAAGATTAGGGGAGCAACTATGGTTGATGAATCTCCCCACATTACCATACTTGGCAGCATCAATGGTGAAGCCACTATCCTCCACAACTTCACAAGAAGTTGACTGTGCATCAGGCATAACAGTCGAAAGTCCATCCCAAAGAGTATGATTGCTGTAGTTATTCCCAATATCAAAAAGATACTCATCATTGCCAGTTCTTTGTTCAGCTTGCTTCTCTTCAAGAAGCTCTCCTATATATTCACAAATAAAACTTCCTGAAGGGATGGAATTTAGGGATCTCACACCCCATCCTCTTGCCTTGGTTTTAAAAATTTCAAGTTGAAACTTTATGCCATGTTGGCTGACTCTATTATAGCATGAAATGCACTTGCAAGAAGGTCCACACACATAGACTAGAGTCTTTGCTTCTACAATAGCCCCATTGTGATTGAATGGGATCTCTCCCCCATTTTTGACGCACAAGAACATCTCTTCGAGTCAGAGCATCCATTAGTACAATCACACCCCTTTGGAGGAATGGGATTGCACCAATTAGGATATATCATGCTAGTTATGTATTTAAATGGTGGGGTTTTTTGATCATCTATGGTGTTCACAGCACATATTGGAATTAGCTCTTTCCCACGAGAAATATCATTAACACACAGACCTTCTCTTGTTTTTAATCTTTTAGATTTCTTCACTTCCTTCCAAGCAAGCTCTGGTTGACCTGGGATTCTTCGCAGCCAAAACCTAAAAACCAGCTTATCATGCGGCCCCATATCCTGCCAATAAGTCTCAACTACGTACTGTCCATCATAAACATATGTCTTAAACTTTCCATCCATTGATTCAGAGCCACGAATCACCCTAACAGGATTCTTTTCCTCACTGCTGTTCTTTAAAGCAAGATTGCCCCGCTTAAGCTTCTGATCTTCAGGTTCTTTATCAGTGTTCATCAGATTCCCACCTTGGACATTCTTTTCCACTTCCTTTACATCAGTTGCTGTTGCCTTTTTCAATGGCTTGTCATCTACAGCCATGTTCTGTTGACCCATACTCTTGTTCTCCAAAGAATATATTCCCTTTAGACATTCACCCTTACTGAGATGTGAAGCATTTTGTCCACATGAAGGAGGAAAGTCTCTGACAGCTGAAACTCTTCTTTGAGGAAAATAGCTTCTACTTACAGCCTTCTCCAAACATCTTTGAATAATTGTGAACCTGACCCAGATGACTTACCCATTGCATTGAGGAAAGGGAAAATGTATTGTCCCAATCCCAAGTACCTTATTTCTCAATTTGTTTTTTCTAAACATCTTTCCCTACAACAACCAGAGTTTCATTTCAACCATAAATTCTATCAAAATCCCAACATCAGTACACGAAGCATTGAAATATAAGAATTAGATTCAAACCATGAATAAAGAGATGGGTGCATTGGAAAAGAATGGAACAATAGGAAATTGTTGAGAGACCAAGTGACAAAGGCCAGGGAGGTGCAGATGGATATATACTTTGAAATATTGGTCTGATGATACACTAGACCGGTATAAAGCAAGGTTAGTGGCAAAAGGATTTACTCAGACTTATGGAATTAATTATGAGGAGACATTTGCTCCAATAGCCAAGATGAACACTGTAAGAATCTTACTCTCCTTTGCTGCCCACTTTGGGTGGGAATTACACCAGTTTGATGTTAAAAATGTCTTTTTCCATTGCAACTTATAAGAAGAAGTTTATATGAAAATTCGCCCTGGATATGATTCCACTAGTGGAAGGAACATGGTGTGCAGATTAAAGAAGACTTTATATGGGTTGAAGCAGTCTCCCTGTGCTTGGTTTGGAAGATTCACAAAAACAATGATGTTTCTGCGATACAGACAAAGTCAAGGTGATCATACTTTCTTTTTTAAACATTCACAACAAGGTAAACTCACAATTCTGTTTATGTATGTTGATGACATCATTATATCAGGAGATGACCTAGTTGAGAAGCAACTCTTAAAGGAGAAATTAGTAGCTGAGAAAGTTAAAGTACTTCCTCGGGATTGAAGTTGCCTACTCCAAGCAAAGTATCTTCATTTCTCAAAAGAAATATGTCCTAAATCTTCTCAAAGAGACCGGAAAGCTTGGGTGTAAGGTTACCGGTGTACCCATTGAACAGAATTACAAAATGAGAAGTGATGAAGAGAGCCCCAAGGTGGATAGAGCTCAATACCAGAGACTAGTAAAGAAAATGATATACCTGGCACATACCAGACCAGATCTAGCGTATGCTGTTAGTATTGCTAGTCAATTCATGCATGATCTGCGGGAGAAACACAGGCAGATTGTATATTGAATTCTACAGTATCTTAAAACCACACTTGGAAGAGGATTACTATTTTGAAAAGGGGAAAAGTTATCCATGGAAGTGTACACAGATGCTGACTATGCAAGTTCAGTTACTAACAGGGAATCAACATCAGGTTATTGTATGTTTCTCGGTGGAAATCTAGTAACATAGAGAAGTAAGAAACAGAATGTAATGGCATGGTCAAGTACAGAAGCTGCGTTTTGAGCTATGGTACAAGGAGTTTGTGAATTACTATGGATGAAGATTATATTAGATGACCTGAGACTAAAGCGTGAAGGGTCAATGAAACTGTTTTGCGACAACAAATCAGCCATTAACATTGCGCATAATCTGGTTCAACATGACAGGACAAAACACATTGAGATAGACCAACACTTTATCAAGGAGAAATTGGATAATGGACTCATAACCACAGCATACATTCCTTCAGGATATTAGTTGGCAGATGTATTAACTAAATGACTACTCACAGAGCGCTTTGAGGATCTTACTGGCAAGCAGAGAATGATAAATATCCATTTACCAGCTTAAGGTAGAGTGTTGGGCTTTATTGTACATATTTGTTTCCCTATTTCCGTGATTTGATTCTTGTATTAGAACAAATCTATTTCTTATAATTTAGTTCTATTTTAAGTAAGTAATTATTGTAATAAGCCTATATAATATAAATCATACATGTACAATTGTGATCAAGCAATAATAATATTCAAAAATATTTTTTCAAGTAATTTTAAACAAACTTATCTAAATTTTAAGTCAATAATGTAAAATTAATGGAAGAGATATGTTCTATTTACTTACCACTTGAGCAATGTGGATGAGAATTATTTATTCTTATTTAATTTAAAATAAACAATTTTCCCCAATTCTAAGGGAAAAAATTTGGAACGTTTTAGGGTATTGCTTGTAAAGAGAAAAATAAAGAGAAAATGAAAAGGAGGGTATTTATGCTTAAAAAAGGCTTCAATTTTCACATAAACATTTCCTTCCCCTCCTTTTTCCCCCATTCAAACATATCTTTCATTCCCTTTCCCTTTGTTAATTGTAAACTAACATCAAAATAAGAGAAATAAATATGACAAAGTAATAATCTTATTCTTGATGGATAACAGTAATAGTAACAGTATCTTGGGATGGGTAAGAAAAGATTTAAACTTCAGGGATAATAGGAGATGGGTCTCACTCAGCAACCTTACCCTAATACCTTGAGTGAGTCTGGTCTGGTGCGAATTGCGAGCTTCTCCGGTGACTATGAGAAACAAAAATCACAATGCATCGCTTCCCAACTCCATCACAGCCCCAAATCAGCTTTTGAATATGCAAATGCAAACAAATACAAAATTCAAACTCAGGAAAAAAAGAAATGCAGAGAGTGAGAAGAAAAGAAGAACACGAAGAAAGGGTGAGATTCAGAGGTCAGTACTCAGTTCCTTTTTTACATTACTTCCACAATTTTCTCACTGGTTTCGCCAAGTTTGATTTCCGTTGTACAAACCGTTAAATTGACGTGAGTGGAAAAGCAAGAGAAAAAGAGAAAAAACCGTGGAGTAAAATATTCTTTACTCACTTTTAATATAAAATAATTATGCGATATAAAGATTTATAAAATTATTAAATATTAATTAAATTAGCTTATACAATTATATTGATAAGATTTACTTAAGTATTTTTCGTCAAGCAAGAGTAATTTTAATTACACAATTTTATTCATATTATATAACATATATAATTTTTATTATTTAATTATATCTAATTTCACTTTATTTTTTATACATTTTATTCTGATTATGTCACATAAATAAATATGAGATACACATCATTAAACTTTTTCAGTTAAAAATATATAAGGTTATATTTTGTTTATCTAAATAAGTTTGGGTAGAGTTATTCAAAATTGAACCAATCGAATCAAAATGAAAAACATGAACTAAAAAAATAAAAAATCGATCAAATTGAAAATCAAAAAATTGAAAAACTAAAAAATTTAATTAGATTAGATCGAATGTTGGTTTCAAATTTAAAAACTAATCCAATGTAAATTGAACCAAAATTATATATGTATATTTTAAAATAATATTTTACCTATAAATTTTACCTATACTTAATTTAAAAACTTTTTTATTATACTTCAACTTAAACTTAATTTATTCTCTTGTATTTGGATATAAATAGGAGGATTAGCAATTTTTTAGACTTATATTTTGGATTTGAATTTGTATTTTGATGAATTAATTTGAACTAATATTTATTGTTATTTGATAAGTTAGTATATACTTATAATTGATGTAGTTTAATGAATTTAAATTATGTATTTTGATGAATTTGTGTATTAAAAAATCAAAAAAATTGATTCAATCCAAACCAATTTGGATTGGATTGGATTGAATTTACATTTCAAACAAAATTTATCAAATGATAACATAAAAAAAAATGATGATATTTGATCAATTGACTTTTTCCCTCAAAATGGATCAAATGCAATTCGTGAACATCCCTAAGTTTAGGCATGTTTTGTAAAACGTCGACGTAAGCTTATTCTATTACTTATTATAGGTTTTTTTTTTAGTTTGTGACAACCTTATTTGTTTACGAAAAAATAAAAGCTTAACTTAACTTAAAAGTTTATTCAAAGGGTTACATTATGTAAAGGCCTTCACATAGGCCAACAAATTTAATTTTTTGTAATTTTTAAATAGACATAACTTATAATAAATTATATTTTGTATAAAATAAAATATATTATATAAATATATAATTAATAAATTTATGTAAGTATTATAAATTCTCAATTATATATATATATATATATATATATATATATATATGTATAATAAATAAATTAACCTGGTAAGTTAAATAAGCTTTTTCAAAAGCGCGAGCCTTGACTTATATTATTAAATAAACTTTTAAAAAAAACTTAAGCATGACTTATTTGATAAATAAATTATGCTTAAATAGATCAAAAATATATTAGATCATAGGCCCACTCCTACTCACAAATATCTTTACTTTCATTTTGGTCCCTCATAGTTAATTACTCTTCTTTTGGTTCTAGTAGATTTCTTGTTTTTTAGATAAAAGTTTAGGATGTGGGAAAATTCTTCTTATTCTAAGATTAGTGGAAATATCAACCTCAACAAGAATTTACAATGAAATTACAGAATACTTTCTAAGAAACCAATTTTTGAACCGAAATCATACTATTATTATATATGAGTGGAAGATTGATTAAGTGAGCCAACTCCATTAGCTTGCTCCTCCTGATGTAGTTACTTTCATTTTGATCCTCCATCATATTTTTGTTCGCATGAGTAATGGAATTGATAACTTGGTCAGTTAATTGTGGAGTTGTCATTGTTATATGTTGATTGTGATTTCATTAATTATACATAAGACTTTTTTAAAATTAAAAATAAAATGAAATGACGTTCTAGGTCCATTTCTCCTTGTATTTCATAGACTATCTGTTCTCGTTAATTTCCATCCATTTCTCTCATCTATTTTCTGCACTTAGATTTAATGGATACGGTTGTTCTTCCGAGTGGAAGTGGTGATGACTGACGGGAAAAGGGTATAAAATCACTTGCTGAAGAGTTTGTACGTTAGGAGCTATAGCCAATTTGCCTATTTGATAGGCTTAGTTGGACGTGTCCCCTGAGACTTCTCCTAGGTTTTGGGTTAACTTCAAGGTTCTGTCCATCATGCTCCCTGTCATGTTCATTCCATATGAGCCATAAGATTGGCTCAAAAATTGATCTAGGAATGAGAGAAATGACTGGCAAGTAGTGCAGGCTGTAGACGTGGGTAAAATGAAAAACTATTAAAAAGTGTTTTCGCTACATAGGAAATTATTGCAGCTATTAGATTCTTAGTTAGATCCAACGGATGATAATTAAACTCTCCATATTAAAGATTGTGGTCCTAAAAAAAAATTTAGATTAGGAGAGAGATTAACAGTAATCCACTATCATCCGTGACAGGAAATCCTCTCAAGTCTATCAAACTTATAAGTTGAGGATATTAATGTATTTAAAATTGTAATAAAAAAATATTTTTAAAAACTTATATATCAATTAAGTAAGTAATCAATGTGGGACTTTAATCTAACATATTATCTCACACGTAATACAGAATATATATATGTGTGTGTGTGAATATTACAACCTGTTTTGTATTGTGTATAACGTTTGCCATGGTCATGATAGATTGACATTAATTCTTCTATGATTTTGATATACGTTCAAGTCATTTCATGTGTATTGTGTAGTCCAAGAATTTCTCTAAATTAGTAAGGATATTTACGGGATGGGGAAGAAGAAGACGAATTTGTGTCCTCATGTCACGCCAGAGTTAGAGACTCGTCTTGGGGCCTCCCACTTTCCTAGTTTCCTTACTTAGCTTTCAGTGTGAATGCCAACCAGTATGTATTATTGTTTAATTTGACTCTTCTGCAACTACTCACAAAGGCATATTCTACTGTTGATTTCAAATCTTTCCCTCTTCTATTGTTTATTTCGAACCATTTTCTATTATTGCAAAGTTATTGTTAGATGAAAGTAATAGCACGTATAACCAAAATAAATTTGAGTAGATCATAAAATGTATAGAAGCACAAAGGAAAACCATTTTAATTTAATCTTTTTTAGCTTCAATAATAAAGTCGTTTTGTTTGAAAATTTAATTAGGATGGAATTTAAATGTGTTTACATTTAAACGCGCTTGAACTTCAAACTCTTGGACTACACAATACACATGAAATGACTTGAACGTGTATCAAAATCATAGAGGAATTAATGTCAATCTATCATGACCATGGCAACGTTATACACAATACAAAACACGTTGAAGTGTTCACACACACACATATATATATTCTGTATTATGTGTGAGACAATATGTTACATCAAAGTCTCACATTGATTACTTACTTAGTTGATTTATTAGAGTCCACATCGAATAAAGGTATATTGTTGTCTTACTTAGTTGTTTTGTCTTACAAACACTAAAGTCTCACATCGATTACTTTATAAATCAGAAGCAAATACTTGGCCTATAAATAAGTTAATTGATACAGATGTATTTTAATATTATGGTTCACTCTTTAAAAGGCTTATGAAATACATGCATCTCTAGGTGTCATTTATCAAGAGATCCACGTGAAATGAGTTAAGTGCCCTAAAAACACACGCAATGTGACATTTTTTTTTATTTTTTTTGTTCACGTGAAAAACGCCAAAGCGGGTGGCGCATCCACGTGAAAAATGCCAAATAGGGTAGTGCATTCACGTGGAAAACATCAAAGAGAATGACATTTTCAGTGTAAAAATGCTAAAGTGGATGACGTGTCCACATGGAAAATGCCAAAGAGGGTGGCGTTTTCAGTGTAATTTGACATTTTTCACGTGGATACGTCATCTTCTTTGCATTTTTCACGTTTACAAAAAAATAATAAAAAATATCACGTTGAACAAAAGAGTGACAATTTGATATATAATTTTAAAAGAATAGCATTTTAATAAATAATTTAAAAAAATATAACTTTGATAAATATTTTTTTCATCAAGTTTGGTAAAAGAGCCAAGGTTGAATTAGGTAAACCCAAAAGGCTAATGAGCCAGCTCGTTATGCTTAACTCTTCTATCATTGGTGTTGTCACGTTGGATTAAAGCACCACAAAGCACGATCCTAAAGACTGAGTGGATAAAAGACATTATGTGATTAAGAATAAAACATTACGACTTAAGAAATGAAACTGATATCGCTACAAAATTATCCAAACTTATGATATGTAATCTGTTCGGGTTAGTCAATATCTATATGAAATAAAAATGTGTCCAAGCACCACATTCGTGTGACCAAATAAACATTGTAAACAATACTGATAATTAAGACTAACCTTGTGTACCTTTGACGTATGACTCACTCATAAGTCAAATGCAAATTATGGAAAAACAATATTGATTTATGAATGATTTATGTGCATGAAAATGATAACGTAAGGTTGGACATGTTTTCCCTTTCATGCAGACTTGGAATTTGTGCTAGCAAATCATATGGATCAATTCATAATAAGGTGAAGCATGAAAGCTTGAAGGCACAGGACTTGTTATATGTGATTTTAATCACCGCAGAGTTTACTGGAGGAACAACTTTCAAAGCTACAAGCAGAGAATTTCGATTTGGTAATGGAAAATGCTAAGTTACAAGAGGAGGTTCGAATCATAAAGTGTAGAACTAATTATGACTAACAAGGTTAATGAGCCCGTATTGCCATGCAATGTTAATTAACTTGTTATCACTGTTTGAAAAGTTGGTTGCTTCGTAATGTTTATTTACTTTGCGTCTTTAAATTTGTATGTACACCCTGATTAACCTAATCTAATAATGTAAATGTATTTAATTTGATACCCACTATTTAATTATTCTAAAATAGTAACTTAACTTAAAAGGGATAACAAAATTACAAAACTTCAATTAGAGCCCACCGTGTTCATACAAATTCGAAGTTCAGCTGAGACGTCTATTTAAATTATAGTATAACCCGAATTTCTGGTCAATTGGGCCTATGTTCCTTGGTGCACGTAAATTTATCAAGCCCCATTTATATATTTAATTGATTTAAAAAATTTTGAATTGTTCTTTTTTCAAAGAATTAAATTATGAAAATCCTTGTGTTACTAAATTATGTAGTAAACAGGAGTGAATAAAACAATTACTCTAATTGTACAATGGGATTGAATCTGTTAAGTAAAGTATATAGTGATAGTGATTATTTAATGATATTTTATATTGATTTCCAATTTTTAACTAATGTGATCCTAACGAATTATTCTTTCTGAAGAAGTAAATTAAGTAGAAACCAATAAATTTGGGTAGTATATTACGTGCCAAAATCATAAGTGAATAATTCGATGGGGTCTGTGTTAGATTAAATATCTTATGGGATGAGCTTGTGATTTATCTTATTAGTTTAATAAGTCATTAAATTAAGTTAATGGGCTAAACTCTTATTGGATAAAAGAGAAAGGGCAGCTTTGTAATTATAGTAACTGTCAACTTGATGGAAATTAATAATATTTAAGAAATAGTTTCTGGACAAAACTTTAGGTCTATTTCTGGTCGTCAGGGTTTCTTCTTCTCTCACAATCACTAAAGTAGAAGAAACATAAAGAAAAGGTAATGGAATAAAATGTGAGTTTTAATATCTTTCTAACGCACTTGGAATATAATCTACCAATCATTCATGTATAAAGGTTAGTGTCTTCTTGTGCTCTTATTTGTGGGAATCATGAATTCTAAGATCCTTATGTTTGAATGGTAGTTTTCTATATTAAGATTCTTAGAAAACTTATAAACTTACATGTGGTATCATAGAATGGTTATGGAATTTATGATTCTCTATTGACGATGACTGTTTTTCCCAATTTGTATGAATCTTAATTGTAAAAATTAGGAATTTTTATTATATTTTTCTACTGCACGGTATGAGTTAATTTTATGATTTATTATTGACTCTAATTATGAATTATTGAACCTAATTAAATATTAATTAGATAAATTCTTATGGCACAGTATGTATAAGCTGCAAGAAACTTCGTGATTAGAGTCGTAAAGCATAAACCCAAATTGAACCTAATTTTATTATGTTCGTGATGTCACGTCATGTATAGTTTTAATGCTCTGAAGGTGGTACAAATTTGATTGCAATATTGAATTGGATAAAGCTTTACCGCTGCATATCAACGTATTTGATAGCAATATACATCACTTTTATTGTTTTAATGATTGTTGCAATAAATCAACTGTATATTATATTATGTTTATTATATTAGATTATTTTCGTAAATCTATGAAATCAATGGAAAACAAATACTGTGAATCAAATACTGTTTGATGGTATTACGTAAATAAATCACCGTAAATCAACATAAATCAATATTATTGATTCTAATACCATATTAATATTTATGCATTTTTTTGTATAATGTTATCAATTTGGGATGATATTATGATAGATTTGTTAATCATCAAAGTGGTCAAATCTTTAAATTAATTTAATCCCAAATTGAATGAAAGTTATTTTAAAGAATATGCAGAATTTGATTTTACGCATAATGCTATCAATTTGAAATTAATGTATGATAGATTTGTTAATCACTAAAGTGGTCGAATCTTTAAGTTGATTTAATTCTAAATTGTATGAACATTATTCTTTCAATTACCCATAGAATGGATGCTATGAATGACATGATGACTATTTGTGTATGGGTAAATTGAAGTTCATTGTTATAAGGCATTATGGATCGCCCAAAGGTTGATTAATTGCTCTTATAATAAATGGACATGATTGTTGGTAGTGCAAGTGTATTATTAGTTTTATTTACATATCCAAAGATAATAAATATTTCTAGTTAGTGCATATATCATTGCCAAATTATGTAAATTTTATTAGCATAATTATGTTTATTGTTTTATGTTGATGGTTCACCTAAAGGAGAACATTAATATACATTGAATGCTCAAGTGATTTATTGTCTGAATCTATATAGTATGTTAATTTATGACTCAAAGTATTATTGTCAGACATGTAATCATTATAGTAATTATTGCTATACATTCGCATATCTCATTTGTTCTAATTTTTAATGGACTTAATTTCTCTGAATGGAATGAGCAAATCTAGTTTTTACCTTGGGGTAATGGATTTGGATTTGGCTCTTCGAGTAAAGAAATTAGATGCTATTACTGTTTTAAGCATTGATGAAGATAAAGTTTATTTAAAAAAAATGGAAAAGATTAAACAGAATGAGTCTGATGTATATGCAGATGAGTATAACTAGCAATATTAAGTCAGCTCTTCCTAAAATTGATGCTAAAGAAATGATAAAGTTTGTGTTAGTCATGGCAACCATTACCCAAGAGGGAGGGTGAATTGGGTAATTACAAGTTTTAATACAACTTTGACAAATTATGTATTTTGAATAACTCAATAAATACAGCGGAATATGCACAACAAAGATATAGCTATTATAGATTACTCAACTACAACTTGAAGTATATGGTAAATTAAGAAAATAAGCTAAATATCAAGTTCAAATCAATTATATATAATTAAAGCGCAAATGTAAAGAAGACAGAGTTAAGAGAAGCAAACACAAGGTTTATCCTGGTTCAGCCACCAATCCACTTGTGACCTACGTCCAGTCCTCAAGCAACTGCTAGAGATTTTTCACTATATCTTCAAGCTTCAATAGGTGCTTGACAACCTTTACAATTGAGAGCACTCAACATACCTTGGGATACCTCACCCTTGTGCTTGAGCCTCAAACAAGGATACCTCACCCTTTACAACTTTTGAGGGATGCCTCACCCTCAAGGGATACCTCACCCTTTACTAACTTTGAGAGATGCCTCACTCTCTAAGGGATACCTCACCCTTTACTCAAGAGGGATACCTCACCCTCTCAAAACAAAGACTAATATGAAGAGAAAGAATATAAACTCTCACAAGAGTAGGTATACAACTTGAAGAACAAAGTATAGATGATAGAAAACTTTCTCAAGAGTGGATAATACAAATTGAAGCTCTATGGGTATCAAGAATTCACACTTTAAAACTTAAAATATGATTTTGATGTTTCAAGGATCAATTCTAGTGTTCTTGAGGTGTATAAGCTTCATACAACACTTATATATAGAGCCCAAGTGATAAAATAGTCATTGATAGTGTTTTATAATGATTTTTTTATGAAAACTAGCCGTTTATAGCCGTTAGAAAGGTTCCTAGGCACCTGGTAATCAATTACAAGCTTCATGTAATCGATTACAAGCTTTCTGAGCACTTTGTAATCGATTGCACACTTCATGTAATCGATTACACAGCTTCTGTCAACGTTGTAATCGATTACATGACTTGTGTAATCGATTACACCATTTCTGGTTTTGAAAACTGACTTTAAAAGGTCATAACTTCTTCATTTCTTTTTCGATTAAAGCGAATGACCACTCATTGGAAAGATCTTTGAGTCAAATTTCATATGAAAGAAGTTTCAGAACAAAACTCAAAATATTTTGAAAGATATGATCAAAATAGTAACCAAAGGTCAGATTTTTAAAACTCAAACTTTAATTGGTCATAACTTTTTCGTTTCTTATCCGTTTAAAGCAAATGACCACTCATTGGAAAGATATTTGAGTCTATTTTCATATGCAAAAACTTTCATAACAAAACTCGAAGTATTTTGAAAGTTATGATCAAAAGAGTAACTATATATCAGTTTTACAAAATACAAACTTGACTAATTTTCACAGATTTGAAATACCACCAAAGCTAGCTTTCCAAAAACATTTTGTTGGGCATTTAAACATTTTAGAAACACTTATAAAGATATTTAAAACTTGTTTGAGCTTAGAGTGATTCTTTTTTACCTTTACACAAGATCTAAGTCCTATAAGCTATTCTTGAAGAACCTTGGGACTTAATCTTTGCACTTTCAATCTTTGGCTTCTTGACGTAATCCAAGCTTCCGAAATTTTCTTCTCTTCATGTCTTGCACAAGCTTGGAACATTTTCATCCTTCTTGAGTTGAGCATAGTTGTGATCTTTTTACTTTCTTGTTGCAATGCTCACTCTTGGTACTTGGATTATCTTACAAAGTATTACTCACTTAAAACAAGCATCGTTAGTCCAAATTCATAACTCAATATCTTCATATGCATGATTCATAAATGTATAACTATAGTTAGTCTAACATACATATAAGACTTTCATAGACACATTCAAATAAGATACTTATCAATTATAAATAGATATGCCTATATAGGATGCAATAAAGAACACTTTACACATTTTCATCAAAATAGAATCAAATCCAATATTAATTCAATATAACTCATATAATGCATTATTAGATATATTATATGATGAATATTACATATATCTTATTGCATGATTATTAAATGAAATATAATTAGATAAATTACATCATCATGCATGATACAATATATCTCATTAAGCACATCTATGTAACATGATCAACATTCTTTTGTGATGCATTTGTCATTTATTAAGCACAGTTATAAAGTATAAGCATCATTCTTTTGTCTTGTATTTGTCATCACCAAAACTTAATATATTAAATCATTAGGGCAAACCTATTTCCACAGTTTGTGGCAGAACACTCCCAAACTGCTGATAAGTCTCTTACTGGGACATTAATGGATACTTTAACTACCATGAAATTTGATGGTTCTCATACTATGCATGAGCACGTCATTGAAATGACAAACATTGTAGCAAGACTCAAGTCATTGGGAATGGAAGTGGATGAGAATTTTGTTGTGCAGTTCATTTTGAACTCATTATCACTTGAGTATGGTCAATTCCAAATGAACTATAATACCATGAAAGATAAATGGAATGTGCATGAATTGCACAATATGTTAGTTTAGGAGGAAACCAGACTTAAGAATCAAGAAAATCACTCTATCAATTATGTGAACTATCAAGGAGCCAGAAAGAAAGTTTATGTATGTTTCGAATCAAATTTAATTGAAGTTCCCTATAATACTTAGTGGATTGATTCTGAATATACAACTCATGTTTATAATATGATGCAATGATTCCTTACAATCCAAACCATAAACCTGAATGAGAAGTTCGTCTTTATGGGAAATAGAGTGAAAGTTCCAATGAAAGGTGTTAGAACTTATTGTTTAATCCTAAACACTGGACATCATTTAGATTTATTTGAAACTTTTTATGTACCTAGTATTTCTAGAAATTTAGTTTGCTTGTCTAAACTTGATGTTGTTGGATACTCTTTTAAGTTTGATAATGGATGTTTTAGTTTATATAACTATACCTATATGATTGGTTTTGGTATACTTTGTAATGGTTTATATAAATTGAATCTTGATAATTTATATGCTGAAACTCTTATGACCTTGCATCATAATGTTGGCACTAAACATAGTTTAGTGAATGAACGTTCTGGTTACTTGTGGCATAAATGTTTGGGTCACATTTCCAAAGAAAGAATGGAAAGACTAGTAAAGAATAACATCCTTCCAGATTTGGATTTCATTGACCTTAATATTTGTGTGGATTGTATTAAGGGAAAACAAACAAAACACACAAAGAAAGGTGCCACGAGAAGCACTCAACTTCTTAAAATTATACACACCGATATATATAGATCCTTTGATGTCAATTCTTTTAGTAAAGGAAAGTACTTTATCACCTTTAATAACGATTATTCACGTTATAGATATGTCTATCTACTGTATAAGAAATCTTAGGCGGTGAATGCCTTGGAAATTTATGTAAATGAAGTTGAAAGACAATTGGACAGAAATGTGAAAATCATATGATCAAATAGAGGTGGTCAGTATTATGAAAGATTTGATGAAACTGGAAATGTCTAGTTCATTGAAAATGGTGAAACCAGTGGGAGTGAAGCTTCACAAAATGTGGAGATTAAGGAAGTTAGAATACAAGTTCCTTTAACTTGTGCTCTTACTTATGAAATTATTGTTCTTCATGTTATTGAACCGAAGAACAATCCAGAAGAATAACAAATTAATGATATTGAGGTTAACAATGAACCTATAGTAGAACAACTACAAGGAATAACATTAAGAAGATCCTAAAGAGAAAGGAGATCAGCTATTCCGAATGACTATGTGGTGTATCTACAAGAGTCAGAAAATGACTTGGGAATTAATGACAATAATCCAGTATCGTTTTCACAAGCCATTAATAGTGATAATACAGATAAATGGTTAGATGTCATGAAAGATGAACTTAAATCAGTGGAACATAATGGCGTATAGGACCTTGTGGAATTACCTGAAGGGTGCAAGAGAGTTAGGTGTAAATGGGTCTTTAACATTAAGCGTGACTCTCATGTCAACCTTGAACGTTACAAGGCTCGTCTTGTTGCCTAAGGTTTTATTCAAAATGATGGCATTGATTATAAGAAACCTTTTTCACCGGTTTCCAAGAAAGATTCTTTCAGAATTATCATGACATTAGTAGCTCATTGTGATCTAGAGCTGTATCAAATGGATATAAAAATTGCCTTTCTAAATGGGAATTTAGAGGAAGATGTTTATATGGATCAACCAATGGGGTTTTCAGTTGAGGGGAAAGAACACATGGTGTGTAAACTTAAGAAATCAATATACATACTTAAGCAAGATTCCTGGCAATGGTATCTCAAGTTCAATGATACTATTGTATCCTTCAGATTTAAGGAAAACATCATTGATCGGTGTATATATCTGAGGGTCAGTGGGAGTAAGTTTATCTTTCTGATTTTGTATGTTAATGACATCTTGCTTGCAACTAATGATCTTGGTCTATTAAGTGAGACTAAAAAATTTCTCTCTAATAATTTTGAAATGAAAGATATGGGAGAGGTAAGCTATGTGTTTGGAATAGAAATATTCTGTGACATATCACAATGATTATTGGGTTTGACTCAGAAA
This sequence comes from Ormosia semicastrata, assembly GCA_029884595.1. Classification (NCBI taxonomy): domain Eukaryota; kingdom Viridiplantae; phylum Streptophyta; class Magnoliopsida; order Fabales; family Fabaceae; genus Ormosia; species Ormosia semicastrata. The sequence continues at coordinate 50,407,872 of JAQQTO010000057.1, read as the reverse complement.
ACCTATATCAATAAAGATATAGAAAGTGGATAAATGGTCAGCAAGTATGGTTCTAATTCAGAAAGGGAACAAAATTAATGTTATGGCATGCTTTGAGGCCATTATTAATGAATTATGGTTGCAGAATTTTATTTAGAACTTGGAATTGTCGATAGTATTGTCAAGTTGCTAAAGTTTATTGTCTGCAACAATCTTCTTTTCTACAAAAAAAATGACAATTATTTTAAAGGTGTTAAACATATGGAATTGAAATACTTTATCGTCAAAGAAGAAGTTTAGAAACATAGAATGTCAATAAAGCACGTTAGCACCGACTTTATGATTGTTGATCTTTTGACAAAAGGGTTACCACCCAAAACATTTAATGGACATGTTAAAAGTATGACCATTATTGTATATTATGTTAATGATGATGTTTTATGTACTTTGACACTCTGAGCTCATGAATGAATATGTTTCTGTCTTACCTGTTTTCTTAATTTGTATACATGATTGAATAAGAATGATGATAATATGTTCTGTCTTTAATAAATACATTTTGTTAGACCAATTATGTGTTTCCTATTTATAGGTTATGTCAAAGAGAAGACTAATTTTGTGGTACATGGAAGAGACTATGTCGATTAAATGATATACGACCATCATGACTCATGCTAGTTTATTCTTGGTCATGATGAATGATGTATCTAATGTAAAGAAGAATTTGACTATATATATATATGAATTCATATTATTTTTTGACTAACTTATCAAACTATAAAGAAGATAATGTCACATAAGTCAAGTGGGAGAATGTTAGATTAAATGTCTCATATGATGAGCTTGTGACTTATCTTATTAGTTTAATAAGTAATTAAATTAAGTTAATGGGCAAAACTCTTATTGGGTAAAAGGAAAATGGCAGCTTTGTAATTATAGTAACTATCAACTTGATGGAAGTTAACAGTATTTAAGGAATAGTTTTTGAGCAAAACTCAAGGTCTGTTCCTGGCCGTCAAGGTTTCTTCTTCCCTCACCATCACTAAAGTAGAAGAAGCATAAAGAAAAGGCAAAGGAATAAAAAGTGATTTTTGATATCTCTCTAACGCACTTGGAATACAGTCTACCAATCATTCATGAATAAAGGTTAGTGTCTTCTTATGTTTTTATTTGTGGGAATCATGAATTCTAAGATCCTTATGTTTGAATGGTAGTTTTCTATATTAAGATTCTTAAAAAATTTATAAACTTACAGTCTGATGCTGCACATTTAATGAATGAAATGTCTAATAAAATTTCATATAAATTTAGTGAATCAAATGCATTTAGGCTCGATTGTAATTTTTGTTTGTCCATAGCAAATTTCGCCTAACGGCTGACACTTTTCTCAGTGAGCAAGTACCATATACCCCCCATATCCCACCTTCCCCATGATTTGGTTGCTGATTAAACATATTTCATTGTCGAATGTCAGGAAAATGTGCTTGGAGGTTCATCTGTGGATGAGTTGATTGCTGCCTATGCTGAATATTGGATGCCACAGAGACTAAGTCTGGAATTTGTAATATTCAAAAGCACAATTCACCATACTTAATTCTTGCTCTATCATTACTATAGTTAATGTAGTTACAATTATTTAGTATTAACGGGTTTAGGTAACCATTTATGTCGGATGATACAAGTATATACATTCCATTTAATGAGAATGGACGCCATTGGTACTTGGCAGTGGTATCCATTACTGACAGAAAAGTGTACTAGTTGGACACTTTTAACGTGTTTAGCAATGCTTTTGTTGAATGGTAAGTGATGTTACGATTTGAACACAAAAGAAGTCCACACAAATGTTTTTTTAACAAAGAATAAAAAAGAAAAAGAATTTTCTAAGCAAACATTGAGATTCGAACTCAACTTTCATAAGTGATGATGGAGTTATTTAAAGAAAATTTTTCTCCTGCCAATTGAGCTTGACAAATTTTATAAAGAATATATTCATATCACATCAATAAATAAAATGCTTGTTCGTTCTTCCTCATCCTTTGCAATTTTCGTAGGAACGAGCAACCAATTCAATTTTGCACAAACAACGATCCCTATGCCTTTCATGGTCCAACTTTGTCGAATATCCTCATCCCACGAGGTACTCTTTCATTGGAGACACTCATAACTCACGGTCGACTACCACCACAATGATGAACTGTCAACATGTCATATTTTTACGGTTCAATTCCTTGATTTTTCATATTCTTTTTATTTATTTTTATTAAATTTTGTTCGTAAGTTTTGTTATATTTTTAGTATTATTTGATTGTGTTTTTATTAAGTGTTTTGTGTGTTTTTGTTAGGTAATTACACTTGGAGAAGACTGGTCATTCAAAGGAGCAAGAAAAAGTAGAATTTTCATCAGCGCCCAGCGCTTGAGGGCTAGTGTTGAAGCGCTTGAGCACGCAAAGCGTATGTAGTAGGGGTGATTTAGTGTCCCGGCGCCTGCGCGCTGGGAAGGCAGTGCCTGAGTGCGCAGGAGGTAGCAGCGCGCATCTTGACTTAAGTGACTGAGTGCCCAAGCATTTAGAACTGAGCACCTAGGTGCTAGTTGCGTAACAGAGCACATGAATTTTAATAAATGGGAAAAGTTACGCCAAATTCGAGACAGACAGACATTGAGCACATTACGCAGAAAATTCCTAATCCTGTGAGAGTTTTTTTTTTGCTGTAATAGACCTTGGAGGACGATTTCGAAGTGAGGATTCGATTCTTGAAAGCTTGAAGATCTTAATCTCCATTAAAAGGGTTTTGATTTTTCTTTCCCTCTAGTTTTTCCCTTTCTTTGGGTTTTCTTTCCATGGATTTGTATCTTGATATAAGTTTGATTGTATTGAACATGAGTAGCTAAACCCATAGCTAGGGCTATGGGAGATATTATTTTCCTAATTATTTGTGTTTGATTTCTAATTTAATTAATGTAATTTGTTTTAGGATTTATCATATTGCTTGCATTCTTGTCATAACTTGATCACTTTTAACATGTGTTAATTCATTGTTTGACCGGTGACCATCTGCATTCAATGAGTGGATCTATATGGTAAGCCTAGGATTAGATTGGTGAATGACCAAACATCAATTTTTCCTACCAATGGAATTGACAGGTATGTTAATTCATCTCTTGAATTGAAGCTTAATGCATTCCTAATTAATTCAACTAAATGACCAAATAGGTGATTTAATCTAGGAATAGAATATTGTTTCATCAATGACCATTGGGATTCAATAGCAGGTAAGAGAATATTGGCAAAAGAATTACCTCACATCATAAATGAAATAAAATTTGAATAATTAGATTCAAGTGAACCTTGCGCCCTAGTTTCTCTCACATCAATTATCTATTCTTTGTTTGATGGATCATTGTTTTTCTCTATTTATTTATTTTGATTTTATCTTGAATTTTTTCATACACTTTCGATTGTCTGGATAACAAAGAGTTTAGCGAATATAGTAATAATCATTTATTCCTCATAGGATCAATAACTGGGACTCAAGTCCTATATTACTTGGTGATAGAGTGTGTTTGCTCTTAGTGTATTTTATGCGTACTAAGTTTTTGGCGCCGTTGCCGGGGAATAAGTTTGGTAATATTAGAAGCGAAAAACTCTAGTTAATTTAGACACCCTTTTATTCTTTGTTTTATTTTTATTTTTATTTCTTATTTTATTTTATTTAACTTTATTTTATTTTATTTTTATTTTTAATTAATTTTTCACTTCCTATTTTTTTTGTTTATACTTACTCGATCTCAGTTTCTTGATTTGACATTTGATCCAGAAATTGAGAAAATAGCTCACAGGTTAAGGAAACAATCTTCTATTGCAATTGTGATAGAAGATATAAACAGGATGAAGAGACAACCAGTTGTTGAGGTAAACCGTGAAGAAAGAGCTACCCTAGCAGAGCGAACCATGCTTGAGTACTATATGCCCACTGCTGAGGGGTATGAAGGGAGTATTATAAGACCAGCTGTGGCGGCTAATAACTTCGAGATCAAACCAGCATTGATCTCCATGATTTAGAACTCAGTTCAGTTTGGTGGATTGCCTTCGGATGATCCAAATCAACATTTGGTCAGGTTCTTGCAGTTGTGTGATACTATCAAGTACAATGGGGTGACAGATGATGCAATCCGATTGTGATTTTTTCCTTTCTCTCTTAGGGACAGAGCAAGTCAATGGTTAACGTTACTACCAAGGGGTTCCAACACTACATGGGATCAATTGACATAACAGTTTCTGGTTAAGTATTTTCCTTCTTCTAAATCTGCTAAGTTAAGGAATGATATATCTTCTTTTGTACAGTTTGAAATGGACACTCTTTATGAAGCTTGGGAGCATTTTCAAGAGCTGTTGAGAAGATGTCCACATCATGGATTCCCCGTATGGCAGCAAGTTCAGACTTTTTACAATGATTTATCGCCTGCAAATCATTCACTCATTGATGCTGCTGCGGGAGGTATAATATAGAGGAAAACACCTATTGAGAGCCAAGCATTGATTGAAGAAATGACGCTGAACAGTTATCAATAGCAAAATGAGTGCCAGGCTCTTAAGAAACAAGTAGGTGTATATGCTGTTGATTCTTCAACAGCCATTTTGAGTTAATTAGAAGCATTAACGAAGAAGGTTGAGACTCTGATGGTGACAAATAGTGCAGTCCCACCAATCATTTGTGAGGCATGTGGAGGACAAGGTCATACAAGTGCAAAATGTCAAGTTGGTAGTCTATTTGCCCCCGAGCCTGAAGTAGCAAATTTTATTAGTAATTCCAACTAGAAATAGTACAACCCTTATGCCAATACGTACAATCCTGGTTGGAGGGACCACCCGAATTTCAAATAGGGAAATCAATAAGGCTATCAGCAGAATCAGCAGAGAGCACCACAACCACCTCTAGGTTTCCAAACACCTGCAAAGAAGCCAAGCTTTGAAGATTTGGTAATGAAATACATGCAGAATTCTGATGCTATAATGAAGAATATGGAGACTCAGATTAGTCAGTTGACTACATTGATGATAACAAGGGCATCAGGGACTTGCCTAGCACTACTAAGATTAATCCAAAGGAACAAGTCCATGCAATTACCCTGAGAAATGGTAAGGAACTTGGGGAGTTCTCCCAGAAGAAGGAAATTTTAGAGCCTAGAGATACTATTGTTTAGTCAGTGCATGAAGATGAGAAAGCAACTAAAGCACCTAGTCTATTAGGAATTGAGACAAATAAAAATGATGTCCTTACTGAAGATGTCTCAATTCAAGATGTCAATAAAGGAGAGGTTGAGATGAAAGAACCAAAGTGATAGAGAGCGAAGAAGGATCGTGAGCAAAGCACAGTTTATGAACAATCACTATATACCAAGATCCCATTCCTTTAGAGGCTCAAGAACAATCAGTCAGATTAGTAATTTGCCAAATTCTTGAAGATATTTAAGAAATTACAAATTAACATTCTGTTTGTTGAAGCCATCTCTCAAATGTCCAAGTATGCAAAGTTTTTGAAGGAAATACTTACAAAGAAACACAAGCTTGAGGAGGTTGAGATGGTATGTCTTAATGAGGAGTGTTCTGTCATTCTTTTAAAGAAGTTACCTCCAAAATTAAAGGATCCATGGAGTTTTACTATTCCTTGCTCTATTGGTAATTCTTATTTTGAGAAGGCATTATGTGACTTAGGTGCTAGTATTAATTTGATGCCTTTCTCTATTTTTAAGAAATTGGGAATGCAGGAACCAAAGTCCACCAACATTTCACTACAGCTGGCTAATAGATCCATCACTTACCCGCGTGGTATGGTGGAGGATGTTTTAGTGAATGTTGACAAATTCATTTTCCCAGTTGATTTTGTGGTGCTAGATATGGAAGAGGATGCTGATATTCCTCTCATTCTTAGAAGACCATTTTTTGCCACTTTAGGAACTGTGATTGATGTACCTCTGGGTGAGCTCATCTTGAGAGTGGATGGAGATTCTGTGACCATCAATGTCTTTAGGGAGGCTAAATCTTCCCCAATGTCAAATCTTCATGCTCCTATCAATATTGTTCAAGCTAAGAAGCAAGAAACCTTGGCTATCAAAGACCCCCCGCCATCATACAAAATTGATGTTGATATTCCAAAAACTTAAGTTGCTGAAACAGATAAAGGTCCTCCTATGTTCTCTGCTCCTTTACAAATTGGTCCTTCATCTGTTGATCGAGTGTGACCACCTTGGCCTAGCGGAGTTAAGGCACAATTTGAGCAACCAAGTTCTTATCAATTTGGAGGCACCTCCAAGGTCATTGACGAAGGAAGGAGGCACTATTTTGAAATGAAGAAGGCATCCTCTTATTTCTCTTGCTTTAAGTCACCTTGATTTATCTGAAAAAGGTAACGTCGAGCTAATGATATTAAACAAGCGCTTCACAGGAGACAACCTGTGTTTCTTCTTTATATATCTTATTTTCATTGTTTTCGTTATTTGTGTTATTTTTGTTTTTTCTTTTAGATTCTACTCATTTGTTTTGAATTATTGGGATTTTTTAGATTTTGCTATAGCGCTAACTCTTGTGCTTCTTCTATGCCTGACATTGTGTCATTATCCATCAGGTTGTGTTGTTCTTTTCTTTACCTCTTTTATTTCTTTTTCTTCCACATTGAGGACAATGTTTATCTTAAGTGTAAGGGGGTACTTTTAAAATTTTTGTTAAATAAAAAAAATTGATGAGCACTTGAGTATTGCTGGTAATTAAGCTAGAATTGTGTATTGATTTCTTGATTTTATTCTGAGTTGATAGAGATATATTTTAAATGGGATTCCATTGATCATGAGCTGATAATGTGTGAAATAATCTTTTTCAATGAAGCAAAGTGAAATTTAGCATCTTAGTTGGAAATTAGCTATGTCTGCTTGCTTTTGTTCTCTTTATCAACTTAGCTAGAAAGTGAGTTTTGAGCTTTAATGATTGAATTTTTCACAAAATCTTATTTTTCTTCTGGAGTGAGTTTTTTCTTGATTGATGTGCGTAGAACTTGTTTTGATATCTTGTTGAGACTTTAATGATTTACATACAGACTTGAATATTATTAAGGCAATTAGGCTTAATTCTTTCTTAACTTCTAGAGTTACATTGATTAAATAACCCCTCAGTTGTCCCATTTGAGCCTGAAATTGATTTCTTTGAATACCTAATTGAATAATCAGGTTGAATTCTTTGGAGTAATTGATGTGTTAATTGAGAAGTCATAAAAGGTTTTTTTTGTCTTCAAGGGTTAAAAAAATGAGAAAAAAAGGAAAAGTTTGAAAAAAAAAGAAGAGAAAAAAGAATTATTGGTGAAAAATAATGAGAATATTGGGTTGAAAGTGAGAATTTGTTATATCTCTGTGCATTATGCTCTATCTGTCATCTTTTCAACCTGATTCTACTTTGTATTGATTTTTTTTCGTGAGCATTCTTTACCCCTATTTTATCCTTTCTTCCTACCTTTCATTATACCTTTGGCCCCGTTACAACCAAAGGAAAGTCCTTTTGATTCTTGTGTTGTATATGAACTTGACAGTGGAGATGAGATTGATAAGCAAGCCTATGGTATTGCATTTTTCAAGAGAAATTTGACTGATCTCTTTGCCTTTAAACACTTGTGCGACGGAAAGTTGAGTGACCTCAATTGGTTGGTAAAAGGAAAGTTGCAAGCTAAACTCAAGCTTCTAATTGTTTAAGTGTTAAATGATTTTGCTTGATTGAATTTGATTGCTGAACTTGAAATTTTTTTTTAAATTGTGAAATTTTCCTTTGATTCATGTTTCTTGATGTTGAGTTTGGTCTTGTTGTTAATTCCTATTCTTTACTTAAGAACAAGCAAAGCTCAAGTGTGGGGGAGTTGATGAACCGTCAACATGTCATATTTTTACGATTCAATTCCTTAGTTTCATATTCTTTTTTATTTATTTTTATTAAATTTTATTCGTAAGTTTTGTTATATTTTTAGTATTGTTTAATTGTGTTTTTATTAAGTGTTTTGTGTGTTCTTGTCAAGTAATTACACCTAGTGAAGACTGGACGTTCAAAGGAGTAAGAAAAAGTAGAATTTTCATCAGCGTCTAGCGCTTGAGCGCAAATAGTCATTTTATAATATTTGTAATTTTTTAAAAAAAATTTGGATTTTTTTGGAATTATTGATTATTTTAATATATTTCTCAATTTACGTGCGCGATGAGCGTAGCCGGAAAAATGAAATATTTTCCCCGAGGCTAGTAAACCTTGAACTTTGAAAACATCGACGGGAGATCTTATTAAACCCGAGACCGGGCATAGTTTACGAGGTTTACATTTTTCAAGATTTTATCTGATAAATAAAATCGTTGTACCGTGAAATTATCCGATAAAAAATAAATACTATTTTGTTAACTGTAACTGTTGTCCACTGGATAATAGCTCTAGCAGAATGTTAATCAACTTTTCTAGAGTGTTCACTTTAAGTGACATTACCTTGATGACATCACACAAGTGACATCATCGTTGACTTTTTAAAAATGCGAGTTTTGGCTTCTTGAAGAAGCTTTGGAGGAAGCTTCCTAGCAACTTCTTATTGGTTTATTGGAGAAGTCAATTTCCCTACTCTCTCACCCACACACTCCACGGCCATGAGGTCTAATTTGGGAGCCAAAATTAGCTTTTCATTTACCACTTTTTTCCTTTTCTAATTTCAAATCCCAAAAGCTACCATCACTTTCTCTCTCTACATTTCTCTTCACTTTTCTCTTCTCATTTTTCTCTTCAGACTGCAGGCCACACACCACCATCACCTCTCCATTTTTCTTTTATTTGCTCCAACTAATCACATTTCTTAAATCCTCTCATCACCATGATCATTTTCTCCTTGATGAGCATCACTTGATTCCTCCATTTTCACCATTTTCTCTCAAGCCCTAAACTTGAAGCTTTAAGGTAATGTTCTTGATTCTTTACCTTCTCTTCTTCTTTTTCGTTTCTATGGCCATCACCATGACCATTGATCCTTTCTTCTTCAAGCTTTGGTATTAATTTGATGAGTTATGATTCTTAGGGTTTTGGAGGAGCTTGACCGAAATATTCAAGGAGGCATCAAAAGGGTTTCTTTTCTTGTTTTCTCTTAGATAAGAGGAAGATTATCCATTTCAACCTCTATTGGTAGTGGGAAACTTGTTTGTGTGTTAGTTATGAGAAACCCATGTTAGGGTTACTATCTTAGTTATGTGTTTTTCTAATGATCCTTGTAATAACTTTCCTCTATATGACTTATTAGTTGTATTTGTGTATATTGATGATCTTGGATTGATTTGGATGGATTGAAAACATGAATTGCAAGTAAGGGTTCCTTGCTCTCCTTGGTGAGGCTCACGGCCATACCCCCTTCCATAGGGTGTTCATGGTTAAAATTTTGTAACAAGTTAGAGAGATAATTAATCAAGTGAATAACAATTAATAGTAGCAATGAAAAATTTGGGTTGTTACCCCTTTGGGAGGCTCACCGCGTCTAGGGGTTTTTGGGTCTAAATATGTAATTTTTGGGTAACCTTGGAACTTAAGTAATTAAGTATTAAGTAATTAATAATGTGATGGAAAAACACTAGTTGGACTCTTGTCCTTGGGAGGTCATGGCCTCAAGGGCCATGTTGGCTAAAAATAATGCATTAAGCTAAGGCTTAGGTGATTAGGTAAATTAAGAATTTATTAAGGATTCATAAGATGGAAACAAACTTATTCGATGACCTGGTGTGATTCTTTTGAACTTAAGGGAGGAACAAGAGTATGTGAGACTTGGAGAACCTTAGATAATTTTCTAAGTAAGTATGACTCAATTTAAGTAAAAGACTTAGCTAATTAAGAGAAACAAAGATTTAATGAGAATTACAAGAGAATTCATCTAGAGAAAACTTTCATAAGAAATGTTAGATTAAAGTGAAACCTCATAATGAACCTATAAAATGTATTGTCATATTTGAGAATTTGATTAATATGTTAATGTGGGTCCATGAGTGAGACCAAAATTCTGTTGATGTTTAATTTGACCAAATTGTGGTATGCTATGGAAAAGTATATCATTGTTGAATATACGTAGATATGCATTGAGTCATCATGCATTGTGAAAGTCCGATGGACTATTGTTAAGGCCATGTTGCCTAGGAGATTGAATCACACCTATGTGCGGGTGTGAATAGACTAGTGTAAGTCATAATGTTGACCTTGGAGGCGTCGGGGTGCGGGTGTCCCACAATGGTCAGTTGGTAGCTCTTCTAGGCCGTGGGATAAACCGATGCAAACGCACCGACGATCCGGACCGAGATACTGTCTTATATCGTGATCTAGTGTAGAATGTCTTGTACAATACCATGATGTGGACGTTGATAAATTGAGAAATTATAGCACTTGTTGGCCTCAGCAGCCAAGTTACAGACATGTCTCCTGATCATTCTCTCCGATGTTTGTGTCTAGCTCCATGGAGTAGGATTTGAATATCACGTGCATGTGTATAGCGAGTTAACATATTATTTGGCATTTATATATATGATGATTGAAACTGTTGCCTTACTGATGTTACTACTACCTGAAATTGTCTAGTTGTTTACCATTTACTTCTTGATACTGATTATTATTTTTGATATGCTATATGGGCGTTTTGTGCCATTCTATTTCTTTATTTCCATAATTGGTAATGAATGTAAGATGTCTTATCTCTTTTCTATATTTTCTGCTATTCTGTCTATTTATATGTTTCTCCGAAGACGTCGGTTAAGAAGAGGAAGTGCACGAATTCCCTGGTGTTACCAAGTGGCTTCCAGTACTCAAGAGGGGGGGTGAATTGAGTATAAAAAACTTTTCACAAAAGCTTAAACAAATTAAATATGATGAAATAAAATATCAAAAGACGTAAAAAGGGATAAGAAGAAGAGCACAAATAACTGCTAATAAATAAACTTCACAAAATAAAATTGCATAAAATAAAAGGATAGAGAAGAGAGAAGCAGACATGATATTTATCCTGGTACGACCACTAACCCACTTGTGGCCTACGTCTAGTCCTCGAAAATAATCCAAAATTTTTCACTATGTATACAAGCTTCAATAGGTGCTTGCAACCGTTACACAAAAGAACACTTTTCACACACAGGAAAACTCTACCCTTGTGCTAAAGCCTCAGCCTGCAGGGATACCTCACCCTTACACAAACCTTAGAGGGATACCTCACCCTCTTTATAGTAGAGCAGAAAATAAATGAAAAGAAAAACTCTCACTCAGAGCAAATAATACAAATTGAAGTGCTAAAGGAGCTTCTCACATAATATCTCAAAGTTTTGATCGAAAAAGAGTGTAGAAAATGTTATTCACGAGTTAATGCAAGTAGAAAATTATTCAGAGTGTTAGACCAATTTAGAAAAGACCCAAAGCCTCTATTTATAGAGCAATTCAAGAAAATGGCCATTGGGTGTAATTAAAGCTCGTAAATTCAAACAAATATGGCTGTTTATTTCTGATGCACAATTTTTAGTTTCAAACAAGTCTACAAACTTGATGCGGGATTAATTGTTGCTTTGCGAACCCAAGCGCAGGTTGTCTCAAGTAATAAATTTCTCGGGAGTCCGAGGTCGATCCACAGGGAATTGTTGAAGATTAATTAAGGTGAAGTAAATATTTTGTGACTATGGTAAAAATTATTTACTTAGGTTAAAAGATCCACTCTTGGTAAATAAAGTAAAGGTAAGATTAATTTCTTTTATAACTCAATTAGAATCCTCGCAACATGGAGGTTCCAATCGGAAAATACAACATTAAAAGTCCATTTAAAATAATATACGTAATTATATTATGTTTCCTAAAAATATTACCACCACTTATAAATGGGTTAAAGCATTTATTATGCCAATATTTAATCTACAACAAATCAAGAACTCTTCTTTACAAAGATGGTTTCTAAATTATAAGAAACAAATTATAATACGTATAATGGTTATTAGAAAATATAAATCATTTAAGCACAAGAGAAGAATAAATCTAACCTTACTTTATTACCAAGAGCTTCACCCTTTCACCCAAGTAAAATGAAACTTAGTTACTCATAGATAAGAAGAAAGAAAGAGAGAAGAAGAAGAAGAAGAACATGACTTTAATTTAGAACAAAGGAAAATTACTACAAGAAAACCTAGTAACAAAATGACATCATTTTGGTAACTAACACCTAACACCCTCAATGATCTGCCAAGGCCTCCTTTTATAGAGGATTAGAGATACAAAATGACAAGGGGGCTGAGTCATTAGTGGGTGGATGAGTGGAAAATGAGTGGAAAATGCCAAATGACTTTTGGTGAGTGGAAAATTATGGAGATTCCTTGTCTCTGAAATCATGCAGCTCTGAAGTCATTGCATTTGTCATTTTTGAACCAAGTGGTCTTCATAAAAGTTGTAGGCCTGGATCTTAGCTTTCAAATGGCTTTAGTTTGAGTCCAATATCATTTTTATAACTCCAGATACGTTAAAATTACTGCACACTACTCAGGCCCAGTCACAGCTCCTCTATTCTAACTTCCAAGCCCAATATCACCTTCAAGGAATCCGATTCTGGAAAAGTGTTCAACATGAAAGTTGTAGATATGGATCTTAACTATTCAGCATCCAAATTGCAGCCCATTTGACAACCTCTAGCTCGAAAACTATAATAAACAGTACACATAGGTTAAGCTGTCAGGAAAAGCACTCTGGTTCTTGCTTCAACCCCAATTTGAGTTATCTACTCGTGTGATTGGGCCTTTGAGGTCTTCATAAAAGTTATAGAGCTCTCTCTTATCTTTAAAATGCCATCAGATTCACCTTATTTGACTACCTACATCCCAAGATATAGCCCAAATACAGAAGCAACGTAAGATATAAATTATGCTAAAAAATTCAATTAAGTCTAATTTGAGTCCAAACTTACAAAACATAATCAAAATCAATCAATTAAATACATGAAGAGTGTAAATGACTAAAAATAAAGGCTTATTAATGTATCAAATATGTGATCATCAAATTCTCCCACACTTAGCTTTTTGCACTCCTGGGCAAAACACAAGACCAAAACTAAAAACAAAACGAAACAGACTCAAAAGCTAAACACTCTAAAAGACTCAATTTCTAATAATATTTAAAAATGAAGAGCAATCAATCATTCAAGTAATCAAAACATTCATGAGGTAACATATCTTTACTTCTCAAATCAACAAGCAATGATATTTCAATTGAAAAGCATGAGTCAAGAATGATAGATTTTCACAAGATTCACTCTCAATCCCTCAAGTGTTTAAAAGGTAAGTATTTCACTTAATTTAACCCATGAAAATTGTACTACCATAAGCTTGCTTATCTTCTACTTCTCCACTATTCAGAACACATGCATACACAAATCATGAGGACTTTATTCAAGGTTGTAATGGGGTCAAGGTAAAGGAAGAGGTAGTATGGATATGACAAGTTAAATACCAGAGAATAAAAGAGCAAGAGAGCTGAGTTCAATTAACAAGCATGAAAGTTTATCTCAACTCCACCTAATACAAATTCCCTTTACATATTCTTTTCCTTTCCTTTATTACCTTGTTGACCCTCTTCTCTTTACATTTTTTTTGATTGACTTTTATTATTATTATTATTATTATTTTTTACAAAAAGAACATCATATATACATTTTTTTAACCATTCTGCACACACCCCCCCACACTTATTCAAGAACTCATCGAATGACAAAACTAATGTTCTCTTATTCCCTAAGGTCAAGTAAGAACATGATTTTTCATTTAAGGCACATAATGAGTTTGAAACAAAGAATAGTCAAATAAGCTCAAAGGGGTTAAGCAAGGGGAAATAGGTCATTTCTAATGCTTTATGTTGGCAGGAATCAGAGAATTTTCAAGAAGTCATAAGAGTGCTTGATATCATATTGAGACAACATGCTGCTAAACAAGGCTGGCTATTTGATTAAAGTAGCTATTTCAAGAAAAATGCCTCAATCATATTCATGTATGCATATGAAAATGTAGTCTCAAAAAGAATCAAAGCAAGTTTTAGAGTAACAATTCCATGAGTGAAATTCACACAATAAAGAAAAGAATGGTACAAATGTTCAATCCATTCATCAATAGGCTCAAAATCTCACAAGGCATAATTCTATCATTCTCAGTCCACTAATTCAACATCCATAACCAAGCATGTGAATTTTAAGAAAGAAGACAATTTACTCAATCATGTAAATTTCCCTGAATTTGAATTGCTACTTCCACACAAACTAGTTACTACCCAAATTACTCCTTACTCTGCCACCAATTTTTGATGAGTGTCAAGAGTAAATAATGTACTCTTTACTCTGCCATCCTTAATTACTTTTATTGTTAATAAATTGATGACAAGCACAACAAACATATTAACAAACACACTCCTATTTATTTTTTTTAGTTTTTTTTAATATAAACACAATAAACATATTAACAAACACACTTCCTAATTTTTTTTTTGGGTTTTTTTTTTACAACCATCCTTCCCCCCAACCAGATCACAACATTGTCCTCAATGTCAAAACATAGATAGGTAAAGGATAGAATATATTACCTGTTGCTGTAATTACTGAAAAGAAAAATCTCACACAAATTTAAACAGAAACAAAGTATGATAAATAAAACTAAAGCTTGTAATTATTTAAATAGTTGGAGTGTCTTGGCTGGCTTTCTTTTCATTTTGCTTCCCTCACCACTTCCTTCATTGCTTCCTTCGGACCAATCTATCCGAGTACATTCGGATCGGGTTCATAAACAAAAGCTTCTAATTTATCAATCAACTCATCAACAAGTGGAAGCAGAGATAAGGAGTCATCTTGCGTAGGTGTGACAAATTTACTTTCCACAATGATGTCAACAAAAGATAACAAATTATCAAAGAAATTATTAACATTCAACAAACCTACGGGTTTATGGTGGATGTTCAGTTGGGCCCAAGAGACAATTTGAAATATTTCTTCCAAAGTACCAAAACCACCAGGTAAGGCAATGAATGCATCAGAGTTTTCAAGCATTGCCTTCATTCGTCCATGCATAGATGATACTTGAATTTCCCGTCCAATTGTCTTTCCAACGATGTTCCTTCGAGTTAAAGGTTCAGGAATGACACTTAAAACTTAACCACCTCTTATAAATGCAGAAAGTGATACAGCCCCCATTAACCCAAGGCAACCTCCCCCATATACTACACGAATGTTCCTCGCAGTAAGTGTTCTACCAACAGTGCTTGCTGCATTTACAAACTCTAAACTCTTCCCATAACTTGTCCCACAAAATACACAGATACTGACAAATCTACGAACAGAAGAAGAAGCTCCCTCCATTTCTACACTCACACTTTCTTTGAATGATTATGAGTTGCAGGAAAGTGAAGAAAATAGAGTGTTTAAATAGGGAAGAGAATAGAAAAAGTAATAATAGTTCCTATACAGGTAGGTTGACTGGTGTCAGAAAAGTTTGAAATTTTAAAAATAATAATAATAATATTTTTTTTTTTTGTTTTTTTTTTTACTTCAAGAAAACCATCAGGGTAAAGAAGTCTAGAAACCCCTGAAGGATCCCATCCAAAGGATCGTCTATCCAAAACCAAAATTCAACAAAATCATACAAAGATAAAATAATAATAACAAATGATTACATACCTTTATGTACAGGTTTCATGACAGATCTTTATACTACACGTCATGAGTACAGTAATACCAAGACGGCTCAGCCAATCTGGGCATTCTTCTCCCTCCCGCTTGTGGGATATTTTGGATTGAGCTACGACGCCACTAATTAAAGTGCGTAAATCTGACAGCTACCACCAACGACCACAGCCAGTGAGAGGTCGCTGAAGAGCCCATGGCATTAAATCACAGGATCCAGCTCAGAGGCATTGTCACGCGAGAATGCAAACACAGGACGCTTCTTTCTGTCCATCAGCAAGCAGAGCCTTTGGTTAAAACTTGGGAATGCTTGCGCGGCTCTCTATAGAGCATGGCACACGAACCTTATTTACCGACCGGCGTGCGAAGGTCCACCCGAGTCAATGACGGGTCTGCCACTCCACTGGCAGGGGCTCCTAATCTAATTAAAGACCAAGTACAACCGAAGTTTCGCCCTTTTTTTTTTATTTTATTTATTTCATTTTATTTCATTTTCTTCTTCTTTTTTTTTTTTTTTTTTTTTTTTTCTTTTTTTGTCCTTTTTTTTTTTTTAGATGTACAAGATAATATATACATGTTGTTGTGATTGTGGCTCACATCTTCCTCTCAGTTTCACGTCCAGAAACGGCTTAAACGCATTCTATGAGTCGAGGATAAGCTTCCCATCCAATTTTCTTATAAATTGGCAAACAGGGTCTTTTTGAGTCAGATTCCCAAGACTATAACGCTCTTGCTCGTCCCTGAAGAGATTCCACAAACTAAGAAGTTCACGCTGCACAATTTCATAAAAATGCGTCTCAAGAGTCAATAAGATATTATCTAATGACTCCTTACTCAGTCCATTCTTGATGAAGAATATTTTATCTTCTCTGTTTACGGAAACCATCCCCAAAGAGTGACATTGCGTGTTACAATTCCATCATGCACACTTGTAACAAACTTTCATTCTTTTTGCTCTTCTTCTTTTTGAAAATGAACTTTTACCGAGACCAGACATGTATGGGACAAATGAATCTGAAGATTCACCAGCTAAACGAACCTTTACTTTGATTATCCAGCGTATATCTTCTAGGATGCCCTTATACATTAACAGTCTCAGTCTTTCACACCTAGCTTCATATACTTTTGTTAGAGCATTTAGAGGGAGAGAAGGAAAATGTTTTCTTAGATTTGAGAGAATGACATCCATTTTAAAAGGAGAAGAAATCAGTTATTATGGGAAACTGAAAAATAAACCGACTTAAGAGTCACGGAGTACCGTTATCCGCCATTTAACTGGGAACACAAAGAACTGCAAAAAGAAAAAAACAACATTAGAATAAATTTTACTCATAACAAGGATTAGAAAGAGAAATGGATTCTACCTCAACAACTTGATGTTCCAGAAATGGTTTGAGTCTTTGTCCATTGACCTTAAATACAATACCATTCCTAGGATTCTCAATGTCTATGGCCCCATAAGAATACACATGTTTGACAATATAAGGACCAACCCACCTAGATCTCAATTTTCCAGGGAATAGATGAAGACGAGAATTATAAAGCAGAACTTTTTGACCAATTTCAAAAGTTTTTCTCAAAATTGATTTGTCATGAAAAGTTTTTGTTCTAGCTTTATAAATCTTTGAGTTTTCATATGCATCATTTCTTAATTCCTCAAGTTCATTCAATTGCAATTTACGTAACTTGGAAGCATCATCAAGACTTAAGTTGAAAGCTTTAATGGCCCAAAATGCTTTATGCTCCAATTCTACAGGCAAATGACAAGGTTTTCCATAAACTAACCGATAGGGAGACATGCCTAAAGATGTTTTAAAAGCAGTACGGTAAGCCCAAAGTGTATTATTTAGTCTTAAAGACCAATCTTTACGATTTGGGTTAACCATTTTTTCCAAAATTTGTTTAATTTCCCTATTTGCCAATTCAACTTGTCCACTTGTCTGAGGATGATAAGGGGTTACAATTTTGTGGGTAATGCAATATTTCTTCATTAATGATTCAAATGGTTTATTGCAAAAATGTGTTCCCCCATCACTGATGATAGCTCGAGGAATTCCAAATCGACTCAAAACATTTTCTTTTAAAAATTTTAGAACAGTTTTATGATCATTGTGCCGACATAGAATCGCCTCAATCCATTTTGAGACATAATCAACTACAACCAAAATGTACACAAATCCAAAAGATGATGGAAATGGACCCATGAAATCAATTCTCCAACAATAAAAAATTTCAATGACAAGGATAGGGTTCAAAGGCATCATATTTCTTTTAGAAATGGACCCCAATTTTTGACAACTTTCGCAACTTTTGCAAAAAGTATAACTGTCCTTGAATAAAGTGGGCCAATAAAATCCACACTGCAAGATTTTCGCAGCTGTTTTGTTTAAAGAAAAATGACCTCCACATGCTTCTAAATGACAAAATTTGATGACACTACTTACCTCATTGTCGGGTACACATCTCCAAAATATTTGATCAGGACAATATTTGAACAAATATGGGTCATCCCAAAAGAAATTTTTCACCTCAATCAAAAACTTTTTTCTATCTTGGTGTGTCCACTGAGGCGGCATCTTACCTGTTACAAGAAAATTGACAATGTTAGCAAACCAAGGCATGGAATTGACAGAAAATAAAAATTCATCGGGAAAAGAATCATTGATAGGTGTGCTATCAAAAGATGAGCCTGTTGTCAGCCTTGACAAATGATCTGCAACAACATTTTCGGATCCTTTCTTGTCTTTTATTGTGATGTTGAATTCTTGAAGCAACAAGATCCACCATATCAACCTAGGTTTAGCATCCTGTTTAGACATTAAATATCTAACAACAGCATGATCAGTGAAAACAACAGTGGAAGAACCAATTAAATAAGCTCAAAATTTGTCCAATGCAAAAATTATAGCAAGTAGTTCTTTTTCAGTAGTGGTGTAATTCATTTGTGCACTATTCAAAGTTCGACTTGCGTAATAAATTAAATGAGGCTTACCTTTCTTTCTTTGGCCTAAAACAAATACCAACAAAGAAAATCACTAGCATCACACATCAACTCAAAAGACAAAGACCAGTCAGGAGATTGCATGATAGGAGCAGAAGTCAAAAGACCGATTAATTTTTCAAAAGATTTCTAACAATCTTGAGTCCAATCAAATGGTGTATATTTTGTTAGAAGATTACATAAAGGTCTAGATATGGATCTAAAGTCCTTTACAAATCTTCTGTAAAATCCTGCATGTCCTAAAAAGGAACGAACTTCTCTGACTATTTTTGGGAAAGACAAATGAGCAATTAATTCAACTTTGGCCTTATCAACTTCAATTCCTTTAGAAGATATCACATGACCTAACATTATTCCTGAGGTAACCATGTAATGACATTTTTCCCAATTTAACACAAATCCTTTTTCTTCGCATCTTTTAAGAACTTTTTCCAAATTATCAAGACAATTTTCAAAAGAATTTCCAAAAACTGTCAGATCATCCATGAAAACCTCTAAATAATGCTCAATCATGTCACTGAAAATACTTAGCATGCATCTTTGAAAAGTTACCGGAGCATTACAAAGATCAAAAGGTATTCTTCTATATGCAAAAGTGCCAAAGGGACAAGTAAAAGTGGTCTTTTCTTGATCCTCCAATGCAATTGGTATTTGATTATACCCTGAATAACCATCAAGAAAACAATAGTAGAGATGTCCTGCTACTCTTTCCAGAATCTGATCAAGAAATGGCAATGGAAAATGGTCTTTCCTAGTGGCTGCATTCAATTTTCTGAAATCAATACACATACGCCAACTAGATGAGACTCGGGAAGGTATTAATTCTCATTTTTCATTTCCAACCACTGTTATTCCAGATTTCTTAGACACAACTTGTGTAGGGCTTACCCATTGGCTATCAGAGATAGGATAGAAAATTCCAACATCAAGTAATTTAAGAACTTCAGCTCTAACTACCTCTTTCATGTGTGGATTTAATCTTCCTTGAGGTTGTTGAGATGTTTTAGCATTATCCTCTAAATGTATTCTATGTGTACAGATTAATGGATTAATGCCTTTTATATCCTTTAATGTCCATCCAATTGCACTTTTATGCCTTTTAAGTACTTCTATCAACTTACCTTCTTGTTCTTTGGTCAGGGATGAGAAAATTACCACTGGGGAGCTTTATTCTTCTCCCAAAAATGTGTACTTCAACCCATCAAGTAATGGCTTCAGTTCTAGTGTGGGTACTTCTTCATGGGTATCATCATTCATGGATTTTAGCTATTCGAATCTTGACTTCCTTCCTTTGTATTCCATTTCCTGTGTACAGTCAAGCAAAGAACATATTTCAGAAACATCATCATCTAATTGTGTAGCTGAATCAAATGAATTAATTAAACAGATTTCTAATGGGTCAGAAGAACTCCTGATTTAAAAATGATCATCTATAATGGCCTCAATCCCTTCACTCTCTTCCTTTTCATCATAAACTTCATGTGGTTGCTTGCACATGTTGAAAACATTAAGCTCTAGTGTCATATTTCCAAAAGTTAGCTTCACCACTCCATTTCTGCAATTTATCAAAGCATTAGATGTTGCTAAAAATGGGCGACCCAAAATAACAGGAACTGACTTAGAACTATCAACCATAGGTTCAATTTCCAAGACAATAAAATCCACAGGATATATGAATTTATCAACTTGTACCAACACATCTTCTACTATTCCTTTTGGAATTTTAATTGATCTATCGCCAAGTAGAAGAGTTACGAAGTTGGTTTTAACTCACCAAGGTTGAGTTGCTGATAAACTGAATATGGAAGCAAATTAACACTAGCACCAAGATCAAGTAAAGCTTGTTCAATTTTATGTTCACCAATAATGCATGAAACTATAGGACAACCAGGGTCTTTATATTTCAACTCATTATTGTTTTGAATAATGGAGCTTACCTGTTCAGTCAAAAATGCATTCTTTTTCACATTATGTTTCCTTTTAACAGTGCACAAGTCTTTCAAAAATTTGGCATAACAAGGAATCTGCTTGATAGCATCTAACAGAGGAATATTGACCTTCACTTGTTTAAAGATTTCAAAAATGTCACTGTTATGATTCACTTTACTTGAATTGTTTAATGCTTGAGGAAATGGGGGTGAAGACGAGGGTTTGATCTCTTTTTGGCTAGGTGGCTTATCAACTCCTTCATCATCTTTGGGAATTGACTCATCATCTTTCTTAAAAAGTTCAGGAATTTGTTTTTCAACAACTTTTCCACTCCTAAGAGTTATCACTGAGTTGACTTGATCTATTTTTTGACTTTCTGAACTACCCTCATTTAGGCTAAACTGACCCTTGGGATTTGGTTGAGGTTGAGAGGGAAACTTTCCTTTCTCATGAATGGCAAGTGCAGAAGAAAGTTTAGCAAGAGTGTCTTTTATGTCAATCATGGCTTGAGTGTTTTGGTTATTGATGGCCTCTTGTTTTTCCATGAATGTATGCAATGTTCCTTCAAGATTTTTCCTATATGGTGGGACATAGGATGCATATCCTTGAGGATTTTGAGAATCTTGCTGTGCCTGAGGAGGTGGTGGTTGCATGAATTGTGGTTGGTTGTTGGTCCTCCAATTGAAGTTCGAGTGATTTCTCCATCCCAGATTGTATGTATCTGAAAAAGAAGAAGTGAATGGATTTTTAAAATTGTTCATTGCATTTACTTGCTCATGCACAACTTCTTTAAAAATAGGAATTTTTGGACATTCATTTGTTGAGTGTCCCAATTCATCATAAATGCCACAAATTTCTTCACTTTGCACAGATTTGATTTCTTTTACTTTCCCGGATTCCATGGCTTCAACCTTTCTAGCCAAACTAGCAAACCTTGCATTTAGATCTGCTTCTTGACTAAGATGATATTTTTCTTTACTAGCATTTGCAAGGTTAAATCTAATTGAATTTTCAGAAGGATTAGTACCATGCCAAGATTGAGAATTTTCAGCCAAATGGTCTAAATAGTCTAAAGCTTCTTCAGGTTCTTTATCAAGAAATTCACCATTGCACATTGTTTCCACAAATTGTTTGATTTCGGGTGTTAACCCTTCATAAAAGAAGCTTATAGTGCGCCATTTTTCAAAACCATGATGTGGGCAAGAATTCAACAAATCTTTAAAACGTTCCCAACTTTGAAAATATGCTTCATTGGAATTTTGGGAAAAATTTTGGATTTATCTTTTCAAAGCATTGGTTTTATGTGTTGGAAAAAATTTCTTCAAAAACTCACCTTGCATTTCTTGCCATGTGTCAATTGATCTTGGTTTCAAAGTGTTAAGCCAAGTTTTTGCTTTATCTTTCAAAGAAAAAGGAAATAATTTAAGCTTAACAACCTCTTCAGTGCAAGTTTGATCATGAAAAGCAGTACATACTTCCTCAAATTCTTTTAGATGTAAATATGGGCTTTCAGATTCTAAACCATAGAAATTAGGAAGTAAAGAAATCATACCTGACTTGAATCTAAAATTGTTGGCATTGAGTGGAAAGATAAAACATGATGGACTAGAATTTCGAGATGGTTGCAAATACTCACGCATGGTTCGCAACGGTTGATTTTCATGTTCATCATGCATACTTTCGTTTTCAGCCATTGTGCTTAATGTGTGTGATTGTGATTCAAACAAATCAATATATAAAGTACCTGGATTAACTCTAACAAAACGATCAGAATTTAAATCACGATACCAATTAAGCATAAACAAGTAACTTACAGTATAAAATAAAATGTACAAGCTAGCAGTATAAATTGTCCATTAAATATTAACAAAGGTGTGGTATAAACCAACTACCAAATAAGTTAATAAGCATAAAAATTAAAAAGTTAGTATACAGATAAATTAAAATGTTAGAAGCAAAAAAAGTAAAAAGTTAGATAGCTGATAAAGTAAAAAGTTAGATAGTTAGTAAGAGAGTTAGTAAGTTAGTAAACAAAAAAAAAAAAATGATAGAAAATAAATAACAAAAAAAATGACAAAAATAAATACGAGAAAATAAAGTGCAAAAAGTAAATTTAAAATATGAAAATCGGAGAATCGGCAAGCCAATTTTTTGCTCCAGCGAGAGAGAGAGAAGAAGAAAGATTATTTCATTAATGATTAAAGATTATAGAGAAATTAGGGAGAGGTTCCCCCACAAGTTAGTATGCACATAAATTAAATTAAGAGAGAGAGTTCCCCACTAGTTAGTATGTTAGTATATATACAAAATTTTTACACCAGAAATTCAGTCTTCAAATCAAGTCCCCGGCAACGGCGCCAAAAACTTGATGCACAATTTTTAGTTTCAAACAAGTCTACAAACTTGATGCGGGATTAATTGTTGCTTTGTGAATCCAAGTGTAGGTTGTCTCAAGTAATAAATTTTTCGGGAGTCCGAGGTCGATCCACAGGGAATTGTTGAAGATTAATTAAGGTGAAGTAAATATTTTGTGACTATGGTAAAAATTATTTACTTGGGTTAAAAGATCCACTCTTGGTAAATAAAGTAAAAGTAAGATTAATTTCTTTTATAACTCAATTAGAATCCTCATGAAATGGAGGTTCCAATCGAAAATACAATATTAAAAGTCCATTTAAAATAATATACGTAATTATATTATGTTTCCTAAAAATATTACCACCACTTATAAATGGGTTAAAGCATTCATTGTGCCAATATTTTGTCTACAACAAATCAAGAACTCCTCTTTACAAAGATGGTTTCTAAATTATAAGAAACAAATTATAATACATATAATGGTTACTAGAAAATATAAATCATTTAAGCACAAGAGAAGAATAAATCTAACCTTACTTTATTACCAAGAGCTTCACCCTTTCACCCAAGTAAAATGAAACTTAGTTACTCATAGATAAGAAGAAAGAAAGAGAGAAGAAGAAGAAGAAGAACATGACTTTAATTTAGAACAAAAGAAAATTACTACAAGAAAACCTAGTAACAAAATGACATCATTTTGATAACTAACACCTAACACCCTCAATGATCTGCCAAGGCCTCCTTTTATAGAAGGTTAGAGATACAAAATGACAAGGGGGCTGAGTCATTAGTAGGTGGATGAGTGGAAAATGAGTGGAAAATGCCAAATGACTTTTGGTGAGTGGAAAATTATGGAGATTCCTTGTCTCCGAAATCATGCAGCTCTGAAGTCATTGCATTCGTCATTTTTGAACCAAGTGGTCTTCATGAAAGTTGTAGGCCTGGATCTTAGCTTTCAAATGGCTTTAGTTTGAGTCCAATAACATTTTTATAACTCCAGATACGTTCAAATTACTGCACACTGCTCAGGCCTAGTCACAGCTCCTTTGTTCTGACTTCCAAGCCCAATATCACCTTTAAGGAGTCCGATTATGGAAAAGTGTTCAACATGAAAGTTGTAGATATGAGTCTTAGATATTCAGCATCCAAATTTCAGCCCATTTGATAACCTCTAGCCCAAAAACTGTGATGAACAGTACACATAGGTTAGGCTATCAGGAAAAGCACTCTGGTTCTTGCTTCAACCCCAATTTGAGTTATCTACTCGTGTGATTGGGCCTTTGAAGTCTTCATAAAAGTTATAGAGCTCTCTCTTATATTTAAAATGCCATCAGATTCACCTCATTTGACCACCTACATCCCAAGATATAGCCCAAATACAGAAGCAATGTAAGACATAAATTATGCTAAAAAATTCAATTAAGTCTAATTTGAGTCCAAACTTACAAAACATAATCAAAATCAATCAATTAAGTACATGAAGAGTGTAAATGACTAAAAATGAAGGCTTATTAATGTATCAAATATGTGATCATCAATTTCCATATCAGAGTCCGTGTTCATTCGTGTTTATTCGAATAGTTTCAGCTTTATTTGAATAACACGTTTTATAAAACCTTCGTAAAAACCAATTTGATATGAGTTATTCGAATAATCTATATGTTATTCGAATAACACTGTTAAAAACAAAGTTCTGAGAGAAAAGGTTTATTCGAATAACTGATGAGTTATTCGAATAACTCATTTTGAAAAAATAGTTCTGAAACCCTTTTTATTCGAATAGCTAATGTGCTATCTGAATAGCAATTAAAAAAAATAAAAAGCTCTCAGCAGGATTTGAAAGACATTATTCGAATAACTTAAATGTTATTCGAATAACAGTTTAAAAATCAGAGTCTGCTGGAAGGCTTTATTCGAATAGAAAGATCATTATTCGAATAAAACTATTGAAAAATAGTTTTGAGATAATTCAAAAACACTTAAGTTCCTTTTAAAGCCAATTTTGATATTTTTATCTTATCTTTCAAAACAGTGAGATATTAAAGTGAGCTCCGTACAAAAAGATTCTAAGTCTTAAAGCTATCCTTAAAAGATCATGGACTCGGTCTTCATCTTCATTTTTGTCTTCATGTTTGTTATCATCAAAACAATTCTTCAAAGACATATATTCAAACACATTCTCCCCCTTTTTGATGATGACAAACTATCAATGAGAAAATAGTTAGTGCATATAATTGGAATTCACAAAGAGGTATTAAAAGCTTACTCCCGCTCTTTAATTATAAGAGGTAACGTATATCAGAAATGTGCGCAGCTCCCCCTTACTTTTGGAATCCAATCTCCTGTCTTTTCTTTATTAAAAATAAATTCAAATTTTCTCCCCCTTTTGTCATGAGCAAAAAGGTGGGGTTAGTCCCATAAAATCATGCAATTTATAAGGCAGGGAGATAATAAAGAACTGTAAATCACATTGAATAGGCACAAAAACATCATTTATTCATTTATCAAAAGTGATGCAAGTACATAGGCAAATAAATAAGACAAAGCAAAAGTAAAGATCCTAAGATCTAAAGCTCATAGAAATAAGCATCTGGAGGCGGAGGTAGAGAAGCAGGTGCAGGAGCAAGTGATGCAGCTTGCAAGGCAGCAACCTCATGTTCAATACATTCTATTCTGTCAAAAAGAATAGAGAAGGTGTGTTCCATATAAGCATGATTATCGTGCAAGATAGCCATGATCTGCTCCAAAGTGACTGGAGCAAGGGCGTCAGCAGGGTCAAACTCATCATCAGCAACCTCATCTGGGTACACCCATCCTTCATCAGTCTTGATCATCTTCATTCTTTGCAAAGTGTGGGCTCCAAAGACATTGTGATGAGTCAAGGCGATGACACGCTCAGTCTCTAAAACCTGAGGATACTTGCTGAGTAAGGTAGTGATGAGAATGCCATAAGGCAAGTCAGATTTTTCCTTGCCCTTGGCCCTCATCATGTGTTTCATGATGAACACGAGCCAGTTGATCTTATGACCATTCTTCAGAATCCAAAGCATGAAGATGTCATCTTCACTGAGATAAGCGTAATTCCCACCACGTGGAGCCAGGATATGTGCAAAAGCATAATGCAGAAGCCTATCTTGGCTCTTCAGCATGCCTCCCTTGAGGCCCTTATCAGGCAAAGTTAGCCCAGACTTCAGCAGGTCTTCAATTGCTCGAAACCTGTTGAACTCCTGAAAAAGAGGGTTATCATTTTCTTCAATGGATGTGCAAGCGAACTGCAACCCAAACATTGTCTGCCAGTCCTGAGGAGTGATGATGATGTTCTGATTGCAGACTTCAGAGAGGAGGTTCTGGCCATCAACCGCCAGATTGTAATAGAACATCTTGACCAGAGCGGGGTAGAGGACAGCCTGATGAGAACAGAGCTGCAGAACTCCCTGATTTTGTAGCAGGGTCAGAAAGTCGAAGTCTTCGTTTTGTTAGAAAAAGGAGAGATGAAGGGATTTAGGCTGGACAAGATTGCACTCCTAAAAGTGTGTGATGAAGCAGCCACAGTGTTCTTCATTGGTGGAGAGCCCTCGTAGGTCGAGTGGATTGTTGCAGGGGGCGTTCTTCATGCGAGGACGCTTTCTGGAAGAGGAAGCCATGGTGTTTGGAGGTTTGGAAGAGAGAGAGAGAGAGAATGGTGGAGGTGAGTAAGGAGAGTGAGAAGAGTATGGAAACAGAGAGAGAGGAGAAGTGAAACAGCGTGAGCGCACGATGGTTTTAATAAGAGGCCCGAGTTTATTCGAATAACCAAAGGGGGTTATTCGAATAACCCTTTGTGGAACTCATGGGATTCCAGCTAGGGTTTATTTGAATAGTTAAAGATCTATTCAAATAGAGAAGCAGGGAAAGCCAAAAGTTATGGCTTTTTATCAGATTTTATTCGAATATAGTTAATGTTATTCGAATAGGGCAGAAAGCAAGCACAAAGAACTGCACAAGCGAGTTACAGTTTATTCGAATAAGCTAAGCTTTATTCGAATAAGGCTGAAACTACAACATATAGAAAACTGACATGGGAGTCAGTTTATTCGAATAAACTAAAGATTATTCGAATAACACAGAGACCAAAAGAAAGATCAGTAGTTGCTATTTGTCAGTTTATTCGAATAAATAAAGCATTATTCGAATAACATTGATACACAACACATTTTTGAGCAGCTGATTGATTTTTATTCGAATAATCTTAGATTTATTCGAATAAATATATCAGAAAAAATAGTAGAACACACGTCTATGAATGAAAAACAAGAAAGGATAACTTACCCAATGATAAAATACCTGCAAAAACAAGATTTAGGATATCTCCAACGCTCAAGTTAGTAATAATTCAAGAAAGATAAATCCATAATTAAGCAATAATTATAAACATTTATATGTTGGATTAATCAATTATGCCTAGTTCTCCTCTAATATAAAAGAATGCTTCTTTTGCTAAGGGTTTAGTGAAAATATTGCAAGTTGCTTAGATGTTTCAACAAATTCAAGAATGCAATCCCCTTTTTGGACACGATCTCTGATAAAGTGATATCTTATCTCTATATGCTTTATTCTAGAATGCAGAATGGGATTCTCAGAGAGATTTATGGCACTAGTATTATCACATCTTATCGGGATGTGATCAAGCTGAAGATCATAGTCTAGAAGTTGTTGCTTCATCTATAGGATTTGAGCACAACAACTCCCGACTACAACATATTCAGCCTCAGCGGTAGACAAAGCCATACTATTTTGTTTCTTGCTATGCCAAGAAACTAAAGAACTACCAAGTAAGTGGCATGTCCCATTAGTACTCTTCCTATCCAATTTGCATCCTGCAAAATCAGAGTCGGAAAGCCTATTAGGCTACAAGAGGCACCCTTAGGGTACCACAAGCCCATTTGTGAAATACCTAGTAGGCACTTCATTATTCGTTTAACAGCACTTAGATGAGATTCCTTAGGGTTTGCCTGATATCTAGCACACATGCATACACTAAACATAATATCTGGCCTACTAGCAGTAAGATAGAGGAGAGATCTAATCATACCTCTGTATTTCATTATTTCTACTGATTTACCTCATTCATCTTTGTCCAAATAACAAGAAGTGCTCATTGGAGCGGCCATGTGTTTAGCGTTGTCCATTTCGAACCTTTTGAGCAATTTCTTGTAGTATTTGGTTTGACTTATGAAGGTCCCTTCCTTTGTTTGTTTGATTTGAAGTCCGAGAAAAAAATTAAGCTCTCCTATCATCGATATTTCAAATTCATTCTGCATTGTCTTAGCAAATTCTTTGCAAATGGATTCATTAGTAGTACCAAAAATAATATCATCCATATATACTTGTACAATAAGAATATCATGCTTTTTATTTTTAATAAAAATGGTTGTATCGACTTTTCCTCTTGAAAAATCATTTTCTAAAAGAAACTTATTCAACTTTTTATACCAAGCTCTAGGGGCTTGTTTTAAGCCATACAAGGCGTTTTTGAGTTTAAAAACATGGTTGGGTAGTTCATGACTTTCAAAACCTGGAGGTTGTTCAACGTATACCTCCTCTTGAATGAAACCATTTAGAAAAGCATTTTTAATATCCATTTGATATAATTTAAAATCCATGATGCAAGCATATGCAAGTAACATTCTAATAGCTTCTAATCTAGCTACAGGTGCATAGGTTTCTTTATAATCTATTCCTTCTTCTTTATTATAACCTTTAGCGAACAACCTAGCTTTGTCTTTAATTATTAATCCATTTTCATCAAGTTTGTTTCTAAAAACCCATTTAATGCCAATTATAGGATGATCATTAGGCCTATGAACTAATTCCCAAACTTGATTTCTTTCAAATTGATTTAATTCCTCTTGCATAGCTAAGATCCAGTGTTCATCATCAAAGGCTTCAATTATATCTTTAGGTTCAATTTGAGAAACAAAAGCTAAGTGATTACATACATTTCTAAGGGAATTACGGGTACTTACACCTTTAGATACATCACCTATTATTTGATCAAGGGAATGATATTTTGAAGTCCGCCATTCTTTGGGAAGTTCCAGGACTTGTGAATTTTCTTATCTTTGTTTATCTTCTTGAGTTTCTTCTTGCTTCTTGACTTATTTTTCTTTGCTATCCAAATGTGTTTCTGCCAAGATTTCTGCAACATCATCAATAACTAGATCCTTTCTCGATCTATTTGGGTCAGTTTCATCAAATGTAACATGAATAGACTCTTCAATAGTCATAGTTCTTTTATTATAAATATGAAAAGCCTTGCTATGATTGGAATAATCAAGAAATATACTTTCATCAGACTTAGCATCAAACTTGCCTAAGTTATCTTTGCCATTATTTAAAACAAAACATTTGCAACTAAAAACATGAAAGTGTGAGACATTTGGCTTTTTTTCATTGTATAATTCATACGAGGTTTTCTTTAAAATTGGCCTTATAAGGGCCCTGTTCATTACGTAACAAGCTGTACTTACAGCATCCACCCGAAAATACTTAGGAAGAGCAGCCTCATTGAGCATAGTTCTCGCCATTTCCTCTAAAGATCAATTTTTCCTTTCTACAACTCCATTTTGTTGTAGAGTTCTAGGGGCAGAGAAATTATGCTCAATGCCATGTTCATCACAAAAATTTTCAAAAATATTATTTTCAAATTCGCCACCATGATCACTTCTTACAGAAGAAATTGAAAAACTTTTTTTTGTTTTGAATAACTTTGGCAAGTATTTTAAAGGTTAGAAATGCGTCATTTTTATTTGTAAGAAATAAAGTCTATGTGAACCTAAAAAAATCATCCACAATCACCAAAGCATAGTAATTCCCACCAAAGCTCATAGTTCTAGATGGTCCAAATAGATCCAAGTGCAAAAGTTGTAAAGGTCTAGTAGTTGAAACTATATTTTTTGCTTTAAAAGAGACCTTTACTTGTTTGCCCTTTTGACATACATCACATAATTTATCTTTTACAAAATTAAGCTTGGGTAGTCTAATTACTAGCTCTTTAGAGACCAACTTTTTTAAGTGATCTATGTGAATGTGTGCAATTCTCTTATGCCATAACCATGAATCATCATTCTTGCTTAAAAGGCATTTCGCATCATTTGAAGATATATCATCAAGACTAATCATATAAATATTGTTTACTCTATGACCAATGAACTTAACATGCTTATCATTTTTATCTTCAATTATACAATAGTTTGAATAAAAAATTACTCTATTTTCTTTATCACATAATTGGCTAATACTAAGCAAGTTATGTTTCAAGCCTTCAACAAACAACACATTATCAATAGAGGAATTTGGATTCTTACTGACTTTGCAAATTCTAAGAATTTTTCCTTTGTTGTTATCACCATATGTAACGTGTCCATGATTCTTGGGAATAAGCAAAGTGAATTTTGAGTCGTCCCCGGTCATGTGCTTGGAGCAGCCGCTATCGAGATACTAATTTGAGCTCTTGGCTTTCAAGCACACCTACAACACAAGTTCAATTTTTAAGGGTCCTTGTGTGTCAGTTTTGAGTATAGTACCCTTGGGAACCCAAACCATCTTCGTTCCAATTTTTGTATTAATGTTTTTCATTGCATTGCATGTTGATGCACTATGTCCTTTCTTTTCACAGTAAAAACATTTAATAAAAGGACTACTTGAAGTACTTTAATGCACAAAGAAATTTTATACAATTTTTGTTTATTTTTTGGGTTATAACCTATCCCAGCCTTTTGAAAAATTACTATTTGCTTTCCTAATAAAATATTTAAATTGTCCCTTACAAGGGTGAATTTAGAAAGAATATTCTTTAAATCTTCAATTTCTTTTTCAAGCAAATGGCATGAAGAGCAAGATGAAGATGTAGAAACATGTGAAGAATGATTTGTGCACGCATCAATAATTCCCAAAGTTTCATTCTTAATTTTTAATTCTTCTATTTCTTTGTTTAGAAGAAGAATTTGATTTTCTAGAGAAGAAATCATTTTCTTAGAAGAAGAAATTAATTTTGAGAGTTTTAAAGATTCGTCATGCAATTCTTCAAAGGCATCTTGTAACTCATCGTAAGAAGGCAATAAAGTAGTATTAGAACTTACCTCATTTTCGCTTTCTTCTTATTCTCCTTTGGCCATGAGACATAGATGGGCTTCCTCGCTATCTGAGCTGTCAGCTAAATCCATGTCGTTATCATCCCATGCTATGTAGGCTTTTCTTCCTTTTCTTTCCTTGAAGGATTTTTTTTCAAATTTCTCTTTCTTCTTTTGGTAAACTGGACACTCTATTTTCATGTGACCCGGTTTGCCGCATTCATAGCAAGTTGGAGTTGACGATGCTCCTTCCCCTTTGTGATGGGTTTTCTTCAGAGGAAAATGAGGTCTTCTTTGTGTTCCCTTCTTCTTGAGAAAATTTCCAAATTTTTTAACTAAAAGACTAAGGTTTTCTTCATTTACTTCGATGTTTTCTAAGCCTTATTCATCTTCTCATCATCATTGTCAATTGTTGAGGAAGTGGCTTTGAGCACTATCCCCTTTTTCTTTTTATCGTTCTCTTCACTTTGACTTAATCTGCTTAGTTCCAGTTCGTGCTCATGAAGTTTTCCAAAAAGGGTAGCTAGTGTCATTTTCGATAAATCCCTCGATTCTGATATGACTGTTACCTTGGGTTGCCAAATCCTGCTAAGACATCTCAACACTTTGTTAATCAAATCTTCATTAGAAAAACTCTTACCTAATGATGCTGCATAATTTATGATGTGAGTGAACCTCTTTTGTATTTCCTTAATGCTTTCTCTTTGGTTCATTTTGAATAATTCATATTCACGAGTTAGAGAATTAATTCTCGACCTCTTCACTTCACTGGTACCCTCATGGGTAACTTGTAAAGTGTCCCACATTTCTTTAGCAGTTTTGCAATTTGAAATTCTAAAAAAATCATCATATCCCAAAGCAGTGGTAATAATATTTTTGGCTTTTAAATTATGTTGAACTTTTCTTTTATCCTCATTAGACCATTTATTCCTTGGTGTTTCAGTCCTTACACCATCGACCTCATGCGTAGGTATAATTGCGCCATTTTCGATAGCATCCCACACATCTAGATCAATAGCTTCGATGGAGATTTTCATTCTTTCCTTCCAATATGCATAACCATCCCCATTGAAAAAAGGTGGTCGGTTTATGGAAGATCCTTCTGAAAAACTATTTGAAGAAGCCATGTTCTCTTGAAGCTGCTAAGCTTTTTATACAAGACTCTAACTCTGATACCACTTATTACCAAGTGGCTTCCAGTACTCAAGAGAGGGGTGAATTGAGTATCAAAAACTTTTTGCAAAAGCTTAAACAAATTAAATATGTTGAAATAAAATATCAAAAGACGTAAAAGAGGATGAGAAGAAGAGCACAAATAACTGCTAATAAATAAACTTAACAAAAAAAATTGCATAAAATAAAAGGATAGAGAAGAGAGAAGCAGACACAATATTTATCCTAGTTCGACCACTAACTCACTTATGGTCTATGTCTGGTCCTCGAAAACAATCCGAGATTTTTCACTATATATATAAGCTTCAATAGGTGCTTGCAATCATTACACAAAAGAGCACTTTTCATACACAGAAAAACTCTACCCTTGTGCTAAAACCTCAACCTGTAGGGATACCTCACCTTTACACAAACCTTAAAGGGATACCTTATCCCCTTTATAGTAGAGCAGAAAATAGATGAAAAGAGAAACTCTCACTCAGAGCAAATAATACAAATTGAAGTGCTAAAGGAGCTTCTCACAGAATATCTCAAAGTTTTGATTGAAAAGGAGCGTAGAAAATGTTATTCACGAGTTAATGCAAGTAGAAAATTATTCAAAGTGTTAGACCAATTTAAAAAAGACCCAAAGCCTCTATTTATAGAGCAATTCAAGAAAATGGTCATTAGGTGTAATTAAAGCTCGTAAATTCTAACAAATATGGCCGTTTATTTCCATATCAGAGTCCGTGTTCATTCGTGTTTATTCGAATAGTTTCAACTTTATTCGAATAACATGTTTTACAAAACCTTCGTAAAAACCAGTCCGATATGGGTTATTCGAATAACCTATATGTTATTCGAATAACACTGTTAAAAACAAAGTTTTGAGAGAAAAAGGTTTATTCGAATAACTGATGAGTTATTCGAATAACTCTTTTTGAAAAAACAGATCTGAAACCCTTTTTATTCGAATAGCTAATGTGCTATCTAAATAGAAATTAAAAAAAATAGAAGCTCTCAGCAGGATTTGAAAGACATTATTCGAATAACTTAAATGTTATTCGAATAACAGTTTAAAAACCAGAGTCTGCTGGAAGGCTTTATTCGAATAGAAAGATCATTATTCGAATAAAACTATTAAAAAACAGTTTTGAGATAATTCAAAAACACTTAAGTTCCTTTTTAAAGCCAATTTTGATATTTTTATCTTATCTTTCAAAACAGTGAGATATTAAAGTGAGCTTCATACAAAAAGACTCTTAAGTCTTAAAGCTATCCTTAAAAGATCGTGGACTCGGTCTTCATCTTCATTTTTGTCTTCATGTTTGTTATCATCAAAACAATTCTTCAAAGACATATGTTCAAATACACCTACCTTCTGGCATGATTTTGATTAGCTTCCTGTTTGGATATGACGTCCCGTCCGCAAGGCTTCTTGGGATATATGAGATTGACTTTTCATAGAGGTCCAGACTGCTGGCACATCAACCTAAGTACGGATCGCTGTGTCTACCTCGGAGATGTGACTGTGACTCTTGCTTGGGGATGTTATGATCTGCCTATCTTTACTTTTCATGCTTGTTTGTATTTGGAGTTTTACTTGCCCATACGTGATATGTGGGGTGAGCGCTATTACTCCCCATAAGAGGATTCTTTCTTATCCTCTGCACGAGCCCCCGCTCGCAATTCAGTTGCTTCGATGAGGGTTTCTTCTGACAAGGAAGACCCTGAGGAGGATCCAGCTGTGGTTTCTTCTCACTCACCTTAGGGGCTGATACTGTTGGTAGTTGCTGATGGCTATTAGTAAAACTTTTGGTGGGCTGTATATGTGTAATCATTTTGGGGCACGTAAAATTTTTACTTTTTGTATATCTAATGATGTATCTAAACAAGTGTGATATAAATATATATAAGTATGTTGTACGAATGTATGGTTTACTTCCCATGTTAATTTCTACTGTAACTACGTCTTGTCTTTTTATCTTATTATTTTGTAACAAAGAAAAAAGAATTCGCCTAATCATTTGTATGATTTCACTAAATAGACTTATCCATATTAAAATGAATCGGGTCTTAGTTTATGAATTTTGTTTTCATTTCGTGGTTATGGTTTGACGTTCTCTCCTCAAAAAGGGGTGTTATACACTTGCTCTTAGTGTATTTTACGCGTACCACACCACAACACATCACCGACCCCCGGTGGCCTCCGTCGGTATTGTCATGCTGTCACCCCAGGATGGCAGAAAAGATAGGAGTAATGACCCTCACGATGTTTCCCACACGCCGTTCAAAAAGTCATCATTGGGCTTTTTTACCAAACTGTCACTGTTGACAAAACTATTTATCAAAATGTCATTTTTTAAAACTATTTCCCTAAATGCCACTCTTTTAAAATTATATACCAAACTACCACCTTTTTGTCATATGTGGTATTTTTTAACATTTTTTGGCCACATAGGATGCGCCATCTTATTTGGCGCATCCTACGTGGGTATGGAACTGAATACGCTAACCCGTTTGGCGTAACCAAGCTAAATACACTAACACATTTAGCGTAATACAGGTATATATTTAAGCCCCCCTCTCCCATCCTTGACATTCACTTCATTTTACAGTTTTCTCACTATCTCTCTACAAATTTCTCCTCTCTAAACGCTCTCAACTCTCTATCACGTTGCTAGTATTTGACAGTTGTTACTAGAAGTGGTGTGTGGATCTCCATCTGTGATCAAATTCAGATAGTATTCCTTATATGTAAGTATATATTATAATGTTTGAATTTATTAGTTTATGATTTTTTGACTGTTTATTTTATTATATTAATGTTAATTATACATTTATGTTATTTTATACGTATTAGAGGTTTATAGATTTTTTGTCTTGACTAATTAATAATGTGATTAATATGATACGTAGTGTGAATTATATGAATTATTTGTACGTAAAATAATAGTATGAATTTTTTTTCTTGAGTACTTGACATAGTTTAAATGACTAAATGTAGTTTAATTCAAATTAGTAGGGCTTAGGAAGTTATTTGACAATTATATTGCTTTAAGTAATTGTGTCTTCTTTTATACCATCAATAACAAATACTATATAATATTTTTCATATTGTCACACTAATTATTGTTGTTATTTGGCATACAGTGTAACAGATGGCATTTCGTGTAAACCCAGGCCCAGAGGACGACTCGAATTTGGAGTTGCAGGTGTATCATGTTTCTTAGCATGTATGGCAGGGTCATAAGGACCGACACCTATGTGTTAAACGTGCTCAGAAAACTATGGACCCCCCTGCACCGATTTTTCCATATCTACAGCAGGCTGACTTCTTGGGGGTTGCCTATATGGGCTATTGCAGCATTGATTACTCCTTGATCACTGCGTTGGTTGAGAGATGACGCCCAGAGACGTATACTTTTCACATGTCTATCAGAGAATGCACCATAACGTTGGAGGACATCAGTATCATATTGGGTCTTTCTATTGACGGCGCTGCAGTTACTGGCCTTACCCATCGGACTGATTGGCTCAATCTATGTGATCGGTTGTTAGGGATTGATGAGACTCCATCGCTCATATCTGGTGTATGCATTGATATGACATATTTGTGGCAACCGAGTTTTACAAACGTCGCTGACGATGATGATAATGAGTACGTACAACAGCATTGCAACATTGTGCACGACATTGCATACTTAGGTTGTTTGAGGGTTTCTTATGCCTTGATAATTCTAGTAAGTCTGTGCACTTGATGTTCCTTCCGTTGTTAGAGGACTTTGTTGTTGCCAAGACATACAGTTAGGGGTTTGTAGTCTTGGCGTACTTGTATAGAGAGCTTTGTAAAGCTATAGACTACAAGGTACGCGAGATCGGAGGGGGTTGCATCTTATTACAGTATTGGGCATGGTACAGATTCCCCCGGCTTGCCCCTACACTAGCTGATCATGTTGAACCTGATGTGTTCTATAGTGCTGATCATAGTTAATTACGTCTATTAGGATGAGAGTAAGTTTCTTTTCATATCATTTCTTTACATTACTTTGCTCTCACTACAACATTTTCACCCTTTGGCAAGGGCTGAAAAACGTTGCCATAGAACAAAAACGTTGCCTAAACTTTGAGGCAACGCTTTTCAATTGTTGCCAGGACGTTGCCTAAGCCGGCGTTGCCTAAAGCCTAAGGCAACGCTTTTTAATTAAGTGTTGCCTATTCTTACACTTTGACAACGTTTTTCAAAAGTTGCTTATTCATAAGCTTAGGCAACGCTTTTATAGGGTTGCCTGTTCATGAGCTTTAGGCAACGTTTTGTGAATGTTGCCTATATTTATAGCTTTAGGCAACGTTTTACAAATGTTGCCTATATTTATAGCTTTAAGCAACTTTTAAAAATCGTTGCCTATTTTTATACTTTGGCAACGTTTTTCAAAAGTTGCTTATTCATAAGCTTAGGCAACGCTTTTATAGGGTTGCCTGTTCATGAGCTTTAGGCAACGTTTTACGAATGTTGCCTATATTTATAGCTTTAGGCAACGTTTTACAAATGTTGCCTATATTTATAACTTTAGGCAACTTTTAAAAACTGTTGCCAAAAGTTATATGAACAGGCAACATTTTCAAAGCACATCTTAAAGTCCAAGAAAATACAACTTTCAAAAAGCGTTGCCAAAAGACTATAAGCATTGCTTTTACATTCAAATGAGCATAATTCATTCATCACAATTTATTTGAAAACTAATTTTCTTACACATGACTATCTCGTTAATCTACATCACTCCTTACTAACATACACAAGGAAAATATTCATAACCATAGATTTGAAAAAAAAAATACAACTGTCATGAGTAATATAATTGTACATATTCAACTTTAAAGTAAATATCATCAAAGGTGAGTATTTGTCTGCACAATCTGCTCAAGAACTTGCATTGGCCTTGCAACTACATCATTAGAATTAACAACTTGCAAATCAATAGATAATAATATAAAAATTGATAAATAATACAAAACTTGCACCAAGAGGCAGATTTATTAGAGGATATATATATATATATATATATATATATATATATATATATACAAAAACAAAGTCACTTTGTAATATAACTAGAAGCATCATCCAGAATAAGTGGAAGACACATGACTCTAGATTTAGCTCAACTCTATTCAGAAGACAAAAATTTAAGCCAATAGATGCAAAAAGGTTTACCATTACACAGTCTTCCACTGTTCTCTATTTCTAAATAGGTTTTCTTTACAACATTTTACTACATATATGCTGATAACATGCAAAGGCATAAACTTTTAAATGCACAAAGAGGCAATCACAAGATTCCATCAAGCTTTAATACTTGATATTCATAGGCCCCTAGAGCCTTAGTGCTACTAGATAAAAAGCTTCCCATCATAACAGTAGTCGCTCCCAAGGACAAAGCCTTAACAATAACACCAGAGTTTGAGATGCCACCATCAACAATCACAAGAACACCACTTTTATAAGCAATGGATGAGACCTTGTAAACAGTAGTTGCCTGAAAAGCATAACAACAATATTAAGAATTGAGCACAAGAAATTAGCTATGTTGATGTGCTTGAATCCGATGGAGAAAAAGTGCTGATATTTCTAGAAAAACACTAGTATAACTAACTTCTATATATCAGAGCCCCAAAGCCTAGTACATTCAATGCTCACATTTGGAACACTTTTAAGAGTATTGTATTACACCTGTATATTGTGTTTAAGGATATTTATGTCCTTTGAATTTTTTAAGTTTTCAATATATTAAATGTGAGAAATTTTTAAATAGTGTAGAACACTTAGTAGCATTGCACTTCTTAGGTAGACACTGTTTGTCTTAAACATTAAAATTGATAATTGACATATGTAAAAGTCTTGAGATATAGTGTATTTCCAAAATAGCCCACATAACTTTCCATATATCAACTATTGATTGGAATGTCTATAGTAAGATATACCTATATAAGAATTTTTCTTTTAAATGCTTTAACCTTCTTATTTAGTACTTCATATTTTTAAGTAAATAGAAAGATTTATTAAGAAGATATAGCATTACTCGTGTTTTTATACCAATGCTGCCGACAGGTAGGAAATGAACACAATTAATGGCAAATGTTCATTTGCCTAATTATATTTCTAACAGCTTTTTTCTATTTACCTAAACATGTAGTCAAATCAAATAAATGATTGGTATCATCCCAATTTTTCAAATTATTGGTAAAAATATATATATCAGATTAGTCACTTTTGTCACGCAATGCTTGTACAACATTAGAAAATATCCACACTGTCATTCTAACAGATCATCAAGAAAAGCACAAGCTTAACAAGTCATGAAAGAAATAACAGCATATGCTAGTCTAGGACTTGTAAGTCAATATAACAGGCATGAGATTACTTGAATGACCATGCATATGAAGAATAAAACAGGACACAGACAGTAATAAGATAAATACCAGAACACCAAACTATCTTCAAAATTATCTATATACGAAAGCTTTGCCTATTAGAAAATATAGGTTGTAACATATAAATACCTACATGGAACACACTCTAACCCATACCAAATTTGTTTAATCTTTCTATTTCCCTTATTTCTCTTTATGTTTGACATCATCTAATCATAATCAAAATTAGTTTCTATATTCGGTCTCGTAGAAGGATTGAAATGTTCTGTATTTTCTTCTCAGAGACTCTTAGTATACGTAGTGTAACATTACATTAAATATGTGTTATATCAGTTATATTAATTTAATTTTTTATGCTATTATACATCAATATTGATTAATGTTGAAAACATTGGTGGAACTAAAAAGAGTTGGGGGGAGACAATAATGAATTTATTGGGGTTAAAGTTACTTGTTATAAATTAAACTAAAATTATATTTTCAATTTTTTAGAAGTTTAGGGGAGCTGTGCCAACTTCAAGGTTACAAGTAGTTTTGTGATTTTTCATCCTTAATTGAAAATAACTGATGTGACATGTATTACGACAGAATAATTGTACAGTGAATTGGAGTCACTCAAAAGTCCTAAAAGTCAATGGAAACCCAAAAGGTAAGATGAAATTGAAAAATTAGTAATAGAAGAAAGTTACACCATACTGATTTTGGGGCAAAATCAATTATAATTCTTGCACTTTGAGTATATTAGCAGACAACTAAAAGCTAATGAATGGAATATAATTTACTCAATAAAAAAAAGTATCTCCAGGATCAGTGTTAAATAATAAGCTTAAATACTAAGTACTCTTCTCTAAATGGTAGGAAAGAGGAAGTGCTGGAGAAAAAAGAATAAAAGAAGAAACAACAATTCAATAAAAACTTAATATGAAACCTTAAGACAAAACTTTTCCAATGATTTGTGAGTTAACTTATGCTATTAACCCACTTCAGATTATTGATTCCCCTTTGGTCCCCTTCAAAATGTTAGCAAGCCTCCTACCACTAAATTATATGTGAGAAGGAGGAATATGGGCTGTGAGGAATCAAAGGCCCAAGTAGGCAAAGGACACATCTTGACCACTGCTAACTAACTACCAACTTGGCAGAGTAGTGGACGGAGGAGAAATTCTGTTATGATCTGTGTAGAAATAAGAGGGGAGAAAGGGTAAGAAAGAAGTCAGCAAGGGAATTGGGGGAGAGAACCAGGCCTCTCGAATGCCTAGATTATCCTTATGTTTTCTTTTCATTCTCTCTTAGTTTTCATACTTGTATTCTCATACTAGACCCCACTGATCTGATATCATCCTAATATCAGTTCACAAGAGGACATACATATATTAGTTTCAGTGTTCTGTGTGTGGTTCTGATCAAGTTACTATAAAAAAAAAAATTAATAACTCCATCACCACATTTAATGTGATAAAAAAGCTATGAGCCACTGGAATAGACCAGAAAGATAACCAAGAATCCAAGATTCTTCAATCAGTCCTAGATAGCTTATGATCCGATCATTGACAACACTAGAAAGGTTTTTAAGGAGGAAAAATAAGCAATACACACAAAGAAGACAGTATTTTCATCAAACAAACCAGTACAGAGAACAAGTCACTGAATCAATAAAATATCATGCTGACCTCATTGATTATTCCATCACCACCAACACATATAATTCCTAAAAGAAACACCAATTTCAAGAACAGACAACAACTATACATATGAGAAAACATTAAAAAAAGTAATAAACAAAACTACAATCAACACATGTTCAGACTATAGAACAATGATTTTACCATCAGGGCAAGTGCTGATGTCCACACTTGATGCAAGATTTCTAGCGACCACCAGGCAGATGTCGTTTTGACTACCTCCAATCAACCCAAAGAAGTCGACACGGTATGCCTCACATATAAGTAAGAAAGTATACATGTTGTTGTACCCTATCCTGCCTATTGCGTGTTATATATAAAATAATGCAAGTACTTTAACTATAAGTATTACAATTAAAAACGACATGACATAATAATAATAATAATAATAATAATAATAATAATAATAATAATAATAATAATAATAATAATAATAATAATAATAATAATAATAATAATAATAATAATATGAAAGAGTAATATTTTGACAGAATAATGAAAAACTAAACATAATATAGATATTAATGTAATTATCAGTCTTGCAGGATGCTCTACAGTCAAATATGCATACCATCACAATGATGAGCACAACAACAACCGGATTATAAAACATTATAAGAAACCATAAAGGTTATGATTATAGAACAAGAAAGACCGCATGAAGGCTTTTTCAATGGGTACGAGGGCATTGTGAAATGTCTGAGACCAACATTATAAGAAACCTGTTTAGAAAAATATGGTCATCTAAACCATATTATAATAATATGGGTCTATGATTATAGAAAAATGAATCATATGTTGTTGTGTTGTGGAAGCAATTCTTCCAAGAACTGCATTCATCTAAACAATAAAGGAATTTAATAAAAACAAAGCACCATAGAACAATTCTTCAACGAAAATGAAAAAAAATTGAAAAATGTAAATAAAAAAAAATTGACACATTGCAAATATAAAAATGTGTTTTATAGCTTCAGTCTTTTAATCTTTTTTCAACCTTTTATATATCTTAAAGATGAAGAAATTTAAATTTCTAATTCTTATATGATAAATGGATTTGAAGGAATTGAATGTTAAAGAGTTTGAATAGCACTATTGTCATATGTATTAATGACTACACCAGTCTTAAAATTTAACTTTTTATTAAAAAAATTATAGTTATTGATATATAATATTGCAATAGTTAACATTTCTTTCAATATTAGGTGGGTAAGTTTTTTCATTTGGATTATGTATGTTGCTCTCAACTGACATACATGGCTGCTGCACAAAGGAGCTAAGCTCTATTCTTTTTGTTCATTCTTTAATGGTAGCCTTAACAACCAGCAGCAATAACTCAATTTTTCTATTCTTTGCATCACACTACCTAAGAAATACTTTATATTCAATTGGTCTTTTCAGTTTTTTTAGGTACCTTGGTAAGAAGAATTGAAGTTCCTTTATGCTTCTGAGTTGGTTTTGGGTTTGGATTATGCTTAATTGCTTACTACTCTACACAACTTGTAATATGCATTTACCATTAGTTTGCACTTATTAGCAGTTGAATTTGTGTTAGTTGTGAAATGGACATTAATTTGTGTAATTGTCTTTCACTTTATGTGCGTAACATAGACAAAGGCGTAGTAGCTTTGCCTTTGGCATTTTACTCAGTTGTTCCCTGCCATGCACCGAAGATGGCAGAATAAATTTGCAGATCACTAAGGGATCGATGGTGCATTAGAGGGAGAGCTTGAGCTTGCTCTCACAATTAAGGACTCTTTGGCATTTTACTCAGTTGTTCAACTCTCGTCACACATCATGCAGCTCAGAAGACGAAAATAGTAGCTAAATTTATATCACTATCCATAAAGCATAAAACAAGTTAGTTTGTATAATAAGACGACTATAAGAATACTTACCCATTAACATCTTTTGAGCTATTTTCTACTCTTAACAGATTCTCAGTGCCACTGGAACCAATTATAATAAATTCTGCCATATGGAAATAGTGGCAGGGCGTTCTTGGTGAGGGAAATGCGATGCTGAGAGTTTTGGAGGACCTCAAGGCAGGTGGTGGCGGCGACGGTGCGGTTGCGGCTACCGGCAGAGGAGTCGAGGATGGACTTGACCATGGACTCGGCGGTGACGAGGTTGTCAGAGGAGACGGTCATGGCGGATTGGAGGAGCTGGAGATGGGTGGGGTTGGGGGGAAGTTTCCTGGATTGGGCGAGGGATGATTCACATTGTTGAGGGAAGTGGGTGGCCTTGCAGGCTTGTTGGATCTCCCAAGGCGTGACGGTGCGGACAGGAGGGTGGTTTGGGGGGATGGTGGTGGAGAGCGGCGGAAGAAAGGGAGAGGAAGAGTAGGGAGAGAGTAAGAAGAGGCAGAGGAGAGAGTTTACAAGTGATGTGTAAGAGGGTTTGAGTAGTTACCTCAAAATTTTTCATACTTTGCGCC
Organism: Ormosia semicastrata; assembly: GCA_029884595.1. Classification (NCBI taxonomy): domain Eukaryota; kingdom Viridiplantae; phylum Streptophyta; class Magnoliopsida; order Fabales; family Fabaceae; genus Ormosia; species Ormosia semicastrata. The sequence continues at coordinate 50,365,071 of JAQQTO010000057.1, read as the reverse complement.
TTTTTGATTAAAATTTAGTTTAAAAAAATATTAATAAAAAAATTATTTAAGCAACATTTTTCTAGATTCTGAAAAGTAATATAATGGCAACCGTTAAAAACCGTTGCCTATTCCTTTTTAAGGTAACATTTTTTAAATGTTGTGTCAAAAGCGTTGTCTAAACATATTCAAATTTAGAGAACGGTTATAAAGTGTTGCCTATACTTTTTATGGCACCATTTTTTAAACGTTGCCTAAAAACTGTGGCCTAAAGCTATAACTAAAAACAACTTACAAAAAACGTTACCTAAACCACTTTAGGCAACGCTTTTTAAGCCTTGCCAAAAATTTCGTTGCCAGAAGCTAAAATTGTTGTAGTGTCTATTACATACTTTGCTAATATTTCTCACTTACGTTCATAATACTTTCATTTACAAATAGGTAGTGCAAGCATAAAGTTTTGAGTGATATTGTGATTGACGTCCTTGAATATTATTGCCGGTTCTTTGATCAGTTGAAGAATGATGAGGTATGTATTAATTTACATTCGTTTGAATTAATTACTTAGGTATATGACTTCTTAATTTAGTGTGTATCTCATTTTGCAGATTATATGGCAACCATACACAGATGAGAATGTGGCATCACTTTCACCTTTTTGTGTGGCTGGTAAGGACATAACACTAGCAGTTGTCCCTCTCATATATTTTCACATTGTTGAGTGGCACCAACCAGACCGAGTGATGCATCAGTTTGGTCTTAACCAGCCCATACCACGGAGACTGCTCCAGCTTGACAGTTTGTACTCAATTACACTAGTAGGTAGGCATGATGAAGATTGACCAACTACACATATTGTTTACATAGTCACATGGGATAGTCGAATGGAGAAGCTTGTTAGGGGAATCCCATTACTCGCACCCCTCGCTTCGCGTTCTGAGTACATGCGTTGATATAAAAGAATTACCAGATGTTGTATTTCTCCCACTAGTGCATCTATTGGGAATGTGGTAAGCTCTTTACCAATTCGCTAGTGACTATATGTATTTTGTATTTATTATAATGACATATTTTATATCTATTTCTTAGGCGGATATTGCAGAGCATTTGTTTAGTTCGACTACTAACGCTGCCGCTCGAGAAGCTGCTACACAGATCCTACATTCATTGCAGGAGCATGATCGCATTACAATGAACATTTGCGTCCAGTTCCAGCAGCAGGTGACATTTCAGGGCCACTCGAGGAATCTAGTCAACAGGGGATGCGGCATAGAAGGAGGACAGGGATAACGAGCACTCGAACAAGACATCGATATCTCGAGGACTCCGGTTCTACAAGCCAGCACATGACTCAGCCTCCTACCACTGCTACATACCCAACCACTCAGTTACCACCTACATATCACCCATCATACCCACCGTATCCTTACCCGCTACTAGCTTACCCATCATATCCTTACCCACCACATAGTTACCCATCATATCCTTACTCACCACCAGGTTACCCACCATTTGGTTACCCACCATATCCTTACCTGCCACCAGGTTACTCACTATACCCATCATAGCCAGGTCCTTCTTCCGATCCCTCTCACAGGCCACCACATTCTAATGCGGGCTCATCTCGTTGGCGTGTAATTATATGTCATTAGTGTATCTGAGAATGTTATATTTAGTGGTTTTGTTTTAAATTACTATTGATGATTTTCTATTGTGATTTTGGTACCCTTATTGGATTAAACATATTTGTTGCTTAGTTTTTATTAATGATCTTCGTAACTGGTTGAATTAAACAGGTTCATGTACTTTTGGGGAGGTCCAATATTTAGGGAAAACTCTGTCAAAATTTTTATAGAATCCGAATGATTGAACTTTGGTTGAATTATGTCAAACATGTTTATACCCTTCTATGTTAACCAAAAATATAAAAAAAGTCACTCTTCAAAATTAGGAGGGTCATGATTGGGAGACTACTCACTAAATAAACATTTGAAAAAATGATATTTTTTTTCTCAAATAAACATGCAGGAACATACAAAAAAAAGAAACTATTTTGACTTTAAAGACTCTTTGTTGTGACAAGTAAATAGGTATGAGTTTGGTGTTATAGTTAACCTATATTACGGTTTATAATCCTATATTTTATAGTCTTAAACCAAATAAATTATGGTGATTTGCTTATGTTTATTGATGAATTTTACATAGATCCTTATCATTGTCTTCATTTTTATAAATTGAATGAGATTTATCACATTTGGAATGAAAGCATGCAAACATATCGCGTTTTCGAAGTGAAATATGATCATTTTGGCTCTCACAGGGTCCTGTGAGCGATTGAGGGACGTGTGTAACTCACAAAACGCTTGTGTATATTTTTTTAGGATACACGACCGTGTGTAGATTGCGTCAACACAAATGACGTATTTACCTTAATTATTCTAACAAGTTTGACGTATTCTATGTAAATACACCATCATAGATGGCAAATCCATGAAAGATGCGCCAAATAGGATGGCGCATTCATGAAGGTTACGCCAACACGCTTGGCGTAACCTTCATGGATGCGCTATTCTATTTGGCGCATCCTACGTGGCAAAAAAAATTTAAAAAAGTCAAATAGGAGAAAAGGGTAACAGTTTAATATATAATTTCAAAAGAGTGATATTTTGATAAATAACTTAAAAAAGTAATAATTTGATAAATAATTTTAAAAAAATAATATTTTAATAAATAATTTTATTAATAGTGACAATTATAGTAAAAAAGTCTCGTTGCTGTCCACTTCCCCGGTTAATCAGGCGGTCGATGATGGTGGGACCCATGGGTTTGTTGATTTGGGTGGAGCAGAGTTCGTGGATTTGGGAACAGATTCAGATTTAGGGTTTTCAGAGTTTTGATTGACGCGAGGATTGGTGGCGAATTGATTCTTGAGTGCTCGCGTGGTGTCGAAGGAGATGTCGTTGGCGAGGTTTCCGAGTCCCAATTCCACAAATTTAGGGTTTTGAAAAGGGAGTTATCTTTAAACGATGATGATTTAGCCGTGAAAATATTGAAACTTTCGAAGTTGAATTCGAGTTTGATTCTTCAGGGGATTATTTCAGATTGAATTGCAGAAAGTCGAAGAGGGTATGGGGAATTACAAGGGGAAACTGTTTCTGACATTGACACAAAAAGTTGAGTTGAGTTCATAGTCATACTAATTAATGAATTTGTGAGTACGTTCCATTCAAGGTGAAGCCTATGGTGCACCTTCTCCACTTTGGGTATACCATACACCCTATTTTTTACCTGCTATTGCAGGTTTTTTTTTTGTTACAAGTTTTTTTTTTTTACAGATTATTTTTTTTTCAGCCAACCACCACTGCCGGCGGTGACACTGTTCACCGGCCGCCGCGTTATGGTGGCACTATTCATCATCGGTGGTACTGTTCACCTACCGCGCGCGGCACTGTTCACCGGCCGTTCAGTACTGTTCACCTTGCTGGAAACCGCTAATCACCTCCTGCTGATTACTGTTTACTTTTTAAAATTACACAATTGTGTGAATAATATCAGTTAAAATTATATCAGTCTTTATAATTTTTCATAAATAACTGTGTATACTGAAATTTTTTTCCTATAACTATAACTGTTGAAAAATCTTATAAATTTTAACTGATAATATTTATACAGTTATACAACTTAAAAAAAATTGGAGTTAGTCGATTGTCCTAAAACTATAACTGTATTTGTTGTAATATCTTATAAATTTTAACTAATAATATTTATATAGTTATACAACTTAAAAAAAATTAAAGGTGACCAGTAAGCAGCGTACAGTGACCTATCAACTGATGACAGTAGTAGTAATATATAAAAACAAAAAAAAAAATCTGCTAAGCTAATTTCCTGTAATTGATCAAAGTCATTGATTTATTTTATGAATAAATTAATGACTTAGATTGAGTGATGTATCATATACCCTCTTTTAGAGGGTGTATATTAGACTCACCCCCCATTCAAATGTGGCTGCTAGATATTTAAGTGGGTGCAATCTTGAATAATAATATAGTTTATCCGTAATGCGCTCCTTCATCTATTTTATTTATTTATTTATTATATAATATTATAATATTAAAATTAATTGTATTGATTGATGTCTCTGTTATTTAAATTTTATCTTAAAAATATAAAAACATTTTTTAATAAAAATATTATAAAAAAGTTTTAACGGAGTAATTATAATTATAGTTAAGCGAAATTATAAGTAATTATATATTAATATATATAATCATCATAAAATCTTACACCTTTAAAGTTTATTTACATAAAATAATGGGGACTGACACGTATAAACATATATTCATGATGTTGGGTTGACTAAGGTTCCTTCCATTTGTTATTTCCCCATAGCCTTCGGTTTTGACCATCAAACTAGCATTAAACCACCTGGTTAACAAGATAAACATAAAAACTACCATACGTTAGTGTGTTAAAGGTTATCAACATGTCCTATTTTTGTCTTTTCTTTTTCTAATCAATTGGAAAATCAATCTCATATCATCCGACCAGAACGACATGCTGTAAATATATGTAGATTTTTTCTAGACACAAATTTAAGATAAATACATTCACATAAGGCCAACTCTACTTTACAATGAGTCTCTACACCATCTAAGTGTGCTTATTTTAAGTTTGTACTTATATAAATATAATATTTTAATATGCGATTATAAGTCAAGATTTTATAAAGAATGGATCTTCTCATATAAATTTTTTACATAACAGAATCATGTAAAAAAAAATATAAATACAAAGATCATAATCAAATGGGACTCTGTTAAATTTATGAATTCAAATTCATATTTGAATTCATTGTGTTTATCTTTTTCTTCACATAACAATGTCATGTGAAAATTTCACATAAGAGAATCCGTTCTCAAATTTTATTTATAAATATAATAGTCTCTCTTTCTTAAGACAAAGGTAGATTACATATAAAATTCACCTAGTTCAATATAATGAAATAGTGGTGGAGGGAGTATCCATGTGCAGTCTCACATAGAGTAAAAAGTAGGAAGTTACAAAATGGATGGCGAAGTAAAAATATGTTTCAAACAAAGTTAGATCCAAACTAAAAATATGCCCAAAATTTTAAATTATACATCAAATGCAAAATGGTGTTCTGAACCTGTGTCTATTCATAAGTGTCTTCCACTATAAAAATTTACTATTCAAAATCAGTAAAACAGTTCATAGAACCGGAAATATATAAGTTAACAATAATGTCTACTAAAAGAAAAAGGGAAGGGGGGTGATGGTGTAATGATCAGTTAGATATAAAGAAGAGTATCTACCAGTATCTTCTTTCTTTCTTCTTCTTCTTCTTCTTCTTCCTATTTTTAGCTTTGGTTAAAATTTCTATCACGATATTATGAACCTGGAGTGGAGCTGCAAGTGCATGGATCTTCCTAGAAAACTGTTACAATAAAACAAAAGTTAGGCATTTTGCCATTGTAATAAAAAACCAGTTCGGATGTCAATTACACAAAGAACCCTGATCCCTGAGGGCCCTGATCCCTAAGGGTTCAATATTGCTAGGGTCTAAATGTACACATTATTATAATATCCATAACATATCACACTATTAAATTAGATTTAATTTTTGTGTTATCTTAAAAATTTAATTCACACATAATTATAAATATTATTTTAATTATATTTATTTTTTTATATAAATTTTCTCTCTTATAAATAAAAAATTCTTTTATATATTCCGATTAATTTAGAGATAATTTAGATAATTTACACAAACTTTTTTCCGGCTTTTCTTGTGTCACTGTTTTGTTGTTTCTAATACACGTCGTTATTTCAATCCATTTGCATTTCAAAGTCCCCAAGTGGGAGAAAAAGTGGGCTACCGACTCTGGTATTTGGACCGAAGGCCTGTACTATAAATATGACTCCATATCTTAGCTTCCTATCTCATAAAACCTTTTCTCATTCATAGTTATTCTTGCTTCATATACTTTAGTTTATTGCATTGGTCACTCTTAATTATTTGCTTGCTGCATTTCTCCCCTCCTCTTTGCGCCTGAGAAAATTTGTCATTTAGACATGGAACTTAGTTTCAAGCTCCAACTTGGCCTTGTTTGTGTCATAGTGCTCTTACCTGCACTGTGTAACTCCCAGAACGGTTTTACGGACTCCAGAGCGACCTATTATAGTAGCCCTGATGGCTATGGAGTCACAAGTATGTGAGCCTCCTCATCTTCTAGCTAGCTATACCCATGGCATGTGCTTGTACATATAAATTGTGTACCAAGCACATTTGTTTGCAGGCTAGGAATTAGGGTAGTGGATAGATATATACCCATGTTGGTGGGGAAGCACATTTGCATGTTCCACTAATGACCATGATATTTTAAAACTGTATATTGTTTTCTTTCTAGAAAAAGTAAATTTGAAGAATTTACTTTAGGTTATGCATGCTCTCCTCCTTTAAGATGCTTTTTAGAAGTAAAATATACACCGTGACATTACACTACTTTTGCAGCATCACATAACATATATAATATGATTGGTCAATTGATATATATTTTAGGAGGAGCTTGTGGCTTTGGCGAATATGGAAGGACGGTCAACGATGGCAGCGTCGCAAGCGTGTCTAGGCTGTGGAGGGGTGGAAGTGGCTGTGGTTCATGCTATCAGGTAGAGATATTCTTTCCCTTCTTTTTAATAGATTTTTTTTTTTCTTTTACACTTAAAATTTCACACCACCTACACCAATTAATGATAATAAAATTATGGGTTTTACTTGTAAAAGATACCGAAATAAGAAGTTGTAAATGAAAAAATAAAGATTTTTTAATTTTTAATGCATTAAATATTTTTTTATTTTAATATATTTAACAGGTGCTCTTAACAAAATCTTAAAATTATTAATTAACAATATGAAAAGACTGATAATGTGTTTTTCTAAGAAAAAAAAAACTTATTGTTAATTTATTAACTAATCGATATATACAGATAATTAATAATTTATTCATTATTTAACGATGTGGAATTTCAGGTGTGGAAATATAAGAACAGTTTTTGTTAATCACTATTTCTAACAGTACGTAGTAAAGGAAAGCTGCATGCATCCTCATTGAAACAATCAACAAAATATTTATATGAAAAGAAAAGAAAAACTTTGCCAAGTATTTCCACTAATTAAAATTGTTTATTTATCAAATATAAATGATGATGATGATTCAGGTTAGGTGCAAAATACCGCAATACTGCGATGGCAAAGGAGCATACGTTGTGGTAACAGACTATGGTGAGGGAGACAGAACAGACTTCATCATGAGCCCACGTGCCTTCTCAAAGTTGGGACGCAACGCAGATGCAACTGTAGCGCTGGTCAAATACGGTGTAGTGGATATTGAATACAAAAGGGTCCAATGTAGATCCCGTGGCTTCAACATCAAGTTTCAGGTCTATGAAAACAGCAAAAACCCTGACTACCTTGCTATCGAGATTCTCCATGTAGATGGAGGAAACGACGTCACTGCTGTTGAGTTATTCCAGGTATACATTTATATATATTGGTTGCACCCATACATACAATTCTCAATCGACAAAATTATGTTTGTACATATTTTGTTACACTAGTTTTATATTTGGTTATCAAAGTATAAGTATCTAATTAATAACATGTATTATTATATAATTAACAGGACTAATAATTGATTATTAGTATTGATAATCGATTATTAGTTTTGTTAACTACATAATATACATTATTAACAATATATTTGTATATTGGTTATCAATTATCAGGTGTAAATTTAATGTACAAAAATAGCGTGCATATAGAAGAATTGATTCTCAATATAACAATTTCTGAATTATTAGATTGAAATATCAACTTTGCCATGTATATTGACTTAGTTGCTTAAAGATTAGTTAGTTTACTTTTACTTTGAGAGTGCTTCTGTGAGTTCTATCCAATTCTTGTCTCCCTGTGTATTGTATTGAATTTGATTCTTAAAATGTTGTCAATGGTGCAGAAAGACTGCCAAAAATGGGCGCCAATGCGCAGGGCCTTTGGGGCCGTGTTTGACGCTACTAACCCACCAAGTGGTGAAATAAACTTGAGGTTCCAAGTGAGTGGCAGTGCAGGGCTGAAATGGGTGGAGTCCAAGAATACTATCCCTAGTGATTGGAAGGCCGGAGCTGCTTATGACACCGAGATTCAGCTCTAAAATTAAAATGAAAAAGCACTTTGAGATCCCAGGAACAGATTAGAAATAGATAGGCACTAGTATTCAGTTGTTTCTGTCTTTCTGAATAGTGTCACTCCAAGTACAAAAATAATCATTTCATTATTTTCTTTACAGCACTTTTAAAATTAATTAATAAAGTATAAATTTATGGTTAATCATATGTATTGATTAGTTAATAAAGAATCATATGTATTAATTGGTTAATAGAATATCTATTAACCAATTTATATATATGATTAATCATAAATTTATACTTCATTAATTAATATAAAAAATGATATAAAAAAATGACATGAGGAAATTGGAGTTGATTCAAGTATGTTACTTTCTGTATGTAGTTGGGTGGATGTGTGCTCTTTTGTCCTCTTATGGACTAAAATAATGGACATTTATGTACTTTTCATCTGAGACTACATGGAATATGAATAAAATATAGCACCTTTTCTTCTTTGTTGGTATTTAACTGCTAATGCCATTACACCTGCCTTGATGTGGTTAAAATAAATCAAATTGATAATTTGATATCGAACCATAAGGCAACTGGCAAAATACTGTACTTCAAAGGATCACTTAATATTTAATGTCTAGCCAAATAAACTCAAGATTCATTAGCTTTTTTCATAGTTTTAAATTGTGGTCTATAATTACAATTGCAATTATAATATTGTAATTTTAGTGATTTTTATAATTACATTATGATTATAGTTGTAACTGCATCAATTACATTATCTTACAATTATCTGTAATTACAATAAACGCAATATAATTAACAAGAAATACGAAGATGAACAAAGAATCAAAGAGAGGAAGAAACTAAAGTTTACTAAGAGAAATCTTCATTACTCATGAAAACTGATTCTTAAGTTCTTATTATTACAAGTGCATTGAATGCTTATACACACAAAATGAGTTAAATAACTAACTGAATGTAACTGTAACTAATTAAGTAACTGAATTAACAGAAGCAGTTATGTGATGACAGCATCAGAAGGCAAGTGTGGTTGTTTTGATGATGAGCTGGATGAAGGTGAGTTGGATGAAGTAGGATTAGATGGAATATGATAGTAATGGTAACCACAACTGCAATTTAAAATCATAGTTCTTCTCTAACAACTTTGACATAGACACTTAAAGGAATGTTAAGGAAAAGAAAAGAAAAACCATAATTCTAGCTTAATTAACACTAGTTTTGGTCCAAATCAAATGAAATGGCCTTCATGTTAGTGTTGCTTAAGGCTTTGTTTAGATGGGTGATAATCTGGTACAGGATGAAATGTAGTGTGTTGTGTAGCAGGGATAGAACGCTGCTCCATCTTTTGGCTAACACTTCAGCTAGGTGTAAAAAAGGGGAACAACGTCCCCCTCTGCACCCCAAAAAGCTTAACAATTTAGCAACCGAGGAATGAACTTGTGCACAATGGCTTCGGCTTGCAACCAAGGAAAACGGAAAACGCTGGTTCAAGAAACGGAAAAATAACTCATAGGTACAGCTTAAGAATAAGTTTTACATTTCACTTCGTGATTAACCAATATTTGATTAACTAAGTATCAATTAAATTTAACCAATCATTAACCACGAAAATGACCCATAGGTGTGGCAGGAATGCATGATAGATTAGTGATTAATTATAAGTAGGTTATTGGTGAAATTAAATTGATACTTGACTAATCAAATATTAATTAAACACAAACTGAAATTAAAAACTTTTTTCCCAAGCTGCACTTAAGGGTCCATTTCTCTAAAGAAAAATGATAACAAAGCTGCGGGCATTATTCATATCATAACCATTAGCTTGGGAGAGGAGGGTTCCCAAGCTGTGGGTGGAGAGTGACTCCTCCGTTGTGGTACAGTTAGTGAACAAGGATTGCTCGGACCATCATTGTGCAACTATGATCCATACTATATACGGTGTTTGCAAAAGTCAGTGGCAAGTGAAAGTCTCTCACAAAACAATGTATGCATTCATTCTCCTTTTAAAGGACAAACGGTTAAATTTAAAATTCAAGAACTGAGTGTATACCAACAGTTAGCAAATCTATGGGCTTGGTTAGCATAATTGAAGGACTGAAGTAGGCATAGTAAAAATGTAGGTGGCTTCTCCGGTGGAACACAAAATGTGTGTTCATCGGTGGCATTTTCTTCGTCCTTTTTTTTTAGTTTGAATTTGTTTCTTCGTTATTTTTTATGTATAGAACTTCATTTAATTGTTTTAATTCTTCCTCTTGTTGATGTAATTGATTATCAATTTTTTCTAGATAATGACTTATTCTTTTTTATTTGAATTTAGTCTCTTTGTTTCTATATAATATCTTAACTTATCTCCTAATTCTTTTAAAGTACTAGTTGTTAGTTGAATTCGTATTTTTAATTCTCCTGTGTTTTTATTTCTGATCTATTCATTTTTCTATCTTTACATGCTTTATTTTGATCTCAATTTCCTTTTTGTTTATTTTAATAATTGTTCTTTTCATTTTAATATTTTTAGTTCTTGCTTTGATACCAATTCTTGGTCCCTTTATTTTTTGGCAAATTTTTATTGATTTTTGACAAATTTTTATTGGTTTATTCATATTCTTTGTTTTATTGATTTATTCATATTCTTTGTTTTAAATATTATGATAAATCATTTACTTGTACTGCCAATTTATTAATTTCATTTTCTTCGTTTGGTTTTTCTAGGTCATTAAACCTAATTGGTTTTGGGATCTGTTCTTCTTTAAATTTTAAGAATTTTGGTTTATTTTTGAAAATTCCTAATTCTGTTATTTCATTTTTCTTTGGGTAATATATTTTTCCAATATCTGTAAATAAATATGGTATATCTATTTTATCATTTTCTTTGAATGTAATACTATGATGAGAATTTGTCAATGCATAACTAACGCAATAAGTTACTGAAAATATTTTATCACCTGGTTTCATTAAGTTTTTTCTTAAAAAATTATGTTCCAAAGTTAGTGTTTGTTCTAGTCTTTGAGTAGATAATGGTATCCCGATGTTTGGTCTGACTTCAAATTTTAGTTTTTCATATGCTAAATTTCTTTCTATTATGCCTAATATTTTATCTTTCGGGTCATTAATTCTGTCATCTTTTAAAATTAATTCTATTGGTGAATTGATTTCCTCTTGAAAAGTTGATTTAATCAAAAATTGTACTGCTCCAATATGAATATATCCAATTTTTCTTCTATCTTATTCTTTCTTTATTTTTCCTCTTAATTCCATAAGTTTTTTATTTAATAATTGTAAACATATATTTTCCTGAGTATCTGCTATATCCATGAGAGTCTCATTATTTAATTTTCCATAGTAAATAATATTTTTTCTTTGATTAAAATTTCTTAGTATTCCTCCAAGTCTTCCTTTTCCTTCCATATTTGCATTCTTTGTTAAATCGAGTTCTTTTTTTTTGTATCTTTTTGAACAAAGTTTTATTTATTAAAATACTTCTTTCATAATTTTCTTCTTCTTCAACAGTATGTAAATGTTCTATATCATTTTCTTTTTCAATTTCCATTTATAAGATTTTGTTTAAATATTCTTTTATAGCATAAATACTTAAATTAATTCTTGGGATTCCTATCTTTATGTCTTTTAAAGATATAATTAGTTCTTCAGATTTAATTTTATATGGCTTTACTACTTCTAAAAAGTCTATTCCTAGTAATAATTTAGTATTTGCTTGTTTTGATACATATAATTCAGTTTGAAACCTTACTTTAGAGTTAAAATAAATTTCTATACTTGTCTTTTCTCTGAATGTAGTTTCTTCTTGATTATATTGTACTATTGTTCTGGGTTTTGTTGGTTCAATTTTACTTGATAGGTCATTACTTACATAACTAAGACATGATCCAGTATCAATTAGTATAGGCATAATGATTCCATATACTCGTCCTAATATATGATATTGAGAATAATTATTTGAAATAAGTTTGATAAACATACCTGTTCTGGGATTATAAATTTCTACTGTTCTCCTTCTTTTGTTTTGCTCTTCTGGGAGTTCTTTAAGCCCACTACTGCTTCCTTGCTTGAGTTTTTAAAATCTTGAGTAGAACACGATAGTTGAGAGGATTGGATAGTAATAGAAAATTTATTGATAGGTGATTATAAGTACAAAGAGGTTGGACACACTCTCAAGTGCCCGACTAGATCTCATGAGAGACTAGTACAAAGTTCTCCCTAAGGAAAATACTCTTAAATCTGAGAATATTCTTTTCAAAAAACTCTGCCTTTGCCTCAGCATAAGAGGTCTTATTTATAGACTAGTTTGCCTAAAGCTAATTTACAAGAATGTCCTTGCAAACGTAAGTGCTTACATCAATTGCCTAAATAATTTATATAGTGACGTAAGAGCTTACATCACTCTTCGATAATTGCTTCATCTGACAAGGCGTCTTCTTTAGTTGTGTCGACCACTATATCGGCCACTCCTTTACTTTTTGCACACCTTTCACATGCATGGTTTCCACTTTCTTTAATCATTCCATACAAGCTGTTAAGAACAGCTGGTCTGTATTCCATTAGTGGGCCTTGGAATGCATAAAAAGGAAATTCAAAACTTGTCAAAAGATTTATATCTTTCTCCTTTATTGCTTTGCCACTCGTTTTGCTGAGTAGTAAAGTTGTCGGTGCTTTGTATAGGGTTTTGATGAATGATTCTTTTCCAATGCTCTGACATTGTGAATCAATACTTGTAAGCTGGTTTGTCAGTATTTGAGTAATTTGGTCATCTTCATAGACGACTCCATGTGGTTCGTCTCTGAGTGAAAAATTATTGTTGCTTATTCCCACATAGACCAAGTGCTTCGCTTGTTGCTTGGTTATAAAGTCTGGATAGGCTGAGTAGAACTTTAAGAAGATGCTTTATTCTTTGGCTATATTTTTCTTGAACATCTGGACTGCATCTTTAAAATTGTGAGGAAAAAGGTTAATTTCTTCTAAGTTTAAACTTAAATAAAGACAATCAATAAATCCAAATTGGAACATATTGAATGCCAATAATGGTGGTGCTCCAGGAAGGATGATTGCTTTGATTTCGAAAAGCTTTCGGTCAACCATATAAAAATAATTGACTTTTTCTTCGTCGCTCCAGTTAACTAGTCTTTTGAAGTTTTCCCGAAATTTTCCTTCTGAGAATTGAACTTGTAATTCATGATCTTTTCTAGAAGTAATTTGGAAATTATCTAGAGAAAAATGAATTTTCCCTTGAATTTTGAATGGTGATTGCTTTACTGGTGGATTCTTTGCTGCTTCTGAAAAAGTTCTTAGTCCAAGATAAAGTTCTTTCTTTTTTCCTTTCAAGGATTCTTTACTTTGAAGTGCTTCTGCAAGAAATCCTTCTGCGTTAAGTTGTAAATGGAGAACTTTGATATCTACTTCGATGAGTTCTAATTCTTTTAGCTTCTGAGCTTTTAATACTTCCTTGAGTTCCAGTTGTTGCCTTATCATTTCTAGTGTACTTCGCTCCATTCTCTAGATAGAATATCTACAAGCATGTTCTTTTCTCCTTTAATATGTGAGATTGAGTAATTGTATTCAGCAAGCTTCATTTGCCATCGAATTAGTCTTCCTTGCTTGTATGTTCCTTTATGATTGATGTTTTTAAAACCTGCAACATAAGTAGAGTCTGTTCGAACAATAAATTCTTTATCAAGCACATAAATCCGATATTTTTTCAACATACGAATTAGTGCCAAAGTCTCTTTTTCATGAGTAGGATAATTAATTTCACTGTCTGAAAATGTTCCAGACATGTATCAACATAGTAATTCTTTCTTTTGACCAGGAGGTTTTGCTTTCCTAACACCACCCCAGTGTTCATTAGATGCGTTAGTTTCAATAATAATTAAATTATCGTTCAAAGGATGATATAATTCAGGAAGATCCTGACATAAGTACTTTAATTTAGTAATAATTGCTCCGTCTTCCTCTGTCCAAGTCCAAAGGGTATCCTTCTTTAATTTTTGCTGAAGTACCTTTCTTTCTATAGCAAGATTTTTTATAAAACCTTCATTTGAAATATACGTTAGTAAACCAAGAAATCGTTGTAAATCCTTTTTATCTTTTAATTTAGTCAAAAAAATTTGAAGTTTCTCTAATACATATTTTTGCATTATTATTTTTTCTTTTTCAATTTCTAATCCTAAATAATTAATTTTGTTTTGAGCTAAAACAGCTTTTTTCTTGCTTAACACTACTCCATGTTCTAGGCACTTGTTTAGTACTAATTCTACCTTTTTATAATGATCACTTAAATATTTGTTTGTGAATACTAATATATCATCAATATATATTAATCAGAAGTCTTTAAAATTTCTAAGTATTGAGTCTATTTTTCATTGAAAAATACCTGGTGATTGTTTCATTCCCATTGGAAGTACATTCCATTCATATTGTCCTTGTGGGCAACTGAATGCTGTTAATACTTTAGATTCTTCTGTAAGTCATATTTGATAAAATCCTGACTTACAGTCAAAGGTACTAAACCAGTTCATATTTCGTATTTGTTCAATTATTAAATCTTTTCGTGGGAGATAATAGGCATCTCCGTCCATAGCATCATTCATTAATTACCATTCGTCTTTTACCTCATTTTATTTCATTATGATTTTCAACATAAAATGCTGGTGATGAGTGTTTACTTTTCGATGGCCTAATTAATCTTTTATCTTCCATTTCTTTAATATCTTTAGCAAATTCATCTCTATCTTATTTTGTATGGATCATGGGTTTACATTTTATTTCTTTTGTTGGGTCTTTTAATTTTAATTCAACTAATTCCATATTTTTATTATTAATTTTTGAATCAAGTGGATTTTTAGTAGATGTTTTTTTCTAAAAGTTCCTCAATATAAGCTGGTATTTTTCGTCCTGGTTCTAAATTGACTAAGACATGGCGAATTTTTCGGCATACTGCCTCAACTATCTCACCACGTTTCAGCTTGCTAAACTTTGATTGCTGTTTCGAATAGATACAGTCATAAAAGTGAATAATTGGGATTTTAATTATTTCTCGTAATTGTAGGTTTCTAATGTATAGGGTTTTGAGTGAGATATATTCTAAATATTGACAAAATGGAAAATGTAATCGTAGAAAATTATTTCCTAAGATCATGTTTAGACCAGTTTCTTGTTGATATATAGTAGGGACAATAAATAATTTTTGTTGGATTATTAGAGTAAGTCTTTTAGCTACAAAATACAGAGGATGTATTGATCCATCTGCGATTTGAATCTTTAATGATTTTTCTAATTTTTCCCATTTTTCAAATAATGTTTTTGTTGCTAAGCAGATACGTGCTCCAATGTCAATGTAGGCTTCCGTTTCCTTATTACTTTTTTCAAATTTGATTTTGATATAAGTACTATTCAGATTCTGTTTCTTCTGAAGATAATTCATTTTTTGAGTATTCATATATACTATCTTCGATATTACTTAGTTCTTCTTCTAATGGTTCCAAGTTGTATATTTTATATACTTTCTTTATTAATTTTGTTTTTTCTTTAAAATATTTTTTTTTTTTCTGAAGACATTCATTTGAATAGTGCCCTTCTTCGTTGCATATCCAGCAGACACATTTCTTTTTTCCTTTTGGGCAATATTTTCGTGGTGTTTGTCTTTTCTTCCTAAAATATTTTCTTTTAGTATTTTTGTAAGTCTTTCTTCTAGGATAGTTTTTCTTAATCTAGTTTTTCTTTTATAGTATTTTCTTTTTTTTAGGGTTGGATTACATCCATAATTTCCTAGTTTTTCTATTTCTGGAATATCACAGCAAATAGCAAATCTTCCTTTATTTAATTGTCTAATTGCTTCTTTTTGTATGCATTGTTCTATTAATTTATGATAGAGTATTTGTATGATTCCCCCTAGTGTATTAGCCGTTTCCATTGGTTGAGTTTCCAAATAGTTCTTATTTTTGTATTAAGTGGGTATGGTAATTTATCTATAAAGACATCCATATATATATGTTTTGTTTCAGTGTTTGACTGGTAATAATATTTTTGATATTCACATATAAAACTATCTATTTCGTACATATTACATATTTGTATTTTGTTTAGGTGTGCTCTCGCTTTTTCATAAAGGAATCTATTTACTTCATCTCTATGTTCAATAGAATTATATCCTATAAATTCTTGATAAATTAAATGCATAATAGGTCTGGCAAATTCCTGATTATTTCCTATAGTTCTAGAGTATTGATACCATGTTTCATCACTAATACTTATGAGAAATCTTTGTACATTTCCTTCTGTTTAATAGACTAATAAGTTTTTAACATCTAATAAACTTAATCCACTAAATCTTTCATTTGTTACTATAAGTAAAGTCATTTCATTAGTCCATTGTAAAAGTACTTCCTCTTTATTCCTTGCACAATCAATATTTAATTTATTTTTTATTCTAAAACTTTCACATCGAGGTTTAAATTCTTCTTGGATTTTAGTTCATCTACCATTTTTCCTAGCATATCCTTTATTATTCATTGTTTATTTTTCATATTTATTCCAGTATTCATCAGGTTTTTCTCAATATTCTTCCCATTTTCTTTTAGTTTTTGTTCCACTAGTTTCTCTTTTTTCCATAAATATTTCATCATAATCTAATTCAGATTCTGAAGTGCTATAGTTTAATATTACTTCTTCATTTTCTTTATTGGTTTCTACTTGTTTTATATTTTGCATTTGTTTATTTTCTTCTTCAACTATTTTTAATTATTCTAATAATTGTTGAATTTCTTCAATATCATTTGATTTCTTTAGCAAGGTTATATATTCATTTTTTATCCCCTCCATGAGGTTATTGGTTTTAAAAATTTTGAGGGTTCTCGCTTCTATTTGTTCTTTTAATTTTGTCTTAATTAATTCTGTTGGTTTAATTTTTAATAATTTTTCTAAATTCTTTTTTGTTATATATCTATTATTTTGTTCATCTTCTAAGAGATTTTCTAGTTGTAATAAAATTTCTTCAATTTACTTAATATTTTTATTTTCATCTTTTTCTTTTCCCCATTTATATTATTAAGTGTATCTCTTATGTTGTTTATTTCATTTATTCTATTTTGTATTCTATCACAAGTACAGTTTGCAATTCTATTAGTATTTTGTATTAATACTATTATATTTTTGTTAATTTCTTCTATTATTTGTATTAATTCTTTACTCGTTATTTTAATTTCTTATATTTTCATTATTTTTTGACTCTACTAAAGGCTTAAGCCATCCAATGGCAATAGAAAAACTTAAGTTAATCACGAGAACAGGTCATAAACAAAGAGACAATAGAGCGTGAGGAAAGAAAAGGGAAGGGAAGGAAAGGAAAGAAAATGGAGAGAGTTACTTATTTATTATTATTATTATTTGTCTTTCGAGGTTTCTCACATACTTTAAATGTGACACTAATCCTATTCGGGATAGTGAGACAATCCCTCAAATTATTGCAGCCCCCTTTACTGCGAGAAATTTTAGTATGTTCTTGGAGCACAATAAATGCATGTTTTGGGAAGAATATTCTTTAGCATTAATTTTGTTGGGTTTTATTGTACATATTTGTTTCCTTATTTTTGTGATTTAATTCTTGTATTAGGACCAATTTATTTCCTATAATGTAGCTCTATTTTAGGCAAGTAATTATTGTCATAAGCCTATATAATGTAAATCATACATATACAATTGTGATTAAGCAATAACAATATTCAAAAATATTCTTTCAAGTTAGTATCAAAGCTCCCGATCTGGAAGCCTCTGTCGTTTTCGCTGCAATCAACCTTCATTGCTAATTAAACCAGCCTTCATTGCTGCGATTCAATCAACCTTCATCGCTACCGCCGTCCGCTCCCCTCACCGGGAACCCACGACTCCAACTGCCATCGCACTGCCGTCCTCACCCAGATGGGAGCCGTGCGTGACCCCTGCACTACGCACCACGCACCACCAGCAAAACAGAGTCGCACCATGCACCCCACACTGTGCACTGCCGGCAAAACAAAGTCGCACAACGTATCGCAATCTTGCACCGCCCACCATGCACCAACGCCTAGCACTGCGCACCCCCGTTATGTGTTTGTTCCTTTGAGTATGTCGGACAATGAGACTGCCAAAGACATCTCGGAGCTCAGCACGACACCGCCCCCACCTCTGAATCCGAACGATCTACTAGTCTTGCACCCCACCTATTGCCTTAATGGAAAAGATTACTTGCAGTGGGCCCAAGTCATTCGTACTACACTTAAGGGTCATCGGAAGTTAAACTACATTGAACGGATTGCCCCTAAGAAGGATGACCCTCACTTTGAGATGTGGGATGATGAGGACTCTCTTATTATGACGTGGCTCTGGAACTCCATGACCCCTAAGATTAGTAGAAACTATATGTTCCTTCCTTCCTCTCGTGAAATTTGGGACAATCTTTGCCAGACCTTCTCTATGAAATAGGATATCGCTACTTGCTATGAGTTGAAGACTAAAATCTTTGACGATAAATTAAATTAGGAAATATAAGATTTAGGTGTTATATTCAGAATAAGTTAGGGAAACAAATTTTCTATGATTAAGGGGAGAATAATTCAATCCCTGATTTTATGTATTTTTTAGGGTTTGACTTCGGTTCTTCTATTCTATTTATATCCTATTAACATTATTTTGGTTTTATGAAAATATACAAGAATGTGTGTGTTCTCTTCTTCTCCTCTTATTTCTTCATATATTTCTACATGGTATCAGAGCTTTTAGGTTTTGATCATGAACTTTAAGGCCGCCATGGTTGGCTCCGGTTCGACCCTTTCAGATGCTAGCAGTGGCGTGACGACTTCGACGGGAGGAAATCAGCAGCCAACGACAGTCTCTATGTCTGAGAACTCTATGCAAATTACCATTCATAAATTAAATGGAAAAAATTACCTTGACTGGTCTCAGTTCGTGCGCTTGGTGATCGACAACAAAGGGAAACTCGACTATTTGAACAGTGAAGTGAAACCACCAGCCACCACCTATCCAAAATACCGACAGTGGCGTTCCAAAAACTCAATGGTCACGGCTTAGTTAATTAACTCTGTGGATCTGGTGATTGGAAAACCTTTCATGTTCTTGCCCATGGCTCGCGACGTGTGGGAAGCCGTAAGGGAAACCTATTCCAATCTAGACAATCACTCTCAACCGTTTGAACTGAACACCCGAATGTGGAAAATGCAGCAAGGAGCACGTGAAGTAACAGCCTATTATAATGAGATGATGATTGTTTGGTAGGAGTTGGACTTATTTGATGCTAAAACATGGGAGAGTCCAAATGACAGTGCTCAGTATAAAAAGAAGAAAGAGAGAAACTGGGTATTTGTCTTCTTGGCAGGATTGAATAAGGATCTTAATGAAGTAAGATATCGCATCTTAGGGCAAAAACCTTTGCCGACTATCAGAGAGGTCTTCTCTGAGGTGCGTAGAGAAGAAGCTCGGAGGCAAGTGATGCTGAAGCATCCTAATGAAATAAAAATAGATAATAAAGGATCAGCTCTTGTGGTCCGTGGTGCAGGTGCAGACTCAGAAGGAGAAAGGCGAGGAGGAAAGCAAAGGCCTTGGTGTGATCATTGTAAAAGATCGTGGCATATTCGGGAAACCTGCTGGAAGCTACATGGGAAACTAGCAAATCCTAAGAAAAACCTGAGTGGTGATCGCACTTTAGGGGGAGCTGTCTAGGCATTTCAAGTGAGCAATTTGGAAACAGGGCATCAATCATCCTTAGAATCTCTTCCCTTCACAAAGGAACAAATAGAGCATCTATATAAAATGTTTTAATATCAATCTTTAGGAAACTCTAATCCATCTTGTTCTTTAGCCCAGTCAAGTAATTTTTTTACTACAGCTATTGCTTGTACAAAATCTAATGGCTCCTGGATATTAGATTCAGGTGCCACTGATCATATGACCGACACTTCGTAAATTTTTTCTTCATATACACCTTGTGCAGGGAATCAAAAGGTAAAAATTGTAGATGGTACCTTTGCTACTATTGCTAGAAAAGGAACTGTACCTATTTCCTCTTATCTAACCCTTAACAATGTTCTGCATGTTCCTCATCTATCCTATAATCTTCTGTCTGTCAGTAAATTAACCTTTGATCATATCTGTCAAATTAATTTTTGGTCCTCCCATTGTGAATTTGAAAATTTAACCTCAGGGAAGATGATTGGGAGTGCTAAACAGGATGGTGGCCTCTACTTTCTCCATCAAGGATCAACCTTTAGAAGGCAAGACCGACAGACTTGTTTCAATTCTATTTTGGTGCCTAGTGACAATGAAATTATGTTATGGCATGATCGATTAGGACATCCCAACTTTCAATATTTAAAGCATTTGTTTCTAAAGTTATTTATGAATAAAAATCATTTGTCTTTTTAATGTAAATCTTGTGAATTAGCAAAACACCATCGTGCTATTTTTCCATCTCAATCATATAAAAAATCTAAACCATTTACCATGATTCACAGTGATGTTTGGGGTCCCTCTGGAGTGGCAACCTTTTCTAGAATACGTTGGTTCATTACTTTTATCGATGATCATACTAGGGTCACTTGAGTTTTTCTTTTGAAAGATAAATCTGATGCTGAAATTGTGTTCAAAATTTTTTATAATATGGTTCAAATACAATTCCAGACTCAGATTAAAATTTTTCGAAGTGATAATGGAAAGGAATTTTTTAACAATGTGTAATAGACCTTTTCTGCTGAGAAAGGAATTGTTCACCAAAGTTCCTATAATAATACACCTCAACAAAATAGGGTGGCTGAAAGAAAAAACAAACATCTCCTAAAAGTCACTAGAGCTTTAAGTTTTAAAACTAAAGTTCCTAAGTATCTATGGGGAGATGCTGTTTTAATAGTTAATAGACTTCCTACACGAATTTTGGGCTTTGAAACTCCTTTACAAGTTTTTATGAATTATTTCCCAAACACTCGGCTCACAACAGATATTCCCTTAAAAGTTTTAGGCAGTGTGGCTTTTGTTCATAATCATAACCCAAAACGCTCAAAACTTGATCCAAAGGCACATAAATATATTTTTGTTGGTTATCCTTCTACTCAGAGAGGTTACAAATGTTTTGATCCAGTTTTTTAAAAAATGTTTATTTCTATGGATGTCACTTTCTTTGAAGGAACCTCATACTATAGCAATTCCCATCTTCAGGGGGAGAGCAACACTAGTGAAGATGGTTTTCTTGACGGTTACTAATTTAATTTTTGAGTTTTATAATAATGTTCCTCACACAGGATCACCAGAATTACTGGAAACAAATGAATTAAATGTTGAAAATGATGAATCTTCTAATATTCAAATGCCATCACAAAATAGAAATGCTGAAACTACAGAGATGTGTGCGAAACAGTATAAAGGTCTTGTTTATTCAAAGGAATATCAAGCATAGAA
Organism: Ormosia semicastrata; assembly: GCA_029884595.1. Lineage (NCBI taxonomy): Eukaryota > Viridiplantae > Streptophyta > Magnoliopsida > Fabales > Fabaceae > Ormosia > Ormosia semicastrata. The sequence goes on along the minus strand of JAQQTO010000057.1, from coordinate 50,343,417 downwards.
AAGGAGAGACATTATTCAGCAGCATCACCAAGAATCTAATCAGAGGTTGGATCATGATAATTCTTCAAAGACTTCTATAAATAATGGTCCAGGTATTTCTGAGTCATTTTCTTCAAGTCAACTTGATATTCCCATTGCTCTTAGGAAATGTGTTAGGTCTTGTACAAAACATCTTCTGTCAATTTTTTTATCTTATAATAATCTTTCAGCTTTATATTGTGCCTTTATTTCATAGGTGTCTAGTATAGCTATTCCTAATAATATCCAGGAGGCTCTAAATGTTTCTGAGTGGAGAGAAGCTGTTCTTGAGGAGAGCTCTGGAGAAGAATGCTACTTAGGAAAAAGCAGATCTACCATTTGGGAAAACAACTGTTGGTTGTAAATGGGTTTTCACCGTAAAATACAACTCAGATGGAGCCTTGGAAAGATACAAGGCTCACCTAGTAGCTAAAGGCTTTACTCAGACATATGGAGTGGATTACTCTGAGACGTTTTCCCCTATGGCAAAGCTAAATACAGTTCGGGTACTTTTATCAGTTGCAGATAATCGTGATTGGCCTCTGAATCAGTTAGATGTGAAGAATGTTTTTTTGAATGGAGACTTGGAAGAAGAAGTATATATGGAGCCTCCACCTGGTTTCTCTGAGAAATTTGGAACTAAGGTATGCAAGTTAAAAAAATCTCTATATGGGCTCAAACAGTCTCCCAGAGCATGGTTTGAAAGATTCACAAGAGTTAAAGGCCAACGATATAGTCAAGGACAATATGATCATACTCTTTTTATGAAGAGTTCCACCAAGGACAAAGTTTCAATTTTGATTGTCTATGTGGATGACATAATCTTGACTGGGGATGATATAGAAGAGATGAGCAGACTAAAGTAGAGCCTAGCTAAGGAATTCGAGATTAAAGACTCAGGTCAACTAAGGTACTTTCTTGGAATGGAAGTGGCAAGATAAAAAAAGGGCATTGTGGTGTCACAATGGAAGTACATTCTTGATCTCTTGAAAGAAACTGGGATGAGTGGTTGCAAACCTTCAGATACTCCAATAGAAGTAAATACTAAGCTCAGAGAAGTCAAAGATGGTGTACCTGTTGACACGGGAAGATACCAAAGGTTGGTTAGGAGATTGATTTACCTATCATACACTCGTCCTGACATTGCTTTTGCTGTCAGCATGGTGAGTCAATTTATGCTTGCCCCTTATGAAGTACATCTTGAAGCTGTGTATCGAATTCTTCGATATCTAAAAGGCACACTAGGAAAGGGACTCGTCTTTAAGAAAAATGAGAAGAGAGGAGTTAAGGTGTATATTGACGTTGATTGGGCAGGATCAGCTACGGATAGAAGGTCAACCTTCGGGTACTACACGTTTCTTTGGGGTAATTTGGTTACTTGGAGGAGCAAGAAGCAAAGTGTAGTTGCTAGAAGTAGTGTCGAGGCTGAATTTAGAGCAATGGCTCAAGGAATTTGTGAAGTTCTTTGGATAAAAGGAGTTTTAGAATAGCTTAAGAGGCCAGTGAGTTTTCCCATGAAGTTGTACTGCGATAACAAGGCAGCTATTAGCATCGCTCATAACCCGGTTCTACATGACAGGACGAAACATGTTGAGATTGATAGACATTTCATAAAGGAAAAACTTGAAGAGGGAATAATTTGTACTCCATTTGTACCCACTACACAGTAAGTGGCAGACGTGCTAACTAAAGGGCTGTTAAGATAACCATTTGAACTTCAAGTTAGCAAGTTGGGCATGATTGATATCTTTGCACCAACTTGAGGGAGAGTGTCAATAAATTAAATTAGGAAAGATAAGATTTAGGTGTTATATTCAGAATAAGTTAGGGAAACAGATTTCCTATGATTAAGGAGAGAATAAATCAAATCCTGATTTTATGTATTTTTTAGGGTTTGACTTCGGTTCTTCTCTTCTATTTATATCATGTTAATATTATTTTGGTTTTATGAAAATATACGAGAACATGTGTGTTCTCTTCTTCTCCTCTTATTTTTTCATATATTTCTACAATCTTTGCTACCAAACAGGGGGCACTCTCAGTTACTAATTATTATGGAACCCTTAATGGCCTCTGGATTGAGTTGGATCAATACCAGAATCTAAAATTGGAGTGCAGCAAGGATGCTTCCACGTTAGCTAATTTTGTGGAAAGGGATCAGATCTTTAAGTTCCTCTCTGGCCTGAATTTTGACTATGACCTTATTTGGATTCAAATTCTAGGCAAGGAGACATTGCCATCACTGTCTGAGGTATTCTATACTGTTCAAGGAGAGGAAAGTTGTAGGGCTGTCATGCTTGATGATAAGCCCACTGGTGGATCAGCATTAGCTACGGGTAAGACAACTAAACCAAGCTCTTCTTCTTCCTTCTCCAGGCTAAACCAAGAAGGCCGCTGGTGTACCTATTATAAGAAGTTTGGTCACTCCAAGGAGACTTGCTTCAGACTCCATGGGAAGGACTAGGTTCTTAGCCGCATAGGAGCGTTTAAGGATATGCAGCACAATCAGGCAAATATGACTACTTCGGACTCTATGCCTCTGGGTGACGACTCAAATGTGGGTGATGAAGTTCCAGCCCTTAGTAAAAATGAGCTGGAGCACTTGCGGACTCTTATTGACTCTCTCAGTAAGCCTTTTGGCTCTTGTTCTCTGACCATGACTGGTAAGAATTTTTGTTTTCAATCTTTTAATGCTTTTAGTATTGAGAATTTATGAATTATGGACTTTGATGCAACTAACTATATGATCTTTTATTCTCCACCTCTGTTATATATCAACCATCTTTTAGTAAGCATCATATAACCATAGCTAATAGCTCTTATACCTCAGTTATGGGTTCTGGTACAATTAAACTCCAGTCCTCCCTACACTTAAACAATGTGCTCCATATTCTCAAACTTTTCAATAATCTTATTTTCATTCATAAGCTTACTAAAGACAATAATTGTGCTATAACCTTTTTTAATTCTCATTGTGTCTTTCGAGATCTTGTCATGGGGAGGACGATTGGAGTTGCTAAGGAACAGGGAGAGTTGTACTATCTCCTTAATATGTCATTGCTAGCTAATGGTGGTCCTGATCAGCATTTGCTACTTTCCTATCATCAATCCAATTCTGAGTCTCTTGCTTTTCAAATTTGGCTACAGCACAAGCGTCTGGGACATCCTCCATTTTCTTTGCTTAAGTCTTTGTTTCCGTCTTTATTTTTAAAAGAATCTATTGAGTTTTTTCATTGTGATGTTTGTGTTGCCAAACATCATCATGTAACTTTTTCACCTATTTCTAATAAAAGTGTTGAGCCTTTTGCACCTATCCACTCTAATGTTTGGGGTCCTGCATCTATTTGTAACATTTTTTGCACTACATGGTTTGTTTCTTTCATTGATGATTGTACTAGAGTAACTTGGCTTTTTTTAATGAAAGACAAATCAAATATGTTTCAATTGTTTGTTCAGTTTTATGGCATGGTTCATACCCAATTTGGAAAGTCCATTAAATGTTTGCGTTCTGATAATGGTAAGGAGTATATCAACCAAAATTTCTCTAAATTTATTAAAGAGCATGGTATTGTGCATGAACTTCTATGTGTTGATACTTCTCAGCAAAATAATGTTACAGAAAGAAAAAATTATCATTTACTTGAAATCACTAGAGCTTTACTATTCCAAATATCTGTTCCTATCTCATACTGGGGGGAAACTATTTTAATTGCTGTATATTTAATCAATTGGTTATCATCTCGTGTCCTAGGTAATGTAAGTCCAGTTCAACTCATAACCTTTCACTTCCCATCAATTTCTATTATGCAGAGTCCTCTTTGGTTGTGTGACTTTTGTCCATGTACATCACCAACATCGTAGCAAACTTGATTCTTGTGCTGTCAAATGTATTTTTCTGGGTTATGCTCCTAATAAGAAAGGGTACAAATGCTATCACCCTTCAAGTCATCATTTTTTTTATCTCCATGGATGTCACTTTTCATGAAAATGAGTCCTTCTTTACCCGTCCTCAGCTTCAGGGGGAGAACACTCAGGAAGCTGAGGCTGAGTCCTTTTCTTCTAAGTCGTTCCTTCCTTTACGGTCTGATTTTACACAAGAATTGACATCTTCTTTTGGTACCTCACTTGAACTAGTTAAGGTCAAGGCCAAGGCCAGCACACCAAAATTGGTGTATCATAGGAGAAGGAAACCCGAACTGGCCCAACAGCAACTTCAGGCATCCGAACCAATGGTAAGTACTAAAGATACAAGTTCTCCTGTCTCTGAACTTCCTGTTTCTGAAACTAATAACATTCCTTTGAATAATTATGAACCTGACCTAGATAATACTGTTTCTGAACCTGATAACATGTCTTTGAATAATTGTGAGCATGACCCAGATGACTTACCCATTACATTAAAGAAAGGGAAAATGTATTGTCCCAATCCCAAGTATCCTATTTCTTAATTTGTTTCTTCTAAACATCTTTCCCTACAACAACCAAAGTTTCATTTAAACTATATATTCTATCAAAATCCCAACATCAGTACAAGAAGCATTGAAGGATAAGAATTAGATTCAAGCCATGAATAAGGAGATGGGTGCATTGGAAAAAAATGAAACATGAGAGATTGTTAAGAGACCAGGTGACAAAAGGCCAGTGGGGTGCAAATGGATATATACTTTGAAATATTGGTCTGATGATACACTAGACCGGTATAAAGCAAGGTTGGTGGCAAAAAGATACACTCGGACTTATGGAATTTACTATGAGGAGACATTTGCTCCAGTAGCCAAGATGAACACTATAAGAATCTTACTCTACCTTGCTACCCACTTTGGGTGGGAATAACACCAATTTGATGTTAAAATTGCCTTTCTCTATTGCGACTTATAGGAGGAAGTTTATATGAAAATTCGTCCTGGATATGATTCCACTAGTGGAAGGAACAAGGTGTGCAAGTTAAAGAAGGCTTTATATGGGTTGAAGCAGTCTCTTTGTGCTTGATTTGGAAGATTCACAAAAATAATGATGTTTCTTGGATACAGACAAAGTCAAGGTGATTATACTTTCTTTTTTAAACATTCACAAGAAGGTAAACTCATAGTTCTGCTTACGTATGTTGATGACATCATTATATCTGGAGATGGTCTAGTTGAGAAGCAACTCTTAAAGGAGAAATTAGTAGCTGAGAAAGTTAAAGTACTTCCTTGCGATTAAAGTTGCCTACTCCAAGCAAAGTATCTTCATTTCTCAAAGGAAACACATCCTAAATCTTCTCAAAGAGACCAGAAAGCTTGTGTGTAAGGCTACCGGTGTACCCATTGAACAGAATCACAAAATGGGAAGTGATGAAGAGAGCCCCAAGGTGGATAGAGCTCAATACCAGAGACTAGTAAGGAAATTGATATATTTGGCACATATCAAACCAGATCTAGCGTATGCTATCAGTATTGCTAGTCAATTCATGCATGATCTGCGAGAGAGACACAGGCAGGCTGTAGATTGAATTCTACAGTATCTTAAAACCACGCTTGGAAGAGGATTACTATTTTGAAAGGGAGGAAACCTATCCATGGAAGTGTACACAGATGCTGACTATGCAAGTTTAGTTACTAATAGGAAATCAACATCAGGTTATTATATATTTCTCGGTGAAAATCTAGTAACATGGAGAAGTAAGAAAGAGAACGTAGTGGCACGGTCAAGTGAAGAAGCTGAGTTTTGAGCTATGGCACAAGGAGTTTGTGAGTTGCTATTGATGAAGATCATATTAGATGACCTGAGACTAAAGTGTGAAGCATCAATGAAACGGTTTTGCGACAACAAATTAGCCATTAGCATTGTGCATAATCTGGTCCAACGTGACAGGACAAAACACATAGAGATAGACCAGTACTTTATCAAGGAGAAATTGGATAGTGGACTCATAACCACAACATACATTCCTTCAGGATATTAGTTGACAGATGTATTAACTAAAGGACTACTCATAGAGCGCTTTCAGGATTTTATTGGCAAGTTGGGAATGATAAATATCTATTCACCAGCTTAAGGGGGAGTGTTGGGCTTTATTGTACATATTTGTTTCCTTATTTCCGTGATTTGATTCTTGCATTAGAACAAATTTATTTCCTATAATTTAGCTCTATTTTAAGTAAGTAATTATTGTCATAAACTTATATAATGTAAATTATATATGTACAATTGTAATCAAGCAATAATAATATTAAAAAATATTCTTTCAAGTAATTGTAAACAAACTTATCTAAAATTTAAGTCAATAATGTAAAATTAATGGAAGAGACATGTTCTATTTACTTACCACTTGAGCAATGTGGATGAGAATTATTTATTCTTATTTAATTTAAAATAAACAATTTTCCCCAATTCTAAGGGAAAAAATTTGAGACGTTTTAGGGTGTTGCTTGAAAAGAGAAAAATAAAGAGAAAATGAAAAGGAGGGTATTTATGCTTAAAAAAGGCTTCAATTTTCACATAAACATTTCCTTGCCCTCCGTTTTTCCCCATTCAAACAATCTTTCATTCCCTTTCCCTTTGTTAATTGTAAACTACCATCAAAAGAAGAGAAATAAATATGAAAAAGTAACAATCTTATTCTTGATGGATAACATTAATTATACAGTAGCATGGGATGGGTAAGAAAAGATTTAAAGTTGAGGGATAATAGGAGATGGGTCTCACTCAGCAACCTTACCCTAATACCTTGAGTGAGTCTGGTCTGGTGCGAATTGCGAGCTTCTCCGGTGACTATGAGAAACAGAAATCACAATGCGTCGCTTCCCAACTCCATCACAGCCCCAATTCAACTTTTGAATATGCAAATGCAAACAAATACAAAATTCAAACTCAGGAAAAAAAGAAATGGAGAAAGAGTGAGAAGAAAAGAAGAACACGAAGAAAGGGTGAGATTCAGAGGTCAGTACTCCGTACCTTTTTTACATTACTGTCACAATTTTCTCACTGGTTTCGTCAAGTTTGATTTCCGTTGTACAAACCGTTAAAATGACGTGAGTGTAAAAGTAAGAGAAAAAGAGAAAAAACTGTGGAGTAAAATACCCTTTAATCACTTTTAATATAAAATAATTGTGTGATATAAAGATTTATAAAATTAAATATTAATTAATTTAGCTTATACAATTATATAAATAAGATTTACTTAAGTATTTTTCATCAAGTAAGATTGAAAAGAGTAATTTTAATTACGTACTTTCACTCATATCACATCATATTTATATAATTTTTATTATTTAATTATATCTAATTTTACTTTATTTTTTATACACTTTATTTTGATTATGTCATATAAATAAATATGAGATACACATCACTAACTTTTTTCAGTTAGAAATATGTAAAGTTAGATTTTGCTTTATCTAAATAAGTTTGGGTAGAGATATTAAAAATTAAACCAATTGAATTAAAATCGAAAAAAATGAACCCAAAAATAAAAAATCAATCAAATGAAAAATTGAAAAACTAAAAAAAATTAATTAGATTGGATCAAATTTTGGTTTCAAATTTAAAAACTAATCCAATCCCAATTAAACTGAAATTTATATATGTATATTTTAAAATAATATTTTATCTATAAATTTTATCTATACTTATTTAAGAACTTTTCTATTATACTTCAACTCAAACTTAATTAATTTATTCTCTTGGATTTGGACATAAATAGGAGGATTAGCAATTAATTTAGACTTATATTTTGGATTTAGATTTGTATTTTGATGAATTAATTTGAACTAGTATTTATTGTTATTTGATAAGTTAGTATATACTTATAATTGATGTAGTTTAATGAATTTAAATTATGTATTTCGATGAATTTGTGTATTAAAAAATTATAATAAAAAATTAAAAAACTGATTCAATCCAAACCAATTTGGATTGAATTGGATTTACATTTTAAACAAAATTAATCGAATGATAACATAAAAAACTGATGAGATTTGATCAGTTGGCTTTTTCCCTCAAAACCGATCAAATGCAATTCGGAACATCCCTAAGTTTAGGCATGTTTTGTAAAACGTCGACCTAAGCTCGTTCTGTTACTTATTATAGGTTTTTTTTTAGTTTGTGACAACCTTACTTGTTTACAAAAAAATAAAAGCTTAGCTTAACCTGAAAATTTATTCAGTGGGTTACATTACGTAAAGACTTTCACATAGGTCAACAAATTTAATTTTTTGTAATTTTTAAATAGACATAAATTATAATAAATTATATTTTGTATAAAATACAATATATTATATAAATATATAATTAATAAATTTATGTAAGTATTATAAATTCTTAATTATATATATATATATAAAATAAATAGATTAACCTATAAGTTAAATAAGTTTTTTCAAAAGCGCGAGCCTTGGTTGATATTATTAAATAAACTTTTTAAAAAAAGTTAAGCCTGACTTATTTGATAAATAAATTATGCTTAAATAGATCGAAAATAGATTAGGTCATAGGCTCACTCCTACTCACAAATATCTTTACTTTCATTTTGGTCCCTCATAGTTAATTACTCTTCTTTTGGTCCTCATAGATTTCTTGTTTTTTAGATAAGAGTTTAGTGCAAATATTAACCTCAACGAGAATTTACAATAAAATTATAGATTACCTACTAAGAAGCCAGTTTTTGAACCTAAATCATACTATTGTTATGAGTGGAAGATTAATTAAGTGAGCCAACTCCATTAGCTTGCTCCTTCTGATGTAATTACTTTCATTTTGATCCTCCATCATATTTTTGTTCGTATGAGTAATGGAATTGATGACTTGGTCATTTAATTGTGGAGTTGTCATTGTTATATGTTGATTGTGATTTCGTTAATTATACATAAGACTTTTTCAAAATTAAAAATAAAATGAAATGATGTTCTAGGTCCATTTCTCAATGTATTTCATAGTCTATCTGTGCTCGTTAATTCTCATCCATTTCTCTCATCTATTTTCTGCACTTAGATTTAATGGATAGGGTTGTTCTTCCGAGTGGAAGTGGTGATGACTGACGGGAAAAGGGTATAAAATCACTTGCTGAAGAGTTTATAAGTTAGGAGCTAGAGCCAATTTGCCTATATGATAGCCTTAGTTGGACGTGTCCCATGAGACTTCTCCTAGGTTTTGGGTTAACTTCAAGGTTCTGTCTATCATGCTCCCTGTCATGTTCATTCCATATGAGCCATAAGATTGGCTCAAAAATTGATCTAGGGATGAAAGAAATGACTGGCAACTAGTGCAGGCCGTAGACGTGGGTAAAATGAAAAATTATTAAAAAGTGTTTTTGCTACATAGGAAATTATAGCAGCTATTAGATTCTTAGTTAGATCCAACGGATGATAATTAAACTCTCCATATTAAAGATTGTGGTCCTAAAAAAAATTTTAGATTAGGAGAGAGATTAACAGTAATCCACTATCATCTGCAATAGGAAATCCTATCAAGCCTATCAAGCTTAAAAGTTGAGGATATTGATGTATTTAAAATTGTAATAAAAAATTATTTATAACAATTTATACATCAACTAAGTAAGTAATTAATGTGAGACTTTGATCTAACATATTGTCTCACACATAATACAGAATATATATATATATATATATATATATATATATATATATATATATATATATATATATATATATATATATATGTGTGTGTGTGTGTGTGTGTGTGTGTGTGAACACTGCAACCTATTTTGTTTTGTGTATAACGTTTGCCATGGTCATGATAGATTGACATTAATTCCTTTATGATTTTGATATGCGTTCAAGTTATTTCATGTGTATTGTGTAGTCCAAAAATTTCTCTAAATTAGTAAGGATATTTACGAGATGGGGAAGAAGAAGACGAATTTGTGTCCCCATGTCATGCCAGAGTTAGAGACTCGTCTTGGGGCCTCCCACTTTCCTAGTTTCTTACTTAGCTTTCAGTGTGAATGCCATCCAGTATGTATTATTGTTTAATTTGACTCTTCTGCAACTGCTCACAAAGGCATCTTCTGCGTACTTGATTTCAAATCTTTCCCTCTTCTATTGTTTATTTCGAACCATTTTCTATTATTGCAAAGTTATTGTTAGATGAAAGTAATAGCACGTATAACCAAAATAAATTTGAGTAGATCATAAAATATATAGAAGCACAAAGGAAAACCATTTTAATCTAATCTTTTTTAGCTTCAATCATAAAATCATTTTGTTTGAAAATTTAATTAGGATGGAATTTAAATGTGTTTACATTTAAACGCGCTTGAACTTCAAGCTCTTGGACCACACAATACACATGAAATGACTTGAACGCATATCAAAATCATAGAGGAATTAATGTCAATCTATCATGACCATGGCAAACGTTATACACAATACAAAACAGGTTGCAGTGTTCACATATATATATATTCTATATTACGTGTGAGACAATATGTTAGATTAATATCTCACATCGATTACTTACTTAGTTGCTTTATTGGAGTCCACATCGAACAAAAGTACATTGTTGCCTTACTTAGTTGTTTTGTCTTATCAACACTAAAGTCTCACATCGACTACTTTATAGATCAGAATCAAATACTTGGCCTATAAATAAGTTAATTGATACAAATGTCTTTCAATATTATGGTGCACTCTTTAGTAGGCATGTGAAATACATGTATCTTTGGGTGTCATTTCTCAGGAGATTTTGGAAAAGTGCTAAAGAGGGTGGCGCATCCACGTGGAAAATGTCAAATAGAATAGTGCATCCACGTAGAAAATGTCAAATAGGATGACATTTTCAGTGTAAAAATGCTAAAGAGGATGGAAAACGCCAAAGAGAGTGGTGTTTTCAGTGCAATTGGACGTTTTCCACGTAGATACGCCACCCTCTTTGGCGTTTTTTACGTGTACAAAAAAATAATAAAAAATGTCACGTTAGACAAAAGGGTGATAGTTTAGTATATACTTTCAAAAGAGTAGCATTTTAATAAATAATTTTAAAAAAATGACATTTTGATAAATAATTTTTTCATCAAGAGTAATTTGGTAAAAGAGCCAAGGTTGAATTAGGTAAACCCAAAAGGCTAGTAAGCCAGCTAGTTATGCTTAACTCTTCTATCATTGGTGTTGTCACATTGGATTAAAGCACCACAAAGCACGATCCTAAAGACTAAGTGGATAAAAGACATTATGTGATTAAGAATAAAACATTACGACTTAAGAAATGAAACTGACATCACTACAAAATTATCCAAACTTATGATATGTAATCTGTTCGGGTTAGTCAATATCTATATGAAAAAAACATTGTGTCCAAGCACCACATTCGCGTGACCAAATAAACATTGTAAACAATACTGATATTTAAGACTAACCTTGTGTACCTTTGACTTATGACTCACTCATAAGTCAAATGCAAATTATGGAAAAACAATATTGATTTATGAATGATTTATGTGCATGAAAATGATAACATAAGGTTGGACTTGTTTCCCCTTTCATGCAGACTTGGAATTTGTGCCAGCAAATCATATGGATCAATTCATAATAAGGTGCAGCATGAAAGCTTGACGGCACAGGACTTGTTATATGTGTTAGTAAAAAATAACACATTTTAGATTTAATGATTTCGATTAAGTATCGAAAGGTTACTTTGTTTTTTATTAGAATCAAAGGTAACAAAGTCATTAAGTTGACATTGTTCGCTTTGAAATTTGAGAAATCGTTTTGATTTATCATCAAAAGATGTTAGATTATAAAACATGTTAAGTCTCGATTTGATAATGAAGATGTTACTTTCGATTTCGTAATTAAGAATTTCGAGTGGATTCTGGAGATCAAAAATCTCAGCAGTCATTGGCATTGTAATGGAAAGTCAAAATTGACAAAATAAGTCTAAATATGAAATCGAGGTCATTTTGACTTCATAATAGGTGTTGAGATTTCGATTCAATATCAAAATCGAGATTTAAAAAGTAGCTACACTTAGCAAATTTTTGAAGAAGAATAGAATATCTTGACCAAATAGAAAATCAGAAAGTGGTTGAAGATTCAAGTTTGAATTCAAATAGAGATTTTTGAATTTAAATTAGAAGTTAACAACGGTTGCAGATATTAGATCAAGATAATATAAGGATTGATGGTTGAGATTAAGCAGTTACTTGTAGTATGAGGATCGCTGACAAGGATTTGGTGGTTATTAAATAAAGATTACCAATCATTTAGTAGTTATCTTTGTTTTAGATACATGTCAAGATCTTGGAAAAAATGTAGTTACTTAAGAAGTCTATAAATACCAAGAGGATGAAAATATTTAGGGGCTAGAAATTCATTACTCACAAACACTTGTAAACTCACACTCTCATGTCCATTGACATTTCGAGCAACCAGCACGCAAGTCTAGTCTAGTATATTTTCATCCACTTTCATTTCTGTACAATTTATCAATTCAATGTAAGTTTAAATTCAGTTCATTTTACTTTCAGTCACTTTACTTTATTACAAAATTCTTTTCTACTCCTGATCGAGTGTTCTTTCGAGATCATTTGATTTCTTTTAATTGCTTTCTTTACTTTACTGCAAATTTATTCTACTGCACTTTACATACTTGCAAGTTTATTTTTCATTGTTCTTTTCATTGCTTTATTTCAATTAATGCTCTTTAAGTTCAGTACTTTACATTATTTGTCATTTACTTTCTGCAATTTATATTACTTATCATGTTTACTTTAAATGCACTTTAATTCCTCTCATTTACACTTAACTTATTTTTATTTGCATTTGCATAATCATCTAAAATTCAAAATCATCATTTGTATTTTTTTAAGATATTAACTTAGACTAGAATTCCAAGAGGAAGCGATTCCCTTCCTCGAATTGAGATCGAAAATCAAACTTTGTTCATTAGACAAAGGGTTTACCATAGTCTGATTAGTTATTTTTGAAATATTTTGGTAAACAAATTGGCACGTCCAGTGGGATCGGTCAATTAAGTAAAGATCTTAAGGGATTTGGTGAAGTTTATGCGCTTAAGAAGTGGTAGAATACTGCTAAATATGTCTGAAAACACATCTTTGAGTGCTTAGAACCTTCAAATAGGGAATAATGGAGCCAATGACAGTAGAAACACTATAGTCTCTGCAAATTTACCACAAGCCTTGGAGCCCGTGATCAGTGAAATTACAGGGGCTCCTGTTTCGACTTCAGAAACTAGAACTCTTTGGGTAAATAGAACTGCACCTTTATATGGGTTGCCTCCTGGGTTCACTCCCCAAAATGTCACACACAACATAGGTACTGTCCAAGCCACATATACAAGTCCTATACCTAACGTTTCACCAAGAAACCAAATGGTAAATGGTGGTGGCCAAGTTGTAGGAACAAGTACCAATCAAACTGAAAGGCAAAATATGGGAGTACCAGTATTCCTTAACATGCCCAGAGATATGTCTTCGATTCCTTCAGGGAATACGAATACAACTTTAAATAATATCAGGCAACAAATTGATGAAAGTAACCATGAGATGATCCATATGCTGACTCAGCAGATGACTATTGTAATAACTCCACTCATAGAGTCAATTAATAATACCTACACCACATTGCCTAGACAAATGGGTAGGATTGTAGATGTTTTTGGTAACCCAGAAGATTCTGTAGGTAATCAAAGGGTGAACAATCAGCCTGTTTATCAAGAGAATGCCCAGTTGGTAAATAATCCCAATGTTAACAATACAGTTGAGGATAACCGGCCAAGGGAAATTCCACATGGCCCAAATACGGGATTTTGAATTGTTAATCGAAATCAAGATGCTAACAACCTCCTAGAAAGGATTAGGCTTAATAATCTTTGGAGGCAACAAAATATTAATCAAGCAGTTGAACAAGTGCTTAATAGATATGGATTTAATGTGGGGTATGCAAATAGACCCTATTTTGTATCAGCTTTCCCTGAGTTTATTGATAACAATATATTTTATACATTTTATAATCCTTTCATTGGGTTTCCTAAGGTTCAATTATACATTCTATGATATTGAGCCTAATTGGATCATTGAAGAAATTATTTCATGAATTAGTCTTAATTTATCTTTTTGACAGTGTTCAGTAAACTGGCTATAACTTGAGTTACAAATATCTGGTTAATGTGATTTTAGTCTTGTAGGAAAGTTAAGACAATTTTCTACAACTTTCATGAGACCTCAAAGGCCAAATCATACGTTTAGATAACTTAAATTGGAGTTGAAGCAAGAACTAGGGTTCTGATCTTGATATCTTGACCAATGCATACTATTCATGACATAGCTTGGGCTATAGGATGTCCAATGGGCTAAAATTTTGATGATTAATAGTTAAGATCTAAATCTACAACTTTCATGTTAAACACTTTGCCAAATTCTGAGGTCTACTGGGTCATATTAGGCTTTGAAGTCAGAACAGAGGAACTGAAATTGGTCCTAAATAGTGTGCAGTAATTGGGCCATATCTTGGGCTATAGTTGGTCTTTAGAGCTGAAATTTTACCAGAAGATAGTTAAGATCCATATCTACAACTTTTATGAAGACCACTTGGTGAACAAATGACATATTCAATGACTTCAGAACTAAATGATTTCAAAGATAAAGAATCTCCATAATTTTTCACTCATCAAAAGTTATTTGACATTTTCCACTCATTCACCCACTCATCCACTCACTCATTAATCAGCCTCCTTGTCATTTTATATCCCTAATCCTCTATAAAAGGGGCATTGGCTGCACATTTGAAGGAGGCTTGGTCTTAGAGGCCAAGATCATGCTATTGTGTTGTTTGTTTATCTTGTTATAGTTTTCTTTTGTTCTAAATTGAAGTTATGTTCTTCTTCTTCTTCTTCTTCTTCTTCTTCTTCTTCTTCCCTCTTCCTTTCTTCTTGTTTATGAGTAACTAAGTTTCATTTTACTTGGGTGAAAGGGTGAAGCTCCTGGTAATGAAATAAGGTTAGATTCATTTCTTTCTTGTGCTTAAATGATATATTTTTAAGTGGTCATTATACGTGTTGTATTTTGTTTCCAATCAATTTAGAAACCCTCTTTGTAAAGTGGAGATCTTGATTTGTTGTAGATAAGATATTGGCACTATGAATGCTTGATCCCATTTATAAGTGGTGGTATTAATAGATGATTAAAGGAATCATAATATAATTACGTATATAATTTTTAATGTTTTATTTTCTGATTGAAACCTCTGTTATGTGTGAATTCTAATTGAGTTATAAAAAGAATTAATCTTGTCCTTGATTTATTTACCAAGAGTGGATCTCCTAATCCAAGTAAGTCTTTTTTATTTGTGATCAAATTTTATCACCTTTATTGTTGTAACAAAATATTTTCCTTACGTCAAATAATTTTTTCTTCATCAATTCCCTGTGGATCGACCTCGGACTCCCGAGAATTTATTACTTGAAACAACCTGGACTTGGATTTGTAACTTTTAATCCACATCAAGTTTTTGGCGCCGTTGCCGGGGACTTGATTTAAAGAATAGATTTATTGTGTAAATATTTTGTGTGTGTGTATATATATATATATATATATATATATATATATATATATATATATATGTGGATTATGTATATATATATATTTTTTCTACTCTTTAATTTTTTTCTTTGTACATACTAACGTACTAACTTAGTGGGGGAAACTCTCCTTTATCCCTCTGTAATCTTTAATCATTAATGAAATAATCTTTTTCTTCTCTTCTCTCTCGTCGAGCAAAAAATCGGTTGCGATTCTCCGCTTTTCCTATTTTAAATTTACTTTTTACTTTATTTTCTATAATTTACATTCTGTACTTTATTTTCTGTATTTTACTTTTTGTATTTTATTTTTAACTTTCTAACTTACTAACCTACTAACCTTTTAATTTTCTTGCTTACTAACTTACTAACTATCTAACTTTTTACTTTACCTGCTTCTAACATTTTAATTTATCTGCATACTAACTTTTTAATTTTTTTGCTTATTAACTTATTTGGTGGTTAGTTTATACCACACCCTTGTTAATATTTATTTGGTGGTTGGTTTATACCACATCTTTATTAATATTTAATGGCAAGTTTATATCGCCTACTTGTACATTTTCTTTTCTATTTTAAGTTACTTATTTATGCTTAATTGGTATTGTGATTTAAATTCTGGTCGTTTGGTTAAAATTAATCCTGATACTTTACATATTCATTTGTCTGAATTACAATCACGCACATCAAACACAATGGCTGAAAATGAAAGTGTGTATGATGAACATGAAAATCAACTGTTGCGAACTATGCGTGAGTATTTGTAACCATCTCGAAATTCTAGTCCATCATGTTTTATCCTTCAATTCAATGCTAACAATTTTACATTCAAGCCAGGTATGATTTCTTTACTTCCTAATTTCCATGGTTTAGAATCTGAAAGCCCATATTTACATCTAAAAGAATTTGAGGAAGTATGTATCGCTTTCAATGATCAAAATTGCACTGAAGAAGTTGTTAAGCTTAAATTGTTTCCTTTTTCTTTAAAAGATAAAGCAAAAACTTAGCTTAACACTTTGAAACCAATATCAATTGGCACATGGCAAGAAATGTAAGGTGAGTTTTTAAAGAAATTTTTTTCAACACATAAAACCAATGCTTTGAAAAGACAAATCTAAAATTTTTCCCAAAATTCAAATGAAGCATATTTTCAAAGTTGGAAACATTTTAGGGATTTGTTGAATTATTGCCCACATCATGGTTTTGAAAAATGGCACACTATAAGCTTCTTTTATGAAGGGTTAACACCCGAAACCAAACAATTTGTGGAAATAATGTGCAATGATGAGTTTCTTGATAAAGAACCTGAAGAAGCTTTAGATTATTTAGACCATTTGGCTGAAAATTCTCAATCTTAGCATGGTACTAATCTTTATGAAAATTCAATTAAATCTAACCTTGCAAATGTTAGTAAAGGAAAATATCACCTTAGTCAAGAAGAAGATCTAAATGCAAGGTTTGGTAGTTTGGCTAGAAAGGTTGAAGCCATGGAATCAGAGAAAGTGAAAGAAATCAAATTTGTGCAAAATGAAGAAATTTGTAGCATTTGTGATGAATTAGGACACTCAACAAATGAATGTCCAAAAATTTCTGTTTTTAAAGAAGTTGTACATGTGCAATGAATAATTTTAAAAAGCCATTTACTTCTTCTTTTTTAGATTCATACAATTCGGGATGAAGAAATCACCCGAACTTCAGTTAGAGGAATAATAATCAAGTACAATTCATGCAACTACCACCTCCTCAGGCACAACAGGGCTCTCAAAATTCTCAAGGATATGCACCTTTTGTCCCACCATACAGGAATAACCTTGAAGAAACATTGCATGCATTCATGGAAAAGCAAGATGCCATTATTAATCAAAACACTCAAGCCATGATTGACATAAAAGACACTCTTGCTAAACTTTCTTCTGCACTCACCATTCACGAGAAAGAAAAATTTTCATTTCAACCTCAACAAAATCCCAAAGGTCAATACAGTCTAAATGATGGTAATTCAGAAAACTAACAAATAGATCAAGTCAAGTCAGTGATAACCCTTAGGAATGGAAAGGTTGTTGTTGAAGAAAGCAATGAGATAAAGAGCCAAGTGTCCAAAGTGATGAACTCTTTGAGTGTGAATGAGCTAGAGGATGTCAAAAAGAATCAAGATAGTAGTGATGCTGAGCTACCCAAGGAATCTGAGCTGACAAAAAGTCTTGTTAAGCCAAAAAATGATGACGAGGGCCATTAGACATACATGATTGACTCAATCATGGATAGGGGAGTTTCTACAACCCATGATTTTGATCCCCTTGAGAATTTTCTTGTTAATTCTGAGTTTTATTCTATCAGTAATCCCTCTGATGTAGTTGATATTTCTACTATTTTTGATAAAACTCAGGATCATGACACTCAGGCATGGCAACCAAAGTTTAAGGAGTTTCCTAAGAAAGGTTAGAGCATTGCTGATAAAAAAAGTGTTCGTCCCTTGGTCTGTTCTTATAAAATTAATTTGGAAGAAGGTAAATGGTCAGCTGTTGAAGCTATAACTTGAGTTGAAGGAACCAGATGTAGCAGAGACTTTGGTAGACGATCCTGTCTACCAAAGCTGAGGTAAGTTTTTAGTATTTTGTGTTTTTATTGAGTCGGCTTAAGTGCCTCCCAAATTTCAGAGCCTTTGTATGGGGATGTAAATAGTGTCGGCCAACAAAAAAATAAAAGAACTAAAAAAAATTTGTTTGCATGCTTGTTTATTTTATTTTACTTTATTTTGTTTTTATTATTTTTGTCATTGCTAACCATTGTCAAGGTGTAGTTATTCTTTTCTCGTCTAAGCATTTCAGGTTTGTGACTTCTCCCCATTACTTTGTTTATTTTTGTTCTAATAATTTTTTTGATGTATATTGATGATTATTTCTTCAGTCTGGATCTTTATTTTAATATTGAGGATAATGTTGTGATTTGGTTAAGGGAAGGATAATTGACCTAAAAAAATTTGGAAAGTATGATATGATTGTCAGCAACTTACTAAACCAAGGAAGGATGGCAGAATAAGGGGTGATTTTACTCTTAAGACGCATCTAAATTGGAAGTATGTTTATTGATATGATTGTCAGAAACCTACAGCAAAATCAATTAGGGATGGCAGAGTAAGGAGTAATTTTACTCTTGAGACGCATCTAGATTGGGATAGTAACTATTTTGTATAGAAGTAGCAAATGGATTCAGGGATCATGGCATAGTTGAATAAATTATCTTCTTTCTTAAATTTCACATACTTGGTTATGGATGTTGAATTGATAGATTGAGAATGATGGATATATGTCTTATGAGATTTTGAGCCTATCGATGAATGGATTGAACATCTGTATCATTATCTTTTTTCTTGTGTGATTTTTTTTCACTCATGGAATTGTTACTCTAGAACTTGCTTTGATTCTTTTTTAGGCTACATTTTCACATGCATACATAAAATATGATTGGGGCATTTTTCTTAAAATATCTACTTTGACCAAATAGTCAACCTTGCATATTTTCCCTTGTGTACCCCCTTTGAGCTTATTTGACCATTCCTTGTTTCTAGCTCATAACGTGCCTTAAAAAAAACCATATTCTTACCTAACCTTAGGGAATAAGAGAGCATTGGCGTTATTATTGGTTGAGTTTTTTAATAAGTGTAGGGGTGTGTGTGCAAAATGTTCCTAAACAAAAGAAAAAAAAAAAGCTGACCACCGCTCAATCAAAGAATGCACCTTGTGACATGCTCATACCTAGAATGAGAGTGGATGCTTGGAAACAACAGGAATAGAAGGAGAATGTTCAGGCCTAATGATAACACTATATTTTATACATTTTATAATCCTCTCACTAGGCTTCTTAAGGTTCAATTAGGTTTAATTAAGTTAATTTTGTCATATTTTATGATATTGAGCCGAATTGGATCATTAAACGAATTATTGCATAAATTAGCCTTAATTTATCTCTTTGATAATGTTTAGTAAACTGGCTATATGTTGAATTACAAATATCTGATTGATGTGATTTTGGTCTTGTAGGAAAGCTAAGATAATTCCCTACAACATTCATGAAGACCTCAAAGGCCCAATCACACGATTAGATAACACAAATTGGAGGTGTAGCAAGAACTACAGTGCTGATCCTGACAGCTTGATCTATATGTATTGTTCACGCCATATCTCAGGCTATAGGATATTAAATGAGCTAAAATTTTGATAATTGATAGTTAAGACCCATATCTACAACTTTCATGAAGAACACAAAACTCAGTTCGGACTCCTTGGAGGTGATATTGGGCTTGCAAGTCAAAATAGAGGAGCTATCAGTAGGCCTGAGCAGTATGCAGTAATTTAGCCATATCTTGGGCTATAGGTGTCCAAATGAGGTGATTATGGCGGAATTTGAAAGATAAGATCCAGAATTACAACTTTCATAAATACCACTTTTCTCAGAATTGAATAAAAAATGAGACAGGACCGTGTCTCCTCAATACATCATTGTTGACATCCAAAACTTGCTGATTAAGGGTTAGACATGGCCGTGTCTATAGGAGACACTGCCGTGTCTCCTGTAGCACTTGAATTTGCCTATAAATAGGCCTCAAATCATCGAAACAAACCACGTATGAGGGGGGAGAGACAGAGGTGCTTCTGGGCACCTTCCAGAGGGGGAGAGGAATAATTTCTTCCTCTCTTCAGCCTCTCTTCCTCCTCTCTTCAATTTTCTTTCTCTTTATTTTTCACTTTTTCTTTCTTTTCTTCTATGTGTAATTAAGTTCCATTTTACTTGGGTGAAAGTGTGAAGCTCTTGGTAATAAAATAAGGTTAGATTCATTTCTCTTTTGTGCTTAAATGATTTATTTTTCAAATAGTCATTATACGTATTGTATTTTGTTTATGATAATTTAGAAATCATCCTTGTAAAGAGGAGTTCTTGATTTATTGTAGACAAGATTTTGGCACAGTAAATGCTTTAACCCATTTACAAGTGATGGAAATAATTGAAAGAAACATAATATAATTACGTATATAATTTCAATGAACTTTGAACGATATATTTTTCGATTGGAACTTCTGTTATGTGTGGATTCTAATTGAGTTATAAAATTTGATACATTAATAAGCTTTCATTAATCTTACTCTTACTTTTATTTACTAAGAGTGGATCTCCTAACCTAAGTAAATTTACAAAATATTTACTTTACCTTAATTAATCTTCATCAATTCTGTTGTAAAATGGATTGAAATTTGGATTCTGAATAGTTAAGACCCATATCTACAACTGTCATGTTGAACACTTTTCCAGAATCGGATTCCTTGAAGGTCGACAGAGGAGCTGTGACTGGGCTCGTAATTTGACTCTCAAGAAATTTATTACTTTGAGATAGGCCTACAACTTTCATGAAGATCACTTGGTTCAAAAATGATGAATGCAATGACTTCAGAGCTGCATGATTTCGGAGACAAGGAATTTTAAATTCGCATCAAGTTTTTTTTCACTCATTTTCCAATCATCCACCCACTAATAACTCAGCCCCTTGACATTTGTATCTCTAATCCTCTATAAAAGGAGGCTTGGCAGATCATTAGATTAGGTGTTAGTTACCAAAATAATGCTAGTTTGTTACAAATTTCTAGTGTAAATATTTTTGTATATACTAATGCACTAACTAGTGAGAGTAATTCTCCCTTTTAATTCCCTCACACTAATTTGTGTGAATAGTGTGTGAATAGTATTTTGTTTTAGAAAAATATTGGCGAAGAGTGGAAGACAAATATAAATACGTGAGAATGATTTGATTTTAAATTCAAAGTTTTTATTTTTTTTTTATTTACCAAGAGTGGATTTTTATATATTAAAAAAAAAATATTCACTTCACCTTAATTAGCAATTAAATAAAGAAAAGAGAGAGGGAACATAATAATGAAGAAAGAGAAACATAAAAAAAAACCTAAAAGCAAACAGAAAGCTAAAAAAAATAAAGAAGTTAAGTGCTTTTTTTTGTACATATTAACAGTAGGGAAAACTCTCCTTTTTAATTTGTGAATAGTATTTTGTTTTAGAAAAACGAAGAGTGGAAGACAACCGTGAGAATGATTTGATTTTAAATTCAAAGTTTTTATTTTTTTTATTTTTATATATTAAAAAAAAGTTAGTTAAATAAAGAAAAGAGAGAGGAACATAATAATGTGGAAGAGAAACATAAAAATTCTCCTTTATATTTTCTTGTACATATTAACAGTGGGGGTAATTCTCCTTTATATTTTCTTGTACATATTAACAGTGGCGGAAACTCTCTCTTTTACTTTCTGTATATACTAACTTAGTGGGGGAAAACCCTCCCTTTTATTTTACGCACTAACTTAGTGGGAGAACCTCTTCCTTTTTATTTTTTTTGTACATACTAACTTAGTGGAGGAACCTCTCCCTTTTATTTTTTCTGTACTTTACTAACTAAGTGGGGGAAAACTCTCCCTTTTATTTATTTTATTTTTTTGTAATTTACTTTTTACACTTTATTTTCTTTATTTTTTATTTTTTTTGTGGTTGGTTTATACCACATCTTTGTTATTTTCTTTTATTCGGTGGTTGGTTTATTACCACACCTTTGTTAATATATATTTATTACGTATTAATATATATATTTGGTAGTTGGTTTATTACCACGCCTTTATAAATATTTATTTGATGGCTAGTTTATATTACACCTTTGTATATTTTTTTTATTTTTTTATTTCTTCTTATATTTTGTCATGTTTAATTAATTTGTGTGTTTTTAGGGTGAAAACGTAACTTAATTCAATTGACATGTATTAAGATTGAAATTTTATTCAGTTTTTTTTCTATTCAATTTAAGTGCTTATTATGATTCTTAATGCTTTTAGGAATTGGCCACTCATAAATTGATATAGTAAGGTGTATGTAGAATCAGAAGGTTTGCATATGACCTAAACCATAAATAATAAGTGCCATGATTTATAATTATTTAGGAATAGAGGTTATAGGTTGTGTGGGAGAATTGTGATGTTTTTCATGGGAATCAAAAGAGTAAAAGTCATGCCTTTAAAAGTTAAGGTTTCGAATAAGGAATTAAGTTTTAATTAATTACTGATTCTCCCCATCAATTGAATGATTAGAAATTAATTAGAAGGAAGGTCCCAAAACTACTCTATTGTCTATGATGGATTATTGAATCAAGTGAAATCAGATCCTTAGTGTTTTAATTTTGTGTTTTGTTTTCTCTTTTTCTTTTTAATTTTGTGTCTCTTTGTGTTTGTTTTTCTTTTTCCTCTTAATCACTTTGACAATTTTGTGCACTTGTCGATTTTCTCAACAAGTTTTTACAAATCTAGGTTGATACGGTGGATTTTGTTGCTTTAAAAATTCAAAATGAGCCAAAAATTTTGTTGTTGATCATTTGTCCATACTTACAATAGGCTCACCTTTTGAAATCACACCTATCAATGATCCTTTTCTCGATGAATTTTTAATTTTCGATTTTATGGTTTGATTTGTTAATATTGTTAATTTTCTTGTAACAAGTGAAGTTGTTCTCTGAGGATGGTTTTCGCAAACAGAAAAGATAAAATATTCTTCATTAAGAATGGTCTGAGTAAGGAGTCATTAGGAGATATCTTATTGACTCTTGAGACGCATTCTTGTGGAGTTGTGCATAGTAAATTTATTAATTTGTAAAATCTTTTCAAGGGCAAGTAAGCGTGTTACAGTCTTGGGAATCTGACTCAAAAAAACTCTGTTTGTCAATTTATAAGAAAATTAGATGGGAAGCTTATCCTCGACTCATAAAAGGCGTTTAAGCCGTTACTGGACGTAAAACCAGAGGAAGATGTGAGTCACAATAACAACTACATGTATATATTCTCTTGTATATTTTCTTCTTAAAAAAATTGTGTTTCTTATTTTCAAACTTTTCTGACATTAGCAAACCTACCCATATAGGTGCTATCATTACCTTTTTCTATTCTCTTTCCTATTTAAACACTCAAATTTTCCTTACTTTCCTTCAACTCAAAATCATTCAAAAAGAGTGTGAGTGTAGAAATGGAGGGAGCTTCTTCTTCTTCTTCTATTCATAAACTTACCAGCATCTGTGTATTTTGTGGGTCAAGTGATGCACAATTTTTAGTTTCAAACAAGTCTACAAACTTAATGCTGGATTAATTGTTGCATTGTGAACCCAAGTGCAGGTTGTCTCAAGTAATAAATTTCTCGGGAGTCCGAGGTCAATCCACAGGGAATTGTTGAAGATTAATTAAGGTGAAGTAAATATTTTGTTACTACAGTAAAAATTATTTACTTGAGTTAAAAGATCCACTCTTGGTAAATAAAGTAAAGGTAAGATTAATTTCTTTTATAACTCAATTAGAATCCTCGCAACATGGAGGTTCCAATCAGAAAATACAACATTAAAAGTCCATTTAAAATAATATACGTAATTATATTATGTTTCCTAAAAATATTACCACCACTTATAAATGGGTTAAAGCATTCATTGTGCCAATATTTTGTCTACAATAAATCAAGAACTCCTCTTTACAAAGATGGTTTCTAAATTATAAGAAACAAATTATAATACGTATAATAGTTACTAGAAAATATAAATCATTTAAGCACAAGAGAAGAATAAATCTAACCTTACTTTATTACCAAGAGCTTCACCCTTTCACCTAAGTAAAATGAAACTTAGTTACTCATAGATAAGAAGAAAGAAAGAGAGAAGAAGAAGAAGAAGAACATGACTTTAATTTAGAACAAAGAAAAATTACTACAAGAAAACCTAGTAACAAAATGGCATCATTTTGGTAACTAACACCTAACACACTTCAATGATCCGCCAAGGACCCCCTTTCATAGAGGATTAGAGATACAAAATGATAAGTGGGCTGAGTCATTAGTGGGTGGATGAGTGAAAAATGCCAAATGACTTTTGGTGAGTGGAAAATTATGAAGATTCCTTGTCTCCGAAATCATGTAGCTCTGAAGTCATTGCATTCGTCATTTTTGAACCAAGTGGTCTTCATGAAAGTTGTAGGCCTGGATCTTAGCTTTCAAATGGCTTTAGTTTAAGTCCAATATCATTTCTATAACTCCAGATACGTTCAAATTACTGCACACTACCCAAGCCCAGTCACAACTCCTCTGTTCTGACTTCCAAGCCCAATATCACCTTCAAGGAGTTCGATTCTGGAAAGGTATTCAACATGAAAGTTGTAGATATGGGTCTTAACTATTCAGCAACCAAATTTCATCCCATTTGACAACTTCTATCCCAAAATATGTGATGAACAGTACACATAGGTTAAGCTGTCAGGAAAAGCACTCTAGTTCTTGTTTCAACCCCAATTTGAGTTATCTACTCGTGTGATTGGGCCTTTGAGGTATTCTTGAAAGTTGTAGAACTCTCTCTTATCTTTCAAATGCCACTAGAATCACCTCCAAAGACCACTTACATCCCAAGATATAGCCCAAATACAGAAACAACGTAAGACGTAAATTATGCTGAAAAATTCAATTAAGTCCAATTTGAGTCCAAACTTACAAAACATAATCAAAATCAATCAATTAAGTACATGGAGAGTGTAAATGACTAAAAATGAAGGCTTATTAATGTATCAAATATGTGATCATCAAATTTTCCCACACTTAGCTTTTTGCACTTCTGGGCAAAACACAAGACCAAAACTAAAAAAAAATGAAACAAACTCAAAAGTTAAACACTCTAAAAGACTTAATTTCTAATAATATTTAAAAATGAAGAGTAACCAATCATTCAAGTAATCAAAACATTCATGAAGTAATATATCTTCACATCTCAAATCAACAAGCAAGGATATTTCAATTGAAAAGCATGAGTCAAGAATGATAGATTTTCACAAGATTCACTCTCAATCCCTCAAATGTTTAAAAGGTAGGTATTTCACTCAATTCAACCCATGAAAATTACACTACCATAAGCTTGCTTATCTTCTACTTCTCCATTACTCAGAACACATGCACACACAAATCATGAGGACTTTATTCAAGGTTATAATGAGGTCAAGGTAAAGGAGGAGGTAATATGGATATGACAAGTTAAATACCAGAGAATAAAAGAGCATGAGAGTTGAGTTCAATTAACAAGCATGAAAGTTCATTTCAACTCCATCTAATACAAATTTCCTTTACATATTCTTTTCATTTCCTTTATTACCTTGTTGACCCTCTTCTTTTTACATTTTTTTATTGATATTTTTTTATTTTTTATTTTATTTTTTACAAAAAGAACATCATATATATATATTTTTTAACCATTCTGCACACACACCCCCACACTTGTTCAAGAACTCATCGAATGACAAAACCAATGTTCTCTTATTCCCTAAGGTCAAGTAAGAACACGATTTTTCATTTAAGGCACATAATGAGTTCGAAACAAAGAATAGTCAAATAAGCTCAAAGGGGTTAAGTAAGGAGAAATAGGTCATTTCTAATGCTTTATATTGGCAGGAATCGGAGAATTTCCAAGAAGTCATAAGAGTGCTTGATATCATATTGAGACAACATGCTGCTAAACAAGGCTGGCTATTTGATTAAAGTAGCTATTTCAAGAAAAATGTCCCAATCACATTTATGTATGCATATGAAAATGTAGTCTCAAAAAGAATCAAAACAAGTTCTAGAGTAAAAATTCCATGAGTGAAATTCACACAAGAAAGAAAAGAATGGTACAAATGTTCAATCCATTCATCAATAGGCTCAAAATCTCACAAGGCATAATTCTATCATTCTCAGTCCACCAATTCAACATCCATAACCAAGCATGTGAATTTTAAGAAAGAAGACAATTTACTCAATCATGCAAATTTCCCTGAATTTGAATTGCTACTTCCACACAAACTAGTTATTACCTTAACTAAGATGCGTCTCAAGAGTAAAATTTACTCCTTACTCTGCCATCCTTAATTGGTTTAGTAAATTACTGATAAACATATAAACACAACAAACATATTAATACACACACTTCCTAAAATTTTTTTTTGATTTTTTTTTACACAACTATCCTTCCCCAACTGAGATCACAACATTGTCCTCAATGTTAACAATTAAATCCAGACTGAAGAAATAATCATCAATATACATCAAAGAAATTATTAGGACAAAATTAAACAAAGTAATGGGGAGAAGTCACATACCCGAAATGCTTAGATGAGAAGAGAATAACTACATCTTGACAATGGTTAGCAATGACAAAAATAAAAAAAATAAAGTAAAATGAAATAAACAAGCATGCAAACAAATTTTTTTTTTTGGATTCTTTTGTTTTATATTTTTTTTTGTTGGCCGACACTATTTATATCCCCATACAAAGGCTCTGAAATTTGGGAGGCACTTAAGCCGACTCAATAAAAACATGAAATACTAAAAACTTACCTCAGCTTTGGTAGACAGGATCGTCTACCAAAGTCTCTGCTACATCTGGATCCTTCAACTCAAGTTATAACTTCAACCGCTGACCATTTACCTTCTTCCAAATTAATTTTATAAGAACAAACCAAGGGACGAGCACTTTTTTTATTAGTAATGCTCTAACCTTTCTTAAGAAACTACTTAAACTTTGGTTGCCATGCCTGAGTGTCATGATCTTGAGTTTTATCAAAAATAGTAGAAATATCAACTACATCAGAGGGATTACTGATAGAATCAAACTCAGAATTGACAAGAAAATTCTCAAGGGGATCAAAATCATAGGTTGTAGAAACTCCCCTATTCATGATTGAGTCAATCATGTATGTCTAGTGGCCCTCGTCATCATTTTCTGGCTTAATAAGACTTTTTGTCACCTCAGGTTCCTTGGGTAGCTCAGCATCACTACTATCTTGATTCTTTTCCACATCTTCTAGCTCATTCACACTCAAGGAGTTCATCACTTTGGACACTTGGCTCTTTATCTCCTTACTTTCTTCAATAACCTTTCCATTCCTAAGGGTTATCATTGACTTGACTTGATCTATTTGTTAGTTTTCTAAATTACCATCATTTAGACTGTATTGACCCTTGGGATTTAGTTGAGGTTGAGAAGGAAATTTTTCTTTCTCGTAAATGGTGAGTGCAGATGAAAGTTTAGCAAGAGTGTCTTTTATATCAATCATGATTTGAGTGTTTTGATTAAAAATGACATCTTACTTTTCCATGAATACATGCAATGTTTCTTCAAGGTTATTCCTGTATGGTGGGACAAAAAGTGCATATTCTTGAAAATTTTGAGAGCCCTGTTGTGCCTGAGGAGGTGGTGATTGCATGAATTGTGCTTGATTGTTGGTCCTCCAACTGAAGTTCGGGTGATTTCTCTATCCCGGATTGTATGCATCTGAAAAAGAAGAAGTGAATAGCTTTTTAAAATTGTTCATTGCATTTACTTGCTCATGCACAACTTCTTTAACAATAGAAATTTTTGGACATTCATTTGTTGAGTGTCCCAATTCATCACAAATGCTACAAATTTCTTCATTTTGCACAGATTTAATTTCTTTCACTTTCCCTGATTCCATAGCTTTAATCTTTCTAGCCAAACTGGCAAACCTTGCATTTAGATCTTCTTCTTGACTAAGGTGATATTTTCCTTTACTAGCATTTGCAAGGTTTGATCTAATTGAATTTTCAGAAGGATTAGTACCATGCCAAGATTGAGAATTTTCAGCCAAATGGTCTAAATAGTCTAAAGCTTCTTCAGGTTCTTTATCAAGAAATTCACCATTGCACATTGTTTCCACAAATTGTTTAGTTTTGAGTGTTAACCCTTCATAAAAGAAGCTTATAGTGTGTCATTTTTCAAAACCATAATGTGGGCAAGAATTCAACATATCTTTAAAACATTCCCAACTTTGAAAATATGCTTCATTTGAATTTCGGGAAAAAATTTGGATTTGTCTTTTCAAAGCATTGGTTTTATGTGTTAGAAAAAATTTCTTCAAAAACTCACGTTGCATTTCTTGTCATGTGCCAATTAATCTTGATTTCAATGTGTTAAGCCAAGCTTTTGCTTTATCTTTTAGAGAAAAAGGAAATAATTTAAGCTTAATAACCTCTTCAGTGCAAGTTTGATCATGAAAAGCGGTACATACTTCCTCAAATTCTTTTAGATGTAAATATGGACTTTCATATTCTAAACCATAGAAATTAGGAAGTAAAGAAATCATACATGACTTGAATCTAAAATTGTTAGCATTGAGTGGAAAGATAAAACATAAAGGACTAGAATTTCGAGATGGTTGCAAATACTCACGCATGGTTCGCAATGGTTGATTTTCATGTTCATCATGCACACTTTCATTTTCAGCCATTGTATTTGATGTGTGTGATTGTGATTCAGACAAATCAATATGTACAGTACTAGGATTAACTTTAACCAAACGACCCTAATTTAAATCACGATATCAATTAAGCATAAACAAGTAACTTAAAATATAAAATAAAATGTATAAGCTAGCAGTATAAACCGTCCATTAAATATTAACAAAGGTGTGGTATAAACCAACCACCAAATAAGTTAATAAATAGAAAAATAAAAAAGTTAGTATGCAGATAAATTAAAATGTTAGAAGCAAGAAAATTTAAAAGTTAGATAGCTGATAAAGTAAAAAGTTAGATAGTTAGTAAGTTAGTAATAAACTACAAAAAGTAAAGTACAAAAATAAAAATAAAAAAGAGAGTTACCCCCACTAAGTTAATATATACAAGAAAATAAAAGGGAGAATTACCCCCACTGTATAGAAATTAAAATGCAGAAAATAAAGTGCAGAAAGTAAATTTAAAATATGAAAACTAGAG
Source organism: Ormosia semicastrata (assembly GCA_029884595.1). Classification (NCBI taxonomy): domain Eukaryota; kingdom Viridiplantae; phylum Streptophyta; class Magnoliopsida; order Fabales; family Fabaceae; genus Ormosia; species Ormosia semicastrata. Next base: position 50,314,035 of record JAQQTO010000057.1, on the reverse strand, counting down.
AATCGGCAAGTCGATTTTTTGCTCCAGTGAGAGAGAAGAGAAGAAGAAAGATTATTTCATTAATGATTAAAGATTACAAAGAAATTAGGGAGAGTTTCCCCCACAAGTTAGAATGCACAACAATTAAAAAGGGAGAGGTTCCCCCACTGTTAGTATGTTAGTATATATACAAAATTTTTACACCAAAAATTTAGTCTCCAAATCAAGTCCCCGGCAACGACGTCAAAAACTTGATGTGCAATTTTTAGTTTCAAACAAGTCTACAAACTTGATGCGGGATTAATTGTTGCATTGCGAACCCAAGTGTAGGTTGTCTCAAGTAATAAATTTCTCGAGAGTTTGAGGTCGATCCACAGGGAATTGTTGAAGATTAATTAAGGTGAAGTAAATATTTTGTTACTACGATAAAAATTATTTACTTGGGTTAAAAGATCCACTCTTGGTAAATAAAGTAAAGGTAAAATTAATTTCTTTTATAACTCAATTAGAATCCTCGCAACATAGAGGTTCCAATCGAAAAATACAACATTAAAAGTTCATTTAAAATAATATACGTAATTATATTATGTTTCCTAAAAATATTACCACCACTTATAAATGAGTTAAAGCATTCATTGTGCCAATATTTTGTCTACAACAAATCAAGAACTCCTCTTTACAAAGATGGTCTCTAAATTATAAGAAACAAATTATAATACGTATAATGGTTACTAGAAAATATAAATCATTTAAGCACAAGAGAAGAATAAATCTAACCTTACTTTATTACCAAGAGCTTCACCCTTTCACCCAAGTAAAATGAAACTTAGTTACTCATAGATAAGAAGAAAGAAAGAGAGAAGAAGAAGAAGAAGAAGAAGAAGAAGAAGAAGAAGAAGAAGAAGAAGAAGAAGAAGAACATGACTTTAATTTAGAACAAAGGAAAATTACTATAAGAAAACCTAGTAACAAAATGGCGTCATTTTGGTAACTAACACATAACACACTTCAATGATCTGCCAAAGACCCCTTTTATAGAGGATTAGAGATACAAAATGATAAGTGGGCTGAGTCATTAGTGGGTGGATGAGCGGAAAATGAGTGGAAAATGCCAAATGACTTTTGGTGAGTGGAAAATTATGAAGATTCCTTGTCTCCGAAATCATGCAGCTCTGAAGTCATTGCATTCGTCATTTTTGAACCAAGTGGTCTTCATAAAAGTTGTAGGCCTGGATCTTAGATTTCAAATGGCTTTGATTTGAGTCCAATATCATTTCTATAACTCTAGATACATTCAAATTACTTCACATTGCCTAGGCCCAATCACAGCTCCTCTATTCTGACTTCCAAGCCCAATATCACCTTCAAGGAGTCCGGTTCTGGAAAGGTGTTCAACATGAAAGTTGTAGATATGGGTCTTAACTATTCAACATCCAAATTTTAGCCCATTTGACAACTTTATCCCACAATATGTGATGCATAGTACACGTAGGTTAAGCTGTCAGAAAAAGTACTCTAGTTCTTGTTTCAACCCCAATTTGAGTTATCTACTCGTGTGATTGGGCCTTTGAGGTATTCTTGAAAGTTGTAGAACTCTCTCTTATCTTTCAAATTCCACTAGAATCACCTCCAAAGACCACCTATATCCCAAGATATAGCCCAAATACAGAAACAACGTAAGACGTAAATTATGCTGAAAAATTCAATTAAGTCCAATTTGAGTCCAAACTTACAAAATATAATCAAAATCCATCAATTAAGTACATGGAGAGTGTAAATGACTAAAAATGAAGGCTTATTAATGTATCAAATATGTGATCATCATCAAGTTATGGGAAGGGTTTAAAGTTTATAAATGCAGTAATCACTCTTGGTAGAACACTTACTGCGAGGAATATTCGCGTAGTATATGGGGGAGGTAGCATTGGGTTAGTGAAGGTTATATCACTTTCTGCACATCTAAGAGGTGATCAAGTTTTAAGTATCATTCTTGAACCTTTAACTCGAAAGAATATCATTGGAAAAACAATTGGGGAGGAGCTTCAAGTATCATCTATGGATGAACGAATGAGGACAATGCTTGCAAATTCTGATGCATTCATAGCCTTACCAGGTGGTTTTGGTACTTTGGAAGAAGTTTTTCAAATTGTCTCTTGGGCCTAACTGAACATCCACCATAAACCCATAGGTTTGTTGAATGTTAATAATTTTTTTAATCTTTTGTTATTTTTTCTTGACCATGCTGTGGAATAGAAATTTATCACACATTTGGCAAAACAACTCCTTATCTTTGCTTCCACTGTTGATGAGTTAATTGATAAATTAGAAGCTTTTGTTTATGAACCTGATCCAATAACATCTCAGATAGATTGGTCAGAAGGAAGCGGTGAGGGAAGCAGTATGAAAAGCAAGCCAAATCAGACACTCCAACTTTTTAAATAATTACAAGCTTTGGTTTTATTTATCGTACTTTGTTTCTGTTTAAATTTGTGTGAGGTTTCTCTTTTCAGTAATTGCAACAACAGGTACTATATTCTATCCTTTACCTTTCTATGTTTTAACATTGAGAATAATGTTGTGATCTTGTTGGGGGGAAGGATAGTTGTGTGAATAGTTGTGTAAAAAAAAGATTAAAAAAATAAAAAAAAAATTAAAATTAGGAAGTGTGCTTATTTATATATTTGTCTTGTTTATATGTTTGTCAGCAATTTACTAACAGTAAAACCAATTAGGGATGGCAGAGTAAGGAGTAATTTTACTCTTGAGACGCATCTTAGTTGGGGTAGTAACTAGTTTGTGTGGAAGTAGCAATTCAAATTCAGGGAAATTTGCATGATTGAGTAAATTATCTTTTTTCTTAAACATCACATGCTTGGTTATGGAAGTTGAATTTTTTTAGATTGAGAATGATAGATATATGCCTTGTGAGATTTTAAGTTTATCGATGAATGGATTGAACATCTGTACCATTCTCTTTTTTCTCACGTGATTTTTTTTCACTCATGGAATTGTTACTTTAGAACTTGCTTTGATTCTTTTTTAGGCTATATTTTCACATGCATACATAAACATGATTGAGGCATTTTTTTTTTGAAATAGCTTCTTTGACCTAATAGCCAACCTTTCATATTTTCCCTTGTGTACCCGCTTTGAGCTTTTTTTATCATTCCTTGTTTCTAGCTCATTATGCACCTTAAATGAAAAATCGTGTTCTTACCCAGTCTTAGGGAATAAGAGAGCATTGGCTTTGTTATTGGATGAGTTTTTGAACAAGTGTGGGGGTGTTTGTGCAGATTGGCATTTTAAAAAATAGAAAAAAAAGAGCTGACCAGTGGATGCTTGGAAACAACAAGAGAATGTTCAGGATTAAAAATGCATTGATCTTTAATAAAATATTAGTTAAATATTGGTCATTGTCCTTTATGAGAAGGAAGCAAACAGAGAATGATCTAAGAAATTCTTAGTAAATTTAGACTGAATGTTCTCAAACATCTTCTCCACTCTAACTGTATCATAATGCTCTTTGGTATTTAACTTGTCATATCCATATTACCTTTCTCCTTTACCATAACCCTATTACAACCTTGAATAAAACCTTCTTGATTTTTGTGTGCATGTTGTTTTTGAGTAGCAGAGAAGTAGAAGATAAGCAAGCTTATGGTAGTGCAATTATTCATGAGTTGAATAGAGTGAAATACTTACCTTTTAAACACTTGAGAGATTGAGAGTGAATTCTGTGATGATCTATCATTCTTGATTCATTTTTTTCAACTAAAGTTTCCTTGCTTGTTGGTTTGAGATGTGAAGAAATGTTACCTCATGAATATTTTGATCCCTTGGATGTCTAGTTGCTCTTCTTGATTCATTAAATCCTTTAGATTTTTAGTTTTTTAGTCTGTGTCGTTTTTCTTTGTTTCGTGGTTTTTGTGTTTTGCCCAGGAGTGCAAAAGTTAAGTGTGAGAGAATTTGATAACACTATATTTTATACATTTTATAATCCTCTCACTAGGCTTATTAAGGTTCAATTAGGTTTAATTAAGTTGATTTTGTCACATTTTATGATATTGAGCCGAATTGGATCATTAAACGAATTATTGCATAGATTAGCCTTAATTTATCTCTTTGACAGTGTTTAGTAAACTAGCTATATCTTGAATTACAAATATCTGATTGATATGATTCTAGTCTTGTAGGAAAGCTAAGACAATTTCCTACAATATTCATGAAGACCTCAAAGGCCTAATCACATGATTAGATAACACAAATTGGAGTTGAAGCAAGAACTAGAGTGCTGATCCTGACAGCTTGACCTATATGTACTGTTCATGCCATATCTCTGGCTATAGGATGTTAAATGGGTTTAAATTTTAATGGTTGATATTTAAGACCCATATCTATAACTTGCATGAATAACACAAAACTCAGTTCGGACTCCTTGGAGGTGATATTGGTCTTGCAATTCAGAACAGAGGAGCTGTCACTGGGCCTGAGTAGTATGTAGTAATTTGGCCATATCTTAGTCTATAGGTGTCCAAATGAGGTGATTCTGGTGGCATTTGAAAGATAAGATCCAGGCCTACAACTTTCATGAAAATCACTTTTCTCAGAAATGAATAAAAAATGAGACACGGCCGTGTCTCTTGGACACATGGCCGTATCTCCTCAATACGTCATTGGTGACGTCCAATACTTGCTGATTAAGGGTTAGACACGGCCGTGTCTATGGGAGACGCAGTGTGTCTCCTGTAGCACTTGAATTTGCCTATAAATAGGCCTCAAATCATCAGAAACACAGCACGTACAAGGGGGAGAGACAGAGGTACTTCTGGGCACCTTCCAGAGGGGGAGAGGAAGAATTTCTTCCTCTCTTCAGCCTCTCTTCCTCCTCTCTTCAATTTTCTTTCTCTTTCTTTTTCACTTTTTCTTTAGTTTCTTCTATGTGTAATTAAGTTTCATTTTACTTGGGTGAAAGTGTGAAGCTCTTGGTAATAAAATAAGGTTAGATTCATTTCTCTCTTGTGCTTAAATGATTTATTTTTCAAATAGTCATTATATGTATTATTTTTTGTTTCTGATAATTTAGAAATCATCATTGTAAAGAGGAGTTCTTGATTTATTGTAGACAAGATTTTGGCACAGTGAATGCTTTAACCCATTTACAAGTGATGGAAATAATTGAAGGAAACATAATATAATTACATATATAATTTTAATGAACTTTGAACGATGTATTTTCCGATTGGAACCTCCGTTATGTGTGGATTCTAATTGAGTTATAAAAAGAATTAATCTTACTCTTACTTTATTTATCAAGAGTGGATCTCCTAACCCAAGTAAATTTATAAAATATTTATTTTACCTTAATTAATCTTTATCAATTCCCTGTGGATCGACCTTGGACTCTTGAGAAATTTATTACTTGAGATAACCTACACTTGGGTTTGGAACTTTTAAATCTGCATCACCTAACAATGAATTCAACCTACCAATTTGGCATTAATCTTCAACAAAACATTAGTCAAATATTGGTCATTGTCCTTTATGATAAGGAAACAAACAGAGAAGGAACTAAGAAACCCTTGGGAAATTTAAACTGAATGTTCTCAAACATCTTCTCCACTCTAACTGTATCATAATTCTCTTCTATTCTCTTTGGTATTTAACTTGTCATATCCATATTACCTTTCTCCTTTACCATAACCCCATTACAACCTTGAATAAAACCTTCTTGATTTTTGTGTGCATGTTGTTTTTGAGTAGCAGAGAAATAGAAGATAAGCAAGCTTATGGTAGTGCAATTATTCATGAGTTGAATAGAGTGAAATACTTACCTTTTAAACACTTGAGAGATTGAGAGTGAATTCTGTGATGATCTATCATTCTTGATTCATTCTTTTCAACTAAAGTTTCCTTGCTTGTTGGTTTAAGATGCGAAGAAATATTACCTCATGAATGTTTTTATCCCTTGAATGTCTGGTTACTCTTCTTGATTCATTGAATCCTTTAGAGTTTTTAGCTTTTGAGTCTGTGTCATTTTTTCTTTGTTCCCTAATTTTTTTTTATATGTTTTGTCCAGGAGTGCAAAAGCTAAGTATGGGAGAATTTGATAACAATATATTTTATACATTTTATAATCCTTTCATTGGGCTTCCTAATGTTCAATTAGGCTTAATTATGTTAGTTTTGTCACATTCTATGATATTAAGCCTAATTGGATCATTGAAGGAATTATTGCATGAATTAGCCTTAATTTATTTTTTTGATAGTATTCAGTAAACTGACTATAACTTAAGTTACAAATATCTGGTTGATGTGATTTTGATCTTGTAGGAAAGCTAAGACAATTCCCTACAACTTTCATGAAGACCTCAAAGGCCAAATCACACGTTTAGATAACTTAAATTGGAGTTGAAGTAAGAACTAGGGTGTTGATCCTGATAACTTGACCTATGCATACTATTCATGATATAACTCGGGTTATAGGATGTCCAATGGGCTGAAATTTTGATGGTTGATAGTTAAGACCTAAATCCACAACTTTTATGTTGAACATTTTTTTCGATTCTGAGGTCTACTAGGTCATATTAGGCTTTGAATTCAGAATAGAAGAACTAAAATTGGACTTGAATAGTGTGCAGTAATTGAGCCATATCTCAAGCTATAGTTGGTCTTTAGAGGTAAAATTTTACCAAAAGATAGTTAATATCCATATCTACAACTTTTATGAAGACCATTTGGTGAACAAATGACATATTTAATGACTTCAGAACTGAATGATTTCAGAGACAAAGAATTTCTATAATTTTCCACTCATCAAAAGTCATTTGACATTTTTCACTCATTCACCCACTCATCCACTCACTCATTAATCAGCCCATTGTCATTTTGTATCCCTAATCCTCTATAAAAGGCGGCATTGGCTGCACATTTGAAGGAGGCTTGGTCTTAGAGGTCAAGATCATGCTATTGTGTTGTTTGTTTATCTTGCTATAGTGTTCTTTTGTTCTAAATTGAAGTTATGTTCTTCTTCTTCTTCTTCTTTTCTCTTCCTTTCTTCTTGTTTATGAGTAACTAAGTTTCATTTTACTTAGGTGAAATTGTGAAGCTCTTGGTAATGAAATAAGGTTAGATTCATTTCTTTCTTGTGCTTAAATGATATATTTTCAAGCGGTCATTATACGTGTTGTATTTTGTTTCCAATCAATTTAGAAATCCTTCTTGTAAAGTGGAGATCTTGATTTGTTGTAGACAAGATATTGGCACAATGAATGCTTGATCTCATTTATAAGTGGTGGTGTTAATAGATGATTAAAGGAATTATAATATAATTACGTGTATAATTTTTAATGAACTTTGAATGTTTTATTTTCCGATTGGAACCTCCGTTATGTGTAGATTCTAATAGAATTATAAAAAGAATTAATCTTGTCCTTGATTTATTTACCAAGAGTGGATCTCCTAACCCAAGTAAGTCTTTTTTTATTTGTGACCAAGTTTTATCACCTTTATTGTTGTAACAAAATATTTTCCTTACGTCAAATAAATTTTTCTTCATCAATTCCCTGTGGATCGACCTCGGACTCCCGAGAATTTATTACTTGAAACAACCTGCACTTGAGTTTGTAACTTTTAATCCGCATCATTTATCCAACAAGCAGAATTGCCTAAAGGATGGAAAGCGCCTAAGATTTCTAACAAATTTGCTAGGGAAAGTGGAGAATCCACAGTAGAACACATTGCTCGATATACAATCAAAGCAGGTGATGTATTTGAAAATGAAATATTTCCCTAGCTCCCTAACTAAGAATGCCTTTAATTGGTTCACAATTCTTCCACCAAATTCAATTCACTCTTGGAACCAGTTGGAAAGAAATCTCCATGATCAGTTCTTTAAAGGAGAGACAAAAGTAAGTCTCGTAGATTTGTTTAACATTTGAAAAGGACATGAGGAGTCCATAGATGACTACTTAGCTAGGTTCAGGCAAATGAAGGCTAGATGCTTCACCATTATTCCTGAGTTTGAGGTAGTTAAAATGGCTGGTGGTGGTTTAGATTACTCTATTCAAAAGAAACTAATAAACCAGTAACTCGTTGATATGTTTCAACTTGTTGATAAAGTAAGGCAAATTGAGCAATTGAAACTTGAGAAGGAAAGATTTAGAAAAAATATGAGAAAAGAAAAAATTGCTTATGTCGAAACTCCTAATAGTAAGGATAAGTATTTTAAACAATCGAAAGATAATAAAGTAGCCTATGTCGAGATAGAAGAAGGTGAGGAGGATGAGGAAAATGAGGTTAACATAGTGATAACACTGTATTTTATACATTTTGTAATCCTCTCACTAGACTTCTTAAGGTTCAATTAGGCTTAATTAAGTTAGTTTTGATACATTTTATGATTTTGAGCCGAATTTGACAATTAAATAAATTATTGCATAAATTAACCGTAATTATTTCTTTGGCAATATTTAGTAAACTGGCTATAACTTGAGTTACAAATATCTGATTGATGTGATTTTGGTCTTGTAGGAAAGCTAAGACAATTCCCTACGACTTTGATGTTGAACACTTTTTCAGAATCGGATTCCTTGGAGGTGATATTGGGCTTTGAAGTCAAAATAGAGGAGCTGAAATTGGGTCTAAACACTTTGCAGTAATTGGACCATATCTTGAGTTCTAAGAATGATTTTGGACTCAAACTAAAGTCATTTTAAAGCAAATATTCAGGCCTACAACTTTCATGAAGACCACTTCTCTCAAAAATAAAAAAATGACTGGACACACGGATGTGCATTTACTCAATTATTAAAATATTCAAAAAAATAATAATAAAATAAAACGTCAGAAACTTAATTGTTAAGTTTCTGACGTGTAGCTACTGTAGCTACTGTAGCTCCAAATTGCAATTCAAAATTGCAAGCACAGTAACCAATTCGGGGGAAGAGACAGAGGGGTTTTTGGGCAGTGCCCAGGCTCTCTTCCTCCTCCCTTCACTTTTCTTTTCTTTCTCTTTTTCTCTTTTTCTTTCTTTTAGTCTATGTGTAAATAAGTTCCAGTCTACTTAGGTTAAAGTGTGAAACTTTTGGTAATAAAATAAGGTTAGATTTATTCTCTCTTGTGCTTTAATGATTTATATTTTTAAGTAGTTATTATGCGTATTATATTTTGTTTCTGATAATTTAGAAACTACCCTTGTAAAGAGGAGTTCTTGATTTATTATAGACAAAATATTGGCACAATAAATGCTTTAACCCATTTACAAGTGGTAGTAATAATTAAAGGAAATATAATATAATTACGTATATTATTTTATTTCGTATTGTATTTTGTTTCCAATCAATTTAGAAATCCTCCTTGTAAAATGGAGTTCTTGATTTGTTGTAGACAAGAGATTGGCATAATGAATGCTTTAACCCATTTACAAGTGTTGGTGTTAGAAACTCTCCTTGTAAAGTAGAGATCTTGATTTATTGTAGACAAAATATTGGCACAGTAAATGCTTGATCCCATTTATGAGTAATGATATTAATAGATGATTAAAGCAAACATAATATAATTACGTATATTATTTTAATGGACTTTTAACGTTGTATTTTCCGATTGGAACCTCCATGTTGCGAGGATTCTAATTGAGTTATAAAAGGAATTAATATTACATTTCCTTTATTTACCAAGAGTGGATCTTTTTACCCAAGTAAATAATTTTTACCGTAGTCACAAAATATTTACTTCACCTTAATCTTCATCAATTCCCTGTGGATCGACCTCGGACTCACCGAGAAATTTATTACTTGAGACAACATGCACTTGGGTTTATAAATGCAACAATTAAAAAGTGTGCATCACATAGCATAGTTAAAATCTGGTCCTCCTTATACTTGTTCATTTTTAATGCCTAACCGAACTAAAGATAATATGAAATCCTCTACTAGGCCAACATATGCTTTCAAAATTTCCAAGGCTGATTTAATCTTTGATGTCTTATTAAAAGATAAGCAGATAGAACTTCCTGATGGACATAAAATCCCTTCAGTAGAAGAAGTAAAGGGTCAAAAATATTGTAAGTATCATAATAGATATGGTCATTCGACTAACAATTGTATACATTTCAGGGATGTGATTCAGAAAAGCATCATGGAAGGAAGATTGAAGTTCAAGAACTAGAAAAGCATGAAGGTGGATGTTGATCCACTCTAAGTGAATGCCAGCTATATAGAACCAATTAGCTTTACGAAAGTCAATATGGTAGAAGTAGGGGAATCTTCTCCTGGCTTTACTAACTGTTGCCTTGATGAGTTCAAAGCCACAGAGGAGGAAGGTTTTCCCAAGGCTGGGGAAACTTTAGTTGAATTCCTCCTAAGGAAGAAAGAGGATGAGAGGGACATCTCTCTTTGCCCAAGGTGCAGTGCTATCTTTGACAGACTGGCTGCCAAGTCTTACTTGGAAGCTTTGAAGTAGAAGCAGAAGGCAGAGATCCCTGCTATAGGCTCGATTAATATCAATAATCAGCCTATAAATCATAATGCAGTGGTAGTACAGGACCCTGAAGGGGCCAAGAAAGGGAAGACTAGGGTGTCCTCTTCCAATGTGGCTCCTAATCAGTGGACAAGGAATAGTCCACAGCCTCACAAGTTCCAGAATAGGCCATTCTGGCCAAAGTTTGAGTATAGGATAAATTCCTTTGGTAGAAGATCAAACACCTGGTTTCGAGCAGAAGGTTTGAACTCGAACCAGGGTTTAAGCCCATATTTATCTAAGTCTCAGTGGTGCAAGGCACAGAGACTTTGACTATAAAAATTACAGCAACATGCATTGGCCAATCTACAGTAGCAACAAAGGTCATATGCCTAGGTGGTCCAGGGACCACCACTGAAAATAGAAAAAGAAAAACCTTTAAGTCCAATGGACAAGAATGTTATCACAAATTCATTTGAATCTGGATTTAAGGATGATTTAGACACTATTTTTGGTGTCAATGTGGTCTTTCTTCTTCTTTATAATTTTTCCATTTCGGGTGACTAAGAAGTGAATCAGGAGGAAGATTTCGAAGATGATTCAGAAGAGACTAGTTGGTATATGGTCGAAGAGGACACGATTGAAGTGATGGAGAATTCTGCAGTCTTTAATACTCCCTCTCTCGAAATGAAAAATCACATGCGCCCATTGTTTATCAAAGCAATAGTAAATGGTAAGGTACTGGTCGATGGGGGAGCTGCCATTAATCTTTTGCCTAAAAATTTACTAAGAAAATTTGGCAAAAAAAAGGCTAATTTGTTGCCACACAATATGGTGGTAACAGATTTTAATGGAAGGTCCTCAACATCTGAAGGGGCTATTGTTCTGGATGTCAAAGTGGTTCAATGATGAGGTCAAGTTTGTTCATAGTTGTTCCCTCGAAGGCCAATTACAATATGCTTTTAAGGAGAGAATGGATTCATGCTATGGGGGTTGTCCCTTCGACCGTCCATCAAAAGATGTTCCTGTGGAATTAGCTGGGGGAACTCGAGATGATTGAGGCTGATGACACCTTATGCCATATAAATCAGAACCATGCAGATCTACAAATATATATGCCTGGTGTCAGACCATTTTGCATTTAGGATTCAGCAGCTCTCGATAAGAATGGGTTGAGATGTTGGCTCTCACCCTAACAAGTTTCTCTGTCATACCAAAAGCTGATTTATTTCAGGTTCGAAATTGTAATGATTCCAGGGCGTATAGGCACCTGTTTAACATTCCAGGCCGAGTGTATTCGGCTTCAAGTTATAATATAAATGTTGGAACTTAAGAGCTAAGTGCCTCGAATTTCAGCCTATATGGTTGAAAATTGCACGAACAGTGCAATTTCGAGTCATGTGACTCGAATCGCAGCCTATATGGCTGAGAAATTTTGTACCAACAAAGGTGCCAACTTGGATTGTATTTATAGTGATTCTTCTTTGGGATTCGAACAAACCCCTTTATCTAAGATTAAAAGAATAGAGGTACAAGATCCTTTAGAAGAAATCAATCTAGGAAGTGATGTAATAAGGAAACCTACTTTCATAAGTAGTTTAATAAATTTCAGTTTCAAGTATAAGTTGATTCATTTGCTCGAAGAATACAAAGATTGTTTTGCATGGGAATATGAAGAAATGCCTAAACTTAGTCGAGATTTGGTAGAGCACAGATGTGGAAATAAGCTTACCCCAAATGGTTTAATATGTTAATTTTTTATGATGACAAATACAAGACAAAAAGAATGATGCTTATGCTTGATAGATGTATTTTATAGATGACAATTGCATCACAAAAGATTATTGATTATGTTACATAGATGTGCTTAATGTGATATATTATATCATGCATGATTATGTACCTTATCTAGTTATATTTCACTTAATAATCATGCAATGAGATGTATGTAACATTCTTTATATAATATATCCAATAATGATTTATATGAGTCTTAATGAATTAATATTAGATTTGACTTTGTTTAAATGAAAATGTGCAATGTGTTCTTTGTTGCATCCTATATTGTGCATATCCATTAGTAATTGATAAATATCTTATTTGAATGTGTCTATGAAAGTCTTATATGCATGTTAAACTAACTAGAGTTATACATTTATGAATCATGCATATGAAGATATTGAATTATGAATTTGGACTAACTATGTTTGATTAAGTGAGCAATACTTTGTATGATAGTCCAAGTACTAAGAGTGAGCATTGCAACAAGAAAGTAAAAGATCACAACTATGCTCAACTCCAGAACAATGAGAATGAAAAGATGTTCCAAACATTCACAAGTCTTGAAGAGAAGATTTTCTTTGGAAGCTTGGATTACATCAAGAATTGATGGTGGCAAAAGATCAAGTCCAACATCTTCAAAAATAACTTATAGGACTTAGATCTTATGTAAAGGTAAATGGGAATCACACTAAGCTCAAAATATGTTTTAAACATCTTTAAAAGTGTTTCTAAAATGTTTAAATGTCCAACAAACTGATTTTGGAAAGTTAGTCATGGTGGTAGTTCATTTCTATGAAAAATAGCCAAGTTTGTGTTTTGCAAAACTGACCTTTAGTTACTCTTTTGATCATATCTTTCAAAATACTTTGAGTTTTGCTTTGAAACTTATTTCATATGAAAATAGACTCAAAGATCTTTCCAATGAGTGGTCATTTGCTTAAAACGGATAAGAAATGAAGAAGTTATGATCATTTAAAGTCAGTTTTCTAAATCAGAGTGTCCTAACCGATTAGGGACTTTCCCTAACCGATTAGTCATCCTACCAAAAGCCATTTTCACGTTTCTAAAATGTCCTAATCGATTAGGAACTTGTCCTAACCGATTAGGATGATAAAAATGAGCTTTTTTCATGTTTTAAATGGCCTCTTAACCGATTAGGAAGGTTTCCTAATCGGTTAGAACATGTTTTTTAACGAAATGTATTTTGGCCATCAATAGGAGCCTAACCGATTAGGCTAAATGCCTAACCGATTATTGTGAAAGTCAGAAAACAAATTCTGGACCTCCTAACCGATTAGGACAATGTCCTAACCGGTTATGTGCAAGCCAAAAACGCTCCTAACGGTAACTAACGGCTATATTTCATAAATAAATCATTTCCAAAACTTTACCCAACGGCTCTAAGTTTATTTGGGCTATAAATACAAGTGTTTGGGCATCATAAAAATAGAGGAGAACAATCTAAAAATTATTCTTGAGCATTAAATTCGTTTTTCACTATCTATTTCTTCAAAACTCTATTTTGAGCTTTAAAGTGTGAATCCTTGATACCCATAGTGCTTCAATTTGTATTATCTACTCTTTGAGAGAGTTTCTATCATCTACATCTTTATTTTATCTGAAAAGAGGGTGAGGTATTCCTCAAGAATTGTAAGGGTGAGGTATCCCTTGAATATAGAGGCTCAAGCACAAAGGGTGAGGTATCCCAATGTGTTGAGTGCTCAAATTTGTAAAGGTTTTCAAGCACCCGTTCAAACTTGAAGGTTTAGTGGAAAATATCAAGTGGTTCACTTGAGGACTGGACGTAAGCCATAAGTGGTTGGTGACTGAATCAGGATAAATCTTAGTGTTTGTTATTCTCAACTCTATCTCTTTATATTTGTGCTTTTAACTATATATGCTTGAGTTAAATTTGGTACCTAGCTTATTTGCATGATTTATCCCATAACCCAAGTTATATTTAAGTAATCCTTAATAGTTGTGCATTTGCTATGCATATTCCGCTGCACTTATTAATTGAGTTATTCAAAATGCATAATTTGTCAAAATTGTATTAAAATTAGTCATCACCCAATTTACCCCTCCTCTTGGGTAATGGTTGCCATGGCTAACAAGTGGTATTAGAGTTTCGTGCTCTGGTGAAAGCTTAACCGCTTAGAGTTAAAGATCCTTGTTTGTTTGGCAACCATTGAAAGCTTTTCAAAATGAATTGTTTTAAAATTAATAAACCACCATTCTTTGATGGTGTGAATTTTGTTTATTGGAAAGTTAGAATGAAAATTTATATGCAATCTATTGATATTGATTTGTGGGATATTGTGCTTAATGGATTTACTTGTAAATCAAAACAAACTTGGAATGCCTATGAAAAGAAATGCTTTTCTTTTAACATTAGAGCTATGCAAATTTTGAGAAGTGGTTTAAATGATGATACTTATGCTAAAATTAAGAATTGCTCTAGTGCCAAAGATATATGGGATGCTCTTAATTCTATCTATCTTGCTAATAATAATTTTGTGTATAAAGTTGTATATAGAGAGCAAGAAGAGCAAAATCCTCTAGAGGAAGACAACATTGAAAAATGTCCTCAAGAACATGTTCAAAGCAAGAAAATGAGCTCAATGTCTCCTGGTGATGATGGTGCTCAATTTGAAGAAAAGGCAAAGCAAAACAAAATTGATGAGGAAGATGGTGATCCCCTTAAAGAGCCAAATATGCTAGAAATGGAGACTACTTCATATATGGCTAAAAAGGACATTGAGGTAAACAATGCTAAACTATATTATAGTCCCTCCTATGATGAGATACAATGTGCATATGATGAATTATATGATGGTTTGTTGAATATAGAAAATAAAAATTTATCTTATTTAGAAAACATTTCTTCCATTGAAAATGAAATTGAGATTTTGAAAAATGAATATTCTTTTCTTGATGAGGAAATGCCTTTGATATGTGAAATCTCAACCTCTTGTGAAAAATGCATTAATTTAGAAAATTAAGTTGAGAACTTATATTGTGAATTTGCCAAAGCTAATGATTCTATTTGCTTACAATCCATGGTTGTTAATAAGAATGAAATTGATGCTATTCCACATGGAGTTTCAAGTAAGACTTATGGCAAAAATAATTTAGAATATAAAAATAATGAAAGGCTTAAGTTTTTCAAAAATGATCTTCAAAAGATCAAGCCATCACAAAATTCAATTGTTTGCAATTTTTGTGGTCATCTAGGACATATTTCTCATTTATGCAATTATAGAAGAAATTCTTATATGAGAAATAATCTGATATGGGTTCCTAAAGATCCTAAATGCCCTAGTACTAACATTGAAGGACCCAAGATGAAGTGGGTACCAAAACGTCCTCCTAGGGTTTCAATTATGCAGAAAATTTCTGAAAAAGATGGACGAATTGGTCAAGTGAAGAAGGAATCATTAAGGGGAATGCTTCCAAAACCCATTGGTAAAAGTTTTGATCAAAGAAAGAAGATGACTTCAACCAAAGCTTCTCAAGTACAAAATGTGGAACTTGCAAAGTTCAAAACACCAAAAGAGAAGCAATGGGCAAAGAAAGGAGTTTTCTTGATTACTAAGGCCAACGTATCAGAAGTCTTTACCTCTCATGAACATTCACTTGTAAAGTCAATAAATTTAAGGTACATTCCTTGTAAGCCTTAGGTAAAGGGTAGAATCATGTGCACTTGGTAAAATTTAAATATTTGGTTTAACACATGATTATGTTTATTCTTATTGTACCACAACTCATTAATTTATTATTTACTTTTTGGTACATAAGGTTCTGATGCCTAGGTATGCCGGCTATATTTTGAATTGTCTATATATCATGAAAGTGAGCATGCTATTAGCTATGTGCTTAATGGTAATTGATTATTTGATTTATTGTGCTCAATTTACATACTATGAAAAAATTGATATTTATGAAAGCATAATGGATTAATGATCAATGACTAACCCCTATGGATCCAAAATTGATGGATACCAAAGAAAATGTTTTGAATTGTGTTGTAGGGTGACCATTAGCTCAAGCATGCATTGAAGTGAAATACAACCATGCTACTTAAGGTTGGGAAAACTTAAAATGGTCCAAGTTCTCCAAAAGTGATAAAAACATAAAAAGAATGACATAGAGAACCACAACATTCTCAAGGAGCCTTGAGGCTTGGAAGTTGGAATCACCTACAAAAACTCAAAGAGTACACTCTTGGTGATATCATTCTCTTATCCTTATTTATGCTTTAAATTGAATATCATGTGATATTTGGATAAGTAGAGATTTGTTCTTATGCCTTAACATGCCTTAAGTTGTACTTTTCTAGCATTATGTTTTAAAAGTGTATTTACATATGTTAACATGCTAGATAAGCACACATCTTGCTTGGAATGACATGTTATGGTAATATCTTTATTTTTGAGCTTATGACCAATTCTCTTTGTTTAAATATGGAAATTCACATGCTCATGAGCAGTTTTAATCATTTCTCTTTTATGCTTAATTGTCTTATATGCTTACTTGGAGATTGGAAAGTTAAAAGTTATTTATCTTCTTGTTTGATATTACTTGATATGTTCATATCTTGAAAACAAGAAGAAAATGATTCTTTTTGTATCTTGAAATATATGTTTAAATGAATCATAAATGGTTTTAAAATTTATAATTCCATGGTTTTTCAATTCTTTCATTACAATAAAGGATTTTTTTGTTCTTGATTGGTATGTGTGTATACTAGAATTCCTTACTTGATATTACATACCTTATAAGATTATTGTTTGCTCCAAAATGCTTATATAAATTTTGATGTTGTTCATGTATTTCTTGATAAACTTGAATCATGCCTTAAAATGCTTAAATCATATTTTTGGATTCAAGTGCATATGTTCTTCCTTTATTCTTGTTAGAGCTAACATTGCATGGTTGATAATATGATACATGTTTTACATTATATATCAACCTAAATTATGCTTGTAAATGAACTTAAATGATATTTGATGCTAACCCATGTTGTAGAGAACTTTTAAAGTTAGCTTTGTAAGTGTCTCTATGTGCTTCAAGTATGGCCATCAAATATCAAAGTGTAAAGCATATATGGATAAATGACAAGAGTTGAATGAAGAGGGACATGATGAGACTTTCTTTAAATACAATGGAATGGAATACTCAATAGAAGAAAGTACAAACTCAAAGGACCTATAAACATTTTAAAGGAGCATCACTCTCTCAATAAGTATCTCCATCCCTAAACTATTGTGGTGTTTTATATGCTATGGATTGTGTGATACTTATTGATTAATTGATATTAAATTATTAGATGTTATCCTTACATGAGAAGTATGCTTAGCGTTGACAAAATGCCTAATTGGACATTAAATTATTAATTTTGTCATTGTATATAGGGTGGATGATATTAGTTCTATACATATTTTGATCTCTATAGCATATTTCATCAAGGTGAATATTTGATATATATGATTCTCTTGACCTATGGTTTCTTAATGGTATAACACTTATAAGAATCATGCTCTTTTTAAAAAGAATTTCTTGTTTGATTAAAAAGTTTTATTTTTAAATCTCTTATCATATTTGAAAGAAACTTTTCAAGTTCTATATCCTTGAGAATCTTTTGAACTTGTCTTAAGAACTTGAAAGTATTTTCACCTCCTAATTGTCTTGAAAATTTAGAAATCATTCGATTTATGTTATAAATGTAGTACTCTCTTCATTACTTTGAAATGTTTTATTAAATCTTGAGAGAATATTTAAGAAAGTTTTCAAATAAATCTTTTGAAATGTTCTATAGAGACCATCTTAATACTTCAAAAGATAAGCCTTGTTCTTCAAAAGTGTTTTATCTTTTCAAAGCTCTTGTTTAATGAGAAAGAGAGGAAATGTACTTTCAAATGTTCCTTTGACTTGGATTTGATCACTCTCAAGGAATATGTGGTTTCAATATAAAACTCTTCTACTCTTCTAAAATGCTTTTGGAAATGTAATGTGTTATTATAAAATTCTTTTTGAAAGGGAGAGAAGTTTTTAAAATAATTTTTGATTAATGGATTAAGAATATGTATCTTTGCCTTGCTTTTCTTTATGGTAATGTGCTTACATAGTCTTGGCATGCATGTTTCCCTTTATCTATCTTGTGCTTCAATAAGGGGGAGCTTTTCTTACTTATCTTACATTTTTTTTTCCATGTCCTTGTTGACTATAAATATATGCATGACTATGTTGAATTATTATGTTTTATTTCTTGATAATATGCATATTTTGAGGGAGACCCTAACTCTTAAATTGTTGCTTATACCTCTTGGCTTACATCCTTGTTTGACATAAAGTATTTTATTGTTAATGCTATCAACATGTCAACAAAGATCATCTTTTATTCTCTTTCCCTCTATCAATAAAAGAAGGTAAACATTCTTACACTTCATATCTTTTGATTCTTTCATTGAGGAATGCTTGATATATGGCAAGTTATATAATTTTTCATTTGAAAACCTTAATTCCATAATCTTACACTGATATTTTGTAATTCCTAACAAGTGATATCAAGTGATACTTATTTATCATGTGGTATGCAATATATTATATGCTAGACATAATTTCTTAAGCTTATTGTTATCATATGCTAAATGTTGATATACCAAAATATGAAAAGTATTGCATGAATAATCTTTTATATCTTGAAAGCATGCTTGTTTCATCTCTTTGACAACATGAGTTTTATCTATAAGGGGAGAGAAAATCATTATCTTTCCTTCCTAAGCCTTTTTTGTTGATGTCAAATAGGGGGAGAGAAAATTGGAAAGAAAAATATATTCTTGTGTTTAATTGCTTGATATGCTTACATGAATGTCTATCCTTGTATATTGCTAAACATATTTTTCTTTGGTGATTTGTCATCATAAAAAAGGGGGAGATTGTGGAAATAAGCTTACCCCAAATAGTTTAATATGTTAATTTTTGATGATGACAAATACAAGACAAAAAGAATGATGCTTATGCTTGATAGATGTACTTTATAGATGATAATTGCGTCACAAAAGATTATTGATTATGTTACATAGATGTGCTTAATGTGATATATTATATCATGCATGATTATGTACCCTATCTAGTTATATTTCACTTAATAATCATGCAATGAGATGTATGTAACATTCTTCATATAATATATCTAATAATGCTTTATATGAGTCTTACTGAATTAATATTAGATTTGACTTTGTTTAAATGAAAATGTGCAATGTGTTCTTTGTTGCATCCTATATTGTGCATATCCATTAGTAATTGATAAATATCTTATTTGAATGTGTCTATGAAAGTTTTATATGCATGTTAGACTAACTAGAGTTATACATTTATGAATCATGCATATGAAGATATTGAATTATGAATTTGGACTAACTATGTTTGATTAAGTGAGCAATACTTTGTACGATAGTCCAAGTACTAAGAGTGAGCATTGCAATAAGAAAGCAAAAGATCACAACTATGCTCAACTCAAGAACAATGAGAATGAAAAGATGTTCCAAACATTCACAAGTCTTGAAGAGAAGATTTTCTTTGGAAGCTTGGATTACATCAAGAATTGATGGTGGCAAAAGATCAAGTCCAACATTTTCAAGAATAACTTATAGGACTTAGATCTTATATAAAGGTAAATGGGAATCACACTAAGCTCAAAATATGTTTTAAACATCTTTAAAAGTATTTCTAAAATGTTTAAATGTCCAACAAACTGATTTTGGAAAGTTAGTCATGGTGGTAGTTCATTTCTATGAAAAATAGCCAAGTTTGTGTTCTGTAAAACTGACATTTGGTTACTCTTTTGATCATATCTTTCAAAATACTTTGAGTTTTGCTTTGAAACTTATTTCATATGAAAATAGACTCAAAGATCTTTCCAATGAGTGTCATTTGCTTAAAACGGATAAGAAATGAAGAAGTTATGACCATTTAAAGTCAGTTTTCCAAATCAGAGTGTCCTAACCGATTAGGGACTTTCCCTAACCGATTAGTCACCCTACTAGAAGCCATTTTCACGTTTCTAAAATGTCCTAACCGATTAGGATGATAAAAAGGAGCCTTTTTCATGTTTTAAATGGCCTCCTAACTGATTAGGAAGGTTTCCTAACCGGTTAGAACATGTTTTTTAACGAAATGTATTTTGGCCATCAATAGGAGCCTAACCGATTAGGCTAAATGCCTAACCGGTTATTGTGAAAGTCAGAAAACAAATTCTGGACCTCATAACCGATTAGGACAATGTCCTAACTGGCTATGTGCAAGCCAAAAATGCTCCCAACGGTAACTAACGGCTATATTTCATAAATAAATCATTTCCAAAACTTTACCCAACGGCTCTAAATTTATTTGGGCTATAAATACAAGTGTTTGGGCATCATAAAAATAAAGGAGAATAATCTAAAAATTACTCTTGAGCATTAAATTCATTTTTCACTATCTATTTCTCCAAAACTCTATTTTGAGCTTTAAAGTGTGAATCCTTGATACCCATAGTGCTTCAATTTGTATTATCTACTCTTTGAGAGAGTTTCTATCATCTACATCTTTATTTTATCTGAAAAGAGGGTGAGGTATTCCTCAAGAATTGTAAAGGTAAGGTATCCCTCGAATATAGAGGCTCAAGCACAAAGGGTGAGGTATCCCAAGGTGTTGAGTGCTCAAATTTGTAAAGGTTTTCAAGCACCCGTTCAAGCTTGAAGGTTTAGTGGAAAATATCAGGTGGTTCACTTGAGGACTGGACATAAGTCACAAGTGGTTGGTGGCTGAACCAGGATAAATCTTAGTGTTTGTTATTCTCAACTCTATCTCTTTATATTTGTGCTTTTAACTATATATGCTTGAGTTAAATTTGGTACCTAGCTTATTTGCATGATTTATCCCATAACCCAAGTTATATTTAAGTAATCCTTAATAGTTGTGCATTTGCTATGCATGTTCCGCTGCACTTATTAATTGAGTTATTCAAAATGCATAATTTGTCAAAATTGTATTAAAATTAGTCGTCACCCAATTCACCCCCCTCTTGGGTAATGGTTGTCATGGCTAACAACAGACTGCCAATTCTAGCAGGACAAAGACCAATCAAGCAAGCTCCAAGAAGATTTGTACCTGAAGTGGTCTTGAAGATAAAAAAAGAAATCGAAAGGTTATTAAAGGCTAAGTTCATTCGAACCGCCAGGTATGTTAACTGGATATCTAATGTTGTTCCTATTATGAAAAAGAATGGTAAGTTAAAAGTATGCATTGATTTTTGAGATTTAAATTTTGCTACACCTAAAGATGAATATCCCATGCCTATTACTGGCATGTTGATTAATTCAGCCTTAGGTCATGAAATTTTAAGTTTCATGGATAACTATTCTGGTTATAATCAAATTTATGTTGCAAAAGAAAATGTGTCAAAAATAGCTTTTCGATGTCCTAGAGTGATTGGCACCTTCGAATGAGTAGTCATGCCATTTGGATTAAAAAATGCCAGAGCCACATATCAAAGAGCTATGAATACCATTTTCCATGACGTTATTGGTAAATTCATGGAAGTTTACATTGATGATGTGGTGATAAAATCGAGATCAGAGCAAGAGTATCTCTCAAATCTGAAGCAATCATTCGAGAGAATGCGAAAACATGGATTAAAAATGAATCTTATTAAATGTGCTTTTGGTTTTTCTGCAAGAAATTTCTTAGGATTCTTGGTTTAGAAGAAAGGAGTAAAGGCAGATCAAAACAAAGCTAAAGCTATTCTGGAAGCATCACCTCCTTCGAATAAGAAGCAGCTCTAGTTTCTACTAGGAAAAATTAATTTCCTGAGAAGGTTCATTTCGAATTTATCTGGAAAAACCAAAGTCTTCTCTTTACTTTTGAAAGTTAAAGCTGAAGAAGAGTTTCGATGGGAAGAAGAACATCAAAAGGCATTCGATCAAATTAAGTATTGTTTGGCTAATCCTCCAGTAATGACGCCCCCAGTGTTTGGACGCCCTTTGAAGTTGTATATTTCAGCATCAAATGAAACTATTGGGAGTATGTTAGTCCAGGAAGATGAGAATAGAATCGAAAGAGTCATTTATTATCTTAGTAGAGCTTTGATAGATGCTGAAACAAGATATAGTGCAATCAAGAAATTATGCTTAGCTTTGTATTTCTCTTGCACTAAGTTAAAGTATTATGTAAAGGCACATGATGTACTTGTTGTTTCGAAAACTGATATAATAAAATATATGTTATCCAAACCTATCTTGCATGTGGAGTAGGAAAATGGACTCTTGCTTTAACAAAATTTTCTTTAAAGTATATACCATAAAAGGTTATAAAAGACCAAGTATTGGCAGACTTTTTGACCGACCACCCTTATGTTGACATCAAAGAAAAGGATATCAACTACGTTGGTTTGAAACCATGGAAGTTATAGTTCGATGGATCAAAACATAGTGGAGGTATGGGTCTTGGGGTTCTAATTGTTTCACCAATTGGGACTCCAACTAAGTTTTTATTCGAATTAAAGCATGAATATTCGAATAATGAAGTTGAGTATGAAGCTTTAATAGCTGGTTTACAAACTTTAATTTCACTCAAAGCCAGAAGTATTAAAGTATTGGGTGACTCCCAATTAGTTATTAAGCAATTGACTTAAGAAAATAAATGCATTAATTAGAATTTGTTTAAGTACTTTGCTTTTTCAACAAGGTTGTCGTGTGAATTCAATGAAGTTATATTGCAACATATTCCGAGGGAAGAAAACTATGAAGCCAATGAGCTTGCCGAAATAGCTTTAGGTTACAAGATGAAATAGCTTCAGGGTACAAGATTTCGAGTTTAACTTTGGTTAAATTGATCGAAATTAGAGAAAAAAGTTATATCCATTCGAGAATTTAGAAGTATGCTTAATTGAGGATATGGATGATTCTGATTAGAGAAAATCAGTTGTTAATTATTTACGAAACCCAAACATAGCAGTCAAAAGGAAATTAAAATACAAAGCTTTACATTATGTTATAATGAGAGATTCACTTTATAAAAAATCAGTAGATAGGAATTTATTGACATGTCTAAGTGAAAAAGAAGCATATACAGCTTTAGCTTAAGTACATGAAGGTATTTGTGGTGCTCTTCAAGTTAGTGAAAAGATGAAATGGGTATTATGCAGGCAGAGAGTATATTAGCCTACAATGGCTAAAGATTGTCATTTATATACTAAATCCTGTAAGGAATGTCAAAGGCATGGAAACAATCAGCATGTTCCTGCAAGTGATTTACAGTCAATTATAAAACCTTGGCCATTTCGAGGATGGACCTTGATCTGATAGGCCAGATTCATCCACCATCTTCTAAAGGGCACAAATATATATTAGTTGCCATTGATTATTTTACAAAATGGGTCGAGGCAATTCCTTTAAAAGATGTTACTCAGCAAGATATTATTAATTTTAGTGAAGAAAACATTATTAATAGATTTGGTATCCCTCAAACTTTAACTACTGACTAAGGCATTATGTTTATTGGTCGTTATATTATTGAGTTTGTTAAGTCAAGGAATATCAAATTACTTACTTCGACTCCTTATTACGCTCAGGCTAATGGGCAGGTCAAAGCAGCCAATAAGATTTTAATTGGTTTAATTAAGAAACATATTGGTCGGAAGCCAAGGAGTTAGCATGAGACTTTGAGCCAAGTTTTATGGGCTTATGGAAATTCTCCTAAGGAAGCTATTGGTACAACGTCATATCATTTAGTTTATGGTCATGATGCCATCTTACCAATCAAAATTAATCTTCAGTCAATTAGGTTACAATGTCAATATGAAATTTCTACTCAAGATTATTAGGATTTGATGTTTAATGAACTAAATCAATTAGATGAAGAAAGATTAATTGCTCTTAAAAATTTGATTCGACAAAAAGAAAGAATTGTAAAATTCTATGATTTTTGAATCAAGAGAAAAAAATTTGTTATTAGTGATTTAGTTTGGAAGGTTATTTTACCTATGGAGAAAAAATCGAAATCATTTAGGAAATGGTCCCCAAATTGGGAGGAACCATATCGAATCGAAAAAGTTTATTCTGGTAATGCTTATTCGATTACTAAGGTTAATTCAAATGAAAAAATCACTTCGATAAATGGTAAATACTTGAAGACATACAGACCAACCATTCACGAGATCAAAATTTCATTATTAAAAAAAATTCATCATAAGTTTCAATTCAAAAGTAATCAAAATTCGAATTGTCATTACAAAATATGCAAATTTATTGAAGCTTTGAAAACAAAGAGGCCCAAGCTTCTACAATTCTCTTCTTTTCCTCGACGACTACCTCAAAGGATGGAGCTAAGTTCTCGATAGCTTACTTCACTTGATTACCTTCATTAGTCCACCACTCATAGGTCTTATTAAGAGCTTGTTCTTGACTTGCACAATCCTCAGCAAGGGCTCGAAGTTCACCTTGTTATCCTTCAAGTAGTAGCAGTTCTTGTTTAAGTTCATCAATTTGTTCTTCATTTTGATTAATATTTTGCTGAGTCGATGAAAGAATAGAAGTGAGCTTCAAACGTTTTCTTTTTACCTTGACAACATTTACCATCAATTGATGCTTTTGCTCAAGCAATTGCTAGTTGTTGGTGATGACTTGATTAATGCTGAGAAGCTTGGTTGGCTTGATATCTATGTTCTTTGGGAGAAGATTCTTATTCGAGACAAAAGAAATATTAGATCTCCAAGATGTCAAAACGTAATTAAAATATATATATGACTCGCCAATGAAGGTTCAACTTTCTGAGTAGATGATGCTAATCTAGCACTCCTCACAGAAATTGGTTCATCGTCCTCTTCAGAGGAGTCTTTAGAACTGTCAGAACTTATGACATGCGCCTCCTTTGACGTTGCATGCTTTATTCGCCCAGATTTTATGGGGCTTTCTTCAACGACTTTTCCCTAAAATTAGGAAATCAAAGTTAGAAATGAGAAATATTGATATAAGAAATAAACATCTAAAGTTTCAAACACTTTTTACCTTAGACTGTGGAGAGGCAGCAGAGGTAGCCTCTTCAACCATCTTTTTCTTTTTCTTAGAAATTATTGGCTTCGAAGAAGCTAGAGCAGGCTTTATGGGAGGATGAGATGAAAAGGTTGTCTTCACTGAGGCTTTCGATTTGGTTTTTTGGACTTTACTGGGCCTCAGAGGCTCACCTTCCCAATCTTCATCTTCATCCTCCATTACTTTGGTCCTTTTTGAAACTGCAATAATGAATACAATAGTTAGAAGTCGAATAAAAATGAGGAAATATAAGTTAAAGACTTAATACTTTACGATATAGTGGGTGTTTTATTACTCGAGTGTTTCCAAAAATTGGAATCTGGCAGTTATCTAGATAGCAAGATGCAAAAGTTACTTCTCATTTCTTTGAATCCTTGCCAATACCTAACGCTCCATTTTTGGGGTCTGGAAACTTGTTTGCCATACCAAAAGGGGCGTTAGGAAGTGGAGAAAACTTTAATGGGGTTTCGAATCGATCGAATGAGGCAAAAGGATTTGAAACCAATGCACCAATAAAACGAGCATAACATAATTGATGATGCTCTACTTTCTTTTGTTTCATGACTTGCTCAGCCTCTCGAACCACTAATCTTAAGTTTTGAGGATCATATTTGACTTTGAAGAATTTCTCAAACTTAGAAATTTCTTTAAGGTGCATACCTTTTGTTTAGCTACAGTCTGTAATGAGGAGCCTTCATTAGTAAATCTTTGAAAACAATCTCCAAATGATAGGTCCTATGCAGAATAATATGTTTCCCACCAAATCTTGAATCCCAGGGTTAAGTAAAAAGATGGCTCACACTCGAAGGGGTTAAACCATTTTTTCATGTCAGAATTTTTTTTCATGAGTTTTTTGTATTACTCGAAATCTTTTGCTTTCGATTCACAGATTTGATGCTCATCTTTGAGTGAGATAGAAGCAGGGATACATTGTGAGAATCCAAACTGTTTGGAGACACACGATGGCAAGTAAATTTGGAGGTTGAAATCTTTTGATTTAGGACAACCAACAGAAACGATCGAAGTTATGAAGATGTTACTCCAAATATTGTGGTTTTCAACTTGTGCTCCAGGAGTCGGGCACAAATATGGTTGTTGAAACCATGTAGGACCACAATTTCGAAGAGAAAAAAAGGGGGAAAGTTGAAATTATCAGTGTGACGCCTCATGGTAAGGAATAGTGAAAAGAAAAACTTGAAATTGATAATCACATATTTTATACATTAATAAACCCTCATTTTTAGTCATTTACACTCTCTATGTACTTAATTGATTTAGTTTGGTTATGTTTTGTAAGTTTGGACTCAAATTGGACTTGAGTAATTTTTTCAGCAAGATTCATGTCTTACACTATTTCTGTATTTTAGTCATATCTTGAGTTCTAGATGTCTACTAATTATGCATTTTACCTTGTTGAAAAGATAAGAGAGAGATCTACAACTTTCATGAGAGCTCTAGGTCAAAGTCGGACATCTAGTGGAACTAATTAGGCTTGGAAGTCAGAATACGAGTTTTGTGATTGGAACCTGAACTGTATGGAGTAATCAGAGCATAACTCGGGTTGTAAGATCTGGATTGGGCTAAAATTTTGGTATCTATAAGTAAGACCCATATCTACAACTTTCATGAAGAACACAAGATCCAGATCGGATTGCTTAGGGGTCATATTGGGCTTGCAAGTCAGAATAGAGGAACTATAGTTGGGCCTGAGCAGTGTCCAGTAATCAGACCATATCTTGAGTTGTAGGAATGTTTTTGGGCTCAAACTAACGGCATTTGTAAGCTAAGATCCAGGCCTACAACTTTTATGAAGACCACTTGGTGAGAAAAAGATGAATGTAATGACTTCAGAACTGAATGATTTTAGAGACAAAGAATCTCCATAATTTTTCACTCATCAAAAGTCATTTGATATTTTTCACTCATTTTTCATTCATCCACCTACTCATGAATCAGCCCCCTTGTCATTTTGTATCCATAATCCTCTATAAAAGACACCATTAGCAGATCATTTAGGAGTCTTGGTGTTAGATATCAAGATTATGTTATTTTGTTGTTTGATTGTCTTATTGTAGTTTTCTTTTGTTCTAAATTAAAGTTATGTTATTCTTCTTATTCTTCTTTCTTTCTTCTTGTATATGAGTAACTAAATTTCATTTTACTTGAGTGAAAGGGTGAAGCTCTTGGTAATAAGTTAAGGTTAGATTAATTTCTTTCTTGTGCTTAAATGATATATTTTCAAGTAGTCATTATACGTGTTTTATTTTATTTTCAATCAATTTAGAAACCCTCCTTGTAAAGTGGAGATCTTGATTTGTTGTAGACAAGATTTTGGCACAATGAATGTTTGATCCCATTTATGAGTGGTGGTGTTAATAGATAATTAAAGGAATCATAATATAATTACGTATATAATTTTTAATGAACTTTAAATGTTTTATTTTCCGATTGGAACCTCCATTATGTGTGGATTCTAATTGAGTTATAAAAAGAATTAATCTTGTCCTTAATTTATTTACCAAGAGTGGATCTCCTAACCCAAGTAAGTTTTTTTTATTTGTGACTAAGTTTTATCACTTTTATTATTGTGACAAAATATTTACTTTACATCAAAGAATTTTTCTTCATCAATTCCTTGTAGATCGACTTCGGACTCCCGAGAATTTATTACTTGAAATAACCTGCACTTGGGTTTGCAACTTTTAATCCGTTTTAAGTTTTTGGCACTGTTGCCGAGGACTTGATTTGAAAAACAAATTTATTGTGTAAAATTTTTTTGTATATTTTTTTTTTATTCCTGTGGATCTTGTGTGTATATATATATATATTTTTCTACTCTTTTAATTTTTTTCTTGTATTTACTTGACTTACTAACTCTTTTTTACTCTCCTTTCTCCTTCTATAATCTTTAATGATTAATGAAATAATATTTCTTCTTCTTTTCTTTCACCGTAAAAAAAAAAATAGCTTGTTGGTTCTCTGATTTTTACTTTATATCCTAATAATATCTCAATCTTGACTTTTCTCTTCTTCCTCCTTCACCTCAAGCAAGGGCTCTCCTCTCTCTCGATTTTTATATTTTAAATTTATTTTTTACACTTTATTTTCTGTATTTTACTTTCTATATTTTATTTCTAACTTTCTAACTTGCTAACTTACTAACCTTTTAATTTTCTTGCTTACTAACTTACTAACAATCTAACTCTCTTACTAAATATCTAATTTTTTAATTTACTTGCTTCTAACATTTTAATTTATCTACTTACTAACTTTTTAATTTATCTACTTACTAACTTATTTGGTAGTTAGTTTATACCACACCCTTGTAATATTTATTTGGTAGCTGGTTTATACCACATCCTTGTTAATATTTAATGACAGGTTTACCGCCTACTTGTTAATAATATTATTATTATTATTATTATTTTACCAAGGCAGGTTTACCGCCTACTTGTTAATATTTTTTTTTATGGAAGGTTGAGCTTTGCATATATTTTTATTTTATTCTTCTTATGTTTTCTTCTTTTTTGTCATGTGTAGTTAAATTCGTGTGTTTCTAGGATGAAGACGTAACTTGATTCAATCGACATGTATTAAGATTGGAATTTTAATCAATTTCTTTTTTTTATTCAATTTGAGTGCTTATTATGATTTTTAATGCTTTTATGAATTGGCCACTCATAAATTGATCTAGTGAGGTGTATATAAAATCGGAAGGTTTGCATATGACTTAGACAATAAATAATAAGTGTCATGATTTATAATCATCTAGGAATGAAGGTTATAGGTTGTGTGGGAGAATTGTGGTATTTTTCGTGAGAATCCATAGAGTAAAGATCATGCCTTTAAGAGTTACGGTTTAGACCAAGGAATTGAGTTTTAATTAATTACTGGATTCTCCCCATCAATTGAATGATTAGAAATTAATTAGAATGAAGGTCCTAAAGTTACTCTATTGTCTATGATAGATTATTGAATCAAGTGAAGTCAGATCCCTAGTATTTTAATTTCATGTGTTTACATCCTTAATGTGTTTTGCATTCATGTGCTTTGTTCTCTCTTTTCCCTCTTAATTTCATGTGTTTTAGTTTTTTTTTCCTCTTAATCGTCAACTTTATTACTTTGACAATTCGGTGCACTTGTCGATTTTCTCAACAAGTTTTTGCAAACCTAGGTTGATGCTGTGGATTTTGTTACTTCAAGAATTCAACATCACAATAAAAGATAAGAAAGGAGCCAAAAATATTGTTACAGATCATTTGTCCGTACTTACAACAGGCTCACCTTTTGATATCATACCTATTAATGATTCTTTTCCCAATGAATTTTTATTTCTGTCAATTCCATGCCTTAGTTTGCTGATATTATCAATTTTCTTGTAACAAGCGATGTCATTCTTTGGGGATGGTTTCTGTAAATCGAGAAAATAAAATATACTTTATTAAGAATGGGCTAAGTAAGGAGTCATTAGATGATATCTTATTGACTCTTGAGACGCATTCTTGTGGAGTTGTGTATTGTGAACTTCTTAGTTTGTGAAATCTCTTCAGAGACGAGCAGAAGCGTTACAATATTGGGAATCTGACTTAAAAAGACTCTGTTTGCCAATTTATTAGAAAATTAGATGGGAAGCTTATCCTCGACTCATAGAAGGCGTTTAAGCTATTACTGGATGTAAAACTAGAGGAAGATGTGAGCCACAATCACAATAACATGTATATATTATCTTGTACATCTTCAAGAAAAAAAGAAAAAAAGAAAAGAAAAAAAAGGGTGATCGAAAGAGTACCGTGCTCTTAATTGAGTATGGAGCCCCTGCCAGTGGCAGACCCGTCATTGACTCAGGTGGACTTTTGCATGTCGGTCCTCAAAAAAAGGTTCGTGCACCATGCTCTGTAGAGAGCCGCACTCCACAACCCAATGTTCACCATCTAGGCACTGTGGAGTTGATGGACAGATAGAAGTGTCCCGTATTTACATTTTCGCATGACAATGCCTCTGAGCTCAATTCTTGGTATTAATTTATTTGGTTCCTGAGCGTAGCTCCACTGTTGTGGTCACTAGTTGTCGTATTCATATTTTCTCTCTTTAACTAGAGGGACAATGCATAGGCTGGGATATTCCATAAGCGGGAGGAGTGCCTTAAGTCTGAAATTCCTTAAGGGAATTCGATGTCTCTTTCAAGGGGCGGTAAGATTGTGAAGGCTACTGTATTCATGACGCGCAGTATAAAGATACGCCATGAAACTCATACATAAAGGTATGTCATCATTTGTTATTATTATTATTTTATCTTTGTATTATTTTGTTTATATTTTGGTTTTGGACAGACGATCCTTTGGGCAGAGTCCTTCAGGGATTTCTAGACTTCTTTACCCTGATGGTTTTCTTGAAGTCTAAAAATAAAAAAAATAAAATAAAAATTATGTTTCTTAATTTCAAACTTTTCTGACAACAGCCAACCTACCCATATAAGTGCTATCATTAATTTTTCTATTCTCTTTCCTATTTAAACACTTCATTTTCTTCACTTTCCTGCAACTCATAATCATTCAAAGGGAGTGCGAGTGTAGAAATGGATGGAGCTTCATCTTCTATTCATAAATTTATTAGTATCTGTGTATTTTGTAGGACAAGTTATGGGAAGGGTTTAGAGTTTGTAAACGCAACAAGCACTGTTGGTAGAATATTTGCTGCGAGGAATATTCATGTAGTATATGGGAGAGGTAGCATTGGGTTAATGGGGGCTATATCATTTTCTGCACATCTAAGAGGTGGTTAAGTTTTGGGTGTCATTCCTGAACCTTTAACTCGAAAGAACATCACTGGAAAGACAATTGGGCAGGAACTTCAAGTATCATCTATGCATGGACGAATGAAGGCAATGCTTGAAAACTCTGATGAATTCATAGCCTTACCAGGTAGTTTTGGTACTTTAGAAGAAGTTTTTCAAATTATCTCTTGGGCCCAACTGAACATCCACCATAAAGCCATAGGTTTGTTAAATGTTAATAATTTATTTCATAATTTGTTATCTTTTGTTGACCATGCAATGGAACAGAAATTTATCACACTTTCGGTAAGACGACTCTTTATATCTGCTTTAACTGTTAATGAATTAATTAATAAATTATAAACTTTTGTTTATGAACCTGAACTAGTAATAGCTCAGATAGATTGGTCAGAAGGAAACAGCAAGGGAGGCAGCAAGGAACAAGAGTGTGATCTGACACTTCATCTACAACTTTCCTTTATCTTTAGTTTTATTTATCGTACCTTTGTTTCTGTTTAAATTTCTATAAGATTTTTCTTTTCAGTAATTGCAGCAACATGTAATATCTTCTATCCTTTACCTATCTATGTTTTGATATTGAGGGCAATATTGTGATCTGGTTAGGGGAAAAGATAATGGTGTAAAAAAAATTAGGAAGTGTGTGTATTAATATGTTTGTTATATTTATATGTTTGTCAGCAACTTACTAACAAGAAAACTGATTAAGGATGGCAGAGTAAGGAGTAAATTATTTACTCTTGAGACACATCAAAATTGGTGGCAAAGTAAGGAGTAATTAGGTAGATAACTAGTTGTGTGGAAGTAGCAATTCAAAGTAAGGGAAATTTGCATGATTGAGTAAATTATCTTCTTTCTTAAAAATCACATGCTTAGTTATGGATGTTGAATTGGTGGACTGAGAATGATAAAATTATGCCTTGTGAGATTTTGAGCCTATTGATGAATGGATTGAATATTTGTACCATTCTCTTCTTTGTTGTGTGAATTTCACTCATGGAATTGTTACTCTAGAATTTGCTTTGATTCTTTTTGAAACTACATTTTCACATACATACATAAATATGATTAAGACATTTTTCTTGAAATAGCTACTTTAACCAAATAGTCAAGAATGACTGGTGTACAAATAGGCAGCCTTGCTCAGCAGCATATTGTCTCAATATGATATCAAGCACTCTTATGGATTCTTGAAAATTCTCTTATTCTTGTCAACGTAAAGCATTGTAAATGGCCTATTTCCCCTTACTTAACCCCTTTGAGCTTATTTGATCATTCTTTGTTTCGAACTCATTATGTGTCTTAAATGAAAAATCATGTTCTTACTTAGCCTTAGGGAATAAGAGAACATTAGCTTTGTCATTGGATGAGTTCTTGAATAAGTGTGGGGGTGTGTGTGTATCATGTTTAAAAAAAATTGTTTAAATGTATATATTATATTCATCTTTCAAAAACACAAAAAACCAAAAAAAACCAAAAAAAAACAAAAACAAAAACAAAAAAACAAAAAAATTGTGTAAAGAAGGGTCAACACGCAATAAAGGAAAGGAAAAGAATATGAAAAGGAATTTGTATTAGGTGGAGTTGGGATGAACTTTCATGCTTGTTAATTGAACTCAGCTTTCATGCTCTTTTATTCTCTTTGGTATTTAACTTGTCATATTGTCGCGACCGTGATTGCGGCGAAACATAACAACTCATATGATTTTAAAATATGAAAATATGGAGTCGCCATCAATTTTATTTAAATTAAGAAAAATTGGAAAACCTTCTTTTGAAAATAGTCTTTGAAAACCAAATTAGATTCGGGAGTCGGTTATGCTTAGGGAAGGGTGGAAACTTAATCCCACGGCACCCCTAACGCACCCGTCCTAAGATGGTACCTTAAGTCAATTATGCAAATTCTTGATAATCTCAAACATATTTATTTTACTCCTATTTTTTGAAAAAAAAAAGGTAATGTAACTATTTTTTTTTATTTTTTATTTTTTTTATTTTTTTTATTATTATTTAAAAAAAGCAAGAAAGAAAAAAATAACTAAATTGTAAAATTTATTTTTTTGGCTTGACAGAATAAAGATTTTGCTCCTACGTATCCTCAGGTGCAATGAGGAACTCAAAGTCGCGTAGTTCTATAAAAATATATTTGTGGGTTAGTTGATTTAAAAAAAAAAATTCTTAATTTTAAAAAAATAATTAACAAGTCGTCGCGACTCAGTTAATTAAATTAAGATTTGAATAGGTGAAGCTTAGCGTCACACTAGAGACGTCACCCATTGAATCATCAAGTTGTCACAACTCAGATGATTATAAAATTTCAAGATTAACAAACTATCACAACCCAGTTAATCCTATTTTATTCTTCACAAAAAAGAGTTTTAATTATTTTATTTTTTTTACTTTATTTTATATTTCCTCATTTTTTATTCCTTTTTTATATTTTTAGCATTTATTATTATTATTTTTACTTATTTTTTTATACTTTTATTATCTTTTATGCTTAGCTAAATAACAAGTTTAACTAGCTAAAAAACATTAAATATTAAGTTAACAAAAACCAAAGTCTTAAGCCCAATTAGTTAAAAAAAGAGAAAGAAAAAAAAAAATAAGTGGCCAAAACCCAATAAGTTAACCCAATCGAAAAGAAAAGGGAAGGAAAAAAAAAACATAAGCGAAAAGAAAAAAAAATTAAAAAAATAAAAATAAAGGGACGCAAACGAAACAACAGGAGGGCATCGTGAGGGTCTTTTGGAATGGAATAGAGGGTGGAGACCAAGGCAAAGGAGCGACGGCGCATGGTGGTTCAGGCGCGCGGTGGTGGACTGCGCAAGGCGGAGCGGTCGTGTGGCTATGGATCCGGTGGAAGCGTGGTGGTCTGGCTCGGATCCGATGGTTTCGGTTGGGTGAGGACGTGAGAGCAGGCGCGAAGGGGGCGCGGTAGTGTTGGGGGATGACGGTGGGTGCGAAGTGGGGGAAGAGGACGGCCAGATCTAGCCGATTTGTGCTTCGATCTAGTGTTCTTTGTTTTTTTTTTTTTTTTTGTTAGGGTTTGAAGGTGAAGTATTATGGTATGTGTAACACCCCAAATTTCCTATATCTTAAACAGTAATTTTGACAGTTAACAGAATTTTACTGTTTAGTAATTTTTGAATACTGTAAAATTATTTTATTTATTCCGTCAGCGTATTTGATCGTTTTGAGTGATCTACTCCGTGTCAGGAAAATAAAAATTTTCGGGCCGGGGAAAACTTTACGTAATTTAATTTTTACTGTTAGGTAATTATTTTACGTAATCAAATTTGATATTTGTGTATTTTCTAATTTTTGTGATTTTATGGATGATTATGAAATTGTTTACTGTTTGTGGGCCCAGGTGGCCTTACGTGGGCCCAGGTGGGTCCTGCAAAGTGAAAATTTTTCTACGCATAGAAAAATTTGTACTGTTTAGACGGAGACAGGGGATCTTACTAAACCTGAATCCGAAAACAGTTTTAGAAATTTTCTTGTATTGTGTTTGGTACTGTATTTAATTATCTACGATAAAAATATAATAAATATATCCTTCGTGAGGTTTTTAGTAGATAAAAATAGAAATTATATTGCTTAAGTCAACATTGGTGGTTTGGATATCCACCATTGATTTAATTAACGGTGGAGACTTGATCTTGATTTAATCAATGGTTGAGAAATAAATTTAATAAAGAAACATTAGATGTTAACCATTGATCTAATCAATGGTAGAGATTTAATCTAGACAAGCTTAATAAGAAATGCTTCAATATCAACCGTAGATTTAATCAACGGTGTAGAATTGGTCTTGTAAAGTAATAAGGACCATTTATAACCATTGGATTTAGATTAAATCAAGGGTGGAGATTTAGTCTTAAAAAGTGAAAAAGATCATTTATGACCATTGGATGAAGATTTAATCAATGGTGAAGATTTAGTCTTAAAAAGTAGCAAAGACTAATTATGACCCTTGGATTAAAAGTAAGAAGGAGTAATCTTGACCCTTCATTTTGGAGACACATCTAATGGTTAGAATTTAAAGGAAAAAGATCTAATGGACTAGATTAAGTCTTCTAAATCAAAAGTCTATCTAAATCCTAACCATTAAATTAATCAATGGCTAGAAATGCTCTAGATGGTGACTAATAATGATGACAATTTCATGAATGCATTAGGAAGAGGGGGGACGATTTTGGAGAATGCATAGGAAGGAGAAGACAATTTTGAGTAGCCTTTTTAGGCCAAAGAAAAAGATGAAGTCAACAATAGTAGCTTTAATTTGATTAGTCACTAATTAATCCTAATTTAGTTAATCTAATGGCCTAATTAACAAGCTAAGTAAACTAAATTAAATGTTAAATTGTTATAATTTAATTCTTAATTAGATATCCTAATTTTAATTAGAGGATATAATATATACAATTATATGTCTAATTAATTAGTTATGTAATTGGATAATTAGTTAAAATTGGTTAGGAAACTAAAACTAATTTAATTAGCTATTTGTTTAGCAAGTAATTAGACTTGAATTAAAATAAATTAATGTCCCTAAATGCCAAGGAGTCCCACGATTTTTAGCAGCCTTGGGGAGGCATCTACATGGTTCTTGAGCCATTCATAATAGCCATGCAAGTCAAATTGATGACCTATACCATGTGCTAGTCCATGTGCACTCAAAATAGGATATTTTACTTCAAGTATATCACTTAATCTCTCCAAGACTCCCACGGCAGCAACCTTCCATAATTCAATCTCACAAATCTCATTTTCTCTCTCACCCAAAAAGCTTTCATCTTTTCTCTAAAAAATTCCAAGAACCAAGCAACCATTTTTCCTTCCATTTTCTCTCCATTGGTTCGGTCTCTACACCCAAATACACCATCACTCACCTATAATTTTCACTCTCATCATTTCCTAAACCTAAACATCATTCTAAGAACATCTCTAGTTATGAGTTTTTCCAAAATCATTCATCTTGAGCTTCAAATCCAAGCTTCAAGTTTCTATCAAAAATCAAAAATTCCATCTTTGTGCTTCAAGAGAAACCATTCGGTCAAGACACCTAAAACCACTCTCCAATCTCTTTTAATTTCATCCAATAATAGATCTTGAATCTACATGATATTCTAAGCAACTTTCATGTTGGAGATTTTCTCTAAATCATTCATCTTCATGGACTTTC
This sequence comes from Ormosia semicastrata, assembly GCA_029884595.1. NCBI lineage: Eukaryota > Viridiplantae > Streptophyta > Magnoliopsida > Fabales > Fabaceae > Ormosia > Ormosia semicastrata. Next base: position 50,277,761 of record JAQQTO010000057.1, on the reverse strand, counting down.
TTCAAGATCAAAATTATTGGGTTTTTGAGGTGAAGTATAAGAAGACTTCATTTCTTCTCTTCTTTTTCATGATCTAAACTATGTTTGATCCATGGTTCCTCTTAATCAAGCTTAGTGTACTAATTTCTATATATTTTGTTTTGTATTTGAGAAGCCTTTGGTGGTGAAGGACTTGGAAAAAGAAGCAAATCAAGAAGCTTTTGAGGATCTTCAAGAGGTAAGAGGGAGATCCATCTCACCAACCAAGCATGGTGGTGAGAGATGGTTTTATATTTGATGGATGGTGAATCCATGTGAGGATTCCAATCCATGGTCATGTAATAATTTATGTGTGTTTTATGAGCTTTGATTTATTTGCTTATGCTTGATATGCTTTGTATGATTTTATGGTTTAGATGGTATGCTTATACTATGCATGATGATAATATGGCATGCTTTTGATATATATATATGATGTGTATGTATGTGTATGCCATGATTTGATGATGGAAAGAAAATTAATTTTTGGTCCCAATGGCCAAGGAAAGACTACGATTTTGATGCCCTTGATTAGGGTTCATATTAAAAATTTTCAAGAACAAGGGAATTAATTTTTGATCCCTAGAAACATGGTGAATATCGGTTAAGACACCTCAAGATAGGTGTTCATAAATGAATATTTTCATGAATGATGAAAATGGATGTTTAGAAAAACAAGAAAAATAAACAAAAAGTTTATTTTTCAAAGAGTACAAGAACATGGTTCTTGAGGAATTTTTATTGATTTATTTTATGTAAAAAGTTTCTAAGTGTTTTACAAAACATGAGATTTAAATGAAAATAGTAATGATGATTTTAAGAATTTGCAAAGAAAGTGAAAAAGGATTTGCAAAGAAAGTGAAAAAATGAATTTGCAAAGAAAATAAAAATGAATTTGAACAAATGAGTTTGGATTTATAACCATAAGTCTTGCGGTTTTGAAAATAAAATTTTTAATGGTTTTGTTTGTGTAAAACCATATCAATTTAGAAGGAAAAATATTTGATGGTTTCAATAGTCATGTCCACGTTTTTGAAGGCTTGTAATGCCTTGATTTTTATGAACAAAGTGATTTTCAAAATGGAAACGTAACTTGATTTAATACAAGAATTTGAAAAGGGAATCAGAGCATTTTAATCACTTGAGAAATTAAGTTTTTGTAAACAAGAATGTTTTCAAACTTCAATTTATTTTGAAGAAGGTTGTGTTTGGAAATGATTTGGGAAAAATGAAGAATATAGTGGTATTATAAAAATCTACTAACGTATAACTTATTTTTGAGTTTTGAAGTACGTTAGAAAATGTTAAGTTTTGAAACGTTGATTTATATCAATGAAAAGTGATTTTGTGAATTATATTTTGGAAAAAGATTTCTTCAGTAAAGAAATGTGAAAAAATATTTTTTTGAGCAAAGAAAATGTATTAAATAAAGTATAAAGTCATATTATTTTGAGAAAAGTTGAAATGGAATTTTTGAAGAAATGAGAAATATTTTCTGTAATGGAATTGTGGTGAAAAACAATTATTTACATATCTTAAAAATGTAATTTTTAAAGTACGTGATTTGAAATATAGTAAAATATTTCTAAGTGTTTGGAAATACAGTAAAATATTTTTATGCGATTTGAAATATGATAAAATATTACTACACGATTGGAGATGCGTTGAAATATTTTTAAGTGATTTGAATTATGTTTAAATATTTTACGTAATTTGAACTACCATTGAAAAATCACTACATGATTAAATAATGAGAGAATATTTTTACGTGATTGTGAAAATGATGAAAAATCATTATGTGATTTGAAAAGTGTTTTAAATATTTTAAGAATGATGAAAAATGATTTACGCAACTTAAAAGAATGATTTTTAAGTTATGCGGTTTTGAAAATGATGAAAAATCATTACGCGATTTGAGAAACGAATATTTTTATGCGATTGAGAAAAATGTTAAAAAATTTAATACGTGATTTAAAGGTGCAACAAGAGTTACAAAGATTGTGAAAACGCAATGTAAACGTTTTGGAATTGTGAAAATGAAATGAAAATGTTGCGCAATTTTGTGAAAACACGACGAAAGAATTTTTATAACTATGAAAATGTGATAATATGATTTTCCTGTTGAAAATACAAAGATAAATACTTTGTAGAACCAAAGATATGGATGATGTGTGAGAAAATGACATGTTTTGCCTGTGATTGGCATTTGGTGCATTATACATGCATTGGAAAGATATGTCTGTGATTGGATTTGGTGCATTATACGTGCATTGAAAAAAATATGCATTGAAGCATATGATTACATTGAACAAATGAAATTGAAAAGATTTGGCCCTTTAGAGTTGGACTTGCACTGATATATTCGTGCATTGTATAAAATATGCGTTGAAGCATATGATTACATTGAACAAATGAAATTGAAAAGATTTGGCCCTTTGGGGTTGGACTTGCACTGATATATTCGTGCATTGTATGAAATATAGCTAATAGCTATTATGGCCCTTGTGGTTGAAGAGGGAATGAGAATTGATAGTGAGGTCTATGATGGATCTTGGGAGCGTCGAGGCACGGCGGTCGACCGACCGGGACGCTTGGCGAGTACCACTGTGCCACTTGGCGATGCATCCGTTGCAACGCATTGACGATACCCGACGAACACGATTCTTTTCAACAACTAGGAGATTGTCTTTGGGCTAAGGCTGACAATTAACCAGAGCATTCTTCTCGAAATTGTGAAAACCTCCATGGAGTTGTTTTTGATAAAATGAGTCTTTGTGCATATGCATAAATCTGAGCATTTATATCTGTGTGATATATTAATTGAGGAATATTGGTTATTGGTTATGACAATTGTTTTGAATACTTGGATGATAATTGAATTGATAAATGATTGGATGATGATAGTTGATTAATGTTGATTGCATGATCATAATTGCTATATGATCTATCTGTATGATATTGCTGTTTGTGTTATCTCTGTGCTGCCATGTTGGTATTGGTGTAGGTGATCTCACCTCTTTGTTATATTGTTTTGCTGTGTCTGTACTATTAAAATCAAATAATAGAAGGATCGAGTTGTCTTAGACAACGGGCGATGGATACTCCGAGATTGGTGACAACAATAAGGAGTGGACATTCAGACTCGAAGGTGTGCGGTGTTGACAAAGGAACGATGTCTGATGCATCAAGATAAACAGAAAAAGAATAATTATGTTAAAGTTTCTCGTTAGTGTTGTACCGTGCTATTAAGTAGGACCCGTCATGGGGTTTGCTACTGAAAAAAAAAGTCTGTTAATTTTATATTTCTCTTTAATTTGTGATATTAATTGGTGTCAATATTGCATAATGAATAGTTGAAATATGATTTTCAATATCACCTAATATTTTCAGTAAAATTTACTTTTCAGTAAAGAAGAAATTTTGAAACCCATCTTTTATAACTCAAACTTTGTGCGAACTTCTTTTCAGATTATGAGTCGGGAGTCGGAAATGTGATGCCCTAAGGAGGGTGTTACAGTATGGGTTGTTGGTGGTGGTTTAGGGGCTTTGGGTGGTTGTTATGGGTGAAGGTTGGTGATGGTTATGGAAGGTTGGGAATGGTGTTTGAAGTGAAGATGGAAGTGATTATGGAGATTATGGTAGAAGTGTTGAACGTGGTAATGGTGAAGAGTGATGGTGCATTGAGTTGGTCGGGATTGAGGGGTAATGGGTGAAGGTCGAGTGGATTGTTGAAGATGGGAGTTTAAGTGAAAGATGGTGATTGTGTTGATGGTGGTGCAGAGGAGGCTCACGGTTGGGAGGTTTGGAAGATGAAGAATGAGGAAGATGAAGGTTGTGTGGGTGGCTAGTTCACGGTTTGGTTGGGGTTTTGGTGGAAGTTGAATTGATGGAGGGGGTGGCCGTGAATGAGGGTGGTTTTGTGGTGGATGATTGAGGGTATGGGCCACGGTTTGGAGAGGAGAGTAGGAGCATGATGGTGGAGGTTAACGGTTATGGGGTTTTGGTTGCTGTTTCTGGCTTGATTTTTGGTATTCTCAGGTTTGGTTGACGGTGAGATTGAGGCTTGAAGACATTTGAGTTCTGATGAAGGAGGCTTGGGTGGTGTTGGAAATGAAATTTTGGGTGGGGTTATTGTTATTACATTTCTGTTAGAGATGAGAGGGGGTTGGTTTGAGTGTTTATGATCTTGTTTCTCATTTTTTGTGATTTGAGAACTGTGTTACAAAATAAGAGGAGTGCGAGTGTGTGTATGGTGCTCATGGCTTAAAAAATTGAATAGGAAAAGAAGATGAACAACATAACTAACAAGCTAGGATCAAAGCATGCATTGAACACCATACATTCACTCATAACAGTGCAAGGATAGTGGTAGGGAAAGGCTTACCTCTTCTGCGCTACCAATTGCAAACTCAAAAAAACAAAACCCTTTCTCGTAAAAGGCCTATCCAGTATCTCTGCCTTTCTTCCTTGATTCTTGCTTTCTCTCTATTCCTCACCGTCTCTGTTTTTTGTTTTTCCTTTCCTCTCCTTTTATTTCTTCTAAGCTACCACAAGAGATCAGCCGAAAAATCATCCCCCCCAACCAAAACTCCTTTTAGCTTTTATATGCCTTCGTCTATCCGTTCTTCTCTTTTTTTTTCAGCTCCCCCCCTCAATCTCCCTTTTGTCTTTCTGTTATGCTGCAGTAAGTGTATGTGAGTGGGTGTGTGTGCAGCAGTGCAGGTGAGGACGTGAGAGCCGTGAGTGTGTGTTGCGTAATGATTTCAAAAGAAAGTGGGAGCACAGAAAGTTTGTCCCCTCTGCCATGGTGTGTGCTGCCTGAGCTACGTGAGTGTAGTGAGTGGTATGTGAAAATGCATGCCCAAAAAAGAAAAAGACAAAGGACAAAGAAAAGAAAAAAATGATTTTTTACCTAAACAAGAAAAAACAAATCAGCAGCAAATCTTTTTTTAATCTTTTTTTATTATTATTTTTATTTTTGTTTCTTTTTTTTCTTTTTCTTTTTTTATTAATGTGGGCTTATGTACTTGGGTTAGAAAAATAGGCCAAAAATGTGGACAACAATTCTTTGATTTTTTATTTTTTTAATTTTTACTTTTTTGTTTTTTTTTTTAAAGAAATAAATTAAAAAAAAGGGTCCGGTCAAAATATGGTGTTCACACATATCCATATTACATTCTCCTTTACCTTGACCATATTACAACCTTGAATAAAGTCCTCATGATTTGTGTATGTATGTGTTTTGAGTAGTGGAGAAGTAGAAGATAAGCAAGCTTATGGTAGTGCAATTTTCATAGGTTGAACTGAATGAAATACCTACCTTTTAAACACTTGAGGGATTGAGAGTAAATCTTGTGAAGATCTATCATTCTTGACTCATGCTTTTTAATTGAAATTTCTTTGCTTGTTGGTTTGAGATGTGAAGAAATATTACCTCATAAATGTTTTGATCCCTTAAATGATTGGTTGTTCTTCATTCTTAAATATTATTATAAATTGAGTTTTTAGAGTGTTTACATTTTGAGTCTGTGTCATTTTTTTCTTAGTTTTGGTCTTGTGTGTTTTGCCCGGGAGTGCAAAAAGCTAAGTGTGGGAGAATTGTTAATCACATATTTTATACATTAATAAACCCTTATTTTTATTCATTTACACTCTCCATATACTTAATTGATTGAATTTGGTTATGTTTTGTAAGTTTGAACTCAAATTGGACTTAATTAATTTTTTTCAGCAAGATTTACATCTTACACTATTTTTGTATTTTGGCTATATCTTGAGTTTTAAATGTCTACTAATTATACATTTTACCTTGTTGAAAAGATAGGAGAGAGATCTACAACTTTCATGAGAGTTCTAGGTCAAAGTCGGACATCTAGTAGAACTAATTGGGGTTGGAAGTCAGAATACGGGTTTTGTGATTGTAACCTGAATAGTGTGCAGTAATCAGAGCATAACTCAAGCTGTAAGATCTGGATTGGGCTAAAATTTTGGTATCTATAAGTTAAGACTCATATCTACAACTTTCATGAAGAACATAAGACCCAGATCGGATTGTTTAGGGGTCATATTGGGCTTGCAAGTCAGAACAGAGGAACTATAGTTGGGCCTGAGCAGTGTGCAGTAATTAGACCATGTCTTGAGTTGTAGGAATGCTTTTGGGCTCAAACTAATGGCATTTGAAAGTTAAGATCCAAGGCTAAAATGTCATGAAGACCACTTGGTGAGAAAATGACGAATGCAATGACTTCAGAACTGAATAATTTCAGAGACAAAGAATCTCTATAATTTTTCACTCATCAAAAGTCATTTGGAATTTTTCACTCATCCACCCACTCATGATTCAGCCCCCTTGTCATTTTGTATCCCTAATCCTCTATAAAAGGCACCATTGATAGATCATTTAGGAGTCTTGGTGTTAGATATCAAGATCATACTATTTTGTTGTTTGATTGTCTTGTTGTAGTTTTCTTTTGTTCTAAATTGAAGTTGTGTTTTTCTTCTTCTTCTTCTTCTTCTTCTTCTTCTTCTTCTTCTTCTTCTTCTTGTCTATGAGTAACTCTCTCTTTCTTTCTTTTTGTCTATGAGTAACTAAGTTTCATTTTACTTGGGTGAAAGGGTGAAGCTCTTGGTAATAAGTTAAGGTTAGATTAATTTCTTTCTTGTGCTTAAATGATATATTTTCAAGTAGTCATTATACGTGTTGTATTTTGTTTTCATTCTATTTAGAAACCCTCCTTATCAAAGTGGAGATCTTGATTTGCTATAAACAAGATTTTGGCACAATGAATGCTTGATCTCATTTATGAGTGGTGGTGTTAATAGATGATTAAAGGAATCATAATATAATTATGTATATAATTTTTAATAAACCTTGAATGTTTTATTTTCCAATTGGAACCACCATTATGTGTGTATTCTAATTGAGTTATAAAAAGAATTAATCTTGTCTTTAATTTATTTACCAAGAGTGGATCTCCTAACCCAAGTAAGTTTTTTTTATTTATGACCAAGTTTTATCACTTTTCTTGTTGTGACAAAATATTTACTTTACATCAAAGAATTTTTCTTCATCAATTCCCTGTGGATCGATCTCGAACTCCCGAGAATTTATTACTTGAAACAACCTGCACTTGGGTTTGTAACTTTTAATTTGCATCAGAAATCTTCAACTTCACTACCCGGTTTTGAAGCACAATAGAGCTGTGACAACCATGGACCTTCGATTGTCTTGAGACTAGTTGAGGTGGTAGAACTCTAGAGATGAGGTTCAAGGATGGCATTAAGCCAAAGCTATAGCAACCAGAAAGGGCTTCCAAGATTGGTGAGAGGTTTGGTATATGATTGAGAAGGTTAATGGCTTCTGACATCGAAGCATATAACTGTGCGAGCATCAGCTTACTTAAGCAACGAGGAGAACCCTCGTGAAGAATGGTGGGTAGAGGAAGAAGAGATTTTGGAATATGGAGAGATCTAGTATATAAGACAAAAGCACCAAGCCAAAGCATCAAGAAGGCTACATGCTCTTCATCAGAGACTTCATCAGTCTCGAGAAAGTTGTTTTCGATGAAGGCAGTATAAATCAACTTAGTGAAGTCAGGTTCGATTGTTTTTGTGGGACTCATGATGCTGGTGATTACTTTACTAATGGGCTTGAGGACAGTGATGGTGGCCATTTCGAAAAGAGTGGGGGACAGCATTCTATAGGGAACATGGAAGGAATTTGTAGATCTATTCTAAAAGAACAGGGAACTAATCAGCATAGGAACATTGTACTCCAAACGCTCCCTACTTAGCTGAATGAAATCGAAAATACCAGCTGCTTTCCAAGCAGCTTATTTAGAATTTTCGATTTGATTCAACCACCTAATATACAAAGATTTAATATAAGAGCTAGTATGTGGTGAACTTCGAAAGACTTTTGGAAAATAATCAAAGAAATCAATTTTCAAAGAAGATTGAAAAGTTAGGATTGACTCTTCATTAATATAAGGAAAGAAACTTTGGATGGAATCATATTGTTCTAAAGGAAGGGTAGGACCTAGGAATGCAAGCTTTTTCTAGTCAATAGAAAAAGGAATCATTACCTGGGTTTTCCAGAGTTCAGAGTTATCAGTCGAGGGGTCTAGCGCATAAGACATGCCTTGTTTCTGCAGTGGGGTTGTCACTGTAACAGCATCTGGTAACTTGTTTGCCTTTTCAGTTTCTGAACTTGTGAAAGAAGTTTGTGCATAGGGGGTTTTGGAAGAAGAAGAAGTCATTGATGTTTAAGAAGTTTGAGGAAGGAAGGAGAGAACAAAGAAGGCAAGGAGCTTGCAAGAACAACTTCTGAAAATTAGAAATTGAGAGAGACTACACAAGGAAGAAGGTTCAGTGAGCGTGTAGGAGAAGGAAAAGCAAACCTTTGAAGCTCTTTAAATAGGGGATTTTTAAGAAAATAACTGAAAGGATAGGGATGGAGAAAACGTGCACACCCCATTAAATGTGATGTAATGAGAATACGGCTGAAGCCGTTTTGTCCATTATAGCTCATCATTAATTTTATAATTACCTAAAAAGCAGAGGTAGTTGGATCATGGGGGAGTGGCCACGTGGTACTTCAAAAAGTTCATGGAAATTTGAAGTAAAATTAAGGATTTTGCCATTTGACCTTTCACTTACTTGCATGACTCAACTAACAGGATGATTTAAAAAGTGAAGTCAGTTGTAATCGAAAAGGAACGCTTAGAAAAAATAAAATATTTATCTCTCAATACTTTGAGAATAAATATTGGGGGCATCTGTTAGTAAAAAATAACACCTTTTCGATTTAATGATTTCGATTAAGTATCGAAAGGTTTCTTCTTTCTGATTAGAATCAAAGGTAACAAAGTCATTAAGTTGACATTGTTCGCTTGAGAAATCGTTTTGATTTGTCATCAGAAGATGTTAGATTATAAAACGTGTTAAGTCTCGATTTGATAATGAAGATGTTACTTTCGATTTCATAATTAAGAATTTCGAGTGGATCCCAGAGATCGAAAATTTCAGCAGTCGTTGGAGTTGTAATGGAATGTCAAAATTGACAAAATAAGTGTTAATATGAAATCGAGGTCATTTTGACTTCATAATAGGTGTTGAGATTTCGATTCAATATCGAAATCGAGATTTAAAAAGTAGCTACACTTAGAAATTTTTTGAAGAAGAATAGAATATCTCGACTAAATAGAAAACCAGAAAGTGGTTGAAGATTCAAGTTTGAATTCAAAAAGAGATTTTTGAATTTAAATTAAAAGTTAACAACGGTTGCAGATGTTAGATCAAGACAACATAAGGATTGATGATTGAGATTAAGCAGTTACTTGTAGTACGAGGATCGCTGATAAGGATTTGGTGGTTATTAAACAAAGATTACCAATCATTTAGTAGCTATTTTTGTTTTAGACACATGTCAAGGTAGTTACTTAAGAAGTCTATAAATACCAAAAGGATGGAAACATTTAGGGGTTGGAAATTCATTACTCACAGACACTTGTCAACTCACACTCTCACGTCCATTGACATTTCGAGCAAACAGCACGCAAGTCTAGTCTAGTATGTTTCTATTCACTTTCATTTTTGTACAATTTATTAATTCAATGCAAGTTTAAATTCAGTTCATTTTACTTTCAGTCACTTTACTTTATTGCAAAACTATTTTCTACTCCTGATCGAGTGTTCTTTCGAGATCATTTGATTTCTTTTAATTGCTTTCTTTACTTTACTGCAAATTTATTCTGCTACACTTTACATACTTTCAAGTTTATTTTTCATTGTTTTTTTTATTGCTTTATTTCAATTAATGCTCTTTAAGTTCAGTACTTTACCTTATTTGTCATTTATTTTCTGCAATTTATATTACTTGTCAGGTTTACTTTAAATGCACTTTAATTCCTATCATTTACACTTAACTTATTTTCATTTGCATTTGCATCTTCTTATTTCTTGAAAAACAAAGCCTCTTTATTGTCAAACTTATTTTTCAGTAAGTTGAAAACACGCATAAACGTTTAATTTTAGATTTGCATAATCATCTGAAACTCAAAATCATCATTTGCATTCCTTTAAGATATTAACTTAGACTAGAATCTCAAGAGGAAGCGATTCCTTTCCCCAAATTGAGATCGAAAATCAAACTTTGTTCATTAGACAAATGATTTATCATAGTCTGATTAGTTATTTTCAAAATATTTTGGTAAACAATATGTGATTTTATTCACTGTAGAGTTTACTGGAGGAACAACTTTCAAAGCTACAAGCAGAGGATTTCGATTTGGTAATGGAAAATGCTAAGTTACAAGAGGAGGTTCGAATCATAAAGTGTAGAACTAATTATGACTAACAAGGTTAATGAGCCCGTATTGCCATGCAATGTTAATTAACTTGTTATCACTGTTTGAAAACTTGGTTGCTTCGTAATGTTTATTTACTTTGCGTCTTTAAATTTGTATGTATACCCTGATTAACCTAATCTAATAATGTAAATGTATTTAATTTGATACCCACTATTTAATTATTCTAAAATAATAACTTAACTTAAAAGGGACAACAAAATTACAAAACTTCAATTAGAGCCCACCGTGTTCATACAAATTCGAAGTTCAGCTGAGACGTCTAACATTTATATTTAAATTATAGTATAACCCGAATTTCTGGTCAATTGGGCCTATATTCCTTGGTGCACGTAAATTTATCAAGCCCCATTTATATATTTAATTGATTTAAAAAAGTTTGAATTGTTCTTTTTTCAAAGAATTAAATTATGAAAATCCAAAATTATGTGGCAAACAGAAGTGAATAAAACAATTACTCTAATTGTACAATGGGGTTGAATCTGTTAAGTAAAGTATATAGTGATAGTGATTATTTAATGGTATTTTATATTGATTTCCAATTTTTAACTAGTGTGATCCTAACGAATTATTCTTTCTGAAGAAGTAAATTAAGTAGAAACCAATAAATTTGGGTAGTATATTACGTGCCAAAAGTGAATAATTCGATGGGGTCTGATGTTGCAAATTTAGTGAATCAAATGTCTGATAAAATTTCGTATAAATTTAGTGAATCGAATGCATTTAGGCTCGATTGTAATTTTTGTTTGTCCGTAGCAAATTTCGCCCAACGGCTGACACTTTTCTCAGTGAGCAAGTACCATATACCCCCCACATCCCACCTTCCCCATGATTTGGTTGGTTGCTGATTAAACATATTTCATTGTCGAATGTCAGGAAAATGTGCTTGGAGGTTCATCTGTGGATGAGTTGATTGCTGCCTATGCTGAGTATTGGATGCCACAGAGTCCAAGTCTGGAATTTGTAATAGTAATTAGGATATTTTTATCACAAATAATATATATATATTTTTTATATTACTTTTAATATCATTTATTATATTTATTTATTTTTATCATTTTTTCTTACTTAATCACACTCATTCAAATTATGTATAAAAAAAAGATATGTGAAAGAAAAAATAACGTAAAAACATCATTTTCTTTTGTAATATTCAAAAGCACAATCCACCATACTTAATTCTTGCTCTATCATTACTGTAGTCAATGTAGTTACAATTATTTAGTAATTAGTATTAACGGGTTTAGGTAACCATTTATGTCGGATGATACAGGTATATATACATTCCATTTAATGAGAACGGACACCATTGATACCTGGCAGGGGTATCCATTACTGACAGAAAAGTGTACTCGCTGGACACTTTTAACGGGTTTAGCAATGCTTTTGTTGAATGGTAAGTGATGTTACGATTTGAACACAAAAGAAGTCCACACAAATGTTTTTTTAACGAAGAATAAAAAAGAAAAAGAATTTTCTATGCAAACATTGAGATTCGAACTCAACTTTCATGAGTGATGATGGAGTCTTTTAAAGAAAATTTTGCTCTGCCAATTGAGCTTGACAAATTTTATATAGAATGTATTCATATCACATCAATAAATAAAATGCTTGTTCGCTCTTCCTCATCCTTTGCAATTTCCGCGGGAACGAGCAACCAATTCAATTTTGTAAAAACAACGATCCCTATGCCTTTCATGGTCCAACTTTGTCGCATATCCTCGTCCCACGAGGTACTCTTTCGTCGGAGACACTCATAACTCACGGTCAACTACCACCTGTTTACTAAAATTTTTGATTATCACAAATCTAGTTATGGTAAACTTTTTGTCTAATAGATAAAGTTTGATTCTCGATTTTAATTCGAGGAAGGGAATCGCTTTCTCTTAGGATTTTAGTTTAAGTATCTTAAAGAAATACAAATGAGAATTTCAAATTTCAGAAGATTATGCAAATCCAAAATCAAATGTTTATGCGTGATTTTAACTTAATAAAAAATAAGTTTAACAATGAAAAAGCTGTGAATAAATGCACATGAAGATAAGTTAAATATAATGACAAAAATTAAAGAGCAATCAAAATAAATGTGACAAGTGATGTAAAATGTTGAAAATAGAGAGCATAAAGTAAAGAAGTTTAAAATAAAATGCAATGAAAAGTAAATGTGCAAGTATGTAAGTTGTAGTAGGATAAATTTGTAATAAAGTAAAGAATACAATTAAAAGAAATCAAATGATCTCAGAAGAACACTTGATCAGGAATAGAAAAGAGTTTTACAATAAAGTAAAGAAAGTAATTAAAAGAAATTAAATGATCTCAAAAGAACAATTGATTAGGAGTAGAAAAGAGTATTGCAATAAAGTAGCATGACTAAAATTAAATGAATTGAAGATAAAATTGCATTGAATTGATAAATTGTATAGAAATGAAAGTGGATGGAAACATACTAGACTAGACTTGCGTACTATTTGCTCGAAATGTTAATGGACGTAAGAGCGTGAGTTTACAAGTGTTTGTGAGTAATGAATTTTCAACCCCTAAATGTTTTCACCCTCTTGGTATTTATAGACTCCCTAAGTAACTACCTTGTTTACACGATCTTGACATGTGTCTAAAACAAAAATAACTACTAAATGATTAGTAATCTTTGTTTAATAACCACTAAATCCTTATCAGTGATCCTCGTACTACAAGTGACTGTTCATCAATCCTTATGTTGTCTTTGATTTAACATATGCAACTATTGTTAACTTCTAATTTAAATTAAAAAAAAATCTCTCTTTTTGAATTCAAACTTGAACCTTCAACCACTTTCTGGTTTTCCATCTAGTCGAGACCTTCTATTCTTCTTCAAAAATTCACTAAGTGTAGCTACATTTCAAATTTCGATTTCTATAGTGAATCGAAATATCAACACCTATTATGAAGTCAAAATGACCCAACAGGTATTTGCATCGAAATCAATACTTAAATTTTGACCAACTAATTTTTTATTCGAGTTTAATACTACAACTTCGATTCGATTTCAATAACAAATTCATATGTTCACGCTGTCTTTATACTAAACCAGCAAAATAGTAACATATCGAAAAATGTTTATTTTATACCAACACCATGACAACACATTGCCGACCCCCCGGTGGCCTCCGCCAGTATTGTCATGTTGTCGCCCCAGGATGGCGGAAAAGACAGTAGTAATGACCCTCACGACGTTTCCCACAAACTGCCGAAGGAATCATCGCTGGGCTTTTTTACTAAACTGTTACTGTTGGCAAAACTATTTATTAAAATGCTATTTTTTTAAATTATTTACCAAACTACCACTCTTTTAAACTATTTACCAAAATGTCACTCTTTTGAAATTATATACCAAACTATCACCCTTTTGTCCTACGTGGCATTTTTTAAACATTTTTTGGCCACGTAGGATGCGTCATCCTATTTGGTGCATCCTACGTGGGTGTGGAACTGAATATGCCAATGCGCTTGGCGTAACCAAGCTAAATACGCCAACACGTTTGGCATAACATTGGTATATATTTCGGCCTCCCTCCCCCATCTGTGGCATTCACTCCATTTTGCAGTTTTCTCACTATCTCTCTACAAATTTCTTCTCTCTAAACGCTCTCAACTCTCTATCACTTTGCTAGTATTTGATAGTTGTTACTAGAAGTAGTGTGTGGATCTCCATCTATGATCAAATTCAGATAGTATTCCTTATATGTAAGTATATATTATAATATTTGAATTTTTTTGTTTATGATTTGTTGACTATTTATTTTGTTATATTAGTGTTAATTATACATTTATGTTATTTTATACATATTTTGAGGTTTATAGATTTTTTGTCTTGACTAATTAATAATGTGATTAATAAGATACGTAGTGTGAATTGTATAAATTATTTGTACATAAAATAATAGTATAAATTTTTTTTCTTGAGTACTTGACATAGTTTAAATAACTAAATGTAGTTTAATTCAAATTAGTAGGACTTAGGAAGTTATTTGACTCTTATATTGCTTTAAACCATCGATAACAAATATTATATAATATTTTTCATATTGTCACACTAATTATTGTTGTTGTTTGGCATATAGTGTGACAGATGACATTCTGTGTAAACTCAGGCCTAGAGGACAGCTTGATTTTGGAATTGCAGGAATATCATGTTTCTCAGCATGTATGACAAGGACATGAGGACCGGCACCTACGTGTTAGATGTGCTCAGAAAACAAAACATATGGATCGCCCTACGCTGATTCTTCCATATCTACAGCAGGCAGGCTTCTTGGAGGTTGCCCATATGGACTATTGTAGCATTGATCACTCATTATTGATCACTGCGTTGGTTGAGAGATGGCACCCAGAGACGCATATATTTCACATGCCTACCGGAGAGTGCACCATAACGTTGGAGGATATCGGTATCATATCGGGTCTTCCTATTGAAGGTGCTGCAGTTACTGGCCATACCCATCGGACTGATTGACTCAATCTATGTGATCGGTTGTTAGGGATTGATGAGACTCTGTCGCTCATATCTGGTGCACACATTGATATGACATATTTGTGGCAACCGAGTGTTACAAATGTCATTGACGATGATGATAATGAGTACGTGCAACAGCGTGCATGACATTACATACTTAGGTTGCTTGGGGGTTTCTTATGCCCTGATCATTCTGGTAAGTTTGTGCACTTGATATTCCTTCCATTGTTGGAGGACTTTGCTGTTGCTGGGACATACAATTGGGGGTTTGCAGTCTTGGCGTACTTGTATAGAGAGCTTTGTAAAGCTACGGACTACAAGGCACGCAAAATCGGAGGGGCTTGCATCTTATTGCAGTATTGGGCATGGTACAAATTTCCCTGACTTACCCCTACACTAGCTGATCATGTTGAACCCGATGTGTTCTATAGTGCTTATCGTGGTCAATTATGTCCATTAGGATGTGAGTAAGTTTCTTTTCATATAATTTATTTACATTACTTTGCTCTGTTACATACTTTGCTAATATTTCTCACTTACGTTCATAATACTTTCATTTACAAATAGGTGGCGCAAGCATAAAATTTTGAGTGATATTGTGATCGGCGTCCTTGAATATTATCGCTGGTTCTTTAATCAGTTGAAGAATGATGTGGTATGTATTAATTTACATTCGTTTGAATTAATTACTTATGCATATGACTTCTTAATTTTGTGTGCATCTCATTTTGCAAATTATATGACAACCATACACAGATGAGAATGTGGCATCACTTCCACCTTTTTGTGTGGCTGGTAGGGACATAGCACTAGCAGTGATCCCTCTCATATGTTTTCACATTGTTGAGTGGCACCAGCCAGACTGAGTAATGTGCTAGTTTGGTCTTGACTAGCCCATACCACGGAAATCTCTCCAGCTTGATAGTTTGCACTCAATTACACTAGCAGGTAGGCATGATGAGGATTGACTAGCTGCACATGCTATTTACATAGCCACATGGGATAGTCGAATGGAGAAGCTTGTTAGGGGAATTTCATTGCTCGCACCTCTTACTTCGCGTTCTAAGTGCATGCGTTGGTATAAAAGAATTACCAGATGCTGGATTTCTCCCACTGATGCATCTATTAGGAATGTGGTAAGCTCTTTACCAATTCGCTAATGACTATATGTATTTTGTATTCATTATAATGACATATTTTATATCTGTTTTCTTAGGCGGACATTGCAGAGCATTTGTTCAATTTGACTACTGAAGCTGCTGCTCGAGAAACTGCTACACAGATCCTACATTCATTGCGGGAGCATGATCGCATTACAGTGGAACATCTCCGTCCAGCTTAAGCAGCAGGTGACATTTTAGGGCCACCTGAGGAGTCCAGTCAACAGGGGACGCGACGTAGAAAGATGCCAGGGTTAGCGAGCACTCGGACACGACTTCGACATCCCAAGGACTCCGGTTCTACAAGCCAGCACACGACTCAACTTCCTACCACTGCTACATACCCAACCACTCAACTACCACCTACACATCACCCATCATACCCACCATACTCATACCCACCGTATCCTTACCCGCCACCAGCTTACCCATCATATCCTTACCCACCATATGGTTACCCACCATATCCTTACCCACCACCAGGTTACTTACTATACCCATCACAGTCAGGTCCTTCTTTCGATCCCTCTCACAGGCCACCACATTCTGATGCGGGCTCATCTCGTTGACGTGTAATTATATGTCATTAGTGTATCTGAGAATGTTATATTTAGTGGTTTTGTTTTAAATTACTATTGATGATTTTCTATTGTGATTTTGGTACCCTTATTGGATTAAACATGTTTGCCGCTTAGTTTTTATTAATGATCTTGGTAACTGGTTGAATTAAACAGGTTCATGTGCTTTTGAGGAGGTCCAATATTTAAGAAAAACTCTGTCAAAATTTTCATAGAATCCGAATGATTGAACTTTGGTTGAATTATGTCAAACAGGTTTATGCCCTTCTGCGTTAACCAAAAATATATAAAAAAAAAGTCACTCCTCAAAATTGGGAGGGTCATGATTAGGAGACTACTTATCAAATAAACATTTGAAAAAATGATATTTTCTCTCTCAAAGAAACATGCAGAAAAATACACACAAAAAAAGAAAAAAAGAAAAAAATATTTTGACTTTAAGGGCTCTTTGTTGTGACAAGCAAATGAGTATGAGTTTGGTGTTATGGTTAACCTATATTACGATTTATAATCCTATATTTTGTAGTCTTAAACCGGATAAATTATGATGATTTGCTTATGTTTATTGGTGAATTTTACACAAATCCTTATCATTATCTTTATTTTTATAAATTGAATGAGATTTTATCACATTTGGAGTAAAAACATGCAAATATTTTACGTTTTCAAAGCAAAATATAATCATTTTGGCTCTCTCAGGACCCTATGAGTGATTGAGGCCGTGTGTAACTCATAAAACGCTTGTATCTATATTTTTAGGATATACGATTGTGTATAAATTGCGCCAAAACAAATGGCCTATTTGCCTTAATTACGCTAACAAGTTTGACATATTCTATGTAAATACGTCATCATAGATGAAAAATTCTCGTAAGATGAGTTAAATAAGATGACTCATCCATGAAGATTACGTCAAGTGTGTTGGCGTAACTTTCATAGATGCGTCATTTTATTTTATGCATCTTACATAGTTAAAAAATGTTAAAAAATATTACGTATGACAAAAGGATAATAGTTTGATATATAATTTTAAAAAAATTGTATTTTGATAAATAATTTAAAAAATAATAATTTGATAAATAATTTTAAAAAAATAATATTTTGATAAATAATTTTACTAATAGTATCAATTTAGTAAAAAAACTTACTGTTCACTTCCTCGGTTAATCAGGCGGTCGATGATGGTGGGACCCAGGGGTTTGCCGATTCGGGTGGAGCAGAGTTCGTGGATTTGGGAACGGATTCGGATTTAGGGTTTTCGGATTTTCGATTGACGCAGGGGATTGGTGGCGAATTGATTCCTGAGTGCTCGCGTGGTGTCGAAGGAGATGTCGTTGGCGAGGTTACCGAGTCCCAATTCCACGAATTTAGGGTTTTGAAAAGGGAATTGTCTTTAAAGGATGATGATTTAGCAGTGAAAATATTGAAACTTTCGGAGTTGAATTCGAGTTTTGATTCTTCAGGGGATTGTTTCAGAGTTGAATTGCAGAAAGTCCAAGAGGGTATGGGGAATTGCAAGGGGAAGTTGGTTTCTGACACTGACACAAAAAGTTGAGTTGAGTTCATAGTCATACTAATTAATGAATCTGTGAGTGCGTTCCATTCAAATGTGGCGGCTAGATATTTAAGTGGGTGCAATCTGGAATAATAATATAAATAAAACTTACATAAATTTTTTTATGTATTTGTTGTATTATTTTTTAATAAAAGTATAATATGTGTTTTATTTTTTAATTATTTTATTATTATTATTAAAAATTTTATTAATAAATTATAAAAAATTATACATATTATATTTTTATTAAAAAATAATTTTATAAGTGCTTATAGAATTTTATTTAATTTTTTTTCCTAATAATATAGTTTATCCGTAATGTGCTCCTTCATTATTTTATTTATTTATTTATTATATAATATTATAATATTAAAATTAATTGTATTGATTGATGTCTCTGATATTTAAATTTTATCTTAAAAATATAAAAATCTTTTTTACTAAAAAATATTATAAAAAAGTTTTAACGGAGTAATTATAATTATAATTAAGTGAAATTATAAGTAATTATATATTAATATATATAATCATCATAAAATCGTAGACTTTTAAATTTTATTTAAATAAAAGATTAAATTATACTTATTCTCTACAGGTTTAATGATATTACATTCATCTCATTCTTTTCTAAAAATAATATTCACTCTCATTAATTGATCAAGTTACATAATCACAAATATTATCGCTTAAAATTTATAAATTTTCAACATTCACATTATTTATAAAAAAATATTTTTTTTAAAAATATCGCCTCATTCTTTTTTTTTAAAAATGACACTCACCTCTTAATTAATTGATCAAGTTACATAATTGTGTAAATATTATAAATTAAAATTTATAGAGTTTTTAACATTCTGACGCTTATTTATAAAAATAATTGTGTATATTGAAAACTTTACAGATTTTAATTTGTAATATTTATATATAATAATATTTTTTATAAAAAAAACTTTTACAATTTTCTCTATGTGAGTGTGTAAGGAGATTTTAAAAAAATATATATATTTTTTAACTAAGTAATATTATCAAATTTTAACGATAAAAAAATATTATCAAATTTTAACTAATAATATTTATACATAATAATATTTTTTTAAATATTTTTTTATAAATAATCAGTAATATCTTGAAAATTTTATAAATTTTAACTGATAATATTTATATAATTATATAAATTAATTAATTAATAAAAATAAATTTTATTTAAAAAAATAAAATTAAATGTAATATCATCAAACTTAAAAAAATAAATATAATTTACTCAAAATAAAATAATGAGAACTGACACGTATAAACATTTATACATGATGTTGGGTTGACTAAGGTTCCTTCCATTTGTTATTTCCTCATAGCCTTCGGTTTTGACCCATCAAACTAGCATTAAGCCACCTGGTTAACAGGATAAACATAAAAACGACCATACGTTAGTGTGTTAAAGGTTATCAACATGTCCTATTTTTGTCTTTTCCTTTTCTAATCAATTGGAAAATCAATTTCATATCATTCGACCAGAACTACATGCTGTAAATATATGTAGATTTTTTTTAGACACAAATTTAAGATAAATACACTCACATAAGGCGAACTTTATTTTACAGTGAACCTCCACATCATTTGAGTGTGTTTATTTTAAGTTTATACTTATATAAAAATAATATTTTAATATGCAATTATAAGTTAAGATTTCACGAAAAATGAATCTTCTTATATAAATTTTTTACATAACAGAGTTATGTAAAAAAAGATATAAATACAAAATCATAATCAGATGGGACTCTGTTAAATTTATGAATTTAAATTTATATTTAAATTCATTATATTTATCTTTTTCTTCACATGATAATATCATACAAAAATTTCACATGAAATGATTTATTCTCAAATTTTATGTATAAATATAACAATCTCTTTTTATTAAGGTAAAGGTAAATTACATTTAAAATTCACCTAACTCAAGATGATGAAATAGTGGTGGAGGGTATCCATGTGCAGTCTGACATAGGGTAAAGAGTAGGAAGTTAGAAAATAGATGACGAAGTAAAAATATGTTTCAATCAAAGTTAGATCCAAACTAAAAATATGCCCAAATTTTTAAATTATACATCAAATGCAAAATGGTGTTCTGAACCTGTGTGTCTATTCATAAGTGTCTACCACTATAAAAAATTACTATTCAAAATCAGTAAAACAGTTCATAGAACCGGAAATATATAAGTTAACAATAATGTCTACTAAAAGAAAAAGGGAAGGGGGGTGATGGTGTAACGATCAGTTAGATATAAAGAAGAGTATCTACCAGTATCTTCTTTCTTTCTTCTTCTTCTTATTTTTAGCTTTGGTTAAAATTTCTATCACGATATTCTGAACCTGGAGTGGAGCTGCAAGTGCGTGGATCTTCCTAGAAAACTGTTATAATAAAACAAAAGTTAGGCATTTTGCCATTGTAATAAAAAACCAGTTCGGATATCAATTATACAAAGAATCCTATCCCTGAGGGCCCTGATCCCTAAGGGTGGAATATTGCTAGGCTCTAAATGTACACATTATTAGAATATATAGAATATATTTTAAGATTAAATTAGATTTAATTTTGTGTTATTTTAAACATTTGATTCACATATAATTAAAAATATTATTTTAATTATATTTAATTATATTTTTTTATATAAACATTTTTTTATAAATAAAATATTTTTTATACATATTAATTAATTCAAAAATAATTCAAATAATTTACAAAAACTTTTTCAAGATTTTTCTTGTGTAACTGTTCCTCTGTTTTTAGTACACATCGTTATTCCAATCCATTTGCATTTCCAAGTCCCCAAGTGGGAGAAAAAGTGCGCTACCGACTCTGGTATTTGGACCTAAGGCCTGTACTATAAATATGACTCCATATCTTAGCTTCCTATCTCATAAAACCTTTTCTCATTCATAGTTATTCTTGCTTCATATACTTTAGTTTATTGCATTGGTCACTCTTAATTACTTGCTTGCTGCATTTCTCCCCTCCCCTTTGCGCCTGAGAAAATTTGTCATTTAGACATGGAACTTAGTTTCAAGCTCCAACTTGGCCTTGTTTGTGTCATACTGCTCTTACCTGCACTGTGTAACTCCCAGAACGGTTTTACGAACTCTAGAGCGACCTATTATGGTAGCCCTGATGGCTATGGAGTCACAAGTATGTGAGCCTCCTCATCTTCTAGCTAGCTATACCCATGGCATGTGCTTGTACATATGAATTGTGTACCAAGCACATTTGTTTGCAGGCTAGGAATTAGGGTAGTGGATAGATATATACCCATGTTGGTGGGGAAGCACATTTGCATGTTCCATTAATGGCCATGATATTTTAAAACTGTATATTGTTTTCTTTCTAGAAAAAGTAAATTTGAAGAATTTACTTTTGGTTATGCATGCTCTCCTCCTTTAAGATGCTTTTTAGAAGTAAAATATGCACCGTGACATTACACTACTTTTGCAGCATCACATAACATATATAATATGATTGGTCAATTGATATATATTTTAGGAGGAGCTTGTGGCTTTGGCGAATATGGAAGGACGGTCAACGATGGCAGCGTCGCAGGCGTGTCTAGGCTGTGGAGGGGTGGAAGTGGCTGTGGTTCATGCTATCAGGTAAATATATTCTTTCCCTTCTTTTAATAGAATTTTTTTTTCTTTTACACTTAAATTTTCACACCACCTTCACCAATTAATGATAATAAAATTATGGGTTTTACTTGTAAAAGATACCGAAATAAGTTGTAAATGAAAAAATAAAGATTTTCTAATTTTTAATGCATTAAATATTTTATTTTAATATATTTAACAAGTGCTCTTAACAAAATCTTAAAATTATTAATTAACAATATGAATAGACTGAAAATGTGTTCTTCTAAGAAAAAAACTTATTGTTAATTTATTAACTAATCGATATATACAGATAACTAATAATTTATTCATTATTTAACGATGTGGAATTTCAGGTGTAGAAATATAAGAACTGTTTTTGTTAATCACTATTTCTAACAGTACCTAGTAAAGGAAAGCTTCATGCATCCTCATTGAAACAATCAAACAAAATATTTATATGAAAAGAAAGAAAAAAAACTTTGCCAAGTATTTCCACTAATTAAAATTGTTTATTTATCAAATATAAATGATGATGATGATTCAGGTTAGGTGCAAAATACCGCAATACTGCGATGACAAAGGAGCATACGTTGTGGTAACAGACTATGGTGAGGGAGACAGAACAGACTTCATCATGAGCCCACGTGCCTTCTCAAGGTTGGGACGCAACGCAGAGGCATCTGCAGCGCTGGTCAAATACGGTGTAGTGGATATTGAATACAAAAGGGTCCAATGTAGATACCGTGGCTTCAACATCAAGTTTCAGGTCTATGAAAACAGCAAAAACCCTGACTACCTTGCTATCGAGATTCTTCATGTAGATGGAGGAAACGACGTCACTGCTGTTGAGTTATTCCAGGTATACATTTATATATATTGGTTGCACCCAGACATACAATTCTCAATCGACAAAATTATGTTTGTACATATTTTGTTACACTAGTTTTATATTTGGTTATCAATGTAAAAGTATCTAATTAATAACATGTATTATTATATAATTAACAGGACTAATAATTGATTTTAGTTTGATAATCGATTATTAGTTTTGTTAACATATATATACATTATTAACAATATATTTGTATATTGTTTATCAATTATCAGGTGTAAATCTAATGTACAAAAAATAGCGTGCATATAGAAGAATTGATTCTCAATATAACAATTTCTGAATTATTAGATTGAAATATCAACTTTGCCATGTATATTGACTTAGTTGCTTAAAGATTAGTTAGTTTACTTTTACTTTGAGAGTGCTTCTGTGAGTTCTATCCAATTCTTGTCTCCCTGTGTATTGTATTGAATTTGATTCTTGAAATGTTGTCAATGGTGCAGAAAGACCGCCAAAAACGGGCGCCAATGCGCAGGGCCTTTGGGGCAGTGTTTGACGCTACTAATCCACCAAGTGGTGAAATAAACTTGAGGTTCCAAGTGAGTGGCAGTGCAGGGCTTAAATGGGTGGAGTCCAAGAATACTATCCCTAGTAATTGGAAGGCCGGAGCTGCTTATGACACCGAGATTCAGCTCAAAAATTAAAATGAAAAAGCACTTTGAGATCCCAGGAACAGATTAGAAATAGATAGGCACTAGTATTCAGTTGTTTCTGCCTTTCTGAATAGTGTCACTTCAAGTACAAAAATAATCATTTCATTATTTTCTTTACACCACTTTTGAAATTAATTAATATAGTATAAATTTATGGTTAATTATATGTATTGATTAGTTAATGAAGAATCATGTATATTAATTGGTTAACAGAGTATCTATTAACCAACTTATATACATGATAAACCATTAATTTATACTTTATTAATTAATATAAAAAATTATATAAAAAAAGACGTGAAAAAATTGAGTTAATCCAAGTATGTTACTTTCTGTATGCTGCTGGGTGGATGTGTGTTCTTTTGTCCTCTTGTGGACTAAAATAATGGGCATTTATGTACTTTTCATCTGAGACCACATGGAATATGAATAAAACATAGCACCCTTTCTTCTTTATCGGTATTTAGCTGCTAATGCTATTACACTTGCCTTGATGCGGTTAAAATAAATTAAATTGATAATTTGATATCGACCCATAAGGCAATTGGCAAAATACTATACTTCAAAGGGTCACTTAATATTTAATGTCTAGCCAAATAAATCCCACAATTCATTAGCTTTTTTCATAGTTTTAAATTGTGGTCTATAATTATAATTGTGATTACAATATTGTAATTTTAGTAATTTTTATAATTATATTATGATTACAGTTGTAACTGCATCAACTACATTATCCTACAATTATCTGCAATTACAGTAAATGCAATATAACTAACAAGAAATACGAAGATGAACAAAGAATCAAAGAGAGGAAGAAACTAAAGCTTACTAAGAGAAATCTTCATTACTCATGAAAACTGATTCTTAAGTTCTTATTATTATAAGTGCATTGAATGCTAATATACACAAAATGAGTTAAATAACTAACTGAATGTAACTGTAACTAATTAACTAACCAAATTAACAGAAGCAGTTATGTGATGACAGCATCAGAAGGCAAGTGTAGTTGTTTTGATGATGAGCTGGATGAAGGTGAGTTGGATGAAGTAGGATTAGATGAAATATCATATGATATTAACGGTAACCACAACCGCAATTTAAAATTATAGTTCTTTCCTAACAACTCAGACATAGACACTAAAAGGAATGTTTAAGGAAAAGAAAAGAAAAACCATAATTCTAGCTTAATTAACACTAGTTTTGGTCCAAATCAAATGAAATGGCCTTCATGTTAGTGTTGCTTAAGGCTTTGTTTAGATGGGTGATAATCTGATACAGGATGAAATGTAGTGTGTTGTGTAGCAGGGATAGAACGCTGCTCCATCTTTTGGTTAACTCTTCAGCTAGGTGAAAAAAGGGGAACAACGTCCCCCTCTGCACCCCAAAAAGCTTAACAATTTAGCAACCGAGGAATGAAATTGTGGACAATGGCTTCGGCTTGCAACCAAGGAAAACGGAAAACGCAGGTTCAGGAAAAGGAAAAATAACTCATAGGTACAGCTTAAGAATAAGTTTTACATTTCACTTCGTGATTAACCAATATTTGATTAAATAAGTATCAATTAAATTTAACCAATAATTTACCAATCATTAACCACGAAAATGACCCATAGGTGTGGCAGGAATGCATAATAGATCAGTGATTAATTATAAGTAGGATATTGGTGAAATTAAATTGATACTTGACTAATCAAATATTAATTAAACACAAACTGAAATTAAAAACTTTTTCCCAAGCTGCACCTAAGGGTCCATTTCTCTAAAGAAAAATGATAACAAAGCTGCGGGCATTATTCATATCATAACCATTAGCTTGGGAGAGGAGGGTCCCCAAGCTGTGGGTGGAGAGTGACTCCTCCGTTGTGGTACAGTTAGTGAACAAGGATTGCTCGGACCATCATTGTGCAACTATGATCCATACTATATACGGTGTTTGCAAAAGTCAGTGGCAAGTGAAAGTCTCTCACAAAACAATGTATGCATTCATTCTCCTTTTAAAGGACAAAAGGCTAAATTTAAAATTCAAGAACTGAGTGTATACCATTGTGCTTCACATAATCTATGCCATCGTGAATCTGCCGATGAAGGCCAACTATATTAAGCTCTACCCTATACTGAAATTCATCGCCGACTTCAACCCCAGGGAGAGATCCCAAGATCTGCTTGCCAGTGTTAATATATTTCCCTTTCTCCTTAAGGATCTTTGCTGCTTGTAAATGAACCATCCTACGAGTATTTGTTTGCTCTTTTAACTTCGATTCTTCTTCCTGCAAAAGCTTTCTACAAACAGCTTGGAAAAGGTGCAATGTTTCCCTCACTTTATTTCGGGTCACATTTGAGTCACTGTCACGATGACCACTGAAATTATGATGACTAAAAGGAGGAACGTTTACATTGAAACCACGTGATTTGTGGACAACTTGAAATTCTTCAATATCTTCATTAGGGTAAAGAGAATCCTTCTTTTCCCAAATTATCAATTGACCTGTACCTTCAGGAGCAGCATTTCCCTTTTTCTTTTGTGAAGGCTTCTTCCCAGCATGATTTGATGAGTCTTTATTCTTGATATCAGCTTTTGACATGTCACGCTGTGCAAAAAAATTAACTTTCTTTCCCTTGCTTTCATTTGTACTACCAATCAAATTAAATTTGGAGGAACCTTTAACGTGCCTCCTAGGACATTCTTATTTAGACATCAGACCTAGCACTTCTGTCTTGTCAGATGCAACCTGCAATCCATCAAAACCTCCTTCAGCTCATGCTGACAATCAGACATATCCAAAGGCTTTGTCCCAAGACTTTGGAATATAATTTATTGTAAATTATAATCTCCTGCCCTGATGTTCCCTCAAACTGTAAAGCATCTCCATTTCCCTCTTTATCTACTGTCTTGGAAATTATTTCAACCTGATGATGACAGCTTTCTTTAGAAATTGTAATGCACTTTTGTCTTACATTTTCCAGCAGCAATTGCATCCTGGAAGAAGGTTCAAAGACATCCAGCTTCTTCACTTTCTTTGTAGCATTCCCTTCAGACTCAGATCGAACTATGCCCACTAGCCTTCCGTTGTAAGCATATCCATCTTGAACATTCTTTTCCACTTCCTTTACATCAGTTGCTGTTGCCTTTTTCAATGGCTTGCCATCTACAGCCATGTTCTGTTGACCCATACTCTTGTTCTCCAAAGAATATATCCCCTTTAGACATTCACCCTTACTGAGATGTGAAGCATTTTGTCCACATGAAGGAGGAAAGTCTCTGACAGCTGAAACTCTTCTTTGAGGAAAATAGCTTCTAGTTACAGCCTTCTCCAAACAAGCACTGGAACCAGATATATTGACATCAGATGATAAGAATTTTGAACCACCTGAAAAGACCACCTCATCCACTGTAGAAGACGACTTTGACATATTGAAGGAATCACATTTTATAGCTTTTGCAGTTCTTGTCAACTCTTCATCCTCCAAAGCTGCTTCTACACCTACCAACTGCACATTAGCAGGTTCATCGTTTGCCAAAGGCGGCCCGTACATATGAGATGAGACCACCAGATTTTCCTTCTTCAAACTACAGTCAATTGTTTGGACAAGGGTCTTAGGATCAATTCTTGAAGGAAATGGTCCACATCCTACTGGGAAATCACGAACAGCAGAAACTTTATACCGCTTATATTTAGCTAGAGCAAGAAAAGTGCAATCCCCATTTTCCATCAGTGGCTTCCCAAATCTTTCCTCAGAATGACCATTACTGAATGACGTAACCATTCTTCTTGACGTCTCTGAATTCAGCATATTCTCTAAACCCTCATTGTCAATCCAAAACCATCTGGAACATCTATTCAAGCTTTGCCAACTAATGAGCCTGCACTCTTCTTTCTTCTCTGCAAAGAAGCAACTATTCAAGGAAATAGAAAGAGGGGACGAATAAAAAACTTTAAATAATTAACAAGCTAACAAAAAATGGGAAGACCTATAAGATTTCTCTAGTAATAAAAAATCAAGGGCATCATAGCTATACATTGCAATAAAGATTTTCCATTAAAAAAATAGATAACATTAAGAAATAAAGACCATGAATAACATGAACATTTGCAAATAACACCTCCCCTCAGGTCAGCTAGAATCCAAATTCAAGTCAAATACATCCAAAAGCAATAACGGAATCTTGCATTTGAGTATCATGTGACATTATCCACCCTTTGAACATTGTTAACCACTCATTTAATCAATTGTTTCTAAAATACAAATATTTTTACTAGCAATATTTATAATGTAACTCTTTCTCTCTCTCTCTCTCTCTCTCTCTCTTTTCTGTCCACAATATTATACTCTACCAAAGGCTTAAGCCATCCAATGGCAGTAGAAAAACTTAAGTTTCTCACGAGAACAGGTCATAAACAAAGAGAGAATAAAGCGTGAGGAAAGAAAAGGGAAGGGAACGGAAGGAAAGGAAAGAAAATGAAGAGAGTTACTTATTTATTATTATTATTATTATTATTATTATTATTTGTCTTTCGAGGTTTTTCACATTCTTTAAATGTGACACTAATCATCTTCGGGATAGTGAGACAATCCCTCAAATTATTGGAGGCCCCCTTAACTGCGAGAAATTCTAGTATGTTCTTGGAGCACAATAAATGTATGTTTTAGGAAGAATATTCTTCACCATTAATTTTGTTGGGTTTTGTTGTACATATTTGTTTCCTTATTTTCGTGATTTGATTCTTGTATTATGACAAATTTATTTCTTATAATTTAGCTCTATTTTAGGTAAGTAATTATTGTCATAAGCCTATATAATATAAATCATACATATACAATTGTGATCAAGCAATAACAATATTCAAAAATATTCTTTCAAGTTAGTATCAGAGCTCTCAATCTAGGAGCCTCTGTCGTTTTCACTACAATCAGCCTTCATTGTTGATCAGACCAGCCTTCATTGCTGCGATTCAACCAACCTTCATCGCCACCGTCGTCCTCGCCTCTCACCAGGAACCCACGACTCCAACTGTCATCGCATTGCCGTCCTCACCCAATGCGAGCTGCACGTGACCCCTACACTACGCACCGCGCACCACCAGCAAAATAGAGTCGCACCACGCACCCCACACCGTGCACTGCCGACAAAACAAAGTCGCACCGCGCATTGCAATCTTGTACCGCCCACCGTGCACCAACGCCTAGCATTGCGCACCCCCGTTATGTGTTTGTTCCTTCGAGTATATCGGACAATGAAACTGCCAAAGACATCTCGCAGCTCAGTACGACACCGCCCCCACCTCTGAATCCCAATGATCTACTAGTCTTGCACCCCACCTATCGCCTTAATGAAAAAAATTACTTGCAGTGGGCCCAAGTCATTCGTACTACACTTAAGGGTCGTCGGAAGTTAAACTACATTGAATGGACTGCCCCTAAGAAGGATGACCCTCATTTTGAGATGTGGGATGATGAGGATTCTCTTATTATGACGTGGCTCTGGAACTCCATGACTCGTAAGATTAGTAGAAACTGTATGTTCATTCCTTCCTCCCGTGAAATTTGGGACAATCTTTGCCAGACTTTCTCTATGAAACAGGATATCGCTACTTGCTATGAGTTGAAGACTAAAATCTTTGTCGATAAATTAAATTAGGAAAGATAAGATTTAGGTGTTATATTGAGAATAAGTTAGGGAAACATATTTTCTATGATTAAGGGGAGAATAAATCAATCCCTGATTTTATGTATTTTTTAGGGTTTGACTTCGGTTCTTCTCTTCTATTTATATCCTATTAACATTATTTTGGTTTTATGAAAATATACGAGAACATGTGTGTTCTTTTCTTCTCCTCTTATTTCTTCATATATTTCTACATTGTATCAGAGCTTTAAGGTTTCGATCATGAACTTTAAGGTCGCCATGGTTGGCTCCGGTTCAACCCCTTCAGATGCTAGCAATGGCGTGACGACTTCGGCGAGAGGAAACCAGTAGCCAGCGGCAGTCTCTATATCTGAGAACTCTTTGCAAATTACCATTCATAAATTGAATGGAAAGAATTACTTTGAGTGGTCTCAGTCCGTGCGCTTGGTGATCGACAGCAAGGGGAAACTTGACTTTTTGAACGGTGAAGTGAAACCACCAGCTACCACCGATCTAAAATATCGGTAGTGGTGTTCCGAAAACTCAATGGTCACGGCTTGGTTAATCAACTCTATGGATCTAGTAATTGGAAAACCTTTCATGTTCTTGCCCACGACTCGCGACGTGTGGGAAGCCGTAAGGGAAACCTATTCTGATCTAGACAATCACTTATTTGAACTAAACACCCGGATGTGGAAAATGTAGCATGGAGTACATGAAGTAACAGCGTATTATAATGAGATGATGACTGTTTGGCGGGAGTTGGACTTATTTGATGCTGAAACATGGGAGAGTCTAAATGACAGTGCTCAGTATAAAAAGAAGAGAGAGAAACTGAGTATTTGTCTTCTTGACAGGATTGAATATGGATCTTGATGAAGTAAGAGGTCACATCTTAGGGAGAACATCTTTGCTGACTATCAGAGAGGTCTTCTCCGAGGTGCGTAGATAAGAAGCCTGGTGGCAAGTGATGCTGAAGCATCCTAATGAAATAAAAATAGATAATGAGGGATCAACTCTTGTGGTCCGTGGTGCAGGTGCAGACTCAGAAGGAGAAAGGCGAGGAGGAAAGCAGAGGCCATGGTGTGATCATTGTAAAAGACCGTGGCATACTCAGGAAACGTGCTAGAAGCTACATGGGAAATCGACAAATCCTAAGAAAAACCTAAGTGGTGATAGCACTTCAAAGGGAGCTGTCTGGGCATTTCAAGTGAGCAATTTGGAAACATGGCAGCAATCATCCTCAGAATCTCTTCCCTTCACAAAGGAACAAATAGAGCATTTATATAAAATGTTTCAATCTCAATCTTTAGGAAACTCTAATTCATCTTGTTCTTTAGCCCAGTAAGGTAATTTTTTTACTGTAGCTATTGCTTGTACAAAATCTAATGGCTCCTAGATATTAGATTCAGGTGCCACTGATCATATGACCGGCACTTTGCAAATTTTTTCTTCATATACACCTTGTGCAGGGAATCAAAAGGTAAAAATTGTAGATGGTTCCTTTGCTACTATTGCTAGAAAAGGAACTGTACCTATTTCCTCTTATCTAACCTTTAACAATGTTCTGCATGTTCCTCATCTATCCTATAATCTTTTGTCTGTCAGTAAATTAACCTTTGATCATATCTGTCAAATTAATTTTTGGTCCTCCCATTGTGAATTTCAGGATTTAACCTCAGGGAAGATGATTGGGAGTGCTAAACAGGATGGTGGTCTCTACTTTCTCCATCAAGGATCAACCTTTGGAAGGCAAGACCAGGAGACTTGTTTCAATTCTATTTTTGTGCCTAGTGACAGTGAAATTATGTTATGACATGATCGATTATGACATCCCAACTTTCAATATTTAAAGCATTTGTTTCCAAAGTTATTTACGAATAAAAATCATTTGTCTTTTCAATGTGAATTAGCAAAACACCATCGTGCTGTTTTTCCATCTCAATCATATAAAAAATCTAAACCATTTACCATGATTCACAGTGATGTTTGGGGTCCCTCTAGAGTGGCAACCTTTTCTGGAAAACGTTGGTTCATTACTTTTATTGATGATCATACTAGGGTCACTTGGGTTTTTCTTTTGAAAGATAAATCTGATGTTGAAATTGTGTTAAAAAAATTTTATAATATGGTTCAAATACAATTCCAGACCCAGATTAAAATTTTTCAAAGTGATAATGGAAAGGGATTTTTTAACAATGTGTTAGGGACTTTTTTTGCTGAGAAAAGAATTGTTCACCAAAGTTCGTGTAATAATGCACCTCAACAAAATGGGGTGGCTGAAAGAAAAAACAAACATGTCCTAGAAGTCACTAGAGTTTTAAGTTTTAAAACTAAATTTCCTAAGTATCTATGGGGAGATGTTGTTTTAACAGCCAGTTACTTGATTAATAGACTTCCTACATGGATTTTGGGCTTTGAAACTCCTTTACAAGTTTTTATGAATTATTTCCCAAACACTCAACTCACAATAGATATTCCCTTAAAAGTTTTGGACAGTGTGGCTTTTGTTCATAATCATGACCCAAAACACTCAAAACTTGATCCAAAGGCACATACATGTATTTTTGTTGGTTATCCTTCTACTCAGAGAGGTTACAAATGTTTTGATCCAGTTTTGAAAAAAATGTTTATTTCTATGGATGTCACTTTCTTTGAAAGAACCTCATACAACAGCAATTCCCATCTTCAGGGGGAGAGCAACACTAGTGAAGATGGTTTTCTTGATGGTTCTGATTTAATTTTTGAGTTTTACAATAATGTTCCTCACACAGGATCACCGAAATTACTGGAAACAAATGAATTAAATGTTGAAAATGATGAATCTTCTAATATTCAAATGCCATCACAAAATAAAAATACTGAAACTATTGAGATGTATGTGAAACGGTATAAAGGTCTTGTTTATTCAAAGGAATATCAAGCACAGAAAAGGAGAGGCACTATTCAGCAACATCACCAAGAATCTAATCAGAGGTTGGATCATGATAATTCTTCAAAGACTTCTGTAAATAATGCTCCAGGTATTTCTGAGTCATGTTCTTTAAGTCAATTTGATCTTCCCATTACTCTTAGGAAAGGTGTTAGGTCTTGTACAAAACATCCTCTGTCAAATTTTTTATCTTACAATAATCTTTCAACTTCATATTGTGCCTTTATCTCACAAGTGTCTAGTATAGCTATTCCTAACAATATCCAGGAGGCTCTAAATGTTTCTGAGTGGAGAGAAGTTGTTCTTGAGGAGAGCTCAGGAGAAGAATGCTACTTGAAAAAAAGCGGATCTACTATTTGAGAAAACAAATGTTGGTTGTAAATGGGTTTTAACTATAAAATACAACTCAGATGGAGCCTTGGAAAGATATAAGGCTCACCTAGTAGCTAAAGGCTTTACTCAGACATATAGAGTGGATTACTCTGAGACGTTTTCCCCTGTGGCAAAGCTAAATACAGTTCGGGTACTTTTATCAGTTGCAGCTAATCTTGATTAGCCTCGAAATCAGTTAGATGTGAAGAATGCTTTTTTGAATGGAGACTTGGAAGAAGAAGTATATATGGAGCCTCCATCTGGTTTCTCTGAGAAATTTGGAACTAAGGTATGCAAGTTAAAAAAATCTCTATACGGGCTCAAACAGTCTCCCAGAGCATGGTTTGAAATATTCACAAGATTTGTTAAAGGCCAAGGATATAGTCAAGGATAATCTGATCATACTCTTTTT
Source organism: Ormosia semicastrata (assembly GCA_029884595.1). NCBI lineage: Eukaryota > Viridiplantae > Streptophyta > Magnoliopsida > Fabales > Fabaceae > Ormosia > Ormosia semicastrata. The sequence goes on along the minus strand of JAQQTO010000057.1, from coordinate 50,245,065 downwards.
ATGAAAAGTTCCACCAAGGACAAAGTTTCAGTTTTGATTGTCTATGTGGATGGCATAATCTTGATTGGGGATGATATAGAAGAGATGAGCAGACTGAAGTAGAACCTAGCCAAGGAATTCAAGATTAAAGACTTAGGCCAACTAAGGTACTTTCTTGGAATGGAAGTGGCAAGATCAAAAAAGGGCATCGTGGTGTCACAAAGGAAGTACATTCTTGATCTATTGAAAAAAACTGGGATGAGTGGTTGCAAACCTTCAGATACTCCAATAGAAGGAAATACTAAGCTCAGAGAAGTCAAAGATGGTGTACCTGTTGACACGGGAAGATACCAAAGGTTAGTTGGGAGATTGATTTACCTATCACACACTCATCCTGACATTGCTTTTGCTGTCAGCATGGTGAGTCAATTTATGCATTCCCCTTATGAAGTACATCATGAAGCTGTGTATCAAATTGTCTGGTATCTAAAAGGCACACCAGGAAAGGGACTATTCTTCAAGAAAAATGAGAAGAGAGGAGTTAAGGTGTATACTGACGCTGATTGAGCAGGATTAGCTACAGACAGAAGGTCAACCTCCAGGTACTGCACATTTCTTTTGGGTAATTTGGTCACTTGGAGGAGCAAGAAGCAAAGTGTTGCTACTAGAAGTAGTGTCGAGACTAAATTTAGAGTAATGACTCAAGGAATTTGTGAAGTTCTTTGGTTAAAAAGAGTTTAGAAGAGCTTAAGAGGCCAATGAGTTTTCCCATGAAGTTGTACTGTGATAACAAGGCAGCTATTAGCATCGCTCATAACCCGGTTCTACATGATAGGACGAAACATATTGAGATTGATAGACATTTCATAAATGAAAAACTTGAAGAGGGAATAATTTGCACTCCATTTGTACCCACTACATAGCAAGTGGCAGACGTACTAACTAAGGGACTGTTAAGACAACCATTTGAACTTCAAGTTAGCAAGTTGGGCATGATTGATATCTTTACACCAACTTGAGGGAGAGTGTCGATAAATTAAATTAGGAAAAATAAGATTTAGGTGTTATTTGTTGGGAATTGCGGATACATCATGTAGCGAAAAAACAGGATCCCTACCAAGGATCCATGCGAAAAGCCATAATCCGAGTTTTAAAATATTTACCTCTTAAAGCGTGATCAAAAGGAAGTGACGTGAATCACCAACATCGTAATAGCAACGATGTCTCTGCGGTATCCACACGAACAGACTCACGAACGTCCAACGTCCGCAAAGAGGAGCCTCACGCCTCTCACACAGTGCTAGCTGTGAAGAGAAGAGAAGAAACTTGTCGCTCACTACTCACTTTTCTGTAGGTGCGGCTAGAGTTCTGTAATATGTGTGTCTTAGCAGCCCCTTAGCAGTACTATTCATAATAGTGACTGCCTTAAGTAAGTGTGAGCAGCAGCAAGATAAGCTGTGCAACCCTAAACTCATCTGTTATGAGTCTGGCCTATATTTGAATCTGAGTTCAACTTGGATCTATTGCTCCAATTTTAGTATGCTCTATATGTGTGGTTCTGCAGGTTCTTATTACGTTGGCAGTAATATTAAAATCTCATTTTAATATTTTAATATTACAAGTAGTGAGCGGTATCTAGTAACACATTGTTGCTACCCATGTAATAAGAATGTCAGTGATTTAACATAACCTTTTCGTAACCAATGTTTCTGTGTCGTTTAATCCATTTGTCAAGATATCTAGATTGAACACAAGGCATGGAATGCGTCACCCTTGTATAGTCCAATCTTTCATTTCCTGATACCCGAGTAGACTTTGTAACAACAAATGAGATCAATATCTCATATTGACTCATTTGAGCATGGCAATGCATTTCGCAGTCTCACTCAATTAGGGGGCCCGAAGATATCGCTCCTGTTATGTAGGAGTGGCAAATCTCATCTAGGTCACTCACATCCCTCTGCATGATTCGCAGTATGTCTAATAACCAACTTTATAATCACCTTGTTACAGATGACGTTTGATGGCATTAAAACACACAACTCCTCATGTAGGAATCGTAGTGATTTCAGGTCAAAGGACCATAGACACCATTGTCACTATGAGAATCGCTTATGAAACTCACGTAACGATCTATGTAGCGTTCTCATAGCGGGTCAGTCTAGTACATCATTACTCTAATATGTACCCATGTGAAGACTTGATATCTCATATCCATGACTCGTGAGATGTGGTCATCAGTCTATGCACATACTAATCTTAATGCATTATTGTTATCCTAATTAATAATAATACTTGTCTAGGGACATTTAAGAATAGTGTTCTAACCAAAAGGATCTCACGATCAAGTCATCCACTTGATGTCCTATGGCATCAAACTTACTATTCTAAGCACTTTATTATGTTTATTAAAAAGAACACAATAAATGAAATGCCTCATATATTAAAATAGCATAATAGAATGTATGTAAATACGGATAAATGTATTAGCCTCTAGGGCATACACCAACAATCTCTCACTTGCACTAGAGCCAATCAGGCATATGTCTAATGCCTAAAGACCTAGTGTGACCCTCATGCTTCTGTTATGCAAGAGGCTTCATCAGTAGATCAGCAATGTTATCATCTATTGGTACTCTGCATATCTTCACATCTCCTCTATCGATGATCTCTCAAATGAGATGGAAGTGCCTAAGTATATGTTTGGATCATTGGTGAGATCTAGGTTCCTTACTTGTGCAATGGCTCCATTATTATCACAATAGAGGTCCACTGGGTCCATAATACTAGGAATAGTGCCAAGTTCAGCAATGAACTTCCTGATCCAAATGGCCTCCTTTGCTGCATTGGAGGCAATAATATACTCAACCTCTGTGGTAGAATCGGTGACTGTCTCCTGCTTTGAACTCTTCCAGCTCATAGCCCCACCATTTAGGCAAAAAGCATAACCCGATTGGGATCTGGAGTCGTCCTTATCAGTTTGGAAGGTAGTATCAATGTAACCCTTTACAACTAGCTCTTCCTCGCCTCCATATACCAAGAACTAATCCTTAGTCTTTCTCAAGTACTTAAGGATGTTCTTGACAGCAGTCCAGTGACTCTCACCTAGATCAGACTGGTACCTGCTCGTCATGCTCAAAGCATACGAGATGTCCGGTCGAGTACATAACATGGCATACATGATAGATCCAATTGCAGATGCATATGGAATCTTGCTCATGCGATCCCTCTCATCCTGGGTGGAAGGGGATTGAGCCTTAGATAGGCTTACACCATGCGACATAAGTAAGAGTCCTTTCTTGGATTCATGCATGTTAAACCGTCTTAATACTTTGTCTATGTATGTACTCTAACTTAGGCTCTATAGATCCTGATACCTAACACATAGGTGGCTTCGCCCAAGTCCTTCATAGAGAAGTAGTTCCCTAACCAAGTCTTTACGGACTGTAGGGTAGGGATGTCATTTTCGATAAGTAGTATGTCATCTACATACAATACCAGAAAGACAATAGTGCTCCCACTAACCTTCTTGTAGACACAAGATTCTTTTTCATTTTTGATGAAACCAAATTATTTTATTGTATCATCAAAACGAAGATTCCAGCTTCTGGAAGCTTGCTTCAATCCATAAATAGATCGTTGCAACTTGCACACCTTTCTAGCATCCTCTGGAGTGGCAAAACCCTTAGGTTGTGTCATATACACATCCTCGAGAAGATTTCCATTAAGGAAAGCAGTTTTTACATCCATTTGCTAGATTTCATAATCATGGTATGCTGCAATAGCAAGCAAGATCCGAACGAATTTAAGCATCGCAACTGGGGAAAAAGTCTCATCATAGTCTACACCATGAATTTGTTTGAAACATTTAGCCATCAATCGCGCCTTAAAGGTATGCACATTACCATCTATGTCGATTTTCTTCTTGAAAACCCACTTGCACCCAATGGGTTTTACTCCTTCAGGTGGGTCAACCAAGGTCCATACCTAGTTGGCATACATGGAATCCATTTCAGATCTCATGGCCTCAAGCCATTTCTCAGATTCTGGGCCAATAATGGCTTCCTGGTAAGTCACATCTTGATCCATGAGCTATATGTCACCTTGTTGGGTCATGAGAAATCCATATCTCTCTGGTTGATGACGTATCCTATTAGATCTACGCAGGTCTTGTGCTACTAGAGCAGGTTGCTGTTCCACAACATTTTGTAGAGGCTGCTCTATTTCCACCATTGGTTCATTGCTACTTTGTGAAACTTGAACTTCTTCAAGTTCTACTTTCCTCCCATTGATTCCTTTGGAGATAAACTCTTTTTTTAGAAATACAGCAGTCCGTGCGACAAACACTTTGCCCTCGGTAAGATTATAGAAAAAGTATCCCTTGGTTTCCTTTGGATACCCCATAAAGAAGCATTTATCTGATTTAGGTCCAAGCTTATCAGAAACTTGACGTTTCACATAAGCTTCGCAGCCCCAAATCTTTAAGAAAGACATATTAGGCCGTCTCCCAGTCCATATCTCTTATGGTGTCTTTTGAATCATCTTAAATGGAGCACGGTTAAGTGTGAAAGCTACTGTTAACAAAGCATGTCCCCAGAAGGAGCCTAGAAGTTCTGCATGACTCATCATGGATCGGACCATGTCCAACAAGGTCCGGTTTCTCTTTTCAGAGACATCATTCCATTGTGGTATTCCTGGGGGAGTGAGTTAAGATATTATCCCACACTCTTTCAGATGATCATCAAATTGTTGGCTTAAGTATTCACCTCATCGATCTGATCGAAGGATTTTAATACTCTTTCCAAGTTGGTTTTGTACTTCATTCTTGAATTCTTTGAACTTTTCAAAGGATTCTGATTTGTGCTTCATAAGATATACAAATCCATATCTACTAAAATCATCAGTAAATGTAATAAAGTATTGAAAACTGCCTCTAGCAAGTGTGTTTAGTGTCCCACATACATCACTATGTATAAGGCCTAAAAGATCACTAGGCCTTTCACCTTGTCCAGTGAATGGGGCCTTTGTCATCTTCCCCAATAAACAAGATTCACATATCTCATATGATTCGAAATCAAATGTGTCCAAGAATCCATCTTTATGGAGTTTGGAGATGCGTTTCTCATTTATATGGCTCAAACGACAATGCCAGAGAAAAGTTGGGTTCAAATTGTTTGATTTAAACCTCTTTGTATTTATGTTATAGACGGGCATTTTGAGATCAATGACATAAAGTTCATTACTTAATTGTGCGGTACCATAAAAAATATCATTCATATAAATGGAACAACATTTGTCTTTTATAATAAAAGAAAAATCTTTCTTGTCCAAACAAGAAACAGAAATGATATTCCTGCTAATAGCAGGCACAAAATAGCAGTTCTCTAACTCTATTACAAGCCCAGTAAGCAAAGATAATAAGTAAGTCCCTATAGCTAATGCAGCAACCTTTGCTCCATTTCCCACTCATAGGTCGACTTCGCTCTTTGTCAATGGTCTACTACTCTTTAGATCCTGCACATTTACACAAATGTGAGATCCATATCCAGTATCTAATACCCATGATGCAGAAGTAGATAAATTGACTTCAATAACAAAAATACCTGAAGTGGAAGACTCACTTCCCTTCTTCTTTTTGAGCTCCTCCAGGAACTTGGCACAGTTCCTCTTCCAATGTCCGGTCTAACCACAGTGGAAGCATGTACCTTCCTTAGCCACTCCACCCATTGGTTTCAAGCCAGAAATGCTAGGCTTAGACTTATTCTTGCCCTTGCCCTTCCAGTTGTCCTTGGGCTTTTTCTGCTGTTTCTTGCCCTTATTCTTTTGGACTATCATTATGGCTTTTCCTTTGCCTTTGTTTATGTTTTGCTCAGCGGTTCTCAATATGCCTAGCAACTCTGGTAGTGATTTGTCAATTTCATTCATGTTGTAGTTCATGACAAATTGACTAAAACTTTCCGGTAACGATTGCAAGACTAAGTCAGTGGCCAACTCTTGGCCCAAAGGAAAACCAAGTCTCTCTAGGTTTTCAATGTACCAAATCATCTTGAGTACATGAGCATCAACAGGGCTTCCTTCTACCAGCTTACACTGAAATAGTGCTTTAGAGACCTCGTATCTCTCATGTCTGGCCTGCTCTTAATAAAGCTTCTTAAAGTGTACGATCATATCGTAGGCATCCATGTTCTCGTGTTGCTTTTGGAGCTCAGAGTTCATGGTGGCCAGCATAAGACATCCAATGTCCAAGGCATCATCTTGATGCTTCTTATAAGCATCCTTTTCAATTCTAGAGGCATTAGCAGCAGGTGGCTCAGGAATAAGTTGTTCTAGTATATACAACTTTTTCTCTTACTTGAGGACAATCCTCAAATTCCTGTACCAGTCTAGAAAATTTGTTCTGGATAACTTGTCATTCTCAAGGACGGATCGCAGTGATAAGTTACTTGATATGTTTGTTGCCATGGTAATCTATCAACAGAAATATGCAAAATATAAGTATCATGTCATAAACATATTTAATGAGGCCTTTTAATTAAATATGCCTCCCACTATTTTATTCAAGTCAATGACCCTCAGCATTGACTCAGAAAATCCCATCGTAAGATTTCTTAGTGGGCCAAGATCTATGTTTCACTTAGTTTTGAGTCAGCTTTGGCTGATTACCCAAAATTCAATTATTTAGGTAGGAAAAACTTTCTAATTACATCACATGTAACTCTTGGATAGTTGGGTGAATAACACTTATTTCAATCTATCTAATGGACTAAAGCCCAACTTCATGCCTCTAAGCCTTCAATCCTATTGAAATGGCCTAGTTAAGTCAGATTCAATGGTTGGCAGTTGGATATTACCCTTATCCTATCGCGTCTTACTAATATAGATAAAGGCATCCTGCTTTGGCAGACCTACACTTGATCGATACTAGTCTTGACGAGTGCTACACATTAGAAGGCATCACATAATGACTTAATATTTGCTTTGAGGGAATTTTTATTATTATTATTAGATCTCACTATTTATTAAATTATTTATCATACTATAAACATTATCCATGCATCTCATACATAAAAGGCATATAATAAAAGTGACATGGTTATGGCCCCCTAAGAAAGTAGCATAAAGAAAGCCAGCTTCACCAAGCATCTCCCACCAACGTCCTCACTTGATGTTGTCTTCTTGTCTCCACATCATAATTACATTATATAGAAACCTCTTTTACATTCGAGGGGAGTTAGGTGAGAAGAGAATGTATAATCAGAATGTAGAGAGAAAGGCACGACACGCAGGTCGTATTTATAAAAACTAAAAAGCATAAAAGGAGGACTAAGGCCATAACTATGCACCATGCATCACAAAGAACATACAAACTCAAAACAATAATACATTATTATTTTTGTGAGTCATAAAATTGGATAGAAAATATCGCGCTTTCGAATAACACACCACGCAGAGGTAGCATGGGGGTCCCGTTGCTCGGTCAGCGAGCGGGAGTGCCGCATCCCGATATGCGAAAATGCATAAACGCTTCATGCGCTGCGGGGAACCCTTGTGCCGCTATTCAACACTTGAACCCTTGCGCCTCCTTGACGGCTTGACATCAACACTTGATGCTATTGCCGTGAAATAGGAATAGGGTTTCCAAAACCCCTTGCGCTGCGCCGCTTATGCAGAAACAAGAATTCCATAACCCTTGCTGCCGCAAACTAAGAACAAGGTTTCCTAAACCCTTGCGCCGCGCATTGAGAATAAGGATTCCATAATGTTGTACGTATCACATACATACCAAAAAGCTTCGCAAAAACATACATCTTGATACAAAACGGTTTTCACAGAACATATGAACATCTTCATGGGTTTTTGAAAACAACATCACAGTTTTGCATACAGCACATAAAACAGAATATGTTTTCGCAAAAGGGTTTTATTCATTTTCTGAAATAACATATTAAAGATCATATCTTTTATAAAAAAAATAAGAACAGCAAACATGTTATCTCATGCAAAACGAAAACAGAAAATTGAATCAAGGTTTCACAAGATGCTTTGATACCACTGTTGGGAATTACGGATACATCACGCAGTGAAAAAATAGGATTCCCGCTAAGGATCCATGCGAAAAGCCATAATCCCAGTTTTAAAATATTTACCTCTTGAAGCGTGATCAAAAGGAAGTGACGTGAATCACCAACACCGTAATAGCAACGATGTCTCTGCGGTATCCACACGAACAGACTCACGAATGTTTAACGTCTGCAAAGAGGAGCCTCACGCCTCTCACACAGTGCTAGCTGTGAAGAGAAGAGAAGAAACCTATCGCTCTCTCACTCACTTTTCTGTAGGTGTGGCTAGGGTTCTATAATATGTGTGTCTTAGCAGCCCCTTAGCAGTACTATTTATAATAGTGACTGCCTTAAATGAGTGTGAGCAGCAACAAGGTAAGCTGTGCAACCATAGACTCATCTGTTATGAGTCTGACCCATATTTGAATCCGAATCTAACTTGGATCTATTGCTCCAATTTTAGTCTGCTCTATGTGTGTGACCCTGCAGGTTCTTATTACGTTGGTAGTAATATTAAAATCCCATTTTAATATTACAAGCAGTGAGTGATATCTAGCAACACATCGCTGCTACCCAAGTAATAAGAATGTCAGTGATTTGACATAACTTTTTTGTGACCAATGTTTTCGTGTCGTTTAGTCCCTTTGTCAAGATATCTAGATTGAACACAAGGCATGGAATGTGTCACCCTTGTATAGTCCAATTTTTTGTTTTCTGATACTCGAGTAGACTTTGTAACAACAAATGAAATCAGTATCTTATATTGACTCATTTGAGCATGACCATGCATTTCACAGTCTCACTCAATCAGGGCCCCCGAAGATATCACTCCTGTTATATAGGAGTGACAAATCCCATCTAGGTCACTCACATCCCTCTGCATGATTCGCGGTATGTCCAATAACTAACTTTATAATCACCTTGTTACAGATGACGTGTGATGGCATTAAAACACACAACTCCTCATGTAGGAATCGTAGTGATTTCAGGTCAAAGGACCACAGACACCATTGTCACTATGAGAATCGCTTATGACACTCACATAACGATCCATGTAGCGTTCTTATGGCGGGTCAGTCCAGTACATCATTACTCTAATATGTACCCATGTGAAGACTTGATATTTCATATCCATGACTCGTGAGATGTGGTCATCAGTCTATGCACATACTAGTCTCAATGCATTATTATTGTCCTAATTAACAATAATACTTGACTAGGGACATTTAAGAATAGTGTTCTAACCAAAAGGATCTCACGATCAAGTCATCCACTTGATGTCCTATGGCATCAAACTTACTATTCTAAGGACTTTATTATGTTTATTAAAAAAGAACACAATAAATGAAATGCCTCATATATTAAAATAGCATAATAGAATATATGTAAATACAGACAAATGTATTAGCCTCTAGGGCATACACCAACATTATATTCAGAATAAGTTAGGGAAACAGATTTCTTATGATTAAGGGGAGAATAAATCAATTCTGATTTTATGTATTTTTTAGGGTTTGGCTTCGATTCTTCTCTTCTATTTATATCCTATTAACATTATTTTGGTTTTATGAAAATATACGAGAACGTGTGTGTTCTCTTCTTCTCCTCTTATTTTGTCATATATTTCTACAATCTTTGCTACCAAACAGGGGGCACTCTCAGTTACTGATTATTATGGAACCTTTAATGGCCTGTGGATTGAGTTGGAATACCAGAATCTGAAAATGAAGAGCAGCAAGGATGCATCCATGTTAACTAGTTTTGTGGAAAGGGATCAGATCTTTGAGTTCCGCTTTGGCCAAAATTTTGAGTATAACCCTATTTGGATTTAGATTCTAGGCAAGGAGACACTGTCATCACTGTCTGAGGTATTCTACACTGCTCAGGGAGAGAAAAGTTGTAGGGTTGTCATGCTTGATGATAAGCCCACTAGTGGATCAGCGTTGGCTACGGGTAAGACAACTAAACCAAGCTTTTCTTCTTCCTTCTCCAGGCCAAATCGAGAAGGCCGCTGGTGTACCTATTGTAAGAAATTTGGTCACTCCAGGGAGAACTTCTTTTGACTCCATGGGAATACTAGGTTCTTAGCCGCACAGGAGGGTTCAAGGATATGTAGCACAGTCAGGCAAATATGACCACTTCGGATTCTCTGCCTCCGGGTGATGACTCAAATGTGGGTGATGAAGTTCCAGCCCTTAGTAAAAATGAGTTGGAGCGCTTGCAGACTCTCATTGACTCTCTCAGTAAGCCTTCTGGCTCTTGTTCTCTGACCATGATTGGTAAAAAATTTTGTTTTCAATCCTTTAATGCTTCTGGTACTGAGAATTTATGAATTATGAACTCTGGTGCAACTGACCATATGACCTTTTATTCTCCACCTCTGTTATCTTATCAACTCTCTTCTAGTAAGCATTATATAACCATAGTTGATAGCTCTTATACCTCAGTTGCGGGTTCTGGTACTATTAAACTCCAGTCCTCCCTACACTTAAACAATGTGCTCCATATTCTCAAACTTTTTAATAATCTTATTTTCATTCATAAGCTTACTAAAGACAATAATTGTGCTATAACCTTTTTTCATTCTCATTATGTCTTTCAGGATCTTGTCATGAAGAGGATGATTTGAGTTGCTAAGGAATAGGGAGGGTTGTACTATCTCCTTAATATGTCATTGCTAGCTAATGGTGGTCCTGATCAGCAGTTGCTACTTTCCTATCATTAGTCCAGTTCTGAGTCTCTTGCTTCTCAAATTTGGCTATAGCACAAGCGTCTAGGACATCCTCCATTTTCTTTGCTTAAGTCTTTGTTTCAGTCTTTATTTTTAAAAGAATCTATTGAGTTTTTTCATTGTGATGTTTGTGTTGCCAAACATCATCGTGTAACTTTTTCACCTATTTATAATAAAAATGCTGAGCCTTTTGCACCTATCCACTCTAATGTTTGGGATCTTGCATCTATTTCTAACATTTCTGACACTAAATGATTTGTTTTTTCCATTGATGAATGTACTAAAGTAACTTGGCTTTTTTTAATGAAACACAAATCATATGTGTTTCAATTGTTTGTTCAGTTTTACCGCATGGTTCAGACCCAATTTGGAAAGTCCATTAAATGTTTGCGTTCTAATAATAGTAAGGAGTATGTCAACCAAAATTTCTCTAAATTTATTAAAGAGCACGATATTGTGCATGAACTTACATGTGTTGATACAGCTCAGCAAAATAATGTTGCAGAAAGAAAAAATCGTCATTTACTTGAAATCACTAGAGCTTTACTATTTCAAATATCTATTCCTATCTCATACTGGGGGAAAGCTATTTTAACTGCTATATATTTAATCAATTATTTATCATCTTGTGTCCTGCGTAATGTAAGTCCTGTTTAACTCATGACCTCTCACTTCCCATTAATTTCTATTATGCAGAGTCCTCTTTGGTTGTGTGGCTTTTGTCCATGTACATCACCAACATCACAATAAACTTGATCCTCGTGCTGTCAAAGGTGTTTTTCTGGGTTATGCTCTTGACAAGAAAGGGTACAAATGCTATCACCCATCAAGTCGTCATTTTTTCGTCTCCATGGATGTCACTTTTCATGAAAATGAGTCCTTCTTTACTCGTCCTCAGCTTTAGGGGGAGAACACTCAGGAAGCTGAGGCTGAGTCCTTTTCTCCTGAGTCCTTCCTTCTTTTACTGTCTAACTTTACACAAGAATTGACATTTTCTTCTGGTACCTCACCTGAACTGGCTAAGGTCAAGGCTAAGGCCAGCACACCAAAATTAGTGTATCATAGGAGAGGGAAACCCGAACTGGCCCAACAACAACTTCAAGCGTCCGAACCAACAGTAAGTACTAAAGATATGAGTTCTCCTGTCTCTGAACTTTCTGTTTCTGAAACTAATAACATTCCTTTGAATAATTATGAACCTGACCTAGATAATACTATTTCTGAACTTCATAACATATCTTTGAATAATTGTGAACCTGACCTAGATGACTTACCCATTGCATTGAGGAAAGGGAAAAGGTATTGTCCTAATCCTAAGAACCCTATTTCTCAATTTGTTTCTTCTAAACATCTTTTCCTACAACAACCAGAGTTTCATTTCAATCATAGATTCTATCAAAATCCCAACATTAGTACAAGAAGCATTAAAGAATAAGAATTAGATTCAAGCCATGAATGAAGAGATGGGTACATTGGAAAAGAATGGAACATGGGAGATTGTTAAGAGACCAGGTGACAAAAGGCCAGTGAGGTGCAGATGGATATATACTTTGAAATATCGGTCTGATGATACACTAGACCAGTATAAAGCAAGGTTGGTGGCAAAAGGATATACTCAGACTTATGGAATTAACTATGAGGAGACATTTGCTCCAATAGCCAAGATGAACATTGTAAGAATCTTACTCTCCCTTGCTGCCCACTTTGGGTGGGAATTACACCAGTTTGATGTTAAAAATGTCTTTCTCCATTGCAACTTATAGGAAGAAGTTTATATAGAAATTCACCCTGGATATGATTCCACTAGTGGAAGGAACAAGGTGTGCAGGTTAAAGAAGGCTTTATATGGGTTGAAGCAGTCTCCCTGTGCTTGTTTTGGAATATTCACAAAAACAATGATGTTCCTAAGATACAGACAAAGTCAAGGTGATCATACTTTCTTTTTTAAACATTCACAAGAAGGTAAACTCACAGTTCTGCTTATGTATGTTGATGACATCAATATATCAGGAGATGGTCTAGTTGAGAAGCAACTCTTAAAGGAGAAATTAGTAGCTGAGAAAGTTAAAGTATTTCCTTGGGATTGAAGTTGCCTACTCAAAGCAAAGTATCTTCATTTCTCAAAGGAAATATGTCCTAAATCTTCTCAAAGAGACCGGAAAGCTTGGGTGTAAGGCTACCGATGTACCCATTGAACAAAATCACAAAATGGGAAGTGATGAAGAGAGCCCCAAGGTGGATAGAGCTCAATACTAGAGACTAGTTGGAAAACTGATATACCTGGCACATACCAAACCAGATCTAGCGTACGCTGTTAGTATTGCTAGTCAATTCATGCATGATCTGCAGGAGAGACACAAGCAGGCTGTAGATCAAATTCTAAAGTATCTTAAAACCACGCTTGGAAGAAGATTACTATTTTGAAATGGGGGAAAGCTATCCATGGAAGTGTACACAGATGCTGACTATGCAAGTTCAGTTATTAACAAGAAATCAACATTAGGTTATTGTATGTTTCTCAGTGGAAATCTAGTAACATGGAGAAGTAATAAACAAAATGTAGTGGCACGGTCAAGTGCAAAAGCTGAGTTTTGAGCTATGGCACAAGGAGTTTGTGAGTTGCTATGGATGAAGATCATATTAGATGACCTGAGACTAAAGCATGAAGCGTCAATGAAACTGTTTTGCGATAACAAATCAGCCATTAACATTGCGCATAATCTAGTTCAACATGACAGGACAAAATACATTGAGATAGACTAGCACTTTATCAATGAGAAATTGGATAATGGACTCATAACCATAGCATACATTCCTTCAGGATATTAGTTGGCAGATGTATTAACTAAAGAACTACTCACAGAGCGCTTTCAGGATCTTACTGGCAAGCTGGGAATGATAGATATCCATTTATCAGCTTAAGGGAGAATGTTGGGCTTTATTGTACATATTTGTTTCCTTATTTCCGTGATTTGATTCTTGTATTAGAACAAATCTATTTCCTATAATTTACCTCTATTTTAAATAAGTAATTATTATCATAAGTCTATATAATATAAATCATACATGTACAATTGTGATCAAGCAATAATAATATTCAAAAATATTCTTTTAAGTAATTTTAAACAAACTTATCTAAATTTTAAGTCAATAATGTAAAATTAATGGAAGAGATATGTTTTATTTACTTACCACTTGAGCAATGTGGATGAGAATTATTTATTCTTATTTAATTTAAAATAAACAATTTTCCCCAATTCTAAGGGAAAAAATTTGAGACGTTTTAGGGTATTGCTTGTAAAGAGAAAAATAAAGAGAAAATGAAAAGTAGGGTATTTATGCTTAAAAAAGGCTTCAATTTTCACATAAACATTTCCTTCCCCTCCTTTTTTCCCCATTCAAACATATCTTTCATTCCCTTTCCCTTTGTTAATTGTAAACTACCATCAAAAGAAGAGAAATAAATATGAAAAAGTAATAATCTTATTCTTGATGGATAACAGTAATTATACAGTAGCATGGGATGGGTAAGAAAAGATTTAAAGTTGAGGGATAATAGGAGATGGGTGTCACTCAGCAACCTTACCCTAATACCTTGAGTGAGTCTGGTCTGGTGCGAATTGCGAGCTTCTCCAGTGACTATGAGAAACAGAAATCACAATGCGTCGCTTCCCAACTCCATCACAGCCCCAAATCAGCTTTTGAATATGCAAATGCAAACAAAAACAAAATTCAAACCCAGGAAAAAAAGAAATGGAGAGAGTGAGAAGAAAAGAAGAACACGAAGAAAGGGTGAGATTCAGAGGTCAGTACTCAGTACCTTTTTTACATTACTTCCACAATTTTCTCACTGGTTTCGCCAAGTTTGATTTCCGTTGTACAAACCGTTAAATTGACGTTAGTGTAAAAGTAAGAGAAAAAGAGAAAAAACTGTGGAGTAAAATATCCTTTAGTAACTTTTAATATAAAATAATTATGTAATATAAAGATTTACAAAATTATTAAATATTAATTCATTTAGCTTATACAATTTGATAGATAAGATTTACCTAAGTATTTTTCGTCAAGCAAGATTAAAAAAGTAATTTTAATTACACACTTTTATTCATATTACATCACATTTATATAATTTTTATTATCTAATTATATTTAATTTCACTTTATTTTCTATACACTTTATTTTGATTATGTCACATAGACAAATATGAGATACACATCACTAAACTTTTTTAGTTAGAAATATGTAAGGTTATATTTTGCTTTATCTAAATAAGTTTGGGTAGAGATATTCAAAATTGAACCAATCGAATCAAAATCGAAAAACATGAACAAAAAATATCAAAAACTGATCAAATTAAAAATCGAAAAGCTAACAAAAATTAATTGGATTAGATCGAATTTTGGTTTCAAATTTAAAAACTAATCCAATTCAAATTAAACCGAAATTATATATGTATATTTTAAAATAATATTTTACCTATAAATTTTACCTATACTTATTTAAGAACTTTTCTATTATACTTCAACTCAAACTTAATTTATTCTCTTAGATTTGGACATAAATATATATTTTTATATTTTGGATTTAGATTTGTATTTTGATGAATTAATTTGAACTAATATTTATTGTTATTTGATAAGTTAGTATATACTTATAATTGATGTAGTTTAATGAATTTAAATTATGTATTTAGATGAATTTGTGTATTAAAAAATTATAATAAAAAATCAAAAAACTGATTCAATCCAAACCAATTTGAATTGGATTGGATTTACATTTTAAACAAATTTTATCGAATGATAACATAAAAAAAAACTAATGATATTTGATCAGTTGACTTTTTTCCTCAAAACCTATCAAATGCAATTTGTGAACATCCCTAAATTTAGGCATTTTTGTAAAACGTTGACCTAAGCTCGTTCTATTACTTATTATAGGTTTTTTTTTAGTTTGTGACAACCTTATTTGTTTACGAAAAAATAAAAGCTTAGCTTAACCTAAAAGTTTATTCAAAGGGTTACATTACGTAAAGGCCTTCACATAGGCCAACAAATTTTATTTTTTGTAATTTTTAAATAGACATAACTTATAATAAATTATATTTTGTATAAAATAAAATATATTATATAAATATATAATTAATAAATTTATGTAAATATGGTAAATTCTTAATTATATATATATATATATATATATATGTATAATAAATAGATTAACCTGGTAAGTTAAATAAGCTTTTCAAAAGCGCGAGCCCCGGCTTATATTATTAAATAAACTTTTTTTAAAAAACTTAAGCATGAGTTATTTGATAAATAAATTATGCTTAAATAGATCAAAAAATAGATTAGATCATAGGCCTACTCCTATTGACAAATATCTTTACTTTCATTTTGGTCCCTCATAGTTAATTGCTCTTCTTTTGGTCCTCGTAGATTTCTTATTTTTTAGATAAAAGTTTAGGATGAGAGAATGTTCTCTTCATTCTAAGATTAGTGCAAATATCAACCTCAACAAGAATTTACAATGAAATTATAGATTACCTACTAAGAAACCAGTGTTTGAACCTAAATCATACTATTATTATGAGTGGAAGATTGATTAAGTGAGCCAACTCCATTAGCTTGCTCCTCCTGATGTAATTACTTTCATTTTGATCCTCCATCATATTTTTGTTCGTATGAGTAATGGAATTGATGACTTGGTCAGTTAATTGTGGAGTTGTCATTGTTATATGTTGATTGTGATTTCATTAATTATACATAAGACTTTTTCAAAATGAAAAATAAAATGAAATGATGTTCTAGGTCCATTTCTCATTGTATTTCATAGACTATCTGTGCTCGTTAATTTCCATCCATTTCTCTCATCTATTTTCTGCACTTAGATTTAATGGATACGGTTGTTCTTCCGAGTGGAAGTGGTGATGACTGACGGGAAAAGGGTATAAAATCACTTGCTGAAGAGTTTATAAGTTAGGAGCTATAGCCAATTTGCCTATTTGATAGGCTTAGTTGGACGTATCCCCTGAGACTTCTCCTAGGTTTTGGGTTAACTTCAAGGCTCTGTCTATCATGCTCCCTGTCATGTTCATTCCATATGAGCCATAAGATTGGCTCAAAAATTGATCTAGGGATGAAAGAAATGACTGGCAACTAGTGCAGGCTGTAGACGCGGGTAAAATGAAAAACTATTAAGAAGTGTTTTCGCTACATAGGAAATTATAGCAGCTATTAGATTCTTAGTTAGATCCAACGGATGATAATTAAACTCTCCATATTAAAGATTGTGGTCCTGAAAAAAAATTTAGATTAGGAGAGAGATTAATAGTAATCCACTATCATCCGTAATAGGAAATCCTATCAAGCCTATCAAGCTTATAAATTGAGGATATTGGTGTGTTTAAAATTGTAATAAAAAAATATTTATAAGAACTTATACATTAATTAAGTAAGTAATCAATGTGGGACTTTGATCTAACATATTGTCTCACACGTAATACAGAATATATATGTGTGTGTGTGTATGAACATTGCAACCTGTTTTGTATTGTGTATAACGTTTGCATGATAGATTAACATTAATTCCTCTATGATTTTGATATATGTTCAAGTCATTTCATGTGTATTGTGTAGTCCAAGAATTTCTCTAAATTAGTAAGGATATTTACGAGATGGGTAAGAAGAAGACGACACTACAACAACTTTGCCCTTTGACAAGGGTTGAAAAGCGTTGCCTTTAGCCGAAAAGCGTCGCCTTTAGCCGAAAATCGTTGCCTAAAGTCTATGGCAATGCTTTCCAGCCCTTGCCAAGCAGTTGCCTTTTCCATCAAGGCCTATTATAATAGGCAACACTTTTTTAAACTTTTGGCAACACTTTAGAAAAAAACGTTGTCAATTCTTATCTTCTGGCAACGCTTTTGCGACGTTGTCTATGGATAGTTCTAGCAACGCTATTGACATGTTAGTATAGGTATTGCTTTAGGCAACGCTTTTCTGTCATTGCTGTTAAGTATGCCATAAGACAACGTTTAAAAATCATTGTCTATAGGTTAAGGTTTTGGCAACGTTTTGCACACATTGGTTATAGGTACTGCTTTAGGCAATGTTTTCTATTTGTTGCTTTTAAGTTTGACGTAAGGAAACTTGTAAAAAACGTTGCCTATAAGTTAAGGTTTTGGCAACGTTTTCCACATGTTGGTCATAGGTGCTTCTTTAGGCAACATTTTATTGCTGTTGCTTTTAAGTTTACCATAAGGCAACATGCAAAAAATGTTGCCTATAGGCTCAGATTTTGCCAACATTTTCTACTTTAAGCAACGGTTTTAGTAAATTTTGTTGCTTTTAAATATGTTATAAAGCAACTTGTATGAAACGTTGCCTATAGGCCATTTTTTTGAAAATTTACCTATATGCTACTTTTAGGCAACACCTTTTATTTGCGTATTAAAAAATCACGTATTAAAAACTAATAATGCATTAAAAAACTAATTCTTCTCAAATAAAATATACTAAATTATGTAATGTATTTACTTGTATATATACACCAAAACTAAAAAAAAGTCATTTACATACTATTGTACAAAAGTAGTGCGATTGTTCTTGATAATATATAACACAAATGAAAGAACCAAAAAAACTAAAGTTGAATATCCTTCGCAAATCTCCATAATTGTATCTACATGTTTTGCTTTATCTAGTATATTCTCACTGCAAAAGAAAAACAATAAATATATGTAAATACATATTCTGAAACACATAAGTATTCCTCCTCAATACATATTGAAGTCAGCAACAAAATAAAATATTAAAGTAGTTAGTTACATATACTGTAACTACTAATTAACTAAGAAATTGAACTTATGAATCAATAATGCTTAGTGGTTGGTACAAATTGAAGGTTGGCAGCATGAGAAATAATGTGAAATAAAGAATACACACAGATCAGGAAGAAATTGACAGCAAAAATCAATAATAATAAAGAGTACAATTTCTACCTGGCTTCTTTCAATCCTCAACAGTCAACACATACATGAGATGCACAATAACATTCCCAACTCTGCAGCTACACAAGAACCAACCAGAAGTAAAATGATAAGCTCAAGTCATGCCCATACTAAATTCAAGAGCAAAAACGTTCATCCAAATAAATGACCCCACAACATCATCAGTCCATATTCCAAACATATTTAACATCAAAACTAGTCACAACATCCTTAGTTAAAGCTAGAATATCTGGTGACAAATAAAATTACCGATTAATTCTAATCTCAAAAAGATTTTCCTGTGTCCAAATCCCACTTGGATAATAAAGAGAAAGAACCCCAGAACAAAAAAATTATTTTTTTTCTCATTTCATCCAATAAGTTCCATGGAATCAGACAAAGCATAGAGAAGCCAATACATGCAATAGATTTCAACATGTGTATCATGACCCATGAACCATAGAGTTTTCAAATCTTGGGAAGAAACATAATAAATAGAAAAATTATTTGTTTTCGTGAAACTTATCCAAAGTTCTAAACAAAGATAGATAAGATGATTTATTTAAAAACAGAACCTTATCAACATAGTCCATCATACTTAGGATTTCAAACTGAATCTTCAAAAATAGAAAATCATACTTGATTACAAACTCATCAATTTTTTCCAAAACTAAAACATGCATCATTAATCATTCATCAAGGTTTGTATACATGCAAATAGCAGCCTCAGATTTAGGCTTTCCAAGGCTATAAACAAGCATTCTATGAAAGCATACCTCTACTTGGTTAAACTTTCAAAACAACAAGTTAACTAAAAAATAAAACGAAAGCAAACCCTCAAAAAGACCAAGAATAGTCCCAACAAAATTTATAAAGACACAGTTGGGGAGAAGCGATCTCACAATGGATGCAGAGTGTTGCTTCCGTGGCCTCTTGCTCGGAGTGATTGAAGTGGTATGGCTGAGAAAAGGGTAGGAACGTGTGATTGGGGTTTGAAGGTAAGTGAAGTGCCAAAAATTTTCATACTCCCGCTGTATATGCACGCCTTTCTGAGTAAGAATTTCATAACATAAAAACTAATAAGAAATATTTTTAATTAGTTTTAAAAAGAAATATAATGGGAACAGTTATAAACCGTTGCTTATTCCCTTTAAAACAATGTTTATTAAACGTTGTGCTAAAAGTGTTGCCTAAACATGTTCAAATTTTGAGAACCATCGTAAAGTGTTGCCTATACTAGTTATCACAACGTTTATTAAACGTTGTCTAAAACATGTGGCCTAAAGCTATAATTAAAAGCAACTTACAAAAAATGTTGCCTAAACAAGTTTAGGCAATGCTTTTGAAACCTTGCCAAAAACTTCGTTGCCAGAAGCTAAAATTGTTGTAGTGCGAATTTGTGTCCTCATGTCACGCCAGAGTTAGAGACTCGCCTTGGGGCCTCCCACTTTCCTTGTTTCCTTACTTAGCTTTTAGTGTGAATGCCATCTGATAACTACATAGAATGCAGTTATTTGTGCCCTATCTCTGTGCTAAAATGAATGCTAAGTCCTTGTTTAAATGCATATTTGGAGAATTTTGTGCTTATATTTGTTATATTCTGATTCTAAGCCTTTCTGATGTGTTAATGTGCAAAATTGTGTTTAATTGTCATTTATTAAGTAGATTTATATATGTTACTGATTTGGTATTTTCTCTATGTTAGGAAGGGCTCCAAACAAGGTCAAATATGTAGCAATTGAGCTTAAAGAGGAAGACGAAGCCAAATTGGCAATTCAGTGGTCAACGCCGTGGCGCAAGGTGTTGCGCGCCGCCGCGCAAAGAGCATTTTTAGCCAGGCTATAATTGGACCCGAGGCAAGAGCGCCGTGACTCAGATGAAGTGAGCACTGTGACGTAATTAGACCGACCCATTGAGCGCCGCGACGTGCGTATGTGGGTGCCGCGGCGTGGAGGCGGCCAGCTGAGCTTATAAATAGATTTTACTCGTTTTTCTCTATGTTCTGGCCATTTTGGCCATTTCTATTTTTTATTCTTTGTAGTTTTCTTAGTTTTAGTTAGTTTTAGGTTAGATAGTTTGACTAGATCTCCATTGCTAGTGGATTGGAGGCAAGGATCAAAGGATTGAAGGAGGATTCAAGCTTCAGAGACAAATCAATAAGCTTCTTTCTCTCTTTTCCCTTTCTCTCTTCTCTTCCTTATCTTTTGTATAGCTAAGCTTTGTTTAGGAATACTTTGGATCCTTTTATATATATTAATGATGTGTTCTTCTCTGAGTTTGTGTGGATGTTTGATTATGGTTCAATCATTATCTGTGTTTAATGCTTGTGGTTGGCTGATCACTAATTGCATGATTCTAATATTGACAAATGAACTAGACATATGGATTTGTTGATATGGATATGGTGTGGTTGATGCATGTTCGGCAAGTTCAATTGGCTTAGATGAGTTGATTCGTTTGTTACCAAGTGGCTTCCAAGACTCAAGAGGGGGTGAATTGAGTATAAAAACTTTTTCACAAAACTCTTTTTAAAATAAAATACAAATATAAACTTGATAAATAAAAGCACGAAGGAATAAGAAGAAGAGAATAAACAAGAAAGAGCAGGCGTAAAATAAATGTGCAAGAAATTAAATTGCTTAAATTAAAGAGATTAAAGAAGAGAGAAGCGAGCACGGTATTTATCCCGTTCGACCACTAACCCACTTGTGGTCTACGTCCATCCTCGAAAGTCGAGATTTTTCACTAAGTATACAAGCTTCAATAGGTGCTTGCTACTCGTTACAAAATAGAGCACTTTTCACACACAGGGACACTATACCCTTGTGCTAAAGTCTCGATCTGCGGATACCTCACCCTTATACAAACCTTTGAGGATACCTCACCTCGATACAAATAATCGAAAAATTAGAGATGAAGAGAAACTCTCAAACAGAGTGTGTAATACAAGTTGAAGTGCTAATGGAGCTCTCACAAGTAATATCTCAAAGTTTTTAAGCAAGAAGAGCGTAGGGAAAAGTTTTCACATAAACAGAGTAATCGAAAAAACATTCGAATAATGGGTGATGGAAAACGTGACCCAGGCTTGCTATTTATAGAGAGAATTAGGTTAAGCGGCCGTTGGGTGTGATAAAAGGCATTAAATGCTGATTGAAAACAAATTTCAATTACATCTGTTTCTATTTTCGTAACTGGCGAAGGTTCGTGTTTATTCGAATAGGCAGCAGCTTATTCGAATAAAGCTCAACGTGAAAAAACTCATTTGAAAGGGTTATTCGAATAGCAACTTGGTTATTCGAATAACGTATTCAAAACGAAGTTCAGATAGAAACCTTTATTCGAATAACAGATGAGTTATTCGAATAACGTATTTAAAACGAAGTTCAGATAGAAACCTTTATTCGAATAACAGATGAGTTATTCGAATAACGTATTTAAAACGAAGTTTCTGAAAAGCTCAGTTATTCGAATAAACGAATGTTTATTCGAATAGCCACTTTGAAAACAGGTTTCTCATGAAGACATTTATTCGAATAGGCAATGTGTTATTCGAATAATTCAAGTTAAAAACTGTTTTGAAATGGATTTTCAAAGATGCTTGAGTTCAAAAACAAGTGAGCTATTCTTTGAAAACTTTTCTTTCAAAAGACAAAGAGATATTAAATGTGAGTCCGTACAATAGATCCTAAGTCCTAAAAACTAATCAAGCAAAAAACTTGGACTTGGTCTATTACTCATCTTCATTTAATCTTCTCGTTTGTTATCATCAAAACAAGTCTTCAATGGTAAGCATCCAAACACATTCTCCCCTTTTTGATGATGACAAATTATTAAAGAGACTATCAAAGAGAAAAGCGTTAGTGCATATAATTGAAATTCACAAAAAGGTATAAAAGCTTACTCCCCTCTTTAATTATAAGAGGTAATGTATATCGATATGTGCTAGCTCCCCTTTCAATTTGAATCCAATCTTATTTCAATTTTACTGTCTTTTCTCAATTAAAGTCAAGTGATCAAATAGATATCTCTCCCCTTTTGTCATGAGCAAAAAGGAGGGTAAAAACATAATAAGTCTCATAAACATACTCATGTCATTTTAGAATAATAGGAAACTTCATTTATGCATTAATAACGGAGACAGATTACAAGCCGAAAAACAAATTACACTAAGTCAAAAAAAACATAAAAACTAAGAATTATAGTTCCTAAAAGTAAGCATCCTGGAGGTGGTGGTGAAGACGCTTTGGTGCGGAGGCGGGTGAAGCGGATCGGAGGGCAAAGAACCTCACATTCAACACCTTCTATTCTATCAAACGAATAGAGAAGGTATGTTCCATGTAAGCTCGGTTGTCTGTAAGGTGGCCATGATCTGTTCTAGAGTGGCCGGAGCTGGAGCAAAGCGGCAGTACCTCGGCGGGAGCAGAGGGGCGCAGCGGCGAGGTCAAGCTCGTCCTCGGAACCTCATCCGGGTACACCCGGCCTTCATCGGTTTGGATCATCTTCATCTTTCTCAAGGTGTGAGCTCCAAACACGTTGTGGTGCGTCGGGCGATAGCTCGCTCGCCTCTCTAGGACACGAGTGCCTTACCCAACAGGGGTAGTGACGAGGAAGCCATAAGGAAGGTCCGATTTGTCCTTGCCCTTAGCCCTCATCATGTGCCTCATGATGAACACAAACCGCTGACACGATGGCCATTCTTCGAAACCACAAGACGCAAGACGTCTTCCTCGCCGAGATAGGCGTAGTTTCCACCGCGAGGAGCCGGAATGTGAGCATAGGCGTAATGCAGAGCCTATCTTGGCTTTTCAAAGATTCCACCCTTGAGACCTTTATCGGGAGGGGCCAAGCCGGGCTTCGGCGGGTCTTCAACCGCTTGAAGTTTGTTGAAGTCTTCAAGGAAAGGTGTGTCATCATGTTCAACAAGGGCGCTGAGAACTGCAGGCCGAACGGCGTCGGCCCGGTCTGCGCGGTGTGATCACAACCTGGCGATCACGGACCTCGAAAAGAAGATTACGGCGTCAAACGCCGGTTACGGAAGAACATCTTCACCAGAGCCTGGATAGATGTTGGCCGGTGAGAGCAAAGGCGAAGAACTCCTTGGTTTTGCGGTAGAGTCGGGAAGTCGAAACCGCGGTCTTCTTTGGAAGAAGGAAAGATCCGATACTTGGTTGAACCAAGTTGCGTTCCCGAAATGAGAGATGAAGCGTGCACGGTACTCATCATTTGAGGAGAGCCTTCGAAGATCAAGCGGGTTGGTGCACGGAGCATTTTTCGTGCGAGGACGTTTGCTAGAGGATGAAGCCATGGAGGAAGGTGGAGAAAAGGTGAAAGGACGCAGATGGTGAGACGGTTTGAGAGGAGGAGGTGAGAAGTCGAAAAAGAATAGAGAAGAAGGAGGGTGAAAGACTTGGGCGCGTAGGGGGTTATTTAAAGAGCCCGTGTTTATTCGAATAAACGAGGTTTATTCGAATAAACCTTTTGAGCACACCGAATGAACAGAACAGTGCGCGAAACCGGAGGGTTTAAAACGACTAAGGTTTATTCGAATAGAAGAGGATCCATTCGAATAAAATAACTTGGAAAGCCAAACGTGTTGGCTATCGGAAAGGTTTTATTCGAATAACTATGGAGTTATTCGAATAGGTAGAGACCCATCATCAAAGCGATAAAATGAGGTTCGGTTATTCGAATAACCCGGGTCTATTCGAATAAGCGAGAGATCAAGACCGAGCCGATAAAGAGGGACGCCGGTTATTCGAATAAGAAGGGCTTATTCGAATAAGCGAGAGGGTAGAAGGAGGCACCGATAAACACAGGTTTACGGTTATTCGAATAAAGAGAAGAGCTATTCGAATAAGCGAGAGACGAGAAGCACACAGTGTAAAGCAAGGAGTCGGTTTATTCGAATAAACTAAGTTTTATTCGAATAAAGGCGATGTTAAACACATATATTAACGAAAGCAAAAAAGAATGTTATTCAAGTGATGGCATGCTTATTCGAATAAAACTAACACAGAGGCATATGTTTATAACATTTAAAGCATATGATCATATGAACACAACCAAAGAATCAATCATACAATTTAAACATTAGATTGATCAATTATGCCCAATTCTCCTCGAATATAAAAGAATGCTTCTTTTGCTAAGGGTTTAGTGAAGATATCTCGCAAGTTGCTTAGATGTTTCAACAAACTCAAGAATGCAATCCCTTTTTGTACGTGATCTCGATAAAGTGATGTCTTATCTCTATATGCTTTGTTCTTGAATGCGGTATGGGATTCTTAGAGATATTTATTGCACTAGTGTTATCACATTTTATTGGGATGCGATCAAGTGAAGATAGTAGTCTAAAAGTTGTTGCTTCATCCATAGGATTTGAGCACAACAACTCCTACTGCAACATATTCGACCTCGGCGATGAGACAAAGCCACACTATTTTGTTTCTTACTATGCCAAGAAACTAAAGAGTTACCAAGCAAGTGGCAAGTCCCACTAGTACTTTTTCTCGTCCAATTTGCACCCAAAAAATCAGAGTCAGAATACCCTATTAGGCTACAAGAGGCACCCTTAGGGTACCACAAGCCCATTTGTGAAGTGCCTACTAGGTATTTTATTATACGTTTAACAGCACTTAAGTGAGATTCCTTAGGGTTTGCCTGATATCTCGCAC
Organism: Ormosia semicastrata; assembly: GCA_029884595.1. NCBI lineage: Eukaryota > Viridiplantae > Streptophyta > Magnoliopsida > Fabales > Fabaceae > Ormosia > Ormosia semicastrata. Next base: position 50,219,639 of record JAQQTO010000057.1, on the reverse strand, counting down.
ACATGCATACACTAAACATAATATCGGGCCTACTAGCGATAAGATAAAGGAGAGATCCAATCATACCTCTATATTTCGTTATTTCTACTGATTTACCTCCTTCATCTTTATCCAAATAGCAAGACGTGCCCATCGGAGTGGCCATGTGTTTAGCGTTTTCCATATCGAATCTTTTGATCAACTCCTTGCAGTATTTGGTTTGACTTATGAAAGTCCCTTCGTCCGTTTGTTTGATTTGAAGTCAGAGGAAGAAGTTCAATTCTCCCATCATTGACATTTCAAATTCATTCGCATTGACTTAGCAAAATCCTCGCAAAGGGATTCATTAGTAGCACCAAATATAATATCATCCACATAAACTTGCACAAGAAGAATATCATGCTTTTTATTTTTAATAAAAAGGGTAGTATCGACTTTTCCTCTTGAAAAACCATTTTCCAAGAGAAACTTACTTAACCTTTCATACCAAGCTCTAGGAGCTTGCTTTAAGCCATATAAAGCCTTTTAAGTTTGAAAACATGGTTGGGCAATTTATGATTTTCAAAGCCTGGAGGTTGTTCAACGTATACCTCCTCTTGAATAAAACCATTTAAAAAAGCACTCTTGACATCCATTTGATATAATTTGAAATCCATGATGCAAGCATAAGCAAGTAACATCCTAATAGCTTCTAGTCTAGCTACGGTGCATAGGTTTCTTCATAATCTATCCCTTCCTTGATTATATCCTTTAGCAACCAATCTAGCTTTGTTCCTAGTTATTAACCCATTTTCATCAAGTTTGTTTCTAAAAACCCATTTAGTTCCAATTATGGGGTGATTATTAGGTCTTGCAACTAATTCCCAAACTTGATTTCTTTCAAACTGATTTAATTCCTCATGCATAGCCAAGATCCAATGTTCATCATCAAAAGCTTCATTTAAATCCTTAGGTTCGGTTTGAGAGACAAAAGCTAAGTGATTACAAGTATTTCTAAGGGAGTTACGAGTACTAACACCTTTAGATACATCACCGATGATCGATCAAGAGAGTGATATTTTGAAGTCCGCCATTCTTTGGGAAGTTCCAAAGCTTGCGAATCTTCGTGTCTTTGTTTATCCTCTTGCTCCTTGATTTCTTTTCTTTGCTATCCAAGTGAGTTTCCGCTAAGACTTCGCAACATCATCAATAGCAAGATCCTTTCTCGATCCACTTGGGTCGGTTTCATCAAAAGCAACATGAATAGATTCTTCAATGGTCATAGTTCTTTTATTATATATACGAAAAGCTTTACTATGATTTGAATAGCCAAGAAAAATACCTTCATCAGACTTAGCATCAAACTTGCCTAAATTATCTTTTCCATTGTTTAAAACAAAACATTTGCAACCAAAAACATGAAAGTGTGAGACATTAGGCTTTCTTCCCTTATACAATTCATATGGGGTTTTCTTTAAAATGGGCCTTATAAGGGCCCTGGTTCATTACATAACAAGTCTGTATTTACAAAGACATCGCTAAAAAGTATTTAGGAAGAAGCGACCTCATTAAGCATAGTTCTCGCCATTTCTTCTAAAGAACGGTTTTCCTTTCTACAACTCCGTTTTGTTGCGGAGTTCTAGGGGCAGAGAAAATTATGATTAATACCATGTTCATCACAAGTAATTTTCAAAGACATTATTTTCAAATTCGCCACCATGATCGCTTCTTATAGAAGAAATTTGAAAACCTTTTTCATTTTGAATAATTTTGGCAAGTCTTTTGAAAGCTAGAAATGCATCATTTTTATTTGCAAGAAATAAAGTCCATGTAAACCTAGAAAAATCATCCACAATCACTAAAGCATAGTAATTCCCACCAAAGCTCATAGTTCTAGAAGGTCCAAACAGATCCATGTGCAAAAGTTGTAAAGGTCTAGTGGTAGAAACTATATTTTTCGCTTTAAAAGAGACCTTTATTTGTTTACCCTTTTGACATGCATCACATAATTTATCTTTTATAAAATTAAGCTTGGGTAGTCCAATTACTAACTCTTTAGAGACCAAATTTTTTAAGTGATCCATGTGAATGTGTGCAATTCTCTGTGCCATAACCATGAATCATCATTTTTGCTTAAAAAGCATTTCGCATCATTTGAAGATATATCATCCAGGCTAATCATATAGATGTTATTAACTCTTTGACCAATGAATTTAACATGCTTATCATTTTTATCTTCAATTATGCAACAGTTTGAATCAAATATTACCCTATTTCCTTTATCACATAATTGGCTGATACTAAGCAAATTATGTTTCAAACCTTCAACAAGTAGCACATTTTCAATAGAGGAGTTAGGGTTCTTACCGACTTTGCCGATTCCAAGAATTTTACCCTTGTTGTTATCGCCATAAGTGACGTGTCCATGATTCTTGGGAATAAGCATTGTGAACTTTGAGTCGTCCCCAGTCATGTGCTTGGAGCAGCCGCTGTCGAGATACCAATTTGAACTCCTGGCTTTCAAGCACACCTACAACATAAGTTTAGGTTTTAACTTTTGGTACCCAAATTTTCTTGGGTCCTTGTGTGTCAGTCTTGGGTATGGTACCCTTGGGAACCCAAACCATTTTTGTTCCAACTTTAGTATTTATGTTTTTCCTTGCATTACATGTTGAAGCACTATGTCCTCTTCTTCCACAATAAAAACATTTAATAAAAGGACTACTAGAAACACTGGAATGCACAAAGAAATTTTTATAGAGTTTTTGCTGATTTTTCGGGTTATATCCTATCCCGGCCTTTTGAAAAACCACTCTTTGTCTTCCTAATAAAATATTTAGGTTATCTCTTCCAAAAGTGAATTTAGAGAGAGTTTTTTAAATCCTCTATTTCTTTTTCAAGTATATGACATGAAGAACAAGATGAAGAAGTAGAAGCATGTGAGGAATGATTTGTGCAAGCATCAATGATTCCTAAAGTTTCGTTTTCAATTTTTAATTCTTCTATTTCTTTATTTAAAACAAGAATTTTATTTTCTAAAGAAGAAATTGTTTTCTTAGAAGAAGAAATAATTTTTGTGAGTTTTAGAGATTCTACATGTAGTTCTTCAAAGGCATCTTGTAACTCATCATACGAGGGTAATAAAGAAGTAGTATTAGAACTTACCTCGTTTTCACTTTCTTCTTCATCTCCTTTTGCCATTAGACACAAGCCCAGCTTCTTCGCTATCTCGAGTCCGGTGTCAGTTGAGTCTATGTCGTTTTCATCCCATGCTATGTAGGCTTTTCTTCCTTTTCTATCCTTGAAGGGCTTCTTTTCGAATTTCTCCTTCTTCTTTTGATAGACTGGGCACTCCATTTTCATGTGTCCAGGTTTCCCACATTCATAGCAAGTTGGAGTAGATGAAACTCCTTCGCCTTTAAAGTGTGTCTTTTTCGGAGGGAAGGGAGGTCTCCTTTGCGTTCCCTTTTTCCTGAGAAATTTACCAAATTTTTTAACTAATAAACTAAAATTTTCTTCACTTACCTCAATGTTCTCTGAGCCTTCTTCATTTTCTTCATCATCGTTGTCGAATGTTGATGAAGTGGCTTTAAAGCTATCCCCTTTTTCTTTTTATCATTCTCTTCACTTTGATTCAGTCTGCTCGGTTCAAGTTCGTGCTCATGAAGTTTTCCAAAGAGAGTAGCCAAAGTCATTGTAGACAAATCCCTTGATTCTGATATGGCTGTTACCTTGGGTTGCCAAATCCTGCTAAGACATCTCAACACTTTGTTAATCAAATCTTCATTAGAAAAACTTTTACCTAAAGATGCAAGATGATTAACTATGTGGGTGAACCTCTTTTGCATTTCTGAATGCTTTCTCCTTGTTCATTCTAAAAAGTTCATATTCGCGAGTTAGAGAATTTATTCTCGACCTTTTAACTTCACTAGTGCCTTCATGGGTAACTTGTAAAGTATCCCACATTTCTTTAGCAGTTTTACAATTTGAAATTCTAAAAAACTCATCATAACCCAAAGCATAGTAATAATATTTTTGGCTTTTAAATTAAATTGAACTTTTCGTTTGTCTTCATCGACCATTTATTTCGAGGTGTTTCGGTCCTTACACCATCGATCTCATGTGTGGGTATAAAAGCGCCGTTTTCAACAGCATCCCAAACATCTAGATCAATAGCTTCGATGAAGATTTTCATTCTTTCCTTCCAATATGCGTAACCATCCCCATTGAAAAAGGGTGGTCGGTTTATGGAGGATCCTTCTGAAAAACCATTTGAAGAAGCCATATACTCTTGAAGTTTGCTAAGCTCTTTATATAAGAGTCTAGCTCTGATACCACTTGTTACCAAGTGGCTTCCAGTACTCAAGAGGGGGGGTGAATTGAGTATAAAAACTTTTTCACAAAACTCTTTTTAAAATAAAATACAAATATAAACTTGATAAATAAAAGCACAGAAGGAATAAGAAGAAGAGAATAAACAGTAAAGAGCAGCGTAAAATAAATGTGCAATAAATTAAATTGCTTAAATTAAAGAGATTAAAGAAGAGAGAAGCAGTACACAGTATTTATCATAGTTCGACCACTAACCCACTTGTGGTCTACGTCCAGTCCTCGAAAGTCGAGATTTTTCACTAAGTATACAAGCTTCAATAGGTGCTTGCTACCGTTACAAAATAGAGCACTTTTCACACACGGGGACACTATACCCTTGTGCTAAAGTCTCACCTGAGGATACCTCACCCTTATACAAACCTTTGAGGATACCTCACCCTCGATACAAATAATCGAAAAAATTAGAGATGAAGAGAAACTCTCAAACAGAGTGTGTAATACAAGTTGAAGTGCTAATGGAGCTCTCACAAGTAATATCTCAAAGTTTTTAAGCAAGAAGAGCGTAGGGAAAAGTTTTCACATAAACAGAGTAATCGGAAAAACATTCGAGAATAATGGGTGATGGAAAACGTGACCCGGCTTGCTATTTATAGAGAGAATTAGGTTAAGCGGCCGTTGGGTGTGATAAAAGGCATTAAATGCTGATTGAAAACAAATTTCAATTCAATACATGCTTTCTATTTTCGTAAACCGAAGGTTCGTGTTTATTCGAATAGGCAGCAGCTTATTCGAATAAAGCTCAACGTGAAAAAAACTCATTTGAAAGGGTTATTCGAATAGCAACTTGGTTATTCGAATAACGTATTCAAAACGAAGTTCAGATAGAAACCTTTATTCGAATAACAGATGAGTTATTCGAATAACGTATTTAAAACGAAGTTCAGATAGAAACCTTTATTCGAATAACGGATGAGTTATTCGAATAACGTATTTAAAACGAAGTTTAAAAAGCTTCAGTTATTCGAATAAACGAATGTTTATTCGAATAGCCACTTTGAAAACAGGTTTCTCATGAAGACATTTATTCGAATAGGCAATGTGTTATTCGAATAATTCAAGTTAAAAAACTGTTTTGAAATGGATTTTCAAAGATGCTGAGTTCAAAAACAAGTGAGCTATTCTTTGAAAACTTTTCTTTCAAAAGACAAAGAGATATTAAATGTGAGCTCCGTACAATAGATCCTAAGTCCTAAAAACTAATCAAGCAAAAAACTTGGACTTGGTCTATTACTCATCTTCATTTAATCTTCTCGTTTGTTATCATCAAAACAAGTCTTCAATGGTAAGCATCCAAACACATCGTTAATAGGATAGAAATATACCTATTGGCCATGTATAGTGTATGATTGAGAATAGATCGTTCATGAGTGGATGTTGTACTAGCTTTCAAGGAAACTTGGTGAGTTGGGCAAGTAGAAACTAGGGTTGATTGACCTAGACATAAGCTTTTGACTATATCAGATTCTCAAGCTAACCTAATCAATGCATTTGTGTTTATGAGGAGGATTACATATTGTTGGTAGATGTAGGGGGTGAAGGAGGATTTCTGAAACCTAACCACTTTTATGTTTATTGCTTTTGTAGATTAGGTTTAGTTAGTTTATTGTTTTCTTATTTTTATGTCATTGACTAGAATTGATTAAGCTATTGGTTGATACTTAACTTTATAATAGAATATCCTCGTGGGAATGAACTTTTACTCTGTATCTGTATTACTTGAGTGATCTGTGCACTTGCGGTAGCAACCACTATCTAATGTGTATTATTGTTTAATTTGACTCTTCTGGAACTACTCACAAAGGCATCTTCTACTGTTGATTTCAAATCTTTCTGTCTTCTATTGTTTATTTCAAACCATTTTCTATTATTGTAAAGTTATTGTTAGATGAAAGTAATAGCACGTATAACCAAAATAAATTTGAGTAGATCATAAAATATATAAAAGCACATAAAGAAAACCATTTTAATCTAATCTTTTTTAGCTTCAATCATAAAATCGTTTTGTTTGAAAATTTAATTAGGATGGAATTTAAATGTGTTTACATTTAAACGCGCTTGAACTTCAAACTCTTGGACTACACAATACACATGAAATGACTTGAACGCGTATCAAAATCATAGAGGAATTAATGTCAATCTATCATGACCATGGCAAATGTTATACACAATACAAAACAGGTTGCAGTGTTCACACACACACACACACACACACACACACACACATATATATATATGTATTCTGTATTACGTGTGAGACAACATGTTAGATCTATGTTAGATCAAAGTCTCACATCGATTATTTACTTAGTTGCTTTACTAGAGTTCACATCGAATAAAGGTACCTTGTTGCCTTACTTAGTTGTTTTGTCTTGTCAACACCAAAGTCTCACATCGACTACTTTATAGATCAGAAGCAAATATTTCGCCTATAAATAAGTTAATTGATACAGATGTCTTTCAATATTATGGTACACTCTATAAAAGGCATGTGAAATACATGTGTCTCTTGGTGTCATTTCTCAATAGATCCACGTGAAATGAGTTAAGTGTCCTAGAAACACATGCAACGTGACATTTTTTTATTTTTTTTGTTTGCATGAAAAAAGCCAAAGAGGGTGGCCCATCCACGTGAAAAACGCCAAATAGGATAGCGCATCCACGTGGAAAACATCACAGAAGATGATGTTTTTAGTGTAAAATTGCTAAAGTGGATGGCGTGTCCACGTGGAAAACGCCAAAGAGGGTGGCATTTTCAGTGCAATTTGACGTTTTCCACGTGGATACGCCATCCTCTTTGGCGTTTTTCACAAGTACAAAAAAAAAATAAAAAATATCATGTTGAACAAAAAAATGATAGTTTGGTATATAATTTTAAAAGAATAGCATTTTAATAAAGAATTTGAAAAAATGACATTTTGATAAATAATTTTTTCATCAAGTTTGGTAAAAGAGCCAAGGTTGAATTAGGTAAACCCAATAGGCTAGTGAGCCAGCTCGTTATGCTTAACTCTTCTATCATTGGTGTTGTCACGTTGGATTAAAGCACCACAAAGCATGATCCTAAAGACTACGTGGATAAAAGACATTATGTGATTAAGAATAAAACATTACGATTTAAGAAATGAAACTGATATCACTACAAAATTATCCAAACTTATGATATGTAATCTGTTCGGGTTAGTCAATATCTATATGAAATAAACAATGTGTCCAAGCACCACATTCGTGTGACCAAATAAGCATTGTAAACAATAGTGATAATTAAGACTAACCTTGTGTACCTTTGACTTATGACTCACTCATAAGTCAAATGCAAATTATGGAAAAACAATATTGATTTATGAATGATTTATGTGCATGAAAATGATAACGTAAGGTTGGACTTGTTTTCCCTTTCATGCACACTTGGAACTTGTGCCTGCAAATCATATGGATCAATTCATAATAAGGTGCAGCATGAAAGCCTGACGGCACAGGACTTGTTATATGTGATTTTAATCACCGCAGAGTTTACTGGAGGAACAACTTTCAAAGCTACAAGCAGAGAATTTCGATTTGGTAATGGAAAATGCTAAGTTACAAGAGGAGGTTCGAATCATAAAGTGTAGAACTAATTATGACTAACAAGGTTAATGAGCCCGTATTGCCATGCAATGTTAATTAACTTGTTATCACTGTTTGAGAAGTTGGTTGCTTCGTAATGTTTATTTACTTTGCGTCTTTAAATTTGTATGTACACCCTGATTAACCTAATCTAATAATGTAAATGTATTTAATTTGATACCCACTATTTAATTATTCTAAAATAGTAACTTAACTTAAAAGGGATAACAAAATTACAAAACTTCAATTAGAGCTCACCGTGTTCATACAAATTCGAAGTTCAGCTGAGACGTCTAACATTTATATTTAAATTATAGTAGAACCCGAATTTCTGGTCAATTGGGCCTATGTTCCTTGGTGCACGTAAATTTATCAAGCCCCATTTATATATTTAATTGATTTTAAAAAGTTTGAATTGTTCTTTTTTCAAAGAATTAAATTATGAAAATCCAATAAAGTTGTGTTACTAAATTATGTGGCAAACAGGAGTGAATAAAACAATTACTCTAATTGCACAATGGGATTGAATCTGTTAAGTAAAGTATATAGTGATAGTGATTATTTAATGATATTTTATATTGATTTCCAATTTTTAACTAATGTGATCCTAACGAATTATTCTTTCTGAAGAAGTAAATTAAGTAGAAACCAATAAATTTGGGTAGTATATTACGTGCCAAAATCATAAGTGAATAATTCGATGGGGTCTGTGTTAGATTAAATGTCTCATGTGATGAACTTGTAACTTATCTTATTAGTTTAATAAGTCATTAAATTAAGTTAATGAGCTAAACTCTTATTGGGTAAAAGGGAAAAGGCAGCTTTGCAATTATAGTAACTACCAACTTGATGGAAGTTAACAGTATTTAAGGAATAGTTTCTACGCAAAACTCTAAGTCTGTTCCTGGCCGTCAGAGTTTTTTTTTCCCTCACAATCACTAAAGTAGATGAAGCATAAAGAAAAGGCAAAAGAATAAAAAGTGAGTATTGATATCTCTCTAACGCACTTGGAATACAGTCTACCAATCATTCATGGATAAAGATTAGTGTCTTCTTATGTTCTTATTTGTGGAAATCATGAATTTTAAGATTCTTATATTTGAATGGTAGTTTTCTATATTAAGATTCTTAGAAAACTTATAAACCTACATGTGGTATCAAAGAATTGTTATGGAATTTATGATTTTTCATTGACGATGACTGTTTTTCTCAATTTGTATGAATCTTAATTGTAAAAATTAGAAATTTTTATTATGTTTTTCCGCTGCACTGTATGAGTTAATTTTATGATTTATTATTGACTCTAATTATGAACTATTGAACCTAATTAAATATTAATTAGATAAATTCTTGTGACACGGTATGTATAGGCTGCAAGAAACTTTGTGATTAGAGTCGTAAAGCATAAACCCAAATTGAACCTAATTTTATTATGTTCGTGATGTCATGTCATGTATAGTTTTAATGCTCTGGAAGTGGTACAAGTTTGATTGCAATATTGAATTGGATAAAGCTTTACTGCTGCACATCAACGTATTTGATTGCAATATACATCACTTTTATTGTTTTAATGATTGTTGCAATAAATCAATGAAAAACACTGTATATTATATTATGTTTATTATATTAGATTGTTTTCGTAAATCTATGAAATCAATGGAAAACAAATGCTGTGAATCAAATACTGTTTGATGGTATTACGTAAATAAATCACCATAAATCAACGTAAATCAATATTATTGATTCTAATAGCATATTAATTTTTATGCATGTTTTTTTTTTGTGTATGATGTTATCAATTTGGGATGATATTATGATAGATTTGTTAATCATCAAAGTGGTTGAATCTTTAAGTTGATTTAATTTCAAATTGTATGAACATTATTCTTTCAATTACCCATAGAATGGATGCTATGAATGACATGATGACTATTTGTGTATGGGTAAATTGAAGTTCATTGTTATAAGGCATTATGGATCACCCAAAGGTTGATTAGCTGCTCTTATAATAAATGGATATGATTGTTCGTAGTATAAGTGTACTATTAGTTTTATTTATATATCCAAAGATAATAAATATTTCTAGTTAGTGCATATATCATTGCCAAATTATGTAAATTTTATTAGCATCATTATGTTTATTGTTGTATGTTGATGGATCACCCAAAGGAGAACATTAATATACATTGAATGCTTAAGTGATTTATTGTCTAAATCTGTATAGTATGTTAATTTATGACTCAAAGTATTATTGTCAGACATATAATCATTTTAGTAACTATTGCTATGCATTCACATCTCTCATTTGTTCTAATTTTTAATGGACTTAATTTCTCTAAATGGAATAAGTCAATCTAGTTTTACCTTGGGGTAATGGATTTGGATTTGACTCTTTGAATAGAGAAATTAGATACTATTACTGTTTTAAGCATTGATGAAGAGAAAGTTCATTTTAAAAAATGGGAAAGATTAAACAGGTTGAGTCTGATGTACATGCGGATGAGCATAGCTAGCAATATTAAGTCAGCTCTTCCTAAAACTGAGAATGCTAAAGAAATGATGAAGTTTGTGGCAGAACGCTCCAAAACTGCTGACAAGTCTCTTGTTGGAACATTAATGGGTACTTTAACTACCATGAAATTTGATGGTTCTCATATTATGCATGAGCACGTCATTGAAATGACAAACACTGTAGCAAGACTCAAGTCATTGAGAATGGAAGTGGATGAGAATTTTCTTGTGCAGTTCATTTTGAACTCATTACCGCTTAAGTATGGTCAATTCCAAATGAACTATAATACCATGAAAGATAAATGGAATGTGCATGAATTGCACAATATGTTAGTTCAGGAGGAAACTAGACTTAAGAATCAAGGAAATCACTCTATCAATTATGTGAACCATCAAGGAGCCAGAAAGAAAGTTTATGCATGTTTCGAATCAAATTTAATTGAAGTTCCCCATAATACTTGGTCGATTGATTCTGAATGTACAACTCATGTTTATAATATGATGCAAGGATTTCTTACAATCCAAACCATAAGCTTGAATGAGAAGTTCGTCTTCATAAAAAATAGAGTGAAAGTTCTAGTGAAAGGTGTCAGAACTTACCGTTTAATCCTAAACACTAGACATCATTTAGATTTATTTGAAACTTTTTATGTACCTAGTATTTCTAGAAATTTAGTTTCTTTGTATAAACTTGATGTTGTTGGATACTCTTTTAAGTTTGATAATGGATGTTTTAGTTTATATAAGCATACCTATATGATTGGTTTTGGTATACTTTGTAATGGTTTATATAAATTGAATCTTGATAATTTATATGCTGAAACTCTTATGACCTTGCATCATAATGTTAGCACTAAACTTAGTTTAGTGAATGAACGTTCTGCTTACTTGTGGCATAAACGTTTGGGTCACATTTTCAAAGAAAGAATGGAAAGGTTAGTAAAGAATAATATCCTTCCAGATTTGGATTTCACTGACCTTAATATTTGTGTGAATTATATTAAGGAAAAATAAACAAAACACACAGAAATGTGTCATGAGAAGCACCCAACTTCTTGAAATTATACACTGATTATATGGATCCTTTGATGTCAATTCTTTTAGTAAAGGAAAGTACTTTATCACCTTTATTAACAATTATTCACGTTATAGATATGTCTATCTACTATATAAGAAATCTCAGACAGTGAATGCCTTGGAAATTTATGTAAATGAAGTTGAAAGACAATTGGACAGAAATGTGAAAATCATATGGTCAAATAGAGGTGGTGAGTATTATGAAAGATTTGATGAAACTGGAAATGTCTAGTTCATTAAGAATGGTGAAACCAGTGAGAGTGAAGCTTCACAAAATGTGGAGATTAAGGAAGTTAGAATACAAGTTCCTTTAACTTGTGCTCTTACTTATGAAATTGTTGTTCCTCATGTTATTGAACCGAATAACAATCAAGAAGAAAAACAAATTAATGATATCGAGGTTAACAATGAACCTATAGTAGAATAACCACAAGGAATAACATTAAGAAGATCCTAAAGAGAAAGGTGATCAGCTATTCCGAATGACTATGTGGTGTATCTACAAGAGTCAAAAAATGACTTGGGAATTAATGACAATGATCCAGTATCATTTTCACAAGCCATTAATAGTGATAATGCTGATAAATGGTTAGATGTCATGAAAGATGAACTTAAATAAGTGGAACATAATGATGTATAGGACCTTGTGGAATTACCTGAAGGGTGTAAGAGAGTTAAGTGTAAATGGGTCTTTAAGATTAAGCATGACTCTCATGTCAACCTTGAACGTTACAAAGCTTGTCTTGTTGCCTAAGGTTTTATTCAAAATGATGGCATTGACTATAAGGAAACATTTTTACCAGTTTCCAAGAAAGATTCTTTCAGAATTATCATGACATTAGTAGCTCATTGTGATCTAGAGCTGCATCAAATGAATGTGAAAACTGCCTTTCTAAATGAGAATTTAGAGGAAGATGTTTATATGGATCAACCAATAGGGTTTTTAGTTGAGGGGAAATAACATATGGTATGTAAACTTAAGAAATCAATATACACACTTAAGCAAGATTCCCGGCAATGGTATCTCAATTTCAATGATACTATTGTATCCTTCAGATTTAAGGAAAACATCATTGATCGGTGTATATATTTGAGGGTCAGTGGGAGTAAGTTTATCTTTCTGATTTTGTATGTTGATGACATCTTACTTACAACTAATGATTTTGGTCTATTAAGTGAGACTAAGAAATTTCTCTCTAATAACTTTGAAATAAAAGATATGGGAGAGGTAAGCTATGTGATTGGAATAGAAATATATCGTGACAGATCACAATGATTGTTGGGTTTGACTCAGAAAGCCTATATCAATAAAGATATAGAAAATGGATAAATGGTCAGTAGGTATGGTTCCAATTCAGAAAGGGAACAAAATTAATGTTATGGCATGCTTTGAGGTCATTATTAATGAATTATGGTTACAGAATTTTATTTAGGACTTGGAATTGTCGACAGTATTGTCAAGTCACTAAAGTTTATTGTCTCAAACAACCTTCTTTTCTAAAAAAATGACAAGTATTTTAAAGGTGTTAAACATATGGAATTGAAATACTTTGTCGTCAAAGAAGAAGTTCAGAAACATAGAGTGTCAATAAAACACGTTAGCACCGACTTTATGATTGTTGATCCTTTAACGAAAGGGTTACCACCCAAAACATTTAGTGGACATGTTGAAAGTATGGGCATTATTGTATATTATGTTAATGATGGTGTTTTATGTACTTTGACACTCTGAGCTCATGAATGAATATGTTTCTGTCTTACCTGTTTTCCTAGTTTGTATACATGATTGAATAGGAATGATGATAACAAGTTATGTCTTTAATAAATACATTATTGTTAGACCAATTATGTGTTTCCCATTTATAGGTCATGTCAAGGAGAAGACTAATTTTGTAGTACATGGAAGGAACTATATCGATTAAATTATATACGACCGTCATGACTCATGCTAGTTTATTCTTGGTCATTATGAATGATGTATCCAATGTAAAAAGAGTTTGGCTATATATATATATATGAATTCATATTATATTTTGACTAACTTATCAAACTATAAAGAAGGTAATGTCATATAAGTCAAGTGGGAGAATGTTAGATTAAATGTCTCATATGATGAGCATTGTGACTTATCTTATTAGTTTAATAAGTAATTAAATTAAGTTAATAGGCTAAATTCTTATTGGGTAAAAGAGAAATAACAATTTTGTAATTATAGTAACTGTCAACTTGATGGAAGTTAACAGTATTTAAGGAATAGTTTCTGAGCAAAACTCTAGGTCTGTTCCTGGTCATCAAGGTTTCTTCTTCCTTCACCATCACTAAAGTAGAAGAAGCATAAAGAAAAGGCAAAGGAATAAAAAGTGATTTTTGATATCTCTCTAACGCACTTAGAATACAGTCTACCAATCATTCATGGATAAAGGTTTGTGTCTTCTTATGTTCTTATTGTGGGAATCATAAATTCTAAGATCCTTATGTTTGAATGGTAGTTTTCTATATTAAAATTCTTAGAAAACTTATAAACTTATAGTCTGATGTTGCAAATTTAGTGAATCAAATGTCTGATAAAATTACATATAAATTTAGTGAATCAAATGCATTTGGGCTCGATTGTAATTTTTGTTTATCCATAGCAAATTTCCCCCAATAGCTAACACTTTTCTCAGTGAGCAATTACCATATACCCCCCATATCCCACCTTCCCCATGATTTGGTTGCTGATTAAACATATTTCATTGTCGAATGTCAGGAAAATGTGCTTAGAGGTTCATCTGTGGATGAGTTGATTGTTGCCTATGCTGAATATTGGATGCCACAGAGACCAAGTCTGGAATTTGTAATATTCAAAAGCACAATCCACCATACTTCATTCTTGCTCTATCATTACTGTAGTCAATGTAGTTATAATTATTTAGTATTAATGGGTTTAGGTAACCATTTATGTAGGATGATACAGGTATATACATTCCATTTAATGAGAATGGACGCCATTGGTAACTGGCAGTGGTATCTATTTTCTTACAGAAAAGTGTACTCGTTGGACACTTTTAACGGGTTTAGCAATGCTTTTGTTGAATGGTAAGTGATGTTATGATTTTAACGCAACAGAAGTCCACACAAATGTTTTTTTAATGAAGAATAAAAAAGAAAAAGAATTTTCTAAGCAAACATTGAGATTCGAACTCAACTTTCATAAGTGATGATGGAGTTTTTTAAAGAAAAATTTGCTCTGCCAATTGAGCTTGACAAATTTTATAAAGAAATATTCATATCACATCAATAAATAAAATGCTTATTCTTTCTTCCTCATCCTTTGCAATTTTCGCGGGAACGAGCAACCAATTCAATTTTGCGCAAACAACTGATGTGTGAAATCTGCAAGTGTACGGTTTCGTCGTCAAGTAATAAAAAGATCGAATCCACAGGAACTGTGTCTATGAATACCAATTAATTAATTAATTCAATTAAATTAAACAGAGGGGATAAAATTGTTGATTGACAAGAACGTAGTAACAAAGCAATTAAATAAATAAATATCAAGGTGCAAAATTTAAGATGAAGAACAGTAAGTTGTTGAGAAAGGTTTTTCAGATTCAAGAAAGTTTCAAAGATTGAGGTAACCACAATGATACAAGACAAATCCTAATTGACAACCCTTTTATTAAAATTGAAATTCAATTGAAGGTGAATTATCCTAAATTAGTTAATGTTCTTTCTCAAGAAACAAGAACTGTGCCCAATTAAATCAATTCCTACTCTCGTGGTAATTGAATTTAAATTAAACTCATTACGCTTTATGGTAATTCATTGAATTCTCGAAAGGCTAAACCTACTCTCGTGATTTAGACCTTAAATTCAATTCTTATGGTTCCAACACCTAGGTTCACCTCTCAGTACGTCCCTAGATATCTATGAGATGCAAATATGTGGCCAGCAAATTCACATGAATAAGCGCAATAAGGATTGAATCAAAGAACATTCAAGATTAATAAAAGGGGAAACAAAGTCAATTAATCATCATCAATGTATCAAAGGGCATTGCTCAATCCTAGAAATAAAAGAAACTACTCAGACATGGAGAAGAAGAAACAAGAAATCATATTCAAGAACATCCAAACCCGTAATCAAAGAGAGAAGAGGGGAGAAAGATCACGATCAAGATCCTCCAAGTGTGCCTCCTTTAAACCAATTTGGAACCCCTCAATTGTACTCAGAACATCTATTTATACCCTAGGATTTTAATTGGCTAAAAAGCCCCAACAGAAATAAAAAATAAAAACTAAAATTTTGTCTCGTATTACGATCCACGGCTGTGGATCATTCCACGGCCTGGCCATGGATCCCTCTGCCAAAAGCCAATCTGAATCCTTTTGAGTTCCACTGCTGTGGATGATTCTACGGGCTGGCCGTGGAACTCTCTGCAATTTCTCTTATCCTTCTTTAAGTTGCTCCTCGATCCATGGTCGTGGTTTGATCCACAGGCAGGCCGTGGATCCCTCTGGAGTGGTCTTTTTGCACCCTTTTGCTATCCATAAAGCTCCAACTTCAATCACGCAAGCTTTCTATCCATTTAGAGGCCAATTGAGCATCAATCCTGCATAAAAACACCACAAATACCGCAATTATCTGAACTAAAAGAAAAACAAACCAAAAGGGAAACTAAAATGCCTAAAATGCTCAAGAATGCATGCAAAACAAGAACAAAACATGATGTTGTTTCACACACATCAAATCCCCCCAAGCTTAAGACTTTGCTTGTCCTCAAGCAATAACTAAGGCCAAACCAAAAAGTGGGATCAAAAGACAATAATGAATTAGGAACCCGAGAAAATAATTATCCAGGCAATAGGCTAAAGCAAACCAAGAATCTGAGAGGTAATCAAAATCAAGTCAATTAGAGGTTAAGTTCTCAGAAATCATGCATCCTCACTAATTGAATTAAGTTCACTCCACTAACCATACTCAAAGTGTTTAAGGGTGAAAACATTACGCTCAAAATCCTTCAAAGAAAATGCACTTCCATATGCTTGATAAGAAACCAAATTTCTACTAATAATCAACATGCATGCAAGAATGAAAAAGTCTTTCAAGGGTTGTAATGGGGCCATGGGAATGATGTTAGGTAAGGTAGAGAAAGGAAGGTATGCACAAGGAGCTCATCAAAATTTTTAATAAGCACAAGAAATCCAATAGAACATAAATGGAGCAAAGGCATTTTTCAATCAAAAACATAACTCCACATTTCCATTTTTTCTTTACTTTTCTTTACTTTCTTTCTCTTCATCCTTTTCAACATTTTATCTCATGATTTTCTCTTTTTTTTTTCACTTGAGAAAGGGAAAGGTCAAAAACATATGATTTCCAATACAACTTTACACAACTTTCAAACCCAGTTTGCTCCATTTAATATTCTAAATGATTATCAACAATGTATCATCATAGGCATCAAGAAAAATAATTATGCAATAGGCTCAAAATGGGCAACTAGTGGATGAAAGTGTAACAATTTCAGAAGGTCAGAAAAATACCTAAGATGCCTTAATCACATTCAAGCATGCAATCAAAAATTTCACCTCAAAATGGTTTCAAATCAAGTTCTAGAGCACAAGATCAATGAGGAATATCACTCAACACAAAGAATGAGAGCAGAAATCATATAGTGCATATATCTCATATAGGCTCAAAATTCACATTTAGAGGTTTAAAAAAATTCAATGAGAAGCACAAATTCAGAGAACATTATGTTAATTATTAACTATCAAAAGATCACATTTACTATTAATTAAAACAATGTCTGTTACCTACCACAAGAATCAACAAATCGGGTTCCAAATCAATACCATCTCAAAAATCTCCAAAAGAGAGGGGCACAAGTTCAACAAAAAATTTCGAGAGATATGATGGTGTGAAAATACAACAAGAAGATGCAATGCAAAATGAGACATGAAAATGCATGAAACTAATGATCTATACTAATAATCTATAATGAAAATGAAAATACCCCTCCAAGCTTAGAACTTACATTGTCTCCAATGTAACAATCTATAACTAGAGAAAGGAGAAAAGAAAAGAACTCAGTGCAGTGGTGGGAAATCTTTTGGTCTTCAATCCATGGCCATGGAATTTTTCATGAGCTGGGTGTGGAACTTTCTAACTTCACTCTCCTTCTAATTTAAGCTTCAAAAAGGATCAAACCTAAACAAGATCCATAAGATAAAAATCAAACCAGTAATCCAACACACAAAGTCAAAAACAAAAAAAAAATAAAAAGGAAAATAAAAAACAAAGATGCTTGGGTTGCCTCCCAAGAAGCGCTTGTTTAAAGTCATTAGCTCGACTTTGGTCTAATTTCTATGCTCAGGTGACGTCAACGGAGTAGTGCTCAATCCCTACTCCTTCAAAGCGTTTCACTCTCTGGCCATTTATCATAAAAGGCTCATGGCCTTCTTTCTTCACCTCAAGCACACCGTAGGATAAAACTCGAACAATCTCATATAGTCTTGACCATTTCGACCATAACTCACTAGGACAGAAACGTAGAAGTGAGTTGTTAACAAGAACTTTATCCCCGAGTTTAAATCCACGCTTCTCAACACACTTGTCATTCTACTTCTTAGGTCCTTCCTTGCAGGGCTTGGACTTCTCAGATTTTGTGGTACCCTTGGGCTAGGTCTTTTCTACTAAAGCATCAGTCACTGATTCCTGCACACCTAAAAGCACAACACTATCCACAATATTAGGAGCATCTATGCGATTACATGAATTTAAGGAATTAGAATTTTTTTCAGAATTAAAAACATCAAAAACTACTTCCTCATCATTCAATTGCAAAGTCAATTTCTCTTCATGGACATCAATGATTGCCCTTCCAGTGGCAAGGAATGGACGCCCAAGTATGATCGGCATTGTAGCATCAGCTTCCATGTCAAGCACAACAAAATCTACCGGCATATAAAACTTACCAACCTTAATAGGAACATCTTCAAGATGCCTATGGGATACTTGAAAGACCGATCCGCTAATTGAAGTGAGATAGTTGTGGGTTTCAGCTCACCCACCTCCAACTTCTTACACACTGAAAGGGGCATAAGACTAACACTAGCCCCCAAGTCACACAAAGCTTTATCAAAATTCGTGTTGCTAATCAAACAGGGAATAGAGAAGCTACCTGGATCTTTTAGCTTAGGAGGCAATTTATTTTGAATTAAGGCACTACACTCCTCAGTTAAAGCTACTATCTCATATTCTTCGAGCTTCCTCTTATTAGACAAGATGTCCTTAAGAAACTTAGCATGGGTAGGCATTTATTTCAATGCCTCAGTGAAGGGTACATTAATGTACAATTTCTTAAGGACCTCTAGGAACTTCCTAAATTGCTTATCTAACTTCGCCTTAGCCAATCTTTGAGGGAAGGGAACCGGGGGTTAGTAAGGTTCAGGGGATACATACTTAGACACATTCTCAGTAGTTTCCTCTTCTTCTAAGGGTAGTGTTTTAGTCTCTTTATCCTCAATTCCCTTATCTTTTTCACTCTCCCCCTTACCCAAGGAATCCTCTAATTTCTTTCCACTCCTCAAACTCACAGCTATACAATGTTCATTGCCTAGGTTGACTTCAGGTTGACCAGG
This sequence comes from Ormosia semicastrata, assembly GCA_029884595.1. NCBI lineage: Eukaryota > Viridiplantae > Streptophyta > Magnoliopsida > Fabales > Fabaceae > Ormosia > Ormosia semicastrata. The sequence continues at coordinate 50,200,470 of JAQQTO010000057.1, read as the reverse complement.
AAACTTACCTTGCTGCCTATGAGAAGTGCTTGCTTGTTAGGCAATCTGGGTTTCCAATATCTTATTATGAATAGCTAAATTGTCAACCTTAGCTGATAACTCTTTAATTGCCTCAGTCACTACTTGCCCATGGTGCCTAAACTTCTCATTTTGCTTAGACTGACTCTCAACAAAATTCTCAAGAAGAGACTCAAGTCTAGATTTTTGTACCTATGGGATTCCAGAAAAGGGTTTAGCATTACCTTACCCAGCTTGGTACTGACTATTCCGGTAAGAGAAGTTAGGATGTGACCTCTAAACGGGGTTGTAAGTTTGGGAATACGGATCATTCCTCCCTTTTTGGTTGAAGTCATGGAAATTGTGGCATGATTCCACTTGCTCCACCGGTGCACCTTGTGAGGATCCAATTCCAACTTGGCATTTAGCATCTATGTGTCCCTGTACTCCACAAATCTCACAAAAATTGTTAGAAGCACCTATAGCATTAACACGAGCTTTCTCAAGCATGTCAAAACGTTTATTCAAATAATCAAATTTTGACATAATTAAATCAACACCATCTACCTCAAACTTACCTCCCGAGAGCTTTCTCGAGTTATGGCCTCTTTCATTAGCCCATTGGTGATGATTTGAAGCTACACTCTCAATTATCTCATAAGCTTCTATGAGCCTTCTATTCATCAAAGCTGCACCAGCTGCGGAGTCAAGAGACACCTTCGAAGAATATTCCAACCATTGTAGAAGGTGTGGATGATCAACCATTTTTCTAACCCATGGTGTGGACAAGCTTCCAGCAAAGCCTTACATCTATCCCAAGCTTCTGACAATGACTCGCCATCTTTCTGAACAAAGCTTGTGATTTGGGTCCTTAGATGAGCAGTCTTGGAAGGTGGAAAGAATTTGTCCAAGAAAGTTTGCTCCAATTGGTCCCAAGTAGTTATCGTCTCAACGGGAACAGACTTCAACCAAACTCTAGCTCGATCTCTCAAAGATAATGGAAACAGGCGGAGACGAATAGCATTAACAGAGGCGCCTTCGATCTTGAAGGTCTCATAGAACTCGAAGAACCTATCCACATGATCATTAGGATCCTCTGACGATAATCCTCCAAACTGGTTTTGCTTTATTATAGATAGTAAGGCAGGAGGTATGGTGAAGTGTCTAGCTTCAATGTCTGGCCGAACAATTCCAGATCGCAAACCCCGAGCATTAGGGGCTATATACTCTTTTAATGGTTTATTATCCTCAGTTTCAGCCATGACAAGTGTTGGTTCAGGAATTTCTCCTACTCTTTGCCTTTGTTGTTTTCTCCTTCTATGTAAAATTCTTTCAATTTCAGGATTTGCTTCAACAAGAGTCCTGGAACATCTAGTACTTTGCATAAACAAGAGAAATTACCTGCAGAGAGTTAAAGAGAAAAACAAGAACGTAAGAACCGGATAAAAAAAGGTTTAAAATAATTAAATTAAAAATTAAATTGATATTCAAGAAAAACACAGTCCCCGGCAATGGTACCAAAAACTTGATATGTGAAATCCACAAGTGTACAGTTTCATCGTCAAGTAATAAAAAGATCGAATCCACAGGGACTGTGTCTATGAATACCAATTAATTAATTAATTCAATTAAATTAAACAGAGGGGATAAGATTGTTGATTAATAAGAACGTAGTAACAAAGCAATTAAATAAATAAATATCAAAGTGTAAAATTTGAGATGAAGAACAGTAAGTTGTTGAGAAAGGTTTTACAGATTCAAGAAAGTTTCTAAGATTGGGGTAACCACAATGATACAAGACAAATCCTAATTGACAACCCTTTTATTAAAATTGAAATTCAATTGAAGGTGAATTATCCTAAATTAGTTAATGTTCTTTCTCAAGAAACAAGAACCGTGCCCAATTAAACCAATTCCTACTCTCGTGGTAATTGAATTTAAATTAAACCCATTACGCTTTATGGTAATTCATTGAATCCTCGAAAGGCTAAACCTACTCTCGTAATTTAGACCTTAAGTTCAATTCTTATGGTTCCAACACCTAGGTTCACCTCTCAGTACGTCCCTAGATATCTATGAGATGCAAATATGTGGCCAGCAAATTCACATGAATAAGCGCAATAAGGATTGAATTAAAGAACATTCAAGATTAATAAAAGGGGAAACAAAGTCAATTAATCATCATCAATGTATCAAAGGGCATTGCTCAATCCTAGAAACAAAAGAAACTACTCAGACATGGAGAAGAAGAAACAAGAAATCATATTCAAGAACATCCAAACTCGTAATCAAAGAGAGAAGAGGGGAGAAAGGTCAAGATCAAGAGCCTCCAAGTGTGCCTCCTTCAAACCAATTTGGAACCCCTCAATTGTATTCAGAACATCTACTTATACCCTAGGATTTTAATTAGCTAAAAAGCCCCAAAAGAAATAAAAAATAAAAACTAAAATTCTGCCTCGTATTACGATCCACGGTCGTGGATCATTCCATGGCCTGACCGTGGATCCCTCTGCCAAAAGCCAATATGAATCCTTTTGAGTTCCACGGCCGTGGATGATTCCACAGGCTGGCCGTGGAACTCTCTGTAATTTCTCTTATCCTTCTTTAAGTTGCTCCTCGATCCATGGTTGTGATTTGATCCACAGGCAGGCCGTGGATCCCTCTGGAGTGGTCTTTTCACCCTTTTGCTATCCATAAAGCTCCAACTTCAATCATGCAAGCTTTCCATCCATTTGGAGGCCAATTGAGCACTAATTCTGCACAACAACACCACAAATACCGCAGTTATCTGAACTAAAAGAAAAACAAACCAAAAGAGAAACTAAAATGCTTAAGAATGCATGCAAAACAAGAACAAAATATGATGTTATTTCACACACATCAACAACGATCCCTATGCCTTTCATGGTCCAACTTTGTTGCATATCCTCGTCCTATGATGTACTTTTTCATCGGAGACACTCATAACTCACAGTCGACTACCACCACGATGATGAATCGTCAACATGTCATATTTTTACGATTCAATTCCTTGGTTTTTCATATTCTTTTTATTTATTTTTATTGAATTTTGTTCGTAACTTTTGTTATATTTTTAGTATTGTTTGATTGTGTTTTTATTGAGTGTTTTGTGTGTTTTTGTCAGGTAATTACACCTGGAGAAGACTGGACGTTCAAAGGAGCAAGAAAAAGTGGAATTTTCATCAGCGTCCAGCGCTTGAGCGCTGGTATTGAAGCGCTTGAGCGCCAAAGCGTATACAGCAGCGGTAATTTAGTGTCCCAGCGCCTGAGCGCTAAGAAGGCAGCGCTTGAGCACACAGGAGGTAGCAGCGCGCATCTTAACTTAAGTGGCTGAGCGCCCAAGCGTATAGAACTGAGCGCCTAAGCGCTGGTTGCGTAACAGAGCACGTGAATTTCAATAAATGAGAAAAGTTATGCTAAATTCGAAACAGACAGACATTGAGCACATTACGCAGAAAATTCCTAATCTTGAGAGAGTTATTTTGCGGTAACAGACCTTGGAGGACGACTTCGAAGTGAGGATTCGATTCTTGAAAGCTTGAAGATCATAATCTCTATTAAATGGGTTTTGATTTTTCTTTCCCTCTAGTTTTCCCCTTTCTTTGGGTTTTCTTTTCATGAGTTTGTATCTTGATATAGGTTTGTTTGTATTGAACATGAGTAGCTAAACCCATAACTAGTAGCTAGGGCTATGGGGGATCTTGTTTTCCTAATTATTTGGGTTTGATTTCAAATTTAATTAAGATAATTTCTTTTAGGATTTATCATATTGCTTGCATTCTTGTCATAACTTGATCACTTTTGGCATGTGTTAATTCATTGTCTGACTGGTGATCATCAGCATTCAATGAGTGGATCTATATAGTAATCCTAGGATTAGATTCACTACTAGAAAATTGGGTTTTAGAAACCGATTTAGAGACCGATTTATTTCGGTCTCTATAGAGACCGAAATAGAGACTGATTAAGGAAAAAAAAAATAATTTGCTACCGAAACAAATTCGGTCTCTAATTCGGTCGCTAAAAAATTTAGAGAAACAATTAGAGACTGAATTAGAGACAAAAATTATGTTATAAAAGAAATTAAAAAATAAAAATGTGTCTTATTGTTAGAGACCGAATTTGCGGTCTCTAAAAAATAAAAAAAAAAAAAAAAAAAAGGAATGTGTTAGAGACTGAATTTCGGTCTCTAAAATAAAAAATTTTAAAAAATAAATATGTAGAGACCGAAAATTCAGTCTCTAAAAAAAACAACTTTTTCAGCCTTAATCCCTCTTTCTTTCTTCACTGCTGCCAAATTCTTGAATCTCTCTTTGTTAGACCAAGCAACCCAACCATACAGCCGTCCACCACACCACTCGTGCCGTCCACCGTGACACCGAGCAACGCCGCGCCTACACCCCACGAGCAAGTCAGACCTGCCATCTGCATCCCGCCTCCACACCGTGAGCAACTCTCCCTCTCGTGCTTTCCTTATCGCCCTCTCCCTCTCATTTTCGTGTCTCACTCTCGCTACTGGGCACTGCCCAAATCTGAAACCCTGCTACCGTGAAACCCACATTTGAAACCAGATCTACCCAGGCCCTCACTTGATCTGCCCAGAGCTGCTTTCTGTCTCACCCTAGATCCTCCTCGTCTTCTCCTTCTCGCAGTTCCAGGAGCCCCAGCTGAAACCCTCCTCCTCAGAGAAGAAAAAGGTATGTGTGCGTGTGGGTTTGCTGGGTTTGTATTTTGGGATTGTGTTTGGGGTTGATTCTGAGTTTGGGTTTGTATAGGATAGCTTTTGTTTGAGTAATGGAAAATGTCTATCACACTTAAACCCACTTGCAGAGGTACAAAGGTTGTGCCAAAAGACAATTCGTTAAAATGCAGAAAATATATCAGCCATATATATAGGACATTTCCTCTTGGCTCTTGCAGAGCGTTATCTCTTCTTTTTTTTTTTTAATTTAATATGCAACTTTGCAATTTCTCTCATAACCCCACTTTAGCATTTAAATTCTCCAAATTTTTTTAAAGACCCAGAGATTCAGCCACACTCACATACTTTTTCAATTCACTACTTCGTACTTTACACTTTACCCTTCATAATTCAGCTGCTCTGTCTCTGTTTGTGTTACTCAAACTTGTGAGTTTTTTTTTTTATCTCTCAAACTTATGGTTAAGAGACCCTTTTATGGTTATAAATGGTTGTGTTCATACTTGATTGTGTTATGGATGAGAACTGCTTCTCTGTGGGATGTTGCTGATTCATATTCTTGGTGTTTTCTCTTTTTTTTTTTTTTTTTGATTCTGTGAAATTTGACCCCTTATACAGAAATGGCGTGAGTGCAGCAACCCTGCAATAATTAACTATTCATTTCTTTGGATTTTTGGACATTACTTGAATTCAGACTTCAGAGATATATATATATCCTAATTGTTGCATTTAAATGCATTTCAAAACCTTAAATTCGAGCTCAGTGCTTGCTTAGAATCTCATATTATTGTTCCATATTCACTGTGTTAAATTAATTATCTGCATTGTTAAGGAACTGGGGCTATAAAGCCCCTCTTTTCATGGAAAGAAAGGTAAACTGCAGATTGACAGGTAAAACGATGTCAGGTAGAGACACACATGTTAATGCTGGCACACACATCACGTGGAGTAAGGTAGTTTTCAAGGCTGCTTTGAATTACTGCCAAATGTGGGACTTGAAAAGAACAAATATTGGATTAACAAAGTACTTTTATATGTCCCCCTTTCCCTTTTTTTTATTCCCTGGAAGAAGCAAAGGATAATTCAATTAATTTGGGGTAGGCAGAGATTGTGATTTGTACTTTTGGCTTTGATATAATGTGGTTACTAGTTAGATATTTGTTTGTCTTCTCACACAGGGAATGAAAAGCACACACAGAGATGGGGCCTATTCAACTAGCTAGCAAGTTACGTTCTTGTCTATAAGAATATATATGTTAGCAACTAGCTAGCAAGTTACGTTCTTCTCACTTGGGAATGAAAAGCACACACATAGATGGTTAGATACTTTTGGCTTTGAATTATATATGTTTTTAGAAGTGTTTAAGTTTAGATTCTTTTTAAACCTCATGTTTATATATGTTTAGGGAGGGAATTGTTAATTTTAATCAAAAGCACACCAGATTAAAAGAATAGGTGTCACATAACTTAAGTTTTAAATTTTATTTGTCATTTTTCTCCTAGTGACAAGAATATATCTTGGGATAGTACTTTTGCATCAATAATTGTTGTAAAAAAACATTATTTATATTTCTTTTAATTATTTATTTTTAGATATGAGTAATATTTCTTGATATTGGGGCTACATGTCCCTGATACTCTCCCTCATGGTTGTGGTAGATTGCTTCTTGATGATCTTGCTGGTATTTCTTTCTTTAGCAGTGTAGTTGTTGCCTTGTGGCTTTAAACCCTCCTTTGTACAAAAACAGAATGAGTAATAATATTGATCAATTGATCATGAATAGATTATCTTGCAGTGTCTCGGTTTGACAAAATCATGCAGCTTTTTTAATTGGAGGATCAACAGTGGTTTGAGATTGACACACGAAGTGGGAAGTACTTTGCAAAGGAAAAAATTATCATATATTTTTTTAGAGGTATATATATTATTGATATTTTTTTAAAAATATCATATTTAATAATAAAAAATAAAAAATATAATAAATAATATAAAAAAGAATGTAAAAATATATATGTAAATAAAAATATGTTTTGTAAACCCACCAACAAACTATCTTTGCTTTCATCATTAACAATAAACAAATAATATTATTATTTGTCTCCATTATAAAGTCACCAACAAGCTTAGTCATTATGTCATGCACTATGTTTAAGCTCATGAACCGTGTGTCTACTTTACATTTGCAGTTAGCACGGTCAAAATGAATCCAACCACACACATTGCTCCTTTAGTCAGTTCAATTGGAAATAAAAAATCATTCATCGTTACTCTGTACTACTATTTTTAATATAAGTATAGGTTCTAATATCTACAGGTCAATTCAAACGATATAAATGAACAATGAGATGACATAGATTAAAAATCAAAGTTATAAAAAATAGCTTTTATAAAGTAGTCTTGGTGGACTTCTTTATTGCTACCATTTTTTTTATTTTGTTTGTTTTTATCAATTTGGTTTCCCTTATTTCAAGCTTAAGGATAGCTAAAACACAAACACGTGAGAATACTAATTTATTTTTTTGAATTTTGTTTTCGTATGTATAGGTGCTTGAGGTTGAACTTTCAGACTTTTGAGATAAGAGGTAAATCTCAATCTTTGATTTTGTTCTTCTTCTACTTTAGGCTTGTTTTGGTATTAATTTGTATGTTAAACTTGTTCTAGGGTCGATATGCTTTGAAATGACAATGATTTTGAGGATGTTGTAGTATCTTAAATTTATATAATTTTTGTTTAAAAGTAATGAACTAATGTCTAATTTTTAGACTAGTTTTAGAAATTTGTTGCTTGTGGTTAGACTAAATTTCACTTGTAGTTTTAATATTTCATTTTGATTATGTTACAGAATATGGACATTCGTCAATATCGTTGTTGGATGTATAATAGACTTTTGCCTGGGTAGAAAGGGACTTCCTGATATGTTTGTAGAGGGGTAGAACAATTTGTTTCCTTTGCATGCCAACAAGCACATTTATCAAATGGAAATATTAGATGCCCCTGTTCTAAGTGCAAAACCTGGAGTACTTGACTCCTGAGGACGTTAAAGTTCATCTTTATAAAAAGGGGTTTAAACATGATTATTGGTATTGGACAAGTCATGGAGAAATTGATCCAACTTTGATTGGAGCTTTTAATAGTCAGCCGAGCACCTCTACCACTACACAAAAAGATAATAATGACCATTTAAATAGATTTGAGGCCATGGTTCATGATGCGGTTGGTCCAGAGTTTGGGTTCCATTACAATCAACCCTTAGAGGAGCCTCCAAATAAAGATGCTCAAAAATTTTATGATATGCTTCGTGCGGCCCAAAACCCTTTGTGGCCGGGATGTGAAGATGAAACTGAATTATCTGTTGCTGTTGAATTATTGAATATCAAATCGGAGGGAAACATTTCCCAACGATCTTTTAATCAAATAGTAGCACTTATGAAAAGGACACATCCTCCTGGAAATCTCATCCCAGAAAATTTTTATAAGGCGAAAAAAATAGTTTCTAAACTAGGTCTTACTGCAAGGAGAATTGATTGTTGCATGAATGGTTGTATGTTATTCAATGAAGAGGGAGTTACAGAATGCACATTTTGTGGTGCGGCTCGATATAAAACAAAAGGGATTGGTAAGGGAAAAACAAAGGAGATCCCTGTAAAGAGATTGATTTATTTACCTCTCATTCCTAGGCTGAAGAGATTATATGCTTCAATGAGTTCTGCTCCGCATATGAGATGGCATTATGAAAATAGACGAGAATCAGGAGTGTTATGCCATCCATCAGATGGAGAAGACTGGAAACGTTTTGATGAAACATATCCTGAATTTAAAGCTGAACCAAGAAATGTTAGATTAGGCTTAAGTGCTGATGGTTTTACTCCATATAGTCAATCAGCTATTCCTTACTCCTATTGGCCTGTAATTGTCACTCCGTACAATCTTCCTCCAGAACTATGCATGACAACTCCATATATGTTCTTGACTTTGATTATTCCTGGGCCACACAATCCGAAAAGTAAAATAGATGTGTATTTGCAACCTTTAATAGATGAGTTGAAATTGTTGTGGGAACAAGGTGTCCTAACTTATGATATTTCAAAAAAAGAAAATTTCGTAATGAAAGCTACATTAATGTGGACAATAAATGACTTTCCTGCGTATGGCATGTTGTCGGGTTGGAGTACAGCAGGAAGATTGGCATGTCCATATTGTATGAATCGAACAAAGGCTTTCACTTTGAAACATGGTGGCAAATGTTCTTGGTTTGATTGTCATCGTCAATTTCTGCCTATGGATCATGCATATCGTAGAAATAAGGATGCATTTTATAAGAATAGACAAGAGAAATCTACACCTCCACCTAGGTTGTCTGGGGCCGAGGTATGGGAAGATGTTTGTGATGTTCCAAAAGTAACTGAGGTGGGTCCATGTACATGTGCTGGTTTCGGGGTTACTCATAATTGGATAAAGCAAAGTATTTTCTGGGAGTTACCATATTGGAAAACTAATATGATTAGACACAATCTTGATGTGATGCATATTGAAAAAAATGTGTTTGATAATGTCTTTAATACAGTGATGGATATTAAAGACAAAACCAAAGATAATGTTAAAGCTAGAATGGATACGAAAGAGTATTGTAGGCGGAGGGAACTACAGTTGCAAGAATTGCCTAATGGAAAAATTTTGAAGCCTAAAGCAAAATTTGCGTTGAACATGGAGCAAAAAAAGGTTGTATGTAAATGGATTAGTGAATTAAAAATGCCTGATGGATATGCCTCTAATCTGCATAGATGTGTAAACATGAGAGAGGGGAAGCTAGTTGGGATGAAAAGCCATGATTGTCATGTGTTTATGGAGCGGTTGCTTCCAATTGCTTTTGGTGCATTGCTAGATCCAGTGTGGAAGCCTTTAGCTGAGTTAAGCAAATTCTTCAGAGATTTGTGCTCAACAGTGTTACGTGTGTCTGATTTGTTACTAATGGAGCAAAACATCATCATTACAACATGTAAGTTGGAACGAATCTTTCCACCTGGATTCTTTAACTCAATGGAGCATTTACCTATTCATCTACCATACGAGGCAAGAGTAGGAGGCCCTGTTCAATATAGATGGATGTATCCATTTGAGAGGTAATCACCTACTTTATTGCGTTTTAAAATGTGGTAATCTTTTTATTTCAAAGTTTAGTATTTAATGATATCATGTTTCTTTTAGGTACTTGAATAGGTTGAAACGAATGGTTAAAAACAAATCACGTGTGGAAGGGTCCATATGTGAGGCATATTTATGTCAAGAGACTTCTCATTTTTGTTCTTATTATTTCGAATCTCATGTGCAATCAATGAGAAATAGAGTTGGTCGAAATGATGATGGAGGTTTAGATGAGACAATCCAACCCACTTTATCAATTTTCAATCATCCTGGCCGCTCAGCTGGAACTTGTAACAGTAGGTATTTAATGGATAAGGAAATAGCTGCTGCACATTTACATATCCTACTTAATTGTGAAGAGGTTCAACCATATATTGGGTAAGTGAACTAAATCATTCTTAAATTATTCATTTTAGTATGTATATGTAATTGGTTCATATTTCGTAACCGTGTGCATGTTATTAGATTTTTTGAGGAATATTTGAAGCGACTAATCCAAATATCAGTTGCACTGATGTTGATGGTATGATTGCATCTGAATTTCCAACTTGGTTCAAGTTACGTAAGTATCTTAACACTTTTTTTAATGATATGCATTCTTGATAGTTATGTTATAAATTATAATGATTTTACTATTATCATTGGTAGGTTCACAATAAAAATAACTTGGTACAAAATCAATTTTTGCACCACTTAGCATGGGGTCCTAAGAGAAAGGTTCATACATGGCCTATCTATTTTGTCAATGGTTATAAGTTTCATACGAAGATTGGAGTATCGGTAAAAAAACCATCAATTGTGGGGTTTGTGTTAAGGGTGATGACAAAGTAGAAGAAGAGAATTATTATTATGGCATCATTAAAGAAATTGTGGAAGTAGAATACCCGGAGAACCAATGAAACGGTTAGTGTTGTTTAATTGTGAATGGTTTGATCTTTGTACTTAATCGTGGTGTGAATGTTCATAAACAATATGGAATGGTGGAGGTTCGACATACTCGACGGTATCCAAAATATGACCCCTTCATATTTGCTCAAAATGCAATTCAAGTGTATTATGCACCTTACCCTGAAAAAATAAAAGACAAGGCTAATTGGTGGGTTGTCATTAAAACCAAACCAAGAGGTACTGTTGATGCTCGATATGCATTAGAGGTTGCATATCAAGATGCTTTTAACCTATGTGGATTTTATAACAAATGATGACCCTCTTGCCAACTTAAGAGATGAAGAAGGTGATCATCATGAGGTAGAAGCTGATGTCGACAAGGATGAAGAGGAAGATGAGTTAGAAAGTAATGAAGGAGAGGATATGGAGGAAGATGAATTCGATTTTGACAATGATTCTGAAAATGACAATGAAGATGAAGATCTTCATCAATATGAATTGTTTGATGATGATCGTGATGACGATGATGGTGATGAAGGTGATGACTATGATGATGATGATTGTGATGACGATGATGGTGATGAAGGTGATGATGATGATGATGATGCTGATGATGCTGATCATGGACATGATTAGTGTTTGTTTTTTTTATTTGTTAACAAAAGGTAAATTAATTGTGTTTTGTATTTTGTACAAATGAATTATTATTTATTTGATAAGCATTTTAATTTATATTCCATTTGTGTTCATTGCAGATGTCTGAGAGAGATCGAGGTAAAGGAAAAGTTTCTAGGGGTCGTCCAAAAAAAGCAACAGCCGGTGCGACCAGGTGCGGCATTCTACTTCTCACCCACCTTTAATCTCTACTAGTTCTCCATCTCCTGCTACTACTCCATCACCCACATTACCGCATTTACTTATTCGATCCCAAGTGCACTTTCACCACCTGTTACTCAACCATCTCACCGTGTGGTGCCTCCGACAGAGGAGTCTCGTGACAATGTTGAATCATTTATCCCTCCAACAGATGTAGGATCTGCACTTGGATCAAGTCATACTCAGGATGCATCAGATGCACAAATGTCTGGTAGCAAACCAATTTTATATCTAGAAGGAGATGGGTATGTATAAGTAATTTTTTTTTAAATTACATTACTATGTTTGATGTATTATAACTAAACACCTGTATTGTTTGTAGATTTTTGCCTTCGCACATGGCGGCAAATGGAATTAGTGATATCTTCAGGGGACATTATTTAGAGCCATGGACATCATGGAAAAGGATATGTGATACCACAAGAGATATGTGGTTTGCAGAGTTTATGGTAATTTTTCAAATTTTTATTACTACAATTTAAAATTTGATAGACTTTTTTTTATCATAAACAATTTGTTTACTCATATTTATTGCAGAGGAAGTATACTATCATCCCACCAGATAATTATTGGGCTCGAAGAAACTTTGAGAAACGGGGTGCATCATTGTTGAAGAATGTTATGGAAAAGGCTCGCAAGAAAATGGAGAGACCAAGTTGGCTTGGGATGACATATGGGACGCATTGTGTACACATTGGGAAAGTGAGGCTTTCAAGAAGAAAAGTGCAATTGCAAAAGCCAATCGGGCATCTGATTGTGGAGGATATGGAGCTTCATTTCACACCAGTGGCTCTATTACCTCATCTCAACATAGAGCTAATCTGGTTAAATTCACTATTATCTTGCATTATTGTTAAAGTTGTCTAATATGGTTAAATTTACTAATATGGTTTTGTTACAATTGTTGTAGACCAAGTTGAATGGTGTTGTTCCATCAGCACCAACATTGTTTCACCACACACATCGACGTAAGGATCACACATGGGTGGATAGGAGATCAGAGCATATAGCTGTAAGCAATTGTTTTATCTAATTCGAACTCTTGGGTTTGAAATAATGGTGTTCAATAATTGTATTCATGTTGCTATCTTGATGTTTAAAGGGAGCTCTAAATATAAGTTATAATTTTTTTTTGTGTGTGCTTGCAATATTTTTTGACTATGTAGTGCATGGGTAATCTGAAACAAGTTTCTTGTATTGGAACAATGCATTAGCCTGGTAGCTACGTGGGAATGAGAGAAAGTTATGGAATTCATTCATTTAGGTTCTCTTTTTATGAAATTCTAAACCTTGTGTAGGTGGTCAAACTTGGTAGTTTAATTGTCAAATAGACTAAGCATTGTAGAATAGGGGCAATATGCAACCACCACTCTTAGCCTAAAATAGAGCTTAAGTAGAATAGATTTTACTCAATATTTGAAACTAACTAATTTGACAAACACTATACGAATAAAAATAATGTCTCTTGGTGAATTATGCCATCAATAATTCAGTTTATTCAATCCTCCCTCCAAAGTCTAAACAGTATTGTATGGCAAAGTCTAAAACATTTTCAGCACTAGAAACTTAGAAAGGATGAGTTTTGCACTCACTTAAGAGAGCCACAACTAACCTCTAAAGTCATGTTTCTATATGGTCAAACTTTCATAATCAAACTTGGTATCAATTACTTATACACTATCATAATCTTTTACAGGCAACCTTAGGGTATCATATTAGGTTTAAACTCAAATTACTCTAATAACACGTGATCAGTATAAATAACTTAATTCAATTTTTCTAATATTCTCAAATTCCCATATTTAGAGCTTTACACGTTACTCACATCCTACTAACTCATGCCAAAATGACATTTTCTGGTCTATCAATTGACTCTGTAACAGAATTCAACGTGTCAATTAATAAAAGCATTATACCTTAAAGCTCACAGTACCAAAGCAAAAGAAGTTTCTCACTTGAGTTTTCCTGCCTAATTTGGTATAAATTTTCTGGTATAAATTTTAGTAGTTCTTACTGGGTTTCTTATTTTGGGAAGAATGCAGTGCTTAAGCTTCTTGGTGATAAATCATAGGAACCTACTTTGAACGTGTGATTGAAACCATGTTTATTTTTATGTTGGCCTATTTTTTGACTCATCAGGATATCTATTTATTCCATGTCAAAAGTCCCTATTCTATTTTCAAATAGGAATATTTTAACTGTGCTATTATCTCAAATTGAAATTAAACAAGCTTGCAGCTTTTAACATGCGATTGAAACCACGTTTATTCTTATATTTTATGTCATGACTTATATTATGTTAGACTTATGTATTGTTTTAACTTTTTGCATTAATTAGTGTCATATTGATATTGATAGACCAAATTTGCAAACTAAAATGCAAGAAATGACCCAAAGAGCATCGGAGAGCGGGAACTCTCTCCCGGATGAGTTGGATGTGTGGCGCAATGTGGTGGAGTGAAAAAGGTAAAATATATGGTCTTGGACTTGAGTCAACCGTAGTGGGTGGAAGACCACAATATCGTGGCTCAAGTTCTTCATCATCTGACTTGGTGCGAAGAGATGAACTTGAAGAATTAAGAAGTGAGAGAAATGAGCTTCGTGCTCAAGTGGCAGATAATAAGAGACAGATTGAGGAGACAAACCGGCTGGTACGAGAGATGATGCAATCGATAAACTTTCAGCGTTGTCAAACATTTCCGTGACTGATAGAGCAGAAGAGGGACGAGGACGAGGACGAGGAAGAGTTTTTATGATTAGAGTTTAGTTTGAGTTGTGTTCAATTTTCTTACATTTGAAATATTGTAGTAATGAGATATTGTAGATAATGCTTAGTTTAGTTTATTCTAGAATGTCTTGACATTTAAATGAGTTATTCTAAAGACTGAATTATTTTAGTTTACGTTATTTTGTATTTGTATTTGGTTATATGAGATTGTTGACTGTTGTTTATCGGTGTTTTAAAATTTTGGATTATAATACATTCAAAATATTTGTAAATTTATATCACAAATTAGAGACTGATTTATCGGTCTCTAAATTAGAGACCGACTTAGAGACCGATTTTATGAAATATATAAAATATACTCAGTCTTTTTAGAGACCGATTTAGAGACTGATAAATCAGTCTCTAAATTAGAGACCAATTTAGAGACCGATTTTATGAAATCTATAAATTATATTCAGCTATTTTAGAGACGGATTTAGAGACTGATAAATCGGTCTCTATTTTAGAGACCGATTTAGCGACCAACTTTATAAAATATATAATATTCACGTTTTTTAGAGACCGATTTAGAGACTGAATTAGAGACTGATTTAGAGACCAATAAATCGGTCTCTAATAAATCAGTCTCTAAATCAGTCTCTAATATATTTTTTTAAAAAATAATTGACCAAAATTTGACCGATAATAGAGACCGGCTATTTTTAAAAAAACGGTCTCTAAATCGGTCACTAAAGTTAGCGACTAACTAAAATCGGTCTCTAATATTTAGCGACGAGCGTTTTAGAGACCGATTTTTATCGGTCTCTAAATCGGTCTCTAATTATTTTAGAGACCGATTTTTATCATTTAGAGACCGATTTTTCAGTCTCTAAAACCTAATTTTCTAGTAGTGATTGGTGAATGACTAAACATCATTTTTTTCTACTAATGGAATTGACAAGTATGTTAATTTATCTCTTGAATTGAAACTTAATACATTCCTAATTAATTCAACTAAATGACAAATAGGTGATTTAATCTAGGAATAGAATATTATTTCATCAACGACCATTGAGATTCAATAGCAGGTAAAAGAATATTAGTAAAAGAATTACCTTACATCATAAATGAAAGAAAATCTGAATAATTAGATGCAAGTGAACCTTGCGCCCTAGTCTCTCTCACATCGATTATCTATTATTTTTTTTATTTGTTTATTTTGATTTTGTCTTGAATTTCTTCATACACTTTCGATTGTCTGGATAACAAAGAGTTTAGCGAATCTAGTAATTACCATTTATTCCTCATTGGATTGATAACTGGGACTCAAGTCCTATATTACTTGGTAATAAAGTGCACTTGCTCTTAGTGTATTTTACGCGTACCAAGTTTTTGGCGTCGTTGCCGGGGAATAAGTTTGGTAATATTAGAAGCGAAAAACTCTAGTTAATTTTGACACTATTTTATTCTTTATTTTATTTTTATTTTTATTTTTATTTTTATTTTATTTTATTTTATTTTATTCTTATTTTTAATTAGTTTTTCACTTCCTATTTTTTTTTTTGTTTATACTTACTCGATCTCAGTTTCCTGATTTGGCATTTGATCTAGAAATTGAGAAAATAGCTCGCAGGTTAAGGAAGCAATCTTTTATTGCAGCTATGACTGAATATATAAATAGGATGGAGAGACAACCAGTTGTTGAGGCAAACTGTGAAGAAAAAGTTACCCTAGCAGAGCGAACCATGCTTGAGTACTCTATGCCCTCTATTGAGGGGAATGGAGGGAATATTATAAGACCAAATGTGGCGGCTGATAACTTTGAGATCAAACCAACATTGATCTCCATGATTTAGAATTTAGTTCAATTTGGTGGATTGCCTTTGGATGATCCAAATCAACATTTGGTCAGGTTCTTGCAGTTATGTGATACTATCAACTACAATGGGGTGATAGATGATGCAATCCAATTGTAACTTTTTCCTTTCTCTCTTAGGGATAGAGTAAGTCAATGGTTAACGTCACTACCAAGGGGTTCCATCACTACGTGGGATCAATTGTCACAGCAATTTCTGGTTAAGTATTTTTCTCCTTCTAAATCTATTAAGTTAAGGAATGATATATCTTCTTTTGTACAGTTTGAAATAGACACTTTTTATGAAGCTTGAGAGCGCTTTCAAGAGCTGTTGAGAAGATGTCCACATCATGGATTCCCCGTATGGCAACAGGTTTAGACTTTTTACAATGGTTTGTCGCCTGTAAATCGTTCACTCATTGATGCTGCTACAGGAGGTACAATATGCAAGAAAACACCTACTGAGAGCTAAGCATTGATTGAAGAAATAACGCTGAACAGTTATCAATGGCAAAATGAGCACCAGGCTCCTAAGAAACAAGCAGGTGTACATGTTGTTGATTCTTCAACAGCCATTCTAAGTCAATTAGAAGCATTGACGAAGAAGGTTGACACTCTGATGATGACAAATAGTGCAATCCCACTAATCATTTGTGAGGCATGTGGAGGACAGGGCCATACAAGTGCAAAATGTCAAGTTGGTAGTTCATTTGCCCCCGAGCCTGAAGTAGCAAATTTTATTAGTAATTCCAACTGGCAACAGTACAACCCTTGTGCTAATACGTACAATCTTGGTTGGAGGGACCACCCGAATTTCAAATGGAGAAATCAACAGGGCTATCAACAAAATCAACAGAGAGCACCACAACCACCTCCAGGTTTCCAAGCACTTACAGAGAAGCCAAGCTTTTAAGATTTGGTAATGAAATACGTGTAGAATTTTTATGCTAGAATGAAGAATATAGAGACTCAGATTAGTCAGTTGACTACATTGATGACAACAAGGGCACCAGGGACATTGCCTAGCACTACTGAGACTAATCCAAAGGAACAGGTCCATGCAATTATCCTGAGAAATGGTAAGGAACTTGGGGAGTTCTCCCAAAAGAAGGAAATGTTAGAGCCTAGAGATACTTTTGTTCAGTCAGTGCATGAAGATGAGAAAGCAACTGAAACACCTAGTCTGTCAGGAATTGAGACAAAGAAAAATGATGTCCTTACGGAAGATGTCTCAATTCAAGATGTTAATAAAGGAGAGGTTGAGACGAAAGAACCAAAGTGGCAGAGAGCGAAGAAGGATCGTGAGCAAAGCATAGTTTATGAACAATCACTATATGCCAAGATCCCATTCCCTCAGAGGCTGAAGAACAATTAGCCAGATCAGCAATTTACCAAATTCTTGGAGATATTCAAGAAATTATAAATTAACATTCCGTTTGTTGAAGTCATCTCTCAAATGCCCAAGTTTTTAAAGTTTCTAAAGGAAATACTTACAAAGAAACGCAAGCTTGAGGAGTTTGAGACGGTATGTCTTAATGAGGAGTGTTATGCCATTCTTTTAAAAAAGTTACCTCTGAAATTAAAGGATCCAAGGAGTTTTACTATTCTTTACTCTATTGGTAATTCTTATTTTGAGAAGACATTATGTGATTTGGGTGCTAGTATTAATTTAATACCTTTCTCTATTTTTAACAAATTGGGAATGCAGGAACCAAAGTCCACCAACATTTCACTACAGTTGGCTGATAGATCCATCACTTACTAGCGTGGTGTGGTGGAAGATATTTTGGTGAAGGTGGACAAATTCATTTTTCCAGTTGATTTTGTGGTGCTGGATATGGAAGAGGACACTGATATTCCTCTCATTCTTGGAAGACCGTTTTTGGCCACTTCAGGAGTTATGATTCATGTACCTCGGGGTGAGCTCATCTTGAGATTGGATGAAGATTTTGTGACCATCAATGTCTTTAGGGAGGCGAAATCTTCCCCAATGTCAAATATTCATGCCCCTATCAATATTGTTCATGCTAAGAAGCAAGAAACTTTAGCTATTAAAAACCCCCCGCCATCATACAAAGTTGATGTTGATCTTCCAAAAACTCAAGTTGCTGAAATAGATAAAGGTCCTCCTATGTTCTCTGCTCCTTCACAAATTGGTCTTTCATTTATTGATCGAGCGCAACCACCTTGGCCTAGCGAAGTTAAGGCATAATTTGAGTAACCAAGTTCTTATCAAGCTCAAAATGATTTTGAAGGCACCTCCAAGGTCATTGACGAAGGAATGAGGCACTGTTTTGAAAGGAAGAAAGCGTCCTCTTATTTCTCTTGCTTTAAGCCACCTTGATTTATCTGAAAAAAGACAACGTCAAGCTAATGATGTTAAATAAGTGTTTCACAAGAGGCAACCTATGTTTCTTCTTTATATATCTTGTTTTCATTATTTTCATTATTTGTGTTATTTTTGTTTTTTCTTTTAGATTCTACTCATTTGTTTTGAATTATTAGGATTTTTCAGATTTTGCTATGACACTGACTCTTGTGCTTTTTCTATGCCTGACATTGTGTCATTGTCCATCAGGTTGTGTTATTCTTTTCTTTACCCTTTTTATTTCTTTTTCTTCCACATTAGGGACAATGTTTATCTTAAATGTAAGGGGGTACTTTTAAAATTTTTGTTAAATAAAAAAAATTGATGAACACTTGAGTATTGCTAGTAATTAAGTTAGAATTGTGTGTTGATTTCTTGATTCTATTCTGAGCTGATAGAGATATGTTTTAAAGGGGATTTCATTGATCATGAGCTGATAATATGTGAAGTAATCTTTTTCAATGAAGTAAAGTGAAATTTATCATCTTAGTTAGAAATTAGCTATGTCTACTTGCTTTTGTTCTCTTTATCAACTTAGCCAGAAAGTGAGTTTTGAGCTTTAATGATTGAATTTTTCACAAAATCTGATTTTTCTTCTGGAGTGAGTTTTTTCTTGCTTGATGTGCGCTAGAACTTACTTTGATATCTTGTTGAGGCTTTAATGATTTACATACATACTTGAATATTATTAAGGCAATTAGGCTTAATTTTTTTCTTGACTTCTAGAGTTGCATTGATTAAATAACCCCTTAGTTGTCTCATTTGAGCCTAAAATCGATTTCTTTGAATACCCAATTGAATAATCAGGTTGAATTCTTTGGAAAAATTGATGTGTTAATTGAGAAGTCATAAAAGGTTATTTTTGTCTTCAAGGGTTAAAAAATAGAAAAAAAAGTTTAAAAAAAAGAAGAGAAAAAAATGAAATAAAAAAAGAAGAAAGAAAAGAATTGTTAGTGAAGAATAATGAGAATATTGAGTTGGAAGTGAGAATTTGTTATATCTCTGTGCATTATGCTCTATCTGTCATCTTTTCAACCTGATTATACTTTGTATTGATTTTTTTCGTGAGCATTCTTTACCCCTATTTTATCCTTTCTTCCTATCTTTCATTATACACTAGCCCCGTTATAACCAAAGGAAAGTCCTTTTGATTCTTGTGTTATATGTAAACTTAAAAGTGGAGATGAGATTGATAAACAAGCCTATGGTATTGTATTTTTAAGAGAAATTTGAGTGATCTCTTTGCCTTTAAACACTTGAGTGATGGAAAGTTGAGTGACCTCAATTGGTTGGTAAAAAGAAAGCTACAAGCTAGACTCAAGCCTCTAATTGTTTAAGTGCTAAATGATCTTACTTGATTGAATTTGATTGCTGAACTTGAATTTTTTTTTAAATTGTGGAATTTTCCTTTGATTCATGTTTCTTGATGTTGAGTTTAGTCTTGTTGTTGATTCCTATTCTTTGCTTGAGGACAAACAAAGCTCAAGTGTGGGGGAGTTGATGAACCGTCAATATGTCATATTTTTACAGTTCAATTCCTTGCTTTTTCATATTCTTTTTATTTGTTTTTATTGAATTTTATTCGTAAGTTTTGTTATATTTTTAGTATTGTTTGATTGTGTTTTTATTAAGTATTTTGTGTGTTTTTGTCAAGTAATTACACCTGGAGAAGACTGGACATTCAAAGGAGCAAGAAAAAAATAGAATTTTCATTAGCATCCAGCGCTTGAGCGCTGGTGTTGAAGCGCTTGAGCGCCCAAAGTGTAAGTAGCAGCGGTGATTTAGTGTCCCAACGCTTGAGCCCTGGGAAGGCAGCGCCTGAGCGTGCAGGAGGTAGCAGCGTGCATCTTGACTTAAGTGGCTGAGCACCCGAGCATTTAGAATTGAGCGCCTAGGCGCTAGTTGCATAACAAAGCACATGAATTTCAATAAATGGGAAAAGTTACGCCAAATTCAAGACAAACAGACAATGAGCACATTGCGCAGATAATCCTTAATCCTGAGAGAGTTGTTTTGCGGTAGCAAATCTTGGAGGATGACTTCGAAGTGATGATTCAATTCTTGAAGGCATGAATATCATAATCTTCATTAAAGGAGTTTTGATTTTTCTTCCCTGTAATTTTCTCCTTTCTTTGAGTTTTCTTTCCATGGGTTTGTATCTTGATATAGATTTGTTTGTATTGGACATGAGTAGCTAAATCCATAGCTAGGGTTATGGGAGATCTTGTTTTCCTAATTATTTGGGTTTGATTTCTAATTTAATTACGGTAATTTCTTTTAGGGTTTACTATATTGTTTGTATTCTTGTCATAACTTGATCACTTTTGGCATGTGTTAATTCATTGTTTAACCGGTCACCATCCGCATTCAATGAGTAGATCTATATGGTCAGCTTAGGATTAGATTAGTGAATGACCAAACATCAATTTTTTCTACTAATAGAATTGACAGATATATTAATTCATCTCTTGAATTGAAGCTTAATACATTCCTAATTAATTCAACTAAATGACCAAATAGGTGATTTAATTTAGGAATAGAATATTGTTTCATTCAAGACCATTGGGATTCAATAGCGGGTAAGAGAATATTGACAAAAGAATTACTTTACATCATAAATGAAAGAAAATTTGAATAATTGGATTCATGTGAACCTTGCGCGCTAGTCTCTCTCACATCGATTATCTATTCTTTGTTTGATTAATCATTGTTTTTCTTTATTTGTTTATTTTGATTTTATCTTGAATTTCTTCATACATTTTCGATTGTCTAGATAATAAAGAGTTTAGCAAATCTAGTAATTATCATTTATTTTTTATGGGATTGATAACTGGGACTCAAGTCCTATATTACTTGGCGATGGAGTGTACTTGCTCTTAGTGTATTTTACGCGTACCAGACGATAACACATCGCCGACCCCCGGTAGCCTCCGCTGGCTTTGTCATACTGTCGCCCTATGATGGTGGAAAAGACAGTAGTAATGACCCTCACAATGTTTCCTACACGCCGCCGGAAGAGTCGTCGTTGGGCTTTTCTACCAAACTGCCACTGTTGGCAAAACTATTTATCAAAATGTCATTTTTTAAACTATTTACTAAAATACCACTCTTTTGAAACTATATACTAAACTAGCACCCTTTTGTCATACGTGGTATTTTTTAACATTTTTTGTCCACATAGGATGCGCCATCTTATTTGGCGCATCCTACATGGGTGTGGAACTGAATACGCCAACGCATTTGGCGTAACCAACCTAAATACGCCAACACGTTTAGCGTAACATAGGTATATATTTAAGCCCCTTCTCCTATCCTTGACATTCACTTCATTTTGCAGTTATCTCACTATCTCTCTACAAATTTCTTCTCTCTAAACGCTCTCAACTCTCTATCACGTTGCTAGTATTTGACAGTTGTTACTAGAAGTGGTGTGTGGATTTCCATCTGTGATCAAATTCAGATAGTATTCCTTATATGTAAGTATATATTATAATGTTTGAATATTTTAGTTTATGATTTTTTGACTGTTTATTTTATTATATTAGTGTTAATTATACATTTATGTTATTTTATACGTATTTAGAGGTTTACATATTTTTTATCTTGACTAATTAATAATGTGATTAATATGATACGTAGTATGAATTGTATGAATTATTTGTAACTAAAATAACAGTATGAATTTTTTTTCTTGAGTACTTGACATAGTTTAAATAACTAAATGTAGTTTAATTCAAATTAGTAGGGCTTAGGAAGTTATTTGACTCTTATATTGCTTTAAGTAATTGTGTCTTCTTTTATACCATTGATAACAAATATTATATAATATTTTTCATATTGTCACACTAATTATTGTTATTGTTTGGCATATAGCATGACAGATGACATTTCGTGTAAACCCAAGCCTAGAGGACGGCTCGATTTTGGAGTTACAGATGTATCATGTTTCTCAGCATGTATGGCAGGGACATGAAGACCGGCACCGGCGTGTTAGATGTGCTCAGAAAACTATGGACCCCCCTGCGCCGATTCTTCCATATCTACAGCAGGCTGACTTCTTGGGGGTTGCCCATATAGGCTATTGCAGCATTGATCACTCCTTGATCACTGCGTTGGTTGAGAGATGATGCCCAGAGACGCATACATTTCACATGCCTACCAGAGAATGCACCATAACGTTAGAGGACATTAGTATCATATCGGGTCTTCCTATTGACGGCGCTACAGTTACTGGCCTTACCCATCGGACTGATTGGCTCGATCGATGTGATCGGTTGTTAGGGATTGATAAGACTTCATCGCTCATATTTGGTGTATGCATTGATATAACATATCTGTGGCAACCGAGTGTTATAAATGTCACTGAAGATGATGATAATGAGTACGTGCAACAGCGTTGCAGCAGCGTGCACGACATTGCATACTTAGGTTGTTTGGGAATTTCTTATGCCCTGATCATTCTAGTAAGTCTGTGCACTTGATGTTCCTTCCGTTGTTAGAGGACGTTGCTATTGCCAAGACATACAGTTGGGGGTCTGCAGTCTCGACATACTTGTATAGAGAGCTTTGTAAAGCTACCGACTACAAGGCACGCGAGGTCGGAGGGGCTTGCATCTTATTGCAATATTGGGCATGGTATAGATTCCCCTGGCTTGCCCCTACACTAGCTGACCATGTTGAACCCGATGTATTCTATAGTGCTGATCGTGGTCAATTACGTCCATTAGGATAGGAGTAAGTTTCTTTTCATAACATTTCTTTATATTACTTTGCTCTATTACATATTTTGCTAATATTACTCACTTACGTTCATAATACTTTCATTTACAAGTAGGTGGCGCAAGCATAAAGTTTTGAGTGATATTATGATCGGCATCCTTGAATATTATCACTGGTTCTTTGATCAATTGAAAAATGATGAGGTATGTATTAATTTATATTCGTTTGAATTAATTACTTAGGTATATGACTTCTTAATTTTGTGTGTATCTTATTTTGCAGATTATATGGCAACCATACACAGACGAGAAGGTGGCATCACTTCCACCTTTTTGTGTGGCTGGTAGGGACATAGCACTAGTAGTTGTCCCTCTCATATGTTTTCACATTGTTGAGTGGCACCAGTTAGACCGAGTGATGCACCAGTTTGGTCTTGACCAGCCCATACCACGGAGATTGCTCCAGCTTGACAGTTTGCACTCAATTACACTGGCAGGTAGGTATGATGAAGATTGGCCAACTACACATATTGTTTACATAGCCACATGAGATAGTCGAATAGAGAAGCTTGTTAGGGGAATCTCATTGCTCGCACCCCTCGCTACGCGTTCTGAATACATGCATTAGTATAAAGAATTACCAAACACTGAATTTCTCCCACTAGTGCATCTATTGGGAATGTGGTAAGCTCTTTACCAATTCGCTAGTGACTATATATATTTTGTATTTATTATAATGACATATTTTATATCTGTTTCTTAGGCAAACATTGCAGAGCATTTGTTCAGTTTGACTACTGACGCTGCCGCTCGAGAAGTTGCTACACAGGTCCTACATTCATTGCAGGACCATGATCACATTACAATGGAACATCTGCGTCCAGCTCCAGCAGCAGGTGATATTTCAAGGCCATCCGAGGAGTCCAGTCAACAAGGAACGCAGCATAGAAGGAGGACAGGGTTAGCGAGCACTCGAACACGACTTCGACATCCTGAGGACTTCGATTCTACAAGTCAACATATGACTCAGCCTCCTACGACTGCTACATACCCAACCACTCAGCTACCACCTATATATCACCCACAATACCCACCGTATCTTTACCCGCTACCAGCTTACCCATCTTATCCTTACCCATCACATGGTTACCCACCATATCCTTACCCGCCACCAGGTTACCCACTATACCCATCATAGCCAGGTCCTTCTTCCGATCCCTCTCACAGGCCACCACATTCTGATGTGGACTCATCTCGTTGATGTGTAATTATATATCATTAGTGTATCTGAGAATGTTATATTTAGTGGTTTTGTTTTAAATTACTATTAATGATTTTCTATTGTGATTTTGGTACCATTGTTGGATTAAACATGTTTGCCACTTAATTTTTATTAATGATCTTGGTAACTGGTTGAATTAAACAGGTTTATGTGCTTTTGGGAAGGTCCAATATTTAGGAGAAACTCTGTCAAAATTTTCATAGAATCCGAATGATTGAACTTTGATTGAATTATATCAAACATGTTTATGCCCTTCTACATTAACCAAAAATATAAAAAAAAAAGTCACTTCTCAAAATTGGGAGGGTCATGATTGGGAGACTACTCACCAAATAAACGTTTAAAAAAATGTTATTTTTTTTTCAATTAAACATGGAGGAACATACACAAAAAAGAAAAAAAGAAAAAACTATTTTGACTTTAAAGACTCTTTGTTGTGACAAGCAAATGGATGGTGTTATAGTTAACTTATATTACGATTTATAATCTTATATTTTATAATCTTAAACCGAATAAATTATGGTGATTTGCTTATATTTATTGGTGAATTTTACATAGATCCTTATCATTGTCTTTATTTTTGTAAATTGAATGAGATTTATCACATTTGGAGTGAAAGCATGCAAACATATTGCGTTTTCGAAACAAAATATGATCATTTTGATTCTCACAAGACCCTGTGAGCATACACAATTGTGTGTAGATTGCGCCAAAATAAATGATATATTTGTCTTAATTACGCTAACAAGTTTAGCGTATTCTATGTAAATACGTCATCATAGATGATAAATACACATAGGATTCGCCAAATAGGATAGCGCATCCATAAAAGTTATGTCAACTTTCATGGACGCGTCATCCTATTTGACGTATTTTACGTAGTAAAAAAATATTTAAAAATATCAAGTAAAACAAAAAATTATAATTTAATATATAATTTAAAAAAATAACATTTTAATAAATAATTTAAAAATAATAATAATTTAATAAATAATTTAAAAAAAGATATTTTAATAAATAATTTTATTAACATGTCAGTTTAGTAAAAAAACTTCATCGCTGTCCACTTTCCCATCAGGCGGTCGATGATGGTGGGACCCAGGGGTTTGCCGATTCGGGTGGAGCAGAGTTCGTGGATTTGGGAACGGATTCGGATTTAGGGTTTTCAGAGTTTCGATTGACGCAGGGGATTGGTGGCGAATTGATTCCTGAGTGCTCGCGTGGTGTTAAAGGAGATGTCGTTGGCGAGGTTTCCGAGTCCCAATTCCACGAATTTAGGGTTTTGAAAAGGGAATTGTCTTTAACGGATGATGATTTAGCCGTGAAAATATTGAAACTTTCGGAGTTGAATTCGAGTTTTGATTCTTCAGGGGATTGTTTCAGAGTTGAATTGCAGAAAGTCGAAGAGGGTATGGGGAATTGCAAGGGGAAACTGGTTTCTGACACTGACACAAAAAGTTGGGTTGAGTTCATAGGCATACTAATTAACGAATCTGTGAGTGTATTCCATTCAAATGTGGCTGCTGGATATTTAAGTGGGTGCGATCTTGAATAATAATATAGTTTATTCGTAACGCGTTCCTTCATCTATTTTATTTATTTATTTATTATATAATATTATAATATTAAAATTAATTTTATTGATTGATGTCTCTGTTATTTAAATTTTATCTTAAAAATATAAAATCCTTTTTTACTAAAAAATATTATAAAAAAGTTTTAACGGAGTAATTATAATTATAATTATAATTAAGTGAAATTATAAGTAATTATATATTAATATATATAATCATCATAAAATCTTACACCTTTAAATTTTATTTAAATAAAATAATGGAGACTGACACGTATAAACATATATACATGATGTTGGGTTGACTAAGGTTCCTTCCATGTGTTATTTCCTCATAGCCTTCGGTTTTGACCCATCAAACTAGCATTAAACCACCTGGTTAACAAGACAAACATAAAAACTACTATACGCTAGTGTGTTGAAGGTTATCAATATGTCCTATTTTTGTCTTGTCTTTTTCTAATCATATAATCATCATAAAATCTTACACCTTTAAATTTTATTTAAATAAAATAATGGGGACTGACACGTATAAACATATATACATGATGTTGGGTTGACTAAGGTTCCTTCCATGTGTTATTTCCTCATAGCCTTCGGTTTTGACCCATCAAACTAGCATTAAACCACCTGGTTAACAAGACAAACATAAAAACTACTATACTTCAGTGTGTTAAAGGTTATCAATATGTCCTATTTTTGTCTTTTCTTTTTCTAATCAATTCGAAAATCAATCTCATATCATTCAACCAGAACTACATGCTGTAGATATATGTGGATTTTTTTTAAGATGTCGACGAATCTTACTTTATAGTGAGCCTCCACGCTATCTGAGTGTGTTTATTTTAAATTTGAACCTATATAAAAATATTTTAATATGCAATTATAGGTCAAGATTTTATGAGAAATTGATCTTCTTATATAATTTTTTTACATAACAGAATCATGTAAAAAAGGATATAAATACAAATATCATAGTCAGGTGGGATTATGTTAAAATTTATGAATTTATATTTAGATTTATTGTGTTTATCTTTTCTTCACATGACGATGTCATGTGAAAATCTCACATGAAAAGATTGTTCTCAAATTTTATGTATAAATATAGCAATCTCTCTTTTATTAAGACAAAGGTAAATTACATATAAAATTCACATAACTCAAGATAATGAAATAGTGGTGGAGGGAGTATCCATGTGCAGTCTCACATAGGCTAAAAAGTAGGAAGTTAGAAATGGATGACGAAGTAAAAATATGTTTCAATCAAAGTTAGATCCAAACTAAAAATATGCCCAACTTTTTAAATTATACATCAAATGCAAAATGGTGTTCTGCACCTGTGTGTCTATTCATAAGTGTCTTCCGCTATAAAATTTACTATTCAAAATAGTAAAACAGTTCATAGAACGGAAATATATAAGTTAACAATAATGTCTACTAAAAGAAAAAGGGAAGGGGGGTGATGGTGTAATGACCAGTTAGATATAAAGAAGAGTATCTACCAGTATCTTCTTTCTTTCTTCTTCTTCTTCTTCTTCTTATTAGCTTTGGTTAAATTTTCTATCACGATATTCTGAACCTGGAGTGGAGCTGCAAGTGCGTGGATCTTCCTAGAAAACTGTTATAATAAAACAAAAGTTAGGCATTTTGCCATTGTAATAAAAAACCAGTTCGGATATCAATTATACAAAGAACCCTATCCCTGAGGGCCCTGATCCCTAAGGGTTCAATATTGCTAGGGTCTAAATAAATGTACACATTATTAGAATATATAAAAAATATCTTAAGATTAAATTAGATTTAATTTTGTATTATTTTAAATATTTAATTTACACATAATTAAAAATATTATTTTAATTATATTTAATTATATTTTTTATATAAAGTTTTTATTTTATAAATAAAATATTATTTTATACATATTAATTAATTCAAAAATAATTCAAATAATTTACAAAAACTTTTTCAAAGATTTTTCTTGTGTGACTGTTGCTCTGTTTTTAGTACACATCGTTATTCCAATCCATTTGCATTTCAAAGTCCCCAAGTGGGAGAAAAAGTGGGCTACCGACTCTGGTATTTGGACCTAAGGCCTGTACTATAAATATGACTCCATATCTTAGCTTCCTATCTCATAAAACCTTTTCTGATGCATAGTTATTCTTGCTTCATATACTTTAGTTTATTGCATTGGTCACTCTTAATTACTTGCTTGCTGCATTTCTCCCCTCCTCTTGGCGCCTGAGAAAATTTGTCATTTAGACATGGAACTTAGTTTCAAGCTCCAACTTGGCCTTGTTTGTGTCATAGTGCTCTTACCTGCACTGTGTAACTCCCAGAACGGTTTTACGGACTCCAGAGCGACCTATTATAGTAGCCCTGATGGCTATGGAGTCACAAGTATGTGAGCCTCCTCATCTTCTAGCTAGCTATACCCATGGCATGTGCTTGTACATATAAATTGTGTACCAAGCACATTTGTTTGCAGGCTAGGAATTAGGATAGTGGATAGATATATACCATGTTGGTGGGGAAGCACATTTGCATGCTTCACTATCAATAATGATATTCTTATATCAAACAGTGTATACACTCCTTTTCACAAGTTATCTAATAGTATTTATTATATATACTTTTTTTATCACTTTCTTTTACTCAATCACATCCTTTTAAAAAAGTGTGAATAGTCAAACATTTTCCCTTCACGACCATGATATTTTAAAACTGTATATTGTTTTCTTTCTAGAAAAAGTAAATTTGAAGAATTTACTTTTGGTTATGCATGCTTTCCTCCTTTAAGATGCTTTTTAGAAGTAAAATATGCACCGTGACATTACACTACTTTTTGAAGC
The DNA here is from genome assembly GCA_029884595.1 of Ormosia semicastrata. Lineage (NCBI taxonomy): Eukaryota > Viridiplantae > Streptophyta > Magnoliopsida > Fabales > Fabaceae > Ormosia > Ormosia semicastrata. The sequence continues at coordinate 50,171,490 of JAQQTO010000057.1, read as the reverse complement.
ATCACATAACATATATAATATGATTGGTCATCAATTGATATATATTTTAGGAGGAGCTTGTGGCTTTGGCGAAAATGGAAGGACCGTCAACGATGGCAGCGTCGCAGGCGTGTCTAAGCTGTGGAGGGGTGGAAGTGGCTGTGGTTCATGCTATCAGGTAAAGATATTCTTTCCCTTCTTTTTAATAGAATTTTTTTTTCTTTTACACTTAAAATTTCACACCACCTACACCAATTAATGATAATAAAATTATGGGTTTTTCATGTAAAAGATACCGAAATAAGAAGTTGTAAATGAAAAAATAAAGATTTTTTAATTTTTAATGAAAAAATATTTTATTTTTATTTAAAAAAATTATTTTAGTATATTTAACAAGTGCTCTTAACAAAATCTTAAAATTATTAACAATATGAATAGACTGATAATGTGTTTTTCTAAGAAAAAAACTTATTGTTAATTTATTAACTAATCGATATATACAGATAACTAATAATTTATTCATTATTTAACGATGTAGAATTTCAGGTGTAGAAATATAAGAACTGTTTTTTGTTAATCACTATTTCTAACAGTACCTAGTAAAGGAAAGCTTCATCCTCATTGAAACAATCAAACAAAATATTTATATGAAAAGAAAAAAAAAACTTTGCCAAGTATTTCCACTAATTAAAATTGTTTATTTATCAAATATAAATGATGATGATTCAGGTTAGGTGCAAAATACCGCTATACTGTGATGGCAAAGGAGCAAACGTTGTGGTAACAGACTATCGTGAGGGAGACAGAACAGACTTCGTCATGAGCCCACGTGCCTTCTCAAAGTTGGGACGCAACGCAGAGGCATCTGCAGCGCTGGTCAAACACGGTGTAGTGGATATTGAATACAGAAGGGTCCAATGTAGATACCGTGGCTTCGACATCAAGTTTCAGGTCCATGAAAACAGCAGAAACCCTGACTACCTTGCTATCAAGATTCTCCGTGTAGATGGAGCAAACGACGTCACTGCTGTTGAGATGTTCCAGGTATACATTTATATATATTGGTTGCACCCATACATACAATTCTCAATCGACAAAATTATGTTTCTACATATTTTGTTACACTAATTTTAAATTTGGTTATCTATGTATAAGTATCTAATTAATAACATGTATTATTATATAATTAACAGGACTAATAGTTTTGTTAACTACATAATATACATTATTAACAAGATATTTGTATATTGTTTATCAATTATCAGGTTTAAATTTAATGTACAAAAAATAGCCTGCATATAGAAGAATTGATTCTCAATATAACAATTTCTGAATTATTAGATTGAAATATCAACTTTGCCATGTATATTGACTTAGTTGCTTAAAGATTAGTTAGTTTACTTTTACTTTGAGAGTGCTTCTGTGAGTTCTATCCAATTCTTGTCTCCCTGTGTATTGTATTGAATTTGATTCTTGAAATGTTGTCAATGGTGTGCAGAAAGAATACAAAAAATGGACGCCACTGCGCAGGGCCTTTGGGGCAGTGTTTGACATTGCTAACCCACCAAGTGGTGAAATAAACTTGAGGTTCCAAGTGAGTGGCAATGGAGGGCTGAAATGGGTGGAGTCCAGGAATGCTATCCCTAGTGATTGGAAGGCCGGAGCTGCTTTTGACACCGGGATTCATCTCGATTAAAATGAAAAAGCACTTCGAGATCCAGGAACATATTAGAAATACATAGACACTAGTATTCAGTTGTTTCTGTCTTTCTAAATAGTGTCACTCCAAGTACAAAAATAATCATTTCAGTATTTTTTTTATATCACTTTTGACATTGATTAATAAAGTATAAATTCGTAATTAATCACGTGTATTGATTGGTTAATGAAAAATCATATGTATTGATTGGTTAACAAGATATCCATTAACCAACTTATATACATGATTAATCATGAATTTGTACTTTATTAATTAGTATAAAAATAATATAAAAAAATGACGTGAGAAAATAGGAGTTGATCCAAGTATGTTACTTTCTATATGCTGTTGGGTGGATGTGTGCTCTTTTGTCCTCTTGTGGACTAAAATAAGGGGCATTGATGTACTTTTTATCTAAGATTACATGGAATATGAATAAAACATAGTACATTTTCTTCTTTATTGGTATTTAGCTGCCAATGTCATTCCACTTGCCTTGATATGGTTAAAATAAATTAAATTGATAATTTGATATCGACCCATAAGGCAATTGGCAAAATAATGTACTTCAAAGGGTCACTTAATATTTAATGTCTTGATTCAGCTAAATAAACTCACAATTTATTAGCTTTTTTCATAGTTTTAAATTGTCGTTTATAATTGTAATTGCGATTGTAATATTGTAATTTTAGTGATCTCTATAATTATATTATGATCATAGTTGTAACTGCACCAACTGCACTATCCTACAATTATCTGTAATTACAGTAAACGCAATGTAACTAACAAGAAATAAGAAGATGAACAAAGAATCAAAGAGAGGAAGAAACTAAAGCTTACTAAGAGAAATCTTCATTACTCATGAAAACTGATTCTTAAGTTCTTATTATTACAAGTGCATTGAATGCTTATATACACAAAATGAGTTAAATAACTAACTGAATGTAACTGTAACTAATTAACTAACTGAATTAACAGAAGCAGTTATGTGATGACAGCATCAGAAGGCAAGTGTAGTTGTTTTGATGATGAGCTGGATGAAGGTGAGTTGAATGAAGTAGGATTAGATGGAATATGATAGTAACGGTAACCACAACTGCAATTTAAAATCATAGTTCTTTCCTAACAACTCATGACATAGACACTTAAAGGAATGTTAAGGAAAAGAAAAGAAAAACTATAATTCTAGCTTAATTAAGGCTAGTTTTGGTCCAAATCAAATGAAATGGCCTTCATGTTAGTGTTGCTTAAGGCTTTGTTTAGATGGGTGATAATCTGATACAGGATGAAATTTAGTGTGTTGTGTAGCAGGGATAGAACGCTGCTCCATCTTTTGGTTAACTCTTCAGCTAGGTGTAAAAAGGGGAACAACGTCCCCCTCTGCACCCCAAAAAGCTTAACAATTTAGCAACCGAGGAATGAAATTGTGGACAATGGCTTCGGCTTGCAACCAAGGAAAACGGAAAACGCAGGTTCAGGAAAAGGAAAAATAACTCATAGGTACAGCTTAAGAATAAGTTTTACATTTCACTTCGTGCTTAACCAATATTTGATTAAATAAGTATCAATTAAATTTAACCAATAATTTACCAATCATTAACCACGAAAATGATCCATAGGTGTGGCAGGAATGCATAATAGATGAGTGATTAATTATAAGTAGGTTATTGGTGAAATTAAATTGATACTTGACTAATCAAATATTAATTAAACACAAACTGAAATTAAAAACTTTTTCCCAAGCTGCACCTAAGGGTCCATTTCTCTGAAGAAAAATGATAACAAAGCTGCGGGCATTATTCATATCATAACCATTAGCTTGGGAGAGGAGGGTCCCCAAGCTGTGGGTGGAGAGTGACTACTCCGTTGTGGTACAGTTAGTGAACAAGGATTGCTCGGACCATCATTGTGCAACTATGATCCATACTATATACGGTGTTTGCAAAAGTCAGTGGCAAGTGAAAGTCTCTCACAAAACAATGTATGCATTCATTCTCCCTTTAAAGGACAAAAGGCTAAATTTAAAATTCAAGAACTGAGTGTATACCAACTGTTGCAAATCTATGGGCTTGGTTGGCATAATTGAAGGACTGAAATAGGCATAGTAAAAATGTATTCCTTTTCCGGAAGAGATAACGTTTTTCTCGTTATTTCTGCATTTACTGTTAGAGTAGTCACCATAAGCAACAATAGCAATACTTGTCAGGCCTCAATACATCCTACCAGTGCATTCCACAGAACCACAATAGCAATCCTTCTTTTTTATATTGCCATCAGAATCATGGACTTGATCTATCATATAATTGTAATCATAAGTCAGCTCTTGCAAGGGAGGAATGCTCTCAGCAGCGAAGAGCATTATGTGAGGAATCCTCTTGTCATCATGATCATAAAGGACATTTTGAGCATAAAGATTAGGGGAGCAACTATGGTTGATGAATCTCCCCACATTACCATACTTGGCAGCATCAATGGTGAAGCCACTATCCTCCACAACTTCACAAGAAGATGACTGTGCATCAGGCATAACAGTCGAAAGTCCATCCCAAAGAGTATGATTGCTGTAGTTATTCCCAATATCAAAAAGATACTCATCATTGCCAGTTCTTTGTTCAGCTTGCTTCTCTTCAAGAAGCTCTCCTATATATTCACAAATAAAACTTCCTGAAGGGATGGAATTTAGGGATCTCACACCCCATCCTCTTGCCTTGGTTTTAAAAATTTCAAGTTGAAACTTTATGCCATGTTGGCTGACTCTATTATAGCATGAAATGCACTTGCAAGAAGGTCCACACTCATAGACTAGAGTCTTTGCTTCTACAATAGCCCCATTGTGATTGAATGGGATCTCTCCCCCATTTTTGACCGCACAAGAACATCTCTTCGAGTCAGAGCATCCATTAGTACAATCACACCCTTTTGGAGGAATGGGATTGCACCAATTAGGATATATCATGCTAGTTATGTATTTAAATGGTGGGGTTTTTTGATCATCTATGGTGTTCACAGCACATATTGGAATTAGCTCTTTCCCATGAGAAATATCATTAACACACAGACCTTCTCTTGTTTTGAATCTTTTAGATTTCTTCACTTCCTTCCAAGCAAGCTCTGGTCGACCTGGAATTCTTCGCAGCCGAAACCTAAAAACCAGCTTATCATGTGGCCCCATATCCTGCCAATAAGTCTCAACTACGTACTGTCCATCATAAACATATGTCTTAAACTTTCCATCCATTGATTCAGAGCCACGAATCACCCTAACAGGATTCTTTTCCTCACTGCTGTTCTTTAAAGCAAGATTGCCCCGCTTAAGTTTCTGATCTTCAGGTTCTTTATCAGTGTTCATCACATTCCCACCCTGCCCTGTATATATCAAGACATCCGAATTATCTAAATCATCAGCATAGCCCCCAGACGCAACAACACTAGTTGCAAGGACCTTACCATCGCGCTTCACATAATCTATGCCACCCTGAATCTGCCGATGAAGGCCAACTATATTAAGCTCTACCCTATACTGAAATTCATCGCCGACTTCAACCCCAGGGAGAGATCCCAAGATCTGCTTGCCAATGTTAATATATTTCCCTTTCTCCTTAAGGATCTTTGCTGCTTGTAAATGAACCATCCTACGAGTATTTGTTTGCTCTTTTAACTTCGATTCTTCTTCCTGCAAAAGCTTTCTACAAACAGCTTGGAAAAGGCGCATTGTTTCCCTCACTTTATTTCGGGTCACATTTGAGTCACTGTCATGATGACCACTGAAATTATGATGACTAAAAGGAGGAACGTTTACATTGAAACCACGTGATTTCTGGACAACTTGAAATTCTTCAATATCTTCATTAGGGTAAAGAGAATCCTTCTTTTCCCAAATTATCAATTGACCTGTACCTTCAGAAGCAGCATTTCCCTTTTTCTTTTGTAAAGGCTTCTTCGCAGCATGATTTGATGATTCTTTATTCTTGATATCAGCTTTTGACATGTCACGCTGTGCAAAAAAATTAACTTTCTTTCCGTTGCTTTCATTTGTACTACCAATCAAATTAAGTTTGGAGGAACCTTTAACGTGCCTCCTAGGACATTCTGATTTATACATCAGACCCAGCACTTCTGTCTTGTCAGATGCAACCTGCAATCCATCAAAACCTCCTTTCAGCTCATGCTGACAATCAGACATATCCAAAGGCTTTGTCCCAAGACTTTGGAATTCTGGGTAAATTATAATCTCTTGCCCTGATGTTCCCTCAAACTGTAAAGCATCTCCATTTCCCTCTTTATCTGCTGTCTTGGAATTTATTTCAACCTGATGATGACTGCTTTCTTTAGAAATTGAAATGCACTTTTGTCTTACGTTTTCCAGCAGCAATTGCATCCTGGAAGAAGATTCAAAGACATCCAGCTTCTTCACTTTCTTTGTAGCATTCCCTTCAGACTCAGATTGAACTATGCCCACTAGCCTTCCGTTGTAAGCATATCCATCTTGAACATTCTTTTCCACTTCCTTCACATCAGTTGCTGTTGCCTTTTTCAATGGCTTGTCATCTACAGCCATTTTCTGTTGACCCATACTCTTGTTCTCCAAAGAATATATCCCCTTTAGACATTCACCCTTACTGAGATGTGAAGCATTTTTTCCACATGGAGGAAAGTCTCTGACAGCTGAAAATCTTCTTTGAGGAAAATAGCTTCTAGTTACAGCCTTTTCCAAACAAGCACTGGAACCAGATATATTGACATCAGATGATAAGAATTTTGAACCACCTGAAAAGACCACCTCATCCACTGTAGAAGACGACTTTGACATATTGAAGGAATCACATTTTATAGCTTTTGCAGTTCTTGTCAACTCTGCATCTTCCAAAGCTGCTTCTACACCTACCAACTGCACATTAGCAGGTTCATCATTTGCCAAAGGCGGCCCGTACATATGAGATGAGACCAACAGATTTTCCTTCTTCAAACTACAGTCAATTGTTTGGACAAGGGTCTTAGGATCAATTCTTGAAGGAAATGGTCCACATCCTACTGGGAAATCACGAACAGCAGAAACTTTATACCGCTTATATTTAGCTAGAGCAAGAAAAGTGCAATCCCCATTTTCCATCAGTGGCTTCCCAAATCTTTCCTCAGAATGACCATTACTGAATGACGTAACCATTCTTCTTGACGTCTCTGAATTCAGCATATTCTCTAAACCCTCATTGTCAATCCAAAACCATCTGGAACATGTATTCAAGCTTTGCCAACTAATGAGCCTGCACTCTTCTTTCTTCTCTGCAAAGAAGCAACTATTCAAGGAAATAGAGAGAGGGGACGAATAAAAAACTTCAAAAAATTAACAAGCTAACAAAAAATGGGAAGACCCATAAGATTTCTCTAGTTATAAAAAATCAAGGGCATCATAGCTATACATTGCAATAAAGATTTTCCATTAAAAAAAATAGATATTGATGAGAACCCCACAGTTGACATGGCTGATGTGGCCAGGGGCGTGAGACCCACGGGATTCACCAAGGTGTACGTGAGGAAATGCAAGAAGGGCCAGGCACATGATGAGGGGAATGTGGGGGGAAATGATGTAACTAACTCTGCCTAGCTGGCAGAGTGAGGGGAGAGAATGTGAGTCATGCGGTTAGGCTGCATGAGAGTGGGGAAGGGAGTATATGAGGGAAAACGTGGGTGGAGAGAGGGAGGCTGGTATTGGGATTGGAATTGGGAGAGAACTAGGCACTCTCTAATTTGCCTATTATCTGTTCTGTTTCTTTCTTGTACTTCTCGGCTATTCACACTGAATCTGTCCTAGAAGAGATAAATAATACTACATTACCTTGTTGATTTCCCAAATTGATTGTTAGTTCCTATCAATTGGTATCAAAGCTCTCGATCCCGGAGCTTGCATGGTCATTACCCGCTCGACAATGGAAACCAGAGTTGAGAATTTGGAGCGTAGCCTTCAAGAATGGAGACTTGAAAATCACTCGGGACGGAGGAGCTCAGCAAGCCGGCGAGAAAGTGCAAGCATCGGGGTCACTCGGCATTGGTCGCGATCGAGGTCCAAAGCAAGAGGCCCAAATGAACCCAAATCCATTGAAACAAAACATGAACCTAAGATGACAAGCTCGATGCGAGAGGTTGGAGGGAAGCTCGAACCGGTAAGAAGCCCGGTGATCGACGCTTCCAACCGGGGTTGGTCCGAGAATCCGTTGGGACCTCGTTGAATCGGGCAAACAGGGGCTCGCGATGGAATACAGGAGGAGATGCTATGACCACTCAAAAGGGAACTTAGTAGGAAGGGCTTGTGCTTTAAATGTGGTGAGAAATGGGGCCGATCATGCTTGTCAAGTAGTTTCGGGAATTACCAAGAGGTTCTTGAAACAAAACATGAACCTAAGATAGAAGACGAGGGAGAAGAGCCCAAGAGGTCGAGCAGTGGTGAGAAATGGGGCCCCGATCATGCGTGTAAATTCGGAATTACGGGTTCTACGAGAGGAGACGAGGGAAATGGAAGCCACGGCGGAAGAGGAACTGGAAATGGAAGCCAAGGTGCTGCAACTATCCTTGAAGAGCAAGGAGGGGTTGACTTCCAACCTATCCTTCAAGGTTAGGGGAATTATTAGTCAAAGACCAGTGCTGGTTTTGATCGACTCGGGTGCTACCAGCAATTTTATCTCGCAACAGTTGGTGAAGGAACTCTGTTTGGAGGTAGAAGACACTCCTGAATATTTTGTGGAGGTAGGCACGGGTGAAAGGGTGAGTAACAGAGGAGTGTGTACTGATGTGAGTTTGGAAATACAGGGGGTAGAAATGAAGCAACACTTCTTCATCATGGAGTTAGGGGGCGTAGAAGTGGTACTTGGACTGGACTGGCTTGCTAGTTTGGGAGACATTAAGGCCAACTTCAAGCAATTGCTCATTAGGTGGAAGGAAGGAAAGAGGAAATACTTGATCAAGGGAGATCCCTCTCTGTGCAAGACCCAAGCTTCATGGAAGGCAATGCTAACAGCAATACAAGATGAAGGGGAAGCCTACTTAATTCAGTATCAACACTTAGCAAGCCTTCAAACGGTGTCACCGGAAGGATTGGAGAATGTAGAGGAGATCTTGGAGGCTTATGGGGATATTTTCAAGGAACCAGGAGGACTGCCACCCAAGAGGGAGCAAGATCATGCCATACTGCTCAAGACTGGATCACCTATCCCCAATATCCGTCCTTACAGGTACCCTCACTACCAGAAAAATGAGATAGAAAAATTTGTAAAAGAGATGCTTCAGGCTGGGATCATCAGACCCAGCGTAAGTCCTTTTTCAAGCCCTGTAATTTTGGTGAAAAAAAAAAGACGGAGGGTGGCGATTTTGTGTGGATTACAGGGCATTGAACAAGTTAACAGTTTCGGATAAATTTCCCATCCCTATCATTGATGAGCTGCTTGATGAGATAGGGGCAGCAGTGATCTTTTCCAAGTTAGATCTTAAGTCCGGGTACCACCAAATTCAGATGAAAGAGGAGGACATTCCTAAAACAGCATTTAGGACTCATGAAGGACACTATGAGTACCTTGTTATGCCGTTCGGATTGACAAATGCGCCGTCCACCTTCCAAGCTCTCATGAACAGTATCCTAAAACCATTTTTGAGAAGGTTTGTGTTGGTATTTTTTGACGACATCCTTATTTACAGCAGAGATGTAGAAAGTCATAGGCAACACCTACAGCAAGTGCTGCAATTACTGAAGGAAAATCAGCTCTTTGCCAACAAGAAGAAGTGCAGTTTTGCTCAACCACAGCTGGAATATTTGGGACACTTAATTTCTGCAGAGGGGGTAGCAGCCGACCCAAACAAAATTGCTGCCATGGTGGGCTAGCCGATTCCAAGAGATATGAAAGGATTGAGAGGTTTCTTGGGACTTACAGGGTATTACAGGAGGTTTGTGAGGAATTATGGGAAGATTGCATGGCCATTAACACAGCAACTTAAGAAGGAGAACTTTAAATGGGGCGAAGAAGCTCAGGGAGCTTTTGAACAATTGAAGACAGCCATGACCACTCTCCCAGTTTTGGCTGTACCTGATTTTGAGAAGCATTTTACTTTAGAGACCGATGCTTCAGGGAAGGGAATTGGTGCTGTGCTCATGCAGGGTGGAAGGCCTGTCGCATACATGAGTCAAACACTATCCGGGAGGGCACAATGTAAATCGGTGTATGAGAGGGAGTTGATGGCAATAGTGTTAGCTGTCTAAAAGTGGCGACATTATCTATTGGGGAGGCACTTCACCATTCACACTGACCAAAAGAGCTTGAAATTCTTGGCTGATCAAAGGCTTATGGGGGAAGAGCAGCAAAAATGGGTCTCTAAGCTCTTAGGATTTGACTTTGAGATCAAGTATAAACCCGGGAAGGAGAATAGGGTGGCCGATGCTCTGTCCAGAAGGCTGCAATTCACAGCACTGTCCATGGTGCACTACAAGGATTGGGGAGGACTTGAAGAAGAGGTGCAAGCCGATGAGAAGTTGAGAGGACTAATACAAAACTTGGTAAGTGATTCTGATGCACATCCTGGGTATATGTTGAAACAGGGGAGATTGTACTACAAAGGGAGGATAGTGATCCCTAAGGATTCTCCAAGAATTCTCAATTTACTACACGAATTCCATGATTCGGCTGCAGGGGGACACTCGGGATTCTTCAGGACATATAAGAGGGTGGCTGGAATAGTGTTTTGGGAGGGTATGAAGGGGAGAATCCAAAAATATGTGCAGGAATGCAGCATTTGCCAAAGAAACAAATACCAAGCTCTAAGTCCTGGGGGGTTACTGCAGCCCCTACCTATTCCAACCCAAGTATGGAGCGATATCTCTATGGACTTCATAGGAGGACTCCCTAAAGCAATGGGGTCGGACACTATATTTGTGGTGGTAGATAGGCTCACAAAATATGCACATTTTATGGCTATGGCTCACCCTTATACAGCAAAGGATGTTGCTGAGGTTTTCTTGAAGAAAATGGTGAAACTTCATGGGTTCCCTACATCCATTGTGTCTGACAGGGACAGGGTGTTCATAAGCTCTTTCTGGACTGAATTATTCAAGCTTTCTGGCACTAAATTGAAGTACAGTTCCTCTTACCACCCCCAAACTGACGGACAGACCGAAGTGGTGAATCGTTGCCTTGAAACTTACTTGCGGTGCATCACAGGAGCGAAGCCAAAACAGTGGCCAAAGTGACTGTGTTGGGCAGAGTTTTGGTATAATACCAACTACCACTCGGCTATAAAGATGACCCCATTTGAGGCCTTGTATGAGAGAAAACCACCAGTGGTATTAAAAGGGGATACAAGGGTGACACCGGTAGATGAGGTACAGCAGCTGACAGTTGAAAGAAATCATATGTTGGATGAGTTGAGGCAGCAGCTAGCTAAAACGCAGAACCGCATGAAACAGCAAGCAGATCAACATCGCAGGGAAGTAAATTTCCAAGTGGGGGAGCATGTCTATTTAAAGATTCAACCCTATAAGCTGAAGCAATTGGCTAAGAGGATCAATCAAAAGCTTAGTCCAAAGTATTATGGTCCTTATGAGGTGATGGAAAAGATCGGAACAGCAGCTTATAGGCTTAAATTACCAACTGAGAGCAGGGTGCATCCTGTTTTCCATGCTTCCCTGTTAAAGAAAGCCGTGACTGCTGCCACCCCTGTACAGCCCTTACCTTCTTGCTTGGCCGAGGACTGGGAGTTACAAGTCCAACCTGAGGAAGCTATAGCTGTTCGGAAGAATGTTCAGGGCCAGCTGGAGGTGTTGATTAAATGGAAAGAATTGCCTCCTTGTGATAATTCTTGGGAATCATGGGAGGACATTCAAGAGCAATTCCCTGAATTTCACCTTGAGGACAAGGTGAGTTTTGCAGGGGGGTATTGATGAGAACCCCACAGTTGACATGGCTGATGTGGCCAGGCGCGTGGGACCCACGGGATTCACCAAGGTGTACGTGAGGAAATGCAAGAAGGGCCAGACACATGATGAGGGGAATGTGGGGGAAAATTATGTAACTAACTCTGCCTAGCTGGCAGAGTGAGGGGAGAGAATGTGAGTCATGCGGTTAGGCTGCATGAGAGTGGGGAAGGGAGTATATGAGGGAAAACGTGGGTGGAGAGAGGGAGGCTGGTATTGGGATTGGAATTGGGAGAGAACTAGGCACTCTCTAATTTGCCTATTATCTGTTCTGTTTCTTTCTTGTACTTCTCGGCTATTCACACTGAATCTGTCCTAGAAGAGATAAATAATACTACATTACCTTGTTGATTTCCCAAATTGATTGTTAGTTCCTATCAGATAACATTAAGAAATAAAGACCATAAATAATATGAACATTTGCAAATAACACCTCCCCTCAGGTCAGCTAGAATCCAAATTCAAGTTAAATACATCCAAAAGCAATAACGGGATCTTGCATTTGAGTATCATGTGACATTATCCACTCTTTGAACATTGTTAACTACTCATTTAATCAATTGTTTCTAAAATACAAATATTTTTACTAGCAATATTTATAATGTAACTCTTTCTCTCTCTCTCTCTTTTTTCTTTCCACACTATTATACTCTACTAAAGGCTTAAGCCATCCAATGGCCGTAGAAAAACTTAAGTTACTCACGAGAACAGGTCATAAACAAAGAGATAATAGAGTGTGAGGAAAGAAAAGGGAAGGGAAGGAAAGGAAAGAAAACGGAGAGAGTTAGTTATTTATTTATTTATTTATTTATTTATTTATTATTATTATTATTTATTATTATTATTATTATTATTTGTCTTTCGAGGTTTCTCACATCCTTTAAATGTGACACTAATCCTCTTCGGGATAGTGAGACAATCCCTCAAATTATTGCAACCCCCTTAACTGCGACAAATTCTAGTATGTTCTTGGAGCACAATAAATGCATGTTTTGGGAAAAATAATCTTCACCATTAATTTTGTTGGGTTTTATTGTACATATTTGTTTCCTTATTTCTGTGATTTGATTCTTGTATTAAGACAAATTTATTTCCTATAATTTAGTTCTATTTTAAGCAAGTAATTATTGTCATAAGCCTATATAATGTAAATCATACATGTACAATTGTGATTAAGCAATAACAATATTCAAAAATACTTTCAAGTTAGTATCAAAGCTCCCGATCTAGGAGCTTCTGTCTTTTTCGTTACAATCAACCTTCATTGCTGATCAAACCAACCTTCATTGTTGCGATTCAATCAACCTTCATCGCTACCACAATCTTCGCCCCTCACCGGGAACCCACGACTCCAACCTCCGTCACACTGTCGTCCTCACCCAGATGGGAGCAACGCGTGACCCCTGCACTACACACCACCAGCAAAACAGAGTCGCACCACGCACCCCACACCGTGCACCACCGGCAAAACAAAGTCGCACTGCGCACCGCCATCTTGCACCGCCCACCGTGCACCAACGCCTAGCACCGCGCACCCCCGTTCTGTGTTTGTTCCTTCGAGTATGTCGGACAAGAAGACTGCCAAAGACATCTCACAGCTCAACGCGGCACCGCCTCCACCTCTGAATCCCAATGATCTACTAGTCTTGCACCCCACCTATCGCCTTAATGGAAAAAATTACTTGCAGTGGGTCCAAGTCATTTGTACTACACTTAAGGGTCATCAGAAGTTAAACTACATTGAACGGACTGCCCCTAAGAAGGATGACCCTCACTTTGAGATGTGGGATGATGAAGACTCTCTTATTATGACGTGGCTCTGGAAATCCATGACTCGTGAGATTAGTAGAAACTGTATGTTCCTTCCTTCCTCCTGTGAAATTTGAGACAATCTTCGCCCGACCTTCTCTATGAAATAGGATATCGCTACTTGCTATGAGTTGAAGACTAAAATCTTTGCTACCAAACAGGGGGCATTCTCAGTTACCGATTATTATGGAACCCTTAATGGCCTGTGGACTGAGTTGGATCAATACCAGAATATCAAAATGGAGTGCAGCAAGGATGCTTCCACGTTAGCTAGTTTTGTGGAAAGGGATCGGATCTTTGAGTTCCTCTCTGGCCTGAATTCTGAGTATGACCCTATTTGGGTTCAGATTCTAGGCAAGGAGACATTGCCATCACTGTCTGAGGTATTCTACACTGTTCAGGGAGAGAAAAGTTGTAGGGTTGTCATGCTTTGATGATAAGCCCACTGGTGGATCAGCATTGGCTACGGGTAAGACAACTAAACCAAGCTCTTCTTCCTTCTCCAGGCCAAACCGAGAGGGTCGCTGGTGTACCTACTGTAAGAAATTTGGTCACTCCAAGGAGAACTGCTTCAGACTCCATGGGAAAGACCAGGTTCTTAGCCGCACAGGAGGGTTTAAGGGTATGCAGCACAGTCAGGTAAATATGACCACTTCGAATTCTATGCCTCCGGGTGACGACTCAAATGTGGGTGATGAAGTTCCAACCCTTAGTAAAAATGAGCTGGAGCGCTTGCGGACTCTCATTGACTCTCTCAGTAAGTCTTCTGGCTCTTGTTCTCTGACCATGACTGGTAAGAATTTTTGTTTTCAATTCTTTAATGCTTCTGGTACAGAGAATTTATGGATTATAGACTCTGGTGCAACTGACCATATGACCTTTTATTCTCCACCTCTGTTATCTTATCAACCCTCTTTTAGTAAGCATCATATAACCATAGGTGATAGTTCTTATACCTCAGTTGCAGGTTCTGATACTATTAAACTCCAGTCCTCCCTACACTTAAACAATGTGCTCCATATTCTCAAACTTTCTAATAATCTTATTTTCATTCATAAGCTTACTAAAGACAATAATTGTGTTATAACCTTTTTTCATTCTCATTGTGTCTTTTAGGATCTTGTCATAGGGAGGACGATTGGAGTTGCTAAGGAACAGGGAGGGTTGTACTATCTCCTTAATATGTCATTGCCAGCTAATGGTGGTCCTGATCAACAGTTGCAATTTTCCTGTCATCATTTTGAGTCTCTTGCTTCTCAAATTTGGCTACAGCACAAGCGTCTGGAACATCCTCCATTTTCTTTGCTTAAGTCTTTGTTTCCATCTTTAGTTTTAAAAAAATCTATTGAGTTTTTTCATTGTGATGTTTGTGTTGCCAAACATTATCGTGTAACTTTTTCACCTATTTCTAATAAAAGTGTTGAGCCTTTTGCACTTATCCACTCTGATGTATGGGGTCTTGTATCTATTTCTAACATTTCTAACACTAAATGGTTTGTTTCTTTCATTGATGATTGTACTAGAGTAACTTGACTTTTTTTAATGAAAGACAAATCAGATGTGTTTCAATTGTTTGTTCAGTTTTACTGCATGATTCAGACCCAATTTAGAAAGTCCATTAAATGTTTGCGTTCTAATAATGGTAAGGAGTATGTCAACCAAAATTTCTCTAAATTTATTAAAGAGCATGGTATTGTGCATAAACTTACATGTGTTGATACTCCTCAGCAAAATGGTATTGCAGAAAGAAAAAATCGTCATTTACTTGAAATCACTAGAGCTTTACTATTCCAAATATCTATTCCTAGCTCATACTGGGGGGAAGCTGTTTTAACTACTACATATTTAATCAATTGGTTATCATCTCGTGTCCTGGGTAATGTAAGTCCAGTTCAACTCATGACCTCTTATTTCCCATCAGTTTTTATTATGCAGAGTCCTCTTTGGTTGTGTGGCTTTTGTCTATGTACATCACCAACATCGCAGCAAACTTGATCCCCATGCTGTCAAATGTGTTTTTCTGAGTTATGCTCCCGACAAAAAAGGGTACAAATGCTATCACCCTTCAAGTCGTCATTTTTTCATCTTTATGGATGTCACTTTTCATGAAAATGAGTCCTCCTTTACTCGTCCTCAACTTCAAGGGAGAACACTCAGGATGCTGAGGCTGAGTCCTTCCTTCCTTTACTGTCTGACTTTACACAAGAATTGACATCTTCTTATGGTACCCCACCTGAACTAGCTAAGGTCAAGGCAAAACCCAGCACACCAAAATTGGTGTATCAGAGGAGAGGGAAACCTGAACTAGCCCAACAGCAACTTCAGGCGTCCAAACCAACAATAAGTACTAAAGATACAAGTTCTCTTGTTTCTGAACTTCCTGTTTCTGAAACTGATAACATTCCTTTAAATAATTGTGAACCTAACCTAGATAGTACTATTTCTGAACCTGATAACATGTCTTTGAATAATTATGAACTTGACCCAGATGACTTACCCATTGCATTGAGGAAAGGGAAAATGTATTGTCCCAATCCCAAGTACCCTATTTCTCAATTTGTCTTTTCTAAACATTTTTCCCTACACCAGAGTTTCATTTCAACCATAGATTCTATCAAAATCTCAACATCAGTACAAGAAGCATTGAAGGATAAGAATTAGATTCAAGGCATGAATGAGGAGATGGGTGCATTGGAAAAGAATGGAACATAGAAGATTGTTAAGAGACTAGGTGACAAAAGGCTAGTGGAGTGCAGATAGATATATACTTTGAAATATCGGTCTGATGATACACTAGACTAGTATAAAGCAATGTTGGTGGCAAAATGATACACTCAAACTTATGGAATTGACTATGAGGAGACATTTGCTCCAGTAGCCAAGATGAACATTGTAAGAATCTTACTCTCCCTTACTGCCCACTTTGGGTAGGAATTACACCAGTTTGATGTTAAAAATGTCTTTCTCCAATGCGACTTATAGGAGGAAGTTTATATGGAAATTCGCCATGGATATGATTCCACTAGTGGAAGGAACAAGGTGTGCAGGTTAAAGAAGACTTTATATGGGTTGAAGCAGACTCCATGTGCTTGGTTTGGAAGATTCGCAAAAACAATGGTGTCCCTGGGATACAGACAAAATCAAGGTGATCATATTTTCTTTTTTAAACATTCACAAGAAGGTAAACTCACAATTCTGCTTGTGTATGTTAATGACATCATTATATCAGGAGATGACCTAGTTGAGAAGCAACTCCGAAAGGAGAAATTAGCAGCTGAGAAAGCTAAAATACTTCCTTGGGATTGAAGTTGCCTACTCCAAGCAAGATATCTTCATTTCTCAAAGGAAATACGTCCTAGATCTTCTCAAAGAGACCGGAAAGCTTGGGTGTAAGGCTACCGGTGTACCCATTAAACAAAATCACAAAATGGGAAGTCATGAAGAGAGCCCCAAGGTGGATAGAGCTCAACACCAAAGACTAGTAGGGAAACTGATATACCTGACACATACCAGACCAGATCTAGCGTATGCTGTCAGTATTGTTAGTCAATTCATGCATGATCCGTGGGAGAGACACAGGTAGATTGTGGATCAAATTCTACAGTATCTTAAAATCACGCTTGGAAGAGGATTACTATTTAGAAAGGGGGGAAACCTATCCATGGAAATGTACACAGATGCTAACTATGCAAGTTCAGTTACTGACAGGAAATCAACATCAGGTTATTGTATGTTTCTCGGTGGAAATCTAATAAGATGGAGAAGTAAGAAACAGAATGTAATGGCACGGTCAAGTGCAGAAGCTGAGTTTTGAGCTATGATACAAGGAGTTTGTGAGTTGCTATGGATGAAGATCATATTAGATGACTTGAGACTAAAGTGTGAAGCGCCAATGAAACTGTTTTGCGACAACAAATCAGCCATTAGCATGGCGCATAATCCAGTTCAACATGACAAGCCAAAACACATTGAGATAGACCGACACTTTATCAAGGAGAAATTGGATAGTGAACTCATAACCACAGCATACATTCCTTCAGGATATTAGTTGACAGATGTATTAACTAAAAGACTATCCACAGAGCGCTTTTAGGATCTTATTGACAAGCTGGGAATGATAGATATCCATTCACCAGCTTGAGGGGGAGTGTTGGGCTTTATTGTACGTATTTATTTCCTTATTTCCGTGATTTGATTCTTGTATTAAAACAAATTTATTTCCTATAATTTAGCTTTATTTTAAGCAAGTAATTATTGTCATAAACCTATATAATGTAAATTATACATGTATAATTGTGATCAAGCAATAATAATATTCAAAAATATTCTTTCAAGTAATTTTAAACAAACTTATCTAAATTTTAAGTCAATAATGTAAAATTAATGGAAGAGATATGTTCTATTTACTTACCACTTGAGCAATGTGGATGAGAATTATTTATTCTTATTTAATTTAAAATAAACAATTTTCCCCAATTCTAAGGGAAAAAATTTGAGACGTTTAAGGGTATTGCTTGTAAAGAGAAAAATAAAGAGAAAATGAAAAGGAGGGTATTTAGGCTTAAAAAAGGCTTCAATTTTCACATAACATTTCCTTCCGCTCCTTTTTTCCCATTCAAACATATCTTTCATTCCCTTTCCCTTTGTTAATTGTAAACTACCATCAAAAGAAGAGAAATAAATATGAAAAAGTAATAATCTTATTCTTGATGGATAACAGTAAGAGTAACAGTAGCATGGGATGGGTAAGAAAAGATTTAAAGTTGAGGGATAATAGGAGATGGGTCTCACTCAGCAACCTTACCCTAATACCTTGAGTGAGTCTGGTCTGGTGCGAATTGCGAGCTTCTCCGGTGACTATGATAAACAGAAATCACAATGCGTCGCTTCCCAACTCCATCACAGCCCCAAATCAGCTTTTGAATATGCAAATGCAAACAAAGACAAAATTCAAACTCAGGAAAAAAAGAAATGGAGAAAGAGTGAGAAGAAAAGAAGAACACGAAGAAAGGGTGAGATTCAGAGGTCAGTACTCAGTACCTTTTTTACATTACTCTCACAATTTTCTCACTGGTTTCGCCAAGTTTGATTTGCGTTGCACAAACCGTTAAATTGACGTGAGTGAAAAAGTAAGAGAAAAAGAGAAAAGGACTGTGGAGTAAAATATCCTTTACCCTATGTTTAAATGTTTTTTTATTAATAGAACGAAACGGAATAAGTAGGAATGGAATGAAAAAAAATAAAATAAAATAAAACATAATTTCAATTCTCTTTATTTAGAAGTTTCATTAATAGAACGGAACGGAATTACCTATGTGTTCCTTCTATTCCCCCTCAATTTTGAGAGGAACAAAAGTTGGGCATTTGAGGGGAAGATAGGGGAAATGATTTCCCATGTGATCCGTTCCGTTCCTATACATTTTAAAACTCCCAAACAAATGAAGTTATTTCCGTTCCCCCTATTTCCTTTCCGTTCCCCTCATTACCTATCATCCAAACATAGTATCAATCACTTTTAATATAAAATAATTGTGATATAAAAATTTATAAAATTATGAAATATTAATTAATTTAGTTTATACAATTAGATAAATAAGATTTATCTAAATATTTTTCGTCAAGCAAGATTGAAAAGAGTAATTTTAATTGCATACTTTCACTCATATCATATTACATTTATATAATTTTTATTATCTAATTATATTTATTTTATTTTATTTTCTATATACTTTATTATGATTCTGTCATATAGACAAATATGAGATATACATTACTAGTTTTTTTCAGTTAGAAATATGTAAGGTTAGATTTTGTTTTATCTAAATAAGTTTAGGTAAAGATACTCAAAATTGAACTAATCCAATCAAAAATCAAAAAACATGAACCAAAAGAATCAAAAACCAATCAAATCGAAAATTGAAAAACTAAAAAACTAAAAAAATTAATTATATTGGATCGAATTTCGGTTTCAAATTTAAAAACTAGTCCAATGCAAATTGAACCAAAATTATATATGTATATTTTAAAATAATATTTTACCTATAAATTTTACCTATACTTATTTTAAAACTTTTTTATTATACTTCAACTCAAACTTAATTTATTTTCTTGGATTTGGACATAAATAGGAGAATTAGCAATTAATTTAGACTTATATTTTGTATTTTGATGAATTAGTTTAAACTAATATTTATTGTTATCTTATAAGTTAGTATATACTTATATTTGATATAGTTTGATGAATTTAAATTATGTATTTCGATGAATTTGTGTATTAAAAAGTTATAATAAAAAATCAAAAAATTGATTCAATCCAAACCAATTTGGATTAGATTAGATTTACATTTTAAACAAAATCAATCGAATGATAATATAAAAAAATTGATGAGATTTGATCAGAGTTGACTTTTTCTCTCAAAATCGATCAAATGCAATTCGTGGGCATCCCTTAGTTTAAGCATGTTTTGTAAAACTTCAACCTAAGCTCGTTCTGTTACTTATTATAGGTTTTTTTTGTTTTTAGTTTGTGACAGCCTTACTTGTTTACAAAAAAATAAAAGTTTGACTTAACTTGAAATTTTATTCAAAGGGTTACATTAAGTAAAGGCCTTCACATAGTCCAACAAATTTAATTTTTTGTAATTTTTAAATAGACATAACTTATAATAAATTATATTTTGTATAAAATAAAATATATTATATAAATATATAATTAATAAATTTATGTAAGTATTATAAATTTTTAATATTATAAATATATATATATAGTAAATAGATTAACCTAGTAAGTTAAATAGACTTTTTCAAAAACTCGAGTCTTGACTTATATTATTAAATAATTTTTTTTAAAAAACTTCAGCCTAACTTATTTGATAAATAAATTATGCTTAAATAAATCAAAAATAGATTAGATCATAGGCCTACTTTTACTCACAAATATCTTTACTTTCATTTTGATCCTTCATAGTTAATTATTCTTCTTTTGATCCTCATAGATTTCTTGTTTTTTAGACAAAAGTTTAAGATGAAGAAAGATTCTCCTTATTCTAAGATTAGTCCAAATATCAACTTCAACGAAAATTTACAATGAAATTATAGATTACCTACTAAGAACTCAGTTTTCGAATCTAAATTATACTATTATTATGAGTGGAAGGTTAAGTGAGCCATCTCCATTAGCTTGTTCCTCCCCGATGTAATTACTTTCATTTTGATCCTCCATCATATTTTTGTTCGTATGAGTAATGGAATTGATGACTTGGTCAGTTAATTGTGGAGTTGTCATTGTTATACGTTGATTGTGATTTCATTAATTATACATAAGACTTTTTCAACATTAATTAAAAATAAAATGAAATGATGTTCTAGGTCCATTTCTCAATGTATTTCATAGACTATCTGTGCTCGTTAATTTCCATCCATTTCTCTCATCTATTTTCTGCACTTAGATTTAATAGATAGGGTTGTTCTTCCGAGTGGAAGTAGTGATGACTGACGGGTAAAGGGTATAAAATCACTTGCTGAAGAGTTTATAAGTTAGGAGCTATAGCCAATTTGCCAATTTGATAGCCTTAGTTGGACGTGTCCCCTGAGAGTTCTCGTAGGTTTTGGGTTAAATTCAGGGTTCTATCTATCATGCTACCTGTCATGTTCATTCCATATGAGCCATAGTATTGGCTCGAAAATTGATGTAGGGATGAAAGAAATGACTGGCAACTAGTGCAGGCTGTAGACGTGGGTAAAATGAAAAACTATTAAAAAGTGTTTTTGCTGCATAGGAAATTATAACAGGTATTAGATTCTTAGTTAGATCCAACGGATGATAATTAAACTCTCCATATTAAAGATTGTGGTCCTAAAAAAAATTTAGATTAGGAGAGAGATTAATAGTAATCTACTATTATCCGTAATAGGAAATCCTATCAAGCTTATTGATTGAGGATATTGAAGTGTTTAAAATTATAATAAAAAATATTTATAAGAACTTATACATTATCTAAGTAAGTAATCGATGTGAGATTTTAATCTAATATATTATCTCACACGTAATACAAAATATATATATATATATGTATATGTGTGTGTGTGAACACTGTAACCTGTTTTGTATTGTGTATAACATTTGCCATGGTCATAATAGATTGACATTAATTCCTTTATGATTTTGATATGCGTTCAAGTCATTTCATGTGTATTGTGTAGTCCAAGAATTTCTCTAAATTAGTAAGGATATTTACGAGATGGGGAAGAAGGCTAATTTGTGTCCTCATGTCACGCCAGAGTTAGAGACTCGTCTTGGGGCCTCCCACTTTCCTTACTTAACTTTCAGGGTGAAAGCCATCCAGTACGTATTATTGTTTAATTTGACTCTTCTGCAACTACTCATAAAAGCCTCTTCTACTGTTGATTTCAAATCTTTCCCTCTTCTATTGTTTATTTCGAACCATTTTCTATTATTGCAAAGTTATTGTTAGATGAAAGTAATAGCACGTATATGTTGTAAATGATATAATTCAGTTGATAGTTAGTTAGTTAGTTGTCATACATATTGTTAGAATCTGTTATGATAGTTAGACAGTTAGATATGTGATGGCTGGCTGTGTATATATAAAGTCATTGAGTGCTGGTGTATTCGTATTATTCATAATCATCAATATGTAGAAGTGTGTGAATTCAATTCTCTCAATCTTGTTGTAACACCCACCATAGGGTGTCACATTTATGTTACTTAATAACCCCCAAATTCATATAAGGTGACGTTGTAATAAAAAGATAAGTCAATTTTTTTTTGACGACCATAAAATAAATTTAGCGGAAAATAAAACATTATAGCAACCTCACACATAGATTACATCATATACATATTACAAACGTACTGTTGGAATTATTTATTTTACAACCCATGTCTCAAACTAAAACACACTTAAGTAAATTACACACATAGTTCATATCAGAGTTCAAACTTGCCCAAGTTTAACTAAGCAGCGAACCCCTCAGATGGGTCCTCCTCGGGTTCCTCAGCAGGTAGGAATCCGTTATGACGAGTAGCCCTACGGACAGGTGTCCGGACTGACGATACTATACTGATTTCCGTTGGGACATAATTCCTAGTGTCCCAGTGTCGCCTGATATGCAACGGAAATTCAACATGAACTAAAATAGTTACACAGAAAAACGGATCTCTACGAAACAGTCTGCTAATGCTAACAGTCAGATATCCCTCATAAATAAGTCCTCGCTCATCGGGACTTGTTCTCCATTCACCAGCTCCTCCGTGAAATTGTAGACGTACATATCCGAAGAAACTGGCTCTTGACGTCATACTATCAGAATTCGGCGTTCCCAGTCGTGAGAAGTAACTCTTCTTCTGCTTCTTGTACTGTTTCTTTCTCAACGTCTTCACCCAATTAAAATATAATAGGCAAATATACATACAAAGAGGTGAGATTATCTATGCCAATACAAGCATGATAGTACAGAGATAATACAAATAACACATCATGCAAAAATATCATATCATGATCACAATTATACCATCATCATAGTGCAAAATAATAATTACCATTATGCCACTATCACTGTTTAAATCATACAACAATTACAGTAATACCATCATATAGATATAGATGCCCAGTTTCATGCATGCGCACACAGACTCAATGTCCTACTCCATGGAGCTAATACTCAAGTCAGACAAATTGATCGAAAAGAGCTGCTGGTATTTCGTGCTTCAGACCAAGTGCTTATAATTATATCTTGCACATCTAGCACATACACAACAGTCTTTGTCAGATCTCGATTAAGAATAGTGTCTCGGTCCAGATCACCGGTGTGTTGCATCGGTCTAATCCACTCATGCGAGAGAAGAGCTACCAACTGCCCATTGTGAGCAACCCGCACCCCGATGCCCCCAAGGTCCACAAGTGACCTACACTACGCGTATCGCACCCACTCAAGAGGTGTACGTTTCTCCTAGGCAATTAGCCATATCCAGTCCATCGGATCATTTTCAATGCATGTGTAATGCACCAATTACCAACCAATGGTAAATCACATAATTTCTCATACCAAGTTCAAATAGTATTTTTAACTGTCAAGTTTACTGTATAATTAACAGCGATTATATTATCGCATTTTTTTTTCATTCACAAAAATATTTTTGTCCCGTTTTCACAGTCACGTAATATTTTATTACGAAATCAACGATTTGCAACATTTCTATTACGTTTAAAATTCCCGTAAAAATTTTCTATTGTTTTCTAAAGTGCGTAAAAATATTTTTTTTTCACATAGCAATTTTTCTACAACATTTCGATCGTATAAAATATTTGAACATTTTAAATTGCGTAGAAATATTTTAACCTTTTTCAAATCGCGTAACTCAAAATTTACATTTTTAAGCTCCATAAATCATTTTTCACCGTTTGTACCCTTCGTAAAATATTTCTTAACTTTAAAAATATTATTTTGGACTTTTCTTACAATAATATAATTCCTTACTTTATTTTCTTCCTATTCTTAGTCAAAAAATCTTTTTCTTAATATATTTTCTCAAAATTACTTTTTATTGATCTAGTTTTACAAAATTTCATTTAGTTTAATTAATTACCGTTTCTAACTTTTAAATTTCCTAACGTTTTTCCAAAACCCAATAAATAAATTCTTTGTTAGTAAATTTAAGTTACAAACTTTTTCTTTTATATTTCTAAATCACTTTCAAAAATTAATTCTCCTTGAAAATAATTTGAAGTTTAACACCTTCAATCTCCCTTTTTCTTTTATTTATGAAAATTCCACTTGACAACACTTTAATTCTCTTTTCAAAATCCTTATTTGAAAATTCTTATATTTTATAACATCAAAACATTTTTTTTTCTAAATTATCAAGACCTTAAAAATGGTCATTGGAACCATGAAAGATTTTTCTTATAACTTAAATGAATTATATTTTTGTTTCTACGCAAAATTAATTAATATCAACATAACTAAAAAGAAAACGTGTGCATTCTCTTTTGCAAAACCAAAATCCTTTTATTTATTTCCTTTACTTATCAAATCATAAAATTTTATTATTCATGAAAATATTAATTTGGTGAACATCTAATTTGAGGTGTCTTGGCCAAAAATCTTATTATTCTAGGGACCCAAAAAAAATCAATTTCCTTGTTCTTGAAAAATTTTCAACATGAACCCTAATTTTGGGCATCAAAACCGAACCTCTCCTTTGGCCATTGGAGCCAAAATTTTGCTTATTTCAACATACATCCATCATAATATATTTAACATATATCATCATGCATATTATAAGCATACCATATAAACAAGTAAAAAATCATACTAAGCATGCATACATAATTAATTCATGCAAAGCATATCAAGCATAAACAAAATAATTAAAACACATAACACAAATAATTTATTACATGACCATGGATATGAATCCTCACATGGATTCATCATCCATCAAATATAACCATCTCTCACCACCATGCTTAGTTGGTGAGATAAATCTCCCTCTTACCTCTTGAAGAACTCCAAAAGCTCCTTGCTTTGAATTTAGAACAAGATCTCCTCCAACAAAAGTCTCTTGAACATAGAATAAATACAAGAAAATTAGTATATTGAGCTTGATTAAGAGGAACCATGGATCAAACATGATTTAGAACATGAAAAAGAAAAGAATAAAAGAAATTTCCTTACTCTTCACCAACTAAAGCTCTAGAACTTGATCTTAGTAAAAGTCCTTCAAGATGGAAGATTTAGAGAAATTCTTCAACATGAAAGTTGTTTAGAATAAGGTAAGGATTCAAGAAACTAGGTTGTATGAAATTAAAGAGTGATGGAGGGTGGACTTAGGTGCTTTGGCCGAATGCTTCTCTAGGGAGAGGAAATGGAGTTTTTCTCCTTGGTTGGTTCTTGAAGCATAAGTGAGAGAAAGAGGAAATGAAAAATGTGAAGTATGAAAGTGAAATATTTGGTATCCTAACTATGCATGGCCGTGGACTTCACGTGGAGAGAAATGACAAAGTGAAGTTTTGAAAAGATGCTCATTAATTGATCAATAGGAACTTGTCTTCATCTTTTCTTTGGCCTAAAAAGCATATACTAGTTTTGTCTCCCATTCTCATTGCTCTTCAAAACCGCCCCCCTCCATGCATGATTCATGCAAATTGTCATCTTTTCTATCAATTATATGAAGCATTCTTAACCATTGATTCATTCAATGGTTAGGATTCAAGTAGATTTTGATTTTTAGAAGACAAAATCTAGGCCATTGGATCTTTCTTCTTTAAATCCTAGTCATTAGATGTGTCTCTAAATGAAAGGTCAAGATTGCATCTTCAAACTTTACATCCAATGGTCCAAAATGGTTGTAGAAATTTTTGATGACCAATTCTCCACCATTGATCAAAATCCAAATCCAATGGTCATTAATGGTCCATCTCCACCATTGATTTAAATCCAAATCCAATGGTCATTAATGATCCATCTCCACCATTGATTTATTTTACATCCAAGGGTTCATAATGGTCATATTCATTTTATAAGACTAAATCTTCACCCTTGATTTAATTTTTCCATCCAACGATTATAATTAATCCTGTTTATTTTCAAGATTAAATCTCCACCGTTGATTAAATCAAGATTAAATCTCCAATGGTAATTAATTCGATGGTGGATATCCAAACCACCAATATTGACTTAACAGTATAGAATTTTATTTTTATCTGTTATAACCCCACGAAAGAATATACTTACTATATTTTTATCATCCGATAATTAAATACAGTACAAAATACAATAAAGAAAATTTTCTAAAACTGTTTCCGGATTCAGGTTTAGTAAGATCCCCTATCTCCGTCTAAACAGTACAAATTTTTCTATACGTAAAAAAAATTTTCACTTTGCGGGACCCACCTGGGCCCACGTATGGCTACCTAGGCCCACATACGTCTCGTGGGGCCCACAAGCCGTAAAAATTTTAAAATCACACATAAAATCATAAAAATTAGAAAATTCACAAATATCCAAACAGATTACGTAAATTAATTTTGACTAAGCAGTAAAAATTAAATTACGTAAATTTTTCTGACCCAAAAATTATTATTTTCCTGACACAGAACAAATCACTCAAAATGGTCAAATATGCAGACGGAATATTTAAAATAATTTTACAGTGCACAGAAATCACTAAACAGTAGAATTCTGCTAACTGTTAAAATTACTTATTTAATACATAGAAAGTTTGGGGTGTTACACTTGTGAGTGTGTGTGAGTCCTCTGTGTGTGACTTAGAGCCAGTGAATGCTCTAACAAATTGGTATCCAGGGCTTTATTGATTTGAGGCCTATGTACTGCGCATAATTGGAGAATTGAAAAGGTGAAATTCATATTGATCCATGGCTGGTTCGAACGGGCATTTTCCTGGTAACTTACCGATTCTTGATGGCAAGAATTATGAGAAGTGGTGCATTCAAATGAAAGCAATCTTTGGCTTTCAAGAAGTGTTGGAGGTAGTGAAGAATGGAGTTCAAGAATTGGGAAATGATCCACAAGAAACTCAGAAATCCACTTATCGAGATGCCAAGAAGAAGGATTGTAAGGCCATGTTTTTCATTCACCAATGTGTAGATCCAGCGAATTTTGAGAAAATAATCTCAACTTCAAGTGCAAAGGAAGCCTGGGATATACTTGAGAAGAGCTATGCTGGTGCGGACAAATTGAAGAAGGTTCGACTCCAAACTTTGAGAAGACAATATGAGCTACTGCAAATGGAGGGCCAAGAAAGTGTAGCAGAATATTTCACAAAGGTGTTGTCTCTCACCAACAAGATGAAGATGTGTGGGGAGAAATTAATAGACGTGATGATTGTTGAAAAGGTTCTCAGAACCTTAGCCCCGAAATTTGATCACATTATCGTTGCCATTGAAGAGTCCAAGAATCTTGAAAACATGAAGATTGAATAATTGTAAGGGTCTTTGGAGGCACATGAGCAAAGACTAAATGAAAGAAATACTGAGAGAAGTTCTGAGCAGGCCCTTCAAGCTCAGACCAATAGAAAATGTGGAAATGATACCTGGAGAAACAAAAAGGGAAAAGGAAAATTCAAAGGAAATAAAGGAAGATGTGCTGGTGCTCACAATTCTGGTCAAGATAATTCAAATCTTGATCAGAAACAAGGTGAAAGTTCGAGTTCAAATTGGAGAGGAGGTGGCAGAAACAAAAGGGATCAAAAGAAATTTGATAGAAAACACATTCAGTGCTATGCTTGTCAAAAGTATGGCCACTTTGCTGACCAATGTAAAGCATCCAAAGGATCGGGTAACAGAGGTGATCAAGAAGCAAATGCTACCCATGGTGAAGACTCGGACTCAGATCAAGTGCTTCTAATGGTTACCACTAAGTCAGAATCCACAAATTCTGGTTCTTGGTATCTTAATACAGGGTGTTCCAATCACATGACTGGGAACAAAGGATGGTTTATGGAGTTGGATGAAAAAGTCAGAAATAAGGTACGATTTGCTGACAATAGTACCATTATGTCTAAAGGAAAAGGGAAAGTGTTGATCAAAAGGAGAGATGGGAAATCTGCCTACATCTTAAATGTACTCTATGTACCTACCATGCAAAACAACTTGTTGAGCATAGGACAGTTACTAGAGAAGGGTTTCTCCATGGACCTGCAGAAGAATCTGATGAGAGTATTTGACAGCAAAGGGAAGTTGATCCTACAGGCTCCTCTATCAAGTAATAGGACCTTTAAGATTGACATTCAGGTGGCCGAACTCTTGAATTTTTCTGCTGCTGTGCATGATGAATCCTGGTTGTGGCATCTTCGATTTGGCCACTTGAACTTCAGAAGTTTAAGTCTCTTGAAGACTAAACAGATGGTGCGTGGACTTCCCTCTATCAAGTCACCTGAACAAGTGTGTGAAGGGTGCTTGATAGGAAAACAACCAAGAAATTCTTTTAAGTCTCAAGTGGCAACTCGAGCAGCTGAACCTCTAGAAGTCCTTTATTCTGATGTGTGTGGCCCTTTTGAGGAGGTTTCTCTTGGAGGTAACAAGTATTTTGTTTCTTTTGTTGATGATTATACAAGGAAACTGTGGCTGTTTCTTATTAGAAGGAAGTCAGAAGTGTTTGAAGTGTTCAGAAAATTCAAAGTGAAAGTTGAAAAATAAAGTGGCAAGTTCATCAAGATCTTGAGGACTAATGGTGGAGGAGAATTCACATCAAATGAGCTCGAAAATTTCTGTGAAAAAGAAGGAATTATTCATGAGGTGACAGCCCCTTACACTCCACAGCATAATGGGACTGCTGAAAGGAGAAATAGGACTATTTTAAATATGGCCAGGAGCATGTTGAGAAGCAAAAATATGCCACACTGTTTTTGGTGGGAAGCAGTAGCAACAGCAGTATATATTCTGAACCTGTGCCCAACACAAAGATTAAGCTCCATCACACCAGAAGAGGCTTGGACAGGTAAGAGGCCAACTGTTACACACCTGAAAATTTTTAGCTCTCTATGTTATAGACATGTCCCGGATGAGAAAAGAAGGAAGTTGGAAAATAAAAGTGAGCAGATGGTGATGCTAGGATATCATCCTACAAGGGCTTATAAGCTCTATGATCCTATCAATAGGAAGGTGGTGATAAGTAGGGATGTGGTGTTTGATGAATCCAACAGCTGGAATTGGAGTTCACAAGGCAGAAACTCAAGTGACAAGGTTCCTGTCTTATTAGAAGATTTAGAGTAGCCTGGTTCTCAGGTTCTCGATGTTGTTCCCAATTCTTCCATTGATCAACGACCTCTGAGAAACAGGCAGCCATCAACCAGACTTACTGATTATGTGGTGTTTCCTAATAATGCTGTTACAGTATAAGGAGACTTGGTCCACATGACCTTGTATACTGATGTGGAACCCGTGAACTTTGAGCAGGCGATTCAAGAACCTGTGTGGATAGCAGCCATGCAGGAGGAATTAAGAGCCATAGAGAAAAATCAGACTTGGGAGCTGGTGACC
The DNA here is from genome assembly GCA_029884595.1 of Ormosia semicastrata. Classification (NCBI taxonomy): domain Eukaryota; kingdom Viridiplantae; phylum Streptophyta; class Magnoliopsida; order Fabales; family Fabaceae; genus Ormosia; species Ormosia semicastrata. The sequence goes on along the minus strand of JAQQTO010000057.1, from coordinate 50,142,029 downwards.
TTACCCAACCAGAAAAGACCTATAGCAGTGAAGTGGGTCTACAAGACCAAACTAAAGCCAGATGGATCAGTAGCCAAACACAAGCCTAGATTGGTAGCAAAGGGCTTCCTACAAAAGGAAGGGGTGGATTACGGTGATGTATTTGCACCTGTGGCTCGAATTGAAACCATAAGACTGGTTGTGGCCATTGCAAGTACTAAAGGATGGTCATTGCACCAGCTTGATGTAAAGTCAGCTTTCCTCAATGGACCATTAGAAGAGGAGGTGTACGTGTGTCAACCACCGAGGTTTGAAGTAGAAGGAAGTGATGGAAAGGTTTACAGATTGAAGAAGGCACTGTATGGGCTAAAACAGGCCCCTCGTGCCTGGAATAAAAGAATAGACAGCTTCTTAATTCAGCAAGGGTTCAACAAATGTACAGTGGAGTATGGTGTCTATGTGAGGATCTCTAAAACTGCAGAACTACTATTAGTATGCTTGTATGTTGATAATCTATTGGTGACAGGCAGCAATGTGAAGGAGATTTGTGAATTTAAGGCAAGCATGAAATCTGAGTTCGAAATGTCAGATTTGGGAGCACTTTCATACTTTCTTAGTATAGAATTTGCAACCACAAAACTTGGAATCATGCTACATCAAAGGAGATATGCTATTGATATTCCAAAGAGGTTCCATATGAATAATTGCAACCCTGCTGCAACACCCATGGAGAGCAATCAGAAGCTGGAAAAAATGATGGAGAGAAACCAGTTGATCCTACTCTCTATAAACAGATAGTTGGCTCACTAAGATACTTGTGTAATAGTAGACCAGACATAGCATACGGAGTTGGTGTGATCAGTAGGTTTATGAAAAATCCTAAGTCTTCTCATCTAGTAGCAGCGAAGAGGATTTTGAGATATATAAAGGGCACACTTGACTATGGTTTGCTGTTTCCTAGTGATCCAAGTTGAAATGGAAACATGTTGTTGGGGTATTCAGACTCTGACTAGTGTGGAGATAAAACAGATAGGAGAAGCACAACTGGATATGTCTTTATGATGGGAAAGGCATCAGTTTCCTGGTGCTCGAAGAAGCAATCGGTGGTTGCACTATCATCTTGTGAAGCTGAGTACATAGCAGCCTCTCATGGTGCCTGTCAAGCTTTGTGGCTTGAAACACTGCTTGAGGAAATGTATTTGAAGGAAGAAGGCCCAATGCAGCTGATGATTGATAACAAGTCAGCTATAAACTTGGCTAAGAATCTGATTGCTCATGGTAGAAGCAAGCACATTGAGACTCGATTTCATTTTCTAAGGGACCAAGTGAACAAAGGGAAAATTCAACTTGCCTACTGCAGATCTGAGGAACAACTAGTTGACATATTGACAAAGTCTTTGAAAACTGAGAGATTTAAATCTCTCAAAGATGAGTTAGGTGTTGTGCCATTGATCAATCTGAATTAAGGGGGTATGTTGTAAATGATATAATTCAGTTGATAGTTAGTTAGTTAGTTAGTTGTTATAGATGTTGTCAGAATCTGTTATGACCGTTAGACAGTTAGATATGTGATGGCTGGCTGTGTATATATAAAGTCATTGAGTGCTGGTGTATTCGTATTATTCATAATCATCAATATACAGAAGTGTGTGAATTCAATTCTCTCAATCTTGTGAGTGTGTGTGAGTCATCTGTGTGTGACTTAGAGCCAGTGAATGCTCTAACAGTATAACCTAAATAAATTTGAGTAGATCATAAAATATATAGAAGCACAAAGGAAAACCATTTTAATCTAATCTTTTTTAGCTTCAATCATAAAATCTTTTTGTTTGAAAATTTAATTAGGATGGAATTTAAATGTTTTACATTTAAAGCGCTTAAACTTCAAACTCTTAGACTACACAATACATATAAAATGACGTAAACGCATATCAAAATCATAGAAGAATTAATGTCAATCTATCATGACCATGGCAAACGTTATACACAATACAAAATAGGTTGTAGTGTTCATATACACACACACACACACTTACTTAGTTGTTTTACTAGAGTTCACATCGAACAAAGGTACATTATTGTCTTACTTAGTTATTTTGTATTGTCAACACTAAAGTCTCACATCGACTACTTTATATATTAGAAGCAAATATTTGACCTATAAATAAACTAATTGATGCAGATGTCTTCTAATATTATGGTGTACTCTTTAGTATGCATGCGAAATACATGTGTCTCTAGGTGTCATTTCTCAAGAGATCCACGTGAAATGGGTTAAGTGCCCTAGAAGTACATGCAACGTGGTATTTTTTTTTTTGTTTACGTGGAAAACGTAAAAGAAGATGGCGCATCTACGTAAAAAATGTCAAATAGAGTGGCGCATCTACGTGAAAAATGTCAAAGATAATGACATTTTCAATGTAAAAATACCAAAATAGATAGCGTGTCCACGTGAAAAACGTCAAAGAATTTGATGTTTTTCATGTGGATATGTCATCCTCTTTGACATTTTTCACGTGTACAAAAAATAATAAAAAATATCACATTAGACAAAAAAAATGACAGTTTAGTATATATTTTTAAAAATATGATATTTTAATAAATAATTTAAAAAAATAGTATTTCGATAAATAATTTTTTCATCAAAAACAGATTGATAAAAAAAGTCAAGGTTGAATTAGGTAAACCCAAAATGCTAGTGAGCCAGCTCGTTATACTTAACTCTTCTATCATCGGTGTTGTCACGTTGGATTAAAGCACCACAAAGCACGATCCTAAAGACTAAGTGGATAAAAGACATTATGTGATTAAGAATAAAACATTACGACTTAAGAAATGAAACTGATATCACTACAAAATTATCCAAACTTATGACATGTAATATGTTCGGGTTAGTCAATATCTATATGAAATAAACATTGTGTCCAAGCACCACATTCGTGTGACCAAATAAACATTGTAAACAATACTGATAATTAAGACTAACCTTGTGTACCTTTGACTTATGACTCACTCATAAGTCAAATGCAAATTATGGAAAAACAATATTGATTTATGAATGATTTATGTGCATGAAAATGATAAAGTAAGGTTGGACTTGTTTTCCCTTTCATGCAGACTTGGAATTTGTGCCTGCAAATCATATGGATCAATTCATAATAAGTTGCAGCATGAAAGCTTGACGGCACAGGACTTGTTATATGTGATTTTAATCACCGCAGAGTTTACTGGAGGAACAACTTTCAAAGCTACAAGCAGAGAATTTCGATTTGGTAATGGAAAATGCTAAGTTACAAGAGGAGGTTCGAATCATAAAGTGTAGAACTTATTATGACAAACAAGGTTAATGAGCCCGTATTGCCATGCAATGTTAATTAACTTGTTATCACCGTTTGAAAAGTTGGTTGCTTCGTAATGTTTCTTTACTTTGCGTCTTTAAATTTGTATGTACACCCTGATTAACCTAATCTAATAATGTAAATGTATTTAATTTGATACCCACTATTTAATTATTCTAAAATAGTAACTTAACTTAAAAGGGACAACAAAATTACAAAACTTCAATTAGAGCCCATCGTGTTCATACAAATTCGAAGTTCAGCTGAGACGTCTAACATTTATATTTAAATTATAGTAATAACCCGAATTTCTGATCAATTGGGCCTATGTTCCTTGGTACACGTAAATTTACCAAGCCCCATTTATATATTTAATTGATTTTAAAAAGTTTGAATTGTTCTTTTTTCAAAGAATTAAATTATGAAAATCCAAAATTATGTGGCAAACAGGAGTGAATAAAACAATTACTCTAATTGTACAATGGGGTTGAATCTGTTAAGTAAAGTATATAGTGATAGTGATTATTTAATGATATTTTGTATTGATTTCCAATTTTTAACTAGTGTGATCCTAACGAATTATTCTTTCTGAAGAACTAAATTAAGTAGAAACCAATAAATTTGGGTAGTATATTACGTGCCAAAGTCATAAGTGAATAATTCGATGGGGTCTGATGTTGCAAATTTAGTGAATCAAATGTCTGATAAAATTTCGTATAAATTTAGTGAATCAAATGCATTTAGGCTCGATTGTAATTTTTGTTTGTCCGTAGCAAATTTCACCCAACGGCTGACACTTTTTTCAGTGAGCATGTACTATATACCCCCCACATCCCACCCTCCCCATGATTTGGTTGGTTGCTGATTAAACATATTTCATTGTCGGATGTCAGGAAAATGTGCTTGGAGGTTCATCTGTGGATGAGTTGATTGCTGCCTATGCTGAATATTGGATGTCACAGAGCCCAAGTCTGGAATTTGTAATATTCAAAAGCACAATCCACCATACTTAATTCTTGCTCTATCATTACTGTAGTCAATGTAGTTATAATTATTTAGTAATTAGTACTAACGGGTTTAGGTAACCATTTATGTCGGATGATACAGGTATATACATTCCATTTAATGAGAACGGACGCCATTGGTACCGGCAGTGGTATCCATTACTGATAGAAAAGTGTACTGGCTGGACACTTTTAAACACCCCGGTTTGCTGCAATCACGAATTGATGCAATGCGTTATATGATACAATCACTGATTACTTTACTGATTAGTGTGCATAATTTAAGTTAAGTAAGGCACATTGCAAATGTTATGTAAACCAGTTGATGGAATACCTAATTGTGGAAAAAGGTATACTCCAATTAACTCTTAATGGCAAATGTCTGGTTTTGGACTGAGTATATCACAATCACTGCTATGTGCTTTGTTGTTGATTTCAGATATAAGGTTCATTAGTCCTGGGCCTGTATTGTTAGAGTATGCCAGACATAATTTCAAAACCATTTTATTAAGTCCAAGTTAGATACATCTACTTTCAAATGTCACACAATTTTCTGGGTAGAGATTATACATTCATCTATGTGGGGATTACCTACACCAAATGGGCTGCCTTTGCTCAGAATGAAATTGAACACTGACGTTAGTTTTTCCATTTTAATTGTAGTTACAATTCTGCCATCTGGTTGATTGATTGCTTAGACATGAAAAATATCTTCCAGACCAACCCACTTGGAGGGGTGAGTTTATACAATTTCAATTCAACAATGATATTCTTATTACAAATAGTATATACATCTCTTTTCACACTCCTTCCAATATCATTCATTATACTTACTTTTTTCTATCACTTTTGTCGCAACCGTCCCGAAAGGCGCCGCAAAAATAAAAAGAACAAGAGAGGAAAAGACTTCGGAGTGTTAGGAGTCACCACCAGTCGCTTTATCCATTAAATGGAATAGTGCAATTGGACACTTAAAAGATAGTCTACATTTCAGAGTTCAAGTTTCGGCAGTTGATTACGGGTAGAGAAGATATTATCACCCTATACTGTCCGTTCTAAGAACGGTTACTTATTTAATCTAATATTATTTGCAAGATTAATTAAATTGATCCTTTAAAAAAGAAAAAAATATTTTTTTTTTGGTTTTTACTTTAACATGTCTCATTTTGTCAAGCATAATATTAAAAATGATAAATGACTAAGACCAGAAATGAGTGGTTAAATAACTATTATTTTGGAACAAATTCTAAGTCTATAACATATTATATAAAAGTGGTGAATCAAAATTTTATTTTTTTGAAGAGAAGTAATTTTTAAAATAAAATGGCCAAATAAAATATTATTTCAATAAATAAATTTTAATTCAAAGAAATTTGTTTGAAGTAAGAGAATGTTTTTTTAAGTAAATGACCAAATAAAATCTCATTTATAATCAATAAAAAATATTTTTAGGCACAATGAGATTTTTGTAGTAATTTCCAAAAATATGTTTTCATGAAAAATAAAACTTTAATTCACCACAATCATGATGTTAAAACTGTATGAAATTGTTCACTTTTATTTGAATATTTTATTTTACAAAAAAAAAGTTTTATTTTGGTTTAAAAAAATTGTATTTTAGTTTACATAATTATTTTAATTTTTATGTGGGGATTAGACCTCATCAGCGCTCCTGGCAAGATTCAATATAAAGCCTCAAGATTATCGAAAAAAGTGTATTTGATCAGTGCTCCAATCCTCTCCCAATTTTTCCATCGTCAGTAATTTTAAATTATTTGATTAATACATTAATGAGTGTGTTAAATTAAAACACAAGTACAAATGTATAATGATATTATTACAAAGAGTCACATAGAATAAGATTATTTAGAATTTATTTTGTAAATATAGATGACAATAATATGAACATAATAAACATATTAAATAAAAAAAGTAAACAAATAAATAATAAATAATATATAAAAAAGGAAAATGAATAATAAAAACAAATTAAGAAAGCAGAGACTTCTAGTCTCTGAACTGCAAAACAAAAGAGAGGAGAATGAGACACCAACCACGCAACGGTGGCAGGGATGAAAGCCAAAGACACCTGGGTTGCGGTTGGCTCACGATGGCTTCGGCGGAGGGCAAGGGAACACGGGTTGCAGGGGCGCGACGCGAAGATGGCAGTGTTGCATGGTGAGGTGCCAGCATCGGGGCAAGAGGTGGCGCAGACAGGAGAGAAAGTGGTTCGATCATAGGCTACGGGCAGCAGTGGGGCTCCGATTTTCGACAGCTTGCCAGATCTGGCGCACGGAGTTGGGGCGCGTCGCGGTTGCGGTGCCGACGACGGATCTGTGCAAGTCGGACTCTGGTGACGTCGGACGGCGGTTCCGGTCAAACAATGGCTACTGTGGGGTTGGTTGAGTGATTTTTGGTTGAGTGATGGTGGCATTTTTCGGGTTGAAGATAGATTGGATGAGATGGTGGCTTAGTTGGTGGTGTGGGTGATTGTTTGGAGGTTGAAGATGATGAAGGTGAAGGAGTGGATTGTTGGTGGTGGTTCACCGAGTTGACTCGGTTGGGGTGTATAGTTGAAGATGATGGTGGTGGATTGCTTGGTTGAAAATGAAAGTTAGTGATGGAGGGTGGTTGATTGAAGATGATGAAGGTGAAGGGGTGGAGGTTCGGTTATGGTGGCTTTGGAAGCTAGTAATGAGGTATTTGATGGTTGAAAGTGATGGTTGCACAGAATGAGTCAAGATGATGGTGAGAATGGGTGAAGAATAATGGTAAGAATGGGCAGGTGCAGAGATGGAAAAAAAAAAGAAAAAAAGGTAAGCAAAGAAGGCTTTTGGTGATGCTTGGTATGTGGATGATGGTGGTTTGCTGCAAGTGATTTCGGGTGACAAGGAATTTTCGTGTCTGTGGGAATTTTTTCTGCCTCCATTGCTTTGTGTGAGGGTGATTCTTATAAGAAAAACTTGCAAAACAAATCTCCTCAATTTCTGATGATTGGAAGACAAAAAGATCAAAATCGTCTGAACTTAATGTTTTTGAATGATGATTGGAAGGTAAACGGAAAAGAAAACTGTTTGAAGTTTTTAATCCAATTTAATGCAGCTGTTTGTGGAGGCTAGGGTTTGAAGGTTGCAGGAATGAGAAAGTTGGGTTATGGGTTGAGAAGAAAATTGGGTCATGGGTTGAGATGGAAATTGGGTCATGGGTTGACCCGTACAGAACAAAGTTAGTGATTTTTTTCTTTTTTTTCTTCTTTTTTCTTTCTTTTTTCTTAAAATCAAATTTATTTTTTATTTTATTTTATTTTATTTTATTTTTGAAATAAATAAGACAAATTTAAAAACAAAAACAAAAATAAAAGAAAATAGACAAAATTGGGTATCATCAGCTGCCCCCTTTTGCTTTACATTTAGAATAAATGAAAAGCAAAGGAATTGATTCAATTTTGTCTATGAAAAGGTAAAAAGCTTGCGGATTCAGGTGTCCGCTGAAGTTTAAAGCAAAAAAACTTGTGCAGTTGGGTATCTACTGAAGCTTAATAGAAAACTTAAAGCAGAAAATGTAAAAAGCTTGTGGATTCAGGTGTCCGCTGAAACTTAAAGCAAAAAAGGTAAAAAGCTTACAGAGTCAAGTGTCCGCCGAAACTTATCAGAAAACTTAAAGCAGAAAGGTAAAAAACTTATGGAGTCAAGTATCTGCCAAAGCTTGACAGAAAGCTTAAAGCATGAAGATAAAAAGCTTGCGGAGTAGGGTATCCGCTAGAGCTTAACAAGAAACTTAAAAGCAATAGGTACGGGGACCTGAAAACATAGAACAATGGCTATGGGAACCCAAAAAAGGTAAAAAGCTTGCGGAGTCAAGTATCCATTGAAGCTTAACAAAAACAAGGTAAGAAGCTTACAGAGTCGAGTATTCGTTGAAGCTTAACAAAAACAAGGTAAAAAGTTTGCGAAGTCGAGTATCCACTTAGCAAAAACTTAAAGCAAAAAAGGTAAAAAGCTTGCGGAGTCGAATGTCCGCTGAAACTTAACAGAAAACTTGAAGCAGAAAAGATAAAAAACTTGCGGAGTCAAATGTCCGCTGAACCTTAATAAAAAAACTTAAAGGCAATGGGTACGGGGATCCGAAAACATAAAACAATGGGTGCGGGGACTCAGAAAAGGAAACAACAAGAAGCGATGGGTACAGGTACCCATAAAAGGCAAAAAACTTGCGGAGTCAGGTATCCGCTGAAGCTTAACCAAAAAAACTTAAAGGCAACGGGTACGAGGACCCGAAAATATAAAACAATGGGTGCGGGGACCCAGAAAATGAAACAACAAGAAGCAATGGGTGCGGGTTGTTGGGAATTTTTGCGGATACAACACGCAGCGGAAAACAGGGATTCCCACCGAGGATCCATGCGAAAAAAGCCATAATCCGAGTTTTTTTTAAATGATTTACCTCTTGAAGCGTGAATCACTAACACCGTAATAGAAACGATGTCTCTGCGGTATCCACACGAACAGACTCACGAACGTCCAACGTCCGCAAAGAGAGCCTCACGTCTCTCACAAAGCTGCGAAGAGAAGAGAAGAAACTGTCGCTCTCTCACTCACTATTCTGGTAGGTGCGGCTAGGGTTCGAATTATCTCTCTTAGCAGCTTTAGCGTACTATTATAATAGTGAAAGTGAGTGTGAGCAAAGAAAAAAGTCAGTGCAACGCTAGACCCATCTGTTATGAGTCTGGCCCATATTTGAATCCGAGTCCAACTTGGATCCATTGCTCCAATTTTAGTCCGCTCTATATGTGTGACCTTATTACATTGGCGAAATTAAAATCCCATTTTAATATTACAAGCGCTAGCAACACATCGGTAATAAGAATGTCGGTGATTTGACATAACCTTTTCGTGACCAATGTTTCCGTGTCGTTTAGTCCCTTTGTCAAGATATCTAGATTGAACACAAGGCATGAAATGCGTCACCCTTGTATAGTCCAATCATTCGTTTCCTGATACTCGAGTAGACTTTGTAACAACAAATGAGATCAATATCTCATATTGACTCATTTGAGCATGGCCATGCATTTCGCAGTCTCACTCAATCGGGGGCGAAAGATATCGCTCCCGTTATGTAGGAGTGACAAATTCCATCTAGGTCACTCACATCCCTCTGCATGATTTGCGGTATGTCCAATAACCAACTTTATAATCACCTTGTTACAGATGACGTTTGATGGCATTAAAACACACAACTCCTCATGTAGGAATCGTAGTGATTTCAGGTCAAATGACCACAAACACCATTGTCACTATGAGAATCGCTTATGACACTCACGTAACGATCCATGTAATGGTGGGTCAAAAGACATCATTACTCTAATATGTACCAATATGAAGACTTGATATCTCATATCCATGACCCGTGAGATGCGGTCATCAGGCCTCTACACACAACTAGTCTCAATGTATTATTGTTGTCCTAATTAACAATAATACTTGACTAGGGACATTTAAGAATAGTGTTGTAACCAAAAGGATCTCACGATCAAGTCATCCACTTGATGTCCTCTGGCATCAAACTTACTATTCTAAGGACTTTATTATGTTTATCAAAAAAGAACACAATAAATGAAATGCCTCATATATAAAATAGCATAATAGAATATATGTAAATACAGAAAATGTATTAGCCTCTAGGGCATACACCAACACGGGTACCCATAAAAGGCAAGAAACTTGCGGAGTCAGGTATCCACTGAAGCTTAACAAAAAAAACTTAAAGGCAATGGGTACGGGGACTCGAAAATATAAAACAATGGGTGCTGGGACCCAGAAAAGGAAACAACCAGTTTGACCTTTGTAGGTCAAGGCTAGCAAAATGAAATAGTGCACTATGTATGCTTCAGATGTATGACAATACGAAAAACTCTTTTTTTTTTGCTTTTCTCTTTTTTTTGTCTTCTTTTTTTGTGTCTCCACGACCCCTTAGGACATGATTGCAATCATTTTCAAAGATGAACTGGAATGGGATTTATTGGCATCCTTTCATTTGTCTATTCAACCGATGGTTGAAATGTCCAATCAGGATGATCCTTAAGGTGTGCATTAGATGTGATAGTGACCTGACTATCCTTTCTTTCCTCATCAATACTATTACCGGGATTTCATTGTATTTCCCATGACCTTTCAAGCAAATTAGCAATTCTTAATGCTCTGATAGCAATGTCACACATTTCACATTCCAATATATAATTATTAGAAAAATGTATATTGAGTCAAAGAAGAGGCGAAGGTAAGAACATGACAATATTGTATTGAAATGGAAATGGTAACAAGAAAGTAATACTGTGGTCATCAACATAAAATTTACAGAGGGATGATGAGGGCAAAGGTCTTTAGTTCTTCTAGTGAAACCCTTTTATCGTAATCAGTGTCAATTCTCTGCATACCCGATTTCGAACACTCATTAACCAGCCTATGAAGACTTTGACTACCCCAATTGGGATCATTTGGCCTGCCCCAACATAGAAAACTTAGTTTGCTCTAAAGTAGAGATTTGCTCCTCCCTAGCATGGAGACTCAGCCGCTCAGGTCTCACTTCCTTTGTTATATTAAGCACTATTGTCATTTCATTTTGGACCTTAACTTTTGCCTAGGTCGTTCTTTCGAGTTTTCAACCTACCAGGTCGCTCTAACTTTTGCCTAGGTAGCCTTTTCAGGTTTTCCACCTAGCGAGCCATGCTTTTCCTTTTTCTTTTCTTTTTTCCTTTTTCATCTTTTTTCTCTCTTTTTTTTTGACAAGTATTGCTTTTACACATAATATTTCTTGACTGCGTCCGAATTTATAGGAAGTGGTAGATCTTCACCGTCTATTTTTGTGAGAATCAAGGACCCTTCAGAGAAAGCCTTCTTCACGACATAAGGTCCTTCATAATTTGGAGTCCATTTTCCACGGTGATCTTTTTGAATTGGTAAGATTTTTTTGAGCACTAAGTCTCCTTCTTGAAAATGTCGAGGGTGCACTTTTTTCGCATGGGCTTTCATAAGCCTCCTTTGATATAACTGGCCATGACACAGTGCAGTTAACATTTTACCTTCAATAAGATTCAACTGATCTAGTCGGGCTTGGACTCATTCGGCCTTTTCCAATTTTGTCTCCATCAGTACTCTTAATGATGGGATCTCTACCTCAATAGGGAGTACGACTTCCATTCCATAAACTAAAGAGAAAGGAGTTGCCCTAGTTGAGGTACGAACAGACTTGCGATAACCATGCAAAGTAAAGGGAAGCATCTCATGTCAATCTTTGTATGTCACGACCATTTTTTGGATGATCTTCTTGATGTTTTTGTTTGCTGCCTCAACAACCCTATTCATCTTTGGGCGGTATGGCGAGGAATTATGGTGTTGGATCTTGAAATTCTCGCATATTTTCATCATCATTTTGTTATTCAAGTTGGTTGCATTGTCGGTGATGATCTTATTTAGTAGACCATAAACGACATATCAACTCTCTTTTGATGAACTTGATCACCACATTCCTGGTCACATTGGCATAAGAAGCAGATTCAACCCATTTGGTGAAGTAGTCTATCGCGGTAAGGATAAAGCGATGCCCATTTGAGGCCTTAGGTTCAATAGGTCCTATAATATCCATACCCCACATGGAGAATAGCCAAGGTGCTGCTAGGGCATTCAAGGGGACTGGCGGCGCATTGATCTTATCAGCATATGTTTGACACTTATGACACTTTCTCACATGATTAAAGCAGTCAGTTTCCATGGTTAACTAATAATAACCAGATCTTAGGATTTTTCTTGCCATTGTATGTCCATTGGAGTGAGTTCCGAAGGAACCCTCATGTACTTCTTCAATAATCTTTTCTGCTTCCATTGCATTAACACATCTTAGAAGCATCATATCATGGTTTCTTTTGTAAAGTATTTCCTCATTCAGAAAGCAACCCATTACGAGCCTCCTCAGGGTCCTCTTGTCATTTTCTGAAGCGCTTGCTGGGTACTCCCTATTCTTGATGAAACATTTGATGTCATGGTACCACGAATTCCCATCAAGCTCATCTTCAACCACTTGACAATATACAGGATAGTCACGACTTTCCATTTTTATAGGTGGTAGGTCCCTTTCATGACTTACTTGGAACATTGATGATAATGTGGCCAAAGCATCAGCCAATTGGATCTTTTCTCGAGGAACATGATGAAAAGTGACTTCATCAAATTACTTGATCAATTATTTGATGTAAACATGGTATGGGATCAGTTTGGCATCACGGGTCTCCTATTCTCCTTTTAATTGATGAATGACCAAGGCAGAGTCCCCATATACTTCCAAGATCTTCGCTTTTGATTCTATTGCTGCCTAAATACCCAAAGCACATGCTTCATATTCTGCTATATTGTTAGTACAGTCAAAACACAACCTTAGTGCATTAAAGGCTTCATCAAACCACATAGTCCATTTTTCTTTTTCAGAGGATTCCTCATTTTTAAACAGAGCCATTATATCTTCATTAGGGAACTCACATTGCATCGACCTATAATCCTTTATAGGTTGGTTAGCCAGATAATCTGCGAGGGCACTTCCCTTAATTGTCTTTTGGGTGACATAAACAATTTCATACTTCGATAATAAAACTTGCCATCATGCGATTCTCCCAGTGAAAGCGGGTTTCTCAAAGATATACTTGATAGGATCCATTTTGGACACCAACCAAGTAGTGTAACATAACATGTATTGCCTCAATCGATGGGCAGCCCATGCCAAGGCGCACAAGTTCGCTCTCACAATGAGTACTTTGCCTCATAATCGATGAACATTTTACTTAAGTAATAGATGACACGTTCTTTCCTATCGGATTCATCATGCTGTCCTAGTATGCAACCCATAGACTTATTAAGCATTGTCAAATACATAATGAGAGGTCTCCCTGGCACTGGAGGCACCAAAACTGGGGGTTCTTGTAAATATTGCTTGATTTTTTCAAAGGCTCTTTGGAAATCTTCATTCCACTTGACTGGCTGATTCTTGCGTAACAACTTGAAGAGCGGCTCGCATGTTGCTGTGAGCTAGAATATGAATCGAGCGATGTAATTCAACCTTCCCAAAAATTCCTGAACTTCCTTTTCAGTGCGAGGGACTGGCATGTCTAGTATTGCTCGAATCTTGTCAAGATCAACTTCTATTCCTTTCTGGCTCACCACAAACCCCAATAGTTTGCCTAATCTGACACCAAAAGTGCATTTTGTAGGATTTAGTCTGAGTTTGAACTTCCTCAATCGCTCAAAAAGCTTTTGCAGATTGATTATATGATCTTTTTCTATTTTTGACTTCGCAATCATATCATTCACATAAACTTCTATTTCTTTGTGCATCATGTCATGGAACAATGTCACCATAGCTTTTTGATACGTTGCCCCAGCATTTTTTAAACCAAAAGGCATCACTTTGTAGTAGAAGGTTCCCCATAAAGTGATGAATGTGGTCTTCTCCATATCTTCCGGTGCCATCTTGATATGATTGTATCCTGAGAAACCATCCATAAAAGAAAAAAATGAATGTTGAGCAGTGTTGTCCACCAAAACATCAATGTAAGGTAACGGGAAGTCGTCTTTAAGGCTGGCCCTATTTAAGTCTCGATAGTCCATACACATTCAGACTTTCCCGTCTTTCTTTAGGACAGGAACAATGTTGGCAACCTATTGTGGGTATTTTGCAACTGTAAGAAATCTAGCATCAAACTATCTTTTTACTTCATCTCTGATTTTTAGGGACATCTCAGCTTTTATTCGTTTCAATTTTTGCTTAACCGTAGGGTACCCAGGTTTTAGTGACAATTTGTACTCAATTATGTTAGTGTCTAGCCCAAGCATATCTTGGTATAACCATGCAAAGACATCACTATAATCAAACAAGAGTTTAATCAACATGTTATGCTCATCTTCTTTCATCGAGGTACCAATTTTGATTTCTTTCTTATCATTTTCAGTCCCTAAGTTAATTATATCATTTGGTTTCTCATGGGGTTGGATTTCTTTAGCTTCTTGTTCTAGTAATCTTATTAACTCAGGTGAAGTTTCCCAATCATCCTCATTATCCTCGTCGGCATGATTAATGGGTGTTCAAAATTATATGATGAGATCTTGACACTGTCACTTTCAAGAGAATCACTTTCAGATCTGCATTAAGTGATGTTGACACAAGAAAGATGAAATGAATAGAAAGTCATGATAATGGTGGGATGAAAGTTATGGAATGAGAAAACTCAAAGTGCATTTTATTAATAACAATTATTGGAAAGGAAACATGTAAGCTCATTTTACAAATGGAAATCCCAAAGCCTTGAGCAAAACTAAAGGAATAGCACTACAAAATTACTTTGAAAGATACTCTAAGGTTATGGGAAGCTCGAAGATCTCCCAATTGTCGAGTCTTGTATCTGAAGAACATGCATATACCAGGTCCGTATGACTGACAAAGTCATCATCTTCAACAGCGATCACTTGGTCTACGAACACAACTCCCGCGCTCCGGAAGTTTTGTCATATATCACAGATGGGGACTCCCTTCACTTTAGGTTCTCGATTTTCCAAGCGAGCCAATCTCTTCTCTTTTTTCTCTTCCATGATTCTCCTCTTATTAGCCTTAGTGGGTTTGTATCCCAGCCCAAATCTACCTTTGTTTTCCAAGGGTTGTAAAAGTTATGTGGCACCTTGTCATTTCTTACCCAGTCCCTCTCCATGCTGATAACCCCCTTCTAGTATGACTTTAGCCATCATTACAGATGCAACAGAGGGCTGTGGTTTGGGAATTGGAGCTCCTTCTTTTATATAAATGGTATTGACAACCTCGAGTGCTTGAAAGGTAGTCTCGAGAGCCTCTTCTGTAGCTTCAATATAAGGAGTGTCTAGCGACTTGCTCACCAGTAGATTTTCTTCACCAAAAACAGTAATCATATTGTTATCAACTATGAATTTTACTTTTTGGTGCAAGGTGGAAGGCACAGCTCCAGCAAAATGAATCCATGGTCGTCCTAAGAGACAATTGTATGATGGTGCAATGTCCATCACTTGGAAGAGTATGTTGAAAGTGTAGGGACCAATTTGAACTGGTATTTCGATCTCCCCTATGACCTCTCTCCTTATGCCATCAAATGCCCTTACTATCATCGTACTTGATTTCATATGTGACCCATCAAAAGGCAATTTGGAGAGTGTCGACTTTGGCATCACATTCAAGGAAAAGCCAATGTCCATCAGTACTCTAGCCATGATATGGTCTTGACATTTTACTGAGATGTGAAGTGCTTTATTATATCCTCTTCCCTCATTGGGTATTTCATCATCGGTGAAAGTGATGTAATTATCTGCTGTGATATTGTTGATAACGCCATCCAACTTGTCAACCGTGATGTCATGAGAAACATGGGCTTGATTAAGCACTTTCATTAACACCTTCCTGTATGGCTCAGAGTTCATTAATAAGGATAAGAGTGATATTCTTGCAAGGGTACGGTTCAGTTGATCCACCACCCTGTATTCACTTTGTTTTATGAATTTTAAGAACTCACAAGCCTCATCCTCGGTCACTTCTTTCTTATAGACCTCTTGCTTTGTTGTCTTTGGTTCTTCCTTCTCTTTCAAAGCTTTTTCAATAGAAGTTTCCCCAATTTTGCCTTTCCCTTTCCGAATTCTTTCCACTTCCTCCACTTGCTCTTTACGCAGATCCTCAAGTGTATAAATACGACCACTCCGAGTCATTTCACTGATCCCAGACATGCTAAAGATAGCCGATGGGATTTTTATTTGATTGTCCTGGAGGTCATTCACAATGACTTGCACATCACATTTCCAAGGCACAACTCTGGTATCCTTGTAGGAAAAAAGAGTTGGCACTTGGATGGTGATAGGATTCCGACCAAGAGAGACTTGTGGAGACGCCTCTTTACTATAATGAATTGTCAATGGCCTTAGTACACCTAGAGCTTGCTTTATGATTGGTTGCGTTGCATAAGTATTGGCAGCCTCTTGAACTAGTGGAGGTGTAGTTTCTTTGACCATATAGACATCACCATTATCATACTGATTGTTTATTTGTACTAGGTGACTATACATTAAACTTTGGAGGATCTGCTTAAATTCATCACATTCCTCGATAGAGTGTCCTCCTTTCCCATGGATATTACACATCATTTCCTCTTTATGGACCCTCTTGATCTCCACTTGGCTTTGTATTGGCCCAAATTTGCAAAGCTCTCAAAAAATTACTCTCATGGGAGTTTTTACATCAACTACCCGACTTATGAGGCATCATCCAGAAGACTTCTCTATGGCATTAACTACAGGACCTCCATGATCAGGCAAGGATTTACGACCTACATTAGGAGTTTTTTCTTTAAAGTTTAACCATTTGGCATTAATCAAGTCTTGCACTTTGAACTTCAAGGCTCTGCAGTTTTCTGTTGAGTGACCTACAGCCCCAACATAGTACTCACATTTAGCATTTTGGTCAAATCCTCTTGGGTAAGGGGGTTCCACTGGCTTCATTGGGCAAGGAACCAATAAGGAGTTTTAGAAAAGTTATGGTAACAGCTCAGTATAGGTTATGGGAATTGGGTCAAATTAGACTGGTTTCTTTTCTTGGTTAGCTGGTGATCTTTTTTGGTTCGTATTTGGGTTTTGGGCCCATTGTTGGGTTGGTTGAGATGACATGGTAGGGAGTGCTTGGTTTGAGATAGGAGATGGTGCACGATAAGGAATCATTGGGTGATAAGGTTGAGGGTATGGAGCTTGGGAGGCATTAGCAATGTATGGGTTGTAAGGCATGTAATGAGGTTAGAATGATGGTTGAGGGTTAATAGGTGTTTGGTTACGCCTCCCTTGGGCAAAACTTCTCTGATCGAAAGTCACAGCATAGGCTTCCCCTTCTCTTTTCTTCCCTGTTGGGGGCCTTTTAGCACTAAATATCCCTGTTGAACTTTCAACGTTCTTCCCACTTCTCATTCCTCTCTCAACTCTTTCCCCGATGATAACCATGTCTGAAAAATTCGATGACATACTTCTTATTATCTTGTCATAGAAGGGTGATTGGAGGGTGCCAATGAATGTGGCCACCATTTCTCTTTCTGTCAGTGGGGGTTTAACCTGAGCAGCTGTCTCTCTCCACCGCTGAGCATATTCCTTAAAGGTTTCAGCTTCTTTCTTAACCATATTCTGTAACTGTAGCCTATCTGGTGCCATATCGATGTTGTATTTATATTGCTTCAAGAAAGCATCAGCCAAGTCCTTGAAACATCGTACATGGGCACGTTCCAGGTGTGTATACCAATTAGATACTGCCCCTGCTAAGCTGTCCTAGAAGAAATGGATCAACAACTTGTCATCATGAGCATGAGATGCAATCTTGTGGATGTACATGGTCAAATGGTTCTTGGGGCAAGTGGTTCATTTATATTTTTCAAAATCTGGGACCTTAAATTTTGGGAGAATCACCACATCCAGAACAAAGCAGAGTTCTGAGGCATTTAGAAGACCATAACTACTTGCTCCTTCTATAGCTCGTAGTCTTTCTTCAAGAACTTCTAGTTTTTCCTTGGATTGAAAGCCTTCAGTTGAAGGGTTGAGCAGAGAAGTACCAGCGATCTTATGAGGGAAAAACTATGGTATGTAAAAAAGAGGTTGGGCCGGAGTCGAGCTTTGTGGCCCTGAAGTAGGTATTACCAATGATGAGCCGCTCTCAAGAGGGTTGGTAATTTGTGACGGCATAAAATCAGGGGGAAGGCCATAATGTGGAATGGAAACAGAGTACTAAGGAATCTCACTGGTATTTGGCTGAGATCCATGGGTAGTGTTTGGAGGGTTTGAAGTAGTTATGACTGTCGGTGCACTGCCCTCAGGAGTATTGGTGGCTAATGGTGGCACATAACCAGGTGGAAGGCCATATGGTGGGAATGAAGATGCATGTGTTTCAGGATTATTTGAGTAGATGGTGAGTGGCATCATGGCCCCTTGAGAGGTGACGCTAGGATATTGCCGAGGAATTGGCGTAAAGCCAGGCGGGTGAGCAGGTGTGGCCGAAGGATCATCATTTGCCCTTGAAAGAGTCCTCTCTGTATTCTTCGTTCTTTTCAAAGCTTGCAGAACTTCCAAAACCTTGGTCATTTGTTCCTTTAACTGGCTTGCTTCACTTCTCAGCTCTTCTTGTAACTGCCCCAGTTCATCCATGACTTTTGATTGAGAACGGGTCCTATATGGGTGTCGTAGAGACAGTTTTCCTTTCTATATTCATTATTTATTATTAGAAAATATGAAAAAAAAAAAAGAAAATACAAATAACAGTAAAATTATGCATGTAGAGACATGATCCAAAGCAGTAAGCGATATCGATAAACCTCGTTCATTCAAAGAGAAGAGCTTTGTGGTCACAGAGAGTTGGCCTTTACACATATTGATCATTGTTACTCCTCAAGTCGGATGGAGGAGTTAGCTTTACAAAACAAGATGGAATGAGTCATGCTAACTCTAAATTACATTAGCACTCCTAAAACAAGAAACTAATTTTGGTGGTCCTTTTCAGTGAAATTTCCCTAGGAAGTCGAGGTCCTTCCTAACCCGAGTCAGAATATCCTGGTTTTCTCCTGGTGCTAGCTTGGCTTCCACTTTGATGATTTCTCTTGCCCTTTTTCTTGAATGGTTGGAGATTTCCCTCATATTGTCAATTACCATTTTGGCTTTCTGCTTCATTTCTTAGCTTGCATTAAGGTAGAAATCTTTTTCATTAGTCAACAAAAGAACATCATCCTCCAACCAATTTTTCTTACTTTCCAAGAAAGTAGACCATTCAACATGTTTTTCCAAATATTGATTGAAGATTTTAACTTCATTCTTATATTCTTCAAGTTGACCATCTTTCCCTTGAATGATTGTTTCGAAGGCTTGACATGTTTTCCTTAACCTCTCTATTTCAATCTCTTTAGAGGTTGTCTCTTGTTCTTGACTTTGGATTTTGCTTCTTGCAGTGCTAAGTTGATCTTTCAATGACCTTCTCTCAGTGGCCCACTGCCGATAAATGATTTCATACCGCCCTTCTGCTTCAGCATAATAGTCAATGGGTTCATTAAATTGGTGCATTGGTGGCTCTGGACCCTGTACCTTAGGAGCAAGAAACCCCTTCTTCCTACTAGCCTGCCAAATTAGGTATTCCGGTGTCATTTCAGATGATGGGAGACCAGGCTTCACACTTCTTATGTCCTTCCAATCTCCAATGACCTCTTTTATCTTACGGATGGTTCCTTCATCGCCATACGAGAATTCAAATTTGGACAGCCCATGAGTCATAGGAATGAATTGCAGGGATGTTATTTGTCTTCGGACCATAGCTTGAGCATAGCCTACCACTCCCCATGGGCCAATAAGTGGAACTCAAGGTTTGCTTCCACATCTATATATGGTATAAGTGAGAGGAAACCACTTGGCCCTCCAGACCACTTCTTTCATTTTCATGAAAAAACTAATTCATTGTCTCATCGTCGGAGTTCGGGGAGGCCAATTGTCATGACCATATAGAGAGAGCGGGTGCTTAGGTATGACATATTGTTTTAAATCAACTTCTAGATGGTTAAAGCACTTCAAGGTTGGTATGTGACTAAGCATCCATACTGCAAGCAATGGTGCATATCCCCAAAATCTTCCTTTCTGATGGACTCGGCAATAATTTAGGGATCGAATTGTCTCGGCTAAAATTGATGGGGCTGGGTGTACCCTATGCTCGATCTGCTCGAACAAATTGATCACATGTTCATCTATTTGATTCTTCACTCTCAAAAAAATTACAAACCCATAAATAGCGAGGGCTAGTGCTACCAAACTAAAACTTTGATCAACTTGAGCTTCAACCATCCTAAGCAAGAACTCTAAATCTAGACTTCGTCCTCTATCCTTCATGTACTTTTCCAATTCATTGGCATGAATCCCTATCAATTTGGATAGCATCCTTCTTGGCGTCTTCTTAGGATCACGTGAGTATACTTTGTCCTTGGGCATGTCGTCTCTATTAAGAAGCCTAGCATACTCCTCAATTGTTGGCACCAAGTCAAATTGTTAGAAAGTATAACACTGATATGAGGGTTCCCAAAAATGAAGCATAGCTTTCAACATTTGGAGGTCAGGGGTGATGAATATGAGAGCTGCAATATCTCCATACTTGTCTTTGAACTCTTCTTGTCTTCTCATACTACACCACACATTATAGAGTCTCCTTAGGTCATTTTGCTCAAAGTCATGTCTCCCCATTAGGGGAGGTAAATGAGCATCCCCGTGATGCAAACTATTTCCTTCTTTGACTTGAATTCTTACAGACTCTTCACTGACAACCCAGATACTCTCTGCCACCTCAGACATTAGAGCCATCTTTCCCTTATTCATGTTTGAGGTTTACCGATATCTTTACAAGATTAGACCACATATGCAAATGCAAGGTAAAAGAAAATAACAAAAAGGGAATTAGCATCTACAAAAAAAAAATTATAAGAGCCAAGAATAACAGACAAACAGAAATTCCTCATGTGTTAAAGGAAATGGATTGCCTAGGCTTGGTACCTGTCCTAAAGGATGGGTTCTATGTACCATGGTAACTCTAAGGTTATATCAACAAGTGATAGCTTTAGTTCTAGACTCCTATCAGACAAAAGGTCCCCAAATTGCCCCTTGCTATCACCAACACTTTAGCTAGCAAGAGTCCTCCATCCTTACCCATGATAGGTTACAAGCGAAAATAGTTTAATTTGAGTGAGGGGTTTTCATGTGCCTGTTCAGAGACCAAAGGTCTTTCAAAGCAACACTACTTCACCATCTATCTAAGCCTACAAGGTATCGAGCTCGGGTATTGAGCTTGTGTGTGCAAGTGTACATGAAGGAACATGCAAGCAAATTTATTCACAATGCAGAAGTACAATGCATGCAATATAAACAAAATGTACAACAATATGAAACAAATAAACTAACGAAACAAAAATGGACCAACATAATCAAAAAGCAAATAACATGAGATTAAAATAAGGCTTAACCCTCTAATGTCCCCAGTGGAGTCGCCAATTGTCGCAACCGTCCCGAAGGGCACCGCGAAAATAAAAAGAACAAGGGAGGAAAAGACCTCGGGGTGTTGGGAGTCGCCACCAATCGCTTTATCCATTAAATGGAATAGTGCAATTAGACACCTAAAAAATGGTCTACGTTTCAAGGTTCAAGTTTCGAGAGTTGATTACGGGTAGAGAAAGTATTATTTAATCTAAAAACGGTTACTTATTTAATCGCTTTATCCATTAAATGGAATAGTTCTAAGAACGGTTACTTATTTAATCTAATGTTATTTGCAAGATTAATTAAATTAATCCTTTAAAAAAGAAAAAATATATTATTATTTTTTGGTTTTTACTTTAACATGTCCCATTTTGTCAAGCATAATATCAAGAATGATAAATGATTAAGACCAGAAATGGGTGGCTAAATAGTCATTATTTTGGAATAAATTCTAAGTCTACAACATATCATATAAAAGTGGTGAATCAAAATTTTATTTTTTTGAAGAGAAGTAATTTTCAAAACAAAATGGCCAAATAAAATATTATTTCAATGAATAAATTTTAATTCAATGAAATTTGTTTGAGGTAAGACAATGTTTTTTTTTAAAGTAAATAGCCAAATAAAATCTCATTTATAATCAAGAAAAAATATTTTTAGGCACAATGAGATTTTTGTAGTAATTTCTAAAAAAATGTCTTCATAAAAATAAAACTTTAATTCACCACAATCATGATGTTGAAACTGTATGAAATTGTTCACTTTTATTTGAATATTTTATTTTGCAAAAAAAAAAGTTTTATTTTGGTTTTAAAAAAATTGTATTTTAGTTTACATAATTATTTTAATTTTTATGTGGGGATTATACCTCACCAGCGCTCCTGGAAAGATCCAATATAAAGTCTCAAGATTATCGAAAAGAGTGTATTTGATCAGTGCTCCAATCATCTCCCAATTTTTCTGTCGTCAGTAATTTTAAATTATTTTATTAATACATTAATTAGTATGTTAAATTAAAACACAAGTACAAATATATAATGATATTATTACAAAGAGTAACATAGAATAAGATTATTTAGAATTTATTTTATAAATATAGATGACAATAATATGAACATAATAAACATATTAAATAAAAAAATAAGTAAACAAATAAATAATATATAATATATAAAAAAGGAAAATGAATAATAAAAACAAATTAAGAAAGCAGAGACTTCTAGTCTCTGAACTGCAAAACGAAAGAGAGGAGAATGAGACACCAACCACGCAACGGTGGTAGGGATGAAACCCAACGACACCTGGGTCACGGTTGGCTCACGGTGGCTTCGGCGGAGGACAAGGGAGCACGGTTGCAGGGGCGCGACGCGAAGACAGCAGTGCTGCGTGGTGGGGTGCCGGCGTCGGGGCAAAAGGTAGCGCAGACAGGAGAGAAGGTGGTTCGATTTGGGCTACGGGCAGCGGTGGGGCTCCGGTTTTCGACGGTTTGCCGGATCTGGCGCACGAAGTTGGGCCGCGTCACGGTGGAGCGGTGCGGTTGTAGTGCCAGCGACAGATCTATGCGGGTCGGACTCTGGCGACTTCGGGCGGCGGTTCCGGTCAAACGATGGCTATTGTGGGTTGGTTGAGTGATTTTTGGTTTAGTGATGGTGGCGTTTTTCTGAGTCAATGATAGAGTGGATGAGATGGTGGCTTAGTTGGTGGTGTGGGTGATTGTTTGGAGGTTGAAGTTGATGAAGGTGAAGGGGTGGATTGTTAGTGGTGGTTCACCGAGTTGACTCGGTTGGGGTGTATAGTTGAAGATGATGGTGGTGGGTTGCTTGGTTGAAAATGAAGGTTAGTGATGGAGGGTGGTTGATTGAAGATGATGAAGGTGAAGGGGTGGAGGTTCGGTTATGGTGGCTTTGGAAGCTAGGAATGAGGTATTTGATGGTTGAAAGTGATGGTTGCAGAGAATGGGTCAAGACGATGGTGAGAATGGGTGAAGAATAATGGTAAGAATGGACAGGTGCAGAGATGGGAAAAAAAAAAGGTAAGCGAAGAAGGCTTTTGGTGATGCTTGGTATGTGGATGGTGGTGGTTTGCTGCAAGTGATTTCGGGTGACAGAGAATTTTCATGTCTGTGAGAATTTTTTCTACCTCCATTGCTTTGTGTGAGGGTGATTCTTATAAGAAAAACTTGCAAAAAAAATCTCTTCAATTTCTGATGATTGTAAGGCAAAAGGATCAAAATCGTCTGAACTTAATGTTTTTGAATGATGATTGGAAGGTAAATGGAAAAAAAAAAATTGTTTGAAGTTTTTAATCCAATTTAATGCAGTTGTTTGTGGAGGCTAAGGTTTGAAGGTTGCAAGAATGAGAAAGTTGGGTTATGGGTTGAGAAGAAAATTGGGTCATGGGTTGAGATAGAAATTAGGTCATGAGTTGATTTGTACAGAACAAAATTAGTGATTTTTTTCTTTTTTTCTTACTTTTTTCTTTCTTTCTTTTTTCTTAAAATCAAATTCATTTTTGATTTTATTTTTTATTTTACTTTTGAAATAAATAAAACAAATTTAAAAACAAAAACAAAACAAAAGAAAATAGATAAAATTGAGTATCAACAGCTTTTTTTCACTTAATCACATTCATTCAAAATGGATCTAAAAAGGGTTGTGAAGGGAAAAATGATGTATGAACATCATTTTACATTTCAATTGCACGCCATTAATCAGTTACATGTTTGACCTGGAATAATTAGTTGATATACTGACAACCCCTCATTACAGCTTAATGAGCAACCCAGTAACTATAAGGACCGTCATGAAGTTACTGCTGTCACCTTTCAAATTTCAATCAATATCAAAATACGGTTGAGGGAAATGCGGATTCCATGTGGAGGAATATGGGTCTTCCTTAATCGTAAGGAAAATAGCTTCATGATGGTCTTTATTTTGTTTGTTTTGAAAAAATACCATATGATCAATTGAATCTACGTATCACTATCCATTTGAACTGCTGAATACCATGTACCTATTTTCTTGGTATGAGTTGGGCATATTGGGCCTGAATCGCAGAGGCTTTGTATTCCCTGAACTTGGGCCTCGTGATCTATTTTATTATGTAACATGGTCATGACATATTCTCACCTGGACGTACTATTTTGGGCCTGGCTGAGGTTAATTATATTAGGTTGTATTGGGACATTGCTTGTATGTACATGGATTGGGCATGGCGAAGCCCCAGCTTCAGTGATAATTTGATGCATCCCTTTTCTAAATAGCCTAGTTCATGTTGGGCCTTACTCCTCCCTTCTTTTGTGTATGTTTTTCAATGGGCCCGTGTTATGTTGGCCAAGCAATGCTTTTGTTGAATGGTAAGTGATGTTACGATTTGAACACAAAAGAAGTCCACACAAATGTTTTTGGAGAAAACTTAGATAAAATTCTTTATGTGCTTATGGTACTTGTATCTAATAAAAATATGACATGTGTTTTATTTTTTAATTACTTAATTATTATTTTTAAAATTTTCATTAATAAGGTATAAAAAAATATACACATATCATTTTTTTATTGGAGATAAGTATCACAAACCCCTAAGGAACTTTACCTAAATTTTCTCTAATATTTTTTTAACGAATAATAAAAAAGAAAAAGAATTTTCTAAGCAAACATTGAGATTTGAGGTTCGAACTCAACTTTCATAAGTAATGAGGGAGTTTTTAAAGAAAATTTTGCTCTGCCAATTAAGCTTGACAAATTTTATAAGGAATATATTCATATCACATCAATAAATAAAAAGAAAAAGTTAATTATACATCTTTTTAAAAATATATGTATTATTTATATATTTTTTAAAAGTATATAATTTAATAAAAATAATAAAAAAATGTATATATGATAAATGATATTTAAAAAAATGTAAAAAATAATATAAAAGAAAAATAGATAAGATTATCATAGTGGTAAATAAAATGCTTGTTCGTTCTTCCTCATCCTTTGCAATTTCCGCGGGAAGGAGCAACCAATTCAATTTTGCGCAAACAACGATCCCTACGCCTTTCATGGTCCAACTTTGTCGCATATCCTCGTCCCACGAGGTACTCTTTCGTCGGAGACACTCATAACTCACGGTCGCCACTACCGCCACGACAACACATCGCCGACCCCCGGTGGCCTCCTCCGGCATTGTCATGCTGTCGCCCCAGGACGGTGGAAAAGACAGTAGTAATGACCCTCACGACGTTTCCCACACGCCGCCGGAGGAGTCGTCGCTGCCCACTTCCTCGGTTAATCAGGCGGTCGATGATGGTGGGACCCAGGGGTTTGCCGATTCGGGTGGAGCAGAGTTCGTGGATTTGGGAACGGATTCGGATTTAGGGTTTTTCAGAGTTTTGATTGACGCAGGGGATTGGTGGCGAATTGGTTCCTGAGTGCTCGCGTGGTGTCGAAGGAGATGTCGTTGGCGAGGTTTCCGAGTCCCAATTCCACGAATTTAGGGTTTTGAAAAGGGAATTGTCTTTAAAGGATGATGATTTAGCCGTGAAAATATTGAAACTTTCGGAGTTGAATTCGAGTTTTGATTCTTCAGGGGATTGTTTCGGAGTTGAATTGCACAAAGTCGAAGAGGGTATGGGGAATTGCAAGGGGAAACTGGTTTCTGAGATCTTCAACCTCAAGAGAATGTTCTAGATGGTGAAGAAATTCATGTGGACGCTGGGAACAAGGACAATTGTTGCAGAGAAATTTCAATGGACAAAAACTTGGGCTCTTGTGAAAATATTGAAAGTGCTGGGGATGTTAACTTTTGTGAAGCTTTGAAATTGCCATGCATGGTTGAGGGGAACAAGTCAAGTCATGAGGTTATGGAAGCTTCTGAAATGCTGGAGAGGAGTGATGGGGAATCAGGGTTGCGTGTGCTACCATCCTCAATCCGTAGTTGTTTGGAGAATGCAGCAAAGAAATTGAAATCTAGAAAAGGCAGGAAGAAAGAGAAGTGCCCTGTATTTTATGTATTGAAAGTTCTTTCAGAGAACACTGATGAGGTTGAAGATAGTGTTGATAGTGTTAGTTTGTTGGAAGCTGCAAAGCTTCGGGGTATTACTTTTCCTCTTCCAAGGTGGTGGCCGTACAAGGATAACTACAAAAAACAGAGAATAGAATAATTAAAAATTGATGTATTCTTATTCGTATGGATCTGCTAATTCCCCAGAGTGGAGGAAATGAAGTTCACTCCTAAGTGGTTTTTTGTTTGTTTGTTTGAGGACACTGGACTACTGTTGTTGGCAGAGGTTCTTAGTCCTTTCAATGGACGATATGAATGGTATATTTTGCGCTTGGAATTCATTTGTAATTGTGGTTCAAAACTTGAATTTTTGGAGCCTGGAGCAGTTTTAGGCGTACTCCTTTGATATGTGTACAAGTGTATTTAAAGGCACGAGAATGTTTCTCCATTCTCCATTGATGGGGATTCGTAGATATTTCTTTTTTCATTGATTAGAGGAGTCTTTTTTCTTATTTGTTGTATATGCATGTCTTTGTGGCAGGTTATTATATTTATAATTTTTTATTTTTTGTCTAGGTGAAAGATAGGAGATGTTTAAAACTAAATCTAACTCAATAACCTGATTAGATCCGAAGTTAATTAAATTGGGTTTGAGTTCTGAAAATTATACTTGATATATTTTCGAGTTAAGACTATGTCACATTTCAATTTGGCCAATGTTACTTAAATACATAATATTTTAAAACGTTTTTTGTAAATTAAGTATAAACTATAGACTTTTGGCTTAATATCATATGCATAATACCATAATATTTTTATATTAATATGACTTATGAAAATATATATTGTAAAATATTTTTTAATTTTTAATTTTAAAATTTTATGATTTAGCTAATTTGCATTATTATATTTTGTCTATATTTTAGGTCAGTTCATTTTTTACATAATCATTAGTTGAATTCTGACTAAGTCAAGATTAACTCAAAAAATTAGTCCGATCAAAATATCGACTCAAAATTGGGTTAGGTTAATCCTAACCCAACTCTCACATGAGTACCCTTAATATCTCTTTTAAATATCTGAGTCATCTAAAACTCCACTAACTTAAAATGTTTCAAATACTATAATTTACTCTAATTGACATTTGGTGATTTCGAATATGTTTGATGTACGTAACAGCATTATGTGACAAATGAATGTGAAAGCATGACTATTATTTATTAAGATGCTTCTAGGATGCTTCAACTCTAACTGAAGCCTGTGTCTTCTTCTGCAGGTGAACTAGCGTATCAGTAGATCCTCATGCCTGCAGCCCAAGTAATCAGTCGGTCAGTATACACGCATAATGCTCCGAACGGATATGATTTTTACACGGGTATACATTCCCGAGCACCATTGCACCACTCACGGAAAATTTTATGTTGCAACCATTGCACCAGCAGTTTATGTATTCTTGGATTCTACTAAACTTTCAAAGATTTAGATTTATTTGCCAGTGGTTGTATTGGTGCAAGCATTGTACCACGGACTTGGTTCTTGTATATAATAAGCACACCCCTTGCTAAATGTGTAATGTTTACATAGACATCTTGGGCAGTCACATGCCTAGATTTGCAACTTGTACCACACAAATCAAAATTTGGCAGTGTGCAGATTTCATTTACCAGTGCAATAGTGTTATTTCTACACCTAGACCCAAAAACTTATCTCTTACACATACCACTTGGACGGATCTTTAACATAACATGCACTTAACTACTCGACCTAGGACTGCATGTAGCCAAAGCATCTGTAGAATGTCAGTCCATGGGGTGTCATACAATTTGAAAGTTAACTTTAGATGGAATGATTGTCCTGCTCCTCCTCATCAATCCCATAAAGCTGTCAATTTTCTTTTTCTTTAGATGAAAATTGGGAGAGGTGGGGTTTCTATGGGGGGGAAAAGATGTCAAAATCATTCACAAAACACAAACTACAATTGCATACAAAACTCTGGAGATCATCACTCCGCATTTCATGCTATTATATGTTACAATCTGTTACCAACCTATACAAAAAAATCCCATCCAACTTTCATCTTTGGCAATCCAAGCTCAAGAAGGTTGCAAGGAAACAAAAGCACAACCATCATATCTCTTGTACAGGATTTTTGGTGTTTAAGACGCAAAACATGCAGAATCTAATTATGACACAGAAGACTCTGTCCATAACCATCCAAGTAACCTTGTAAAGAAAGATTAGTTAAGGATGGGCAACATGTGAGTATACTGAGCTACTACTAGTGCTGGCTTGAGCACCAAAGCTTAAAGTTGGGTGCAGGAGCTCTGCCTGTGGAAAAGAACTGTTAGATGGCACCTCTAGCAGCAGATCCTGATCAGAACTCTCATCAACAAAGTTTAAAGAATCCAGCATGAGTGAGCTAACATCACGAGGCAAAGCAAATAGGCTTTTTGGACTGAAGCAAGAGCCATCTTCTGCAACTTCTTTGCCCTCACATCCAGTCTTTATGATCACCCTTTTGGGGCTCCTCATTGTTGTCTTCAATTCTGATATTTGCAAGATTAGTGTTAAGAATGATTCTTCAGTTAAATCATAAACAGTAGTGAAAACCAACAGCTCAGTTCTAATTCTAACTAATTAACAACAGACGACATCAAAGCAATTTTCTTGATGTGTCTCAAAGTAAAAGCTTGACATATATTCAGCATTTTGCAAGGTGTTTTAGTACGTGAATTTTTTTTTCCTTTGTTGACACAAGATTTTCAGCTTACCTGGAAAATTTTGATTTTGGCTGTCACGCAATCTCTTGACATTTGCAACATTACTAGATGCCATACCAGTAGACCCCAGAGCAACAGATTTTCCAACTCTGTTTTTACATCTCTGCATCAATAGAAGGATGTGATATCTATTAAGTATCAATATACAAAATTTATTTTTCAAAACAAAAGCATTAATATCTAGATAATAAACCAGCACAAACCTTGAGAAAATTATATTGTTCTACCCATTTCAACTTTGACAGATTAGATAACGCAAGCCTTTTCAACGTCTTGCAGTCTTCAGGTTTTGCCCCCTTCAATGAGATATCAAAGACACCTTCCCCAAGAAGTTGCTGAAAATAAGTTAAGTTCTCCTTGAATTGAGAGCTATTGAACATGATTTTAAGGCTGCAAATACAACAACACAACCCGTCAATAATGTTGGATTCAGTCTAAGTATTTTATATTCCCTTAAGAGTCAGACATCGGATGCACTGTAGAAGCTTTGCTTTTTTTTTTTTAAAAAAAACGAAATATTCTAGCATCAAGTGGCAGGACATTGAAACAAAAGATGGATAGTTTTGTACATTACTTTGGAAATTCTAAGGCAATGATGTATGTATCAAATGAAATGCCTTTAGTTTTCATGGTACAAATTATTTATAGCAATTATGCATTAAGAGTTGCTATTTACCCCTCCCCCCGGTTTTCAAAAGGACAGATTTGAAACTTATGTTTAAGTATTATGACTTACAAAACAACATGGAAAAAGTATACTATTATCAATAACAACAAAATTCTGATCAAACACAAGTGACAGAGATTCTAACCTATTAGGAAGTTCAGCAGTATCAACCACAGGAAGATACTTCAGCAATTGCTGCTGCTCTTCATTTGTCAAGTTTCTCGTAAACTCCTCATAGTTCACTACGTCCTAACCAAGCATAATAACAATTACATTAAACATGCAACAGTTTGATGGATATGAAGCTTTACCGACCAATATATAGTAATAAATGTGTATGCAGAACAGGAATAGAATACAAGACCCATAAACATGAGCATATTATTTATGGAAAAAAAAAATATTGCCTGTTCTCAAAAGGCGTTTAAAATCACATTTGAAATTCAGTTGCTATCCCAAAAGTCCTAAGAGTAATTACATGAATGAAGAATTTTAATAAAATATTTCAAAACAGATTATACATATTGTGTGTCAAATCACTTAAGCCCAATATTATTGATGCAAAACCATGTTAGGATAGAATACTTGATTTGCATAAAGATGCACAATCTTGTTACTTGTTACTTATTACAAGCCTAGGGATGAATATTTTTGTCAATTTAGGCTAAAACAGTGCATTCAAAAGAGGGAAAAAGGAATGCACATATGCAACTCACATTTAAATCTATTAAGCACAGTGGTGAATCATGATTTCCAAGGACTTGTAGCCTTTCAAGCTGAGACTTGTGCCTGAAATTAAAAAAAAGATAGAAATATTAATGACTGAACAGTTCATTCCTTCTGTCTCTTCTCCAAAACAATTTCTGCACACTTATCTCTAATATTTATTCACAAAGCCACAGGTATAAAGACAAACCATAACCATGTTGAGATCCTCATACCATAGTTGGGAAAAATATCAAATTCATGCTAGTACACAGGAATCAACTGTGTGCGGCAGTAGCAGACAAAATGGAACCTTTTTTCTTATCATATTAAATAATGATACTCTTGCATAACTGACTAGAAATAATGCAACACTATAAACTAGTGTAGGAAAACATGCCTTTTAAGTTCCTCCTGTTGCATTATTTTGTCAGCCAAGTTTCTGAACCTTTCAACTCCCTGAGACGAGAAGTTCATGCCGCTGCAATCACTATGCAAAGGAATGGCACCAGAACATGAATATGCCTCACTCATTAGGCATTGTTTATTATCAACTGAAAGAGAGCTAGCCTCAGACTCTTCTTCACGAGCTATAGAGCTAGGATGCCTAATGAGAATGCTTCCATGTCCAATCTCAACAGAGACCATTGGTGTTTCACTTTCAAAAAGAAGATCCTCTTCAGAAGATGCAGAAAAATAAGACTGTTGTTCATGAAGAATAGTGCATAAATCTTTTGTGAGCTTCTCAACAGAAGAAGGCTTTGGACGACCTGCACATGTCCTCTTTTTTGAAGGCACCATGGCATCCCAGACCACTGACTGAGCAGGACCTATATTACCAAACTATCTATATTAGAATTACTTGCTTTTATTAAAGAAACAAAGATATCTGCTTTGAAGGGCAGGAGATTAAATATTTAGCACAATAACATAGAGTAAAAGTTCTTGATCTAAGGCAATCAATGGTGAAGAACTAGACATGTATATCATATATGTAAAACTCGACATTTTATTCTCAAAAAAAAAAGTATTGTCTAGGGAATATAGATATACACTAAGAATAGATAACAGATAAGCCATATCTAATTGTAAAAATTGTCATTACAACTGTTCTGAGACACAAGTAGACCTTCATTGAGGTAAGTTCTTTAAATCACTTCTTGGATTCTTTTTGTCAATGAAAAGCATACTCATGTATTATGTTATGTACAACTAGAAGCAAAATTATTTGTCTTCTTTTAGGAAAACCAAGGCACTACAAGTTGATCTGCAATTCCACAATTTATTTCTTTTTCCTTTTCCCTCCATTTCTTGATTATGCTCACATAATGTGGACTGTCAATAAAATCCGTACTATTTCAATGGAATCGCCTAGGCTGCCATAATATGTTATAAAGAAAAATCTACCAATGAAATCAGCAAACAGTAATTGTCCAACCTGTCAAATCACTAGCATCTGTGCCACCAAATTGAGCACAGCTCTCTGAGTTAGAGACGGCTGACCCTGAACTTGATCTATTGCTTGTATCTTCATCTACAACCTTTCGAAATCCTTGATTGTAATCAGGGGCAAGCCCTCCAGGTGAGGCATTATCATGGTCCTGCTTTCTTTTGAGCAATTTCATTTCTTTGTTCTTATTTATTGCTAAGCTTTTTACCCTGGAAACCCTTTGATCCTCATAATCAGTTTCTGCCCGAGCATGTAAAGGGGTATAATTTGCAAGTGTTCCCTTTGTCCTCCATCGAGATCCACATGCATTGCATAATACTGGCTTCTCTGGTGGCCCATTGCGCCAAAGTGGTGTGCCTATTGCAATGCTTATATGTCAGAAATCTATAAAATTTAAAAACCCTTGTAATCAAGAATAGAGATGTATCTCAGATTGGATAGACTAATAAAAACCACATTCATATTTCCCTGATATAATAGAAAACTGAACAAACAACTTAAGGTTGAGATAGCATCATCTGTCAGTATTCATTATCATAAGGAACTAGCAATTTCTGCTTGAATTGTTGACTATCTTCCTGTTATTAGCCACTAGTTTCAATATTTTAGATAATACATAGCAATACCCTTTTGCTAATAACTAGTTTCAATATTTTAGATAATACATAGCAATACCCTTTTGCGAGTAAAACAAGATATTGGTCTACACTCTACATTCCTCAAGCAGATAACGGTATAACTCGAATTAAAAAGACTTGTAGACTGGTAGTGAAGACAATGATTGCATTTGAACTGAAAGGATTAACATTTGTCTGCTGAGTATCACTCGAGGCATCAAAGTTAAGGCAATCTAAATGAAACATTCTCATTTTTGGGGACTGAAATCATTTTACTCAAACACTGGCACTAGAGTTTTGAAGTACACACCAATAGCAATGACTTCAACACTTGGAAACTGTTTCAAAATTATCAGAAAAACAATGAACATCTATAAGGCTTAAGTTGCAGGATTAGTTCTACTGAGGTGATCAGTTTTATGGACAAAAATAGTTGTTTCAAATTGAGAATGTTTGAAAATACAATAATGAATAATCACAGCAACTGATTTTATTTTTAGCCAGAAGGCATGGGAGCAAGACATGTCTGAAGGATGAATACAATGCATGGATCAATATGTTCTGATGTAATGTGAAGTTGCTGTATAAAGAAAGTGGCAACAAAACAACTTTGTAAAATCCTTTCAGAACACGAGTGGATTAAATATGGGCATTTTACAAATGCACAATTCTCCTCCTTTCTTTTGCACTCTTAAGAGTAAGTTCACATAATTCAAATGGGAAGAAGTGAACTGTGGGTTGACTCTTTTTGATAAACACCTTTAACATCAATAGGTGTTCTGCCTATCAAGTAACAAGTCCCATCTAATATTCAATAGATTCTGAGCTTAATTTTGCAACCAATTACATTTGCTCATACTTGAAACATAGTCAGAGTAAACATAGACCCACCAAAGGAGTGAGAAAAAACACATCAAATGAGGAAATTAAAAGAATTTTCAGAACTTTCAAATCCAAATATTCTAGCCAACAAGAATACTTGTACTTTTGAATTCTAATGCATCCAGAAGAACATTACACTAAAATTTTCTTGTTCGTTTATATTGGCCACCAACTCTTCCTTTGGCAGATATCTCTATTTTATCAAAATCACAATCCAAGCTAACGGTTGCAGAACACACTTTGAATAAGAAGAAGACAAATTCAAAAAAGGAGGTCAAAAACTCAAAAAAAAAAAAATTGCAAACAAATATTTGTATATTGGAGAAACAAGAACTCACTTGTAACTCCACAGTGATAGCAAGGCCCTTGCTTGCCCATGTCTCAATCTTTTCCTCAAGTGAAGAAAAAATAAAATAAATTGCAGAAAAGGGGGAGAAAATAATTTATTGACAAAAAAAAGTTAAATGGAAATTTTCTGAAAATATAATAGTTATGTGAAGCTTTTTATGCGGCGTATAGTAGTGGGTATTGAAGGCTTTATTCTGCAGCAAACACAGAAGATAGTTTGCAGGAAAAAAAAAAAAGCAGAAGCCAATAGACCCAGAAGAGTTTTCTTTTTTTTTTACAGTCCTTAAAAAGTTTTTCACAGAAACAGCCACAAATCAAGTAGAATTGCAGGGATTGATATCTGGGTATTGAAGCTGGGAATCTGTACAATCCAATGGAAGAGAAAAGACCATTGGAGGAATCTCATAAATGGTTGAGAAAAGAGGAAAGGAAAGGAAGGTGCAATGGAGAGAGAGACAGAGAAAGAGAGAGGAAGGTCTGTGTATGTGACCTCTTGTTGTATTGTACAAGAAGTAAATGTTCAGCTTTTCCTTTTTTTTTTTTTTCCTTCCACTTTTTTTTTCCTCTCACTCTTTTGGTGTTGTTATTTGAAACTTGAAAGATTTCAGTTTCCTTTTTGTTAAATTAAAGTTTTAAAGAGAAATAATTACAATTTAAAACTCTGAGTTTACCTTATAAAAAATATCCGATAGAGATATAGGAGAACATGTTTTTAGAGTAATAATAAATTCATGTTTTAAGATGATTTTTATTATTGATTTAAGTTATTTTATTTAAAATTTATGAGTATGTTTAAAATTAATGGTAAAGATTATTTTAGAATATATATTTATTATTATTTCAAGAATATGCAATACTTTCTTAAAAATATACTAAATTTTAAAGATACATTGAATTAAGA
Source organism: Ormosia semicastrata (assembly GCA_029884595.1). Lineage (NCBI taxonomy): Eukaryota > Viridiplantae > Streptophyta > Magnoliopsida > Fabales > Fabaceae > Ormosia > Ormosia semicastrata. Next base: position 50,107,294 of record JAQQTO010000057.1, on the reverse strand, counting down.
GATTTACCAAATATTTCTTATAGTCTATTTTTAAAAAAATTGATGTAACTAGAATTTAAACTTATGATAATATACCTAACCACACATGCTCACTTTCGCTAGCCATTACTCTTAGAATTTTTTTGGTAATTGTTGTTATTATAGTTAAAATTATTTAATAACTTGGCAACACACTATTGATATGATAGTGTAAAAAAATCTTATAATAAGAGTGCATTAAAATTAAATCTATTTTAAAAAATAAAGTGCAAATACTAATCACTAATAATTTTTTTTTGCTAATAAATAGTAGAGGATTGTCTTTACCATATTCCAAAGATGCGAATCAAAGCCCATATTTTCACTTTTGGTGAGGCTAAAAAACATCATTTAACTAAAACTCATTGGTCACTAATAAAAAAATTATGAGAGTAAATTTTTACATATACATATTCTCTTATCTAAGTATTAGTATTTTATAAAATTTTAAATCATTAATGTTTAATGTTTTCATATTATTATGTAAAAAAAATTGTTTTCATATTATTAATTTTGCATTTTACTCTTTAAAACATACTTTTGATTTCAGATAAAAAAAAATACTTTTGATTTTAAAAGAAACTGATCGGATGAATATTAATATATTATTGCACATATCCTGTTGACTATGGACTTTTCTTTGCTTTGCTTATAATTTTTCAAATCCTCAATAAAAAATTTTAAAAAAAAATATCCCGTCTTCACCTTGCATTTTTTGGTCTAAAACAGTTTCAGTTTATAATAACCGTAAATATTTTGAGGGCAAAGAAAAAAAAATGAAGCCCACAACTGGAGCAACAGAAAATAAATGAAAAAATTTAGGTAAAATTCTTTAAATACTTATGATATTATTTTTTAATAAAAATATAATATAATTCTTATTTTTTAACTATTTTATTATTATTTTTAAATTTTTATTGATAAATTGTAAAAATATATATATACATATTATATTTTTATTAGAAAGTAATATCACAAATACCTAAAAAATTTATCTAAATTTTATCCTAAATAAAAAGAGAAAAAGAAAAAGAGATTTTTGCCCGTCCCTAATTTTCTTCCTGATATAATCTTTTTTTTTTATGTTCAGATTTTTCCTTTTTTTCTTCCTAATGTTCAGACTTCAGATGATAATTGATAATATTTATTCATAATTTTATATTCTCCCGTGTGTGTGATGGCATGATGTTGATAGTATATTTAGTGGGTCTTTATGAAAAAAAAAATTGAAAAAAAAAGTGGAATAAGAATAGGGTAGCAGTGCCTTTGTGACTATATGTTGTCACAAACCCAATCATCACCGTTGATTAGGCCAGGGAGGTTAATATGGGGTCCCACCAATAGTGATATGCTTTTGCATTAGTTAATTTTTAATTTAATATCAAACCAACGGTGATTCAGGAGGCTTGTGACATAGCCACATGAATCTCGCAGTCAATCATTCAATGCAAAAGCCCATGACACGGTTGATCAATTTTCAAGTTAAGGATTTAGTAAAAATGAGGTAGTCTAATTGAAATTCAAGACTTTTTAATTTTCTTCTCCAAATTAAACAATAATCTTTTTATGATAAAATCAAATTCTAGGAAGACAATATGACAAACAGTATGTCCATGATACATAGTGGGTATCTCATGAATTTGACTAATTTGGTGCCTTGTGGTTTTCCTTATCTTTGAGCTTTCCCCCCTTTAATCAAGGATTGGAGAAGGCAGGGATTTAATCAAGGATTGGAGAAGGCAGGGAGGGTGGAGTCTCTGTACTTTGTGTAAAGAAAATTGGTCCAACCCATCTCTAAAACTGTACCATTAGGTCAGCTTCATTGACTAGGGACATTGTGGAGTTGCAGCCACTACATTACTTGCCTTTTTCCATCAAAAGATGGTGATTTTGTACTCAAAAACCAATTGATTTATACAACCCACACCCTTTCTGAAACATTGATAAAATCAAACGGCCAAGAAGGCCCCAGTGAATGCCAAATCAAATGGCTCAAAGTCATTCCAAAGAACATGCCTTGCATTATTAAAAGCTTCTGAAAAAAAAAAAAACTCTTCCAGCAATATTAAAATGCATGTACTTACTTCATTTATAATAAAAAAAAACTTTAAAAAAACCTTTAGGAATTCAAAAATACCAACTAGTTAGATCTTGCATTAGCCTATCAAATTCAGCCAGGTCAATTGATAGCCCTTTATATTGCAGATAAAAAAAGTGGGGGTCATTTCAATCCCTTTATTATTAATTAATAGAAAAAAATACTTTAAATCTCTTAACTTATTTTTTATTTTAAATTTAGTCTCATAACCATTTTCTTTCATTTTGTTCAATTAATTTATGATTCATTAAGTAATCGTTAAGGAATCAATTTGAAAACAGAATAAGAAAAGAGGCCAAAGTGCCCTTTTTGTCCAAATAGCATTGTTTTGTTATAAGCTTTTCTTAAATTGACATACAATGAGCATAAGCCATTGGATACTACCAAATGAAATTAAATCCAAGTAAATAAACCTAACACTTAAAAGCCATAAGTGTAATCCCAAAATTCATTAAATCCAAAATGACAAGAAGTAGTCATAAGGTTGCTGCCAATATACAATGAGTAGAAAGGGCTTTAATATAAAGTGTATATGAACAACTTAAGAACACAACTAAAATGAATAGAAAGAGCTTCAATATAAACTGTAGTAAATGTAGTTGATCAAGACACAATAAGTCAAGATGCAAAGGTATACCTTTTAGGTCTTCGTAACTATCTTAACTTGCACTTTAGTTCACTCAATTATCTCAACCAATGCCTGACCCATCTTAGTCATCTTAACTTACACTGTAGTCCTCTGAGTTTCAACTATCTCAACATGCACCTTGGCCCTATCAATCATCTTAGAGGCCAATTTCATTGAGTCAACCTTCACCTCAAGTAATCTAATCTTCACAGACCTAAAGGAGCCAACACATGGCCAATACTAGAAAGAAAATTAATGTTGAAATTCAATTATGTTTTTGTCACAATTTTGCATATTAATGATTCTTAAACTCCTATTTATTTTTGTCTTAGATGCTTCTAATAAGAGGATCAAGTTATGCAACCAAAAGTGGAAGGCAGCACCTACAACAGCATCCGCAAGTGGTCACGGTAACACATCACAGTAACCACCCGAAGAAGAAACAACTAGTAGAAAGTAGCCACCTAGAGCAATAACCAAAATGTCTAGGGAACACTCAACATCATGGCACTCAACCTGCAAAAATGTGAAAGGAGATATTGACTTGGTTTTTTTTTATCATTTTGGACTTGTTGTAATTGTATATGTTAGAGATAATAATGTCATTTTGAATTTAATATATGAAGTAAAGTCTTTTTATATTTGTTGTAGATATTAGTGTTATATTTAGTTAAGTCCTTGTCATTTTGAAATTGTTGGAAACTTGTATATTGGTCACTACCTTATAATTTTGTGCTTGCTGTCATTTTGAATTTAATAAAATTTAGAATTACAAATATTGCTTTTAAAGTTTGGATTTATTTACTTGAATTTAATTTTATTGGACAGTACCCTTATGACTATGTGCTTGTTATTTGTTCATTTTTTATTATCTTATGATAAAATAGTGCTATTTAAGTAAAAAGGATGCTTTGGTCCCTTAATTTATTTTTTTGTATTAAATTTGTTCTCTTAACAGCTACATCAATACCACGAGTGTCATTTAAACATCGTACAAGAGATCTATTATATAGTTGTTAATGGAATTATTTACTAGGACAATTTTGCTTAACGATTCATAATTTAATAGACCAAAATAAAAGAAAAATAGCTATAAGACCAAAGTGAAAATAGAAAATAAGTTAAGAAACTAAATTATTATTATTTTCCTAATTAATAAAATAATTTTGAAACAACTATTATATCACAAAAAATTGTGTGCTTATATATATGTATATATAGAGAGAGAGTATATAGTGATAGAAGTGTTTATTATAAAATGTGAGAGATGTGAATATTGACCATTAAATCTTACATTAATGATCAATATTAGAACATTAATGCATATGATTTTTTTAAGAGGTCACATGACTCTTAAGTAATTTTTAATCTTGATTATTTATGTATGATTATATAGTACAAGATTTATTAATCTTAAATTCTCATAATAAAAATTCTTCTCACTAAATCGCTTTATATATATATATATATATATGATGTTAAAAAATTTGTAATTAATTATTAAAAATTTAATTACATTCTCAATTTTCCAAATAAAAATTGACAGGATCAAGATATGGACAAAATTATTTTCAAATTCGTAGGCCAAGATAAAATTTTATAATTAACCATAACCCATGGTTTAAGTTAATTCAATGTGCCATGATTTTTATTTTCGCTTTTCTGGGATGCCTTGCACGTCATCATCAATGCTAAGCTTTAGATATGGGTAAAAAATGAGAAAAACACAAAAGGATGAAAGACATAGTCAGGCTCATTGAGGGGTCATTATCATAGCTAAATTATGTTTGAGACTAAGAATGTTTTATTTTCTTTAAATATTAAATTATATAATAAAAAATAAATAGATTTAGAAACATAAATAGTCATGGTCATAGGTGGGTCCTATTAAAACAAAACTCATAGCTGCTTGTCCTAGATGGACCTGTTCTTGTTGCTTCCCTCAATTTATAGTTTCTTTCCTTCAAAGGGGTGATTATTGGATATGACCGTTCGAATGGTGAGATCACTACGTCCGGCGATGATCTAGAGCCAACTTGAGACATCTTCTAATATTAATGATTGATTATGTTATTATCATTACAGTCTTATAGAATCGTTATGGATCCCCAAGGTCGACTTAACTTTGGGACGCGTGTACAGCTAAAGTGCTGAGGTGCAGGTTGAAATCATGTGCTGAGAAGTAGAAAATTCTGTGTCGTTTTATTCAATGGTTGTGGCCTGTGGGAGAAACCTAATCTCCGGTATAAACAATGACCAAATTTTCTAATTTTTTATAGGGTAAAGAATATATATCCCTAAACATTTCCTGATGTCCATACTACCCCTTCTTCTTCCTTTTTATAAAATCCCAGGCCGTCCCTTACCTAAACCACACGTTTGTATTTTTCTTTTCTTTTTTTTTTTTTTTTTCCGCCAGATATGCAAGTATTTAGAATGGGATAGGTAGTAAAAAGGAGATGTGGCCAAATTGATAAATTCAACTTCATGTAGGGAGAGTTTACTTAGTATAGGAGTTTGAAACCCACTTAATTTTTGTTTTATTTTAAAAAAATTAACGCAATATTTAAAATTGGACAAGATGGAAGAAATTTTCTCTAATTGTAAGTCAAGTGCAAAAAATTCCCTTATGCCTAAAAACTCATAAATATAATTTTTTTAACTTATCAAATCATGCATATTGATTCATTATAAATGAGTTTTTTGTAAATGTATGAAGAGTTAATATACACTAATATGTAATGTTTGAATAATTTAAGGTGTCATGTTAATAAATTTTAAAGTATAAGAAAATTTCCTGCATATGATCTATAGTTTGAAGAAATTTTTTACATTTTGTCCTTTAAAATAAATTAATAAAAAATTATATAGTTATTATATATAAATATTAATATAGCAAATACTATTTAAAAATATTAACTAATATTTTCTATTTTTGACAAATATTTTTCTTTTATTATTATTCTTTTTCTTCACTTATTTACACAAATAAATATAACATACAGTCAATTTTAATAATGACAATTAGTTTTTCTCTTAATTCTCCTTTTTATATATATATATATATATATATAGTTCTGACTCTTTCTTGCCTTTACTTGACCGGAGTAATACTTTCTTTTTTTGTAATTAAAAAATAAACCAAATGATAATTTCGTTTTGAATATGACTTTGCTTTTGACAATCGTAACAATTCCAATTAGAATGAAAATGAATTAATGCTTAGTTTTTTTAGTTGAAGAACTAATGCTTAGTTTTTATTTTATTTCCATTAGTTATAAATATTATTCCATTCTATATTAATTATGTGTACTAGATATAAAAACATGAATTTGTTTGTTCTTTTTACACCAGTATAATAAAAATTATTTGATAAAAAGTATAAGTATTTATTATTTTAAAATTTTAAAAAGTATTTAATATTATCTTCTTTAAATAATTAATGATGAGTAATAAATATTATTTTTAATTCTTAACAATTGTCCAACAAAATCCGTAAATCAATATTTGCTTAGAGTACTATTGACTTTGTCCCATCTCACAAATACTACTTTTTTTTTTGCAAGATTTCAATTTTTGGCATTACAGAAATCTCTTAATTATTGAATTCAAACTTACTTATTATTTAAGTCTGTAACGTAATAAAATGAGATAATTTTATATGTTAAGGGAATCAAACATTAAAACTCGAACAATCAGTTTACTTTTATTTTTATTTAAAAAAACATGTTTTTATGTATTTTATTGTGTGATATAATTTTGGTGTACAGTGTACTAATAGTTTAAAAGTTCTACGTTGTTATTAGACTATAGTGAATATAATTAACATATGTTTAAAAATAATTTTTATTATAAGGTTTACTTTAATTACTTTATTGACGCAAATTTTTTTAAAAATTTATTGATAGTGTATAAAGTTTCATATAAATAATAAATTAAATTTGAAGTTTTTATAGTATTTTTTGTTTTTGTTGTTTTCCAAATTGAACCAAATCTGGAAAAACTTAACTTGTTGTTTGGATTAGAATAATAAACGACAAGAAAACGCAGGTAACAAAAGTGGACCATTTCATTGAAACTCCTAGACAATTCTGACGGGTTAAAGTGTCATGTTTAAATGTTTAATGGTTAAGAAACAATGGTTAAAGCTTCAAAATCATGTTAACTGATTGAGAAGTGGAACAATTATGAGTAAAGAAGCAAGCAATGCTTCTAATGAGTAATGAAAACACTTTGATACATCAAGCCAATAAGACATAGGAAAAGATAAGTAGGTGGATCTGAAATGCCTAGTTTGAATGTGGACGGGGGGAAATAAAAAAATAAAAAATAGAAAAGGAAACCAAAAAAAAAGTCTTCATATTAGGTGCATCTTAGATGTGTCAAGTAACCTTGTTTTCGGCTTCATTCTTCCTTGCTGTTTTCTATTTTAAATATAACTATTTTAGACTTCTAGTGAAACCGTAGTTTGTATATTATAAATTATATAAATTGGCCTGATTTGTGAAGCATTGAATCAAGCCTATTTGTCTCCTATTAAAGTATATATTATCTCTTTGGTACTTTGATAATACGGATAATATTAATTAAATGGAGACAATGTTTATGGGATGATATTGCAGTGTTTCAAACATGTTTAGTGCGCACATGAACTAAGGAAGTATAACACCTATTATAACACATTCAATTAGGAGGCACAAAACCTTTTCTTCGTCTCTTCCCAGCATTGATCTTGGCAAGATGGAAAAGTATTTCACAAATCAATTGAGTTTTTTTTTAAAAATATTTGTGCTTAATTAGAGTTAGAAGTGATATATGTGATGGGATCAAGTTAAGGTATTCGTCGGATGGGATCAAGTTAAGGTATTCGTCGGGTGGGTTGGATAAGTTTAATAGTATATTTGGATCTAGCCCGCACACTAGAGCAGTGAGTTGGGTTGGGTTTGATCGATGAAATTTTTTTGCTCAACTCGACCCAACTCAACTCGCTCAAGAGTGGGTTGGGTTGAGTCGAACACGTGAGTCTGACATGTTTTTTTTTTAATTCTAAAAAAAAAGTTAAAATACAAAATCTAATAAATTAATATCATAAGTCTCAACCAACTTTACTCAAACATAATAGGTCTCAATCTCAAATAAATTAAACATCATAAGTTAATAAGTCCATAATAAATTAACAACTAACAAATTTTATTAAGTCTGAAATAAACTAAACAAAATTATTCATAACTCAAACAACAAATTAGTCTAACCAATCAAACTCAGTATCATTACGCATGTCATATGTATTGACATAATCATTGACTTTATTCTTTATTTTTTTCATATACTCTTTATTATCTAAACGATTTTTTACTATAAAAAATAAACTTGGTGAATCGGGTTTGTACAAGTTAGACGTGTTCTAACTTACTACCTGACTCACATATTGCGAGTTGAAACATTTTTTAATCCAACTCAACCTGTAAACCCAATTTAACCCATATTTTATAAGTTAGATTCGATCAAAACTCACAAATTTACAAGTGGACATGATCCACTGGACACCCCTAGATCAAGCGAGATTTTTTAAATGGTGGTTAATCCAAAGGCTACTTGGCCTGGTACAATCCGAATACTCACATACATATCTGCATTATTCCATATTTGGTAGTGCATTCTTTCAAAACAAAAATTTCTATTAAATAACATATTTAGAGTGTGTTTGTATTAATTTATTTTGTGTTTAAAATAATTTATAATAAAAAATTATATGAGAGAACTTTTGAAAAATAAGTGATCATTTTTTCAACTATGGTCTAATCCAAACATACTGTTAATCTTTTAATAAAAAATTTGGTGTGTAATCTTCCACTTACAAATTTCAATTTGGTTGCTGCTAAGAGCAAATTTAGAACATGAAAAGAGGTGTGAAAGAAGTGCAATTAATTAAGATGTAATTAGGTATGTATCTTAGATTTTGTTTGGTGTACTAGACGTTCGAACTTCAATCAAAGGAGAGGGAAGCATCTACTTAGTATTAAATAAATGTTTTAAAAATCGAATCAAAGATTTATTCGATAAAATCTTTAGGTTATAGTTTAATGGATTTAATTAGTTGAATTTGTAATTGAACCGTAATTTAATTATAGTTGAATAAAAAAATATTTAATTTAAAAATATAGTTGATTCACGATTTAATCGATTGGTTTGGTCCAATTTTTAAAATAATCTTTTAAAAATTAAATTTTGGCTAAACCAAAAATAAATGAGAATAAACATTACAAAAGCTGTTCACCAAAAAATCAACCATGATATTCTTACCACAAACAGTGCATATACCTTTTTCACACCTCATCTAATACCATTCATCATACTTACTTTTTATTTTCACTTTCTCTCTCTTAATCACACACCATTAAAAATGGTATGTACAGTCCTACACCTCTAAAAGAGGTGTAGGATGATCTTTTCCCCAAAAAATATATCACGATAATATAATTTAAAATTTTTGAATTATACTAAAATGTTAAATTTATTGGAGATTTTAGGAATTACGATATTTGTTAATATTTAGAGAATATTATATTTATAAGTTGTGAGTCTATGATAACTCTATAAAATGCAGTTATTTGTGCCCTATCCTTGTGCTAGAATGAATGCTAAGTCTTTGTGTATATGCATATTTGGAGGGTTTTGTGCTTATATTTGTCATAATCAGATTCTAAGTATTTCTTGTATGTTTTATAGTAAATTGAGCTTTAATTATTATATATTAAGTAGATTTATATATGTTACTGATTTGGTGTATTCTCTATGATAGGAGGGGTTTCAAACAATGTTAAATATGGAGCATATGAGCTTAAAGAAGAAAAGGAAGTCAAATCTCCATTTCAGTGGTCATCACCGCGGCGCAAGGTGTTGTGCGCCGCAGCGCAAGGAGACCGACCATGTGGGGGCCGCGGCACCGTATGTGGGGCCGCGGCGCTGTATGTGGGGGCCGCGGCACAGAGGCAGCAAGCTGAGCCTATAAATAGTTTTCTTTCATTTTTCTCTGAGTACTGGCCATTTTTAGTCATTTCCATTTTCTTAGTTTAGGTTTAGGTAGTTTTAGGTTAGTTTAGTTTGGTTAGATCTCCAGTGATGGTGAATTGGAGGCTAGGAACAAGGATGAAGGAGGATTCAAGCTTCAGAGCAAATCAATGAGTTTCCTTTCTCTCTTCTTTTTCTTATTTGTTGTATAGCTGAGCTATATTTAGGAATACTTTGGATCTGTTTATATATATTAATGATGTGTTCTTTTCTAAGTTTGTGTGGATTCTTGGTTAGTGTTCAATCATGATCTGTGTTTAATGCTTGCTGTTGGTTGGCCATCAATTGCATGATCTTAATATTGCAAATGAACTAAACATAGGGATTTGTTAATATGGATATGGTATGGTTGATACATGTTCGACGAGTTCAATTGGCTTGGATTAGTTGATTCGTTAATAGGATAGAAATATACCTATTGGCCATGTATAGTGTGTGATTGATAATAGATCGTTCATGAGTTGATTTTGGTATTAACTAATGAGTTAGGCAAATGAAACTATGGTTGATTGACCTAGACATAGGCTTTTGACTAATGAACATTCTCAAATTAACCTAATCAGGGTATTTATGTTTATGAGGAGGATTGCATGTTGTTGGTAGATGTAGGGGGTGAAGAATGATTTCCTGAAACCTAACCGTTTATGTTTACTGCTTTTGTCGATTAGATTTAGTTTAGTTTATTGTTTTCCTATTTTTATGTCCTTGACTAGAATTGATTAAGCTATTGGTTGGTACTTAACTTTATAACTAAATATCCTCATGAGAATGAACTTTTACTCTGTATCTGTATTACTTGAGTGATCCGTGCACTTGTGGTAGCAATCAAGTTTTTAGCGCCGTTACCGGGGATAGTTTTTCTATTGCTAATATCAACAATGAGTTTGATTAGTTCTAATTCAAGTTGTATATAATCTATGTATCTTTTGTGCTTTGTTTTAGTTTCCAATAAGAAGCCGGGTGATTTCATTCATACAAGGCCCTTGAGGGAATTCACGACTCCTAGAAAAGATAACCCTTGGATCAAGTTCTTGAGAACTACTCATTCGTAGCGCTTCAATTTTGGTGACAAAGTCCTGCTGGGACTATAACTCAGGCCCTTCATGGGAGGGAAACTCATGTTTATGTTTAATTAATGTTTTTACTTTGTGCATAAATAGTTAGTAGCTTGTGTTTTGTATGTTTGTATATACATGTTTGTGTTTTGTTAGTTGTTAATATGTTTTTGTTAGTATGTTAGTATATATATGTGTTAGTTATGTTAGTTTTAAGTTTTAGTTTGTTTTAGGTTTTAAGTTTGTTTTAGGTTCTAAATAGGTTAGTATGTTGTTTTTGTGTTTTATTATGTTTGTGTTGTACATTTTGTAATTTAGCTTTTTGAACAAGTTTTGTTGCAGCTAGTGACCCATATGAGTAGGGATGGAAATAGGCCAGTCGGCCTGTCAGGGGCCTGTGGCCTGACCTGTTTTAGGCCTGGCCTGGCCTGTTTAGAAAATGAGCCAGGCTCAGACCTTTTTAAAAGCCTGTTTCATTTAGTAGGTCAGGTCTGACCTCTCAGTAAAGCCTTAGGCCTATTAGGCCTGACTGTTTATATTTATTTATAAAATTTTATTTTATTTTTTTTCAATGGCCTTTCAAGGCTGTTTAAAGGCTTAGGCCTATTTGAGGCCTATATGAAGGCCTTGGCTCATTGGCTATTTAGAGGCCTTAATATAAATCAGAGCTTCTAAACGGACTTGAGTTAGGCCAGCTTCTTAAATGTGTCGGTCGTCAGGCCCAAAAAAAAAAAGCCTTTGACAGTAACAGAGCCGTGCTCGGGCCAAATATTTGTAACACGGCCCGACTGTTTAGGGTGAAGTCTGGCCTGGCCTGACCTGTTTCCATCCCTACATATGAGCCATATCCAAGAAGAAAAGCGTGTTTGCTTTGCTAAATTTAGCGACTTAGGTTGTCACTTACTTGCATGCGCGCAAGTCGTCACGAGCCACGGTGCGGTGCTTTGAATCTGCAGAATTCTGCAGCTTTTTGTGAGCGCTGCGACCCAAGCATGGGTGCGCCACGGCGCAGTACCCCTGTTTTTGATTTTTCTATTATTTTTTTGCTTTTCTTTATTTAATAATGCTCAGTTCTAGTTAGACTGTTATTTTGAGAGTCTCAGGTACCTTATAGACCATGTTCTTTAAGGAATACATTTCATTTTTGTTTGGGGGAGTATCTTTACATGTTTTATTATCTTTATGTTTAATGTTAACATGTATAGGTATTTGAAGTATGCAGTGGTGTTAGTCATTATATTTTCATGATATTATATCTTGTTTTGACTATCACTGATGTGCTGTTGACAAGATTTTTAATTTTTACATTATGCAAATGATGTTATGCATGCTTGAATTGAAAAGTTGAATACATTTGAATGCATGACATGTTGCAATAATGCTAGTGTTGTTTTGATTATCTCATGATATGAAAAGTTGTTATTTGTCCCCTTTTCAGTGAAACCTTATGTGATCTGGAAGATGTGAAACAATTTAGTTACTTTTGATGTGTGATTTACATCTCACTTAGATACAAGTGTAACTTTGAAAATGATAAAAGTGCATGTTTTGAGAATGTTTATGGATGTACATGTAGAGTTTTGATTATCCTAAAAATTGTTTTTGAACTCTCTTGAGGCGAAATTCTAGATTGTGCATGATTAAGGAAATGATTAAGGCATTGTTTGGATCGTTTAAGCCTTAAAAAGCTTACCCTGATATTATGATATCCTTAGGTCCCTTTTTGAAGCCTGATACTGTTTAGCTTTATTTGTTTCATTACCATTGTGATCGTTAACCTGTTAACCATTCTAATGTATGTAAAAACATTACATTTTCTTCCTACCATTTATGTTTGTTGAGTTCATGGTATACTATTTCTTGACATGAGTCTATTGATTAAGGGTGTTAATGATTATTCAATTCAAAATGAGCCTGAAGGAACCAGATGCAAAGAAAAGAAAAAGCAATGCTTTACAAAATAAAATAAAAATCAAAAGAAAGAGAAATAAAAAAGAAAGAGAAAAGTAAAGCAAAAGAAAAGTAAAATCAAAAAGCATCGAAAATGGTTCTGGCAAGTTTTCTAATTTCACTTTTGAATACCCTGCTGATATCAAGTTCGTGGCTCATTGCTTGAAATATCATGTTTATGTTTCTCAATGTTTGTATTGTATCATTTTTTTTCATTTCTGTTATCCATACCATTGGCCTAACATTATAAACTGATAAAGTCCCTTTTGATCCTCAATCTTGTGTGATTTACATTAGTGGAGAGAGAGTTGATTTACAATCTTATGAATTATGTGAATCATATGCATATATGCTTATAAACTTATCTAGATGTGTATGACTTGATTAGGAGAAGTTTATCTTGCATGTTTGTGAAAAAGGTAAATTACATGAAGAGTTTTCTGGATTGTTAGCATGTTAAGGATTGTATTTGTGTGGAGCTGTTTACGGGGCATTTGCACTTTTTAAGGATTGAAGCAGTTATTACACACTAGTATTTGATTTGAAATGAAAAAGAAGATTAAAATAATATTTTCTAAATGAATAGTTGTTTTTAATGTTTAAATGATTTATTTAGTTCTATTTTGTTTTGCTCGAGGACTAGTAAAATGTAGGTTTGGGATGTGATAACTCCATAAAATGCAGTTATTTGTGCCCTATCCTTGTGCTAGAATGAATGTTAAGTCTTTGTGTATATGCATATTTAGAGAGTTTTGTGCTTATATTTGTCATATTCAGATTCTAAGTCTTTCTTGTATGTTTTATAGCAAATTGAGCTTTAATTGTTATAGATTAAGTAGATTTATATATGTTACTGATTTGGTGTATTCTCTATGATAGGAGGGGCTCTAAACAAAGTTAAATATGGAGCATGTGAGCTTAAAGAAGAAAAGGAAACCAAATCTCCATTTCAGTGGTCATCGCTGCGGCGCAAGGTGTTGTGCGCCACGGCGCTGAGAGGCATCATCAGAATGTCATACTTGGACTCGAGGCAAGAGGGCCGCGGCGCAAGGTGTTGTGTGTTGCGGCGCAAGGAGACCAACCATGTGGGGGCCGCAGCGCAAAGGCGGCAAGCTGAGCCTATAAATAGTTTTCTTTCGTTTTTCTCTGAGTACTGGTCATTTTTAGCCATTTCGATTTTCTTAGTTTAGGTTTAGGTAGTTTTAGGTTAGTTTAGTTTGGTTAGATCTCCAGTGATGGTGGATTGGAGGCTAGGAACAAGGATGAAGGAGGATTCAAACTTCAGAGACAAATCAATGAGCTTCCTTTCTCTTTTTCCCTTTCTCTCTTCTCTTCCTTATCTGTTGTATAGCTGAGCTATGTTTAGGAATACTTTGGATCCGTTTATATATATTAATGATGTGTTCTTTTCTAAGTTTGTGTGAATTCTTGGTTAGTGTTCAATCATAATCTGTGTTTAATGCTTGCTGTTGGTTGGCCATCAATTGCATGATCTTAATATTGCAAATGAACTAGACATAGGGATTTGTTAATATGGATATGGTATGGTTGATACATGTTCGACGAGTTCAATTAGCTTGGATGAGTTGATTCGTTAATAGGATAGAAATATACCTATTGGCCATGTATAGTGTGTGATTGAGAATAGATCGTTCATGAGTTAATTTTGGTATTAACTAATGAGTTAGGCAAATGAAACTATGGTTGATTGACCTAGACATAGACTTTTGACTAATAAAGATTCTCAAGCTAACCTAATCAGGGTATTTATGTTTAGGAGGAGGATTGCATGTTGTTGGTAGATGTAGGTGGTGAAGAAGGATTTCCTGAAATCTAACCGTTTATGTTTATTGCTTTTGTAAATTAGATTTAGTTTAGTTTATTACTTTCCTATTTTTATGTCATTGACTAGAATTGATTAAGCTATTGGTTGGTACTTAACTTTATAACCAAATATCATTGTGAAAATGAACTTTTACTCTGTATCTGTATTACTTGAGCGATCCATGCACTTACGGTAGCAATCAGTCTATGACACATTTTAGTAAGAAAAAATTATAAATGAAACTATATTAATTTGTATTATATAAATAATTTTTAATTAATATAGTTAATGCTGTAAACCAGTCAGAATCCACAATAAAATCAATAATATGATAAAAGGGGAAATTTTTAAGTACAATCAATATAAAACAATTCTTATACTGTATCTTTTATTTTTCGCCTCTTATAGTGTATCTTAAAATGTATGTCACGTCTATACATTACATTTGCAGTATTAATTAGTTATAGGGATTAGTTAAAAATATTCTTAAAACATTTGTTAAGGATCTAAAATAATAAAATTTTATAAAAAATAAAATATTTAATGCATTAAAATATAAAAAAATATTTTATATAAAATTTTTAATTTTACATTTTTTAATAAATATCCTTAAAGTAATTATTTCAAAAACCCATAGTTGTATGCGAAGCCACTTTAATAAATATCCTTAAAGTAATTATTTCAAAAACCCATAGTTGTATACGAAGCCACTAGATCATGCAACGCACCTCAATTGCCATAAAGACCCTGAAAAGCCCATTTGAAATAGTGCTTGGTTGGGCATCAAGGTTCACGCCACTGCGGCACTGCACACCTACATCATTAATTTACTACATTGAGCAACCAAATGAGTAAAAGCCAAAGCAGAACTTACGTTACGAGCGACTCGAGCATGTTGACTTAATTTAGTCCGTGTATATCTTAAGATTTGATTGACTTAATATTCCGGTTTATAATGTTTATAATGGATGCAACTTTTTAAATTAGATATAGGTCTGAAAATTTTTAAAGAAATAAAGTTGTACACTTATTAATAATTATAATTTTTAATTTATCGATAAGTGTTTGATCTAATAAATAGGTTTAAAGTGATATCATGAATTTAAATCTCTCAAGTTAATACTCGTATAAAGGAGAATGTTGATTTTATTTAGTCAACGTCTTTCTTTAAGATTCCATGGACTTAACATTCTAACTTATAACACCTATAATAAGTACAACCACTCAAACTAAATAAGGTTTTGAGAATTTTTAAAAAAACAAAGTTATTCTCTTACTAATAGTTATAATTTTTAATCTAATAATAAACATTTGATCCAATAGAACGATAATGTAAGTTCCTTAGGAAAATTTAGATCAACCAAAATACTAAGTACATCGCAATAAGTAGGGGCGGAACTACTTAGAGCATCAGCCTCAAACTAAAAAATTTTCATTAAGTATTTTATATAATCTTTGTCATAAGCCTCCCTTAAAATATAAATTTAACCCCCTCTTTTAAATTTTTTTAGTATACATATGAGTGATGGTATATTTAGCATTCTCATTCAAAATATTCTAATTCCGCCCCTGCAAATAAGGGTTGCCACTTGGCACGCTGTAGGAAGTAAGTCACGTTGTTAATAGCAGGATTAAAATTTGAACCTTAGAATAGATACTTAATGAAAGACTTTTCTGTTTAGTAACAAGTCACAGCCATCTTAAAAAATTAATATAATAATAATGCCTGATGTTCTAGTCAAAGATTTTTTTTTTTAGAAAAAAAAGGAATTACAGGATGCATTCATGAAGGGAGGTAAAATGAAAAAACGATGAATTTTTAAATATACATTTTTATTTAGTAGTTTCTATTTTTTTATTTTTTAAATTATATGAAAGTTTTAAAAACTTAATAAGAAAAATAAATGAAGATGAGTTAAAGATTAAATATAAGTAATAAGATTCACTGAAGTTGTTTCTAAAAATGTCAGTGTCACTAAGTTACAAAATCATTAGCATTAAAATTCTTATTTTATTAGTGGTTATTGTTATTCACTCATACACTTTAAAAGTGTACTAATTAGCTTAATTGCACATGGACAATATTTGGGTCAAAAATCCTTTTTTTTTTATATATGCATGTAAACTAGATCCCGTGCATTGTAAAATAAAAAGAAAAAAAATTATAATTTTTGTCAATATTCACATATTTTAGTTTGTTATATAACTATTTTGAAGGGTATTTTGATAAGATGTTGAGAAATAATTGAACATATAAATTTTGACAATTCACAATTGAATCCAAAATTAATAAGAATCCTTTCAATAACTTTATCATATATTTTTTTTATAGATTTGTAACTCGTGGATTACACAGAAAATGGAAAATTTTATGATTTTGTTAATATTTACATTTTTATTTTGTTATTTAACTACTTTGATATAGTATTTGGTTGGGTCTTGAGAAATAAAATTTGTTAAATTTAAGTTCTTATAGTAGTTAATATTAATTTTATTAGTATTATCCTTGATTAATTATTAATTATATTTTATTTGCTCTTATATATATACATATGAAAGGAGTACTGCAAATTAATTGTGAATACAATATATGTGAATGGAATTATATATTGCTTATGTTTAGATATCTAATGAGGGATTAAATGGAATGGAGTGATATTAAATGAAATAAAATTATTATACCATTATTTGGATAGTTTGTGATGAAATGGAGGAAAGTTCACATAGACAATATATAATTCTATTTAATCCCTCGTTAGATATCCAAACATAAGCAATATATAATTTCATTGTTTAGGTAGTGTGCAGAATGAAAATAGTTATACTTATATTAGTAGACAATAACTTGGTTCCATCTCATATCCTTTAAATTGAGAAGGAAGAAAAGTAAAGGGATTAGATAGAATGAAATAAAATAAACTCTATCGAGTTTCATTCCATTCTAATTTAATAAATCCAAACAATAATAACTAATGTCATTCCATCTCATTCGACTCCATTTCACATCTTTCCATCAATCCAAACATAGTTAGTGTGGTTTGATGGAGTTGTTTCCCTAAGGTTGAGAGTTTTCTCTTTTCTCTAATATAAGATATATAAGATATTGTGAGCTCTCATGTTTTATTAAATTTATAGTTTAATAATATGGGTATGCTACTCTCACGCAAATTATAAATTTATATGAATCATTTAAATAACATTATCTTACTTTATTTTTATTTCTTCTTATTAAACTCAAGTTCTTAAGGTTAATATTAGTTTTATTAGCATTATCATTATCATTGGTTAATTACATTTTATTTACATGATTGTAAGACTCTTATATTTTATTTTTTTATTTTATTCTTATTTCTTGAGTATCTTTATTTTAATCAAATCCTAAATTTATACAAATCATTTCAATAATAAAATCCTACTTTATTTTATTGCTTCTTATTAAATTTAATTTCTTATAGATAATTTTAATTTTGTTAGTATTCACATTGATTAATTATTAATTATATTTTATTCTTATTTCTTGATTATCTCAATCCCAATTGAACCTTGAATTTAAACAAATTGTTTTAATAGTATTAGCGTACTTTATTTTTTATTCTTCTTATTCAATTTAATTTGTTAAGACTAATTTTAAATATTTACATCGAAACATAAGTAATATATAATTCCATTTAATCTCTCGTTAGATATCCAAACATAAGTAATATATAATTTCATTGTTTGGATAGTGGGCAGAATGAAAATAGTTATACTTATATTAGTAGACAATAACTTGGTTCCATCTTATACCCCTTAAATTGAGAGGGAAAAAAATAAAAAGATTAGATAGAATGAGATGAAATAAACTCTATCAGGTTCCATTCTATTCTAATTTAATAAATTCAAAAAATGACAACTAATGTCATTCCATCTCATTCAACTCTATTTCATCCCTTTCCAACAATCCAAACATAACTAGTGTAGTTTGATTGAGTTATTTCCCCAAAATCCGGTTGAGAGTTTTTTCTTTTCTCTAATATATAAAAGATATATAAGATATTGTTAGCTCTCATGCTTTATTAAATTTATAGTTTAATAATATGGGTATGTTACTCTCAGTCAAATTATAAATTTATATGAATCATTTAAATAACATTATCTTTCTTTTTTTTTATTTTTTCTTATTAAACTCAAGTTCTTAAGATTAATATTAGTTTTGTTAGCATTGCCATTATCATTTGTCAATTATATTTTATTTACATGATTGTAAGACTCTTATATTTTATTTTTATTTCTTGGGTATCTTTATTCTAATCAAATCCTAAATTTATACAAATCATTTCAATAATAAAATCCTACTTTATTTTATTGCTTCTTATTAAATTTAATTTCTTATAGCTAATTTTAATTTTGTTAGTATTGACATTGATTAATTATTAATTATATTTTATATTTATTTCTTGATTATCTCAATCCCAATTAATTGAACCTTGATTTTAAAAAATTCTTTTAATAGCATTAGCCTACTTTATTTTTTATTATTCTTATTAAATTTAATTTGTTAAGACTAATCTTAAATATGAAATTTACCAAAAAAATCTTAAATATGAAAAATATTTATAAGGAATGAGCACTACAAATCATTTGTAAATATGAATAAGATCCATCACACATAAGCAAAATAATATATAACAAACAAAATCATGTGGCATATGGTTTGAGCACATGAGTAATCTTTTAAGTATTCTTATTAAAATAGGTATTCTTATTTTATTCTCATTTCTCTAACATTGTTTTCTAATATAAGATGTTATTAGTTCCCATATTTTATTCAATTTGTGGTTCGAGTATATGAGTAACCCTTTAAGTAATATCATCTTACTTTTTAAATTTCATCTTATTAAATTTGTTTTTAATTTTGTTACTATTATCCTTGATCAATTATTTTTATATTAAATTTCTATTACTGATATGTATTTCTTTTTTTATGCTATGACTCCAAAATCATAATAATTCTTTCAATAGTATTATTTTATTTTATCTTTTATTTCTTATTATTAATTCAAGTTTTAAATTATGTTAGCATTAATTTTTATTAAAACTAGCATCTGTACTTATGCGATGTATGAGATAATAAAAGTAGTAAAAAATTTATGAATAATTTAAATTATTTAATTAATTTTAAATAAGTATTTTAATAATTGCACATTAAAAGATGGCTGATAAATACTTTTAATACAAATAATAAGTATTTATTAAGGTTAATTACAATTATAAAATTAGTTAAACATATATAAAATATAAAAAAATATAAAAATAACACACCAATAAAAATTATCAAAATATATATAAAATATAAAAATATTAAAATTTATATTAAAAATATTAACACACCAATACAATGTATGACTTTTAGTTTGGAAAAAGAATATATAAATAATTTTTCATTTAAATGTAATAGTGTGTAGTATCTTCACTTATCATAGAATACTTCAATGATATATTAATTCTCTTTTTCTTTTTTTCTAATCAAGCAACTTTTGCGAGAAATTCACAATTATCCTAACACTTGTAGCACTTCCCTATGAACAATTGAGAATTAAATGACTTGAATCTAAAATCTGTTTGCAAACCATTGACTTAGACAATCTTGAACTTATCTAGTATGAGTTTTTTTTCTTTGAACTTGTGTTTCCTTATGAGCTTTTAAGCATTTCCAACTTTGTTCCTTTCCACAATCAAAGTAATAGACATTAGTAATTGTATGAAAAACTCAATCATTGTTTGACTATTAATCCTTGAAAATTGAAATATAAGTTTAGTATCTCTTCAAACTTCTTACGTTATAGATCTCTTGTTATGACACAATCTTTGTTTTCCTTTTGAAAGATTTTCCTCTTCCACAAGTAAACTCAATATCTTTATTGCTTAGCTCCTCAAACTCTCTCATGCATACATTTTATGAAATCTATTGCAATCACACAATCATCTAGTAGGAATTTGTCTATATCAAGGTCAACGCCCTTTATATTGAAGACATGAAGAATCTTCCCCACCTATTAATAGATCAAGGAGTAAAAAAGTAAGAAACCTTCTATAAGCATTTGATCATGTATATAATCTCATTGCAACAAAGTCAACATGTTACAAAGTTTAGATATTATAAGACCACACAACTCACTCATTTTCTTCTCTTGTTTCCCCTTCTCCTAGGTAGGCCTTGCATATTATGAAGCACGACAACAAGCCTCAACATGGTCAAATAAGATATGAATGATGCACACGAATATTTACAATACCTATAGAACCATAAATCATACCCAAGTTTAAAGTTATTTGACTTCTTGTTATTTACTAATTTACTTGTCAAATCTTTTTCATCAAATCCCTAAAGATCCAATGACCATCACTTTGGTTCATTTTTTTTTTCATTTTGCAAATTCTATCGGCAAGCTCTATAGAAAACAAAAACAATAAAAATAAAATATTTTTATTTTTAAATATGTTGAAAAGAAAAAAGAAAAATATTACTAATTTAAATATGTTAACAGTTAGCATTGTATTTTGTTAGAATAGTAAAAAATCCATTTTGATCATTCCCATCAATTACACAGGAAGAAAGTATGATATCATCATGTGAATGAGTATCATAGAATTGCACAAACACAACATAATATCATATTGATTACATATAATGTACATAAGCATCTTCCACTCTTAGAACTAACAATCCTATATACAAAGGGCAAGAGGGGAGACGTTGATCTTGATACCCAAATGGCAAATAAAAAGCTAAACTAAAGAGAAAAACATAACATTTATTACCAATGTCTGACATGTGCAATTTCGTCTAGCGTGATGGCATTGGCCAATCCCTGCCAAGTAAAATCAGCAACTTTGTGAGCATAAATGTTAAATAAATAGTTATAAACGTGAACCTCAATATCATTATATTAATTACATATAATGTACATAAGCATCTTCCACTCTTAGAACTAACAATCCTATATACAAAGGGCAAGAGGGCAGACGTTGATCTTGATGCCCAAATGGCAAATAAAAAGCTAAACTACAGAGAAAAACATAACATTTATTACCAATGTCTGACATGTGCAATTTCGTCTAGCGTGATGGCATTGGCCAATCCCTGCCAAGTAAAATCAGCAACTTTGTGAGCATAAATGTTAAATAAATAGTTATAAACGTGAACCTCAATATCATTATATTAATTACAAGGCTAAGTTTTTATAATATAGTAGCTACAATGACATTGTAAGAAGTCATTGATTCACCAATTGCATATCTATTTTTTGTTTATCAATAGTCATATATAGAGCTTTCACAACATTCCTGTAGATTTTAATAAAACATTTAAACAAAATAACATACTAAAAATATGGGTTCATTTTAGGTGATATGGCAAAATAAAAGTTTGCATGTACATAGAGGTTTCTAACACAGCATCAAAACATTAGCATATTCAACCATGCGGATGCAATTTAGATAATATGCTAGGTATAAAAGAAAAGATCAAACTTTTGAATAAACTTAAAAGAATTTACTACAGTGTAAGAACTTGGAGAAAACTTTTTTCATAGGAGCCTTGCTCTTTATTTCTCTAGTGTCTATCTCAAGAGAAATGTTTGTTAAGGATATATTTTCTATTCCCTGTATATGCGAGTCTTGGTCTTTTCTTTTCGCAAACCTTCTTCCTCTCCATTTTTCATGTGCCTTTGTTAGGGTGTTTCTCTTATCATAACTCTTTTAATGTGTGTGAAAAATCATTAAAACATTGTGTGTCTTCTCTTTCTCATGATGTTACCGCGTGATCTTTTTATAGCATATCAAATTCTTTCAAATTGATTCTAAGCCCTTTTTTGCTTGCAAGTTGTACTCTATTAAAATAGTGTCAGATCTCTCTTTTTTTTGTAAGAATTTTTCATTTAAGTTTTTTTTTCTTGTACCATTGAAATTTAAAATTGGCTAAAATCTTAAATTCTATATATTTATCTGTAATATGTTTACATTTGAAATTTGAACTATAAACAAATTATTGTGCAAATAAAAGTAAAGATTTATTTATAGTTCTTTCTAGTCTAAAAAAAATTAAAAAACAATAATGACGAGTTATAAATAGGATGATTAATATTTCTAATTAGCTTATATCTTTGAAAAAAATTAGAATATTATTATTATTATTATTATTATTATTATTATTATTATTATTATTATTATAGATACATGCTTGAAATATGTTTGAGCGAGAGAAAAAAAGATACATGAAATTTTGGAGGAAAACTATTTTTTTATATGTTAAAATATTATAATTTGAAGAAACTATGAATAACAAAGATTTGATATATTATAATTCCACATTAAACTTTGTACCAAATAATGGCGAAATTAATTATTTCCCTACGCAGCTTACTTTATTTTTTATTTCTTTTTATTAAACTCAAGTTTTCAAGTTAGCATTGTCATTAATTAATTATTTTAAATTATTAATTTTCTAGTGTCGTTTTTGAGTAACTCCTAAATTTATAAGAATTACGTCAATAATATTATTCTACTTTATTATTTTATATTTCTTCTTATCAAATTCAACATTTTAATTTTCTTTGCATTATCTTTGATTGATTCTTTTTTATTTACTAAATTTCTCGTTCTGATCACATCCATCACTTTCTTTATTCTAACATTGCTACTTTATATATAGATATAGAATTATTCTAATTTATTGTTTGTTTTAATTAGTGACAATAGTAACAAAATTAATATTCACCTGAAATACTTAAATTTAATATAAATAAATAAAAATAAAGTAAAATAAAACTATTAAAAGAGTTATTGTTAATTTATGATTCAATTATAAGTTATCAAAATAATTTTTTAATTATCCTGTTTGATTAAAACATTACCACGTTATACGAACCCTTAATAATATATTCTCCCTTTATTTTTAACTAAACCTACATCTCTTATGCATATATATTTGTTATGATT
Organism: Ormosia semicastrata; assembly: GCA_029884595.1. Classification (NCBI taxonomy): domain Eukaryota; kingdom Viridiplantae; phylum Streptophyta; class Magnoliopsida; order Fabales; family Fabaceae; genus Ormosia; species Ormosia semicastrata. Next base: position 50,083,670 of record JAQQTO010000057.1, on the reverse strand, counting down.
AATTAATCTAGTCATTTAATATAAATGTCACAATGAACATAGTATATAAAGAAGGTTTTCAAATTTTGAGATAGATATGTTTCATCTCCTTTTATATATATATATATATATATATATATATATACGTGTGTGTTATTCTTGATCGTATTTGTTCTTCTAGAATAAATTGTTCTCTCATCATAAAGTTTGTGCTTTAATTTTTTTTTTTAACAATTTTAGGTTACATATCACTTTTAATAAAAATTTATGTGTTCAATTATTTATCATGATCCCACCATATACTCTTCAAGATAGTTATATAACAAATTTAAAAATCTTAAATATTTACAAAAATCATAATTTTTTTTCTTCTCCATGCAATGCATGGGTTACAAATGTAATTTTGTAGAATTAAAACAAAATCAAGAGGAGAACCAACCAACATATTATTTCGACCTAGTAAGTCTTGGGAATTGTTGAGGAGGATTGCGGTAATGTCCCAATTACCTTGGTGTATTTTGGGAGACTTTAATGATTTACTCTCACCGGACGACAAGCTTGGTAGTTGTGATCACCCTAATTACCTGATGCAGGGCTTTAGAGAAGCAGTTCATGACTCTAGATTAATTGACATCGAGTTGGAAGGGTATCTTTATACATGGAGATACGTTGTTGGTACTGATAGAGCTATTGAGCAGAAACTGGATCGTGCAATGGCAAACAGAGATTGGCTCCAAATTTTCCCTCAAGTTAGATTGTTAAATCTTGTGGTAGCAAAGTTAGATCACTCTCCAATTCTTCTTCAAAGAGAGCCTACTGTTGATTCAGGGAGCAACCATAAATTTTGCTTTGAAAATTTATGGCTCATGGAGCCCAACGTGGAAGACATAGTCCAAGAGGGGTGGTCCAAGGGGATGGCGGGAGATGTAGTTGCAAGGCTAGAGGGTTGTGCTACTAGCTTGCAAAGATGGAGTAGGAGGTTTCGTACAAAATTTAAGGATGATATTGAAAGTTGCAGGAAACAGTTAGAAAGACTCAGAGATAGAAGAGATGAAGAAGGCGTTAACAGTTATAACAGGGTCAAGGCACATATGGTTCAATTAATTATGAAAGAAGAAATTTTTTGGAAGTAACGTGCAAAGGTGTTTTGGCTCAAGGAGGGGGATCTTAATACCCGCTTTTTTCACACCTCGGCAACATGCAGGTCAAAGCATAATAAAATTATTTCATTGAGGAGGGAGGACAATAGTGTTTCCACTGAACCAATGCAAGTTAAACAAATAGCAGTAGAGTATTTTTGGGAACTATTTATGGTGAAGAATGGGCAGTATGACCAAGTGCTAGGTGTGTTCAACTGCTGCATTACTACCGGAGACAATGAAGCACTTTTGAAGCCCTTTTCCAAGGAGGAATTTTACACTGCTTTGATGCAAATGGACTCAGACAATGCACCGGGTCCGGATGGTTTTAATCTGGCTTTTTACAAGCACTTTTGGAAGGATTTTGGAGAGGAAGTTTTTGCCACATGTTGCGATTGGTTAGATAGAGGTTTCTTTCCCACATCTATCAATGATACAAATATAGCTCTCATCCCAAAAGGTGATAATCCTGAGTCTATGAAGGATTGGATACCAATTTCTCTTTGTAATGTGGTGTACAAACTCGTGTCAAAGGTACTTGCTAATAGAATGAAAGTTATTCTTCATAAATGTGTCTCTTTTGTTCAATCTGCTTTTCTGCCTGGGAGATCTATCCTAGATAATGCTATGATGGCAGTTGAAATTATTCATTATCTTAAGAACAAAATGAAGGGTAAGAAAGGAGAGGTGGCACTTAAAATTGACATGAGCAAGGCATATGATAGAGTGGACTGGGGTTATCTTAGAGAAGTTATGAAGCGGCTGAGCTTTGATATTAAATGGGTCAATTGGATTATGCAGTGTGTGGAGTCTGTGAATTATTCTGTGCCGGTTAATAGAGAGCAGGTGGGTCCTATTCATCCTGGGAGAGGCCTAAGACAAGGGGACCCTTTGTAACCTTACCTGTTTATTTTATGCTCGAAAGGATTAACAGCGCTGATTAACCAAGCTGGGAGAAGAGGTGATATACATGGGCCCCAAATTTGTAGGAGTGCGCCTAGCATCTCTCACCTTCTCTTTTGCAGATGATTGCTTCCTATTTTTTAAAGCCACGGATAGAGAAGCTAGTACTATGAAGAATATCCTGGTTAAGTATGAAGAGGCCTCGGGACAACAAATAAATTTTTAAAAATCATAAATTTATTACAGTAGGAATGTGGAAGAGGATGTAAAAAATAGAATTGCTACTTTTCTTAATGTGCAGGTGTGCTTGGGTACCAAAAAGTATTTGGGCCTACCTTCCATGATTGGTAGGAGTAAGAAAGCTTTGTTCAAGTTCATTAAGGATCGTGTGTGGCAAAAAACTAATTCATGGGGTGGACGATCTTTGTCTAAGGCACGTAAGGAGGTTATGATCAAAGCGGTCCTGCAAGCCATTCCCACATATTTTATGAGTATATTTCTTGAGGCTTATGAATAGTTTTTGGTGGGGAAGTAGTGGAGATAGAAACAAAGGTATCAAATGGCTATCTTGGGACAAACTAGCTATGCCAAAGGAAGATGGAGGGATGGGCTTTAGAAACTTATATGTTTTTAATGTGGCACTCCTTGGGAAGCAAGGATGGAGGCTAATGACACAGCCAGACTCTCATTGCTAAGGTATTCAAAGCCAAATATTATCCAAGGTGTGATTTTTTGGAAGCTAGTAGGGGGAACAATGCTAGTTATGTTTGGAGGAGCATACATAAAGCTTCTATGGTTCTTAAGGAAGGTATAAGGTGGAGCAAAGGGGATGGGAGGAGCATATCTATTTTTAAGGACTGCTGGACCCGCAAGGCTACAAGGGTAACCAGCCGATCCTAGTATGTTGCAAGGGGACTTGTGTGTGAGTGAGTTGATGCAACAGGGAAGGAAAATGTGGGTTGTGGCTAAGGTAACATCTCTGCTTGATGAAAGGTCAGCGGACCTAATAATTAAAACGCCACTTTTTGATGCTGTCAGGGAGGATCGATTTTTTTGGGGATATGATTGAAGAGGAGAGTATACTGTGCGTTCAGCCTACAGGTTCTACATGAGCCATGTTTTAGATACTTCTCATCTTAAGCTTGTAGGAAATTGGAAATGTTATGGAAGCTTGAAATCCCTCCAAAGGTAAAGAACTTGCTATGGAGAGCATGTAGAGGGTGTCTCCCAACCAAGGCAAAGATTCAGTCACGCGGGGTGGACATTGGTAGTAGCTGTCCTTGGTGTGAAAGTGGTGCTGAAACCACTTGCCATATCTTGATTCACTGCCCAAAGAGTATTAGTATGTGGAGAAAGTTACAGTTGTGGAACAAGATTGAGCATGTTTTGATGAGTGGCGAAGACTTTGGTGATATGTTTTTCAAGCTGCTGTCGTGCCTGTCTATGGAGGAAAAGAGAGCTTGGGTGATGACTTTATGGAGCTTATGGAGGAGCAGGAACCAGAAGGTGTGGGAGGGTTGTGATGACTTTCCAAACACAATTATTGGTCACGAAAATATCTTTTTCCAGGAGTGGTTCGAAGCTCGCAGCAGAGACAGGATTTCGTTTTTAGTAAGAGGAAACAGATATGAGGATGGGTGGAAAAAACCACTCCTTGGTTTCATTAAGTGCAATATAGATGCCTCATTTTCACAGGAGGAGAATAAAGTAGGCATTGGGCTTATTCTGAGAGATGAATTTGGCATGTTTATGGATGCCAAAACAATGTGGCTCCAACCCATTATTGCTGTAAAAATGGGTGAAACTTATGGTCTAAGTGTGGCGATGGAATGGATGCGCGAAATGGGCTTCAGAGATGTTATTTTTGAGATGGATGCCAAACTGGTTGTGGATGGGTTCTACTCTACAAATGATGATGCTATGGATTTTGGATCTATATTATGTTATTGTAAAGAGATGTTTACTTTTTTTAGTAATAACTCTCATGTGAGTTTCACTGGGAGGTATGCTAATATGGTTGCACATAGCCTTGCAAAGGTGGTCATATATAAAGCTAACCCTCATTTTTATTATTATATTCCAGCATGTATTGAAGCAATTATCCTGAATGAAATGAAGTAGTCTTGTTTATGTAAAAAAAAAAGTCTAATGGCCTTAAATGATATTATATAAAAACTTCTATGATTAAATGGTTAAAAATTTGATTGTTATCACGTTCATTCTTTTAAATAAAAGTAAATTTCAACATATGATAAAAAAAAATCTATAAATTATTCGCACTTTTAGTAAAATAAAATATCTTACCTAAAAGGTATATTAAAAATGCAATAAAGCCATAAATGAGTCCACGTAACAGCAGAGGATATGTGCTCTTACAAGGCGGATAAAAAGGGAATGCTGAAAGATGTGCAATCTTATCTTCCATTGGGACAAATCATTTCATTATTGATCTGTTATTTTTTCATAAAAAATACTTTAATTTTTTTATCATATTTATAAACTTATATTGTATCTCATAAAAATGTTATAATTATATATAACTTGATTTAATATTTCTCACACATAAAAATAAAATAAAAAAAAGTTAAATATATTTAATTATAAAGAAAATGTTTTCCTTTCATTATACGCACTAGGTCTGATATGCGTCTGGTACACTGTCTTTCAAAGTCATTAATAGAAAAAATAGACAACGCTTATAATAAATAAATAAATAAATAAACAATGCATCACAAAGTCAATCACCCTTTAACATGTTCTTGGACTTTGTCTAAAATCAACAAGTATATGACATGTATCCATTATGAGTATTTATCTTCTTGTTTGGCCTTGGTCTTGTCTCACGGGATACCTTAGGGATGAAGAATTGGATTTCCATTACACAACTAATTAATGACATATTTAACTTTCCCACCTTCACTGGGTGGGCGGCGGTTTCAAGACCTGACCTCTTATGTTTGAATTTTATAATTAAGTTATATTAGTATGGTCCTGGTTAAAATAGATCCCATCATTTTGAGTCTATTTATGAAGTATAAATATATTATTTTTAAGATGTATTTACATATTAGATATGTGTCTATATTAGATATATGTATTGGTATATAGAAATACTCATACGATACATGTATCTTATGTGTATCGTATGAGCCTAATTAAAAAATTATTATTTTTAATTTAAATATATTTAAGATACGATTTGGATACGACCTATTAATATTTTTAAAAAAATAATTTTTATGACTAACGTTTAATTAGTAAGTTCGTACTCACCCAAATCCAATAACATGACTGATGTCTCAAGCTCCTATTTTCACATACTAGTATTTTAAATTTTATCTTTTCACATGTCACTATTAGACTTTTAAGTTTTATCTTTTTACATACTACTATTTTTATATATTCATTCTATCTTTACTCGTACCAAGTTGTTCACTTTATCATCATCGAAGTTTGTCTCACACTAATATTTTTCCTAATTAATTTTTTTTATACACATGTACTTGTATATAGTTAGTTCTATCAAAAGAAGTTGGCTTATGAATTTTTTTAGAATATGCTAATAGAAATTATGCTCCATATTTTTTAGGAGGGACTTACTAAGTAACAAATATTAGTACATATGACATATATTAAGATATTGTAAATCTTCAAACTTATAGAAATGAAATTAATGAATTATGAATTTTTTTTCTTAAACTTTATAATTATATATATATATGTCATGTCCGTGTCTTACAAATTTTTAAATTTAATGTGTCTCTGTGTCCATATCGTGTCCCGTGTTTGTGCTCCATAGGAGTCTATCAAATGAATATAATAAAAACCTTTTATTGGAGATTTTTTTAAAGTTTTTTTTATCTTTGACAACAAAAAAATAGATTTCTTTCGCCAGAGCATTGAACTCGTTGCCTCTGTGACTAGAACCTGTCGAAACCTACATTGTCACCGTCAATTGGAGCATCAAACAACTCTCCAACCACTGTCACTGACCTTTCCATAGTGGGTGGCTTCGACCCACTTCACAACCTGCTCAGTTCTCTCTCCCTTAGAACCTCTAACTTGCAAAGATGTTGAGAAGACACATCCAAAAAACAACATCCAATTTACTAATAGGTAGAGAGGCTGAGAACCCCCAACTCAGCATCCAATGCCGCCCACCACAGTGAATCCTCTCACAGTGGGTGGCTTTGACCCACTTCACAACCTACTCAATTGTCTCTCTGTTAAAATAGTTAGAATTAGTTAGAGTTTGTTAGAATTAGTTTTAATGATTAGTTAGTTTATTTGGATTAGTTGACTATATAAGCCAAGTTTACCTATTGTATTTTTCAGCTTCTTCATTTTATCAATATACAAATTTCTCCATTTTCTCTCATCTCCCTCTTCTCCCTCTGTTCTGTGCAACCATGAAATTCAACATGCTATTAGAATCCCCAACTTACAGAGGTAGCCGCTTAGTGGTTCGAGGAGTGGTGGTGGACGGCCAGGTGAAGCGGTGATTGTTGGCGGTGGTAAACGGATCTGAAAGGTGGGTCGATTTCTTCTTCTTACCTCCTAATCAAATTACAAGTCATCAATTCTACCGTTGATCTATTTTTCTACCAATCCAATGACTTATATTTGATAGATCATCGATGGACTCAAACTGACTAAGTATATCTTAAACAGCACCCAATATCAAGTATCAACACACATTAAACCTAAAACTTCTCATTCAAACTAAAACTCTACATTAAGGTAAATCTTTATGATTCTCCTTAAAAGACATAAAAGTTGGCACCTGATATTATATATATATATATATATATATATATATATATATATATATATATATATATCCTTATTTTTAAACAAATAGAAATTAATAGTTCTTTTGACAGTGGATTTATATTTATATATTTCTTGGTACAAGATTTATATATATTTTTTAAAAAATAAAACATTATATAGAAAAGTTGGACAAATAGTGAAAGTTGAGTTGTGCATTATGGTACATAATATTGTCTCGCTTGAAAACAACTAGATAGGGGGTATGATTATTGATTGTCCATTCATTATTGGTTTCATTTTTAATGGGCGTTGGCGCTCTTGAATTAATTGTCGGGATTTTCATGGATACTGATAATTGAGTACACATGCTGCAAAATAACATAAAAGATTGTTTTGGTGTTGAATTGCACCTGTTGCTCCCATGTGCTAATCTAATCAATTGCACGGGTTTATTTATCCTTTGTTCAAGTAGTTAATTTTCTCTTCTTCTTCTTTTTTGTTTTTTGTTTTTTCTTGTTTGTTTGTTATAAGTCGGAAACAAAGTCAATTTCTTTTACGGTCTATTTGATAGTAGAATTGAAATTAAAATATAAAATTTTAATTTTAATCATAATTCTTTCATAATTATAATTAATTCAAAATCTTAAATTCTATATTTAGGGTTATTAAAGAATTAAGATAATAAGTTATAATTCTAAATTCAATTATAATTTTATTATTTAAAGATATTAGTTAAAATATTAAAAAATTATTTACAAAAATTAAAAATTAATAAAAATATTCATACAATAATATTTTTATAATATAATAATCATTTTTTCATAAATAAAATTTTCATGAATTTTTTAAAAAAATAACTATTATAATAATATTTATATAAATATAAAAATAATTTTCTATATAAATATAGAATCTCAATAAATATGATTGTTCATAAATAAATGTAGAGAGAGAAAAAGAGAAGAAAATATAATTTTTAAGTTATAGAATTAATCATTCTTAAGCTATAGGCTAAAAATTAAAAAAATTAACTTAATTATTTTTCAATTCTATGAAATTGATTTATGAAATTATAATTCTAATTTTAAATAATATTTTAAACATAAAAATTAGAATTAAGAAGTTCAATTTTAATTTTAAATTCTAGTTCTATGCTCAATTCTAAAAGTCAAATAAACACTTAACTACTTTAGATCTTTCTAGGGTTCCAACTCGACCGTCACTTACCTCACCCTTAAGCACACTTCTATATCAGTATCTTCCATTTTTATATTTGGATTGCAAATAAAGGTAACAATTTTGCAGAAGGATTTAGAAACTCGATATATTTGTTTGGAATAAGTACATAGTATCTAGTTCCATTCGGATAATCACCAATTTTAGATATAAAAATAGGCATCCATGATGATTTCGGACGGCTATAATTTTAATGTTTGGACATCTGGTATTTTTTTTTTTTAAGTAAGTATGCACTTTTAGTACTTGAATATTTCCATACATAACATTTTAATTATTGTAAAAACACATATTTTAGTCTTTAAAAGTTTCAAAATCTTATCACATTAATTTTTTTAAGGACTGAAGTATTATTATTTTTAATTATGAAAGATTAAAGTATAAGTCATTTTTTTAGGAACAAAAGTAATACCATAAAATATTTAAAGACTAAAGTGTATATTTAATTTTTGAAAAAAGAGTATGTAACTCTCCTAAACTTTAATCTTTTTACAAATCATCATCACGAACTTTAAAATCTTTTTAATTAGTCCCTAAACTTTAATTAATGTCTCAATAAATTCTTCATTTAATTTGAATCTGTTAATTCATTAACGATGATATTATATAATAATATCTTATTCGTATTTAGAAGGAGAAAAATATATTTAAAATTAAATTTTAATAAATAAATTAATAAACAGTTCTTAATTAATGTTAATACAAATAAAATGATGTCATACAGTCTTATCGCTAGTGAATTAATGGATCCAATCTAAATATAATGATCTATTGAGATATTAATTAAAATTTAGAGCCTAATTAAGAAAGTTTTAATGTTCGTAGTGGTAATTTGTAAAAAAAATCAAAGTTTAAGGAGTCTTTATTTTTTTTCCTTAAATTTTATGCCTTTTCTCTTTGCTTTAGCTTCTTATTTGCCATTTGGGCATCAAGATCAACTTCTCTCCTCTTGCCCTTTGTATATAAGGTTGCTAGTTCTAAGAGTGGAAGATGTATGTGTACATTATATGTAATCAATATGATCTTATGTTATGTTTGTGCAATTCTATAATACTCATTCACATGATGATATCATACTTTCTTCCTTTGTAATTGGTTGGGGTGATCACAATAGAATTTTTACTATTCTAACAAAATACAATGCCAACTGTTAACATATTTAAATTAGTAATATTTTTCTTTTCTCTTTTGAACATATTTAAAAAAAATGTATCGTTTATTTTTATTGTTTTTGTTTTCTATAGAGTTTTCCAATGGAATTTGCAAAAGTCAAAAAAAAATGAAGCAAAGTGATGGTCATTGGATCTTTAGAGATTTGATGGAAAAGATTTGACAGGTAGATTAGTAAATAACAAGAAGTCAAATAACTTTAAACTTGGGTATGATTTATGGTCCTATAGGTGTTGAAATTCATGTGTATCATTCATATCTTATTTTACCATGTTGAGACTTGTTGTCGTGTTTTATAATATGTAAGGTCTGTCTAGGAGAAGGGAAAACAATAGAAGAAAATGAGTGAGTTGTGTGGTCTTATAATATCCAAACTTTGTAACATGTTGACTTTGTTGCAATGAGATTATATACATGATCAAATGCTTATGGAAGGTTTCTTACTTTTTAACTCATTGATTTATTAATAGGTGAGGAAGATTCTTCATGTCTTCAATTATATAAAGGGTGTTGACCTTGATATAGACAAATTCTACTAAATGATTGTGTGATTGCGATAGATTTCATAAAATGCATGCATGGGAGAGTTTGAAGAGCTAAGCAAATAAAGATTTTGAGTTTACTTGTGGAAGAGAGAAATCTTTCAAACGAAAAACAAAGATTGTGTCATAATAAGAGATCTATAATTAACGTAAGAAGTTTCAAAGATATACTCAACTTATATTTCAATTTTCAAGGATTATTAGTCAAACGATGACTGAGCTTTTCATACAATTACTAATGTATATTACTTTGATTGTGGAAAGGAACAAAGTTGGAAATGCTTAAAAGCTCATAAGGAAACACAAGTTCAAAGAAAAAAAACTCATATTAGATAAGTTCAAGATTGTCTAAGTCAATGGTTTGCAAACAGATTTTAGATTCAAGTCATTTGATTCTCAATTGTTCATAGGGAAGTGCTACAAGTGTTAGGATAATTGTGAATTTCTCGCAAAAGTTGCTTGATTAGAAAAAAAGAAAAAGAGAATTAATATATCATTGAAGTATTCTATGATAAGTGAAGATACTACACACTATTACATTTAAATGAAAAATTATTTATATATTCTTTTTCCAAACTAAAAGTCATACACTGTATTGGTGTGTTAATATTTTTATATTTTATATATATTTTGATAATTTTTTATTGGTGTGTTATTTTTATATTTTTTTATATTTTATATATGTTTAACTAATTTTATAATCGTAATTAACCTTAATAAATACTTATTATTCGTATTAAAAGTATTTATCAACCATCTTTTAATGTGAAATTATTAAAATACTTATTTAAAATTAATTAAATAATTTAAATTATTCATAAATTTTTTACTACTTTTATTATCTCTTACATCGCATAAGTATAAATGCTAGTTTTAATAAAAATTAATGCTAACAAAATTCAAAACTTGAATTAATAATAAGAAATAAAAGATAAAATAAAATAACGCTATTGAAAGAATTATTATAATTTTGGAGTCATAGAATAAAAAATGCAATACATATCAGTAATAGAAATTTAATAAAAATAATAATTGATCAAGGATAATAGTAACAAAATTACAAAAAAATTTAATAAGATGAAATTTAAAAAAGTAAGATGATATTACTTAAAGGGTTACTCATATACTCGAACCACAAATTGAATAAAATATGGGACCTAATAACATCTTATATTAGAAAACAATGTTAGAGAAAAAAGAATAAAATAAGAATACCTATTTTAATAAGAATACTTAAAGGATTACTCATATGCTCAAACCATATGCCACATGATTTTGTTTGTTATATATTATTTTGCTTATGTGTGATGGATCTTATTCATATTTACAAATGATTTGTAGTGCTCATTCCTTATAAATATTTTTCATATTTAAGATTTTTTTGGTAAATTTCATATTTAAAATTAGTCTTAACAAATTAAATTTAATAAGAAGAATAAAAAATAAAGTAGGCTAATGCTATTAAAAGAATTTTTTTAAATTTAGGGTTCAATTGAGATTGTGATAAAATAAAAACAAAATATAATTAATAATTAATCAATGTCAATACTAACAAAATTAAAATTAGTTATAAGAAATTAAATTTAATAAGAAGCAATAAAATAAAGTAGGATTTTATTATTGAAATGATTTGTATAAATTTAGGATTTGATTAGAATAAAGATACCCAAGAAATAAAAATAAAATATAAGAGTCTTACAATCATGTAAATAAAATGAAAATGACCAATGATAATGATAATGCTAACAAAATTAATATTAACCTTAAGAACTTGAGTTTAATAAGAAGAAATAAAAATAAAGTAAGATAATGTTATTTAAATGATTCATTTAAATTTATAATTTGCCAGAGAGTAGCATACCCATATTATTAAACTATAAATTTAATAAAACATGAGAGCTCACAATATCTTATATTAGAGAAAAGAGAAAACTCTCAACCGAGTCTTGGGGAAATAACTCCATCAAACCACACTAGCTATTTTTGGATTGGTGAAAATGTGTAAAATAGAATCGAATGAGATGGAATGACATTAGTAGTCATTATTTGGATTTATTAAATTAGAATGGAATGAAACCTAATAAAGTCTATTTCATCTCATTCTATCTAATCCCTTTATTTTTCTTCCTTCTCAATTTAAGGGGTATGAGATGGAACTAAGTTATTGTCTACTAATATAAGTATAACTATTTTCATTCTGCACACTACCCAAACAATGAAATTATATATTGTTTATGTTTGGATATCTAACGAGGGATTAAATGGAATTATATATTATCTATGAGAACTTTCCTCCATTTCATCATAGACTATCCAAATAATAGTATGATAATTTTATTTCATTCAATATCACTCCATTCCATTTAATCCCTCGTTAAATATCCAAACATAAGCAATATATAATTCCATTCACATATATTGTATTCACAATTAATTTGCAGTACTCCTTTTATATGTATATATATAAGAGTAAGTAAAATATAATTAATAATTAATCAAGAATAATACTAATAAAATTAATATTAACTACTATAAGAACTTAAATTTAACAAATTTTATTACTCAAGACCCAACTAAATACTATATCAAAGTAGTTAAATAACAAAATAAAAATGTAAATATTAACAAAATCATAAAATTTTCCATTTTCCGTGTAATGCACGAGTTACAAATCTATAAAAAACACATGATAAAGTTATTGAAAGGATTCTTATTAATTTAGGATTCAATTATGAGTTGTCAAAATTTATATGTTGAATTATTTGTCAACATCTTATCAAAATACCCTTCAAAATAGTTATATAACAAATTAAAATATGTGAATGTTGACAAAAATTATAATTTTTTTCTTTTTATTTTACAATGCACGGGATCTAGTTTACATGCATATATAGAAAAAGGAATTTTGACCCAAATATTGTCCTTGTGCAATTAAGCTAATTAGTACACTTTTAAAGTGTATGAGTGAATAACAATAACCACTAATAAAAGAATTTTAATGCTAATGATTTTGTAACTTAGTGACACTTTGACATTTTTAGAAACAACTTCAGTGAATCTTATTACTTATATTTAATCTTTAACTCATCTTCATCTATTTTTCTTATTAAGTTTTTAAAACTTTCATATAATTTTAAAAAATAGAAACTACTAAATAAAAGTGTATATTTAAAAATTCATTTTTTTTTCATTTTACCTCCCTTCATGAATGCATCCTGTAATTCCTTTTTTTTTCTTAAAAAAAAATCTTTGACTAGAACATCAGGCATTATTATGATATTAATTTTGTAAGATGGTTGTGACTTGTTACTAAACAGAAAAGTCTTTCATTAAGTATCTATTCTAAGGTTCAAATTTTAATCCTGCTATTAACAACGTGACTTACTTCCTACCACGTGCCAAGTGGCAACCCTTATTTGCAGGGGCGGAATTAGAATATTTTGAATGAGAATGCTAAATATACCATCACTCATATGTATACTAAAAAAAAATAAAAGAAGGAGTTAAATTTATATTTTAAGGGAGGCTTATGACAAAGATTATATAAAATACTTAATGAAAATTTTTTAGTTTGAGGCTGATGCTCTAAGTAGTTCCGCCTCTACTTATTGGGATGTATTTAGTATTTTGGTAGATCTAAATTTTCCTAAGGAACTTATATTATTGTTCTGTTGGATCAAATGTTTATTATTAGGTTAAAAATTATAACTATTAGTAAGAATGTAACTTTAAAAAAAAAAAATTCTCAAAACCCTATCTAGTTTGAGGGGTTGCACTCATTATAGGTGTTATAAGTTGGAATGTTAAGTCTATCGAATCTTAAGAAAGACATTGACTAAAAAAATCAACATTTGTCCTTACACAAGTATTAACTTGAAAGATTTAAACTCATAACCTCACTCTAATATCACTTATTAAATCAAATATTTATTGATAAATTAAAAACTATAATTATTGATAAGAGTACAACTTTATTTCTTTAAAATTTTTCAGACCTATATCTAATTTTAAAAGTTGCATCCATTATAAACATTATAAACTGGAATGTTAAGTAAATCAAATCTTAAGATATACACGGACTAAATAAAGTCATCATGCTCTAGTCGCTCGTAACGTAAGTTCTGCTTTGGCTTTTACTCATTTGGTTGCTCAATGTAGTAAATAAATTAATGATGTAGGTGTGCAGTGCCGGTAGTGGCGTGAACCTTGATGCCCAACCAGGCACTATTTCAAATGGGCTTTTCTGGGTCTTTATGGCAATTGAGGTGGGTTGCATGATCTAGTGGCTTCGAATATAACTATGGGTTTTTGAAATAATTACTTTAAGGATATTTATTAAAATATATAAAATTAAAAAATTTATATAAAAATATTTTTTTATATATTTTAATGCATTAAATATTTTATTTTTTTATAAAATTTTATTATTTTAGATCCTTAACAAATGTTTTAAGAATATTTTTAACTAATCCCTATAACTAATTAATACTGCAAATGTAATGTATAGACGTGACATACATTTTAAGATACACTGTAAGAGGCGAAAAAAAAAAGATACAGTATAAGAATTGTTTTATATTGATTGTACTTAAAAATTTCCTCTTTTATCATATTATTGATTTTATTGTGGATTCTGACTGGTTTACAGCATTAACTACATTAATTAAAAATTATTTATACAATATAAATTAATATAGTTTCATTTATAATTTTTTATTGCTAAAACGTGTCAGAGACTCACAACTTATAAATATAATATTCTCTAAATATTAACAAATATCGTAATTCCTAAAATCTCCAATAAATTTAACATTTTAGTATAATTCAAAAATTTTAAATTATATTATCCTGATATATTTTTGGTGGACAGCTTTTGTAATGTTTATACTCATTTATTTTTGGTTTAGTCAAAATTTAATTTTTAAAATATTATTTTAAAAATTGGACCAAATCGATCAGTTAAACCGTAATCAATTATATTTTTAATTTGACTATTTTTTTATTTAACTATAATTAAATTACAATTCAATTATAAATTTAACTAATTAAATCCATTAAACTATAACCTAAAGATTTTATCGAATAAATCTTTGATTCAATTTTTAAAACATTTATTTAATGCTAAGTAGATGCTTCCCTCTCCTTTGATTGAAGTTCGAACATCTAGGACACCAAACAAAATCTAAGATGCATACCTAATTACATTTTAATTAATTGCACTTCTTTCACACCTCTTTTCATGTTCTAAATTTGCTCTTAGCAGCAACCAAATTGAAATTTGTAAGTGGAAGATTACACACCAATTTTTTTATTAAAAGATTAAAAGTATGTTTGGATTAGATCATAGTTGGAAAAATGATCACTTATTTTTCAAAAGTTCTCTCATATAATTTTTTATTATAAATTATTTTAAATACAAAATAAATTAATACAAACACACTCTAAATATGTTATATAATAGAAATTTTTGTTTTGAAAGAATGTACTACCAAATATGAAACAATGCAGATATGGATGTGAGTATTCGGATTGTTCCAGGCCAAGTAGCCTTTGGATTATCCACCACTAATCCACCATTTAAAAAACATCGCTTGATTTAGGGGTGTCCAGTGGATCATGTCCATTGACGAACTCGCAGGTTTCGACCCAAACAAACTCATAAAATATAAGTTAAGTTTAGTTCGCGAGTTGAGTTGAGTTGAAAAATATTTTAACTCACAATATATGAGTCACGTAGCAAGTTAGAATACGTCCAACCAGCACAAACTCGACCCACCCATTTTTTTTAATAGTAAAAAATTATTTAGATGATAAAAAATATATGAAAAAAATAGAGAGTGAAATCAATGATTATATTAATACATATGACATGCGTAATGACACTGAGTTTGATTGGTTAAACTAATTTATTGTTTGAGTTATGAATAACTTTATTTAGTTTATTTTAAACTTAGTAAAATTTGTTATTTGTTAATTTATTATGGACTTATTGACTTATATTGTTTAATTTATTTGTAGTTGAGACCTATTATGTTTGAGTAAACTCGATTGAGACTTATGATATTAATTTATTAAATTTTATATTTTAACTTTTTTTTAGAATTTCTTTTTGGAAAAAAATATGTCAGACTCACGTGTTCGACTCAACCCAACTCACTCTTAAGCTGGTCGAGTTGAGTGAAAAAATCTCACCGACCCAATTCAACCCAACTCACTACTCTAGTGTACGGGCCAGATCCAAATATATTATTAAACTTATCCAACTCATTAGACGAATACCCTTAACTTAATCCCATCACATATATCGCTTCTAACTCTAATTAAGCACAAATATTTAAAAAAAAAACTCAATTTATTTGGGAAATACTTTTCCATCTTGCCAAGATCAATGCTGGGAAGAGACGAAGAAAAGGTTTTGTGCCTCCTAATTGAATGTGTTATAATAAGTGTTATAATTCCTTAGTTCATGTGCGCACTAAACATGTTTGGAACACTGCAATATCATCCCATAAACATTGCCTCCATTTAATTAATATTATCCGTATTATCAAGGTACCAAAGAGATAATATATGCTTTAATAGGAGACAAATAGGTTTGATTCAATGCTTCACAAATCAGGCCAATTTATATAATTTATTAAGAGAAAATAGTATGTAGTTCTCTTGAACTTTAATATTTTGTAAATTATTATCACGAATTTTAAAATATTTTTAATTAATTTTTAAATTTTAATTAATGTCACAATAAATCATTCAATTTAATTTTAATTTATTAATTCATTAATGATGATATTATGTAAGAACATCTTATTAATATTTGTAAGAAGAAAAATATATTTAAAATTAAATTTTAATAAATAAATTAATAAAAAATTCTTACCTAATGCTAATACAAATAAAATGATGTCATGTAATTTTATCATTAGTGAATTAACGAATTCTAATTAAATATAATGATATATTGAGACATTAATTAAAATTTAGAAATAAATTAATAAAATTTTAAAGATCGTGATGATTATTTACAAAATAATTAAAGTTTAAGGAATTTCTATACTTTTTTCTCTTAATTTTTTTTAAGGATATTTTGGATATACGCTATACCTATCTATTAAATAATACAAATTCAATAAAATTTTTCTACTGCACCATCTGCGGTAACATCACTTTGAGTTTTTACTTAGCTTCTACAGTAAATCACATGTCACTTCCACGTTTCACAGTTTTGAACTTACTTTTCTTTATCTACTAATTATTTATTAGGAAAATATTAATAACACGTTTTTAAATATTTATTTTATTATTATTATATAAATAAGTGTTATTAGTATTTTTTTAATAACATTTTTAAATATATAAGATATAAATTAATAATAAAATAAATATTAAAAAATATGTGTTGTTAATATTCTTCTTAATTACTATAATATACTGTTTATCTACTATTTATTATACTATCTACTTCTATTATTAATTAATACAATTCAAAGATTTTACTACAAGATAAATTTAGCACATGCCATCTCTTCTTCCTTTAAAAATTTACAAAGACACATGTCCTTCTCTCGTATAAAAAGGTAGTTTCCACTACTTTTGAATATATATAAATTAATATTAAAATATTTAATATTTTAAAATATTAAAAACACTAAAAAAGATTTAAAAATTAATATTTGATTATTAAAAAAATTTAAATACAAAAAAATTAATAAATTGTAATATTAAAATATTATATATTTTAAAATTTTGTATTTTCTTTGATATGTATATTTTTGTTATTATTTTTATATTGTTATAAGCACTTCAATGTACTTTATGATAATAGTGTTATTAACTTATTATCATTACATTTCCAATATAAATTCCCAATAATTTTTGTTGGATATCTCTTGTATTATTACTTTAAAGTAATACGAGTTTATGAGTTTTTTTGTCTTGATTATCTTCTAAATAAATTTTGATTCTTTTGACATTATGTTAAATTTTTTAAATTATTTTAACATTGTATAAATCATATGAAAATAGAGAGTCATATATTGTTAGAAATTTAATCCTTTCAAATTGTTGAAGTTACTTCTCATTAAAAGTGATGTTAATATTTTATATTTAAATATTTTTTATTCACGTCTCATTATATTAATAACTGTACTTAAAAATATATTAATATTTACATGAGTTTGCATATTTTATAAGAAATTATACAAAAATTGATTCAGATAATATTTTTTATTTGAAAATTAAATTAATTAATTATATCTTTAAATTACTATATTTATCTATATATATTTGTTCTATAATATTTAAAAAACTTGAATATGTAGATTGCACGAAAGTGAAAACTTTACCTAAAAATATAGTAAAATTAATTAAATATAATTATTATGAAAAAATTAAAAATTTATTAATTCTTTTTAATTTTTTAACTCATATATATAATATATAATATCTCAATATCTTATGTTTATATTTTACGAGAATGAAAGATTTACCTGAAAATATATTAATATTTACATATATGAAATACAAACTTTACAAGAAAAATGATAAAATCAATTGATAAATATGAATTTATAATAAAATTTATTTAGTAAGATTGCTTAAATGCAATTGAGCAAACCCGTATTATATAACATCAATGTTTTGTTGATGTTTTGAGAGAAATTATTTCTAGGGATTGAGATAGTTTCTATGAATAAGGTAAAAAATTAATTTCAATAGGAGCATTGATAACATAGATGTAATTGGTAAGTTATAGTCGTATCTAAAGATAACAAAATTAAAAAACCTAAGAAGTCATATTTCAATAGATTGAATGAAGCATAGGAATATAGAGAGCTATATACTATTAAGAATGTAATCCTTTTGTATTATTTTAAGTTAATAAGTGCATATTTTATTGTGATAATTGTTTCTTCAATTAAATAAATAAAATATAGCTCCCCATTAAAAGTGATGTTATTATTTTATATTTAAATATTTTTTATTCACTTTGCACTAGATTGATAACTTTACATAAAAATATATTAATTTCAACATGAGTTTGAATATTTTATAAGAAGTCGTATGAAAATTAATTCAAATAAAATTTATTATTAGAAAACTAAATTAATTAATTATACTTTTAAATTATTATATTTATTCTATATTATTTAAAAAATTTCAATATTTATATCGCATAAGAGTGAAAATTTTACATGAAAATATAGTAAAATTAATTAAATGTAATTTATTAGGAAAAAATAAAAAATATTAAGTATTTTTTAAGTATTTTTCATTCATATTTATAATATATAATATTTAAATATTTTATATTCATATTTTTTGAGATTGAAAATTTACATAAAAACATATTAATATATAAAATCAATTGAAAAATTAAAATTTATAATAAAGTTTGTTTAGTAAAATTGTTTAAATGCAATTGAGCAAAACTCATATCATATAATATCAAGGTTTCATTGATGTTTTGAGTGAAAGTTTTTTTAGGAATTGAGATAGTTTATGTGGATAAATAAGACAAGTAATTGACCTCAACTGGAGCATTTATGCAGCAGATGTAATGGCCAAGTTATAGTTGTATATCATGTTGAAATAAATTGAATTTGTGAAAGAAAACAAGATTAAAAAACCTAAGAAGCTATATATCAATTAATTGATTTAATTAATGTGTTATTTTATTTAGTCTACTTAAATTGTATAAATTAAAGTATAAGTTATAAAATGTTAAGGTACTTGAATGCATTGAGTATCATTTTGTTTTATATTTATTAACCATTCAATTTTTAGTAGATTTTTTTATTTGTCATTGTAATATTTATCAATTTAAGATTAATTTATTAATATAATTTGGCATTAGAAGCTAGCTTGGTATACTCTTAATAATGAGTTGATAAAAGACTCAAATAAATAAACACATAAAAATTAATATTACAAAAAAACTATAGAATCAAAAATTAAAATTAACTGAAATTATATAAACTAATTATTCATTAGAGGACACATAAAAAGATATTTATTAGGAATAACTACATATCCTGCTTATCACAATACGAGAAAAAGTTAGTTAATAAAAATAATAAAATGATTTTGAGTGAATCCCACTAATTATAACTGAATCAGTTTCATTCGAATCAAATGAGATGTCATATCTTCGGGCTAAGTATCTTTTTTCTTATATATTTTAAATTTTTTAATTATTCAGTGATTTGCACAGGTACAAAACGCTAGTATTGTTCAAGGCATCCGAAAAATATATTGGATTGAATACCAAATACCTATGATTTACCATCTATGGTGTGTTTGATTTAGTTGAAAAGAATTAAGGCTAAATTAAAGTTTTAATTCTTATAGTTCACACCCATTTTCAATTTAGTCCTTATACTTTTTTTCTTTTTAAATCAGTCCTCTTGTCGTTAACTTTTGTTCTAACACCATTAATTTAGTTCGTACTAGACATTAAAAAGAACTTTTAAAAGAGTACTAATTAGACAAAAAAATTACTTACTCAAAATAAATAAACACTAGAATGAAGGCATACCTATTAGACAAATGAGTACTTACTTAGAAGAAATAAGTATTTACTAGAATGAAAGAGCACACATTTGACTTTTTACAAAAAAAAAATGAACATATAAAGGAGTTCATATTGGATAAAGAAATATTTACTTTGTTAGTCAATTGACTGTGTTATAATCGCGTTATAACAAAAGTTAATGGCATGGGCAATTTTAAAAACTTTTATAAGTGTAAAGACTTTTAAAAAAAAAAATATAGAAACTAAATTAAAAGTAAGTGTAAAATATAGGGATCAAAATCTTAATTTAATAAAAAATTAATTATATATATTAATTGATTGATTTTATGTTAAAATATGTCAACTAAAAAATAATTTTAAGATGGTATATATTTACTTTTATAAAATAAATTACTACTGACGTATAACCTCTTCTTTAATGGGGTGATGGGGTGAATTTGCTAAAAATGTTCAGAGGTATGAAATTAATCAGAGATTATTATAAGTAAAATGTTCAAAAATTAGCTTTCCAAAAAAAGGCGATTTTTCAGTGTAAAAATTAATAATGTGATTATAATAAGTTTCACTTGCCAATAAAGGTTAGGTAAGGTGGTAAACTGAGGGTATTCTTAGAAAAATAATTAAAATTAAAATTTTGAAAAAGGTAAAACAATTGTTAAAAAGACTTCCTCTAATTACAACAACAATGTCCAAGATAAAAACTTCTTTTCAACTGTGTCCAAAGAATTAGTCTCATAATAATATTAAAATAATTGTTATTGGGAAAATTAAACATTACCAACCAACCATTTTAAAGCATGCTTGTATTTAATTTTTAGAGAAAAAATCCATTTTTCTTTTTAAAACTGTCTCCATAAGATTTTGATTATAAATTAATTTAAACACACACTTCAATTTTCATTGAAGCATGACTCAGGCACCAAGTGTCTTACATTCCATGGACCATCAATGTTATGTTGGACATGTTTTATTGTTTTCTATTGAGGTTTGTTTCACAAAAACCTTAAAAATTTTCATAAATCACACAAAACATTAAAGGAGTGGTTGAAAAATTTTAGACTACGTACAAAGTAATAGATAAAAGTTTTCTTAACCACTCCTTTATGTGAATTTTGTAAGATTCTTGACATTTTTTTTATTTCTCAAAGTATTCCCCATTCAATATGTAATAAACTAATTTTTTTAGAATATTGTCATGTATATATGGGATTATTTTATACATATAAATATCAATATCAAACTTAAAATTATATATTTAAAGGATCTAAACTCTTTTTACTCAAATTAACACATTAATTTTTTTTCTTCTTCTTTGTGGTCATGCAATTACTTGACCTACAATTAGTTAATGGTGTTTTAAAAAAGAAAAAAAGGTTTATGATAAACATATGTTAAATAATAATTTAAATAATAAAAAAATAATATAATAAATTATACGTAATTAAGAATTTCTCTTTTCTTTTTCTTTTTGGACCTAAATTTTTCAAAATCATAACAAAAAGGGCTATCATTACATATGACCAGTAGGAGGAACCACTCGAGGTCAGTTGCTTAGTGATGGTTCACAACTTCATAAGTTCTAGAGTGGATAGAACTAAGGTTGTCCATCAATGAATAACCTCACGAATTTACGAATTTTGACTCGGCTCACAAACGATAAGTTAATTTATATTCGTGAGTTGGACTAAGTTTAAAAATTTTCAACTTGTAAAAAATAGATTAGACTATAGGTCAAGACATTTTCAACCAGTATAACCTGACTTAACTCTAGATTAATTATTTTTTCAAACAATACAAACAATTTCATTTTTACTATTCCCATTTTATCTGATGATGCTTTTTCCTCACAATTGTGTACAGCCATTCAAGTTTAAATATAATCATTATAGTCATGTTAAAAATCTGAAAAGAAAATATAAATTAATGAAACATTTTACAAATCATTATGATGAAAAGTCGATAAATCACTTAAATGACAAAGTTTTTGAAAGAATTAATAAAAAAGTCAATGATTACAATAAATTATATCCTATATGTGATGAGACTAACTTTAATCAACTTATAAGTTTATAACTTCTAAAACTTATTATGTATCGCTATTCATTTAGTTATCTTTATTTAAGACTTATTATATCTAAGTCCTTAGTTTGCTTTTAAGACTTATTAAGTCCCTAGTTTACCTAAGGCTTGGTATATTTGTTTAAGATTTGTAATGTTACATGGGAATTTTGGTTAATACTCATTGTGTATTTATTTTAACTGATATAATTTTTATCATATGTCAAAAACACAAGTTCACCTCAACTCAACCTACTCATGATCATGCTAGGCTGAAGAAAAAACTTCTCGCAATCCAACTCATTAGTTTAATTGTATCCAAAATATCACAAACCCAACCTACCATAAAGACATACATACAACAAAGCAGTGTGGCACTTCCACTTTGAAACTTGAGGCTAAGATAATCACGTCAAACCAACTCAAGTTAATTCTTTTGCAGGGTATCTTTTTTACAGGTTCTAATCAAGTTGGTATCATAACCTAGATCAATGTTGAACACTATCAGGAGTTCCAGATCGAGTATATCCCGGTCCCTCAGAAACCCCCATTGCTTAGTGCTTTGTACTCCTCAGGGACTGGAGATATATTGATCCTCTTTAACCCTTAAAAATGCCTGGTTCAAGCATCCACTGCTGTAAGTAACTTATCTTCAGCACTCAGCACTCAGTAGCATTTCCGCCACTGTCTTAGATTAAAGGTCCACAGGAAAAAAATAAAGAAAAAAAAGAAATGAAAAGAAAAGAAAAACACTGATGGCTCCATGTGTTTAATATCGTCATTACTTCATGAGTAAACAAAAGATGTATCATAATATAAGACCGGTTACTGATTATTAGAAAATACATATCAAGATGCTAAAATGAAATCCTGGCTTTTACCACTGGTATAAAAGCAGACACACAACTAACTGCACATAATATAAAAAGTGGACAAAATTTTCTCCACATACTAAATTACTAAAGTGAAAACAAGCGTCAACCAAGCGGGTTAGTCAGAAAATTATTCTCTCCTCTTCTTCTTCTTCTCATTTCTCTCCACTGAATTCTTCAACTGTAAAAGAAAAATAAAAATCTCGTCAATACCAATTTCATTGGGAGAAAATAAAAATAAAAATAAACAAAAGTAGAATCTTAAAAGGCTATTGTTTTCCTGTCCAACTCACCATTATAATGAGAATCCGCACAAAGATTGCAACCAAATCGGTGAACAGGGTCAAGGCATGCTTCACATAATCCAGGTCGCCAAAGTGAGCCCTCTCAATTATTTCTTGGGTGTCTACCACAACGTAGCCTACAAACACCAAAAGCCCAAAATATAACTGCAAAAGTTGCAAATAAGATCCCTGTTAGATATCTTATAGCATATATTACAAAATATATGATAAAACAAAGATATTTTCTAGGTTTCTAGCAGTACGCTAGCAAGAATAACGGCTTTGTCACTTACATCAAACTTAAAGAGCGCTATTGAACCCCCAAAAATGGAGGAAGCAAAGTGCAACCACATAAGAATGGACAACCCAGAAGAAAGCAAGCCACCAAGGTAGAGGTACTCCCTACGCCTTGCAACCAAAGCTGCTGCTGAGAAACAAGCAAAGGCCAGGGAAGTCGCCACAAATGCGCTAAAGATAAGGCTGAAAGAATGGAAGGAAAATATCAAAAATTCATCCAAAACTCAAATAGCCACAACCCAATTGTCACAAAGCATTAACTAAAGAAGAGGTTAAGAGGGTAGGGCAGAGTAGGTAGATGTTATAAAATAAAACAAAATAGTCGGTGAAAAGAACAATTTTTTTTGGTTCGTCTTTATAATGAACTAAAAACATTTGTTCGCATAATTGCATTAAATGAACCTTAAATAATGATGAGTAATCCATTAACCACATCATCAACTTTGGCAGGCATGAGATTTATCTGAAGAATCCAGTAATAATAATTTTTTTTAAGTGGAGTATCATACACAGATATGGATAATAAAACTGTTAGACTACAAAGGCAACACATATGTGAATCAGTATGCTTGCATAAATATAATCAGAGGCAGATTAGCCAGAATCAGAAAAAACTTGTTATCCATTACAAATGAGTATCTACTCCAAACCCCTATACCTTCCTGCTGAAAAAAAAAACAAACTTTGCAATACTTACTCTCTCTCTATTCCAAATAAGGAAGGTGTAGGGACTATTCCAAATAAGGAAGGTGTAGGGAGTTTGGTGTAGAAATTAGGTGTAAGAATAATAAAACTCATTCCAAATATATACTATAAATTAAAATCATATGCAGTCACCAGATCCAAATAAGCTCTACAATTCAATAAAGAAGTCAAAGACTCACAAACAACACAATAATTGCAGAAAAAGTGCTGCCAAATGCAACGGATGCATACCTTGGATCAATTTCAATAGCCAAATCAATCAATGGCCCAATGGAGGCGCCCTGAAACAGGGCTGAAGCCATCAACAAAGACACCCTCTTTTGCTGCATATATCACAAAACAAACAGTGAGTGACAACCAAACTACAAAAAACCACGAAATAAACAGAAGGCTTCTGCAAAAGCCAGCTCACAGATTCATCTCATACCTCTTCAACAGAAGGCGTCGAGAGCAACCAAATGATGCTTCCCACGGAAGCCAACGTAGTAAGAAAACCTCCAATGTTCCATAGTACATGAAGGTAAGCTCCGACAGCAGAAGCAAACACAGCGCAACATAATGTAAAATAAACCTGCAATCAATCACAATTCTCAATACATAACCAAAGATTCTATAAACCATATTAGTCCATGAAATTAAACGCATCAGTAATATTAGTCCTTAACGTTAAAAAATTATCATTTTAATTCTTAAAATTATAACCACCGGTCATAGAAACTACTAAAGTTCATATATTCTAGGGACCTATTTAACTGATAAATTACAATTTTAGGACTAATATGACTAATCTTTACAAATTTAAAGACTAAAATAGTAATTTGCTAAATCAGAGATTAATATAACGGATACTTCAAATTTTAGAGACTATAATTTATTTATTTATTTGTTCAATTAAGTCCTTGAATTTACAAAATTAATGGTGATATATAAAAATAACCAATATGATATGAATTTTATAAATTTAGGAAGTAACTCATATATTAAAAGATAATTTTAGGGCTAAGTTACCCATGGCATAACCAAATGCCTTTTCAAAGGGATTATTGTTACGTGCAAGATCCATCGTACAATATTATTAATCAATTTTCTTTGTAGTGATGAAATCAAATTAATCGAGATTTAGGGAGAAATTTAGTTACCTGTTTGAGGTGATTCTGAACGACGGGAGAAATCTGGCGGAAGTTCTTGAGAGTATCGTAGCTCCAGCGGTTTCTGGAAGACGATTGGGAATCGAAGAACGAAGTGAACGCGTCCATTTGGGATTTTAGATCACAGAAAGAATCGCAACACACACACAATTGGAATTGATTAACGAGAAAGAAAGCTGAAAAGATATGCAATTATTTATAGAATATAGTGTGTCGCGGAGTCGCGGAGTTTGGTTTCGTCGAAGTTTCTATTTTATATTTTTTTTTCCGGTCATGTCGAAGTTTCTAGTTTGCCCTATCGAGTTCGCGAAACAGGATGGCCCGACCCGGTATCCGGGCCACATTGTCATTATCATTTGTCATCAACGTATCATACGATAAAAAATTAAATATTATAAATTGACAAGTGGTTATTATATGATAATTTACTTAAATAAAATAAAATAAATGGTCAATTGTCAAAACAATAGTTTTTGGAATATGATAATGTAATACAATTATTAAAAATGTTGTCACATCATTAGTGTATAGGGCAGGATAGGATGTAGTTTCGAAGAAAGGATGAGGGGAATTTATATTGGACGTGATTTATATTTAAATGGATGGTAGTTGCGGGGAAAGAACGAGTACATTCAAGAAAATGCGAGATTATATCAAGGTTTGTATTTGTTGGTATTCGCTTTCTATCCTCCAGTATGTTGCAATAATATAGATACTATAGGTGGAGATTTTTTTTGGTAAGTTCTTTTTTAAAGAATAATGTTAGAAACATACTTTTTATTATACTCTTTTAAATATATTCTCTTTTATTTAATCATGTTATAAACTAAAATAATATTTAACTTTAATTAGTATATAATTAATTCAATTAACTTGTAATTAAATTTAAGTGATATATAATTAAATTTAAATATTATTTTAGTGTGTGACATTATTCAATAAAAAAAATGTGTTAAAAAATGTATGATAAAAAGTGTGTTACTAGTACTCTTCTCTAAAAAAAGGAGGAGATTTGTGTGGAAAATATAAGAGTAATTTACTCATATACTACTATTTTTCAATATGGTGTAGTGGAGCCCCCAATTTATCAAGAGTTTAAATTCAATACATATTTCATATAAAGTTATTTTACACTATTATCATCTAATTATATATTAATATGTCATTGAAAATGAGACATGTAAACTTGTGATATGCCCTATCTTTCATGAAATGGAACAACTTTCCTTACTTCTAACAACGAAGTTGATTCATTTAATTAACCTTCCATTTATTACAACTATATGACTTGGGTTCAAATATTGAGTTTCTATATTTTATAGGTAATTTATAATTTTATTATAAATTCTCATTGAGATTAGTAATTTATCTTAACTTTAAAATGAAAAGAACTTTCTCTCGTCCAAAACTTTTGTAAATAATAATAATAAAAAGGAAACTTCCCTTCCTCTAAACTTATATATATATATATATATATATATAAACTGTTGGTTATTTGTTAAAAAAAAAAAAGAATTGTAGCTATTTTTGTCTTTTTACGTTTTTGTAGTGGAGCTCCTCCTTATTCTTTATCAATGATAATTCGATCACCTAACTTAGAAAAAGAAAAAATAGTATCATTTTTCTCTTGAAAAAAAATGTCTAACTTCATATTAAAAAAAAATCAGTCTTAAAAATGCCATTTATAGAAAAGATCTAACTCTATTTTGAAAAATTAATCTCACACCCAAAAACTTTTAAATACCTTGAGAAAAAGAAAAGAAAGACACCTCTAACTTAGTATATGATTGACTTGTTTAGCAACGATCAATCAATTGAAAAAAGAGAAATATTTATATAATCGATTTTATTTATATAATTAATGTGAATTAAATTAATTAATATTTACATAATTATATAAATTCTTGTATTATATAATTATTTTATATTAAAAAATAATAATATATTTATTGTTAATTAGTTTAGTTTAGACAACTTTATAAAAATATTTCTCATTGAACAGCATACATCCACGTAACTCAGACAATAACAACTTGACAGGTCAGCTCCCGTATGCTTACATAATTCGTACCATCCTCAAAATAGTTTGAATGAAGTTGTAGAAGTGAGAAAAGCAAAAGGACTATAAGTCTTATTGAACAGTAGGTTTAATGCCTTAGTTTTGTCATTATCCACCCCATAGTGATATTAGTAAGGTAAGGGTGAAGCATAATAAATTAATTAAATAGTTGAGCAAACTCGAAATTGGTTAATATATATAAAGAACAGATGCAAAATGAAAAATGAAAAAAAAAATCCCATTCAACAGAAAATAGAACTTTACAGTGAATAACACAAAAGGGTTTCCATGCAAAGGTTCTGAACAGTATCAAATCATTCTGTAGGTGGTGAAGACAAAGTAAGTTTCAAAAGCAAGCCAAGCAAGAATCCAATGAGACCCACAAACATGGCAAAGGTGAAGGAAAATCCCGGATCGCTTCTTCGATTTCTTCGCCTTTTCAGCATGTCCTGTACATCAAGAAAACAATGGATTAGTGATATTTTTACAATAGCTCTCAGACAAGACACCTATTATAGATTCAAGTGCTGCAAAAAAAAAAAAATCTTTTGGACAGTTAAAAGTTCAGATGTTGTTAGGTGTTAATCGTTGGTGGAGAGTCATAAAGGGATTCTGGGTTAACATCATTGACGAAACAATCCAAGAAATCCAATTAGAACATCTAACAAGTTCTTATCTGATTTCTAGTAGAATAGGAATACATTAAGAGCATGTTTGAAAAAGATTAAATCTTTCCCAAATAGTTGTTTTAAGAGGATTAAACTATTTTGTGAAATAATTATTATGTTTGGGGTAAAAAGATTATTTTTTAAAAAGTTTTTACATGAAATTCAATGTAAAATAAAAAAAAATTTTCAGCTTTAATAATCATAAGTTAAAGATTGAAACTTATGATTTTAGTTTATAGATTATTTCTTACACTTTAATATGTAAATACTTATTTTATCGTCAATCAAATAATTTTTTTAATCATTCTATACCTATTTTAGTAATTTAATATATAAAAATAATTCTTTTTATATCATCCAAACTAATCATATTAGCTTAAAATCACTTTACAGCTTAATGCATCTAAACATAAAAATAAATCGATTATAATCGATTATAACAATAATCGATTATCAATATAATCTATAATTTTTAACTTTCCCAAAGCCCTAAGTATAAACAAAAGATCACGCAAGGAAATAAATGTTACTAAGAGGTAGGAATACATTAAGACATGTTTTATTTTGTTCCCCCCCCCCTTTATTCCATTGAGTAATTTCATTAAGTCACATCGTTTATCCATATCATAAAGATTTGACAACGTTTTACATTAATTGTTGTCTACCTAACACAACGTCCTCTTTTTTTCTGGACTTGAGACTGATTATGTAAAAATTTGCAATAAAACTCAGCATAGGTAGAGTTAAGTAATTTCATTAAATAAAAAGTTAAAATAAAAATATAGAATCAAGACAGATTACTTTGCATACTCATACTCTTATTTTCATTTGATCTAATCCTTACCGTCTCCAGATTTGTTAAAACTTCCACTAATCACTTTTAGCTTTCATGACCAATTTTAGTACAGGGATATATATTTTAGAATTGACTTTGTATGCAATTATTTTCAGCCAATGTCTCCTTAAATCAGAACCAGAGAGGTAACTCCCTCCATAGATGTCTTCATTAGCCATAGAATAAAAATACTGGCCAAGCCATGGCCATATAAAAGTACCCTATCAGCATACAGAAAATGACAAAAAAATTCAGGTTTACAAAGAAATGATATCTCTCCATAATAGTCAAGCACACAGGACAGAAATCACATTGATACTTTTTCCTGTATATAAGCCTATTTATTTTCCTTCCACATTTTTGGAGTTTTTTAGGAGGGAGAATGGCTCAAAAGTTTTATAGGCTTCTAAATTTTAATACTAGGTATTTTTTTCTATCAACTTTAGTCACTTTGCACACATATTCGGAAGTAAAATTCCATTTCAAATGTTGACCCAAATCTTATGATAATGGAGTAATGTGGGAAAATATGTAGCATAATTACCAGTTCCTGTTGCAGTTGCCGCGTTTGTCTGGCAGTGGCATCTCTTTCCTCCTTCAGGTGCTGTAAGGTTTGACTCTTCAAACAAAAAGAATCTAATTTAAGAATGACTGGCTAACCTAAACTAAAGTAATGGATCCGTAAAGAAGTTTGACCATGGGGTATTAAATGCTATAATGCAGGAAATGGTTCAAAATGAAGCAATAAACATACGCAATACTACTAACCTAAACTAAAGTAATGGATCCGTAAAGAAGTTTGACCATGGGGTATTAAATGCTATAATGCAGGAAATGGTTCAAAATGAAGCAATAAACATATGCAATGCTACTAGGCAATGTTTTAGAGATGACCACTCAAACTCAGAAACAGAACTCATCAAGCAACCACCAATTCATTTATCAACACAGACTGATAGACTGTGTGTGTGTGTGTGCAGAGAACATATGCTTATTGGCCAACTGCCAAGGCAGCCCATATAATATCATAAAACTGTGTGTGCGTGTGTAAAGAACATATGCTTATTGGCCAACTGCCAAGGCAGCCCATATAAGCTTTTTTAATGAAAAATATCATAAAACTGATGTCACAAGCAGAAGGAATATACTTCAACTTCAGTCTATAATCTATAGTCAGTCCCACGAAGGGTAAAATTGTACTTGAATCTTTCACAAATAATCTCTGCTAAACCAATTTGTGATCAGAGCATAATTTCTTTTCCACACTCGCCATAGGTGAATCTGTACCTAGAGTGCATAATCTGGGATAAGACTCTTCTAAAGTGAGTTTGTCTCTAAAATGAATAAGTAAGGGTACATCCACCATTATATTTTAGTGGATTAAGATCACGATATACTTTAGATTAAATCAAAGGTGGATATACTCTTACTTGTTAACTTTAGAGACAAGCTCACTTTAGAAGAGCTTTTTCCCATAATCTACTAGATGCTTCATGGCATTTAAAAGCTGATGAAACACATCTATAAAATGATAGAAAGTGATAAAGGAGTGGAGGAAGTGAGGAACCAATTGCAGCCAAATAGTAGGTCACTAGATGGCAGAAATTTGATGCAGGCACTGATTTATATTTTCCATCAGAAGTAGCCCAATAGTCCTACAGTAGGACTTCTCTCATTGATTTCAATTTTGATTCTTTGGCTTTCCTTAAAAATCTCAATATGTTTTTTAGCTTGTTCACATATTATTTGAAAAGTATTTAGTGTTGTTTCCTCCAAATCCATCATGCACCATACACATAAGTGGACTGTGCATCTACAAGATGGAATGAAAGCTGTCACAAAACCCAAAAATTATGTTATCACCCAGATAATCAGGATATATAGATGTGATCTGCAGAGTAGATGCTTTCTTTCTTCTTCCATTGCCAATTGATCCACAGAAACCCCTTAATCTCATTTCTTAGGCTTAAATCATTACAAATATGTGAAGTCTGCTTGCATTTCTAAAAGCGACCACACCCACATGGGGATTCCAGCTTCATACATAATATGCAACATATAGCAAAATACATAAGATTACCAAATTTGAGAGGAAGCATAAAAATAAAATTCAAACTGATTTCTCCAAAGGGAGGGGGAACGAGAGAAGAAACTCACAGAATAGGCATCAAGTTTTTGTGAGGAGTTCTTCAATGCATCATCTTCTGTGCTTCCTTGGGGTGAGGTAGGAGAGAGATATATAACTCTTAGTTTCAATTCCTCTATTGACTTTCCACTATCCTTAGTAAACTACAAGCCAAAAATAAGCAGCGTTCGTGAACAATTGTTTCTTTTCAAATTATAGAGTTGATCCTGTTAAAACAAGAACAGTGTTGGCTCTCTTACAGTATCTGGCGGAAGCTCATCAACATCAGTATTTGGATTCACTATTGTACTCTGTAAGAGAAACTTATCTTTGCATTGCATGTCTGGAGGATATTCTTGTTGGGCTTGGAGGGTGACTGTACAACACAAAAATTGGAGAATATGATAAATGCTAATACCATAGACTAGTGAAGAGCTCAGAGCTCATAAGCAGATAGCATACATATGATTGGTTTGAAACCTAGTAGTATATTCTTCCTAGTTCTTAGTGATGTAGAAGACAATTAGACAAACTTCCTTTTTTGTGACCTTTGATTGGTTGAAGTTACCAATTTTCATAGATCTAAGCTCACCAGTTTAATTATATATATATATATATATATATCCTTCTACTCATGTCTAAGATGAATCAGCATTTTTCTCTACTTGATGGGCATTGAGTAATTTGTTCATATGCATATCTCCTAAAATGAATGTAGAGACCCTTTGGTGGGCTGTCTTCAGTAGTCCAACATTTCAAATTATAGATCTTAATTGAAGTTATTACCCAAAAAAAAAAATAATCAAAGGAACTGGACTTATAAATGTTTCTGCAATAGTAACAAGAAGCACCTCTGATGATAGTTGAGTCCCATGGCTGTATAACACCAGTGTTAGGTCGGACAAAGTACTTCTTTGGTGAAGTGGTTTTGACCTGCCAAAGAACAAAATAACATAACACTGAAATCAAATGCAGTCAGAATGCACTAAGAATCAGCTGGAGAAAAGCATATCCAGCAACAGTAAGTTTGTTCCTGTACGGGGAGTTGAAAGAGTACCTTAAAAGCAACATAGTGCTCTGCGTTATTCAGAACTTTAAGATCGCAAAATGTTTGCTTCTCCAGCTCAACTGGTTACACGAACATTATGAGCATAACTGAATAAGAACTCAAGCTTATTAAGGAAAATGCAGGGGAAGGAATTCATATTTCTACTTTACAGACACTAACAGAGTTTTATATGCATTGCCCTCATACTTCAGAACATCTTTCATCATATTAGAGTAGTCTGCTTTCCTATTTGATTTACCAAATAGGGGAAACCAAAATGCACTCTTAAAACATGAGAAGTAGAAGTGCTCCTTCTTTGAGAATTGCTAAATATAACTGCACAAAACCAAACCAATTTTCAAGTGGTACAGGAACCTTGATATTGCCAGCAGAAATAACTTATTCGAAGAGAAGCCATATATATATATATATATAAATGGATTTACTGTTCAAATTTCTATCATACGTAACCATGCCTCCTTATGTCACTATCCAATCACTTCAAAATCCTTGTTTTTGTTCCATTTAGTTAAAGGAAAATATAGTGGCAAACCTATGCTTTTCATCCCATAACTTTATCTCAACTTTCATTTTCGTCCCAAATCTTTTTAAAACCTACCAAATTTGTTCTAAAAATTAACACCATAAAAAATGCTAACGGAATTTGCAGACATGGCAGCTTACATAGCTAGAAGTGCACAATGGACACTTTACTCTCTCCAACAAGGATTTTTTTGAGAGTTGGAAATTGGGACAAATTTGGTAATTTTGAAAAAGATATAACACTATATGCAAATTTAAATTAGTCAGCATGTTTGGTTTCCAGTTTGGAATCCCAAAAGCTACAAGAGACTAGCTTTTGTCCAAACCATGGTTTGGGGCTTTCCAAACGGGAAACCAAAAGTGTCGTCTCATTGGTTGGAAAGCTTGTTTGATTTTTATCATAAGGCTTGAAAAAACCTATCTAGATGCCAATTGTACACTTACAGCCACAAAAGTTGGCATGTCCGTAGGTTCCGTTAGCATTGTTAATGGTTAGTGTTTTGGACGAATTTAATGAATTTTAGAAAGATTAAGATAAAATTAAAACCAAAATGAAAATGAAATTAAGGTAAAATTACGGGACAGAAAATATAGTTTTGCCAACCATATCTATGTAAGTTTCATGAATAATTAACAACATATTAAACATTCAATAAAAATTAGCAAACTACGCAACTTCTAGCCTTACACACAAAAAGTATTAATTTATTTACACCCAATTATGATTCGTGAAAAAAAAAGAAAAACACGCTGATCCCCCAGACAAGAATGTAAATTTTGCATGCAATTCCCTTGTCGAGCCTTCCTGAGATCATAGCGAAGCGACCCATGAAATTTTTTCATGATGAAAAATGGTTTGCAAAAGAAAAAAAGATAGAAGAGAGAAAAGGTACATACATTGGAACCTGAGCTCATCGGGATTAACAGTTATCAATGGATTTCCAACAGAAGCAGTCATGACGAAGAGATCAAAATTTCTACAATGAATCACTAATGAATTAGAAGCAACATGCAAAATCACCACCCACGTGAGCCTGCCCCTGCCATTCACAGCAATCTCACAAAGAAGGAGGGAGGGAAAAGGAAAAGAAGAATAATTGTTGCTTGCTCCAAAACAAGCATAAGAGAGAAAAGGGTGCGTGATTTAGAGAGAGAGAAAGAGAGGGAATAGAGAAATGGAATGGCGGTTGCAATATAAATATGTGGTGGAACGAGGAACATGGGGTACCGAAGGGCTATAATGCAAAAGTGATTCCAAATTTGTAGCCACCGAGATTGCTTGGTCTGAACAAAACCTTGGAGTCGGAGGAATGAGACTTGAAGAGAAGAGAAGAGTGTGTGTATCAAATAGGCAAACAGTCCCGTAAAATTAAAATACGTCAAATTTAATTCAATTTATTTACAGAAATTATTCGATGTGAAATAATTTAATATTTCTCTGATATTACCATATAATATAAATATAATATACTATTTTAATCTACGTAAAATATTTTCCGCAGCCAAATACCAATGTTGCTGTCCTGTACCATTTGCTTCTGGTTCTGTTACTTCTGGGACTCTCTGACATAGAAAGAGAGAGTTTGGTGCTGTGTTGTGTTTGGCCGCCTCCTATGGGCATGGCATAATGGCACTGGCAGAACTATGAGAGGGAGAGAATTGATACACGTGTACAATGGAGGTTACCTTCAAAAGTGAGAGACTCAGATACCAAACTTGGAAGTGGGTCCTCATGACGTGTCATTGCTACTCAGATCCACGTGGCCTATGTATCTTCTTATATAATCATTAATAATTAAAGTAAGAATTTCTCTTATGGTAAACTACTAAACAAGATTAAATTAAATTAAGATTTAAGATTGTACGTCTCTGTTACTTGGAGCTTTCAATTTCATCTTTTCTTTCCTTTATGCGTAATCCAAATATGCTTGGATTAGAGTCAAAATGGAAGCATACAAATTGAGAGGTATATCTAAATTTATTTTGTTTCCAAAAACCTTAAATTGTTCATCTTATTTTTGGCCTTTATCTTCTTTGTTTTACGGTCATAGTCAGCATACCTTTATTGCCTATGAAGTGACGATATTTATTTGCATAGCTATAAAATAGGTAGTACACTTGCTGGTATGTATCAAAGACAAAAAGTTTTTTGGGAATGTTACACATGTACTATAAATATCGGGCTTATATACTTTTTTCGTTCCAAAAACGAGTGCAAAGCACAAAAAATTGGCAAGGTGGTTTGCAGAAAACTATATGCTTAACCAAACAGACCATTACTATGACTTAGGGACTTATAATTTAGCCATAGTTTGTACATAATATCATACTATTATATTCAAAAGCACATTGTTGCCCTTCAATTCATTTTTTGTTTTATTTTTATTATAAAAAACAATGAAATTTTAATTATAATTTCTAACTATTTAAAATAATTTTTTTTGACTTACTAATGTAAATATAGACATAATCCTCTCAATCAAATACAATAACTTAGTGCATGTTTGGTATTTTAGTTTTTTTGGGAAAAAATTTGTTATAAAAAAAATTAAACTTTTTATACGAAATTCAATGTAAAATAAAAGTTTTTTAAAGTTAATTTTTATAATTAAGATTGAATGATTTTAACTTATAAATTATTCATTACATTTTGATATGTAAATATCATTTTGTCCTTAATCAAATAATTTTTTTAATCATTCTATACCTATTTTAGACTTACTAATTAGTTAAATATAGACATTATATCCTTTTATACTCAATCAAATTTTTACAATAACTTAATCCTGCACCAAAACAAATCTGGGAGATAAAAGTCGCCCACTTCTATTTTTGGCATGAAGGACTTGGAAAGCAAGAAAGAAATCAATATATTTAAAGAGAAATGTTAAATTCTCTTTAAACATTAACATATAAGTATTTTAGCTGATAAAAAAAAACATATAAGTATTTTAATTGCTTTATGAGAAATGTTTTATCCTTTTACTTAATTTTTTTATTAATCTTTTTAATTATTAAATGAAAAAAATTTAATATATTTTTATATTTTTAAGACATTAGATATTTTTTTATTTAATATTAAAAAAATTATTAAAAAAACTTGTAAAAAAATATAACATTACTTTTACTTTAAATCTCTTTTTGAATAAAGCGTGTGCATTACTGCATTTAATATTTTGGAAGTTGGAAAATCTCCGTTGTAGTGCTTTTTTCCTCATTTAGCATTTCTCATATTTATATTACTTAATCAATTTTAAAATATTTATTGTTTTAAAGTAATTGCATAAAAATTAAGAAACTATTCAGAGCATGTTTGGATATGTTTTTTTTTTCGTCATCTAATAGCTTTTTCTATAAAAAAAGATTTTTCATTGTTTATGCAGCTCTATACAAACTTTTACATGAATTTTAATATATTATAATAGTTTTTTATAAATTTAAAACTTGAAATTTATGATTTTAAATTATAAATTATTTTAAAAATTTTGAGATGTGAATATTATTTTATCTTTAATCAAATAATTTTTTTAATCATTTTATATCTCTTTCGATAATTTAATACATAAAAATAATTCTTTTTATACCATACAAATAAAATAAATTATTATAAAATTATATTTTAACTAATATATTCAAACATAAAATTAATTTTATTAAAATCAATTATACAATAATTAATTATTAAAATAATCAAAATTTTTACAATTAAACTAAACACACACTAAATAATCTTATTATAAAAAAATATAATTATATTTAATTAAATTACTGTCTATTAAAATACTCAAAATCTTACATTCTATTGATGTTCTATCTGAATAATCTAGTAAAATTACAAAGAGATAAGAAAAAGTTAAAAAAAATTAATATTATTTTTAAAGATAATAAACAAAATGAAATAAAATTTATTATCTAAAATGATAGATATTTTAATAAATATTATTTTTCTTGAGATTTTAACATATATATTTTTTTTAAAAAAGAGAATACTATTATTTTTTTCCATTCTCTTTCCTCCAATTCACCACCCACCAAACATGGCTTGTTAAAATCATAATTACGAAATTCGAACTGGTCATTGATTTGGCCAAAGTACTGAGTTAATATGTCACTAGTTAATGGTTGACTCATATAAAATAAAATAAAATAAAGATATAAATATTTAATATAAATAAAAAATATTAATAACATAATTCAATTAAAAAGGTCATAGTCATAAAAATTTGATTATTTTCATGTAAAAACTTATTTTATTAGATAGTTTAACTTTTTGTTTTCTTTAGCTTTCTTGATAATTGTTTTATTAAATTTTATCATAAGTAAAATTATATTTTATGAAGATAAAAATTTCTTTAGCTTTGTAGTAAAAGATTTTCAGTTGCTGAAAAATAAAATTGACTAATCAATGTTTAAAGCTAAAAGAAAGTTTTCCATTGCATTGGAAAAGAATGAAAAAAAATGTTTTTCTAACTAAAGAGTGCCTTCCAGAAAGTTCTTAAGGAATTAAAGATAAAAAATTTCTATTAAAAGTAATGCTTTTAATACATTAAAAATTTAAAAGTTTTACTTTTAAATAAGAAATTTTATCTTTAATTCTTTAATAAGTATCCTTAATTAATTAAAGACATTTATTAAGAAATCAAAAATAAAAAGTTGTAACACTCTTACACAAAAAATTATTATATATTTTTAAAATGTCACATAAAATTGTACTTATATCATTTATATTTTAATATTTTATTTTTTATTAATAGTAGAACTCACTACTAATTTATATATTTATTATCTCAACTTATTTTTTATTTTTATAAAAATAATAAATAATAAACATATAAGTTAATAATAATTTCTATCATTAATAAAAATTAAAATATCAAAATATAAATAATATAAATATAATTTTATGTGATTCTCTAAAAACATACAATAATTTCTCCCCCGTAACGCCCTCAGAAGCTTTAGAGTTCCAAAGCCACCAACGTTACTTTTCACCACAACCACATAACATCATTACTCTACAAACACTGCATACCATCATTTCACATCTGTAGAACACTAGGGTGCCTTTTCATTTCTGTCCCTCACCCAAACCCCTTCTTCATCCTATTTCCATTCCTCTTTCTCATGCCCACTCCCCATATTATCTCACAGAGGCATCATCCCTTTCATGCAAAAACCTCAAGCTCCTCAAGTCCTCCGTGACAGCAGCACCACTGCGTTGACGGCGACATTTATAATTAGGGATAAAAATAAGTCAGACGATCCGTCAAAAGTTTATAATATGACCTAACTCATTTAATAAAATGATTAGGTTAATTTTTTTTTAAAAACTTATTTAACTAAATAAGCTAGACTTTAAGCATGTGTAAAAAGTTTTTAGGTCTAATAGATTAGTCTATTTAATTATATATATTATTATTTTATATATAATATAAAAATTTAATATTTATATAATATAATTAATTTAATAAATAATATAATATTTTTTAAAATTTTATATCTGTTAATTTATATAAAGACTTAGACTAATAACTATTTCGTTAGTTTAAATAAAAATAAGTATGTTAGTTTATTTAAATACCTTATCATAAATAAATCTTTAAATAAATTATTAAGTCAAATTAAATTTTAAAAAGATTAGATTAGACTTTAAAAAAAAGTTTATGTCAAATAAATAAATCAAACTTAAGTTTTTCTTTCAAAAAACATGTCAAACTCATTTAAAGTAAAGTTTAACTTGATGTGACCCATTTCCACTCTTATCCATTATGACAGCGCCCACGCATCAATGCTACTCCCAACCCACACCTCTTTGCCCTCCTCTGCTACCTCCTCATCTTAAGGTTTTTTTTTTTTTTTTTCTAAATGTGCATGAGCCCATGGAGTCCATTACCAACCTGAGTCACTGATTTTCACTACAAATGTTCGGGTCAAATCGCTTCTTCTTAGGTCTTTTGCATATCTGATTCACAATATTATTCGGACCGGTCATTAAGCCAATTCACTGATTCACTGGTTGAATCGGTCGAGCTGGTCTAAATTTTATAACTTTGGTTAAAATACACAATGCGTAGAAAAAAAAAGACACTTATATTCATATGGACGCAAATAGATAAAGTTGCAAACCTGAGTAAATCGCTTCATTTAATGATTATGCCAAAGTAATTAATCATTAATAATTTTTTTTTTTACAATGGTAGTAACAAGGTTTGGACTTATAATTTTGTGCATATTTTTTAAGTCTTTTACCATTAGTCTAATCCAAGCAACTTATTAATAATAGTATTCAATTTACTGACTAATGTTTAAAATTAAAATAAGATCTCAAATAAATAAATAAAATATAATATGATAATGATGTCAACAATTTCATCTTTATGAGCTACGCAACGTTGTAAATTTGGGCTGACTAGACCCATTTTGACCAACCTGATATGGATTGGAGCAAATGCAGGTTAAATTAGATTGAGTTAAGTATAATTCAATCTAGTAAATTATTAGCTCATTTCAATCGTATGTGGGCTGCAAACTATTCGAGATGTCTCGCAAGCCTATACTTTCTT
Source organism: Ormosia semicastrata (assembly GCA_029884595.1). NCBI lineage: Eukaryota > Viridiplantae > Streptophyta > Magnoliopsida > Fabales > Fabaceae > Ormosia > Ormosia semicastrata. The sequence goes on along the minus strand of JAQQTO010000057.1, from coordinate 50,044,189 downwards.
TATTTATCCGTACAATTATAATTTTAAAATGTTAATTTCAAATAATTTATTTGATTAACTTGCATTAAAAAACTTAAATTTAATTATTACTTAAAATTGACTAAAAATTAATTGTTACTTGAAATAGATGGAATAGATGCTTGTTTTAAAATAACATTTAGGTAAACTAAAAAGAAAAACTTATTAATTCTAGTGGTTAATTTTAACATTTTTCAAACTTATAAGCAGCCCACATCTAATCAGACCAAATGGGATTAGGTTAAATTAGGCAAAAATATATTTGAATTTCAATTTTGTTGGCCCAATTAACATGTATTTCCAAATTATTTGAACTGATTCATCACACTTGATCCATTTTGATTTACCTACTATCAGGTTAATTAACAGTATCTCAATATACTCCTAACAATATATATATAGAGAGATTCTTATGTCAAGATCTAAAAAGATGTGAAGATCACGAATTTATCATTAAGCTTGAAAAAAAAAAGTCATTCATAAATTTATTTAACAAAGCTAAAAGATGGATGTGTCAACTAATAAAATGTAACTGTATCGAATTAAAGATGTTGAATATACAATACAATGGGATTATCACCCCTCCCCCTAATTCTCTTTTTACAATAAAAAAAAAAAGTTAGCGTAATATTAACAGTATTGTCAGAGACTTTGAAATAAGATCAAGATGAGTACATAATGTTAAGCAGATTTTAATCACCCAGTAATGTATTGTTGAGAGCTTGGCTTTCTATCGGGTGTAAGACAATCTTCCAAACACAAACTAGTCAGTTATTATATACATTGTAAGACATCGGTAGCCTCCATAGCTGATGGCTGATATAACACACGCTGAATGATACAGTGTAACAAGATTGATTATCTCTACCACATAAAAATATGCAGAAGAAACACCTGAAATTACTCAAGATTATCAATTGAAACAATCAAAGTATGACCCAACAATCACTTCTCTCGGTTCTGCAAGCTACTTTTAAGATGAAACAAGACGTGGGAAGCTTGTCTCTCATACAGTATAATCTTGGCCTCCTGACCTTCCGGTGGCTCACTACTTTGATTTCTTTGATATTTGATGAGTAACTGTAATAGGAAATTAACATAAACATCATAGAATACAGCATAATAAAAATTTGGAAAAAGCTTCATGATAAAAGCCACGGAGACCCAAAAAAAAAAAAGGTTTCTGAGGTCTCCAGCATCACTTGGCTAATTTGCTTGAATAAAGAAATTCACATCCTAAACTGGTAATTTGACGAAGAACCCACCCTTCCTTTCTTTCAATCCCAACAAGAGATGCCAAAAGAAAAAAGGTACTATCGAAGCATATTTACAAGATACATTTTGTAGTCATCCAATGTCTTTAAAGGGTCACTGATTCACTTAAACTCAAGGAAATATGTCAACAAAAGGAATATTCATCCCAAATTGTCATCTTTCAGTGTGAAACTTTTATATCCTAGTCACAACAATTCACATACAGATACAGGGTTGTTCGAAGCAACACTTACACTAGGAATACTATCTCAACTCCTATGCCAGCTAGGCGGCAATAATTCATCGGATCCAAATAGTCGTGTGAACACCAGCATTTTATTATTATTATTATTATTATTATTATTATTATTTGAGGCGCCAATTCCTTTGTAGACAGACAGCCTTTGCTTTGTTCTCGGGAAGGACACAAATAGATCACCGTAAAATTCAATTAAGCCCTCGTGCCTTTGAAACAAATTACCAATTTAATTTCCATAATATCTCCGGTCCTAATGTCTGGGGTGGGCCCCTCGTTATCTGACGCCTCAGTAGCTCTCCGATTCAATATATGCAACATAAACAGTTTGCATTCCATCGTGATCCTCTCAAAAAATTTTAAGTGAATAATTTTTTATTTATAAATTTTAATCAAATTTTATTAATAACTTTTTTTTTATTTTTTTCTCTTATAATTAATCACTTAATTTTTTTTATAATCTTATATTTTTTCTCTTTTATAATTAATTACTTAAAAAAATTAAGAAAATACTTATCCGCTTGCACTCCATCCATCTTGACCTTCTTTTTAACAATTCATCACACATTCAACATCTGTTCTTATCCTTTCTACAAGTGCAAAATAGTTAGATTCCGCTCTTTTTTAGCTTTTTCTTTTTCTAAGAAAGATTTGAGTTTTAAATTATAATTATAAAAATATTAGCTTATTTGTATTTTATTTCATATTTTTAAATTTTTGTGAAAAAAATAAAAAATAAAATAAAAATAATATGACATTCTTATAATTATGAATAGAAATGCTCAAAAGGATGAATTGAGATGAGTTTAATTTGATCTAATCTCAATTTGATATATTGATCAAACCATTTCTTTAGACTTTGATTCAATTAGGTTATAACTTGACTAATAATCCAGTCGAGACTGAATTGATTTGATATTTATATAAAATACATAAAATTAAATATTATATATAATTAAATCATAAAATTTTATAAATATAAAATTAAAATTAAAGAATATTTTATAATATATATTATGATAAAAAATATTAATTTATATCTAAAAAATTTATAATTTATCTTCAATTTAAAAAAATATAAATTTTAAAATATTATATTATGGAGCAAGGTCGAAACACATGGCCGATTCTAAATCTAGTCAAAACATGTGAAAACGAAATACAGTAACAAAAAAGAAGCCACGTGTAGCCGCCAAACTGAACGGTGGTGTAAGGGCGAGTCATTATACACCACCCGTCATAAAATCCACGTGGCATCCTCCCAATTCACCAAGGCATTGCCACGTTTTCCTCCCTCCCCTTACTCTTCTCTCTCCCGCCATCCTCGCTCCCCCTCTAATTTAATATCTCTCTCTAACCACTTTCTCCTTCTACACAAAATCTCTTCTCTTTCACTCTAAAATCTAAATATCAACAATTCAAAGACATTGTCTCATTCTAAACGAATGATGATTCTGCATGCCTCATTCATTGTAATTGCGACATAACAATAATCTTTATATCCTATTATATATATCTAATAATTAAGGTTGTCTCGGCAATATAATTTCTGATCATACGATGAGGGGAAACCCACCTGGGATTCTGCTAATAAGGACCCTCAGAGGCAAAGATTGGAACCTCCAAACCTACCGCTACTTTGTTTTGTTAATAACCTTCATAGCCTACGCTTGTTACCACGCTTCAAGAAAGCCCACTGGGATAGTCAAGAGTGTGTTGTGCCCTTACCCCAACACCAAAAAACTCACCTCAACCAAACTCGTGACCCATGGTTGGAGCCCCTTCGACGGACCCGAAGGGACATCAAAGCTTGGTGAGATTGACGTTGCGTTCTTGGCATGTTACTCTCTTGGAATGTACCTTGCTGGGCATTTGGGTGATACTTTGGACCTTCGTTTGTTCTTGACAATTGGGATGATGGGGAGTGGCATCTTTGTGGGGTTGTTTGGGATGGGTTACTTCTGGAACGTTCACGAGTTTTGGTTCTATCTCGTTATGCAAATGGTTGCGGGAATGTTTCAAGCCACGGGTTGGCCTTCTGTGGTGGCAGTGATTGGGAACTGGTTTGGGAAGAGGAAGAGAGGTCTCATAATGGGTGTGTGGAATGCACATACCTCGATTGGTAACATTAGCGGTTCTCTTCTTGCTGCTAGTGTTTTGGATTATGGATGGGGTTGGTCTTTCATTGTCCCTGCTGCCTTGATTATATTTGGAGGAATCATTGTTTACTTGTTCTTGGCTGCGTACCCCGAGGACGTGGGGTTCTCTTCCAATATTCATGGTGCTGGTTCGGATCTCATGCCTGCAACTTTGGTTCTTGATGAAGAGGCTCAGGTTATTATAACCAAAGGTGGTGGTGGTGGTGTTCAGGTAGAAGGGGAGACCAATGCTGCTTCCCAACAAGGGTCAGTGAGAAGGAAGAGCATCGGGCTTCTTGAAGCATGCATGATACCTGGTGTAATGCCTTTTGCTTTGTGCCTTTTCTTTGCCAAGCTTGTTGCCTACACGTTCTTGTATTGGTTACCATTTTACTTGACTCAGACAGGTGATGATCATCCACCACATCCTAGCTCCTTGCTTTGGTTTTTGCCTGTTGGTTCTTGTTGTGTAAGAATATGGAAATTACCCACATTAGCAAGAAGCATAAACTTGATGGTGGCGTGTGTTTATAGCTTTGGATTTATGTTGATGGTCTTTGCTATGTTTTATTCTTTTAATTAGGATAAAAGTATTCAATGGAGTTGTAGCTGGCAATATATATTAGAGAGTTAACTGAGATTGCAAAAATTGTTGAAGAAAATGGTGTTGGTGGTTGGAGCCTTGGAGGATGATTGACTAGTTGCTGGGTTGTATGAATAACTAATGCAAGTTATGATAATAATCTATATATAATACTTTATTTAGAGATGATGAAGAGTTTTTATTCAAGCAAGCCCTTCCCATTTCTAGTTTAGAAATAGATGGTTCAGAAAGGTCATGTTCTGCTTCATCATAGGGCAGTTATCGATCACACAAGCTTTTGGTTAGTGTTTATTTGTTTTGTGGAACCAAAATCTTAGTGTGCCAAATTTTTACACATAGCAGCAACGGAAGCTCATTGATTCACTGAAGAGTTAGCTTTCATCGTATACCATCACTGCTATGAGACCTTCCAGTCATTTAGGACTTAGGAGCTCTTCATGTATGGTTGCTTCTTTAAAACGTCTCTAAATGTTAGCTCTTACAAATTGAAATTAAGTTATGGATATATCAATATATATTTTTGAAAAAATCAAACTAAGTCTGCCCTGTGCATAATGTAGTTTCTCTGGGTATGTTATATAACTGCAATTTGACTGGGAACTGGGAAGTGAAATATATGTGTCCCAAGCTTGGAAGCTAATAGTTTTGCATAATTATAGTTCAGAAGAACAAAATCACTTATATGTGTTGTGTTGAATCAGTTGTTTCCTCTCCTTTTTGACCTATTGCTTGTAGAATTCCTCTTTGAAGATCTGAATATAACAGTTGGATTGGCTAGTGTGACCCCTAAAACGTGTTCTGTCTGTGGTTCATTTGTTAGAAAACCTATCAAAGTCTAAGCCATCTCTCTTCTGATTTTTTCATATGTTAAGATATAATATAGCCATTCAGGTACCTTCACCTTGAAAGAATTGCAGAGAAAGGTTTGGTCAAATGTACCAAACCTATTGTACAGCATATATTATATAGAAACTGTTGAAAAAGTACAATGAGTAACTTACGGCTAGACAGATTTATATGCCAAATATAGAACCTATGCTATACAAAGAAAAGTATATACATGGAAAGTTGACAAAATGAATCATATCAGACAGCAAGAGGAAGAACGTTGGTGATCTGCACAATTAGAGGGAGCTAATGATATATTCCTATCTTGGCTTATGTCAATCCTTGCACAATTAGTGTGATCTGCATAATTAGAGGGAGCTGGTGATAAGTCTGTCTTAATACACCTAACAGCTTAAGTTTTTAAGAGAGTTGATTCATGACAATTTAAACTGCACAGATTTTTGTATTTGATGATGTAGCCAACTCCGTGTAAATATAATTTGCATCTGTCATAAATCTTTATCTGCCATATAAATTATCATTTTCATGTTGCAGAAATTGGTGGGGAGTATATGTCTGTCAAATCTGCTGGAAACCTTTCAACCTTGTTCGATGTAGGGGGTATTTTTGGGGGTATTCTTGCTGGCTACATATCTGATAGACTCAGTGCCCGTGCTACCACTGCAGCCAGCTTCATGTATGCAGCAATTCCTTCTATGCTTTTATACCGATCATATGGAAGTGTTTCTATGAATGCCAACATTGCACTTATGATGGTGACTGGATTATTTGTAAATGGGCCTTATGCTCTTATCACCACTGCTGTCTCTGCTGACTTGGGCACTCACAGTTCTCTTAGAGGAGATTCTCGTGCTCTAGCTACAGTGACTGCTATTATAGATGGTACTGGATCAGTCGGTGCAGCTCTTGGCCCTCTTCTTACAGGGTTCATTTCAACTAGGGGATGGAATGAAGTTTTCATTATGCTTACCCTTGGGGCTTTTATTGCTGGCCTTCTTTTGTCACGTTTGGTCATAGCTGAAATTGCAGAGAAAACTGGCAAACCTTTATCCAATGGACTACAAGATCCTGGAGGTAATTTCTTCAAAATATTAAATCTGTCAAAAAATGGGGTTAACAAGTCATGTAATCATGGTTTCTCAGTGTGCTGATTGCCTTTCTTCTATGAATCTAGTACCTTGCTCATGGTAACATCTATTCCATGCATATAGTTGTTGTTGAAATTCGGATTTAAAGGAATCAAATCTTTTATGCTTAATTGCTTATAGTACCTAGCCATTCTCCTTTGAAGCTGCATGGAAGCATGCTTTTCCTTCTTCTATGTTTTGTTCCTTTTTTATCTTTTACCAAAATATAAAAGAATTAGCATTTTCATGTTTTATGCAATTGTTGTTGAATTAAGTCAAACTCGGTGCTTGAATTTTGAACTATGAATTTTTGTATCTGTCTTATCATCCCTTATAATGTTTCTGACATACCAGTGATCTTTTGCAGCCCCTGCATCTCAACCACTTCTAGATGAGGAAAGGTGACAGTACTGATCAGGACCTCGCGAATGGTCAAATATATTGCTCAATACTTGGGCTGTAATATGAGAAAGTTGTAAGATTTTGTTAATGGCTCTGACTGTAGCTTGCAGTAGCCATTTCATTGTTCATTTTCTGTGATAATGATATATGCCTAGTTATTGCCTACTGATAAGTTAATCAGCAAGAAGATTGCATCCGTTCCATTCAGCTCTCCAATCAGTTTGTTGTCTAGAGGGATCCAAATGTGGTCATGGCTCACTATTGGGGATGGAACTTAATTCCTTTTCATCGTGAATTGACTTTCCTGCGGGGATGCATGTGTGTCACACATTCAAGGAGGCTCCGTTTTCAATTTGTCTTCAGCGGATTAGGATATACAGCTAAATTTCTATCTTGATCACAACCCAAATCCCCTTCACCCATCCCAAATCATGTTATCATGGGATTTAGAACAAAAAAGGTTCATCAATTCGACTTGTATATGCAAAAATTAATAAATTAAGTAATTCTCGGTACATACTAATTATGATACGTGTGTAAACTATAGTGTTGTTTGTGTATCCTACTTAATTTTCCTAATATTTGCAATGTTAACTGTTTCATGTCTTGTATGTATAGCGTTTAGACAGTCATTTTTCTCATGTGCATCAATCTAATAAGTAACAGCATAATAAATAGGTGAACTGCCTTTATAGCCTTTTCTCATGATGTCAGAATGAACATTTTAATTCAGGTTTTGCTTCGAGCATGCTAAGCATTTTCCTGTTCCTGCAGAAATGGCCATAAATGAGGGCCCTATCTGGATCGTTGTCTGAAGTTTACATTTAGAGAAAAGTGGTGGGCTTGCCACGTTACTTGAAGGTGGAACAGGACTAATATATTGTTTTCTCTTCTCATTGACTAATATATTGTTCTTCATCTTGATTCTTTATTTTTTTTAATTAATAAATCAATGGCTTAAAACTAACGAGGCATCATGCACCACAAAATTAATGGTGCATGTTAGAGGAATCTTGCGCTTTCTTATTTTCAGTCTTTGGATGTGGCTACTGGCGACCTTATTTTGCAATAAAAAAAAAAAAGAAAAGAAAGAAAAAAGACAATCAGCTGTTCTCCACCCACCTGCTGCCTGATACTTCTCTTATGTTGGAGCATAGGGACACGCTTAGACACCATACTAAGGAAGACAGGACATGGCTATTGACGTTGTTAAAGTGAAAGTGGTGGATGAATTTGTCCTTTAAATTCCAATACGCATAGACACAACCATCTGATTTCTTAACACAGGGGGCTTGTGGCTTGATTTTGTTTTTGTTTCTTTGGATTACAAGTTACTCTCTTTAGGCCAATGTTTTCTATCCAAAAGTAAAAGAAACTGAAACTATTGACACAACTTTTCTAATTATAGTTTGATTGATTTAATTAATTAAATTTGTGATTGAATTATAATTAAATAAAATATTATTCAAATTAAAAATATAATCAATTTATAGTCTAATCGCTTTAATTGACCGATTTAATCCAGTTTTTAAAATACTGTTTTAGGCCTTGAGTAACAAATCAATTAAGATCTAAAAAAATTATCACTTATAATTCAAATTCAAAGCATTTATTAATTTCGAAGTTATTGTTAATTATATGATTGGAAATAGAAGCAATTTGTGTTGGGTACTTGTAGAAAGTAAAGAAAGTTTTGTACCCGAAGAAAGTTTAAATAAAGAACGGGAAAAGCTTGGTAAGATTCCATGTTCCTTGCAAGCAGTGATTTGTTTCTTACTTTGAAAGGATCTATGGCTCTTCGAATGCCGCGCAGCTTATTTCCCTCTCTTCCACTCATCACATAATAATTAGGGTTTTGTTATATCTTTTTAAAAGTTTTTTTAATATTTTTTTAATATTAAATAAAAAAATATTTAATAAAAAAATAAATATATTTAATATTTTGAAAACATAAAAATATTTAATAATTTTTTTATTTAATAATTAAGAAAATTAATAAAAAAGTATGTAAAAAAATTTAGAATTATTCTAATAATTAACATGTCACCATTCAATATTCATGCTTCATTTGTTTTGGAGAAATTATTTTTATTTTTACTTTTATTTTTATAATCTGTTAATACGATAGAAAATTAGAAACACAAGATTGATAACGGGCAGCTTTATCGTTTGGAAGATAAAGGGAACAAATCGGTCAAAGATTTTCAGCATTTGCACTGCCTACTCTGCTTCTCCAAGTCTGCCCTTTCTTTGTAGCTCACTGATCATCATGACTTTGTAAGTTTATCCTTTTCACTGGGAGTTTTTTTTTTTGTAAATGCAATACGTATTAAATAAGAACATAAAGAAAATATCAAAAATAAGAATATAAAGAAATAATCATGATAAAAAAAATGTTATGCTCAAACGACTGCGAATTGGTTAATATTTGTTGGACGTAAGATATATGAAGAATAATTTTAAATTATGCTAATCAATCTTCTTATTAATATTTTTAATTATTAAATAAAAAATAAAAAATAATTTTTATAATTTCAAGATATTTATTGTATTTATCTTTTATTTAATAATTTTTTATTAAGTATTATAAGAATTACTAAAATAATTTTTTAAAAAGATATAATAAAATTTTATCATGAATCATTCTTTTTAAAAACTTAAATTGTTAAATAAAGGTAAATAAATAATTTTTATTTTATTTCTAACACAAATCCGATCATTCATTGTAACTTCAATGAACATTAACAAGGGACTTACACATAATAATTTGCCAAAAAAACAAACTCTTAATTTAAACTCAAGCCAGAACTAAGACTTAAGAGATGAGACACTTCTTTCCTATCTCATGTTAGTAAGTAGTAACTCAGTTGGCAAGAATTAAAAACATATACCAAGAGTAAGAAGTTTAATTTTTGTAAATATTTTTCATCTCAATTTTCATTCTCTTATCTCCTCTCTCAAGTCCTATTAAGGGACTATCTATGGACTTTACTAGAAACCCTTCCATCAGGCTTACATGGTGAGTCTTAAGCCTTATAAAAACTAAAAAAGTAAACATGCATTAACACTAGTTGCATCTTGCTTTTGCATGAAAAAGGAATTTTTATATAAATTTAGAATATTTAATTAGATATATTATATCAACTAACAAGTATTTTGTATATTACATGAAATTTTTTAAATTTAGATAAAATGTAAATAAATTTTAATTAAAAGAGAAAAAAATTAAAATTATAAAAAATACATAATTAATTTATTTAGATTGAATTTAAAAATATAAATTAAAATAGAAAAAATATTTAAAATTATAAATGAGATATGTATAATTAATTAAAAAGATAATTTGAATGTAAAAATTGAAAGAAAAAGTTAATAATAACATGTATCATTCTTAAAGGAAAATAACTTAAGAGATTAAATCATTTTAAAAATATATATACTCTAATTTATTATATAAGAACAAATTATATTATTAATTAATTAATTAATTAATAACAATTAATTATCATAATTTATCATAAATAATAATATAATTAATTTAATATATCCCACTTAAATATTTCAAATTTACACAATAATTTATCCTAAGAAAAGAAAAGGCATAAAAAGAAAGAAGGGAAAAGCAACATAATGAGCATGAGTTATACGCGTCCAAAGTTAATGATTCAACATGAGTAATAATAATAATAAAATTGTTAACAAATGTCTTTAAAGTATTTATTAAAGATAACAAAATAAAATTTTTTAAATAAAAACAAAATATTTAATATATTACAAATATATTAAAAATTTTTTATTTTAATATCCTTAATAAATAACTTAACATTTTTTTTTAAAAAAAAAAGTTAATGACTCAACCAAGGGCGTGACACACTGACACCTATTATAATGAATCCATCACTTTCTGTCACGTATCAAATGAATACTACTCGAAAATACTATTTATATTTAGTACGTATATAATGACAATTGCAATTACCACCACACCACAACTGAAAATTATGGCGAGGGGCATGGCTGGGCCAGTGGCTGCACCTTTGCCTATCTTTATCGCTTTCATTAAGTGCCGTTTTTTCACAGTAGAGGCATGTACTTTTCGTGCTTTTTACCTAAAGCCCCTTTCTTGCATGCGCTGGTCCTGGGAGCTTGACTCCTCAGGTATGCTTAATCTTATATTCATCTCTTGTTTTTCTTTTTTTAAAACTTGACTTTTGCATAGTAATATTTACGTGAAAGAAATTGTGAAATATAGTCTAAAACAATTAACAAGTAATTATGCAATTCGTCAAAGATGTCAGTTACATAATGACATCCTAAAGGCATAGGGAATTTTGAACATCTCGGGCTCTCGGCTACATTCTCAACGAAGGTGTTTAATTTTAAAAAAATAAAATTTGAGGGTCATATTAACATTTTAATACATTAAAAAAGAACACTGCTAAATGTAGTAATGTACATGATAGAGTTACCAAATTCATGCAACAACTTCCTAGCAAAAGACATTGAAGTCTGATGATGTAAGTCTCTTCATTAAAAAAAAAAATCAAATCACAATTTGAAGTTATGGTTTAAACATAAGTAATTTTAAATGGCTTATTCCAATTTTCAATTGGTATTCACCTCAAAGATGCCTCTCCAGCCTCCACCACCAAATTTATCTCTTTCTATCTCTTAATAAGCGTCAACCTCACCCTTGATCGGAGCATTGGTGCATTTCAGTGTCATCTAAATTGGTAGTTACTCTTTTTTTCTTTACCTGGTAAATCAGTAGTTACTCTATTAAGTAATTGATAAGTATAAAGGCGTTTTTTAATATTAGAATGTGTTTGGAATGTTAAAATAAAAATAATTTAATTTATAAATTAAATTTCATATTTAGAATGTTAAAAAATAAGAAGTGAATTAATTTTTAAAATAATATAATTTTTTTATTTAAAATTTTTATTAAATTTAATAAGATTTGATTTGATATTAAATAAAAATTTATTTTATTCTTAATAATTATTTTTCATAATAATAAAAATATGAAATAAAAAAATCAAATTAATTACTATTTTAATAAATCTTAAACATAAAAAATTCAAATCAATTTAAATTTTATTTTTTATAATAAATTTTAATACAAAATTTAATTTCTATATTAAATCAAATCAATTTAAATTATCTTTAAACTTAATTGATTTCAAATAATATCTTAATATTCCTACCAAAAATAGTATATTAATATATTTTTAATAAAAAACTATAACCTTACCTAAGAAAAGAACTTCTTTAAATTAAACTTATCTCCAAAGTAATCATGAGTATTAACTGTAGATACAACTTCATTATTCGCTCCATTCACTTATTGACAAAACCTTTTCCCTTAAGTAACTACGAATTACTCTCCAACTAGAGACTGATGCTTCTTCTTAACTTTCCTTTTCCTGCTACGCCTATATATCAATCTCAAAACCCTCATTGCCCTGTTCCTCTTCACAGCCACTCCTTCTGCCTCTGTTTCACCCCTGCTTTCTCTGTTACCCAAGTTCCCTCTTTCATCCACCGTTATAGAACCATGGCGCTTGCACGTGCCATGCTCGTGTTAGCCATGTCCTTGGCTCTCGTGGCAACGGCCACAGGCCAAGCTCCCTCACCTGCACCCACCACAACAGGTTCAACCATGCCACCAAAACCCACTTCAACACCACCAACTAGTGCACCACAAGTGGCTCCCACCACTCCTCCTTCCGCCGCCACCCCAGTTTCATCGCCGCCGCTGGTGTCAACGGCACCGCCGCCAAGTGCCGAAAGTCCTGGCCCATCTGCCATCTCATCACCGCCTTCACCATCTGCTCCTTCACCTGCATCATCACCATCACCATCATCCACGGTTGGTGGTGGTTCACCATCTCCCTCCATTGGAGAGCCTCCGGCGGAGAATCCGGTGGCCTCAAACCCAAGCAACGCATTTGTTCACGGAAGCAGCTTGGCCATGATGCTAGCGTTGTTTGGTGGAGCTGCACTACTGATTCTTGCTTAAACTCATAGAGGGTTTGTTGTTTGAATTTTAAGTAGATTGAGATATGTATTTGTTTAGCTTTTTTTTTGTTTTTAAATTTTGCTTTTCTTGCTTCTCTGGTATTTTTCTTTTCGTTTAGATTTCGTGGATGATTCTTAGGAGCTTCATTAACTAGTGATTTGTTTGGGAAAATGAGCATGCTTTGCATACATAGTATATATATATATATATATATATATATATGGATCTTACTCATGTGAGAGCAGTGTTTATTGTGAGAGGTGAGATGAGAGAATCTTGACCATTGGATTTTACATGAATGGTCAATATTAAAATATAAATACATGTGACTTTTTTAAGTGATCACATGACTTTCAAGTAATTTTTAATCTTGACCATCCATGTATGATTGTATGGTCAAGATTTACTCCTCTCATCCTCTCACAATAAAAATTTCTCTCACTAGATATGTTTCCTATATATATATATATGTCCTTTGGTTACATTGTAGCATTTTGTATCTGACTCTGAATAAGAGAGATTTGGTGATTTTTACTTTAATTTGCATTGTGGTGTTCACTTATAACTTGTGACTTCTCTACAGAAAGAAACTCAAATTGTTGGCTCTAGTTTATTCAGTTGTCTATAAGATTACAAATAACTTCTTAATTGTCTACTTGTTGGAGTTTATCTTATTTAAAAACACTAGCCCTTATTGTGAAGAAAAATCTTAGTAGATGACATGACAAATCATATAATTAGTGCCAAATGCAACTTAAGTATGTTCTAGACAATGTTCATAAGTAATATAAATAGCATTTTTAATTTTTGTTTATTACTAGTCTAGAAGCGTAGCTATACCTAAAAATAATAGTGGATTCATTTAACCTACTTAAATCGGTTGTAACTGCATAGTTTATTGATTTGAAGTTTGGAAGGTACATAGGTTTCTTGCTTTCTTTCTATGCAATTGTAAGGTGCTTAATGGGGGTAGGTAGGCATATGATGAACAGTTGCAAGTGGTATAAATTTTGAGGTCAATATGATGGTGGTGGTGTGGGAGAGAGGGAGGAATGGGAGAGAGAAAAAGGTTAGATGCTAGCTGTGCAAAGAGGAATATGTGGAAGAAAGCGTTGAACCTGAGTTTGCTTTGGGTGGTGGGGGAGGTGGCACTTTGGATTTGTGAGTGTAGAAGAAAGAAATTAAAGGACTTAAAAGGAGAAACGGGACGACCAGTGGTGAGAGAATAAGAAGAGGATGGCATTGGTGGGGCTTTCATGTGGCAAATCAACGTGAGTAGAAAGTGAAGTGCACATGGCCGGCCTCTCTATCTTGGCTTAAACAATTTTACAAAAGTGGGATATTAAATTAAGGGTCGTACTACTCTGTCACTTTAGGGCGAAACTTGGACAGTACTATGGTGGATCAATAACTTTGGGTTTATTGATGAATTTTTTATTTTTTTATTTAATAATATTTATATGTAAATTTAAGTATATGTATTTATAAAAAATATTTTGATTAAATTTTTATATATAAATTTAAATATTATTAATTAAAATTTGTAAATATATAATTTTTTAATTTAAAAACAATAAATTAATAGTTCAAAATTCATAATCCATCCTAAAATTTTTCGAAAAACTTACATTGTTAAGTTTTACACGAAATTAACTACTTATTTATGTATAGCAAATCACAATTTTATTAACCATCATTTAATCAACTGATCTATAGCATATTTGAATTATAGTTTATACATCTCTAACTTCATTGTTGGGTGCGCAAGTGAGTTTTACACGCAAATAATATGTTTAGTAAAATTATAATTGAGTTTAGTTTCAACATAGTTTTAGGTCTCAAATAATGATTTAAGTGAAATTTAAAAAAGTTACTTTTCTATTTGGTCAAACCTTGATTTACAAATTATAATCCAAACATCTTATTAATCATTTATAAAAAATATAACGATAATTAACTATTTATCCAACTTAATTAACCACTACTTTATGTCACTTGAAGATATCATACCCCTAAACTTATGAAGTACAGACATATGAGACACGACACGGATATATTTTTTAAATTAAAAAATTATAACTTGATACGGCACATATATATATATATATAATTACAAAAATTCATAATTTATTAATATCATTTCTATAAATTTGAATATTTACAATATCTTAATATATGTTATATGTACTTATTTGTTACTTAACCACTACTTTATGTCACTTGAAGATACCATACCTTAAAATACCTAAATGATACCATAGAACTCCCTTAAATTAAAATACGATGACTATTCTCTCCATGAATGAAACTCACCTCTTACTGGATTGCCTCATTGTTTATTAGCTGATGTTTTAGGGCCCCTCTGCCCCGTTACGCTTTTGTTATAGTTTAGATTTTTAGTTGTTTGGCCACTGGTCCTCCTATGTATTAAAAAAACTCACACTCAATGGGTACAAACATCCCAGTTCCAGCACATTATTACGGTCGTTTTAATAATAATCTATACTACTAAACTAATAAAGGGGATTCCCTGCCTTAGTATCAAATTTTAGTTTTTCTTTAATGTCATTAATATTTATTCATTTTAAGTCTTATTTATAAATCAAATAAGAAAAAAATGTAACTTAATTATATTTTCTTTTATAATATTATTAATTACAATTACAACAAAATCGTACAATTTTCACTATTATTTAACTAACCATTTATATACTATATTTTTTTTGTCCAAACACGTTAGTGCCGATGCTGGTAATAACAAAAGACACGACTTGTTCTCATCATCATAATTCCTCCATTTGAGAAGTGCTGGGCTTTTTTTATATTCTAGGTTGGAGTAAAGTCATCAATGTCTAATTGTCTATCTCTCCCCATATATATTGGCACACTCAACTCAGGAGTGGGGAGAGGGTGAGTGGGTTCATTGATTTTTGCTGCATTTGCAAACCGAATGTGTGGCCGATATTTGCTGACATTTCGGGTATATTATTTTTTTTTTCTCTTTAAAAAAATTGATATTTAAATACTTAAAATATAATATTTTATTTTATAACATTTCATTCATATTTAAATACGAGTTTTGGTATATTAGCTTGGCATATGATACATAAAAACAAGGAACTATATTCACATATAAATATGATATTTCATGAAGTGTCGTATTTAAGGTGTAGGAAAAATATTTTCTCTTATTTTCTAGAGGTGTAAGTTAGCGGCTTTTGTTTGTGCTTTTGTCTCTTTATTTCTTTGAAAGAAAACGATCATTAGTGGCGAATTGGGATGGTACATTGTACATGTCATCCTAATCATTCATTAATAATATTATTTTTAAATCATTTTATTATACTATTTTTATATTATTTTTTTAAATAATAAAACAAGAAAACCATACATTTTATGCATTCTTATTCTACTTTTCGGTGGTATTCGTTTTATTTTTTGTTTTTATTTTAAGTTGATATATCTTTACTAATAATTATAAAAATACTACTTTGTTTTACTTTATATCCTATTATTAAACTTGTGCCAAAAAATGATGAAGACAATGAAATGGAGCATTTAGTTTTTTTTTTGTTTTCATTTTCAATTAATATATTTTTACTCATATATACAAAAATACTACATTATTTTCACTTTATTTCCTATTTTTAAATTTTTATGAAGGAGATTATGAAAATAATAGGGCATTTAGTTTATTTTATATTTTTATTTTTAGTTGATATATTTTTATTATTAATTATAAAAATGACACTTTATTTTCACTTCATTTCTTGTTTTAAAGTTTTGTGAAGGATTTTCTAAAGAAAACTTTGAAAACATAAAATGAAGTGATAACAAATGTGACATTTTTGTAAATATTAATGAAAACATATCAACAAAAATAAAACTAGAAAACAAATCAAACAACTTTTTATTGTTTTCATCATTTCCTTTATAAAAGATAGAAAGTAGGACACAAAGTAAAAATAAAATGTTATTTTTGTAATTATGAGTAAAAACATATCAACTGAAAATAAAAATAAAAAATAAATCAAACACTATCGTTATTTTTATCATTTCTTTCACAAAAGTTTGAAAACAATAAATAAAGTGAAAATAATGTATTATTTTTGTAATTATTAATAAAAATATATCAACTAAAAATGAAAGCAGAAAATAAACCAAACACAAACCTAAATAAAAAAAAATGTAGAAAAATAAAACCATTTTAGTGTGCAAATAACAAAATCTAATCATTCACTATG
This sequence comes from Ormosia semicastrata, assembly GCA_029884595.1. Classification (NCBI taxonomy): domain Eukaryota; kingdom Viridiplantae; phylum Streptophyta; class Magnoliopsida; order Fabales; family Fabaceae; genus Ormosia; species Ormosia semicastrata. The sequence continues at coordinate 50,027,275 of JAQQTO010000057.1, read as the reverse complement.
GAGTGCACTTTTGGATCAATTAAATAAAAATCCTTCCGATTCTGGCCTTGGCATCGCAGATTGGGATCCTTGCAGTTAAAAAATAATTAGAGAAGATCTCATCCATTGAAATCAAATTTTTATATAATAAAATATTAAAAATAAATATAATATAATAATTTTTAAAGATGAGATTTATAACTGAACTCCTTTACAATTTTTTTACAATTGCATAGGATCTTAATCTCGGTACCGCAGACCTTGGCCCAACTGTAACCTTAGCTAATTAGCTTGTTGCGGCGCTCATTAACTAAGCAGTCCACCCAACGAACAGCAAATCTATCATAACAATATTGATATTCAGGGATAAAATACTCTTTTAATTGCCTATACTAGTTATATTGGAAATAATATCTCTTCAAATACTAGTATTTCTTCAAATACTACTTCTCCTATAAGTAAACTTACTTTATAAATACATAATTAAACTATTCAGGTATGCATCTATAGTTGTGCACTCTTTCTCTCCTACACTATGTTTGAATAATGAGTAATGAGTGAAAGATAAAAAGAATAAATGGAAGAAAAATAACTTCCCTTATCTGATAATTTTAAAATACATAGGTTGAACATCAAAATACTTTGCAGATATACCACCTCTTCTCCGTGTTTGCGTGAATCCATCATCTTGGTAATAATCGCGGCGCTTAAGTCAATCTCCTCTTCATTGCTACGCATACAGAAAAAACCACCATTAACAACCATCATCACCGTTTTAGAGGTAAGATTATATTGATTCTGAACACTTACTATATGACATAAATAAGCTTTTAAAAATAAAAATTTCTAAATTCTATTAAGTCTAATAATCTTTTTAAATATTTAAAAAAAGTAAGCATATTTTAAATTCTTAACATAGCAAATACTTTTTATTTTAATTAAAAAACTTTGTTTTAAGTAATTAAAAGGATGTTAAGTGAATATAACATTTCGGGTGTAGATTTATAATAATTGAGAGCATATCATATTCCAAATTATTGCTCAATGAGATCAGCAGCCACATGGAGATTTACATATTCTTGTAGTATTTCATTTCTTGACCATCTCTTTATATTATTATTAAATATAATAATATTTTTTTTATTTTTTATTTTGGACGTATTGGTTTTTATGTTTATGAAAGGACATTGATTATCATTGATTACATATAATACTTTAAAAATATTGATCAATATTATAAATTTTATATTTAACAGATATTAACTAAACTTTTGAGATTTTAAATTTCAAATTATTTTTTTGACATATATATATATATATATTAAAATTTATTCTTTGATAGATTATGATATTTTTGTTATTATTATAACTTACAAAATAACATTGTTCATGTTTATATATGTATATGTTGTGTCCTTGTCATGTGTCCATGTTAGTGTGCTTCATGTATAGGTTACATTACATTGATACAAATGGCACGAGTCCTTCACAGATTTCTCAAACTAATTCATCTACTTAATCATTTATAATTAATCACATGTTAAAGTAGTAAAAAGTAATTGATTATATTTTGTCAAATATATATAATCAATAAATATTTATGTTCCTTCTACCTGAGACTTGGAGTGTCTAGAGTGTTTGAGTATCTGCAAAAACACTCTGACATTAAGTCAATGTAAAGAATAAGGTAAACTCAAGTGTTTAGGCTAAAAGTGAACATACATAGCTTGAAAGGCTGAACGTGTTTAAAAAGGCACTTAGGATAGACCCCTGACTCGATTTTGCCCGAGGGATCATGGAAGGAGCTTCAATCATGGGATGATCCTTTGGCGGATGTTTGAGGTGAGATCTCAAGGCCCAACCTGGTTGTATTGGTAATTGATTCTGTCATTATGGTTGAGAGATTTTGACAACGTGAGTTGGGTCATTTTCTACGGTGTATTGGGCTTAGGATAGTTGGGTCCATCCGAGTTTATTAGATCTAATACAGTTCATAACCCTTCAACGTAGTTATTGTGAGCGATTGACCGAACTTATGCATGTCCTGCTAGGCTCTGTCTAAGATCATGTGATTGGTCAAGTCTATCTGAGTTAATTAAGCCTAATACGGTCCATAGTCCCCTGAGCTTGGCTAATTGTGAGCAATTGACCAAGTTAATGCATGTCCATTTGGGCTTTGTTTAAGATCATGTGACTAGTCAGGTCTATTCCAATCAATTAAGTCTAGTACGATCTAACTTATATATAGAGCTATCAAATTTAAAAGAGATTAAGAATTTAAAATCATAGTCAATTATAAATAGTTAAGTGGTTAAGTAAGTTTGATAATTAATTAATCGGTACTATATAAAAGGTTTGTGCACAAAATTTCTATGCAACAATTATTTCACTTTTTTAAAAAAAATCAACAATTATTTCTCTCACATTACAAGTGCATAAATTAAAATAATATTTGATGGGATAATATTATTTACAAATATTTTTTTTTTTCATATAACTCATAACTTTGATCATCATTCATTTTCTTTCTTTCTTTCTTTTCCTTTTGTTTTATCATTGTCAATTATGCAAATTCTTTTATATGATTATGTATACAAATTTGGGTGATGCTACCATCAGCTCAAGCGTATGAACACTCCAGGCTATGATTGGTTGAAACGTTTGTTTTATGAGTCTTTAAAATAAGTTTTTAAAGTAAAATAAAAAGTAAATAAAATTCATGTGCTGTGAATGCTCAAGCAGTGGGATGCTAGAGCTTTTCACTGCATTCTCCTACAAATTTTATGTACAATTAAAGATTTTCTTATTTGATCTGTGCATCAAAGCTCAATTTCTTCGGGATCTGAGAGATTCGACACGCACTCCATCTGCAACCATCAACTCCAAGTCCCCGTTTTCGTATAGGTTTCTTTTTGTCATTATTTTACGTGGGGACTGCACTACATAGCACGCCTCCTTTTCCTTTTTTTTTTTTTTGGGTACAAAACACGCCTCCTATTTTATTCTCATCTCATTTAACAGTATGTAGGATCATATGAAGCAGCTTAGAAACACACATGTGCCCTTCTCTTTCTTCCTTCATCTTTTGTCAATCATCAAATGCACTTCACCACTCCTATGAACCAAACCAATCCTCCTAAGCAAACGACTCAAATGACCGTCCTCCGTTTTTCTTTTTCTTAATTTTTATATGAACTTTGTTAACATATTCATAAAAATTATTAAATGAAAAATAAAAATATTTATGTTTTTAAAAATTAAAAAATATTTAATACTTTTTTAAATAATTTAAATGAATAATAAATATTTTTTTTACTTAACGTATACTTCAAGAACACATGTTAAAAGAAATCTTTTTATATTCTCATGTTTTTACTTTTTTTTTATTGGTACTCTTATAGGTTATAACTTAAATATTATTCTTATCTTCTTATATAAGAGGGATTTAAAAAAAAAATTCAAAGTAAGGGGAAATTTAAGGGGAAAAAAACTTATTCACTGCAATATAATGAAAGTATAACCAGTGTTCTTTTTGAACATAAAAAA